>CM060905.1:682619209-685119209 GCA_030737815.1 Allium fistulosum | reverse complement strand
TACAATGCACTTCGAATACAATTCACTTCGATCACTCAAACACTTCAGATTAGTAACTCAAACTTTGACGATGAGATTTGTCGAATCCATGTCGGGTATGTAGAATCTCGTTCAAAGCTTGTTGTAGTATCTTCGATGTTTGGAGTTCTTCGAGTCTTGGATGAGTTGAGAATTCGGCAAAGTAACAGCGCTTCAGAAAATGATTGGCCAAAAGTCCCCTCCATGTTGAAGGTAGTGCTGTATTTATAGAGAAGTCTGGGCAGGAATTTTCGCCAAGTCCTAAGTCGTGGCTGACTTAGGGTAAGTCGTAAGTCGTGGCCGACTTAGCAGGTATCAGTACAAGTAAAGCGGCAGCAGATTATAACTCAGTGGCTTTAGGTCGTGGACGACTTAAGCTAAGTCTTGAGTCATGGCTCAACTGGTAAGTTCGTTCATTTGGTTACATTACAAGTCCTGAATCGTCTGCGACTTAACCGAATGCAGCATCACTCCTTTTGTTTAAGTCGCTTACGACCTAAGCTAGGTCGTAAGTCGTGGATAACCTTAAGCCGTTAACACGTTTTCTCCTTAAGTCGTTCATGACTCATGCTAGGTTGAGTCGTAGATAGCCTTGGGATGTAGATAGCCTTAAGTCGTGGATAGCATTAAGTCGTCTACTGGTTGAGTCGGCCAGCATCTTTAAGTCGCCCAGGCCATTAAACTATTAACTCCTTAAACGGTTAAGTCGTAGACTTTCTTAAGTCGTCCAGACCTTAAGTCGTAGACTTCCTTAAGTCGTCCAAATCTTAAGTCGTTAAGTCATCAATTTCTCTTAGGTTGCTTCATCCTTTAGGTCGTTAGCTGGTGGCTTCCTTAAGTCGTAGGTCGTCCACTTCGTTAAGTCGCATACCTTTCTTGAGTCGTGCAGTTCTTAAGTCATAGAAAACTACGGGTTAACATTTGCCCCTCGAAGTACACGCCTAAGTCTTAGGTCATGTGCTTCGACTTATCTTAACTCGCGTGTGTCGCTTCGAGTTCCAATGCTCCGAGATATAAAAGCTTGAGTCGTTCCTTCTACTTCCTTCTTCTCACTTGCTCTATCGTTTGAAATCACCATTGACGTAATTCCGAGCTTTCGAAGACAAATTCTCATCATCCAATCGCCGATCATCCTTCCGTTATACTATGTAAGTGAATCCGGTCATCCTTCACCCACGTCCATTGTCGAATTGCTAATTCCTCATTTTCCGACTTCAATTCACTTTTTGGTGCCGCGTTCCATTGCGAATAAGGTTTCGATCGATCTTTGATTGCCATCAATCATGTTGTGGTTGTGATAGAGCAGCAATGTGTCGGATTCATGGCAAATCTGAGGCGATTCGAATTGGTTTTTGGATGATTCAATGGTGTGATGGATCGAGGATCGTTGTTGATTGAGTGGCTATTGGGTTAACGGGTTAGGAGTTTAGAAGGGTAACGGGTTAGGAGTTAGAAGGGTAACGGGTTAGGAGTTGGGGAGAACAGTTGGTTGAGATATTGGCTTGGTCACGACTTAGCAATTTCGTGCGATCCAGCAATCCTTGCGATTTAACTATGAACCGACTTAACACCCTTTACGACTTAAGCTTTGAGTCGTGGCCGAGTTAAGACTTAAGAATTTCTCGTTGCTTTGAACTGAAGTTTCCTCTATTCCACAATTTACGACTTAAGGCACAACCGACCTAAAACTTCAACGACTCAAACTTTGAATGACCTAACTTAACTCGCCTCATAATCCTTAGGTCGTGGACAAGTTAGCCAGAGAACCAATGACTTAACTTAACCCGTAGGAAAATTTCCTAAGTCGTCATCGAGTTAACACTTGAGTCGTTGGCGACTTAGCACTTTTAAGCTTTGCTTGAACTTTGAATTATTGTTTGAATTTTGAACTGTATAACTTTGATGCATTCTTTCACAGATTACTTTGACTTGCAAGCTAACAACCTGTTTGATACAACATCTACAGAAAATTAGGACGAATATACTGTCACTGACTGCCCACATCAAATGATAGATTAGTTAATAACGGATAATCAACTTAATTAGATTGTGTGAACGAAGTGCTTTAAATCAACAAATTCAAGCAAAGTATTAAAGAAACATTGAAATAGTCAACTGAAAATGACCGGTTTGCACTAATATTGTACCTGAACTTTAAATTAACAAGTCCTGAAATTTGGTAATCGATCAATTGTCGACTAACTTAATTCCAGTTATATTTACTTGTTATCTTTATTAGTTCTGCACAACACTTCACACTTTTTAGGAAACGTGCACCTTCATATTTGAATATCCAGTTACTTGTGTAGAATGACTTCTCAACAAGAAGATATAACAGTCCAGACTGGAGTGGCCACTCTTATTCCAGCTCCATTAGCTAATCCTCCCGAAAAAGTCTCTACCACTTTGTCGTACAAAGTTTTTCGACAATTGTGCACTCAGTTTGGTATCTTTGAAGCAGATGCCATTCTTCCTGAAAAGAGCAGCACTGCTGATGTGGCACCCCCTGGCTTCATCACAGTTAATCGGCAAATGTGCCTGAGCGGGGCCATTCCACCTTTCAACAACTTTCTCCAGCATTTTCTTCGTCAACTGGCCATATCCCCATTCCAGCTACATCCCAATAGCTATGCCATTCTAATGGGGTTGTGTGTATTATTTAGTAGAACGCTTGACCGTCTCCCTAGTTTTGACGAGATCTGCTACTTATGTTCTTTTACCAGAACTAAAGATCACCCTTCGATCACTGTTGTGAGAAGCGCTAGAAATCGTAAGTTGATTGTAGGCCTCCCTGACAGTGCCCATGGGTTCTTAACTCAGTACTTTTACGTTCGCTGTCCCCCGGGGTTTTATGCTGTGTGGAGGGAAGGAAGTAAGATTATCTATCTTTACTTCATCTATTCTCTGAGTTTTGTGAAGTTCAAATTGCCAAATGTTAATTTCGCTTTTTTCATTTCAGCGCTCCCCCTTCCTTCTAGGGATCCCAGCCACAAGCCAACTCTGGAGAGGCTCATGGTCGTACCAGCTGAAGAGCGGGACGTGAAATTTTTGTTGAAAGACGAATTTCTTCACCAGTTTGGACTTCTTCACCCTTCTAGCTCTACTCAGTCTCGCGAAGTTCCTGATTCCCCAGGAAAGGCGTCTGATGCCCCAACTTTTGTTGAAGAACCTTTACCGCAAGAACCCATCACTGAGGCTTCACTGGTGAAGTGTTCTGCCTCTATTGACGTTGCGGGATCATCCGGCAAATCTACGCTCTCTCCGGTTATTGAAGAGGAGGAGCCTCTTCAATGCCCCGAGAAGGCATCCAATGAAGGGGTTGAGAAAGAGAGTTCCACTCAGCATGACGGCGAAGACATTTTTGGGGGTCTTAGTGACTTAATGGTGACTTCACAGGAGTTATTCAAAAATGACACTTCAAAAACTATTTCTCCTGCTGTCGAGGCGACTTCTTCCTTACAACAAGTTTCGACACCTTCTACACCAGTCGTTGCCGTTCCCACATTAAAGCGTGGTTTGTAGTTTGACGCGCGTAGTTTGCACGCCGCACACACTTAGGATTTTTTGGCACTTATACGCACTTATCCTCTTTTTCTGGAGATTTCTAAACTTCATTTCTTTTCCATTTTCAGATTCTCCGATGGGGCGCTCTGGCTCATATTATGACAAATTTCAGCGCCATGGAGGCCGCGGAACTTATGACTTTTGGCAATACCTCAATGCCCCGAGGGAAACAGATGAAGAAAGAGCTATTAGGAAAGCTCAAGAGAGGCGGGACTATGAGCGTCAATACAGGAGGAGGGATGAGCGATACGACTCTTCTCACAGAGGCGATGATTCTCACAAAAGAAAATCCCATGATGACAAAGGGAAGAGTCACATTACTGAAGATCCGAGTAAGCGGGTCAAGCCCAGTGACGCATCTGCAATTTCTGAGAAGACCCCTGCTTCAATTCCTCTTGATATCCCTTCTGATTCTCCTGCTCTTCAGAAATCTGATATCCAAACAATCATCAACAGACCCCAATATCAAGTTGGACAGGGTCCGCCAACTCTTCAAAGTCGGTTCCCGCAGTGGTGCTTAAAGGGGGTACGCTTCGACCTTAACTTGGTCCCGATTAATAAACCAGCTATGCTGCGTAACCTTGATGCCGTCAAACTTGATATCGAAAGGATGTCTGGATGGCAAAAACTTGTTGACGAGATGCAAAGGGTCAATCGTGCGAATCTTGAAGCCATGCTGACTATGGAGAATGATAAGTCAGAGTGGGATAAAATTTGCAAGCAACACGATGCTGAAATGAAGAGCATCTCTAATGATTATGTGAGGCTTGAAGCTGAAGTTGAAAAACTAAAGAACGAGCTTGCCGCTTCTTCCACTTCTTATTCGCAAAAGGAAGAAATGCTCCAAAAACAAGTTCGAGATGCCCATGCTGCTCAGCGAGATGCTGAAGCGAAACTTGAAGCGGAGCAACATGTTACTAGGAAATATCGTGATGATGCCGTTCAGCTTTGGGAGAAAATTAGCTCCCAATACTTGGAAATCACCAGGCTGCAGTCTCAGTTGTTAAAGGCTGAAAGAGAGCGTGATGAAGCTGTCGCTGGGAAAGTTGCAGCCGAAGAGTCTCATGTGGCTACTAAAGCCAATATCAGCTCCACTTTGTTCGACTTTTATATCCACAGCGTCTTGGGGCACGGAAGTCTCTCGTTTCTGGGGCCGGACTATGAAGTCACTTTAGCTGAAGTATGGGAGGCGATAATCGATATGTTTGGCGGTGCCGGCTATGATGAGGCAGAGCTTAAGGCATGTTATCTTGACGATGAAACTCGTGCCGCTCTTGCTAGAGGAAAGGAGCAACTTGCTAAAGCACGAGCTGAATCGATGGGAGAAGAACACCCAAAGGAGGAAGCTCCTTTAACTGCCCCTGTCCATATTTCAATTTCGGCTGATGTTAACATTATAGACTCCAGTTCCCACTCTTCGCCTCCTGCTAAAGTTGACACAGAAATTGTGACCACTCCCACTAAGGACGAGGCCCTGGAAGATATTGAGGCTAAGAAATTCGAGATTGATCTTACAAAGCCGACCTCTCCAGGTAACTTTAACGTCGACCCAGATCCAGTGAATCACTTATTCGATTTAACCGAGTTTGATGAGCTTCTTACTTATTACTTAAGCTTTGATGAACCAATATCTTCTCTTTTCTCGGAGAATACCGATTTTAACTTCTTTTCTTCTGCAGCGGAGGCACCGAGCGCTATACATTCTTCTCCTCTTCCAACTGTTCCTCCTCCAACCCTTCAAGTTACTCCTGCTTCTCAACCGGGTTCGCAGGAAGAGCAAATAGAAGCCCTTCGAGGCTTGGAGGATCCACCCGCTTCACAAGAACAAAAGGCGGAAGATCTTGAGGACAGTGAGAAGACTCCGGAGCAGTCTCTTGATGATAACACTAAGCTTTCTGCGCTACTTACTACTCCGGGAAGTGAGTCTTCCTCGAAGATGAAAGGGAAGCGCGTCATGAAGAAGACGAAGAAAAACATTTCCGCTGGAGAAGAAGATGAAGCAGAAGAAGATCCAGCTGCACCCTCTTCTCCTTCTTCTCCGACCCGTCCCCGCCGGATTCCGAAACTAGTCATCAAACCGGGCAAGGGTACTAAGGGTGGCAGGAAGAAGGAGTGATAATCCGGACTCTACTTTTCTTATTTTGATTTTTGCTTGTATCGACCGGAGAATGTGCGGGTACCGGTCCCCGCTTTTTTGAGATCTGCACATGTAAAGAATTTTCACAGTATTGAATAAAATAATTCTTTTACCTGTACGAATTCTTGTATATGTAAGAATGCATTTACTTCTCATTTTAGTGTAGAATAAGTGATTCTTTTTACTTGTACAAACTTTTGGTTTATGTTTGAGAATGCATTTATTCCACAACTTTTCTGCGTGATATTGTAATGTGCTTGTGGTATGTCGCTTGAATACTACTTTTATTGTTGTAGTTGTATTGTATGATATTGCCCCTATACCACAAGTGCACTGCAATATCTTTTTGCCTTGATGAGACTTGTACTCTTATTTTTGGAGAATAACTATTCCGTTTTTTAGGAAACAATTATTCTACTTAAATGGAGCGTGTCTGGTTTTATTTTTTGAGAAGTTTTTACGCTTCAACCTTCGGAGATGGTCACTTCATGTTTTTGAGAAGTGAATTCTCCTATGCGGTAAAGCGGACCTCTAAAGAGGATTTTACTTAGTACTTCAATCTCTGGGGAAGAATTTTTCAAGATGAACAAGTACATCTTCCTTGAGAGTTGAAGTGTGCCTCTGAGGAGGGCTTCTTGGCATTTCTGAGGAATAGCATTTGGACTCCGAAGAGTAGCATTATGCTTTGTGAAGTGGCGTTGTGCCTCCGGAGAGGTCTTGTGCTTCCGGAGAAGTCTTTCGTTTGTGTGCTTCCGAAGAAGTCTTGTGCCTCCGAAGAGGTCTTGTGCCTCCGAAGAGGTCTTGTGTGCCTTGGGGAAGGTCTTCTACCTCCAAAGAGGGCAGTGTGTGCCTTTGGGGAAGGCTTGTGCCTCGTAAGAGGGCTTGTGGTGCCTCGGGAGAGGTCTTATGCCTCCGAAGAGGTCTTGTGCCTCCGAAGAGGTCATGTGCCTCCGAAGAGGTCTTGTGCCTCCGAAGAGGTCTTTATTTGATTGCCTGGAAGTTAATTTCTCACAGTTAAATGGATCCACAGGGCGGACGCAAGTTATTTAATTGGATGTTCGTTTACACAAACGATCGCAATTAGTTAACAAAGGCCTTGTGCCTCAGTGGTTCCACCAACCTTTTTATTGAGAAGAGTATTTCCATTTATTGGCGTGCCTCCGAAGAGGGCTTGTGCCTCCGTAGAGGTCTTTATCCTCCGAAGAGTTGTGCCTCCGAAGAGGTCTTGTGCCTCCGAAGAGGGCTTTTGTTGATCAGCTCGTTAATGGTCCCCTGTTATTGTCTCCGAGCCTATGTTCCTTTCCTTTGCAAGCAGTTTGCTCTATCCAATGGAGTGTACTTCACTGTTGATTGATTCCATGGGACAGGCGCAAGTTATTCAATCAGATGTCTGTTTATACAAACGATCGTAATTAATTAACAAGCGTCTAGTTCCTTTTCTTTGGAAAAGTGTCTCTTTGGTGGAATCATCAACTTTTGGTGTAAAGTTCATCTTATGTTGGATTTGAATTTGGAACTTTCTGTGGCTTGAAATATGTTTATTGAGTGATTTACGGGGTTCACTTGGCATTGCGATGGGTAAGCTTTGTTTTAATGACCTGAAATATTAAATCGATATTTTAGCAATACGTTTAGAGTATTTACACATCAAAATAAAGCAGGCATTTTATAATAATAAAGAACACAAAATTTATAGTGGTTCGGCCAAGAACTGGGCCTACATCCACTTTATAGCTCTTTTATTCATCATCACTGATTTTATAATGGTTTACAATACAATCGATACATCCATAATCATTTTACAATTTCAAGCAAAGCTTTTTAAGTAAAATATCACTAGTACAAAACTGGTCATTTGTGTCAGTTGTGTAACCCCTGTTGTGTCGGTTGTACAACCGACTCAAATGAAGACGACACAAAAGACATTTTTCTGTTGTGTCGGTTGTACAACCGACACAAATATCAATTATTTCTGTCGGTTGGTAATAGAGAACCGACACAAATCAGCTTGTATAGTGAAGCAAACCGCCGTTTATTGTGTCTGTTCTTTAAGAAAAACCGACACAACTGTTGCTTGTTTTGTGTCGGTTCCTTATTGACGACCGACACAAATGATTGATATTTGTGTCGGTTATGTTTGTTTTTTCAACTGACATAATTGATATGCAGTTGTATCGGTTCCATTTGAAGTAACAACCGACACAAGTTATATCTGAAGCAAAAAAAAAATATTATTACCGTTTAAGATTATAAAAACAGTATGAAATTGAATTTTAATTTTTTATAAACGAACGTTACTATGAACTGATTGAATAAAAAATATAATTATATTATCCATCAACATAATTCTTGTTTACAGAACAAAATAGAATATAATCTATCACAAACATAACGTACATAACAAAATACCAATGTACGTTACAAAAGATCAGCGTACACAACAAAAAACAACTACATCCAATTATACATGATATAACTAGCTAAATTCTCTCGAACCTCGTCTATCTCTTGTTGGTTATAAGAACCATCTCGTACAAAGTCCTGCAATTAAGAGAATTGTTATATAAAAGACAATAATTAAGTCGGGAATGCTCTACATAAAAGAATCTGAGAGTGTAATTCAAACACAGGTTGAACCATAAGCTGAATATATTATGTATTATCCCCAATCCATATCATACAATACATTTAATAATTGATTTTCGTTTCCAATTTGTCAAGTTCAATATTTTACTCGATTATAAACAAATATCTTTACTATTTATTTCCAATCAAATGTCCCATTAATAGAGCAATCAATACAGTAAACAACTTTTACATATTTAAGTTGAGGTCAACCAAATAAACAACATCCCTCTGGTTCGAATTCTAACGTACATCAAACTACATAGCCTAAAGGAAAAGAAACGAAACAGACTACCAACATATTCTCCTTCTTATCAACTTTTGATGATGAAGAGACGACATGTCCCAGTATTTCAGTTCAGTCCTCCTCACAAATGTCCTCTAATTACCATTCAAGCAGCTATCAGCATATGCCATCATCAACTGCATACAAAGAACAATAAGAAAAGAGTTCTCGTCCCACACAAGGATCTTCTAAAAAAGAAGTGCATATTGAAAAAGTTACTGAAGTGCATTCCACTATTTATCAACATGTACCACCTACAACTGCACATGAAGAAGAGAAACAAAATAGTATTGGTTCTATACATGTATCTGATTATAAGAAGTACAATATGTAAAGGAAGTGCAAGATACTGGAATGCACTATGACTCTGACAACCAGTCATTAGGATATTTTTGATGCTCAACACAATTTATTGAGGAAATTGCACAAGGTATTAAAGAAACAGGAAAACAAGATAAAATTAAAAAAACACCAAATGCTTGAGGAAAATTTAAAATATAAGCAGAAGCATGAAAAGTCAAAAACCCCTCCTAAAAGATCTACCAGGGGCACAAATATTTAATAAGTTTTTAAAAAAAATGAAAAAACAAACAAGTTTTTCTTCAAATACTGTTTGTATGCAGGGTAATGTTTATGTTTCTGTTCAAATGCAATTAGATACTGTTGGAAGGAACTCTTAAGTCCGCTATAATTGTACTACTTACCTACTAAGCAACGACTTATACAGAGAGGACTCTCCACTGATCCTCTTTGTGTGATCTGTAACAATATAGAAAATATTGAACACATTTATTTTGAATGTGAATACTCTGCCTATGTCTGGAAAATGAAGTTGCAATGGCCAGCAAGTCATTATGGAATACATTTTACTTCAAGATGAAGTTCCAATGGTGATTCAAAAGTTCTCCGATCAAAATTTTCGTATTGGCATCGTTCGAATCACATTTCAACTTGTATTTGGTTTATATGGAAAGAGCAGAAAAAGCACATTTTAAAAAATCAGTTTTTGGATAAAAGGGAACTTTGCAGTCAAAATTTTCAAGTTATCATCATCAGAGTTGCGAAAGATGTAAATTATCCAATTATGACCAAGGTATAATTGAACAATAGGGTAAACAGTACCAACCAATGCTGAAGTGGTGCTATTCTTCGATCGATGTAGGTATCTTCCGTGAAGCCTTTGAATAGAATTTAAACATCAACTGCTATTGTAAATATAACCATGCTTCCTTTATTTGACAGTGCGTCTACGGCTCTTACTCTATGATAAGCAAAGCATCTACGGCTCTTACTCTAAATAACTCGTGCCTTTGTAATTGTACGCTGTGGCCTAATTAACAGTGCGATGTCCGACTTACCCTAGTCACAAGGTGTGAAAATTAAACATCGAATCATTATACCTATGTTAAAATAAATAAATAAATAAATAAAAATAAGAAAGGTGCACATAGTTTGATACCTTGAATCACAAGAAATTAACATGCTGCTCAGATCAATAATTTTCTCCAGTCTAGTGATTAAATGCTCTACGGCTCTACCATTATACATCATTCATGGAACCCTTGTATATTGTCTTCTCTCTGTTTCAGAATCAGATTCATTTCGTCCTCTAATCTTTAATTTCTTCCATTCTTCCTCACATCAACTTTAATTTGTTCAATCATGCAATTGTCTTTATGAAGTTCATTCCTGTAAACAGAAATCTTGATCCCTTATACAACTTTTTCTTCCAAGAAATTTGAGGTGTTAAACTTAGTTGACCAAGAATGTTCTACTGCTAATATACTTTTCATTTTTAAATTTAGCGCATGACTTCATGACGTAGTTTTATATGCATCGCAAACCCAGCATCGTGTGATTAAATGCTCAACGTATAAAATAGTAACTATAAAACCAGAAATGACCAACATGTTCAAGTATGCTTTTGGAAACTTAAAGAATAACTATGATGAGCAGTTGGAAACTTAAAGTAAACATAATGATACGATAAAGCAATAAAATCAAACGATTAACAAACATGTTTATTGGATAAAATTGAAACATGTATTACCATTTTACCATGTTATTTAAAAAATTATGTTTAAATATGCAAGTTTACATGTGTATTTAAACTTTTTATGTGACAAGAAAATAACGAACGAACCAGCGAAAATTTTCATTCAACAATGATTAAACCAACTATAATTCTATATTATATAAAGTATAATGTGACCGCCTTTAAAAAGAAATGTAGAAAAAAATGTGATGTTATAAGAATAATGGAAATTACTAGAAAATATGTCTGACGTATATATATGGAACTACACTTAATATTTTATCAACAGGAAAATCAAATGGTATACCTTTGGTTGCTTGTACTTCTCACGAATCGCATTAAGAGGGCAATTGTTTGTATTCATTTGCAACTCTTGCAATGCAATAATTGTTGGCTTAAGGTCTAAGGCTGTATAAGAGGTATAATGCACCAGAGACTCATTCTGCAAAATATATTGAAAAAATGCAGACAAATTAAATGAAAAAGGATCAAAACTAAAGTATATAAACAAATGATACGAAACAACTGCATTCATAAAAATAAAAAAACTATGCTAGAGGTTGTACACAGTTAAAAACATACCCATGGGTGATCGGACTGGTCCAATGTCCATTTGGCAAGGAAAACAGAAGAAGCTCCAATAATTGAAGGCATAAATTTTAAAAGGTTATACTCAACCAAAGTCAGTTCCGCTAAATAATTTGCAAGGTGACTCAGAGCTGGAGGAGGAACCTGTTATCATAAAACTGTTAGGAGCAAGAATAATTCAAGCTTTTGTATTTTACCTAAGAAATGTTTTAATGGTGGGAACAGAGAGTTGAAATCGCAGAAGTCTCAATACGTGAATTTCCATTTTGAAATCGCAGAAGCCAAGTACTAACACAAAAACAGTGTTCGTTTCCGATGCTACCTAATTCTCTATAAACACGGATCCAATTACTTTGATAGCCATCGATCACTTCGAAGGTCACTCCATCTTCGAGAATTAATGAACCGCCTCGAAGTCTAAATTAGTGCATAAGCGCTCCTATAAACTCATTTATATATTTGGTAATGCAGTAAGCCTCGTTTAGACGGATCAGACAAATAGTTAGACTGTAAGACTAGCATAGCGTCTAGACGGGTCCAAGTGGAAGGCTAGAAAGTTTTTTTCAACAGAGTGATAAGATCGACTTTGATGAATGAACAACTCTAGAATAGTGTCCAAGCAAAAAAAAGCTTAATCTATTGCGTAACAGTTCATTGGAGAAAATGTTCATAATGATAGTCTGTTACACTAAGAGACTAATAATGTCTATTTAACCTTGCTCGTTAAAATGTGGAT
This sequence comes from Allium fistulosum, assembly GCA_030737815.1. Taxonomy (NCBI): domain Eukaryota; kingdom Viridiplantae; phylum Streptophyta; class Magnoliopsida; order Asparagales; family Amaryllidaceae; genus Allium; species Allium fistulosum. The sequence continues at coordinate 685,107,220 of CM060905.1, read as the reverse complement.
GTTTCGTAAAGAAAAAACAGAAATTGAATTGGCAAAATCAGAATGTAACTGAATGAATGATACAGCGAATAATAGTGAAATTTTTGTGCACAGGATGCCATTCATCATTCACTAATTGTTGAGCAGATTTTTAGATCTCCTCCATCTCGCTCAAGATCTCACCCCGAGATCCATTTTTTGCAGGTGGATGAGACGAAATTTTAAACATGATTTTTAATTGTTCGACACTCATTTCACCCAAGATAAGATCTTAACCCAAGATGTAGACCGAGATGTCAATCCAAGATTTGGAAGTTGTTGAGCAAGTATAATTTGGGACACTCCCAAACATGTGTATGCCATATGAGGGTGTTGTTAGTGGTTAACACTATGAACTACGAATTATGATGACCAACACAATGATGAAAAATCTGCACGTGCGACGTAAGAAAAATAATACCAATGCAAAGTTGCTGAAGTCATTTACAAAGGAATGTCAAAGAAACTTTTACAAACAAACAGGAAATCTCATGCAAATCATATATCTATAGAATTAGCTGAATCTTGTCGAAAATCAATGCATCCCACTTACCAGGATTTTACTTACCACGATTAGTGTATCGGTGTGCATGAATAAAAAAACATGAGAAAAAAATGCTATCAAAAGAGCTTAAAGGAATTTGTTAAGAATAATATCAGAGGAAGACTAGTTTCCAAGTTTACTCAAATTAGATCCTCACATAGTATGCTCTGGAATTATAGGTAATTACCCTTCTTAAACTATGATAGCAAACTACAAACAGATACAGTTACTTTGCAGACAAAACTAGCTCAAATTGTAATCAAAATTCAGTACACAAAATATTATGTCTTTGCTTCCGTTAGCCCATTAAACGACTAGTACAATCAATGTGGTATACACTACAACTTAAAGCTATTGAGATAATATTATGCACAGAGTTTATAATACATATATTTTCAAGCATGAACGGTGGTTTATGAAGTAGATCTGTAGTCCAAATCAGAATAGATTGTTAATTCAAACATTTAAGTGAAAACCAATCCAGAAATGAATTTGACAGTGCTGATTTAACTTGGAAGATAACAAATATCAACAGCACAGCTTTAGCTCACGTATATGAAATATCTTCTCCGGATCAAAAAAATATTAAGTTTATAGGCTGGGATTTATTCCCATCCTGGGTTTCAAAAAAATAATAGTGAAATTTTGTACTTTTTTCCATTTCAAGTACAACATCAAAGGAAAGAAATAAGTGGGGAAATTTTCCCTTGGGTTCATGTAGCTTCTTTAATCTGTTCGAGCAAAAACTTGTTTTGCCAAAGGAAAAAAATCATCTCAGAAGCACAAATAACTTGAATTGGCAAAAAATTGCTACTAAACTTTTAAAAAAAAGTTTGGTTTCACAGAAGCAACGGATTCAGTTCAAAACCACAAGTAACTCAACTATGATTGCTAGCTGCAAAGAGAAAAATCTTCTAACTATTTTACAAAAAAAAAGTACTACCTCAGGCTTGCAGGCATTGCAAAGAGAACCGAGAGAATCAGCAAGATTAGGAGAATAGGCATGCCTATCAATAGGAGGCAAAACATGAAGAAGAGTGAGCAGATCTCTAATGTCGTGAATAACCGAATAACTTCGAAAATCACTAATGTCTATAGTAATTATTGAACTTCCTTGCGGATCGCTTTGCGAATCACTTTAAGTACTACTTAGAAGTCCATTGAACCACTTCGAAAGTTTCTGATCAACTCTGAGAACCTTTTCAAAAGTCACTTCCTTTCGATAATCACTAATCGCTTCGGAACTCCCAGGCTACTTCGAAAATCACTAATCGCTTCGTGGATTGCTGAATCGCTTCGAGGTTCACTTTGACTTCGAGAGTAACTAAACCACTTCGAAGAAGAAAAGAAGAGACGTGCCAAATTTTCCCTCTAAAATTTAGGGTTCGCGGGAAAAGATGGGGCGGCTGAAATGGATTAGGGGGAAAGTTGTGTGCCTATGGTGTCGGTTTTTGGACAACCGATGCTATTGAATTTAATTGTGTCGGTTGTTCAAACAACCGACACGAGTAAATCTATTGCTTCCCTTCAATTGTGTCGGTTTCTTAAGAACAACAGATGAAAATTACATTTTTAACATTTTCTTCTTACCCCATAAGTCAATAGTTTCGGTTGTTAATAAACAACCGACACAAATTAAACTATTTGTGTCGGTTTTATGGACAACCGACACAAATGAGGCGAAGCAACTGATCTGTTTTGTACTAGTGTATGGGCGCAAATGATTGATGTTCCAAGCTCTTGGAATTGGATCTCCTTCAACAGTCGTGAGTTTGAATGTGCCATCAAGAAGTTTATTGCCTATGACATATGGCCCTTCCCAATTTGGTCCAAATACTCTGACTACTGTCATGATCCTTTTCAAGACTAAGTCGCCGACTTCAAAGCTTCGTTGACGGACTTTAGAATTGAAGTGCCTTGCAATTCTTTGCTGATGTGCTGCAACTCTGAGTCTAGCTTCTTCCCTTCTCTCATCAAGAAAGTCAAGTGCTTCGAGTTGCAATTTTTCATTTTCGGTCTGATTGAAATGAACTCTCCTGTGTGAAGGGACTTCTAGCTCTACTGGAATCATCGCTTCTGATCCGTATGCCAATGAGAATGGAGTGTGCCCAGTTGTAGTTTTATGGGTTGTTCTTTATGCCCATAGTGCTAGTGGTAGCTTATCAACCCATCCACCTTTGCTTTTTCAAGCTGCTTTTTGATGGTTGACTTGATAATTTTGTTTACTGCTTCCACTTGCCCGTTTGCCTGCGGATGAGCCACTGTTGAGAAACTTTTTCGGATTTTGAATTGCTTGCAGAAGTCCTGGAACTCTTCGCTTTCAAATTGGGTACCGTTGTATGTGATTATCTTCTGTGGCACACCATATCTGCAAATGATATTTTTCATTACAAAATTTATCATCTTTTTAGAAGTAATAGTGGCCAAAGTTTCAGCTTCAGCCCATTTAGTGAAATAATCAACAGCAACAATAGCATATTTGATTCCCGACTTGGCGATTGGTAAAGGTCCGATTAGATCTATCCCCCAAATGGCGAACGGCCATGGGCTGACCATCTGTGTTAGTTTAGTTGAAGGTGCTCTTGGGATTTTTGCAAATCTCTGGCATTTGTCACATTTCTTGGAGTAGATAGCAGCATCTCGGTTAATATCGGGCCAGAAATAACCATACCGAAGAACTTTCTTGGCAAGTGTTTGGCCGCGTGAATGATCCCCGCATTCTCCTCCGTGTACCTCTGCTAAGATTGTCTTAGCTTCTTCCTTGGTTACACATCGGAGTAATGGCATTGAGAATCCCCGCCTGTATAACCGGCCGTCTTGAATTACATATCTTGATGCTTTTCTTAACAGCTTTCGGCGTTCTTTAGAATTTTCTGGTAGGGAGCCGTTGAGCAGATATTCTTTGATTGGGGTCATCCATGACTCTTGTTATTGAGAAACAGCCATGATCCAGTCGATATCCATTTCATCGGTGCTTGGGGCTGACAAGACCTCCACAGGAACCAATCCCAATAACTGAGCTTCTCCGGAACTTGAATACTTTGCGAGAGAATATGCCTTCATATTTTCCTCTCGAGGTATGTGGCTTATTGAATAATGATCGAAAACATCAAGAAGCTCAGAAGCCTTCGACAAATAAGCGGGCAGATTTCCTCCTTTAGCTTGAAATTCCTTCTTGAACTGACACACAATAAGCTGAGAATCACTGAAGATTTGCAATGCTTTGATGTTTAATTCCTTTGCAATCTTTAATCCAGCAATTAGAGCTTCATATTATGCTTCATTGTTTGTAGAAGGGAATTCCAATCTTAATGCGTAACATAATGATCGCCCCTCGGGAGTTTCAAGCACAATTCCAGCTCCGGAACAGTAATCATTTCTTGAGCCATCAACATATAATTTCCACTTGGATGGGATGTCAACTGTAATTTCTTCCTCACTATCACCCTTATCTGTGTATTCTGCGATGAAATCTGCTAAGGCTTGTCCATTGATCGCTCTTCGGGGATGATAAGTGATATCATACTGGCTAAGCTCAATATTCCACTTCAGAAGACGACCCGAAGTTTCAGGGTGAAACAGGACTTGCTTTAGTGGTTGATCAGTGAGAACTTTGATAGGATGAGCTTCAAAATACGGCCTCAACTTTCTCGAAGCAATCAGTAAACAATAGGCGAGCTTTTCTAACTTTGAATAATTCATTTCTGCCCCAGTGAGTCTTTTGCTGATATAGTAGACTGGACGCTGAACTTTTGCATCCTCCCGTACCAATGATGCACTCAGGGCGTGAGATGAAACTGCCAAGTATATGAAAAGGTCGTCGCCATTGTTGGGCTTGGAAAGTATTGGAGGAGTTTCCATGTGACGGATTAATTCTTCGAAAGCTTTCTGGCATTCAGGTTTCCATTCGAAGTTTTTCTTTCCTTTCTTTAAAGCGTCAAAGAAGGGGATGCATTTATCAGTAGCTTTGGAAATGAATCGACTTAAGGCAGCAACTTTCCCATTTAAGCTTTGCAGTTCCTTCTTTGTTCTAGGGGCTTTGACTTCTCTTAGAGTAGTAATTTGAGTAGGATTGGCTTCAATGGCCCTAGCGCTTACGATAAATCCCAAGAATTTCACGGACTCTACTCCGAATGAACATTTCAAAGGGTTGAGCTTCATTCCATATTTTCGGAGGATTTCGAACATTTCTGCTAAGTGGTCCATATGGTCAACTGCTTTCTTTGATTTCACTAACATATCATCGACATAGACTTCCACAGTCTTCCCAAGCTGTGATTTGAACATTGCATTAACAAGCCTTTGATATGTTGCCGCTGCATTTTTCAATCCGAAAGGCATGACTTTGTAGCAGTAAAGACCAACATCTGTGACGAAGCTCGTATCCTCCTGGTCCGACTCATGCATCATAATCTGATTATACCCGGAGTAAGCATCCGTAAAAGATAACAATTTGTGTCCGGCTGTTCCATCTACCAGCTGATCAATCCTTGGTAACGGGAAGCAGTCTTTGGGACAGGCTTTGTTTAAATCTGAGAAATCAGTGCACACTCTCCATTTTCCATTTGCTTTTATAACTAGCACCGAATTGGAAACCTAATTTGGATATGTGGACTCTCTGATGAAATGATTTTCCATGAGTCGGTCTACTTCTTCCTTTAGCGCTGCTGACCTTTCTGGACCTTGGGTTCTTCTCTTCTGTTTCACAGGCGTGAATTTCGGATCAATATTCAGGGTATGTACAACAATCTCTGGAGATATTCCACACATATCGGCGTGACTCCAAGCGAATACATCCAGATTTGCTTTCAAAAATGATATTAGCATATTTTGGACTGCCATACTAAGTTGCGAACCCACATTTAGCACATTGTTTGGGTCTTTAAGATCAACAGGTACTGGTACCGTTACCTCCATCGGCACCACTCTACTTTCCTCTGCACTGGCTTTTCTGGGGTCCATTTCTCTCCTTACACCACTATGCTCGCCAGTGCAGGGACCACCCTGTATTTGCTACAAGGTTGGGTTTTTGATGCGGAGGGGGGCTGCCGCATCTTTTCCCATCTCTCTCTTCCTGGCCTCTCGAAGCTCTATAAGGTAACATTCCCGCCCAGCATTTTGATCTCCTTTGATGACACCAACACCATTATCTGTGGGAAATTTCATAGTTAGGCAGTACGGGGCGAGAATGACTTTGAATGCAGCTAGAGTTGGCCGGCCTAGGAAGGCATTGTAGGCAGAAAAGCCATCGACAATTACAAAAGTTTGTTTCCGAACTACCCTTTTCTGCCCCTCTCCAAGTTCCACAAACAAGTCGATAGTTCTGATTGGTTGCTGCGGTTCCCCAGTAAAGCCAACAATCTTCTACGATGAAGCCTGAACATCAGTCATTGGAATCTTCATTTGATCAAATGTCTTCTTGAAGAGTATATTGCAGGAAGCACCGCAATCAACAAGAACTCGTCTTACAATAGCTGGCCCAATTCCTGCAGAAATGACTAAGGGATCTATGGTTGGAGCTTCAATACCTATATAATCCCTGGCTTTGAACATAATATCATCATTAGAGGTTTTCTGCTGCTTCAGGGGTGCAGCGTCTTCTAGAACAAAAACATCTTCTTCTGCTGGGGTGTATTTCAAAGCACGAGCATATCGTTCCATTTCACCCCAGCTTCTGCCCGCTGGGTGTGGGCCTCCCGTAATCACATTGATAACAGGCCTTTCAGATTCATGTGCGGTAGTGCCTTTACTCGAGCCAGATGGATGAGTAGGTGGTTGCTGCCCCTGAGTTGATGAAGTTGGGTCATTCCTGTTCTTCTTAACATACTGTTGCAGCTTGTTTTCCCTCAACAATTCTTCAATTAAGCTCTTCAAATGACGACATTCGTTGGTATCATGACCGGGTTGGTTATGAAACCGACAGAATTTTCCATTTCGCATAGCACCCTTTCCAGGTTTTATCTCAGCTGGTTTAGGATACTCCACAGCATCTTTGGTGGCAAAGAAGATATTTTCCGGAGTGTCGGTTAAAGGAGTGAAATCTGAGGGTTTAAAGAAGCGAGGTTTCTTTATATCCTTTTGTTTCTTCCCATCATGATTTTCCCTCTTCTGACCTCCGGAATCTTTCTTAACCGAAGCAGCAATATTATTCTCCACCCTTGTTGCCACCACTTTCATTGGTGCCGGAAGATTTTCCAAGCGTATGAATTCATCAGCTTTCTTATAGAATTTCTCGAGTGAATTTGGCTCCTTCATTTTCATCCATTTTCCAAATTCGCTCGACTTGTCGATAGCACGCATCAAATAAGTCAAGACCATTCGTGGCTCTGCGTTGTCAACTTCAGCCAGAGCTATATTGAAGCGATTCAGGAATGACTTAATAGGCTCTCCCGGATTTTGCTCAAGACTAGACAATGACATTATGTCTTTCGCCTTTGAAGCGTACAGTCTGAATTGCTCTTTAAACTTTCGGGTTAGATCGGAAAACTGGTCTACAGATCGAACGGGAAGCTTGGTAAACCAAAGAAGTGCCACTCCTTCCAAGTATACCGGGAAATACCGGCACTTAATCTCATCAGTTGCCCTTGCGCCGGTCATGTGCCAGTCATATTTGTACAAGAATTGATTCGGGTCACTTGTCCCCCGATAAGCAGGAATGGTAGGGGGAACAAATTTTCCGGGAAACTCAGCCTTTAGAATCCTCTCAGTAAATGGAGTTTTACTCGGAGCAAATTCCCATTCGCTCTCATCTTCATTTCTCTGCATGCTTTCTTTCATTATTTGCTGAATCATGCCAGAGAGATATTCCTCATTGTTTAATGACTTGGCGGAGTAGACTTCGTCCATTTTCTCGGAAGTTTGTCCGGGCAAATGTTCACGGAAAACTGGCGATGGCCTCGATCCTTTAGCTTGGAGAGGTGCCCCTTCGGCAGCACCTAATCCCCCTTGAGGAATATTTCTTCCTTCGGAGTTATGAATAGCATCAGCGATGTTTTCTTCATTATTTACCGGCCTTTGACTAGCTCCGAGCAAAGCACTTAACTTTTCCATCATTAGAGTATTCTGAGTTTCAATCTGTTGATACAACCCGGTCACTACAGCATCCAACTCTTCTCGTGTCACTCCAACACTTGGAGCTGCCCGACTTGGAGAAGGAGAAGTGGCAGTATTATCGTGAGCATCTTCAGATCTAACCGACTTGCATTTTCTTCCAGGAGCCATTATATCCAACAGACTTCTGGTTTTCAAAGAGACTTTTTCTACAAACTTTCGTGAAGCAATGATGACAATATCCCTGAGTTGGGTTCTCAATGAAAGCACTAAAATGTTAACGCTGAAAATTGAACGCTAACACCCGGTGTGTGTAATAACAATGTGAAAGAACCACCCGTTGGTACGGGAACAGAATATAAGCTGAAAATAGCAGAAAACGGTAAAGGAACAACAGATTTATAGTGGTTCGGCCCGTAAGTGAGCCTACGTCCACTTTATAGTCTTTTATTGCTGATCTGGTTACAATTTGATACAATGCACTTCGAATACAATTCACTTCGATCACTCAAACACTTCAGATTAGTAACTCAAACTTTGACGATGAGATTTGTCGAATCCATGTCCGGTATGTAGAATCTCGTTCAAAGCTTGTTGTAGTATCTTCGATGTTTGGAGTTCTTCGAGTCTTGGATGAGTTGAGAATTCGGCAGAGTAACAGCGCTTCAGAAAATGATTGGCCAAAAGTGCCCTCCATGTTGAAGGTAGCGCTGTATATATAGAGAAGTCTGGGCAGGAATTTTCGCCAAGTCCTAAGTCATGGCCGACTTAGGGTAAGTCGTAAGTCGTGGCCGACTTAGCAGGTATCAGTACAAGTAAAGCGGTAGCAGATTATAACTCGGTGGCTTTAGGTCATGGACGACTTAAGCTAAGTCTTGATTCGTGGCTCAACTGGTAAGTTCGTTCATTTGGTTACATTACAAGTCTTGAATCGTCTGCGACTTAACCGAATGCAGCATCACTCCTTTTGTTTAAGTCGCTTACGACCTAAGCTAGGTCGTAAGTCGTGGATAACCTTAAGCCGTTAACTCGTTTTCTCCTTAAGTCGTTCATGACTCATGCTAGGTTGAGTCGTAGATAGCCTTGGGACGTAGATAGCCTTAAGTCGTGGATAGCCTTAAGTCGTCTACTGGTTGAGTCGGCCAACATCTTTAAGTCGCCCAGGCCATTAAACCGTTAACTCCTTAAACCGTTAAGTCATAGACTTCCTTAAGTCGTCCAGACCTTAAGTCGTTAAGTCGTCAATTTCTCTTAGGTTGCTTCATCCTTTAGGTCGTTAGCTGGTGGCTTCCTTAAGTCATAGGTCGTCCACTTCCTTAAGTTGCATACCTTTCTTGAGTCGTGCAGTTCTTAAGTCGTAGAAAACTGAGGGTTAACATATGGTTACATGTCTGACATTACATTTTGAGATATAAAGTTGATTTCTTTCAAATACATTTCTGTTGGTGGCGGAGAATTTATTCTCTTAGCTTAACACACTTCTCTGAGACGTACGAGCTCAGAGGTTATGTAGTTGAAATTTATCAGCGATATATTCCCAATTTGGTAATGTGGCATGCTGAGTGTTGCTGTGTGATGATCATTTATTTGATCATTTGTGATCAAAGCGTGGCTTTGTGAAAAAGCGTAGCTTTGTGGACAAGACTTCGTCAGACCTCACAACCCGGAAATGGTCGAAACAGGAAAGATGCGGCAAGGTTTCAGGGGTAGCTTCCCTAGGGTATGACCATTCCTTCTGGAAAAGGGTAGTATCATGGTATGGAGCCCAGATACTTACTCATGTGGACACACTTTATTTATTATGTGTGATGTTGATTACCGTGCGCTCGGATAAAGGTCCCAAAGGACCGGGGGTGGCAAATCTCAGGTTTACTGCCCGGGAAGGGAGTAACCGGCCTTGTTTTGGCAGAGAGCAGGTTGTCTCTCAGAGCGTCCAGCCAGAGGCGTTCCTACATGGCATAGGAAGTTCCTTAGCCTGACCATTTGTTGGTAAATCCATTTTCCAATACGAACCTTGTATGGTTTTAGTTGTATTACCTGCTATGGAATGTGGCGGTAACCTGCTATTGAACATAGTAGCTATAGTAGGCATTCAATAATGGTTGTATGTTGGCTAAGATTAATATTATATCTTAGAAATGTTTTCTGCACTATGCACTAATAATAATAATAATCCAATGATTTGTGTAGTAAGCATCTTTGACTATCATAAGGAGAAATCTCCTCTGATTCTGCGTTTGCATTGTGTGTGCGTGCGGGAGGCCTTATGGTAGTTTCATTTTCCAAAAGCATTGCGAATATTTTATACTTGCTTTGTTGTTGTTGTGTTTTAAAGATAAAACCGTTTTAAGTTCTCACACCAGTCACCATGACTGACCTGGAATTTATTGTTTCCTTCCTAAACTCTAGGTGCCCACCAATTTCCACAAGGGCAGTCTAGGGTCAGGTTATCAGGTCATTCTGGATTCAGGAGAGGCTGTGGAGCTCAGTGGCGAGCTGGATGGCGAGACGTATCACTTGTATATGATACAATTATTTCGCTGTGTATTCTGTATGAGGACTAGTTTATATAGCTGTCCAGTGTTGTATATTGTTGTTGTAAACTATGATGATGATGATGTAATGTATAAAATGATATAGTTCTTTGTTTTAAAGATTATTCATTTATCTATTATATGTTGTTCCGCTGCGAATGTGAGATTCTGATATTGTTCTGTGTTCTTCTGTTGTTTCTTCTTTCTTTTTCTTCTGTCTTCTTCTACCTCTTTTTTTTCTCCATAACAATTCGGTTTTCCGGCATTCGATTGTTCGGCAGTTGATACAGTGGACGTATTAATGTCGATTTTCGAGCGACGAAAAATCGTGTTCGTTACATTTGGTATCACAGCATATGGTTAAGCGATTAACCTTGGCTCTGTTGGGAATTACTCATTAGAGAAAGAGTCAGTAGTACTCTAGAATGAGTGTGAGTGTAATAATAGATACGAGTGCGTATTTGTTAGTGAATATAAAATTGTTTTATATTGTGTTTGCTTATCCGTTGAGTTGTTTATGAATTATGGTCGCTATGTGGGACGCCATATTATCGATAGGGGTTTCTAAACATTTAAACGAGGCAAGTCGACATAGTATCATTTTAAATTGGGTAAGTGAAATAATTTTACCTCGGTTATATTTTGTATACAAAGGAAATAATTTTTCAGAAATTATTAAAGTGTACACAATTGATTGTTTGGTTGTTGAAAATGTAAAAATATATATTTATAAGTCAATAAAAGTTGTTTGAATAGTCTAAATAAGAACAACAATTATGAAAGAATAACTTATAGAAGCAAAAGAATTATAAGTATGGAATTATAATTAAAATGATTTGCAATTGTGAAATAATCTTGTATAAGTCAAGTAAAATAGTGAAATTATATGAGAAAAAAAAGATTTATAAATGTGATTTATAAATAAAAGGAAATTTTTGAAAAGAATTTAAAGCACTGAATTCACTAGTGTTGCTGGGAAATAATAAGGGTGATGACTGCAACATCATCAGTATCATTTTCGAGTTTCTGTGTGATGGATTTGCTACCATAATAAATTGAAAATTCAAGTTTTGTTGTGATAAACAAATTTGAATTAAAATCCAAGTTGCAATTAATAATTGTAAGTGAAATGAGTTTTATACTTATAATATGATTTGGAAGTTGAATAATAAGTTGTATAACTTATAAAATGAGAAGATGTAAGTGTTTCAAATGATAAAATGGTTAAACGAATTTTGTTAAGAAAAACAAAATTTGAATTGGATTTATAAGTGGAAATCTAAGTTAAGTTAAACAAATGATGTTTAATTGGAATATAACTTAAGTGATGTTAAATAAAGTTGATTTTGATATCAAAGTAAAAATAATAAAGTGGATTTATTAAATGAATGTGAACTTGAGTTATACAAATAAAATTCAATTTTATTTGTTAAATGGATTAGTAGTTGAATTAACAAATGAATTGAATGTTAATCAATTTAATGTAAGTAAATTGATATGGAATAATGAATGTAAGTGTTGATTCATTAAAAACTAATAAATTGGAATTTGAATAAATCGAATGAAAGCCAATTTAATATTAAACCAATTGGAATTAAAAGTGTTGAATCCAAATTTAATGTGAAGTAAAGTAAATTGAATAAATTTGGTTGTGTTGGTTATGCATTGGTTGCTAAATGATTGTTGGTTGATTGTATATAGTATAATTCATTAAGTGTTAATGAAATTGAATTGATAAAAATTGAAAGCTATGTAATTGGATTTAAATTGAAAGTGAAGTAAATTTAAATAGAAATTGATTTGAATTGAAAGTGAACCAACTTGAATGTAAATTAGTGAATGTAAACTAATTGAAAATGAATGAATAAATGTCATTGCATATAAATTGGTTGTAAACAATTACAAGTAATATTGAAATTTTATAAGTTGCTTATAAACCTTGTTTAGTATGCATTTCTTTTAATATGCATATGTTGTAGTTGTTTAAAAGAGTAAAATGTTAATAGCTTTGTATATTTGTCACTTACATATTTGAACTGAGTAAGTACAGGTGTCGTGGCTGTCATTCGGTTGGTTTGGTTGCGCTAAAATGCTAAATAAATAACTGCTTTGCTTAAAAATGCTAAAAGGTACGCCTACGCAATATAAATTGGAAATATGAACTGTTTTTCTGCTTTTCCGACCGGGTGGGTCGATGTATATATATTTATGTCTATTGTGATCCTACTACGATCGAACCGCGCAAAGGAGACGCTGGCGAATTTTTTGGAAAATTTAAGGCGTTAGAAAAATTTTGAAAATTTTGGAAAATTTTTTGTTAAATGAAAGTCAATTTCCAAATTGTAATGAAAATATAGGAATTGAACTAGAAAATGAAAACCATTGTTTTGGTTGAAGTTAAAGGTTTTGGAGAAGGGAATATTAAATTTTCACTAAGTGGATTTTTGAAAAGTTAATGAATTTGGGCATTTTTTCTTACTTTGCAATTTCGAGGACGAAATTCTTTTAAGGGGGAAGTTTGTAACGACCCAGAATTTCCGTCATTTGAAATTCAGATATTTAATTGATTTTAAATATTAAAAAGTAAGATTTGGAAGTCGAATTTAATTTAATTTCGATATAGTGATTTAATTGGACGATTAAATTATTAATTTAATACATGAAATTGTGTAAATAATTGAAATCTGAATTAAATGTGATTAAAAATGATTTATAAAGTTATATTAAATCATATTGAAGTTAGAATGATACTTGTAAACTTTTAAAATCGAATTAAAAGTTAAATTGTGAAAATTGAATATTTTAATATTTAATTGACGAGTAAAAATGACCATTTTTCAAACAGTCTCGGATTTTGACGAAACCTATTTCATCGGATCCGCAATGTGAAATTATTGTATGGTTTCAAATTTTGTAGCAATCGGAGTTGTCGTTTGTCCGGGTTAAGCCGAAACGCATCGAAATCGGTTTAATTTAAAATTGATCGTTTAATTCCGTAACTCGCACAGATGACCGAATTAGCTCCCGAAACATGTTCCATTGTGTTCGGAACGCGGGGTAATCCTTAGAAATGTCAGCCGGCACGCTTCGTTTGTAGTTCGGAAAAATTTCGATGAATAGTGTTTTGTGAAAATTTCTATATAAGGACCTCACATCTCCAATTTGCAAACAAAAATCAAACCCTAACCCTAATTCAGTGCAGCCACCTCTATTGTCTTTAATGGCCAGAAATAAATCCTCATTCTCCTCTTATATCTCATGATCCATCAACAATTAGAGAAAGTTGTCAACTACAAACTTGTAGAGGGCATCGAGACCTTGAAGATCAACGGTGGAGATTGGATTTGGAGCGTCGTGGTGGCCGCTAGGGGGTTGCATTCATATGGGGTTTGGGCACGTTTTTCAATGCCTAGATGAGGCCGAGCTCCACCTTGCTCTGGCCGATGGTGGCTCTCGAGCGGGGCTTCGTGATGGAGGTTGCTGATCGTTGTAGAAAAGAACGTGGTGGCCATGGTGTTTAACCCTAGATGGCGGCTACTGGGTTGATTTTTTGTACGTGAGTTTGAACGCGAAACTGAGATGGGGGAGAAGGTAGAAGGAGCGGCCCTGATGTGGAGATGCTGGAATGAATGGCTGAGATGGTTAATGTTTTAAAAATTGAAAAGAGATATATTAGTTTATATTTAAAATTGTATTAACTTCAAAGTATCATAACTTTGTCATACGAGGTCGGAATTCGACGAAACTTTTTTGCGTTGGAATCGGCTCGATGAGCTCTACGCAATGCAACTGGTTTGGGGTCAATTGGATTCAGTGAAAATTTTGGGTAAAATTAAACGCGTGTTTAATTTTATCCGAAATAAAACGTTGCAACCGTTATTGAAAGCAAAGGTGAGAACTCCTCACTCAATCGAATATTTGTTTCGATTTAAATTTAAATAGTTAGATTTAAAATTATTGATTGTGTTGATTGTGTGAATTGGATGATAAATTGTTATCTATTGTGTTAAATAGACCCTATACGCCGTATATTAAGCGGAGGTTATTTATTAAAAACATATACCACGATAATTTCACATTGAAGTGGAATTGGTATTATATATGTATATAGCAATATATATATTGGAATATGTATATATTGGAGTTGATTTCCCGCATTATATAGCGGATGAGACCCTATTGCGTCGCATAATAGCGGATAGTATTTTATAAATCCCATATACCGCGATAATTTCACTATGAAGTGAAATTGGTATTGTGCTAACATCTGTGGATGCAGGGAAACAGGTTAGAGGGATCCAACTGGATTCCTCAAACATTTGAATTTATTTCATATGTTGTGTGTTGTTTATTTATAATCGCCGTGTGATTATATTGTGATTGAATTGTTGACGGCTATGAATTAGCCGAATATATTTTGGTATCGTTGGATACCAGAAATAGATAAAATGGGATTTTTGAAATTTAAGTTGAAATTTTATCGAAAAATTTATTTTTGATAATTGGATAAATTAAAAGGGGTTTTAAAAGATAAAATCTTATTTTTGAACCATTTTGAATTAAACTTCAAATTTAGGAAAAAGGGCTTAATAAATGGATTTCAAAATTTTTATTTATAAGTTGAAGAATTTATTTGAAATTGGATTTTTAAATAGATTTGAAGAGCTAAAGGAATTTATTTTTAAAAGGAAATAACTTTGAAAATGTTGAAAATTGATTTGGTGTCTTGAAATAAATTTGAAAAATCAATTTGAAATTAATTGATTATTAATTTACTATAACTAGTAAAATTGATTTATAGGAATTTATCTGACTTTAAATTAATCCGATAATTTAATTTATCCTATCTATGGAGGTTTGGATTATATTGGATGTTGAATTGTTTGACATCTTTGATGTGTGATGCTTTGTGATATATTTGATTTGTGTGTGATTCGTGATTTATTTATCTGTATCTATGATCTGTGAATGATAGATAAGCGTTATAGTTTATACCGCTTGTCACATATGTTGTTATATTTGATCTTTGATGGTTGAATGTTGTTGCACTATTGTGTTAAACCCTTGGACTACACAATACACACACAAATGTGGATTTCACGTGGAAATCGGTTAAGTCACAAATTTTTTATCAATTTTGGAAAAATTGAGTTTTTGAATCCAAAATGGTTTTGGAATTGAAATTGAAAGTTTTTTGAAAATGAGTTTCAAAAATAAAAGTTATTTTAAATAACTTAATAAAAATTGGAATTTAAATCATTTGATTTAAGTTTGAATTCAATATTTTGAAATTGAATTCAATGAATTGAGAATTTTGGTTTAAAAGATTTTTTAAGTATAATAGGTTTTTTTACGGTTTTTAACCAATTAAACTACGGTCTTGGGGAAATTTGAATTTATATTCAAGTTTATACTTGAATGGCTTTAACCTGTGTAAATGTAACCAGTTTTTCCCCAAATGAAAACTATCTATTTCCAAATAATAATGGCTTTCATAAAGTGAAAAGATTTCCAATTTTGTATTGAAAACAATTCAAGTTGAAATGAAATTGTAAATAGTTTGGAAAACTATGAATTAACCTTTGTGATGGTAATTAAACTTTATTTTGAAATAAAAGTGTATTTCAAAAGGTGTATCTTTTATATTATAAAAGACTTGAATTGTGAATAGCTTTGAAAGTTGTAAATTAAATCTTGATTTAAAGATTTAATGGGTTAATCCCATTTAAATGGAAATTGATTTGGAAATCTGTGAATGAATCTTTGTGAAAATGGGTAAACTTTGTGAAGTAAATCTTTTTATTTAAAGATTTAAAATGGTAATTTGTTAAACCATTTAAAGGAAAGGATTTGGGTAATAAGTTGTGACTTAATTAAAACCCCTATATCCATATGTTTTAAATATTGTGCTCACTATTCAGGACCGGGTTAGCCGGGAAAAGACTTTTGTGTCGTATAACCCATTCCGAATTAGTGATACGACGATATGGATCGTATTGAAGACCGGTGGTGAAGACCGGGTGTTTGTGATAACGATAGGATGACCTATCGATTGTCTCTGCACCGTTAGCTACGATATAGAGATTTCCTTTGTGATGGGAAGTTTTATCGGGATTGTGAATACCCGGATTGCAAGGGCTTCTTTTGAAGTGCCTTCGGTTCTGTTCGAACCCAGAACAGACTTGTATGGTTACATGTCTGACATTACATTTTGAGATATAAAGCTGATTTCTTTCAAATACATTTCTATTGGTGGCGGAGAATTTATTCTCTTAGCTTAACACCTTCTCTGAGACGTACGAGCTCAGAGGTTATGTAGTTGAAATTTATCAGCGATATATTCCCAATTTGGTAATGTGGCATGCTGAGTGTTGTTGTGTGATGATCATTTATTTGATCATTTGTGATCTAAGCGTGGCTTTGTGAAAAATCGTAGCTTTGTGGACGAGACTTCGTCAGATCTAACAACCCGGAAATGGTCGAAACAGGAAAGATGCGGCAAGGTTTCAGGGGTACCATCCCTAGGGTATGACCATTCCTTCTGGAAAAGGGTAGTATCATGTTATGGAGCCCAGATACTTACTCATGTGGACACACTTTATTTATTATGTGTGATGTTGATTACCGAGCGCTTGGATAAAGGTCCCAAAGGACCGGGGGTGGCATATCTTAGGTTTACTGCCCGGGAAGGGAGTAACCGGCCTTGTTTTGGCAGAGAGCGGGTTGTCTCTCGGAGCGTCCAGCTAGAGGCGTTCCTACGTGGCATAGGAAGTTCCTTAGCCTGACCATTTGTTGGTAAATCCATTTTCCAATACGAACCTTGTACGATTTTACTTGTATTACCTGCTATGGAATGTGGCGGTAACCTGCTATTGAACATAGTAGCTATAGTAGGCATACAATAATGGTTGTATGTTGGCTAAGATTAATATTATATCTTCGAAATGTTTTCTGCACTATGCACTAATAATAATAATAATCCAATGATTTGCGTAGTAAGCATCTTTGACTATCATAAGGAGAAATCTCCTCCGATTCTGCGTTTGCATTGTGTGTGCGTGTGCGGGAGGCCTTATGGTAGTTTCATTTTCCAAAAGCATTGCGAATATTTTCTACTTGCTTTGTTGTTGTTGTTGTGTTTTAAAGATAAAACCGTTTTAAGTTCTCACACCAGTCACCATGACTGACCTGGAGTTTATTGTTTCGTTCCTAAATTCTGGGTGCCCACCAATTTCCACACGGGTAGTCTAGAGTCAGGTTATCAGGTCATTCTGGATTCAGGAGATGCTGTGGAGCTCAGTGGCGAGCTGGATGGCGAGACGTATCACTTGTATATGATATAATTATTCCGCTGTGTATTCTGTATGAGGACAAGTTTATATAATTGTCCAGTGTTGTATATTGTTGTTGTAAACTATGATGATGATGTAATGTATAAAATGATATAGTTCTTTGTTTTAAAGATTATTCATTTATCTATTATATGTTGTTCCGCTGCGAATGTGAGATTCTGATATTGTTCTGTGTTCTTCTGTTGTTTCTTCTTTCTTTTTCTTCTGTCTTCTTCTACCTCTTCTTTTTCTCCATAAAAATTCGGTTTTCCGGCATTCGATTGTTCGGCAGTTGATACAGTGGACGTATTAATGTCGATTTTCGAGCGACGAAAAATCACGTTCGTTACATGGCATGAAACATATCTCATTTAAAAGACCATCGCCAGTGGTTACAAAGACCATATAGCCTATCTCGATGCCGATATCAAGAAAAAGGATGATATGATCACTACACTTAAGAGACAAGTGCAGACCAATCCCACGGCTGATTTTGACCAAAGGATGTCTGAACTTATTCAACAAATAAGTGATTTAGAGTTAAAGTTAAAAGATAGCCCGGCACGGTGTGCCTCTCTAGAATTCATCTTGGGAGACAAGACTCCAAAGGTTGAGCTTCCAGCCCTACAAGCAACTCCTTCAACTGCCAAGCCTACTAGGTCAAAATTTCTCACAGCTCAAAATTTTCCCACTATGCTCAACCCTCCCCCAGGCTTAGACGATAATGTAGTGGGAAACTGATGTCGGAGGGTAAAATTCGAAATCGGAAAATATTTGATGAGCAGCAGAAGATGAAGTATTCTCAAACTATCAATGATTACGCTACTAAAAATCAGAAGCTAGAGCATGATAATTACTTTCTCGACAAGCGGGTTGCAAAGTTAGAAAGGGAAAACAAAACTCTTAAGGCTGCAAACAAGGCCTTTAATCGTGCTCCGAAAACCAACATTGATGCTATTGATGATGAGAGTAGTATAAGAAGAAAAGAAAAGAAGCTTAAGGAAGTCCTCCATGCAGCAATCAATCATGTCATAAATCATTCAGTGGCGGAGACTCTTAATAAAGTAGCTCAAGATTTGTAATTTATTTATGTATTTGAGCCATGTAAATCTATCTCGTACATAACTTTGTCATTTGTAAATGACTTCATAACTTATGTAAATTATAAATTTTTTGTAAATATCACCTAATTTGTGATCCTTTTCTTTAGTGTAACCTTCTATATGCCTTTGAATTGCTCATTTAGTGACTTTTGTGCATGCTGGATCTTTTGTTACTCCTTGTCATTCTGATTTTCCTAAGAAACATGTAGCAAATAATATCTTTAATTGTTAGATTGAAATTGACTTATTTGTCTATGTATATCATTTTCCTAAATTAGCAAATCATATTGCCAATTGTATGAAAAGTGATTTATTCAAAATGTCAAGATCTCATCTTTAACCATGATGAGAAATGGTTAAGGACTTAGCTCCTTCTGTAACGACCCCGGATTTTAATTAAATTTAAATTGATAATTTATTGAATTTTTGAATAAAAATTGTAAAATTAAATTGATAAAATGGAGCGAGTTTCCCCGGATTCAAGTATATTCTGTATGAATCATTTCAATTTAAAATATTGTAAATACATAGATATATATTTTGACTTGAATTTAAAGTGTAAGTAAATGGTTTTAAAAATAAATATAGAGTTAAATAATAATAGAATGTCTTTACAAATGAATTGATATTTTTAAATAGAAATTGTCATTCCAAATTACTTATAAATATATATACAAATATAATAGTATGGTTAAAACATAAATGTATATATGTTGGCTGGCATGAGAAGACAGTTAAAATACAAAGGTAAAGATATGTTCAAGTGTCAAACAAAAGCAAATATCTTCATATATGTTCACAGCTGAAATGCAATGTATAAAATAAGGTAATATGGTACAACTAATTAATGTGAGAAATCTTTAGCCCAAAGCAACTAATCCATCAGCCTCCAAATCTCTGATCAAAGTTAATATTGTACACAACACAAAGGAAGACATAGATAATTTATATATAAGTTTGTACAAGGTAATAAATGAAGCCATCACGTTCAATTGTATCAGCCACCAAAAGATGAAAAATCTCTGGCTTATGTTGTACAAAATTTTAATAACCTGTACAAACTATTACCCTGTAATCCTCTTTATACATCAACCTTCCTCATTTCGATTTTGTCCACCATTTTAACTGAGAAAAGATCAGAAGTAAAAGAAAATACATCATCTTTACACTTAAACAAAATCAATTTGCAAACCTGGAAGCAAGCTGATCAACTCAACTTCATTCAACAAGGCAAAACAGATTTTCAGGGACAATCAACAAAACTGTAGCTTTTCAACAATCTTGTTTCTGTTTCAAATAATTTCAGGTGAGCAACTCACTTACCTCTATGTTTGCTTTGTTCTGATGTTTGTGATTTAAGTTTGAAAATGATTTGAAGTGTTGCCTGGCTGTTGAATGATGCTCTGTATATATATAAGTAAAGTCTCTGTATATATGTAGTGTATATACCTATATATAGAAAACAGTCCTCTGTTCATAGTTTACAGGTTTCAATCTTGTTCATAAATCCATAACTCCTCATGTAATAAGATTTAGGCTATGATATCTAAATAACACTTGTTAATATTAAAAAGATCCTGTTTTAAAAAAAAAATTCAATAGAATTTATCGTGTAATTCTTTCAAAACAAGGAAGAACAGTGTAAACAAAATCAAGTTAGAAAAATCGATAGTTTGAAATTTGTGTTTTGATGTTATAATATGATTTGTCTTCGGAAACCATGATTTTTAAAGTAAAAATCGAGCTTTCCCAAACTATGTGATTGAATAAATCCTCCTCTATCTGTTGCGGGTCGAGGGCCCCTTCCCCTTCTTCAAACTCCGATTCGTATTTTTCATTTAACTTGACTGATCGAGTGGCATTTCGAGTTGAACGGAAATTCAATCTATGGCAAATTCCGGTGACCTCGAGATCGTATGATCTCGATCTTGGCTTTGGGGTTAGCTTGAGCGCTGATGATCATCAGAAAAATGGTCACAGTATTTTTAGATCATCGGAGAAGCTATACGAGGAGGATATAGGGTTTGTGGGCAAGTTTGGGTTACCCGCGTTTTAGAGCAAACTGCGTCGTCGTCCCAGGACCGGAGGGGATCGGACCGGGGGGAAAGGGGGCGTAGGGCACAGGAGTAGCTAGGGTTATGGTTGCATGGCATCTGGAGGTTTGTGGTGGTGGCGCGGGAGTGTTTCAAGTGATGTACCGATTGGGTTCGTTGGTCAAGACAACTCGATTTTGTTCTCGAGTTTAATTCGAGGTTCGGGGTGTTCGTATTGTTTTGAGAGATGGGGGGCGACTCGTGGATGGCCGCAGCACCAACCAACGTTGGCGAAGTTGATCGTGCACGTGCACAATCTGAAGGAGGTATCAGTCGTATCGTTTTGGGGGAAGATGGGAGGAAAGCTCGAAGCAATACTCGAGAATTTGAAGGGAAAGCTCGAAGTCGAACCCGGGGTTTTCAACGTTGTATCGAGTAAAGTTTTAAACTTAAACAAAATTTTGGAACGTATAACACTCAGGTTGAATTCCTAAGAAACCCAAAGCAAAGGCAAGTTTTTCTCGCGCGTGACTCGAAGTAGGTCTCAGGCTAATGAATTAAACAGTTTTACTGTGGAAGTTTTCAAATTTTAAAACACTTGTAAACTATGGTTTCAAATGGCGATTTGATCAAAGTTTCAAAATAAATTCAGTATTTAGGTAAGATGATTTAAAATAATTAAATGGTGAAATTAATAATTAAAGATTTATTATTTAATAATTAAAGGTTGGTGAATTATAATTAAAGGGTTGATTTACAAATTATAAATGGTTAATTAATGAGTAAAGAAAGAATTAATCAAAATGATTTGTAATTAATTAATGTTAATTAACCAGGTTTAGAAATTCATAAGTAATTAATCAAATTTGAATAAATTAGATAATTAACTGACCTCACTTATAAATATTTGGATTCTATTGAATGTGAATTGTTTGATATCCTTGATATATGATGCTTTGTGATATACCCTGATTTATGTTGTGATCTGTAATTTACTTATCTGTGATATATATCTGTGATCTGTGAATGAAGATGAGCGTTATAGTTATATCGCTTATCAACCATATCCTGTATTTTGATCTGTGATGATGCATTGTGTTGCACTATTGTGTGAAACCCCTGGACTACACTCTTACACACACAAATATGGATTTCACGTGGAAATCGGTTAAGTCACAGATAATTTAAATTTGATGTTTTTGAAATGGAAATTTTAATTTCAATTGATTTTGAAATTGGAAATTCGGGTTTAAAGTGAAAAGCTTTTGAAATGGAATTTCAAAGATAAAAGTTATTTTGAACAACTTAATCGAGTTTTGAAAATTTAAATAATTTGATTTAAATTTGAATTCAAGTTTGAAATTGAATCCTATGATTTGAAACTAGAGATTGAAAATGTTATAAATGTGTTTATCTGAATTTAAACCATTTAAAAGTATAATTTTGAGAATTTGGATTTAACCCAAAGACTTTAACTCGTATGAATGAATCAGATTTTCTGAAATGAAACTATTTGTTTTCAAAAGAATAAAAGCTTTCAGATAAGAAATGCCAGTTTAATTAAGGGAATTTCAAGATTGAATTGAAAAATGGTTTTTCCAAGTTATGAATGAATTGTTTTGAAAAGCTATGATTTGAATCTGTTATCTTTAACAGATTTAAAATAATGATTTATCTAAACCATCCGAAATGGAATTGTTTTGAAAGCTATAAGTTAAATCTTGATTTAAAGGTTTAACGAGTTAATCAAATTGAAATGGAAATTAATTTGGAAAATCTGTGAATGAATCTTTTGTTTAAAAGATTAAAGTGTGGAAATTGTTTAAACCGTTGAAGGTTGTTTAAAATAAATCTTTTTGTTTAAAGATTTGAAAATGGTAATCGATTGAAACCATTTGAAAAGAAAGTTTTGGGTAATAAGTTGTGACTTAATTGAAATCCCATATCCATATGTTTTTAAATATTACGCTCACTATTCGGTTTAGCCGGGAGAGGACCTTTGGGTCGTATAACCCATTCCGAATATGTGATACGTCGTATATGGATAGCATTTGAAGACCGGTGTTGAAGACCGGATATTTTTGAAAACGGAAGGATTACCGTCGAGTTACTCTGCATCGGCTGATCCCCGATATAGAGGTTTTATCACCCTTAGTGACGGGAAGTCCGGACGTGATTGGAAATTATCCGGATTTGCAAGGGCTTCGTGAGAAGTGCCTTCGGTTCTGTTCGAACCCGGAACAGACTTGTATGGATTGTGTGTCTGACATTACACTTTGAGATATAAAGCCGATTTGTTTCAAATACATTTCTGTTGGTGGCGGAGAATTTATTCTCTTAGCTTAACACCCTTCTCTGAGACGTACGAGCTCAGAGGTTATGTAGTTGAAATTTATCAGCGATATATCCCAATTTGGTAATGTGGCATGCTGAGTGTTGTTGTGTGATGATCAGTGTTTGATCATTTGTGATATGATCATTTGTTTGATCATTTATCTTTGTGATCATAGGTTGATCATCTGTTGACCCAAAGCGTGGCTTTTTGAAAAAGCGTAGCTTTGCGGACGAGACTTCGTCAGGGCCTCACAACCCGGAAATGGTCGAAACAGGATCGTTGCGGCAAGGTTATGAGGGTCGCGCCCTTTAGGGTATGTCATTTCCTTCTGGAAAGGGGTGGTATCATGGTATGGAGCCCAGATACTTACTCATGTGGATACACTTTCTTTATGATGTGTGATGTTGGATATCGAGCGCTCGGATAAAGGTCCCAAAGGACCGGGAGGTGGCATATTCGTGAGTTACCTGTTACAGGGGTAACCCGGCCTTGTTGGAAGAGAGCAGTTTGTCTCTCGGGACGTCCCGCCAGAGGCGATCCCATGCGGCGGAAGGAAGTTCCTTAGCCTGACCATTTGTTGGAAAATCCAAAGAAACAATACGAGCCTTGTACGGTTTTAGTTGTATTACCTGCTATGGAATGTGGCGGTAACCTGCTATTGAACATAGTAGCTATAGTAGGCATACGATACTGGTCGTATGTTGGCTAAGATTAATATTATACTTTCGAAATGTTTTCTGCACTATGCACTAATAATAATAATCCAATGATTTTGCGTAGTAAGCATCTTTGACTATCATAAGAAGAAATCTCCTCCAATTCTGCGTTTGCATTGTGTGTGTGGCGGGAGGTCTTATGGTAGTTTCATTTTCCAAAATCATTGCGAATTGACTTTAAAATCTTTTGTTATTGTTTAAAGATAAACTGTTTTTGTTGCTCACACCAGTCCCATGACTGATCTGGAGTTTATTGTTCCTTTCCTAAACTCTGGGTGCTCATAATTTTCCACACGAGCAGTCTAGAGTTGGGTTTCTTTTCAGATATTCAGGTTTAGTAGATTATCTGGCGCTAGTTCATTCATCGGAGTTGCTTATCTTGGAGTTGTGGATTCATTCTTGTCTGAAGATCATTTTGGAGTTATCACTTCTATTGATATTGTTCCGCTGCTGTTGTTATCGTTTTCTTTTCCGCTGCTATTTGTTGTATCATACCTCTGATGTATATTGATATTCATTGTATCACTCTGTTGTATCAGATATTGTATATCAATGTATTATTCTTTCCTTCCGTTGTGTTATTTACTTAATTGTGTTATAGCTCCGGCGAATCGGATTTGAACGGTCGAATCTGCGGCATTCTAGTACAATGTGAAGTACGGATGTTGATTTTCGAGCGGGCAAAACCCGAGTCGTTACATGTGGTATCAGAGCAAGGTTGAACTTTAGCTCAGGAGTATAACACGTTAAGTAGCTCATTAGAGATAGGGTGAAGTATATCCTAGAATGAGTAATTCTCAGATATCCGTCCGTACGCCTCAGTAAATTCTCTTACTATCCACTGATAGTGAGTATGAGTGCAAGAAGAGGATGAGATAGGGGACAGAGGGAATACGACTATAAATGGTCAATACTCTGTAACAACGAGGAAGCAATCTTTTTGTCTATCCATCTCTTTGTTCGTCATCTTTTTCTCAATTCTTTGATAGTTCCTGGTAGATCCAGGAAGGAGATTCGATATATTAATATGGAACATAAACTCCAGATAGGCCAGACTTGTTTGTTTGGATGTATTGGTTGCTTTGATTGCTATGGTTGATAGATATGCTTTAATTTCTAAACTGAAAATTTAGGAAATCGTATCCATATATCTATCTATTCTTTAGGTCCCAGTATATTCTACGAATGGTTAGTTATCACTTCGAACTGACCGATGCCACTCCATATTTCGTAGACCTGGATAACTCGAGTATTTTGTGAAGTGCTAAACAGATTCGTTCTTGTATCTGTTATTGATATTCTGATTTGGTAAGCCAAATGAAAAATAGATATTCAGTTTGAGTTGATGAAACATTCTTCATCTATCTTTGTGTCTCCTTGGTAATTTCGAGGACGAAATTCTTTTAAGGGGGGAAGTCTGTAACGACCCCGGATTTTAATTAAATTTAAATTGATAATTTATTGAATTTTTGAATAAAAATTGTAAAATTAAATTGATAAAATGGAGCGAGTTTCCCCGGATTCAAGTATATTCTGTATGAATCATTTCAATTTAAAATATTGTAAATACATAGATATATATTTTGACTTGAATTTAAAGTGTAAGTAAATGGTTTTAAAAATAAATATAGAGTTAAATAATAATAGAATGTCTTTACAAATGAATTGATATTTTTAAATAGAAATTGTCATTCCAAATTACTTATAAATATATATACAAATATAATAGTATGGTTAAAACATAAATGTATATATGTTGGCTGGCATGAGAAGACAGTTAAAATACAAAGGTAAAGATATGTTCAAGTGTCAAACAAAAGCAAATATCTTCATATATGTTCACAGCTGAAATGCAATGTATAAAATAAGGTAATATGGTACAACTAATTAATGTGAGAAATCTTTAGCCCAAAGCAACTAATCCATCAGCCTCCAAATCTCTGATCAAAGTTAATATTGTACACAACACAAAGGAAGACATAGATAATTTATATATAAGTTTGTACAAGGTAATAAATGAAGCCATCACGTTCAATTGTATCAGCCACCAAAAGATGAAAAATCTCTGGCTTATGTTGTACAAAATTTTAATAACCTGTACAAACTATTACCCTGTAATCTTCTTTATACATCAACCTTCCTCATTTCGATTTTGTCCACCATTTTAACTGAGAAAAGATCAGAAGTAAAAGAAAATACATCATCTTTACACTTAAACAAAATCAATTTGCAAACCTGGAAGCAAGCTGATCAACTCAACTTCATTCAACAAGGCAAAACAGATTTTCAGGGACAATCAACAAAACTGTAGCTTTTCAACAATCTTGTTTCTGTTTCAAATAATTTCAGGTGAGCAACTCACTTACCTCTATGTTTGCTTTGTTCTAATGTTTGTGATTTAAGTTTGAAAATGATTTAAAGTGTTGCCTGGCTGTTGAATGATGCTCTGTATATATATAAGTAAAGTCTCTGTATATATGTAGTGTATATACCTATATATAGAAAACAGTCCTCTGTTCATAGTTTACAGGTTTCAATCCTGTTCATAAATCCATAACTCCTCATGTAATAAGATTTAGGCTATGATATCTAAATAACACTTGTTAATATTAAAAAGATCCTGTTTTAAAAAAAAAATTCAATAGAATTTATCGTGTAATTCTTTCAAAACAAGGAAGAACAGTGTAAACAAAATCAAGTTAGAAAAATCGATAGTTTGAAATTTGTGTTTTGATGTTATAATATGATTTGTCTTCGGAAACCATGATTTTTAAAGTAAAAATCGAGATTTTTAACTTGACTGATCGAGTGGCATTTCGAGTTGAACGGAAATTCAATCTGTGGCAAATTCCGGTGACCTCGAGATCGTATGATCTCGAGCTTGGCTTCGGGGTTAGCTTGAGCGCTGATGATCATCAGAAAAATGGTCACAGTATTTTTAGATCATCGGAGAAGCTATACGAGGAGGATATAGGGTTTGTGGGCAAGTTTGGGTTACCCGCGTTTTAGAGCAAACTGCGTCGTCGTCCCAGGACCGGAGGGGATCGGACCGGGGGGAAAGGGGGCGTAGGGCACAGGAGTAGCTAGGGTTATGGTTGCGTGGCATCTGGAGGTTTGTGGTGGTGGCGCGGGAGTGTTTCAGGTGATGTACCGATTGGGTTCATTGGTCAAGACAACTCGATTTTGTTCTCGAGTTTAATTCGAGGTTCGGGGTGTTCGTATTGTTTTGAGAGATGGGGGGCGACTCGTGGATGGCCGCAGCACCAACCAACGTTGGCGAAGTTGATCGTGCACGTGCACAATCTGAAGGAGGTATCAGTCGTATCGTTTTGGGGGAAGATGGGAGGAAAGCTCGAAGCAATACTCGAGAATTTGAAGGGAAAGCTCGAAGTCGAACCCGGGGTTTTCAGCGTTGTATCGAGTAAAGTTTTAAACTTAAACAAAATTTTGGAACGTATAACACTCAGGTTGAATTCCTGAGAAACCCAAAGCAAAGGCAAGTTTTTCTCGCGCGTGACTCGAAGTAGGTCTCAGGCTAATGAATTAAACAGTTTTACTGTGGAAGTTTTCAAATTTTAAAACACTTGTAAACTATGGTTTCAAATGGCGATTTGATCAAAGTTTCAAAATAAATTCAGTATTTAGGTAAGATGATTTAAAATAATTAAATGGTGAAATTAATAATTAAAGATTTATTATTTAATAATTAAAGGTTGGTGAATTATAATTAAAGGGTTGATTTACAAATTATAAATGGTTAATTAATGAGTAAAGAAAGAATTAATCAAAATGATTTGTAATTAATTAATGTTAATTAACCAGGTTTAGAAATTCATAAGTAATTAATCAAATTTGAATAAATCAGATAATTAACTGACCTCACTTATAAATATTTGGATTCTATTGAATGTGAATTGTTTGATATCCTTGATATATGATGCTTTGTGATATACCCTGATTTATGTTGTGATTTGTAATTTACTTATCTGTGATATATATCTGTGATCTGTGAATGAAGATGAGCGTTATAGTTATATCGCTTATCAACCATATCCTGTATTTTGATATGTGATGATGCATTGTGTTGCACTATTATGTGAAACCCCTGGACTACACTCTTACACACACAAATATGGATGTCACGTGGAAATCGGTTAAGTCACAGATCATTTAAATTTGATGTTTTTGAAATGGAAATTTTAATTTCAATTGATTTTGAAATTGGAAATTCGGGTTTAAAGTGAAAAGCTTTTGAAATGGAATTTCAAAGATAAAAGTTATTTTGAACAACTTAATCGAGTTTTGAAAATTTAAATAAATTGATTTAAATTTGAATTCTAGTTTGAAATTGAATCCTATGATTTGAAACTAGAGATTGAAAATGTTATAAATGTGTTTATCTGAATTTAAACCATTTAAAAGTATAATTTTGAGAATTTGGATTTAACCCAAAGACTTTAACTCGTATGAATGAATCAGATTTTCTGAAATGAAACTATTTGTTTTCAAAAGAATAAAAGCTTTCAGATAAGAAATGAAATTCCAGTTTAATTAAGGGAATTTCAAGATTGAATTGAAAAATGGTTTTTCCAAGTTATGAATGAATTGTTTTGAAAAGCTATGATTTGAATCAGTTATCTTTAACAGATTTAAAATAATGATTTATCTAAACCATCCGAAATGGAATTGTTTTGAAAGCTATAAGTTAAATCTTGATTTAAAGGTTTAACGAGTTAATCAAATTGAAATGGAAATTAATTTGGAAAATCTGTGAATGAATCTTTTGTTTAAAAGATTAAAGTGTGGAAATTGTTTAAACCGTTGAAGGTTGTTTAAAATAAATCTTTTTGTTTAAAGATTTGAAAATGGTAATCGATTGAAACCATTTGAAAAGAAAGTTTTGGGTAATAAGTTGTGACTTAATTGAAATCCCATATCCATATGTTTTTAAATATTACGCTCACTATTCGGTTTAGCCGGGAGAGGACCTTTGGGTCGTATAACCCATTCCGAATATGTGATACGTCGTATATGGATAGCATTTGAAGACCGGTGTTGAAGACCGGATATTTTTGAAAACGGAAGGATTACCGTCGAGTTACTCTGCATCGGCTGATCCCCGATATAGAGGTTTTATCACCCTTAGTGACGGGAAGTCCGGACGTGATTGGAAATTATCCGGATTTGCAAGGGCTTCGTGAGAAGTGCCTTCGGTTCTGTTCGAACCCGGAACAGACTTGTATGGATTGTGTGTCTGACATTACACTTTGAGATATAAAGTCGATTTGTTTCAAATACATTTCTGTTGGTGGCGGAGAATTTATTCTCTTAGCTTAACACCCTTCTCTGAGACGTACGAGCTCAGAGGTTATGTAGTTGAAATTTATCAGCGATATATCCCAATTTGGTAATGTGGCATGCTGAGTGTTGCTGTGTGATGATCAGTGTTTGATCATTTGTTATATGATCATTTGTTTGATCATTTATCTTTGTGATTATAGGTTGATCATCTGTTGACCCAAAGCGTGGCTTTTTGAAAAAGCGTAGCTTTGTGGACGAGACTTCATCAGGGCCTCACAACCCGGAAATGGTCGAAACAGGATCGTTGCGGCAAGGTTATGAGGGTCGCGCCCTTTAGGGTATGTCATTTCCTTCTGGAAAGGGGTGGTATCATGGTATGGAGCCCAGATACTTACTCATGTGGATACACTTTCTTTATGATGTGTGATGTTGGATATCGAGCGCTCGGATAAAGGTCCCAAAGGACCGGGAGGTGGCATATTCGTGAGTTACCTGTTACAGGGGTAACCCGGCCTTGTTGGCAGAGAGCAGTTTGTCTCTCGGGACGTCCCGCCAGAGGCGATCCCATGCGGAGGAAGGAAGTTCCTTAGCCTGACCATTTGTTGGAAAATCCAAAGAAACAATACGAGCCTTGTACGGTTTTAGTTGTATTACCTGCTATGGAATGTGGCGGTAACCTGCTATTGAACATAGTAGCTATAGTAGGCATACGATACTGGTCGTATGTTGGCTAAGATTAATATTATACTTTCGAAATGTTTTCTGCACTATGCACTAATAATAATAATCCAATGATTTTGCGTAGTAAGCATCTTTGACTATCATAAGAAGAAATCTCCTCCAATTCTGCGTTTGCATTGTGTGTGTGGCGGGAGGTCTTATGGTAGTTTCATTTTTAAAAGCATTGCGAATTGACTTTAAAATCTTTTGTTATTGTTTAAAGATAAACTGTTTTTGTTGCTCACACCAGTCCCATGACTGATCCGGAGTTTATTGTTCCTTTCCTAAACTCTGGGTGCTCATAATTTTCCACACGAGCAGTCTAGAGTTGGGTTTCTTTTCAGATATTCAGGTTTAGTAGATTATCTGGAGCTAGTTCATTCATCGGAGTTGCTTATCTTGGAGTTGTGGATTCATTCTTGTCTGAAGGTCATTTTGGAGTTATCACTTCTATTGATATTGTTCCGCTGCTGTTGTTATCGTTTTCTTTTCCGTTGCTATTTGTTGTATCATACCTCTGATGTATATTGATATTCATTGTATCACTCTGTTGTATCAGATATTGTATATCAATGTATTATTCTTTCCTTCCGTTGTGTTATTTACTTAATTGTGTTATAGCTCCGGCGAATCGGATTTGAACGGTCGAATCTGCGGCATTCTAGTACAATGTGAAGTACGGATGTTGATTTTCGAGCGGGCAAAACCCGAGTCGTTACATTCCACTTGTTTGGAAAGCAAAAAACTTATAGGTAGTAGATTCTGCCTTATCATTAGGTCATGAATATTAGAATATAACTTTTATTCAATAAAGAACCTGATTCAAGAGTCTATGTCTGAAATTTTGAAGTAGTAACTCTCTCACCCATTCCTTAACATTAATGGGATTTAAAAAGTTAGACTCCATTTCTTAGGATCATAAGATTCTGCTTTCTTTTTGTTTATAATCCTTAAGACTTCGAGCCTTAGTCTTTGCTCTTTATCTTGATTGGAGCTTTTGACGTCTACTTGGGAGAATCTTGTCAAGTGTGGTTCAGAAGACCCTTGTTTAGACCTTTTAAATCTTCTAGCCATGATCAAACCAAGTGGATAACATGATGTAGGATTGACCCATGGGGGGTTAGAGAATTGTAGTGTTAGGGGGTTAATCAAGTTGGAGGTTTGAGCCCTCCTTCTAGAGCCAAAAATGTTAACAAGATTTCTTGTCAACACCCCAAAGTTATTCCAAGAAGAGTGGATTGACTTGTTTGAATGAAGGATGTGATACCCTTAAGAGTTGCCTTCAAATTTAGCTTCTCTTGTTATTGATTCTTGAGTCAGACCTTTCGACGACGTCGAAAGGTTCGGTCTTTGAATTAGATAACCTTTCGTCTCAGTTGAACTTGTCTGTGGTTCCTTATGAAGGTTTACCTTTCAACTAGGTTAGGTTTCTATGAGTTGAGACCACTACAGATAGGATTTATCCTTATCAAAGGCTAAGGTGGTTCCTTTCCTTGAATCTAAGTAAGAAATCCAATTCCATAGTAGATATGTTGTTGCTTTTGACCTTGTCGATAGGTCTGATCACTTATTTTGAGTAAGTTTCTTCCTTGTCGAAAGGTATGGGAATGATCTCTTTTGGATAAGCCTTACAAGTCCAAAAGGTTAGAGCGATTAGATTATAACTTCAAAAGGTTTCTGGTATTGTCGAACTTGTCGAATAGATTTCGAACTTGTCGAAAGGTTAGAGCGATTGGATTATAACTTCAAAAGGTTTCTGGTATTGTTATAACATAAGTACTATCGACCCTGTCGAAAAGTTTAAGCCTTAGAGTTAATCACTTCTGAAGGTTACAGTGGATGTTTGAACCAGTTGTATTGTTAACATTATCTAAAGGTTCAGACCGAAGGGTTAATAGCTTCAAAAGGTTGCAGTAGATATTTGTATTAGAAGAGTGTTCGACCTTGTCGGCAAGAACCTTTCGATGAGATTGAACCTGAAATTTAGAGTAAATTCAACAAAAATTTAAGCAAACAGTAAAGTAATTAACTAAGCTTCGAACTTCCCTCTTTATCCAAGAAAAAGCTTCATTATTATTAAATCCCCAAATTAGCACCCACTTAGGGTTACAATATATTGATTAAGAAGATATAAGATTAGAATGAAAAAATTCGAATCCCCCAATCATGACCCCCTTGGTTTTATTTATATATGCAGGCAGCCCTCCTTTAGACTCCATTCTCTCGACTGGGATGGAAGGTCTCCCTTTTATATGCAGCTATGAACCTTTCAAATTTGTCGAAAGGTTTGCCTTTCATCTGCTATTATGGACCTTTCGACTTTGTCGAAAGGTTTGCCTTTCATCTGCTATCATAGACCTTTCAACTTTGTTGAAAGATTTGCTTTGCTTTATGCCTTCATGAACCTTTCGACTTTGTCGAAGGGTTCGCCTTCTTTATACTACTGTGAACCCTTCGACCTTGTTGGAAGGTTGCTCTTCATTTGATTGTTTTCAAGAGCTATGCTTCCCTTCAATGTTGTCGAAAGGTTGTCTTCCATTCCTTGCTGGCTTAGGAGTGTTGCTTTGTCCATAAAACCTTTCGACACTATCAAAAGGTATCCTGGTGTGCTTGAACCGGTTCGATGTGCTTGCTATGCTTTCGAAAAGATCACCATAAAGTTGCTCATACTTACTTTGACTTCTCCATCTTGTTCGATAGGTAAGAACTACCTGGATGAAACCTCTCGACCCCTTCGAAGAGTTTGAAGCCATTAAATTCTGATGACTGCATCCCTTTGACTCCTTTGCCTTTGTTGAAAGTCCTTTCGACATAGTCGAAAGGTGGATTTTTTGAGTAACACTTTCAAAACTCTATCCTCTATGATTAACTTACTTTTATAAACCTAGAATAAAGTTTAGAAAACAAAAGATAAGATTTTTAAAACTTTTATAGACCATTTCCATGAAATAAAGATAGAAAACAAGCTTTCGAATCAATGATCTGGATGTCAAAATTTAATAATTCAACATACTAACTTTTCATCACAATGTACAACAAAAAGTTAACCTTCAACCCTCACTAACCCTTTTAACTTTGATCTCTATTTCAATCTAAATCACAACATTCATAAGCACATGTGTATCCATACAAAGCAACACCATATCAACTAGTCAAGCAAGGAATTTATATCAAAGTATACATAATATTACCCAAACAACAACATATTTTTCAACCAATTATGAGCGATAATTTTTTGAAAATTTTAAAGTTTTAAACTTAGGGAAAAAAGAGATATTTCTCACCAAAAGTCGACTAAATCAAAGAAACTTTCTTTCGAACTTGAATATGGCCTAGAAATATGCTTTGACTTTGGAAAAATGTGATTTTTGGAGGCCTTTAAGGCTTATGGTGGTTCGGACATGAGGAATTATGGCTTGGCCTTGAGTTTATTTGGAGGAGCTAGGCTTGCTTTTTGAGAAAAGGAGTTGTAGTAGTAAAGGAGAATGATTTAAGCAAATGTTTTAAGTATTTGGAAGCAAAGAAAGTAAGAATTTTTAACTTAACAACCAAGAGTGGAAGCCATGGAAGAGTATAGGAAGAAGATGGAAGTTTTCATGAACGGAAATAAATAAATGAAAAGGAAATTAAGAAATTTTGTTTTATATAAAATGTATAAAGTAAATTACCAAATTATCCATGTACTTTGCCCTTCATTCCCTTTGCTCCACCTCACCATGTCCTTCCTCCACCCTAGAATTTCGCCCACCACTTTGACTCCACCTTATACCTTACTCTAACATGTAATAAATGCAGTCTTGTACTTGGTTTAGACATATTTTTCACCTTAAGTCTTTTCATGTTTCCATAAGCATCTTTATATTACATACTTAAACATACATACATACATACATATATATATATATATATGTGTGTGTGTGTATATGTAAATGTTATAAAATTCTAACTAAACATAAATGTATGTATATATTTATATAATAGTGTACACACTAATGGTACAACAATTTCAACAACTTTTAGTTGACGAAAAGTCAGAAATTCGGAAAATGAATTCCGGTCACATTTTTTGATTTTTCTTTGAACTAAATATTTTTGTAAACAAATTCTAAAAATTATTTCACCATTACCATTTATTATTTAAAAGAATCTTATTTTAATTATAAAATCTATTATTTGAACATTTTAAGTTAATTAAGTATTCCCAAATTAATGCGGTGAAATTCCGGGTCGTTACACTCTCCCCCCTTAAAGAATTTTGTCACCGAAATTTTACCACAACCTTAACCCAGAAACAACAATCTCACGCATAACTAACATTATACATCAGTCTGTATGATGTACATAGATCATTCCTATGTAAAATCTAATTTGATCACTTACTCGAATATATAGCTTTATTTCCAAACTAGTATCTCCCACACGACTTCGTAGTGTAGATTCTGATAAGGCTTCTTAATTAGAAACCTTCATTCCCCTTACATAGCCATATACTATGATAGAAAACTCCGGTTTCTTATTAAGAACCCGCATTAAGTATTCGCCATGAAAAATCGAGTGATAAATCCTTATTCGGAATGGTGTTAGACACCTCAAGTCATATACTCGAATCTTGGATCGAGAATTATATGAAAAAAAGAAGGATCTATGTACAACTTACATATTTATCTGAGGGTCCTTACTACATAATTACTTATTACCCTCCCATACTGTAATTATGAAAACTTTTCATAAAAATTTCAAATTAGATTCAAACATTTTAAATGTTATAACTTATCGAAACTTTTCATAAAATCATTTAAATTAAGTTGTATAGTACTCTCTACATCTTAAGAGTATATACAAAACATCTTATTTTAAAATTCTATTTACCTTTAATTATTTAGATGTAAACCCAAAATAATTTGGGTCCTAAAATTAAGTTAACCAATATAACCTCTTTACCCAATCGGTTTGGTAAGTAGCTAAGAAGAGTAGGATGCTGGTATCCGAACTCTATCCTAGATTCTACTTCTCTATAGACACTTCTAAGGTAAAGGTGTTTACTAGCCGGCTTAATAACATCAAATAAAATTTTACCTCCTAGGTTTTAAAATTAAAAAGTTAACTGTTTAATAAAACCAAGCTTATTAAATCTTCTCATTAATTAATTATCTATTAACCTACTCTCTAATTGAAATACCTTATGACAGGTCAACCCTTACCCTACTGAGTCTGACACAACATAAATTCATGAACCAATTGGTTAAAGTCCTAGTCTATCTACAAGGCTAAAAGAGATAAAACTATGATCAAAATGAATGTCAAACAAAGGATAACAGAAGGAACATTATATTTATATATATAACATCGTTCAAACTAACAACCCTGGATACAAGCTGAGTAGCTCCATCTGAGAATGGAACACACCAAAAGATATGATACAACAGAAGACACTAAACAAGGAGCAACTTAGGATACTACTTCCTAATACTAGCCTTAAACCTTCCTAGTGCTAAACCGACCTTCCCATAACCTCCTTTCCCTTTGTTGCTGCTGAAGTGGATGGTGCTGAGATGAGAACAAAAGGCCTAGGTTGCTCCCCTTTCCTGGGCATTGGACAATCTTTGACGAAATGAACTTTCTGATGGCAATAATGACAATCCTTTGGTGTAGTCTGTGTCTCTAGCTTTGGTGCATTAGTGACCTTTTCTTTCACCACTTTTCTTTTCCTACCAAACTTACATTCCTGAACAAAGTGATCATATTTCCCACATCTGAAGAAACCATGTTTAGGTACATTAGTCTTGAGCTTGCGCTTTTTATTCCTAATTGATGTAGTAGTAGGCAGGTTTGGAGATAAATCTTCAAATCGCAGAGCATTTCTTATTACCTTCTCGAATGATCCTTGAATACAATTCATCATGTCTCTACGTAACTTATCACACAAGCCTAGCCAAATATTAATCTCGATGAGAGACTCGGTACCATTGAACTTCCTTTTACTCAAAATCTCAAAGTCACGGCATAGCGAAGCAAAGTCATTGGGACTTGATCTTGCGGCCCTTCCTCAACAACATACAGCTTAGGTTCAAAAACACCAGTAGTCATGATTCTTTGCTACCTGAATTCATATAAAATATATTAAAATAATTCCAAGAATATGGTCATTCAAATATTATTTAACCCCACCTTTCCGCTTTTCAAAAGAAAAACACTTTAAAGTTTTACTAGCTATTCTCTAAGTTTAAAGAATAATTTTATAAAAACCAACAACAACTAAAATCATTCAAAACATATTATACATAATTTCCTAAAAATACCGTACATACTAAGGGTTCTTCCCGAAGATCTTGTCCAAACTACGTTCCTCTAGACCTACCCCTGGGTACTTCCCCCATCTATTCTAATCTTATGAGGGATGATTTCTTAATAATTCCTTCGGCCTGTTGTACCTTTTCTAAAATGGGGCAACTATTCTAGATGTGCCCTAGCTGATGGTAGAAAAAGCAATGTTTTTCCCAAACTTTTGGAACCCCTGGCCCCATTACTCCTTTTGTACAATAACACATGGTATGTCCTGTATTATGACACCAATAGCAAGTAATTTCCTTTCCTCTCTTGAAAAACTTCTTCTAAGAGGCACCTTATTTCGATTTGTTCTCCCAGGGCTTCTTACAATGCGGTAGAAATTTCCTCTTTTTGTGATTACTGATACTGCTTTCTAGAGAGGTTGTTGGCTTCTTCTGATCTTTAAAAACTTCTACCTCCAGATCCACAACTGCTTTGACTACTTGACTATCAGCCCTAACATCCTTAGAAACTATCTTACTTGATTCCTTTTCCCATCCATGTCCTCCTTGTGTATTCATTTCTTACTACTTGAATATAGTAAGATATTCTTAGGATACACTTCCAAATGGGATTTATATTGGAAAAGGTATCGCCTACAAATGATAAACAAATTATATCATTTCCTAACAACAATCACAAAAAAATAACTATATAAGTTTTGAAAATTATTCTTTTTTTTAAATATAATCCTAGGTAAAATTATTTCATTGACCAAATTTAAAACAATATTATGCCTGTTTGCCATGTTAAAGTGTTTAGGAACCACTATCGATATCGTGGCGTCCCACGTCTTGACCAGAATTCATAAACCACTCAACCAATAAATCAACACAATATAAAACATTTTGTAATCACTAACAAATACGTGCTCTTATATATAATACACTCATACTCATTTTACGATCTCACTTACCCGTACCCCACTAGGGACAAGGTTCTCGCTTGACCTTGCACTCTAATACCAAGTGTAACGATCCACCTTTCTTACACCTAAAGATGACACTTAATACATCCTTGGTATTCGTGTGCCGATCATTTAAGTGTCTGAAAGATGGGTCATTTGGGGTAAAGGAAGAAAAGACAGAACATAATCTCACATCGTGACAAGTAATATATAACATGAACAAATCTTTACAAAAGAAATCATCTTTGTTATACACAACATCAGAGTACACTAATCTATTTTCTAACTGGACAGTTATCACACTCTGTCCTTATAATTTTTGATAAATACAGACTAAAACAAAGTAACAACAGCAGAAGAATATAAGATATGTGAACACATCTTGGAGAATCCAGCTCATCTCTTGAAAGCTCCAAAGAATCCAACTAAATATGGAAAATATGCTCGGGCTGACCCGAGCATTATAGGAAAACAACGCCCGAGTCAGTCTGGTAAAACCAGCATGAGAAAAACTCGAAACAAAACATATGGATTACTATATTTGAAAACCTTTCAAAATAAAAAGTATCTCGTAAGACCATACCACACATAAATATGGCCGGATTTTTAACTTTCGATAAATGAACATTTAATTATAAAATCTAGTGATATTATAATAATGTCTAAGGGTTAAAAGTTAATATATAAAATAGCTAAAATGCTTGCATCTCACATTCCAGCATAGTTGGGCATAATCAAAATCGTAATAGCTCATATTGGAGATTTGATTCCATATTATGGCTAGGTAAAGGACTACCTTCCAATGATACATCTCTAGAAAATGTACTTGAGGGCTACAGACGCATCTGCCCCTCTGCTACACAGAGCTGGCCTGCATCTTTAACATAACAAGACGGATTACCTCACCCCTTTGACAAATAGGCCTTCTACTACCATGGTGCTTGCGCGCAAACCAACTCCGAAAAGGACAATCTAGAATGGGACGACGGCTCCTAATGGTAGCTAACCACATGGCTCTGCTACATGCTCGGTTTTTTCCATTTCTCCGAGTTGTAAGGCTTGTGAGGTCACACTTTTACCTCATCTGCTAGCATATCATCTTAGAATGCTAACACTGCCCTCAAAGAAGAGATGCAATGCTAGCATCCATCCATACAAGTTGTTCCGAGATCGAACAAGCATTCAAAATTTTATTATCTTCTATTTTGGAATCACCCTCAGGAAGAATAGTATAGCTCCATATCATAATTTATCACTAACGTTGTTAGTTTGGAGTGGTTCGGATAAATCCAAATACCGGTGTCTCCAAACTAAGCAGAAATTTCCAACCGACTCAATTCCGCTTCTTTGGAAGTATGAAATAAGTATTTGAGTCCTCACTGAAGAACTCGAATATACAATCATACTTCCTGAGTCAAACCGGTCAAGATTTGATAGTTGGTTATTTAACTATCAAATAAACAAACAACAACAATTTAGAGATTTAATTATCCATAGCAACCACTAAGCCTCAAAATAATTCTTTTATTTATTTTAATCTCTTTTCAACAATTTTTTATATTAAAAACATCCATATACTTATCTCACTGACATAAGTATATTAACAAAACATTTGTGAAAGGTTTCTCATCTACAAATCATATCAAAAAGTATCAAATTACTCCAAACACCTTTAATAAAATAATTGCCTTATTATTCTTTAAATATTTTTAAATGTATTAACTTTGAACCATTATCAAAGCGATAAAATGAAATATTGGATTTCACAAGTTTTGGAAAAAGGCTTAGTGACCACAATGGTTCTTATTTTAATTGAGTTGAAATCTCCAAGTTATAATATGGGTATTTACATAAAAGCAGGTATGTAGAAGGAATTAACACATAACAACCAATCACACATAGGAAAATATCTAAGTTACTATAATAGTATGCGGGGGTTTGTTATGCTAAACACATGTCCAAGTTAATATAATAGAAGAATGGTGTTTGGTTCTGCTAACAAATGTCAAATATAACTTAACTAGAAGAATTGTGATTTATTCTGCTAAACAAATGTCATTGGGTTTTATATTTAACAAAATAACTTAAAGGTGAGCGATAAAGAAATCCCTTTGATTTTGAAATACTCTTTGAACTTAAAAAAATCTGATCTTTGGAAATAAAATGGTTTTAAACCTTTAAACTTTTATTTAAAATAATTAAATAACATTTACAATCTTTATTAAATAATGATTGGCCTTTAAATAATTAAATAATAATTAAACATTAAATAAATAGTTGAATAATAATTATCCTTAAATAAATAATTAAATAATAGTTAGCTTTTAAATAGTTAACTAAACCACAAATAAATCTTTGATTAATTATTAAATAATAACTTAAAATTTAAGTAATAATTAAATAATTGTTAACAAGATTTCTTGTTAACACCCCTAAGTTATTCCGGCTAGTGTGGTTATACTGATTTGAATGAAGGGCTTGATACTCTTAAGGATTGCCTTTGTATTTTTACTTATAAATATCTTTCGAATCGGTCCTTTCGACGTCGTAGAAAGGTTTAGGTGCTTGGTTATGAATCCTTCCGGCTTTATTGAGATGCTTTGTGTGAGATTCTCTTCAAGATTCCCTTTCTAGGTTTAGATTGGATTCGTTGAATATGTCCTTAGGAGGTCAGATTCTATTATATCGAAAGGTTAGGATGATTGCCTTCTTTAGTTTTAAGTAGGATATCAAACTCCATTGTAGATATACAGGGGCTTTTGGCGTTGTCGAAAGGTTAGATTAAGTATAAGGCATTTCTTGATCCTTGTCGAATCGTATGGAACGATTTGTTACGGAATAATCCTTGTAAACCCATGTACTTATACTTAAAGGACAGTCTTTGGTCTAATCGAAAGGTTGGACCACTTGGATTATACCTTCGAAAGGTTATTGATATTTTATAACTTAAGCGCTTTTGACCTAATCGAAAGGTTCGGGCTTCAAAATCAATCACTATGGAAGGTTATCAATGTTGTTTAGCCTATATGACCAACATTGTCGAAGGGTTTAAGCTGTAAGATTATATCTTCGAAAGATTGCAGTAACTAACTGAACCGGAAGTGCTGTCGATCTTGTCAGAAGGACCTTTCGGTGGAATTAAACCTAAAATTAACAGTTAATCCAACAAAGTTTAAGCAAACAGTAAAGTAATTGATAGAACACAAGACTTTCCTTCGTATTCATGATGAACTCTGCTTTATTAAATCCCCAAATCAACACTCAATTAGGGTTACAATGATTTGATTAAGAAAATACAAGATTAGAATCAAAGAATTTGGATCCCCTAAACAGGACCCATTGGGTCTTATTTATAGATGCCGGTGGCTGACCTTTTGGCTCCATGCTTTCGACTGGGTCGGAAGGTCCCCCTTTTATATGCGGCTGTGAACCTTTCGACTTTGTCGAAATGTTTGTCTTTCATTTGCTATCATGGACCTTTCGACTTTATCGGAAGGTTTACTTTTCTTTACGCCTTCACGTACCTTTCGACTTAGTTGAAAGGTTTGCCTCCTTTACGCTGCTGTGAATCCTTCGACCTTGTTAGAAGGTTGCTTTTCCCTTGGTTGTTGTAAACCCTTCGACCTTGTCGGAAGGTTGCTCTTCACTTAATTGTTGTTGAGAGCTGTGCTTTCCTTCAATGATGTCGAAAGGCTGTCTTTCTTTCTTTACTAACTTGTGAGTGTTGTTTTCTTCATAAACCTTTCGACATTGTCGAAAGGTATCTTGGATGTGTTTCAACCGGTTCTAAAGGCTTGCTATGCTTTCGAAAAGGCAGAGTTACTTGAACTTGTTTTGACTTCTCCACCTTCTTCGGAAGGTAAGAACACTTTGAATGATAAGAGATCAAACCTTTTGATTCCTTCGAAAGGTCTAGGACTACTATACACCGTTGACTGCATCCCTTCGACTCTTTCGAAAGGTTTGAACTGAACTCCTTTTCTTTAGTCTTCGTTGAGAGACATTTCATCTTAGACAGAATGTTGATTTTTAGTGTAACATTCCCCCCCCCATTCGAAGGGATGCCCTTGACTTTCCAAGTCACCTTTGTCGAAAGATACAAAGTTTCCTGCCTCTTGGCCTTCCCGCGTTGATCTGGAATGTCCACTTAACTCTGATCCAACGGTAGAGAATTTGGACGATTTTTCTTATATAATACGCTTCTTCTCTTTCTTCCTCTTTTTCCTGAAATCAAAATTATCATGCACGAGTAAAAGAGTTCTCCAAAATTTCTTAGATCTCATTTCAAAACAATAAGGCAATCTCTTGAATTTGATTCGTAGATCTTAGTCTAAATCTCAATCTTAACGGTTTTCATAAGAGATTCTTAGATGAATTTGGTTCTGTCCCGCATCCCGGAGCCTGTTGGAATTTACCACGAATCAGATCGATTCCATAGGATCTCCCCCTTGAAAAGCTTAAGTATTATAAGGATAAATTAGTTTTTGAGTTTTTCTTTAAGTCCATTTTTTATGAACGTGATGAGTAATTGTTAATATGTAACAAATAGTCAGTTTATGAATGCATGTTTTTATATTGCTCCTTATACTTAGCTTCTTTTCACTATGCTATTTCAGAATATCAGTTCTTTAGGTCGTGTTGTCCTAAGAGACCATCTAAGTCAATATGTTAACCTGAGAAGGTTTTACTCTAAAAATGCACCACTCTTAAAGACTTCAAAGTTAGAAAGATATTGCTTTCTTCGGGATTTACAAAAATCATACTTGGAATACCCCCATCTCCGCTTCGACTTCCTCGGCGAAGAAAGGGAATTATTCTTAAAAGAAATTAGACCATTCCATTTCAAATTAATTTATGGTCGCGATAGTCTACCAGCCAAAAAATGGGATTATAGTAAATGTTCGCCGGCCATAACTCCTGAAGGAGTCACTATACCTTTTGACTCAATAGTCATGCTTTCCGCTAATACTCTAGGCAAAGTTAGGAATGTTGCCTCTCAACTTTAGATGTAACGAAAGCGTTCGTGTTCCTTTTAACTTTGTGGCTACTTGAGTTTTAATCCATCATTATAGTAATAAAGATATATTTTAACTCAATTTTGATCTCATTCCACTTATTTTGATTTAAATAGGAGCTAGGGTCTGTTATGATCCATCGTTCTCAAAATTTACTTTCTCGCGTTGACGCTATCAGAGATAGATTATTAAGCAGAATTGGTGAGATCATGGCCCATGACGAAGCCCTTCTTAAGCGTTTCGGTGGTAATATTGAAGCCGTGAAGTGGCATAAAAGATATCTCATCCAAAAGATCAAAGCCAGCAATCATATTGACCATTATGAGACTGAGATTAAGAGAAAAAATGAAGCGATAATTTTACATAAGCGACAAGTGAAATCGAATCCTACAATCGACTTTGATTAAAAGATGTCTGAACTCATCCAACGGATAAGCAATTTAGAGTTAAAATTGAGAAATAGTCAAGCTTAATGTGCCTCTTTAGAATTCCTCATAGGGGAAAAGATTCCAAATGTTGGTCTTCCGATCCCTCAAACAACCCTTCAATTGTCAGGCTTACTAGGTCAAAACTTCTTGCAACTCAGAACTTCCTAACCATGGGGAATCCTACTCCGGGTTTAGATGATAATGTAGTTGGAAACTGGTGTCGGAGGGTGAAATTTGAAATTGTCAAGTATTTCAATGAGCGGTAGAAAATCAAGTATTCCCAAACTATTAATGATTATGCTACTAGGAATCAGAAGCTTGAGCATGATAATTACTTGTTTGACAAGCGTGTTGCTGAGTTGGAAAGGGAGAATAAAACCCTTAAAGCTGCAAATAGGGCCTTTAATCGTGCCCTAAAATCTAACATTGACACTATCGACGATGAGAATATAATTAGGAGAAAGGAGAAAAAGCTTAAGGAAGTCCTCCGCGCAACAATTAACCACGTAGTAAACCCTTCAGTGGCGGAGGCTCTCAATAAAGCAGCTCAGGATTTGTAGTTAATATATTTGAGCTATGTAAATTTATCGTGTACATAATTGTGTTATTTGTAAATGACTTCATAATTATGGAAATTTTGTAAATATCACTTGGTTTGTGACCCTTTTTTTATAGTGTAACTTTTAATATGCCTACAAATTACTCATTCAGTGTCTTTTGTGCTTCCTGAATCTTTTGTTACTCCTTGTTACTTTGATTTCCCTGAGAAGTATGTAGCAAACAATATTTTTAATTATTAGCCTAAAATTGATGCATTTGTCTATGTGTATCATTTGCCTAGATTAGCAAATCATCTTGTCAATTGTATGAAAAGTAATTTATTCAAAATGCTAAGATCTCATCTTTAACCATGATCAGAAATGATCATGGATTTAAATCCTTCCACTTGTTAGGAATGCATAAAACTTGTTGGTAGTAGATTCCGCCTTATCGTACGGTGACGAACGCCAAAATATAGCTTTCATTAAATGAAGAACCTGATTTAGGAGTTCATGTCTGAAATTTTGAAGTAATAACTCTTTCACCCATTACTTTGACATTAATGGGATTTAAATAGTTAGAAGCCCGAATTTCCCATTCGGAGAGTCTTAATAGCGTTCTTTTTGACAATATTTTGGGCCTAGATTAGGGCACTTGAGATGATTAGAAGTCCAAAAATCTCGTCCCTAGACTAAGGCTTAATTAAGTAGCAGCCTGGATACCCAGATTCAGGTATAATATTTTACGATTGATAATGACTCGAAACCCAGATTCGGGTATTCGGATAGTGAAATTTTATATGGGAGACCCGAAACCCATGTTTGAGCTTTTATAGTGAAGTTCTAAAATGAGTATCCTGAAACCCGGATTCAGATATTAATAGATGAAAAACAAGTTAAGATCCATCTTTCGGGATCCAGAGATAACAATGTTTGTTGTCAGAATAAATCCAATAACCCGAGTCTGGTGATAAGTTTACGATGCCAATTTGATAATAGATGACCAAAAATCCCCTTCTGGCAATAAGTGGTGGAGATTAGAGCTCCAACTTTAATAAAATAATATCAAAATACCCTTCTTGGTAATAAATAACAGAAGCCCAGAATACCCTTCTTGGTAACGAATGATAAAAGGTTAGATAACCATATATACTAATCTGGTATTAATAATAGAAGACCAGAAGACCGTTTTCAGCCATAAGTTTCAGAAGACCAGAAGACCGTTTTCGGCCATAAGTATCAGAAGATCGGAAAACCATTCTGGAAATAAGTTATAGAAAACCAGAGAATCAATCTGGAAATAGGTAATAAAAGAACAGAATACCATTTCTGGTAATTAGTAATAGAAGACCAGAATACCATTTCAAGTAATAGAAGACCAGAATACCATTTCTGGTAATAGGTAATAGAAGACTAGAAAACCAATCCGGCAGATGTTCATGAGGAGAAGTCAGTGAATTTTTATGATTCTCTTGTCGAATGCGCCATCTTCAGGCTTTGATGATATTTTGCATGATTTTCTTTCTCGGGCCTGAGTTTTCTTTATCCTTTTGTTTTGGCCTATATCAGGCTAGGACTCTTTTGTCCAATTCCATGCTTATTTCAAGCAGTGCCCATTTCAGGCTATTGTCATTTTAGACATTGCCAATTTCTGGTGGTTGCTATTTTAAGCGGTGCCGATTTCTGGCGGTGCCCATTTCAGGTAGGGACTTTTCTTAGTCCGCCGGATATTTCATCCGGGTTTTCGGTGCGCTCGGCTAGCTTATTCTCAAGCAGGGTCGTGGACTTACTAGACCTCCCTTCAGGAGGCGCCATAACCTGGCCATA
The DNA here is from genome assembly GCA_030737815.1 of Allium fistulosum. Taxonomy (NCBI): domain Eukaryota; kingdom Viridiplantae; phylum Streptophyta; class Magnoliopsida; order Asparagales; family Amaryllidaceae; genus Allium; species Allium fistulosum. The sequence goes on along the minus strand of CM060905.1, from coordinate 685,062,492 downwards.
GTGTGACACAGCTAAGGGCTTATTCGGTACCTTGGCTAGGCCATAGCATGGCGGGACCAAGGGATTACCCGTCCTCCCTCTAGAAGGCGCCTTATTCTAGCGATAACATGACGTGGATAAGGGCTTGTGCTGCTTTAACCTGGCCATTTTTGACTTTGGCGCGGCTAAAGGCTTACACCCTCCCTCCAGGAGGTGCCTTGACCTGGCCATCTTGGCATGACCAAGGGCTTTCTACCATTATTGGTAGCCTACCATTTTAGGTAGTCCAAGTTTAAGGAGAATTTTACTCCCGACCATGTAGACTTCTGTTATTTTGAGAATAGAATTTTTATTCCATAACTTGTTCAATCCTCTACAAACTGTTTAAGTTTTCCTTGTCTTAGAAAGTGTAGGACAATCTTTTCAAGTACCTTACATCGGTTAGTATCATGTCCATTTATCATATGAAAGTTGCAATATAATCCCTTAAGTTTCCTTTTAAATCCTGGCTTCGTTTTCTAAGAAGGCCAATAATTTAGTTCTTCTTTCGTTCGGATATAGATGTCTTCGATCGAGGTAGTAAGATTATATTCTCTAAGAAGTCTTGATCTTTGAGTTTTCTTTGATTGGTGTCTAATTCTTTTGTGGCTTGGTTCAAGTACTTCTTCTCGGGGATTAAGTTTCCTTTTCATTGTCTGTTGATCCTCTTTCAAGGGCCTTTCTTTCAACCTTAGGTTTTCGGTCGGAAATTTCTTAGTGATCTTTATACTTCCACTTGGCAATTCCTTAATTATCCTTAGTTTTTCGGTTATGGATATTTCTATGCGTTCATGGTTTTCCCTTGAATGGTGAGCCTCAGTTATAATCTTACTCCATTTATGTGTAAAACTGTCATAATCTTTTATCGTTTCCTTTTCAAAGATAGTCCCATGAGAATATGACTGAATGGTCCTTCTCATTTGTAGAAATAGATTCTCTTTCCTTGAATTCTCCTTTTCGAGAGCAAAGATTGGGGTTTATCCCAAATGGAATGGGTTGATACTGCATTTTTAAAGGGCCATAGGGTATAATCCATCTTTTCCTCTTAATGACCTATAGAGCTTGAAGACGAAGGGTTTTCTCTTCAAGTAAGTGTGGGTTATAATCCACTTGATGACTAGACTTTACTTCTAGAGGGTCCGTGGACCCGTGAACCGATTTTTCTTTGCAAGAACATTCTCTTGTTTCGAACATTGAATCTATTCCTTATCCTTTAAATGCAGTTACAAAAATTATGATTCTTTTATCCAAAGTAGATCCTTTCTTGTCCAACAAGAGGAGTAGATAAGCCTTAAGAGGTTTAACCAAGTAGAAGAGTAGGTGGGGAATCACTAAGGTCGAAGGTTCGAGCCCTCCTTCTAGCGCCAAAATGTTAACCAAATTTATGGTCAACACCCCAAAGTTATTCCAGATAGTGTGGTTATACTGATTTGAATGAAGGGCTTAATATCCTTAAGAATTGCATTTGTATTTTTACTTATAAATATCTTTTGAATCAGACCTTTCGACGTCGTCGAAAGGTTTAGGTGCTTGGTTACGAAACCTTCCAGCTTTATTGAGATGCTTTGTGTGAGATTCTCTTCAAGATTCTCCTTCTTTGTTTAGATTGGATTCCCTTGAATTTGTCCTTAGTAGGTCAGATTCTATCCTATCGAATGGTTAGGATGATTGACTTCTTTGGGTTTAAGTCGGATATCAAACTCCTTTGAAGATATACAGCGGCTTTCTACCTTGTCGAAAAGTTAGATTAATTATAAGGCGTTTCTTGATCCTTGTCGAACGGTATGGAACGATTTCTTTTGGAATGAGCCTTGTAAACCCATGTATTTATACTTAAAGGATAGTCCTAGGTCTAATAGAAAGGTTGGACGACTTGGATTATACCTTCGAAAGGTTATTGATATTTTACTACTTAAGCGCTTTTGACCTAATCGAAAGGTTTAGGCTTCATAATCAATCACTCCGGAAGGTTGCCAATGCTGTTTAGCCTATATGACCAACATTGTTGAATGGTTTAAGCTGTAAGATTATATCTTCGAAAGGTTGCAGTAACTAATTGAACCAGAAGTGCTGTCGATCAAAAGGTTGGAATTCAATCTTTGAAAGGTTGTAAGATTATATCTTCGAAAGGTTGCAATAACTAATAAATTGAAGCAAATTGATTTTATATGGAATTGGAATTCAATCTGAATATAAACTGCAGTGGTGAAGTAAAAATAAATATAAGGAATATATATAAAATATTGTTATTGATCTTAAGAAATGAATGGTGAAATTCTTAAGTAAATTTGGTATTGGGATATACTAAGTGAATAATTGAATGAAGATTAAAACTGAAAGTTGTGAAATGGAATAATTGTGGATAAGTGAATAGAAATCAAAATGAATGTGAATAAAGAGAGAATTCATATAAGTAATGATCAATTGAAATAAATACATAGGATGTACGTATATTATTTTATTCGCATAACGATTTGATCCAGATTCGAGCACATAATTTCGAGATAGTTATATCGGTCCGAGTTGGGATTTTTCACTCGATTTTCGATGGCAAACCCTGGATATGGATTTTTGATTGATTCTGGAAATTCTCTATCATACTTTAGGACTATGCAAGGAGAATGACGGTTTCTGATCAAGAAACCAGATCTGAGTCTATACTAGAGAGTCGGGTGGACGATACTAGTTCGGAAGTGAAATTGTGTGATCGAGTGAGCGATCGAATTTGATATTGCGTACGGATGATATATGTGCATCGTACGGGCTTAAGTAAAGCAAATATTGAAAATTTGTAAAGGAAATGTATAAAATGATTTTGGATTTTGTGATTGGATATTATTGCTTAGTAGGATACAGGTAATTAAAAACAAAAAGGAAATTGGGATTTTTGATTTCAGAAGATAAATTGAAATTTGCTCAGCAAAGGTATGTGTTTAAATTTCTGTTTGAAATTTGATGACTTTCTTGTCTAGCCACTTGGCTTTTCGTTTTCTTTTGAAATCTGGGGGCCCGTAGAGGCATTTTGTAGTTGTACCGAGCTATTCGAAAATTTAGGGAGTTAGAAAAATTTCGATAATTCAAAATTTTGGTTTCAAATTTAAATTTGAATTGTTGAGTAAGTAACATTGTTTGAACTTATGAATAAGTTTGGAAAGTTAGAAGAGGATTAGTGTGTCTTTAATAAAAATATTGCTTTGGAAAGTTGTTAAAACCGTTTCGTTTTGGGAGAAAGGTTAACGGGTTATGGACCATTCCTCTTAACTGGTAATTTCGGGGACGAAATTCTTTTAAGGGGGAGGAATGTGACGACCCGGAATTTTGGATATTTGAAATTGGAATATTTAATTGATTTTAAATATTTAAAAGTTAATTTTTGACTTGAATTTCAAATATCACTATTTATTTGGCAATTAAATTATTGAATTTAATAATTGAAAGTTGGGTAAAATATTGAATCTTCAGTTTTAAGCCTGTTAAAAATAATTTGAAGGCTTGGAAAATTTACATTAATAATACTGAAGGTGATAGAACTTTTAAAATTGAATTTAAATGTGTTTTGTTCCGTTTTTAAAAATATATTGGTTAAATTGATATTTAAAAATAGCCTTCCGGGGCACCTTCTCAAAATTCGACGAAACTAGTTCCATTGGATCCGTAATAGTGTATTATTATCGGATTTCAATTTTCGTAGTGATTGGAGTGGTTGTGTGAGCGTACGATATATAAACGCGCTGAAATTTATATCGAAATTTAATATAACAACTGGGTCCAAAAAGCTATCTTCTCCATACGACCGAATTAGGACTCGAAACCTTTTCTAGTGCGTTCGAAATAGGGGTATAACCTTATGAACGCCTAGCGGCACGCCTCGATAGGAATTCGAAATTGTAAGTTGCATTTCCGATACAATTTGAATTTAAATTTAAATACGAGTAAATACTTTACTTGACTAGTCAAATTAATTTCACATCAGACCTTTTTCCAGTGTGTTCCAAAGCACTGTAGCCTTTTTCTCCAACATGCCACCATCATATCTTGTCTCATTTCCTCCTCTTTTGCAATGCACGAGAATCAGATAAAGTTCAAAAACGAAAAAATCAAATCAACTCATCAACAAAGTAATAAATGGCCGAAGCCTCCTTCTCGAATCAGATCGCCATTTTTATTTTATTACGAAACTAACCCTAAATCATATAGAATGGCCGATCGAAGCAACCTCTATCAACTGATTTTTATCACTAGCTTTTGTGAGCATCTCGGTCAACTCGAGAGGACTAGGTTTCGTCAGAGGTGGAAGTTTTGAGCGCGATCGTCGACAAGAGGAAGGGGAAAGTTGCGAACACGTCACGAGTCCATTCTCGTGCACTCGCGAGTAGTCGAGGGCGTAGATAGGAGGGGCGCGGTGTCGTTTGGAGTTGCGATGTGTCGTGATCGATGGTGGGAAGGAGACTCGACCTGGAAGAGGCTAGCGGCGCCAACTCGAAGCGATCGAAGTCGAGATTCAGGGTGGGTGTGTGCTCGGGTCTGATCGCAGTAAGGTAATTAAATTTTATTTTAGTTAAATAAGTTTAAAACTCTTTGAATTCGATTTGTTCATTATTAATTATCGGAATATATATATGTATATAACCCAGTATATTGTTTTTCAGTAAAGAATGTTTACTGTTTAGTTATAAAAAAATTCCAGAGTTTAAATTTTTATATATATATATATGTACAAGAAATTTATATAAGATTTTGGAAGAAAATTATATAAGGGATTTGGTGATAAAATTGTACGATTGACCTATTTTATTTATTTTAGTTACTAAAAGTTTTTTTTAAAGGGAAATTATCAGTTTAAATTAAATTAAATTAAATTAAATTATTAGTAAATTAAATTTTGTTAATGGTAATAAAATGTGTGGTTAATTAAATTATCAAATGAAAATTTAATTGTTCAATTGACTCGAATATTAATAAAACATCTAATGTTTATACAAGGTATGAAAATCATGGAAAATAAGTCGAGATGCAATGGATTGCAATCAATAACAAGGGTGAGTTAATCTCACTCATATGGGTTAAATTTAAATTTAAATGGTTAAATTTAAATATTTGGCTGAATGATTGAATTGATTGGATGTGGTATATTATATAGTAGTATATAGTATATAATGGAGTGATTGATTTCCCACATTATATAGCGGATGAGACCTTATGCGCTGCATAATAGCGGACGATATTTTATAAACCCATATACCGCGATATTCCACCTCAAAGTGGAATTGGTATTTTATACTGTGCTAACATCTGTGGATGCAGGGAAACAGGTTGAGGGGATCCAACTGAATTCCTTAAAATTATTTAGATTGTTCTAATAATTTTGTGTTGTGATTTTTGGTATTCTGTGATGAATTATATTGATAATTGGAATATTGGATGCTATGGTTTGATTGAATATACCTTTCGATATACTGAGTTATCAAAATATATAAAATTGGATTTTTGAAAAAATAAAATATATGAGAGAATGTTTAAGTAAAGTAATTATAGAGAATTTAAATAAATTAAAGAATGAATTGGAAAAGAATAAAAGTGATTTTAAAATTCCAATAAATAATTTCCGAGTATGGGAAAGGGAATTTTAAATAAACAGGGAAATATGAAATTTTAAACTTAAGTGCTATTATATCAGGAAATAAAGAATATATTTTTAAATTCAAGGTTTGAATTTATTTAAAAGGATAAAGAAGGAATTTGGGAAATCTGAAATTGGTATTTTCAATTAAAAAGATTTTAATCATAATGAAGAAACAAAATCTGAAGTTAACGGATTTGAATAAATTGAGTAAGTAAAGGAGTTTATTTCAAAATGCAGTAATTTGGAAATCAATTTGAGATTTGATTTAAGTGTTTAAAATTGGAATTTTAAAAGGGAAATGAGACTATGAAAATTTATAAATTGGGTTTATAAAGATGAAGTAATATATCAGTGGATATTTGGAAGAATTAATTCACGGTGGGAATTTATGAAAGGAATGGGTAAATTAGTTTTAAAAATAAATAGTGATTTACTTTTAAAAGATGTGAAAGAAAGGTGTATTTCCCTGGATAGCCAAGTACATTTTCAAAGCAAATTTTTAAGTATAGGTGAAAAGTGTTAAAAGTTGTTGTAAAAATATGCTTTAGAAAATTTATTATTTTTAAATGTTTAAATTTTAAAGTAAGTATTTTTCAAATTTATCTTAGTAGTAATTATTTAAAGGTGACTTGGTATTATGTTTTAAAAAGAGAAAAATTTAGTTTTATATTTTATAATTAGCTTTATTTAAATATTCTTAAAGTATATATTTTTGAATAAAGTATTAAAGTAGTTTTTAATTTAAATGTTTTAAAGTATATTTTATAATAAAGTGTTTCTAAATTATTTTTAAAATCTAAAGTGTTTGTACTTGGTGATTTCAGTGGAAATAGAAATATTTGGGAAATTTATTCCATGAGAGAAGGATGGTTTGAAACTGTTTTCAAAGGCTTGAAAAGTGGAAATATATCTTGCGAAGATATTTTGAGATAAATAAATAATTTGGAAAATTATTTATGTGTCTGATGGTTGTTGTGAATGTTAATTGATAGTTAAATCACCGACTATCAATATTGGACAATGCGCTGATCGTTTCAAAGAGACCGGGATCGGGATTTATTTCTCAAAAACCACTTCGATCCGGTTTATACGTTTTCGTGGGGAAAACGAGTTTGGAATCAAAGATGGAGCTGTGAAGTGCAAGGGCTAATCGCTACTAATCCTGAGGGTGATTCCAAAATGGATGTAGTAGGAGTAGTGCCTTTGGTTCCGTTCGAACCCGGAACGGACTTGTATGGATGAAAGCTTTCGGAACATCGTCAGGTGGACGATGAGCATTCTAAGTGATATGTTCTAAAAAGGTAACGCTTAGCCTCAAGCCTCATCAACCGGGAATGACTGAAAATCAGGGGTTATGCAGTAAGGCTTAGTGGGTAGCGCCCATTAGGGTGAGGTCATCCCTATCTAGATGTCCCTTTTATTTCAGCTTAGTGGTGCGGTTGCTGATCCCAACCGTGGGGTGATCTTACTCGGAATTATCCAGTAAGGGGTAGTTCCGGTCTTGTGTTGTAGGGGATCGGGCGTGGTCCTCGGTACGCTGATCTAGACCAGGTACTGTGACAAGTGGTACCCCAGTGCCTAGTCATTAGTTGGAAATCCATTCTCCCTATGCGCCTGTACGGTTTTGATTGTGCCCAACTATTGCTGAAACGTGAGATGCAAGCATTTCAGCTAGATTCTATTTTACTTTCTATAGACATTATTATAATATCAAAGGATTTTGATAAAAAGTGTTTTGGCTATCGTAAGGTAAAAACCCGACATGTTTATTTGTGGCGTGGTCTTACGAGATGCTTTTGATTTCAAAGAGTTTTGAAACTTTAATAATCCAATTGAGTGTGTTTTCTCACGCTGGTTTTCCAGACTGACTCGGGTGTTATTTTATTATAATGCTCGGGTCAAACCGAGTATTACAGATACAGGATAGGATGCTGTGGAGCTTAGGAGACGAGCTGGATGGCGAGACGTATCACCCGTATTTGTTGTATTCCGCTGTGTAACATAAGTGGAATAGTCATCTTGTGAGGACAAGATATTATAATTGTCCTGAATTGTGATGTTGATTGTATTGTACTCTGATGTTGTATTCTGATGATGTATGTATAAACAGATATAGTTTCTTTCTGTAAAGATCGGTTATTATCTATTATATTTTATTCCGCTGCGATGTGAGATTCTGTTGTGTTGTTTTTTCTTCTTCTACCTCTTCTTCTTAACCCTAATGGTTTATATTTCTGACCACTTTGAGTTGAACCGATGGAGAATAGTGTCGGCTCAAAGGGGTACGGATTTGCAAACTGTTACAGTTTTAATCATAATCAATTCTCCATAATTCATATTTACAATTGTTTACCTCTGTTTAAATTATGATAATAACAACTTTTATTAAAACGACAAAAAACAAATGATAATAATCAAATATTATCATTCTCTAACAACCAAACACTTCATATATAACTATAATAATTTCTAAAAAATTATTCTTTTATATATAAAATATAATTTAGGTAAAATTATTTCATTTACCCACTTTAAAAAATACCATGCCGGTTTGCCTTGTTTAAGCGTTTAGAAACCCATATCGATATCGTGGCGTCCCACGCACCGACCAGAATTCATAAGCCAGTCAATAAATAAATTAACACGGTATAAAATGTTTTTAAAATCACTAACAAATACGCGCTCATATATATACACTCAAACTCATCCTAGGGACTCGCTTACCCTATCTCAAATGTGTAAATTCCCACCAAAGCCTAGGTGTTCGCTCAATGTTATCCCAACTTTTGGCAAAGCCGAGATACCCAAAGATTAACTGAAAATCAATGATTATTAGTCATGAACATCGATTGTGCATCGCAGGTTCACCATGGATATCGATGAATTTTGTCCGAGTCCGGATCGGGCTGCAATTGATAAGACATGTCAAGCAAGGCCAGATGCAACAACATTCCAAGTTTCGAGTCAATCCGAGTTCGTATGCTCAAGATATCGCCAAAAGGAGATGGATGATATAGCATAGGTTCGAATCAATATACCACATGTGGGTTCGAATCCATCCACGAGGACACAGTTCGAATCCATCGAGGTACTCTTGCCTTCGAATCCATCAAGGAGAGATCCTCCGAATCCATGAAAAGGACTATAGCTTCGACTCCATCGAGCCAGCCTCTGCCTCGAATCGATCACGACAAGCCTTGCTTCGAATCCAGGAGGCGTAGCCTTGCTTCGAATCCAGGAGGTGTAGCTCATCTTCGAATCCATCCAGCAGGAATAACTTCGAACGAGCGTACCTAGATCGATTCGAACAGACCTTCGCTCATTCGATTCGAAGAGGGATGTCTTCGAATCCACTACCACGAATCCCCAGTCAAAACGGCAGCTAGAAACGTGGAGTCGACCCGGGCAACTCGGAGCACAAGACGGATCGACACAAAGGAGACGCTCCACGTCATCTCAGAAGCGCGCGCTGGATCGATTCGAAGCAATCGAGTCGAACGTAATCGATTCGAACAGAGCATTGCAACCAGGAAAGCAACCTTGAATCGATCATAACTTGAGATCCACAAGTCCAAATGCTATGAAATTTTCACAGAAGCTTGAGCACATGTTGAAGAATGTCCACACCAAATTTCAGCTCGATTGGATGATTTCTTGATCGATTCGAACCAAGGGTCGAATCGATCCCAAAGAGGGCCCAGATCTCCAGATTTCGGCCATGTGGGCCCCCTCACGTACCAGAACTGGTCTCCCCGAATTTTAGGCAAAATATCAGCCTCCTACACCTATAAATAGAGGCCCTGGTCATTCAGAAAAGGGGTCGAACAATTTTGAGAACTAAAGAGCGCCCAGACTCTACCAGATTTACTCCAGATCACCATTGCTGCCTTAGATTCAGACTTAGCTCAGAAAATCAGTTGTAATACAACACACGAAATTGTAATCTTCAAGCATCGAGCAATAAAAAGATAAAAACTTTGAAGTGGACGTAGGCCGGAGATAGCCGAACCGCTATAAATTGCGTGTCACCATTCATTATTTCTGGATTGTTGCTTGTTATTTGCCTAGATCTATGATTTGTGTGTGAATACTGTAGATTTGTATTCATACGCTGGTGCTTTCACTACACTTGGGGTTTGTGACCATTTTTGGCGCAAACACTCAACCTATGCTTTGATACCACGTATAATGACCTGCTTTTTCGTACAATTCAAGCTGAAAATAAACCACACATGTCCAACCCAAATCGAATGGAAAGACGAATAGTAAAGGGAAAGAAAGAAGAAAGAAGAAGAGAAGAAAAGAAAAGAAGATAGAAAAGAAGATAGAAACTAAAAACAACACAAAATCTCACAATCGCAGTGGAACAATATATAATATAATATCAATGATCTTTACAAAAGAGAAACTATTATATACATACATCCATCAGAGTATAACCACAATCACAATCATCAACCTGGATAGTTATAACAGCCTGTCCTCACAATTGCTGATGAATTCAGCAACAAAACAGCATAAAATAAACATATACGTGAATACGATTTGAAGACCTCCAACTCGTCTCCAGAGCTACAATGCATCCAAAGAATCTGCAAATATGCTCGATCTGATCCGAGCATTATAATAAAATAACACCCGAGTCGGTCTGGAAAACCAGCATGAGAATAACACACCCAACTGAACTTTTAAAGTTATAGAAACCTTGAAACAAAAGTATCTCGTAAGACCACACCGCACATAAACACGGAAGGGTTTTACCTTATGATAACCAAAACATTTCGTATGAAATCCACGGATATTATAATAGTGCCTAATATACAAATACTTATTAATCATAGCCGAAATTGTTACATTAATTAAATTCCAGCATACTATGTCCTATAACCAAAACCGAAGGCTCATATTTGAGGATGGACTCCAACTATGAATAGGTAAGGGTCTACTCGCCGAATCTGCACACCTCTAGATCAAATGTACGGGAGAATATAACATGTTGCACCTCTGAACCGGCACTAACCCCTTCTCGAGTAGCACCGAATATGATCACCCCTTGGTTACAATTAACAACCACACAGTGGGATCCCGAAGAATTCATGAATATCGCTCTAGATTTGGGATGATCATACCCTACTTGGGTGCGACCCACTTAGCCCTACCGCCTGTCCCCACTTTATTCATTTCCCGGGTATGAGGCTCTTAGAGGCCACACTCTTACCATTTATATAGCACTTTCTACTTGGAATGCTAACACTGCCCTCCAGGAAATAATGCAACACCAGCATTCATCCATACAAGTTCATTCTGGGATTGAACGAAATGATTGAGAGCTCTATCTCCAATTTCATCATCTTCAAGATGTCTTCACTTCGAAAGCTTGAGTTGGATCGAAGTGGTTTTCTGATAACATCTGATCCCAGTATTTTCAAAACAACATTCGACAGTTTTCAGTAAACTCAACCCCGGTTCTTTAGGAAATGAACAATCAAAGATATGAACGAAGACCACCTCCTAACCATTAGTGGTTGGATTTCCTTATCATTATCCTAGAAGAACGAAACAAGATTTACACGCATAGTACAACATCATCGTAGATGACAGTGCCACATAAATCATGTGTTTCTCCTAGATATTTCCAAAGTTATGTTTGAGTTCGCATTTGATAGTCGGTTATTTAACTACCGAATAGCAAACATTCAATCAGGGATTTATTTCCATAGGAAAAACCAACATTTGGTTAAGCACCAAGCAACACTAAGCCTCCTTAATTAATCTTTTCATTAATTAAAACCATCTTGTAAATGCTTGTATCTAAATACTTTTTCAAAGATATGTTCACAACCCTTATATTTCAATACTTAGAAAATATCCATATACTTATCTTAACAGTATAAGTATATTACCAAACACTGAGGAAGGTTTCCTTTTTACAAAATTCTAAAATCATTTATAAGCTCCATTATAAATTTCTAAAATCCTTTATAAACCATTTATCAATTATTTCTTAAGTCATTTATAAACACTTTATAAACCATGCAATTATTTATAAACTCTTTTTATAAATCTATAAACCCATTTCTAAAATTCTTTTATAAATATCCATCTATTTATAAACCTCTTTACCTTGTAAATAATCTTCCTTTAAATCATCAAACCATTTTATAAGCTCCTTTTATAAAAATCAAATTCCATTTACAAAACTCTATTTATGAATCTCGAAAACATCATAAATAAGTCCTAATCACTTTCTTTAAAACATTATTACATAATAGTCTTTATTCATAGTAAACATCATAAATGAATAACAATTATGAACTTTTATCATCTTAAAAATCATAATTAATAATTCAAAACATTATGAATAAAACAATCGTTAATTTCTACCACTTAAATAATAATAATAAATTACCAATATCAACAATCATTATTATTTATTTCAAACCATATCAACAATCATTATTATTAATTTCAAACCATAACAACAATTTTAAATAATTAACCTTTTAAAATATTTAATATTAACCAGCAACTTTAAACAATATTAATATAAGTAACCAACTTTTGGAACATAATATATTTCCTTGATAAAAATCCATACTTAAATCTTCAACCCATCCATTCCCATATTTATTAAACTAAATTTAAGAGTCTCTTTCCACTGTATAAAAACTTCCTTCATAAAACCCATTTATTTATGGACTCCGTTTATAACTCTATTTCCTTTATGAATCTTACTTATTCATAAATCTCATTTAAAAACATCAATCACCATCCGTTTTAATGTTACTTCCATATAGAAATTCCTTTTATAAATTCCTTCATATTTATAAAATATCATTTAACATTCCAAATTTATCCTCGCCTTTAATTTCCAAAATAGAGTCAACTATTTCTAAAATATCTTTCCATTTCTTAAAATAAATCCACCGTTTGATTTATTTCTTCAATTTATTAATTGATAATAGTTTCCTTTGATTTATAAAATCCGCTTATAAATCTATACTTTTTATTATCAAAATAGGATTTCACAAATCTTCACTTTATTTTTTAAATATTACTTTTATAAATTTTCACACTTACAAAGTCTCACATTTATAATTAATCTTTCATATATGTACACATATACATCTATATCACTTTATACAAAGATGATTAATAAATATTAACATCGAAATATTTCTATTTTCCTTTAAAACATATCCTTTATTATAAAAGACAGACTTATTTTAAGATTTTAAAATTTTATATTTGCAGTTCGAAAATCTATATTTAAAATATTTTATAAAACTATCAATTTATAATATCTAGAATCATACTTTCATTTTAGAAAAATTATTAAAACATATAAAATTTCCAAAATCACATTGGAATCTCTTTTTAAATCAAATCACTATTTTATAGTATTGTAAACTACCAAAAATGAGGCCCGATGCTACTAAAGAACTAATCAAGCAAAAGCATATCCATATCATCAATATGGCATTCAACAAATAATGTATCACCATATATGAAAATAAAATCAACTGTGTGAGGAATCTCGTGATCCCTCCAAGGTGCCCCCCTACATTACATACAGTATATAATCATAAAAATATAAATCAATCACTTTGAGATGGGATTCGTATACAAGGGTAATCTTCTCTTACACGGGAACATAATAGGGTTTCAGCCGCTCAAATAGGCGGGAATATATCCAATCTAACTAATAAATATAGTAAATTATCCAAGCAGACAATAACTATCAATAATAAATATCCAAACATCCAATAGACAATTTTTATCGACTAAAATATTTCTGGTTAACCAAAAAAGGTGAGATTAAATCACCAACTTTTCTGTTGTCGCCGAGGCGTTCCGGTTTAGAACTAAAATCGTACAATGACTTATTTAGGCCCAATTTCCAACTATCTCCAAATTCACCCAAACCAGTTCCATTACGGAATCTACGTCGTTATGAGCGCAGCGCAAAATCCACGCCTCGATTGGACCTTGTATGAAGGAGTTATTAAATTTTTAAGTTTCAATAATTAAATTTTTAATTATAACTAATAATATAATTAACGTATTTACAACCTTACCCTCTATCTCATCTTCCCCAATCCTTTGTTCAAGCCTGATACCTGGTACAGGAATGTGTGCATAGAACCGTGCACAATCCCATGCCATACTCCATCGATCCTCCACGAAACTCGAAACCGTCGACGCCGACAAACTCTTCAACATCTCCATGCTCCGGACCCAATGCCTTCGAACTCTCTCCTCGCCTTCCTCTCACGACCTGGCTTCCCTTCCTCACCTGAAAATGTCGCGTCATCCACCTTGCAGTTGCAACTTGACAATTTCCAGCCATATGTGCTACTCGACCCACTCAATCCAAATATGAGCTCCAATTACAGAATCAAAGCCTATAATCTCTACAATCACTAACCCTAGTTCATATGCATCATGTCAGACCTTCCCAAATTTAGATCGAACACCACCAAAAAGCATAAGATTGTAGCCCTTAAGAAAACAAACTCAAAATCCCAAGTTTTGAAATTAATCGTTGAGTATTTCTGTTTGTATAAATTTTTGAAGTTTCATCCTCTTTTTTTTTCTTTTTTTTCATTCACTGGGACGGTTTTAAAAGAGAAAAGGAGGGATGGGTTTTGAATATGGGGGATATGGTGTTTGAATGACAGGGTACAGCTTGGTTTGGTGATTATGAAATTATATATATATATATATATATATATATATTATTTAAATTTAAATTATCAAGCTATAAAACGTCTGAAAATCTCGAACACTAAATAAGTCATGTCGCCTAGCGTTCTATATGTTATACCCCTATTTCGAATGCAATGGAACTAGTCCCAAGCTCTAATTTGATCATATGCAAAAGATAGCTTTTCAGACCCGGGTATTATATTAATTTCTAAAATTAATCTATAAGCGTTTCGATCTCGCATGTCCAAATGATACGTCCAATCACCACGAATTTCGATGGCATATAATAATACACTATGATCCAATTAAACTTGCTTCGTCGAAATCCGAGATAGTGCCTCAGAAGGCTATTTTTACACGTTAATTAAAACGAGTTATTTCCAAAATCTGTTTAATCACTTTTAAATCCAATTTAAAAGTTTTCTATCTTCCTTCTTATTCAAATAGAATTTAAATCAACTTTCGCACTTATTTTAAATTCAAGATTTAATTATTTAAACAATTCCATATATTCAAATTTAACCATTTAATTATCAAATAAATCGCTATATCTGAAATTCAAGTTATTTACCTTATAAAATTAACTTTTCAATATTTAAAGCCCATTAAATATTCCAAATTCAAATGATTAAAATTCTGGGTCGTTACATTCTTCCCCTTTAAAAGATTTCGTCCTCGAAATTACCAAGGTAGGAAAAATACCCCAACCCCATTAACTTTTTAAAACTAATTAGTTGAAATGGAATTACCAAACTCTTTCAAAACCTTTTAACCTTCCGAAGTCAATTAGTTGAAACTTTGTTATCAATTTCTCTAAATCTTTCAATTCATAATTAAAATTTCCAAGACCAACTAATACCATTCCAAGTTATAACTCAAAAATCAAATTTTTAGTTATCAAAAATTTTCTAACGCCTTAAATTTTCGGAAAATTTCACCAACGTCTTCTTTGCGCGGCTCGATCATAAAAATTTACAATATATATAATCACAAAAATACATCTCAACTTCGAGGATGAGGCATCCCGTAGAGAAAAATATAAAAGTACGGTACGTAATCCAAGATGTGTACCTTTTATTATGTTAGCAAGAATATACAATCAATATAGCATGAAAGCGAGCCCCAAATGCAAAGCATACGCCATCCGCACCTACTAAACACTCAACTACCAATGAGAACATGTATGGGGAAAGTAATATCAATATATAGCATAGACTATACAACAACTATATGCAAATATAGCAAAGATATCAAAAGAAATAGTCATATAAGTAATATTCATTCAATTATTTCATAAACATATCAATTTGCATCTTGCAATGTCAACATTTTATTTATTAAAGCCCGTACGATGTATATATACCATCCGTACGCAAAACCATACCCGATCGTTCGCTCAATCACACAATTTCACTTCCGAACTAGTATTGTTCACATGACAACACTAGTGCGGATTCAGATCCGGTTTCATGATTAGAAACCACCATTTTCTATGCATAGCCATATACTATAATAGTGAAAATCAAAATCAATCAAAAATCCATATCCAGGGTTTGCCATCAAGAAATCAAGTGAAAAATCCTAACTCAGATCGGTA
Source organism: Allium fistulosum (assembly GCA_030737815.1). Taxonomy (NCBI): domain Eukaryota; kingdom Viridiplantae; phylum Streptophyta; class Magnoliopsida; order Asparagales; family Amaryllidaceae; genus Allium; species Allium fistulosum. The sequence goes on along the minus strand of CM060905.1, from coordinate 685,046,545 downwards.
TAAATAACCTTGAAATCATGTGTCTGAATCTGGATCAAACAGTTATGCATATAAAATAATATACGTACAACTTACATATTTCAGTTCACTTCCATTACTTTATTTACGCTCACTTTACAACTTAAGTTCAAATCCAATTTTATTTTACAACTCAAATTGAATTGCATCTTATAACTTAAGTTCATTTTTATTTTAAATCAAATTCTATTTCATTTAACTGGTTTCATCCCAATTTACTAAGCTTTGAGTTAAATTTCATTTCAAAAGTCAATTCATTTAACTTAAGTTAGATTTCATTTATAACACAAATTCATATTTCCTTTTCTTAATATTCACATTCAACAAATTTAGAATTTGTTTTAGCTTAATATTCTTCAAACCCATAAGTTATACAAACTTATTTACATAAAATTTAATGAAATTTATCTGACTTAAGTTTATTCACATACTATATTTACAATTCAGGGTTATATAATCACTTTACGACCTAAGTGTATATTCATTTCATTATCTTATCCCATTTCAATTTCATTTAACCCTTTCTTAATTTGTTTAACTTAACTTAAGTTAAATTTTATTTTCATATCTGGATTCCAAATTTCTTTTCTTATCTATACTATTTTCAAATTATAAGTTCAAAAACATATTATCTTTGGTTTTCTCAAAACATTTAGATGAAATTTACGGTTTTTAACACCTTGATTTATTTTCAATCATTTTGAAATCATATATATTTATTTATATATATATATGTATGTATATATATGTATGCATACTCATAACTCCTTTATATATCAAATTTCACTTCTGGAATCTAAAACAAATTTGTTTTACCGAACAAAACTTTAATGGTAGCAATTCCTCACTTAGAAACTCGAAAATGAACGCCGATAATGCTGCAGTCATCCCTATAATTATTTTCCAGCGATTGAAGTGAGTTCAGTGCTTTCTTCCTCTTTATATTCCATTTTATATATTTCTAACCCAAAATATTTTCAAAATAATACTATTATTATTTTTCTAAAACATTTCAAAAACAATTTCTACAATCAATGGGGTTTAAACTCTCCAACTTCTAGTTTTAAACCTGTTTTTATTTACAACTCATATTATAAATTTACTTAGGCAATTTCCTTTACTTTTCGTTTATAAATCACCTTATAAATCAATTTTATAAAACATCACTTCTGATGAAATTCATTTCATAATTGTTGATTGTTTTAATCATAATCGGTTCTCTATAATTCATATTTACAATTGTTTATCTCTGTTTAAATAATGATAATAATAACTTTTATTAAAACGACAAAAAACAAATGGTAATAATCAAATATTATCATTCTCTAACAACCAAACACTCCATATATAACAATAATAATTCCTGAAAAATTATCTTTTATATATAAAATATAATTTAGGTAAAATTATTTCATTTACCCACTTAAAAATAATATCGTTTCGGTTTTCCTTGTTTAAGCGTTTAGAAACCCCTATCGATATCGCGGTATCCCACGCACCGACTAAAATACATAAGTCACTCAACAGATAAATTAACACGGTATAAAATATTTTTATAATCACTAACAAATACACACTCATATATGTACACTCATACTCATTCTAGTGTCTCCCTTGCCATATCTCAAATGTATAAATTCCCACCAAAGCTTAGGTGTTCGCTCAACCTAAGCTCTGTTACCACGTTTAACGACCCACTTTTCCGTATAATTCAAGCTGACAATAGACCACACATGTCCAACCAAAATAGAACGGAAAGATGGATAGTTAAGGAAAAGAAAGAAGAAAGAAGAAGAGAAGAAAAGAAAAGAAGAAAGAAACTAAAAACAACACAGAATCTCGTAATCGTAGTGGAACAATATATAATATAATATCAATGATCTTTACAAACTATTATATACATACATCCATCAGAGTATAACCACAATCACAATCATCAGCCTGGATAGTTATAACAGCCTGTCCTCATAATTGCTAATGAATTCAGCAACAAAATAGCGGAAAATAAATATATACGTGAATACGATTTGTAGACCTCCAACTCGTCTCCGGAACTCCAATGCATCCAAAGAATCTGCAAATATGTTCGGTCTGACCCAAGCATTATAATAAAATGACACCCGAGTCAGTCTGGAAAACCAGCGTGAGAAAACACACCCAGCAGAACTTTTAAAGTTATGGAAACCTTAAAACAAATGTATCTCGTAAGACCACGCCATAAATAAACATGGACGGGTTTTTACCTTACGATAACCAAAACATTTCATATAAAATCCACCGATATTATAATAGTGTATAATATACAAATACTTATTAATCATAGCCAAAATTGTTACATTAATTAAATTTCAACATAGTAGGTTCTACAACCAAAACCGAATGCTCGTATTGGAGGATGATTCCAACTATGAAAGGGTAAGGGTCTACTAGCCGAATCCATAAACCTCTAGATCAAATGTACAAAAGGCTATAACACATTGCACCTCTGCTACTCAGGACCGGCACTACCCCCTTCTCAAGTAGCACCGAATATGATCACCCCTTAGTTTTAATTAACAACCACACAGTGGGATCCCAAAGCATTCATGAATATCGCTCTAGATTTGGGATGATCATACCCTACTTGGGTGCAACCCACTTAGCCATGCCGCATGTCCCTGTTTATTCATTTCCTAGGTATGAGACTCTTAGAGGCCACACTCTTACCATTTAAATAGCACTTCCCACTTGGAATGTTAACACTGCCCTCTAGGCAACAATGCAATAACATCATTCATCCATATAAGTTCGTTATGGGACTGAACGGAACGATTGAGGGCTCTGTCTCCAATTCCATCATCTTCAAGATGTCTTTACTTCGAATGCTTGAGTTGGATCGAAGTGGTTTTCGGATTACAACCGATCCTAGTCTCTTCAAAACAACATTCGATAGTTTCCAGTAAACCCAACCCTGGTTCTTTAGGAAATAAACAGTCAAAGATATGAACGTAGACCACATCTTAACTGTTAGTGGACGGATTTCCTTATAATTGTCCAAGAAGAACGAAACGAGATTTACACGCACAGTACAACATCATTGGAGATGACAATGCCACATAACTCACGTGTTTATCCTAGATATTTCCAAAGTTATGTTTGGGTTCACATTTGATAGTCGATTATTTAACTATCGAATAACAAACATTCAATCATGGATTTAATTCCATAGGAAAAACCAATATTTGGTTCGGCACCAAGCAACACTAAGCCTCCTTAATAAATCTTTTCGTTAATTAAAACCATCTTGTAAATGCTTGTATCTAAATACTTTTTCAAAGATATATTCACAACCCTTATATTTCAATACATAGAAAATATTTGTATACATATCTCAATGGTATAAGTATATTTACCAAACAGTGAGGAAGGTTTCATTTTTGCCAAATTTTAAAATCATTTATAAACTCCATTATAAATTTCTAAAACCCTTTATGAACCATTTATAAATTATTCCCTCAAGCCATTTATAAACCCTTTATAAAACCATGCAATTATTTATAACTCTTTTTATAAATCTATAAACTCATTTCAAATATTTATTTATAAATATCCACCTATTTATAAACCTCTTTATCTTGTAAATAATCTTCCTTTAAATCTTCAACCCATTTTATAAGCTCCTTTTATAAAAACCCATTTCCGTTTACAAAACTCTATTAATGAATCTCGAAAACATCATAAATAAGTCCTAATCACTTCCTTTAAAATACTATTATATAATAGTCTTTATTCATAGCAAACATCATAAATAAATAACAATTATTAACTTTTATCATCTCAAAAATCATAATTAATAATTCAAAACATTATGAATAAAACAATCATTAATTTTTACCACCTAAATAATAACAATAAATTACCAAAATATTATTAACAATCATTATTATTAATTTCAAACCATATCAACAATCATTATTATTAATTTCAAACCATAACAACAATTTTAAATAATTAACCTTTTAAAATATTTAATATTAACCAACAACTTTAAACAATATTAATATAAGTAACCAACTTTTTGAACATAATATATTTCCTTGATAAAATCCATACTTAAATCTTCAAGCCAATCACTCCCATATTTATAGAACTAATTTTAAGAGTCTCTTTCCATTGTATAAAAACTTCCTTTATAAAACTCATTTATTTATGGACTCAATTTATAACTCTATTTCCTTTATGAATCTCACTTATTCATAAATCTCATTTAAAAATATCAATCACCAGCTGTTTTAATGTTACTTCCATATGGAAATTCCTTTTATAAATACCTTCCTATTTATAAAATATCTTTTAACATTCTAAAATATCATTTCGTTTCTTAAAATAAATCCACCGTTTGATTAATTTCTTCAATTTATTAAACGATAATAGTTTCCTTTAATTTATAAAATCTGTTTATAAATCTGTACTTTTTATTATCAAAATACGATTTTACAAATCTTCACTTCATTTGTAAAATATTACTTCTATAAATAATCACACTTACAAAGTCTCACATTTATAATTAATCTTTCATATATACACACATATACATCTATATCACTTTATACAACGATGATTAGTAAATATTAATATCAAAATATTTCTATTTTCCTTTAAAACATATCCTTTATTATAAAAGACGGACTTATTTTAAGATTTTAAAATTTTATATTTGTAGTTCAAAATTCTATATTTAAAATATTTTATAGAACTATCAATTTATAATATCTAAAATCATACTTTCATTTTAGAAAAATTATTAAAAAATATAAAATTTCCACAATCACCTTAGAATCCTTTTTTAAATCAAATCACTATTTTGTAGTATTTTAAAATATCAAAAATGAGGCCCGATACTGCTAAAGCACTAATTAAGCAAAACCATATACATGTCATCAATATGGCATTCAACAAATAATATATCACCATATATACGAAAATAAAAGCAATAGTGTGAGGAACCCATTAGATCCCTCCAACCTGTCCCTCTGCATCACATACAGTATATAATCGTTAAAATATAAATCAACTGCTTTGAGACGGGATTCGTATACAAGGGTCATCCGCTCTTACACGGGAATGTAATAGGGTCTCATCCACTCCAATAGGCGGGAATATATCCAATCCAACTAATATATATAGTAAATTATCCAAGCAGTCAATAACTATCAATAATAAATATCCAAACACCCGATAGACAATTTTTATCGATTAAAATATTTCTGGTTAACTAAAAAATGAGATTAACTCACCGAAATTTTCTGTTGTCACCGAGGCATTCCGGTTAGAACTAAAATCGAACGACGTCCGATTTTAGCCCAATTTCCAACTCTCTCCAAATTCATCCAAACCAGTTCCATTACGAAGCATACGTCGTTACGAGCACAATGCAAATATCTGTGCCTCGATTGGACCTCGTATAAAGGAGTTATTAAATTTTTAAATTTCGATAATTAAATTTATAATTATAACTAATAATATAATTAACTTATTTACAACTTTACCCTCTTTCTCATCTTCCTAATTCTTCATTCAAGCCTGATACCTAATACATGAATGTGTGCACAAAATCGCGCACAGTCCCATACCTTACTCCATCGATCCTCCATGAAACTCGAAACCGTCGACGTAGACGAACTCGTCTTCAACATCTCCATGCTCCAAACCCAACGCCTTCGAACTCACTCCCCTCCTTCCTTTAGTAGCCTGGTAACCCATCCTCACCCAAAAATTTCGTGTCTTCCACCTTGCAGCCATGACTCGCCAATTTCCAACCGTAGGAGCTACTCGACCCACTCAATCGAAATCCAAGGTCCAATTCCAGAATCAAAGCTTGTAATCTCTACAATCACTAACCCTAGTCCTTATGCATCACGCCAGCCCTTCCAAAATTTAGATCAAACACCACCAAAAGGCATAAGATCATAGCCCTTAAGAAAAAAAAATCACAAATCCTAGTTTTGAAATTAATCGTTGAGTATTTCTATTTGTATAAATTTTTGAAGTTTCATCCTCTCTTTTTTAATTCACTTAAACGGTTTTAAAAAGAAAAAGGAGGGATGGGTTTTAAATATAGGGGGTATGGTGTTTAAATGACAGGGCATGGCTTAGTATGGTGATTATGAAATAATATATATACTATTTAAATTTAAATTATCAAGCTATAAAACGTTTGAAAATCTTGAACTCTAAACAAGATGTGCCTCCTGGCGTTATATATGTTATACCCTTATTTCGAACGCAATGGAACTAGTCCCGAGCCCTAATTTGATTATATTCAAAAGATAGCATTTCAAACCCATATTATATTAATTTTTGAAATTAATTTATAAGCGTTTCGATCTCGCACGTCCAAACGATACGTCCAATCACCATGAATTTTGACGGCATATAGTAATACACCATTATGGATCCAATGAAACTGGTTTCGTCGAAATCCGAGAGAGCGTTCCAGAAGGCTATTTTACATGTTAATTAAAAAAGTTATTTCAAAATCAGTTTAATCACTTTTAAATCCAATTTAAAAGTTTGTTATCTTTCTTCTTATTCAAATAGAATTTAAATCAACTTTCGAAATCATTTTCACTTATTTTAAATTCATGATTTAACTATTTAAACAATTCCATATATTCAAATTTAACCATCTAAATGTCAAATAAATTGCTATATTTGAAATTCAAGTTATTTAACTTATAAAATTAACTTTTCAATATTTAAAACCCATTAAATATCCTAAATTCAAATGACTAAAATTCTGATTCTTTACATCACTCTTTAAAAATATGGAATAAATTCTATAAATCTTTTAAAATGTTTTAAAAGAAATTTGAGCTATAAAAATGAATTTCTAAATGATCGAAAAGTTGTATTGGTCAAACAAGCCTTAAAAACACTATTCGCGGCACTTTTTGCAGCACTTTTAATAACTTTTAAAATATGGATTTAAACTTTACAATTATTTTCCAAATCTTTTATAAATGTTTTCAAATAAATAATTAAATGTTTTAATAATGATTTGGAGGTTTTATAGCTTTTAAAAGAGTTTAAATAATTGATTTGAATGCAAACTTAAACTCAAGTGATTTAATCTTGGCTCTATAAGCTAATGAGTGGACTAGATTTTCCTATTCGTGAGATTCAGATATGAGGTGCTTAAACTGAGTTTTTCGGAAGCAACCAGTGCCTTGGCTCACCTGGCCTCTTTCCTGGGCGAAGGATAGATAAATTGGAAATGTAGGAAATGACACAAATATAAAAGATTCAAAATTTATAAATTTAATTTGATAAAACTTGGATTGTATGGACATAATCTTCTAAGACTTGTTGTTAAATTCCAAGGAGGTAATTCATACTAACCATATCAATTTAAAAGGTGATCTCACTGTTATTCGATGGATAGTACTTGTTGAATACAGAAATTGATATTGAGTAGAATTAATATAATTTATATCAACCCTTTTTTACTCAATAATATTCCTAATATGACTTATGAAAATGATTTTGTATTTCCAAAGTTAAAGACGGGTTTAATGATTCTGTATACCGAAAAGAAATGTTTTAAAGATATATATCTCTAGAATATATTTTTGATAAAAAGGAAGTAATTAATCAAATGATAAGCACATATTTACCTAACAACTTTTTGTCGATGATTGTCGAAGGAATCGGGGTCGGATTTGAGTGATTCTTATCTGAAAACCACTTTTAACAAATTTACATATTCGAAGTAAGGACATGGAATGATAGTAAATAGAATAAGGGCTGCTTGTCACTGACCCTTGGGTGAAATTTCTATATCATATATGTGTGGCAGTGGTATCTTCATTTGATCTTCAACGCAAAGGCTGCTCGCTACTAATCCTAAAGGTGAATCCCGATAGGATGTGGTAGGAGAGTTCCTTCAATTTCTCTTGTTCCTAGACAACTTGTATGGAGGAATGTCTGACATTGCATTTCTAATCATGTTGATTGATCTCTATAAACATATCATCTGTTTGTTGGCAAAGAAGGCAACTTCTCATAGCTTAACACCTTTTTCTAAGACATACGAGCTCAGGAGTTATACTTTTGTAGAAATCAATTGTGTGATCATGGAATGGCAATGTGGCATTCAAAGTGGAATTTGTGTATGTGAATGGTAATTTTTACCTAAGGCCTCATCAACCGAAAATAGCTAAAACAGGGTTGCTTTAGGACTATGTAATTCGAAACCATTTGGATAGGGTCATCACCTTTCTAGATTACTCTCTATATGTAGAGTATGAAGTGTATGCTATGTGATCCCGGATAGATCAGTCACAGTCAGGATGATGTCATTTTCAGTCCTATCCGCCACCAAATGGGTCTATGGGTAGGCTGTTTCTGATTCGTAGAGGTTTCGAAGACGTCGACCCTCGGTACATTCCTTTGGAGATGTACTGTACAGAAGGTAGTCCCTTACCTTACCAATGTATGGAAATCCATTCTCCAGTAAGTGCCTTTGGATTTGATTGTATAACCTACTTTGTAGCTAGTATGCTGGAATTTAATCAATGTAACAATTTCAGCTAAGATTCGTAAGTTTATTTGAAAAGTATTTACGAAAGAATGTCATTAAAAATAATATTCCCTAATTTTGCGTAGCAATTGTTTTGGTTATCTTAAGGTAAAAACTCGTTTCATGTTTATGTGCGGCGTGGTCATATGAGATACCCTTTATTTTCAAAAATTCGTATTTTGAGTTTCTCATACAAGTCCCATGACTGACCCGAATTATATTTTCTTTTCACCATAAACTTTGGGTGCCATATTTTTCTGGGTAGGCAAGTAATTAGGTAACATGAAACATTTTGGGAGAAGCTCGAAGCATTTTGGATGGAGCACGAAGTTGGAGGGTCTTTTTTTGAAGTTGTCTATCACTATCCATAGTGTCTATATTTTGTATCTACCAGCCCTTGTAAGAATAGGTCATTATTACTATCCTAGCCCGGATTAGTATCTACTAGAACCCAAATAGAGCAATTTGGAGAAATTGCATGCACTCCTCATATGTATAATTATGTGTCGAATATGATGTGAGATTTTATTATTGTCTTAATGTCTATCTTTATTTTCTTTACCCCATGATAATCTGCTTCTCTGGCACGTGGATTTACGGCACATGAATACAGAGGATGTATAAATGGCGATCTCTGAGGGTCGAGGAGATGGGTCGTCACAAAATTCTTTTTAAAACAATCTAAAAACCAACACCATAAACGTATTACTAGTCTTTGATTTCAAACTACCACTATTCATCGATTAGAAATGAAACCGTTCAAGTTAGGGTATTATTACCTCTCAAACCTTGACTCAACAACATTTCTAATTTCAAAATTGAAACAACTTTCCACATCTCAAAGTCTAGAAATTAAAATAGGGTCCAAGAGTTCCAATATACTTGTTCTTACAAACATTTCCTAAATCACTTATTTAAACCAAAGTTTGATTTCAAAAGGCAAACTTCTTTCCTTTTTATAAAGTAAACAACTTACAAAGTGTTATAAATCAAACCTTCTTTCCAATTTCCCAAAATAGTATTCTAACAGCCGGTGTTTTCGACCCTCGAAAATCGACACTAATACGTCCACTATATTATGTGTCGAGCATTCAAGTGCGGGAAACACCGATCATTAGAGATGAAAGAAGAAGATAGAAGATAGAAGATAGAAGAAACAAAAAAAATCATAGAATCTCACAACGTAATGGAATAACATATATTATTTCACATAATACTTTACAAATTCATTTCAAAAATGATACATCAGAATCATACTAATACAATTCTATCCTTGGACAGTTATAACAGCCTGACCGTACCTAACTAATACAAGATACATATAATATAGCAGAACCAAGATAATAACTAGCTATCGATGAAGCCTCTTGCTCCAAGCTCTTCCATGATGCATCAGGGGAAAACCTGAACTACTTGGCTGCCCCTAAAAATTTGAGCACCCAAGAGTTTTACAGGAAGAAAATAAAATTAGAGTTCAGACATGGGTCTTGTGTGAGTAAACTCAAACAAATGAATTATTATGTTTAAAACCCTTTTAAAATTAAAGGTATCTCGTAAGACCACGCTGCACATAAATACGGACGGGTTTTTACCTTACGATAACCAAAACATTTATATCAAAAAATCCAGTGATATTATAATAATGTCTAAGGGTGAAAATAATAATAATCAAGTAGTTGTGATGCTCATGAGTGTACATAACAACAATAATAGATATATAATCAAAAACCGATAAGGCACGTTCACTAATTATGTATGATTCCATGGAGGTGCCCTTAGAACTTCGAGAAACGGCCCTCCTGCACAAGGATCAGAGATATCCTTCCGAAGCAACATACATCCCTAGTGACGTACCATATTAAAAACATGGCTAGTCTCGCTATGACCGAGTGCATCGCCCCATGCATGCATAACAACTGTAGGTAATATCTAGGCGGAGCTGACTACACCTTATGGGTTTGCCAACCCTACTAGTCATGCCTCCTATCCCTGGTTTTAGTCATTACCGCTGGTGAGGCTACGTCCTGCATTCCGGCTCATGCACCGCCATCAAAAAAGATCATGGAATCCCATATGGATTCGAATACCCCAATGGGTCTTGGAATCACACATGGATTCCCATATCTCAAATAGATCTTGGAATCACACATGGATTCCCATACCCTAATGGGTTTTGGAACCAAACATGGATTCTATCATCTCAATATATCATAAAACTCCTTCATAGAACCGTATACGGTTGTTGGAATGGTTACGGTACAAGTCATCCCTTACGAGTACACTCCCTCGCTTACCGAGTGCCCCAAAAAAAATTTGGCGATTTTCAGAATGCTCAACACCAGTTCTTTAGGAAATAATCATACAATACATAAGAGTGGGGATCATCCCCTAACTATTTATTTAACGACATGCCCTTTTGGCCATCGAAAGTCAACACCAACACCACCACCGAATTCTAATGTCTCGCATCCAATCGATAAAAGGGCGGATTGTTAGGGTAAAATAAAAAGAAAAGAACATAGAATAGAGAAAAACAGAATCTCGTAGTGGAATCGACAACATATAATATAACAAATACAGTCGAAACTGTCACTCTAAACATACAGAGTATATCAGAGTTAAAAATAAACCTTATTAGCTGGACAGTTATAAAATCCCGACATTACAAATGCAGATAGGGACACTATATAATACAACGGAAAATAAAACACTACGATGGGTGAATCTCCATTTCCCTTCCACGATCTCCAAAACTTCAAAGACAACCTAGGAAAATACTCGATCTGACCCGAGCATTATAAATAAATAACACCCGAATCAATCTGGAAATACCAGCATAAGATAACTCGAATAATGGGGAACATATAAAAGTTCTGTGAACCACGTCGCTAACGAGGAACAGGTTTTTACCTCACCAGAATAACATCCATACAGGCAAGAGCAAAAACAAAATATCAGGAAACAATCCAAATATGAATGAGCATAAATAATATTAAATCAGACTTGAAAGAATGGAAATAAACCGAGTAAAATCGAAACTGGACAAAATGGATAAAACAAGGAAAACAGTCCAACTTGATAGAATGGACAAAATAAGGTAACAATCCAAACTTGATAGAATGGAGTAAATCAATACTTAAATGTCGTGATGAAGAGTTGGCTCTACTCGTGGCAATTTAAAGCTAAAACAGATTCAGGGTTTTCGAATCAAATAAGGAAAGGCAATTTTCCAACAAATGACAAGGAGAGTGTGGCACTCCTTAAATATACCTCAAGTAATATACTCTTGGGAAGGTCATATACTCGGTGACGTCCTCGAGAAAAGTACCAACGGGACCCTGCCAAAACATCTTGAGAATCTGAATATTTTACATCTAAACACAAGCTTTTTTCACATGATGGTACACAAAAATCTAGATAAGATGTAAAATACCTTTTTGATGGGAGCAATCCCACATAGTTGGATGCCCCTTAGCTCTTTGGATTTAGTCATTTTTGACAAAGTATAACAGAGCTCAACGGAGCAATAAATTGTCTTAGACTGACGTTAATAAAGTAGCTGACGTAGTTGATAGCGGAGATACCAACTATCGAGGATATAAAATGATTGTATATGGAAATTAAGTCCTGTATACTTATCACCACTCATTGAATTCAAACTTGTACTATTTCTTGGTTATCAATAATACCGGACAAGTCAAGGCAGTGTTACCACAAAGTTATGTCCAACGATTATTCTTAACTTTTGAAATAGTGACAAGTCTACTTCTTCGATGTTTAGTGCTAATTATACAAATAAATCGTTCCCATATAAGTGATTCGCTTTACGGAAATAATTTATTTCCATAAAAGAATCAAACTTTTACTTTTAAAAATAAACTGAATTTGTGCCTTATTTCTATATTTCCATATTGGTAAAACACTTTTAGAATTAGTTCCTGATTGTTAAAACATTAAGGGAATAAACTTTCTAAGTGCCCGACCCCGAAAGCCTAAACCAACATCAGGTCGACACCCAGGAGATTATCCCAAAAAATAGTAAAACAATTTAAATACCTTCAATAACTTTAAAACAATATTAATTGTCCCGATAGATAATTAATCACATTTAAAATCTCTTTTACGTAAACAAATCCATTATCTTCAGTAAAGTAGATAATTATTTCCAAACACTTTTATAACATCGGTAAATTAACTTTAAAATCTTTATTAAATCGGTTTATTATCTTTCAATTAGTTTATTAAAGCAATTTTATTATATTAGTTAATTTACTTTAATCACTTTTATTAAATCAATTAATTAACTTTAAATATTATTAATTGAAAAAATTAATTAAATTCAAATAATCATTAGATAAAAATGAATAAATCATCTCGAACATCATTTATTAAAATGATAAGTAATTCTAAATCCCATTAATTAAAATAATTAATTAAATTTAAAACAATCATAAATTAATTGGATTAATTAAATTCAAGCCTCATTTGTTAAAACGATTAATTAAACTATCATTTGTTAAAATGATTTATTTAATTATAAAACATCATCTCAAACACCAATGCTGAGATTTTACTGGACAAGAACTATACACTCTAAGAAAACTGTCCCATGCTCGTTTGCAAAATTTGAATTGCCAAACAATAGAGGAGGGCTTGGAGTTTTTAATAGTGTGAACTGGAACAAGGCTGCCTTCAGTGTTCATTTTAATGCACTGCTTTGTGGACATGTCAGTTTGTGGGTTGAATGGACTGCAAGACACAATATTGGCAGGAAGGACTTCTGGACAATGGATGTCCCCCAAAACTGCAGTTGGGTTTGGAGAAAAATACTTGATTTGAGATCCACTTTCTTACCATTCTTAAAATTCACTCTCTTTCAATTTAGTAACAAGAATTTCTGGAATGATCCCTGGATAGACTATGGCATTATTTTATGCAAAATTTTTGCTCCCCACCATATAATACAATCTGGTATTAGTAGGAATGCTTTGGCCTCTGATCATATTGTTGATGGTAGCCTTCTCCTCCCTTATATCAGTAACCAAGAAATCAAGGTTGTTTGGAATAGAGCACAGTGCAATACTTAACCAACAGTTCACATGACTCCCTTCTTTGGTTTGGTAAGTCACACACTATCTCTGTGGTTTATGATCCCATATCAAACATAAGCATCTTACCAAAGTTTGTATATTTAACGTCCCGGATTTTCGACTTTTGAAAATCGACATTAATACGTCCACTGTATCAAATGTCGCGCAATCGAATGCCGGAAAACCAAACCATTATGATTAAAAAGAAGAGGTAGAAGAAGACAGAAGAAAAGAAAGAACAAAGAAACAGAAACAATATCAGAATCTCACATTCGCAGCGGAACAATATATAATAGATAAATGAATAATCTTTAAATCAAGAACTATAACATTTTATACATTACATCATCAGAGTCAATATACAACTCAATACAACAATGGACAGTTATATAAACTTGTCCCCATACAGAATACACAGCGGAAAAGATAATATCATATACAAGTGATACGCCTTGCCATCCAGCTTGCCACTTGAGCTCCACAGCATCTCCTGAATCCAGAATGACCTGATAACCTGACTCTAGACTGCCCGTGTGGAAAACTATGGGCACCCAGAGTTTAGGAAGGGAACAATAAACTCCAGGTCAGTCATGGGACTGGTGTGAGAACTAAAAACAGTTTATCTTTGAAAGAAACAACAAAAGGATTTTAAAACATTTAAATCCGCAATGCTTTTGGAAGAAACTACCATAAGACCTCCCACCACACACAAAATGCAATCGCAACTTGGAGGAGATTTCTTCTTATGATAGTCAAACATGCTTACTACGCAAAAGAACTCTTTTAATATTATTACTAGTGCATAGTGTGAAAATCCTTTCGAAAATACAATATTAATCTTAGCCAGCATAGGTACCATTATATTATGCCTGCTATAGCTGCCATGTTAAATGGCAGGTTCTACAACTAAAACCGTACAAGGTTCGTATTGTTTCTTTGGATTTCCAACAAATGGTCAGGCAAAGGAACTTCCTTACACCGAAATGGAACGCCTTTGAAAGGACATCCCCGAGAACCTAACCGGATCTCTACAAACACAAGGCCGACGCTACCTCACGCTGTACAGCTGTAACTAGGTAGCTAACACACGAGCTATGCCATCCCCCGGTCGTTACCGACCTTTATCCGAGGATCCTCAACCACAAAGCAACAACCACAAAGTATAATAAATTTGCAGCATCAACATAGGTAAAATATCTGGGCTCCATACCATGATATCACCTTTTATCCAGAAGGAAATGACATACCCTAGGGGCGCGACCCCTAAACACCTTGCCACAACATTCCTGTTTCGACCATTACCGGGTTGTGAGGCTCGATGAAGTCTCGTCCACAAAGCTACGCTTTTTCATAAAGCCACGCTTTTTCACAAAGCCACGCTTTGATCAACAAATGATCAACAGCACTTCATATGCCACATTACCAAATTGGGAATGTATCACTAGTAACCATCAACTACATAACCTTTGAGCTCGTACGTCTCAGAGAAGGGTGTTAAGCTAAGAGAATAAATTCTCCGCCACCAATAGAAATGTATTTGATAGAAACCAGCTTTACATCTCAAAGTGTAACGTCAGACACACATCCATACAAGTCCGTTCCGGGATCGAACAGAACCGAAGGCACTTCCAAAGAAGCCCTTGCAATCAGGATATTCACTAATCACGTCCGGACTTCCCATCACAAGAAGAGTGATATATATCTCTGTACCGGAGCAACTCGGTGCAGAGACATTCGACAGGTTGTCCTTTCATTTTCAAAAATACCCGGTCTTCACACCGGTCTTCAATTGCAATCCATATCGTCATATCATTATTCGGAATGGGTTATATGTCACAAAGGTCCTTTCCCGGCTAACCCGAATAACGAGCGCAATTAAAAATCATATGGATACTGGGGTCTCAGTTAAAACATAGCTTAAAGCCCAAAACTTTTCATTCGAATGGTTAAAACAAATTACCATTTCCAATCTTTTAAACAAAAAGATTCATTTCAAAAACCTTCAATGGTTTAAACAACTTCCACACTTTTAATCTTTTAAACAAAAAGATTCAATTCATAAAGTTCACCCCATTCACCAAGATCCATTCATGGATTTCAAAACAATTTCCATTTTAATTGAATAGGTTTACTCATTAAATCTTTAAATCAAGATTTAACTTATAGCTTTCAAAACTCGTTTCCAAAGATTCATTCATGGTCTTTCAAAACATTTCAATTCCATTTCAAACTTGAAACCTTTCAACACAATTTAGAAATCCTTTCTCAAACTGAAAGCTACTGTTATTTGAAAACGGATAGTTTCCGTTTTGGGAAAACTGATTACAAATTTTACATGAGTTAAAGCCACTCAATTATAAACTTGAATTTAAATTTAAATTTAAATTTCCAAAACCATATTTTTAAATGGTTAAAATCCCATATAAACACCTTTTACACTTGTAAAATCTTTTAGACCATAATTCCCAATTCATTGAATTCAATTTCAAATATTGAATTCAAATTTAAATCGAATTATTCAAATCTCAATTTTATTAAGTTATTTAAAATAACTTTTATATTTGAAACTCATTTTCAAAAGCTTTCAATTTCAATCCCAAAACTAGTTTGGATTCAAGAATTCAATTTTTTCAAAATTGATAAAAAATCTGTGACTTAACTGATTTCCACGTGAAATCCACATTTGTGTGTGTATTGTGTAGTCCACGGGTTCAACACAATAATGCAACAACATTCAACCATCATAGATAAAATATAACAATATTATTGATAAGCAGTATAAACTATAACGCTTATCTTTCATTCACAAATCACAGATATATATATATATATATATATATATATATATCACAGATAAACAAATTACAAATCACAACACAAATCAGGATATATCACAAAGCATCACATATCCTTATAAATTTCCAATGAATTTACAAAATCATTTCCTTTTTAAATAAATTTCTTTATCTCTTCAAATCTATTTAAAAATCCAAATTTTAAATAAATTCTTCAACTTATAATAATATTACCCAAAATCCATTTATTAAGATCTTTTCCCATATTTCGGAAAAAATTCGATAAGACTACAAAAATCAACTTTATATACTTTTAAATTCCTTCTTTCAAATTAATTCAATTCTTAAAAATAATTTTCCAAAAATCCAATTTTATTAATTTCTAGTATCCAACGATACCAAAAATACATTCGGCTAAATTTTAGCCTTTAACAATTTCAATCACAAAGATAATCACACAAAGATTATAAATAATCAACACACAACATATGAAACAAATTCAAATGTTTGAGGAATCTAGTTGGATCCCTCCAACCTGTTCCCTGCATCCATAGATGTTAGCACAATACCAATTCCACTTCGAGGTGGAATATCGCGGTATATGGGATTTATAAAATACTACCCGCTATTATGCGGCGCAATAGGGTCTCATCCGCTATATAATGCGGGAAATCAACTCCAGATACATATATAATACCAATTCCACTTCACGATGGAATTATCGTGGTATATGTTTTTAATAAATAACCTCCGCTTAATATACGGCGTATAGGGTCTATTCAACACAATAGATAGCAATCATCATTCAATTCACACGATCAAGCAATTTTAAATTTAACTATTTAAAATTTAAATCGAAACAATTCGATTGAGTGAGGAGTTCTCACCTTGAGTTGTCGAGTGATTAAATTTTTAATTAAATCGAACCATTCGATTAAATATAAAATTCTCACTTGCCCCCAAACACACCCAGATCTGCGCTGCAGCGTATACCTCGTCGCTGTGATTCCAACGCTTCCTGTTTCATCGAATTTCGACAACGTATGCAAAAGTTATGACCTTTTAAACATTATACGAATTAATATATTTTTATTTACAATTTCATTTTTTATTTAAACCTCGTTCAATCTGGGCCGCACGTTTTCAGCCCTATAATCAAGGTCATTGCCTTTGCTTCTTCTCCCACGCGCGACACCCTAGTTCAAAATGCACGCGTGAAACCCATCATCACGTTCGAAAATTTTTGATGCCGCGGCCACCACCCTCGTCGAGGAGTTGATCAAGTGATGTCGTTCGACTCGCCTAGCTCCACTCCACCTTCGCCTGAAGCCACGCTCGACTTGGCTGTCCCAATCCTAAGAAAAACATGCTTGAACGCACGACGTTCACGAACCATTTGTCGTTGATCAACGCCTCCATTCCACATCTCCACCGTTGAGATCGAAGATCTCTTTGCGTTCTATAATTTTGTAGTTGGAGCCGAGAAGTGAAAGTGGATGGATGAGGAGATAATCGAGGTGAAGATGGGTGTTTTCTAGCCATTGAAGTTATTAGGGCCGGCTGGAAACCCTTGTTTGGTTTTGTTTGCAAATGAAGAAATAGAGGGCCTTATATTAGAAAATTCTCCAAAACACTATTCATCGAAAAATTTTCGAACTCCAAACGAAGCATGTTGGCTGACATTTCTAGGGTTTTACCCATGTTCCAAACACAATGGAACGTGTTTCGGGAGCTAATTCGATCGTATGTGAGAGTTACGGAATTAAACGATCAAATTAAAATTAAATCGATTAAAACAATTTCGATGCATTTTGACTTGCCCCGGACAAACCGTAAATCTGATTGACACGAAAATTGAAATCTTACAATAATTTCACATTACGGATCCGGTGAAACTAGTTTCGTCGAAATTCGAGACAATTTGAAAAATGACTATTATTAGTCGTCAATTAAATATTAAAATATTCAATTTTCACAATTTAACTTTTAATTCAATTTTAAAAGTTCTATAACATCATTCTAACCTCAATATGATTTAATATAACTTTATAAATCATTTTTATACACATTTGATCCAATTATCAATTATTTCTGGAATTTCAAATATTAAATTATCGATTTAATTAAACAATTAAATCACTATATTTGAATTTTAATTCATTCGACTTACAAATTTCACTTGTTAATATTTAAAATCAATTAAATATACGAATTTCAAATGACAGAAATTCTGGGTCGTTACAGTATAACACAAAGTGATATGGAGCAGATCCTCTCCTGCTAGGGACAATCTATTGATGTGGAAGGTTAGAATGAATGCCCTACTGACTAAGAACAAAATGAAGTATTATGGCATGAATGTTGATCCATTGTGTGTATTTTGTTATTTGCATGAAGAGAATATTGAACATCTCTACGTTGAGTATTCTGAACTGCATATCTTATGTAGCAGCCTCATGAACAAGCTTGGCAGGAGCCATGTGTTTGGGGATTCTACTATTTAGTGGGATTTGATTAACAAGGCAACAAAGTGGAGAAGTGATGACAGAGCTGTATTATTTTTCATCATAAAGAAATATTTGAAGATGGTTTAGGAGGAAAGGAATTTGCATTGTTTTGATAACAAGAGAAGGAGTTATGCAGTCCTATGGTCCAGTCTCAAGTGTTCAATCGTGCATGGCATGAGGATAAGCATTTATCCATTCACTGATCAGAATATTAACACTTGGATGTAGTTCTGTCTGTTGTTGCTTGTTGTGTTTTTTCTTTTTTTCCTTTCTTGTTTTTGTTATTTGTGTTTTTCACATTCTCTTTGTCCTTTTGCTGTTTTTCTTTTTGGTAATGAGCTTGTTCATAACTTTTTTCCATTTTATTTGGAATAAAATGGTAGGGGACCAGCCAACTCCGCTTGCCTTGCAAAAATAAACATCATCAATTAAAATGATTTAACTAAATTCCAAATATCATTAGTTAAAACAATTAATTAAATTTAAAACGATCATTAATTAAAATGATTAATTAAATTCAAATATCATTATTTAAATAAATAATTACTTTTAAATATCATTAATTAAAATGATTATTAATTCCTATTATCATTAATTAAGATAATTACTTAAACTCAAGAAATCATTAGTTAAAATGATAGATTAAATCGTATCTCATTCAAATCAAAGATAAACCAATTTTAAACATCTTTTATTAAAGTGGAAATTAGCCACAAGGGCCTCATTAGCAAGTGAAATTAGTTTCTAGGACACACAATTGAAATAATTACTTTCAAGGACAAAATGTTAAATAATTAGTTTCTAAGGCCTAAAAACCTATAAATTATGTCCTTGAAAGTAATTGGACTGCTGACTTTGTCCTTGAAAGTAATTATTCTGCTGACTTTGGCCTTGAAAGTAATTTCTTTGAATGTGTGTCCTAGAAACTAATTGAACCGCAAAGTTTGTCCTTTTGGTGAAATGCCCCTTTATTAAATTGGTTAATTAATTTCAATGTCATTATCTAAAATGGTAAATTAATTTAAAATTATCATTAATCAAAATAATTAATTAACACCATTATCATTAAATAAAATAATTAATTAAACTCGTATAATAATTAGTTAAAGTGATTAATTAAGTATAAAACATCATTAGCAAAAATGGTTAATTAAATCTAAAGATAAACCAATTTTAAAACATTATCTATTAAATTGGTTAATTAATTTCAAAATCATTAGCTAAAATGATTAATTTATTTAAATTATCATTAATCAAAATGATTAATGAATTTTCAATATTCTTTTTAGCGGAAAATACAAGCTCAAGTTCATATGGCAGGATTTTAAGGGTGAAATTGAATAAATGACGATATAGCGAAATTGTTATAATGACATTTAACAAATTAAATGGAATATGAGGATTTATTTCAATTAAACATCAATATAATAGCATAAGGATGTAAATAAATAATTATTGGCAAGAAACGCCCTTTGGGTCTCTCTACAGATTTTCTCTGCAAAATAATGGTTATGGATTTTATATATATATATATATATATATATATATATATATATATATATATATATAATCATATGGGTTTATAACGATCAATTTAATATGTCATCCATTTTCCAAACGGAAATTCAACCAAACAAGCAATCAAACAATTTAACTAACATCCAAGTAATCAATAAACTATAACATCACTAATATGATATGATAAAATTAAATCTAAGTTAAACTCACATTGATTTTCCTTTTCGCTGAAACATGCCGATTTGGACTAAAATCGAACGGTTGTCCGATTTTGGCCTAAATTTTCACTTGTTCCAAATCATACCCAAAACAGTTCCATTACGAATATCTCGATGATACGAGTCCAACACAAAAAACGGCGTTCGAATCCGACCTCGTAAGAGCGAGATACAAAATTTATAAGTTATCGACAATTTTAGTTTAAAATCAAAACAATTTATAATAATTTACAACTTTACCCCTCACAACCACTTCTTCTTCTTCCTCCTGATTCTCAAAACCATGCACACAAAAATGTCAGTGCCTACCTCATGCACGCACGGCGCTACACCTTCCACAAGCCACAAAATTCACCGAAACCACTTTCGATTTTCCGCTCTTCGCGAGAGATACCCGATGGTCACGAGCATGCCGAGTTCGGCCAAGTAACGAAAATCATGACCTGGAAGATCCCCATGTCGCTACGTTGTTCAAGCGACCACTTTCGATGTGCAATTCCTGAAAACTTCGACCACTGCAACAATTTTCGATGCCAAATCCAAAACCAATCTCCAACTTGAAGATCGATGACCAAAACTCGAGAATCATCCAACCCTAGCCGCTACCCCTAAAAGTCGATCACCCAAAATTGTGGTGCAAGCTACAAATTCAGGTATGGAATGGAAGCTCTGTAACGCCCCACTCCAAGACCCTCATTAGCAAAGAGAATCACGAAGGTGATTCCGTCTGCTAATGCGGAGAATAGAGTATAATAGGAGCGACCAAATGTAACTATGTTATAACTATCTACCGAATACGTCGAAAGGTGGAATCTATTAAAAAAATTCTTCAATCAGGTGGTTCGACATATTTGATAAATACTTATAACTAAATTAAAAATGGCTAAAGATCTATCAGAACAAAGCATAATAACATAATGAAATAGCATCACAGAACAGTATCACATAACAGCACAGAGTCTCAGAACAATACATCGTCAATACAGATCCAAATATATCATAAGGTGGGTACAAAGCCACTACTCACACAAGTGAGTCAAAAATATGTACATAAGAGACTGAATAATCAGAGTATCAAAATAGTGGACAAATATAAAGAGCTATCTATCAGCAAAGCAGATAATGTCCAAGCGGAAGCACAGAAAGCTAAGTCCAGAGACCTAACCTGAAACAACTCGGTCTGACCCGAGCGAAAAACACTCGGGTCAGGCTAACTAAATAATCAGTTAATAAATCGAGATAAACATGATAGATAATGAGGCGATATATAACATAGTACTATAGACCACAAACTTTCACAGAGAGAAGAAATAAACATCTAAGTAGAGATGTATAGCAAGCCTTGTATCATGGGCATAACATAGTCACAAATATCAAAACAAAACATCTAAGTAGAGATGTATAATAAGCCTCATATCATCGGCATAACGTAAGCACAAATGCCAAAAACAAAAACATCTAAGTAGAGATGTATAATAAGCCTCATATCATCGGCATAACGTAAGCACAAATGCCAAAACAAAAACATCTAAGTAGAGATGTCAAAAAAACGATACATCTAAGTAGAGATGTATAACAGGCCATCTAAGTAGAGATGCCAAAAACGATACATCTATGTAGAGATGTATAACGGACATCTAAGTAGAGATGCCAAAAACGATACATCTATGTAGAGATGTATAACGGCCATCTAAGTAGAGATGCCAAAACGATACCTCTAAGGGAGACAGTCTGAAGACACTATCCCAAAGGTAATATAAGGAGTGTGTCATGAACTTTTAGCAAGGAACCCGTAAAGTGTTAATGTGAGTCACATACCCCACGTTCGCACTAAACGGTTTACTAACCAATCGTAAGCTTCCACACTGAAAACAGTACAAAGTTCACCTCATGTCATCGGTAAACTAGGCCGAAAGGCCAAAACGATCAATCGAATAGGTCGGGGATTAACTAGAAAGGAAATACACACGGTTTCATAGGCCGGAGTTTTTCCCAACCGTTTAAGCACCTTTCCACATCGCTCGAAGTGCTAAAGTATGAGTGTGGGAATTTATTATAGAAAATAATTACGGAAAACGGATTTATAATTGGTTTGAAATCACTTTAAAATGGCCTTTGAAAACTCTCCTATTATGGAATGATTAATTTGATAATTAAAAATAATATTATATAATAATTTCGAAAGCCATTTCGGAGCAAAAAATCCTTTTAAAACCTTTTTATAAGGCCCGTGTACGAAATCCAGAGACAAATCTCAAAGAAATCGATAAAACTAGAAAATCACTGAAAATATTCTAAGTGTTGGAAAATAGTCCAAAGCTGACGCGAACCCAAGTTCGAAAAATTATTCGGACCAGCAGACTGAATCCGAATGGCATGAAAATTGTTAGGAACGTAGTACGACTTTCCTACTTCAGAACACAAAAAGAATTACTCGATTCCGACTTGAAACGAAGTCGCAGCAACGCTCCAAAGTCGGACCCGGAAACAGTGAATACACTGTTTCAGGCTGAGATCCGGGTCCCTCTTCAGCAATTTCGAAGAGTCAAATGAACTTGGATACTAATCAAACTTTCTAGAGATGGAGTTCGGAACTAAAGATTTCCAACGAGTCCGAAAACGTTGGATTCCGACCAGGGATGTGACCGTGGCAGTGTCACAAAGTTTCAGTTTCAAAACTGGAAACAGGGAGTAAGAAATCGATAAAACCAGAAAATCACTGAAAATATTCTTAAGTGTTGGAAAATAGTTCAAAACTAACGCGAACCCAAGTTCGGAAAATTATTCGAACCAGCAGACTGAATCCGAATGGCATGAAAATTGGTAAGAACGTAGTCCGACATTCCTACTTCAGAACGCAAAAAGAATTACTTGATTCCGACTTGAAACGAAGTCGCAGCGACGCTCCAAATTCGGACCCGGAAACAGAGAATACACTATTTTAGGCTGAGATCCGGGTCCCTCTTCGACAGCAATTTCGAAGAGTTAAATGAACTCGGATTCTAATCAAACTTTCTAGAGATGGAGTTCGGAACTCCAGATTTTCAATGAGCCCGAAAACATTGGATTCCGACCACGGATGTGACCGTGGTAGTGTCACAAAGTTTCAGTTTCAAAACAGGAAACAGGGAGTAAGAAATCGATAAAACCAGAAAATCACCGAAAATAGTGCAAGTGTTGGAAAATAGTCCAAAACTGACGCGAACCCAAGTTCGGAAAATTATTCGGACTAGCAGACTGAAACCGAATGGCATGAAAATTGGTAGGAACATAGTCCGACATTCCTACTTCAGAACGCAAAAAGAATTACTCGATTCCGACTTGAAACTAAGTCGCAGCGACGATCCAAAGTCGGACCCGGAAACAGAGAATACACTATTTCAGGCTGAGATCCGGGTCCCTCTTCGACAGCAATTTCGAAGAGTCAAATGAACTCGGATACTAATCAAACTTTCTAGAGATGGAGTTCAGAACTCCAGCTTTCCAACGAGTCCAAAAACGTTGGATTCCGACCACGGATGTGACCGTGGCAGTGTCACAAAGTTTCAGTTTCAAAACTGGAAACATGGAGTATCGTATGCAAATGCTCAGAAACCAGCAGTAAAAACTGCATTCAGGTCCGTTTTTGAGCCCGGATTTCACCATTCAAATGATCACCGAATGCTACGAAATTTGGAGGGGTTATAGGTGGCAATACTAGCTATCACTAGGAAGTGATTTGGCATGTTTTCATCAGATATTGAAAGAGATATTCATGGTCAAAGTTGCAGTAGAATCAGTTTTAGAATTTTGCAAAACATAGAGAAATGAGCTAATTAATTCAATTTTTCTTGCTCAAATGATTTAGTAATGACCATTAACAATTATCTAATCATACCATAAATATATATCTAGCCATAGCATGAAAGTGATGAGGATATAGCTAGCATTACCTCACAAACAATATAGCAAGCAACTTGTGTGCAATGTCCAAATGGAAGAAATGATAATCAACAAGCTTTGATATTCATGCAACACAACAAATCAAGTGTTACTAGGCTAATTCCAGAAAGTAAAGAGAGTTAGAAACGGATTACAAGAGGGTTTTTGCATTACCTTCCCTTACTTTAACTAGCTTAAGCCAATATAAGAGAGGATGGAGCTTTCCTAAGCACGGAGGCCATTTTTAGGTTTAGGGTTTTAGGAATTTGATTTGGGTTGGAATGAATGAGGGTTAGGAGTTTGAGATGATTTATAGAATGGTAAGTGGGTTTGGGTTAGGCTAATGGACCCCTTAAGAGAGAGTGGCTCTAAACATGTATAAAAATTGTTTAATTGTTAACATAGCCATGAAAACCCATACTTAACCAAATCCCCTTCTTAAATTTCCCATTAACTTTTAATTGTTCCAAAATAATACTTCGCCTCATTTCATTTTTTTTTCGGTAATGCAAATCCCGGGTTGTTACAGACTCCCCCCTTAAGAAAATTGCGTCCCCGCAATTCCTTAAGATGGACGTCGTCTATAACGTCTAATCCACAAAAGAAATGATAGAAGATCAAATAGAGATTCTCACCCGTACTAGAAGATGGAAGAAAGCCAGGATAAGAACGCTCGATAAATTCTCTGGTCTCCCAAGTGCAGTCCTTAGGATTCGGTGACTATTGAATTTTCACAAGCTGAACCTCTTTGTTGCGAAGGCGTCTGACCTCCGAATTAAGAACACGAAGAGGTTGCTGCTCCAATGATAAATCAGGTGAGATCTCTAAATCAGGCACGATATGTGGCTCAATAATAGAATCAGGATCGCGCACACACTTGCGAAGCTGAGACACATGGAATACGTCTTGCACTCCAGAAAAGTGAGCAGGTAGAGCCACATGATAAGCAACGGGGCCGATGCGTTCCGTGATAGGAAATGGTCCAACATAGCGAGGAGCCAATTTCCCTGTAGAGCTGAAACACACAACCCCCTTCATGGGAGAAATCCGAATAAAGACAAAATCACCAATGGAGAACTCAAGAGGCTTCCTACGGTTGTCCGCGTAGGATTTCTGGCGGTCATGTGCCTCTCTCATTCTCTGACGGATAAGAACAATCTTCTCAGAAGATTCCCGAACTGAATTTGGACCAAGAATGAGCTTCTCGCCAGATTCTAACCAACAAGCAGGAGAGCGACATGGCCTTCCGTATAGAGCCTCGAAAGGTGCCATGCCAAAATTAGACTGATAGTTGTTGTTGTAGGAGAACTCTACGAGAGGTAGGTGATCCTCCCAACTACCCCCGAAATCCAGAATACAACAGCGCAAAAGATCCTCCTAAACACGATTCACCCTCTCAGTCTGACCGCCAGTCTGAGGGTGATAAGTAGTAGAGAGATTCAGCTTTGTGCCCAAAGCTGACTGTAGGCACTTCCAGAAGTGACTAGTGAAAATGGTGTCTCGATCACACACGATAGAGCTAGGAATGCCATGAAGTCGTATGACTTCCTTCACATAGAGCTTGGCCAACCGAGGTGCAGTCCGAGTGGACTTAATCGGAATGAAATGAGCCGATTTGGTCAAGCGATCAACAATAACCCAGATAGAAGTATGGCCTGACCTCGATCGAGGCAGACCGTCAATGAAATCCATGAATATCTGATCCCATTTCCATAATGGATCTAGAGGCTGAAGAAGACCAGATGGACGCTGATGCTCGGCCTTGATCTGTTGACAAGTCATGCAACCGCTCACATAACTTGCAACATCTCTCTTCAAACCCTCCCAATAATATAGCCGACACATATCGGCATACATCTTACTCGAACCGGGATGTATAGTGTACTTAGTGCGATGGCACTCGTCCAAGACGTCACGCCTAAGTGATAAATCAGATGGTACAACAATACGGTTCCTCCTACGAAGACACCGATGAAAATCAAGAGAATAATCCAGCAATGTCTCATCACTGGATCCCGACTCGAGAAGATGAATAAGATGCAATAAGTTTGGATCCTGCCGCTGAGCATGGGCAATGCGATCCAATAAGATAGGACGAGCTTCCAAGCTGAATAATAAGACCGGAGAATCAGAAGATGGAGCTCGATCTCTAATATCACACAAAGATATGGTCTCAAGAATATCCCACTCGGCAATCATCAGAGAAACTATCGCCGAGTGCTTGCGACTGAGCGCATCTGCAACACGATTACCCTTGCCAGGGGTATACTGAATATCTAAATCATATGAGGCGAGAAACTCAAGCCATCGCTGCTGCCTCATATTGAGATTCCTTTGACTGAATAGATACTTCAGCGACTTGTGATCGGTGTACAGAATGAAGCGTTCGCCTAATAGAAAGTGACGCCAAGTCTTCAAGGCAAAGACAATAGCTGCTAACTCAAGATCTTGCGTAGGATAGCGAACCACATTCGGACGCAATTGCCTGGAAGCATAAGCAACTACCTGATCCTTCTGCATAAGCACATCACCTAGCCCGCTACCACAAGCATCGGTGTAAACAACAAGATCATGGTTACTCTCTGGAACCACTAGAATAGGAGCATGAGTGAGAAGTTCCTTCAGTTGCTGAAAGGAAGCTTCACACTTATCAGACCAAATAAAGCGAACACCCTTACGAGTCAGCGTCGTAAGGGGAAGTGCAACTCGAGAGAAATACTTGATAAACCGACGGTAATAACCCGCCAGACCAAGGAAGCTGCGAATATCATGAACGTTCTCGGGCTGCTTCCAATTCTAAATAGCTTCAATTTTGGCAGGATCGACAGAAATTCCCTCAGATGATACAATATGGCCCAAGAACTTGACCTTTCTCTCCCAAAAATGGCACTTGGAGAGCTTGGCCTTAAGCTGATGCTGACGAATCCAAGACGATCCGCAAATGATGAGCATGCTCTGCCTCGGATCTAGAATAAATAAGAATATCGTCGATGAAAACCAGAACGAATCTATCGATGTATTCTCGGAATACTCGATTCATAAGATCGACAAAGAAAGCCGGTGCATTCGTCAAGCCGAATGGCATGACCAACCACTCAAAAGAACCATAACGAGTGCGGAAAGCGGTAAGAGGAATGCTATCTTCTGCAACTCGGAGCTGATGAAATCCGGTGGCAAGGTCGAGCTGGGAAAAGACCTTCGTACCGCTCAACTGATCAAACATATCGTCTATCTGTGGCAATGGATAACGATTTCTGATGGTCAACTCATTAAGCTTGCGATAGTCAATGCAAAGCCTAAGAGAGCCATCAAGCTTCTTAACGAAGACCACAGCAGCACCCCATGGCGAAGAACTGGACCGAATGAACTGCTTCGCCTCAAGCTCTACTAACTGCTTGCTGAGTTCCTCATTCCCTTTAGTAGACATCCTCGTGGGAGGACGCCCAACTGGGTGGGAGCCTGGAATGAGATCGATGCGGAACTCAATGGCCCGCTTTGGCGGCAGGCCTGATACTGGCTCGAATATATCGGGGAAATCCCAAACAACAGGAATACTGGATATGTCCACATTCTCATCTCGTGAATCAAGAGCAAATAAAGTAATATCAGAAATCCCAACATCCTGAAGAGCAATAGCTAACGGAGCGGACGAATCAAGATGACGAAGAAATAATATCCGATCCGAACAAATGATTTTGGCGTCGTACTGAGCGAGCCAATCCATGCCAAGAATCATGTCAAAGCCCAAATACTCCATAACGTGCAGATTCGCACGGAAAGAAAATCCATAAAGATCGATATCTATATCCTCACAAAGCAAGCTAAGGGTCGTGGATCCGCCGATGGGATTCACAATTCTTAGTGAAGAAACCAAACAAGTAACATCCAAAGATAAAGTATCAACTAGTTCCTTTGATACGAATGAGTGAGAGGCACCCGTATCAAATAGAACTCTACAATATCTACCATGAAATAAAATAGAACCTTCGAGAACGGAAGGATGCGTACCTCGAGGCTGAGCTAAAGATGTAGGAGCCTTGGCAGCATTAAGCTTGCCAGATCTAGGAGGTGCAGTGGGACAAGTGGAATTAAGATGACCCTCCTTCTTACAATAGCGGCAGAAAAGAGGCTTGGGACACACTTTAACCATATGATCGGTAGATCCACAGTTGAAACACTTCTGAATGGAAGGTGTTCCACTAAGCTGAGAAATAGACTGAGGCTGAGTCTGAGAAGTAGAACTACCTGTCTTCTTCTTCTTATGCCAAGACTTGGACTTCTGAAATGGGCCCCGCTTTTGATTGAGATTTTTGGAGCCCTCACCATCCCCATCACTGTCTCTCTCACGCTCAACCGCTTCAAGGTGAAGCGCTGCGTCAACTAGCTCATCAAAAGGGAGCTTAAGCTGGAGCATAAGTTGTTTCTTCAAATATTTCTTCAGGCCTTCTACAAACTTGAAATTCTTCTTATAAGGAGAGCTAATGAACTCGAGGCCATACTTGGACAGGGCCTCGAAAGATGATGAATAGTCTGCAACAGAGGCCTTCCCTTGCTTAAGGTCAATAAAGCGGCATGCAAGGGTTATCTTCTCGGACTCGGGGACAAACTTGAGCAAGAAGCGCTCTCGGAACTGGTCCTAAGTAAGTGAGGCCTCATCAGTCTCGGATACAAGCAGCTCGTACCAATCCAAGGCACGACCCTCAAGATGGCTAGAAGCAACAAGAACTCTGTCGTGGTCGGTGATAGCCATGCGAGTAAAGTTATGCTCGCAAACTCTTATCCAAGCCTGGACCTCCAGAATAGTCTCGGAGCCACTGAACGGCTTCCCTCTGAGATGAATAAAGTCGCTTCATAGACGCGCAAAAGCAGACTTGCGCGGTGCATCAGAAACTGGTGTAGGAGACTGAGAGTGCGACTGAGAGTTACAAACCAGCTCCATGATCTGGTTCGTGGTCATGTATACTCCCTCTGGGTGAGGGTTGCTGGACCGTCCAGCATCAGCAGAACGGAGGTTCCTACCTCTACCAACCATACTAAAAGATAAGGTAAGATTTAGTTAAGCATGATTCAAAGATTGATAATTCATTAAGGAATATTATGGAATATAATAGATTCCTACACATACTCCTAACTTATTTATCTAAAGGTGGATATGTTCAATTTGGATCGTATTATAACGTATTGTACTACGTGCCTGTTCTGTGTTTGTTATGCTTAATTCTGAACCTAGCTCTGATACCAAGATGTAACGCCCCACTCCAAGTGTAACGACCCAGAATTTCGAACAAATTAAATTGGGAATATTTAATTTATTTTAAATATTTGAACGATGATTTAATTTGAATCCCGATATAACTCTGAATTTTTACGAATAAACTTTAAAATTTAATCTGTTGATAGTTGAATAAAAATTTGATTCTACAATTTTAAGTTGAAGAAAAATATTTCGAAAACTTTTAAAATTCGTATTGATAATACTGAAGATAATAGAAGCTTCAGAATCGAATTTGAAAGTGAATTGTTCAGTTTGAAAAATCATATCGTTTGAATTGATATTTAAAAATAGCCGTCCGAGGCGCAGTCTCGGAATTTGACGAAACCATTTCCATTGGGTCCGTAATATTGAATTATTACCGGATTTCAAATTTCGTATTTATCGGAGCTGTTATGTGACCGTACGGCGAGCAAACGCATTAAAATTTAAATTGAGTTTAATTTAAATTTAAAATTTAAATTTATAAACTTGGTCAACATCACCACACGTTGTCTCCCTTAACTCACGCCGAGAAACGCTGCAGGAATCACGAAAGAAAAATCGTGCAAACCCATACTCCATTCGATTTCAAATATCTCGTTCCTCTCTTTCTTTATCTGTTCAAGACGAATTATCGTTCAAATTAAAATTCTCGTTCCATAAACAAATCAATGGCCGAAGCCCCCCCCAGTAAAAGAAAAAAAAAATGAAATCAATAACGAAATCGATATTCGTTCAAACTCGAGCGCCAAGCGCATACGCGCGCTCGAATGGGGGAGTCGCGACGGCGACTGGAAGGGGCGACTCGCGATATCTGTTTGTGGCGGAGGTCAACCCTGTACGTGGATTTCACGCGAGCGCGATGATGAACAGGCGATGGCGGCGGCGCTCGCGAGGCCTGGGATGAAGGGCACGGTGAAGTTGTGTAGTTGGGCAAGTTCTGGAGTAGGCAGCGACGTGGGCGATTCGCTGGCAATTGGGGGGATCGCGAATTCAAGATCTGGAAGGTGATTTTGGGGTTTCTCGATCGATGGGTACGGCTGGAGCTGGCCATTTGGGCGACGCGATGGAACTGAGACATCGACGTGGTGGATCAGGAGCGAGTTCGAGTGATCTGGTCTCGTATTTTTGTTTGGGGTCGAGGTGAGTTTCGCCGTTGATTCTACGATGTTATTAGTCATTTAAAACTCACATAGTGTTCTTGTCAATTTAACACATGAAGGAAAATTTATTTTTAAATTTACAGTAAGATAAAGTTTTTAGCAGTTTCCTTAAAACTTTTAATT
This sequence comes from Allium fistulosum, assembly GCA_030737815.1. NCBI lineage: Eukaryota > Viridiplantae > Streptophyta > Magnoliopsida > Asparagales > Amaryllidaceae > Allium > Allium fistulosum. The sequence goes on along the minus strand of CM060905.1, from coordinate 685,015,378 downwards.
TACCTAAATTTAATTTAAATCTGAGATTTTATATGTACATGTATAGTAAACAGAAAAATATATATATATAGACAAGGTTTTTAAAAGAAAGAAAATATATAGAGGAATATATATATATATATATGATAAAGGATAGATTTGTTAATAAAATTCATTTAATGGTTTTAGTTGCTAAAAATATTTTGTTAGGAAGAAAATAGTTAAAATTTAAAATTTATTAGTTTAAATAAAATCATTGGTTAATGAAAATTATCAAAATAAAAATTGGTTATTCGATTTAATTCAAACATTAATAAATTGTACAAAATTGTTTATACAAGGTTAAAAATCGAGAAAATCAAGTCGAGATGGAAATGGATTGCAAAATAAAAGCGAAGGTGAGATCTTCTCACTCAGATTTATAATTGAATTGCAGTTATTGATTGATTTGTTTGAATGTGCTATTAGATATAGTAGGAGATATCTATTATATATATAGCAATATATACATATTGGCATATGTATATATTGGATTGATGATTTCCCGCCTCGTATAGCGGATGAGACCCTATTGCGCCGTTAGTAAGCAGATTTTTATAAAAACCCATATACCGCGATAATTCCGTACTGGAGCGGAATTGGTATTGTGCTAACGTCTTTGGATGCAAGGAAACAGGTTGGAGGGATCCAACTGGATTCCTCAACTGTATTTACTTATTTACAGTTATTGATATATATATTCTGTTATCATATTGATATATGATATTGACTGTTGTGATGGACTAATCGATGTGTTGCATCATTGGATTCATTTTCAAAAAAAATTAAAAATAACAATGTTGATTTTAAAAGAAATTTTTGAAGTGATTTATTTTAAATAAATAAACGTCTAAAATGTTAAAGTTATAAAAAGTTAAGATTTTTGTGAAATATGACCAAGGTGTGATTTTTTTGAGATGGAAGTTGATTTAATTGTAAAATAGGTTAATTTGAGATTTTTAAAGTATTATAAAAGATGTACAGAAAAATTTATATATTTATCAATTAAAATTATTGGAATTGTAAAAGAATTTTTAAATTGTGAAGATATGAATTTATAATTATAAAATGTGAAGATATGAATTTATAATTATAAAATGTGAAGATATGAATTTATAATTATAAAATGTGAAGATATGAATTTATAATTATAAAATGTGAAGATATGAATTTATAATTATGAAATGTGAAGATACGAAATTTATGGATTGATAAATTTTGAAGTTATAAAATGTGAATGAAATTGTGGAAAAAAAGGTTTATAAGAAAATTTACTTATAAACTTGACTTTTTGCCCTTAGATGGAATATAAATAGAACTTGCTAATAAAAAAATGATTTTTGAAGCTGAAATTGTTAAGAAGTGTAAAAGAAATTTATAAAAGTTGTTTTATAAATCTAAGATCACTCAATTTTGATAAATGGATTATAGAAGGTTATTTAAGAAGATTTATAAATCAAAGTTGTTATAAGAGAGAAATAGAATTTATAAACGTTGTTTTATAAATTCGAAATCAATTGAATTTGATAAATTAAATATAGAAGGTTATTAAAGAAGATATATTCACGATCTTGGATAGCGAATTATCTTTAAAATAAATGTGTAGAAAAGATTGAAATTTGGTTAAGTGAAGTATATTCACGATTTTGGACAGTGAATATATTATTGAATAAAATGGATTCATTTTTGAAGAAGTGATATTAAAAATGAAGTTAAACATTTTAAAGATGTTTTAAAATGTATTATGAATCGAAAACATGGATTTCAACATTTTTATTGATGAAATAGGCGTTTTCGAAAATATAAGGAAATGATGGACTATAACACTGTTGTATAGTAAATGATTTCCGAAAGGAAATGTTTTTAATGTAGTATTGGGATTTATATATCTATCTAAATTTCGAATCCCTATACTAGTGATTTTGAGTCGTCGTAACGATGTTTTACGCAACATTCGTTTTGACTCAAATAGATGTTAAAATGTATGATTTCCTTAAAGAATGAATATATATACTTAATATTGATTTAAGTATATTGAATATTTTCAAATGTTGAAAATAAATGATTTGGGAATTACTTATTATTAAATAAGTATGGGAATGTTTTCCAAAACGAAATGAAATGTTTTTGAGAATTTATCTTCTTAAAGATAAATCGAAAGTGAATTTTTGAAATCAATTGGAAATCGAATATCAGTAGATATTCGAAAATATAAATTCAATATGGAATTTATAAAGGAAAGGGAAACTGTTTAGAAAAATAAACGTTGTTTTATTTTTGAAGTGTGGAAATTTTATATCTAGTAAAGATATTTTTGAAGATAAATAATTTGGGAAAATTATTTGGAATCTGATGATGTTGCGCATCTTTATTGATAGTTAAATAACCGACTATCAATAATTACCTTTAGATAGGTATTTGTTGTGAATTGGATGAATTTGAATGCCACACTTATTTTTGAATAAGCGCTCACTATTCGGGTTAGCCGGGAAAGGACCATGGGGTCGTATAACCCATTCCGAATATGTGATACGTCGTTTTGAATCGCATTCGAAGACCGGTGTTGAAGACCGGATATTTTTTTTGAAAACGGAAGGATTACCGTCGAGTTACTCTACATCGGCTGATCTCCGATTTAGAGGTTTTATCACCCTTAGTGACGGGAAGTCCTGACGTGATTGAAAATTATCCGGAAATGCAAGGGCTTCGTGAGAAGTGCCTTCGGTTCTGTTCGATCCCGGAACAGACTTGTATGGATTGTGTGTCTGACGTTACAATTTGAGATATAAAGCTGATTTCTTTCAAATACATTTCTGTTGGTGGCGGAGAATTTATTCTCTTAGCCTAACACCCTTCTCTGAGACGTACGAGCTCAGAGGTTATGTAGTTGAAATTTATTAGCGATATATTCCCAATTTGGTAACGTGGCATACTGAGTGTTGCTGTGAAATGATCAGTGTTTGATCATTTGTGATATGATCATTTGTTGATCTTATATCTTTGTGATCATAGGTTGATCATTTTGTTTGACCCGAAGCAGGGCTTTTTGAGAAAGCGTAGCTTTGTGGACGAGACTTCGTCGAGCCTCACACCCCGGAAATGGTCGAAACAGGAAGGATGCAGCAAGGTTCTAGGGAGTAGCGCCCCTTAGTGTATGTCATTCCTTCTGGATAAAGGTGGTATCATGGTATGGAGCCCAGATACTTAACCTCTGTGGTCACTGCATTATTTTTTTTCTATGTGGTTTGTTGGAATCGGGGATCCTCGGGAAGATCGGTGACGATCGGGGGATGGCATACGCGTGTCAGTAGTTACCTACTTTTGCAGAGGTAACCCGGCCTTGTGTTGGCAGAGATCTAACCGTAATGTTAGGTTATTTCTCGGGTCGTCTATTCCAGGGACGTACCCATCGTGGATAGGAAGTTCCTTAGCCTGACCATTTGTTGGAAATCCAAAGAAACAATACGTGACGTGTGCGGTTTTAGTTGTATTACCTGCTATGGAATGTGGCGGTAACCTGCTATTGAACATAGTAGCTATAGTAGGCATAAGTGCGGAATGCCTATGCTGGCTAAGATTAATATTATACTTTCGAAATGATTTCTACACTATGCACTAATAATAATATCAAAATGATTTGATTTTGCGTAGTAAGCATCTTTGACTATCATAAGAAGAAATCTCCTCCAATTCTGCGTTTGCATTGTGTGTGTGGTGGGAGGTCTTATGGTAGTTTCATTGTCCAAAAGCATTGCGAATTGACATTAAAGTTTTCCTGTTGTTTATTTTAAAGAATAACTGTTTTACGATCTCACACCAGTCACCATGACTGACTCGGAGTTTATTGTTCCCTTCTAAACTCTGGGTGCCCACAAATTTCCACACGGGCAGCCTAGAGTTATATTATCAGGATATTCTGGATATTCTGGAGCTTTGGAAGCAAGCTGGATGACGAGACGTAGTATTTGTATCTGATAGTATTTATTCCGCTGTGTATTCTGTATGAGGACAAGTTTATATAACTGTCCATTGTTGTTTATTGACTCTGATGATATGATGTGATGTAATGTAATAACAGATATAATTCTTTTGTTTTTAAATGATATTCATTTATCTATTATATATTGTTCCGCTGCGATATGTGAGATTCTGATATTGTTTTCTGTTTCTGTTTTCTGCTCTTGTTCTGTTGTTGTTCTTCTTTCTTTTTCTTCTATCTTCTTCTTCCTCCTCTTCTTTTAAATATTAAAGTTCGCGTTTCCGCCATCTGATTGTTCGACAATTGCTACAGTGGACGTAGCAGTGTCGGGTTTTCGGAAGACGGATTTGCGGGTCTTTACATTTGGTATCAGAGCATATGGTTAAGCGACAACCCTGCTCTGTTGGGTGTTACTCATTAGAGATAGAGTCAGTAGTACTCTAGAATGAGTTGAGTGTAATAATAGATATGAGCGCGTATTTGTTAGTGAATATAAAATTGTTTTGTATTGTGATGATTGGTTTATTGAATGGTATATGGATTCTGGTCAATACGAGTAATTAACGATCATTGATAGGGATCTCTAAACACTCGAATAGAACAATTCGGCACAGTATTGTTTTAAAATAGGGTAAATGAAATAATTTTGCCCAAAACTATTTCTGTATAGAAAAGAAACGATTTTCTATGAATTACTATAGTATATGGTTGCATGGTTGCTAGAAATGATAACATTAAATTATTATCATTGAAATTAAATGAGAAATTGGAATTATAACTCCAAAGTTAAAATAAATTCACATACTAATGAAATTTAAGAATGTAAATTATAAATGTGAATTGTAAATTGAAATGGAATTCCAGAAAAGTATTTGGAAATGTTTTGAAAAGGATTTGAAAATTTTGGAGATTTGAAAAGTTTAAATCTGTTTGATTTGAAAATGGATTTCAAAGGTTTTGAAAAGTAATTTGAAGGAATGAAAAGCTCTAAACTCTTTTAGGTCGCTGGAAAATAATCCTGATGATGATGGCCACATCATTAGAATTCATTTTCGGGTTTCCAAAAGAGGAATTGCTGCCAAATTATTTTAAACGGAAAGTGTTTGGAAAATTTGGGGTTTTGTTTTGGAAATTCAAATGAAATTTGAATTGTTTTCAAAATGGTTTTGAAAGGTTGAAAAGACCCTGGAATACTGTATAAGAATATTTATGGAATATGATTGAATTTATAACTTATACAAATAGAAATTGTTAATGTAAATTATGTAATTGTGATTGGAATTAAAGTTCATTAACAAATGAAATCTATAAATGTGAATAGAAGGTATAAGGCAATAAATTCATATATGAACAAAAATTGTGAATATGAATTGTAAATATGATTCATAAATGAAAATAGAATTCCAAGAAGATAATTGAGAATAAAATTCCTTAATGAAATGGAATTGTGAATGTGAATGTATAAATGATTGTATAAATCAAGATGTAAATAAGTTGATAACTTATAGAATATTTGAAATCTGATTGGAATGAAATTCAAATTGAAGACGAATGAATTAGTAATTGGAACTAATTTAAGATAGTGTAGTTGTAAATGACAGATAATTGATAAAATTCAATATTTCAGAATTGAAAGTAAATTGAATCCAAATTAGATTGGAATTGTGAATTGAAATCAAACGAGAAATGGAAATGTGAAATTGAATTCAAATAAAATTTGAAATGTAAAATTGAAGATAATGGATATAACTTCAACATTGAAGTAAAAATGATATAAGTAGTTATATTGAAAATTTTGTAATCGAATTTGCAAAATAGTTTGAATGTGTAACTAGATATTATGGCTAGTAGGACATACAGGTGTATAAAGGAATTGGATTTGATTTCAAAGATAAATTTGAATTGCTCGAAAAAGGTATGTATTTAAATTTGAATATGAGATTTGATGACTTATTTCTCTAGCCGCTTGGCTTTTTCTTTTTCTTTTTGAAATCTGAGAGTCCGTAGGGACGTTTTGTAGTTGTGCCGTATTAGCCGCGCAAAGGAGACGCTGGCGAAATTTTTCGAAAATTTAGGGCGTTAGAAAATTTTTGAGAAAATTTTGAAAGTTTAAATTTGAATTTGAATTTTGAAGTAAAGCAGTGTTGTTTGAAACCTATAATTGAAGTTAGAAAGATAGTTGGAATGATAACGAATCTTTAGTAGGAAGATTGTTTTGATAAATTGATAAAACTATTGAATGTTGAAAAATAGTAGACGAGTTAAGGACCTTTTTCCCTAACTTGTAATTTCGAGGACGAAATTCTTTTAAGGGGGGAAGTCTGTAACGACCCAGAATTTCGAACAAATTAAATTGGGAATATTTAATTTATTTTAAATATTTGAACGATGATTTAATTTGAATCCCGATATAACTCTGAATTTTTACGAATAAACTTTAAAATTTAATCTGTTGATAGTTGAATAAAAATTTGATTCTACAATTTTAAGTTGAAGAAAAATATTTCGAAAACTTTTAAAATTCGTATTGATAATACTGAAGATAATAGAAGCTTCAGAATCGAATTTGAAAGTGAATTGTTCAGTTTGAAAAATCATATCGTTTGAATTGATATTTAAAAATAGCCGTCCGAGGCGCAGTCTCGGAATTTGACGAAACCAGTTCCATTGGGTCCGTAATATTGAATTATTACCGGATTTCAAATTTCGTATTTATCGGAGCTGTTATGTGACCGTACGGCGAGCAAACGCATTAAAATTTAAATTGAGTTTAATTTAAATTTAAAATTTAAATTTATAAACTTGGTCAACATCACCACACGTTGTCTCCCTTAACTCACGCCGAGAAACGCTGCAGGAATCACGAAAGAAAAATCGTGCAAACCCATACTCCATTCGATTTCAAATATCTCGTTCCTCTCTTTCTTTATCTGTTCAAGACGAATTATCGTTCAAATTAAAATTCTCGTTCCATAAACAAATCAATGGCCGAAGCCCCCCCCAGTAAAAGAAAAAAAAATGAAATCAATAACGAAATCGATATTCGTTCAAACTCGAGCGCCAAGCGCATACGCGCGCTCGAATGGGGGAGTCGCGACGGCGACTGGAAGGGGCGACTCGCGATATCTGTTTGTGGCGGAGGTCAACCCTGTACGTGGATTTCACGCGAGCGCGATGATGAACAGGCGATGGCGGCGGCGCTCGCGAGGCCTGGGATGAAGGGCACGGTGAAGTTGTGGAGTTGGGCAAGTTTTGGAGCAGGCAGCGACGTGGGCGATTCGCTGGCAATTGGGGGGATCGCGAATTCAAGATCTGGAAGGTGATTTTGGGGTTTCTCGATCGATGGGTACGGCTGGAGCTGGCCATTTGGGCGACGCGATGGAACTGAGACATCGACGTGGTGGATCAGGAGCGAGTTCGAGTGATCTGGTCTCGTATTTTCGTTTGGGGTCGAGGTGAGTTTCGCCGTTGATTCTACGATGTTATTAGTCATTTAAAACTCACATAGTGTTCTTGTCAATTTAACACATGAAGGAAAATTTATTTTTAAATTTACAGTAAGATAAAGTTTTTAGCAGTTTCCTTAAAACTTTTAATTTACCTAAATTTAATTTAAATCTGAGATTTTATATGTACATGTATAGTAAACAGAAAAATATATATATATAGACAAGGTTTTTAAAAGAAAGAAAATATATAGAGGAATATATATATATATATATATATGATAAAGGATAGATTTGTTAATAAAATTCATTTAATGGTTTTAGTTGCTAAAAATATTTTGTTAGGAAGAAAATAGTTAAAATTTAAAATTTATTAGTTTAAATAAAATCATTGGTTAATGAAAATTATCAAAATAAAAATTGGTTATTCGATTTAATTCAAACATTAATAAATTGTACAAAATTGTTTATACAAGGTTAAAAATCGAGAAAATCAAGTCGAGATGGAAATGGATTGCAAAATAAAAGCGAAGGTGAGATCTTCTCACTCAGATTTATAATTGAATTGCAGTTATTGATTGATTTGTTTGAATGTGCTATTAGATATAGTAGGAGATATCTATTATATATATAGCAATATATACATATTGGCATATGTATATATTGGATTGATGATTTCCCGCCTCGTATAGCGGATGAGACCCTATTGCGCCGTTAGTAAGCGGATTTTTATAAAAACCCATATACCGCGATAATTCCGTACTGGAGCGGAATTGGTATTATGCTAACGTCTTTGGATGCAGGGAAACAGGTTGGAGGGATCCAACTGGATTCCTCAACTGTATTTACTTATTTACAGTTATTGATATATATATTCTGTTATCATATTGATATATGATATTGACTGTTGTGATGGACTAATCGATGTGTTGCATCATTGGATTCATTTTCAAAAAATTTTAAAAATAACAATGTTGATTTTAAAAGAAATTTTTGAAGTGATTTATTTTAAATAAATAAACGTCTAAAATGTTAAAGTTATAAAAAGTTAAGATTTTTGTGAAATATGACCAAGGTGTGATTTTTTTGAGATGGAAGTTGATTTAATTGTAAAATAGGTTAATTTGAGATTTTTAAAGTATTATAAAAGATGTACAGAAAAATTTATATATTTATCAATTAAAATTATTGGAATTGTAAAAGAATTTTTAAATTGTGAAGATATGAATTTATAATTATAAAATGTGAAGATATGAATTTATAATTATAAATGTGAAGATATGAATTTATAATTATAAAATGTGAAGATATGAATTTATAATTATAAAATGTGAAGATATGAATTTATAATTATGAAATGTGAAGATACGAAATTTATGGATTGATAAATTTTGAAGTTATAAAATGTGAATGAAATTGTGGAAAAAAAGGTTTATAAGAAAATTTACTTATAAACTTGACTTTTTGCCCTTAGATGGAATATAAATAGAACTTGCTAATAAAAAAATGATTTTTGAAGCTGAAATTGTTAAGAAGTGTAAAAGAAATTTATAAAAGTTGTTTTATAAATCTAAGATCACTCAATTTTGATAAATGGATTATAGAAGGTTATTTAAGAAGATTTATAAATCAAAGTTGTTATAAGAGAGAAATAGCATTTATAAACATTGTTTTATAAATTCGAAATCAATTGAATTTGATAAATTAAATATAGAAGGTTATTAAAGAAGATATATTCACGATCTTGGATAGCGAATTATCTTTAAAATAAATGTGTAGAAAAGATTGAAATTTGGTTAAGTGAAGTATATTCACGATTTTGGACAGTGAATATATTATTGAATAAAATGGATTCATTTTTGAAGAAGTGATATTAAAAATGAAGTTAAACATTTTAAAGATGTTTTAAAATGTATTATGAATCGAAAACATGGATTTCAACATTTTTATTGATGAAATAGGCGTTTTCGAAAATATAAGGAAATGATGGACTATAACACTGTTGTATAGTAAATGATTTCCGAAAGGAAATGTTTTTAATGTAGTATTGGGATTTATATATCTATCTAAATTTCGAATCCCTATACTAGTGATTTTGAGTCGTCGTAACGATGTTTTACGCAACATTCGTTTTGACTCAAATAGATGTTAAAATGTATGATTTCCTTAAAGAATGAATATATATACTTAATATTGATTTAAGTATATTGAATATTTTCAAATGTTGAAAATAAATGATTTGGGAATTACTTATTATTAAATAAGTATGGGAATGTTTTCCAAAACGAAATGAAATGTTTTTGAGAATTTATCTTCTTAAAGATAAATCGAAAGTGAATTTTTGAAATCAATTGGAAATCGAATATCAGTAGATATTCGAAAATATAAATTCAATATGGAATTTATAAAGGAAAGGGAAACTGTTTAGAAAAATAAACGTTGTTTTATTTTTGAAGTGTGGAAATTTTATATCTAGTAAAGATATTTTTGAAGATAAATAATTTGGGAAAATTATTTGGAATCTGATGATGTTGCGCATCTTTATTGATAGTTAAATAACCGACTATCAATAATTACCTTTAGATAGGTATTTGTTGTGAATTGGATGAATTTGAATGCCACACTTATTTTTGAATAAGCGCTCACTATTCGGGTTAGCCGGGAAAGGACCATGGGGTCGTATAACCCATTCCGAATATGTGATACGTCGTTTTGAATCGCATTCGAAGACCGGTGTTGAAGACCGGATATTTTTTTTGAAAACGGAAGGATTACCGTCGAGTTACTCTACATCGGCTGATCTCCGATTTAGAGGTTTTATCACCCTTAGTGACGGGAAGTCCTGACGTGATTGAAAATTATCCGGAAATGCAAGGGCTTCGTGAGAAGTGCCTTCGGTTCTGTTCGATCCCGGAACAGACTTGTATGGATTGTGTGTCTGACGTTACAATTTGAGATATAAAGCTGATTTCTTTCAAATACATTTCTGTTGGTGGCGGAGAATTTATTCTCTTAGCCTAACACCCTTCTCTGAGACGTACGAGCTCAGAGGTTATGTAGTTGAAATTTATCAGCGATATATTCCCAATTTGGTAACGTGGCATACTGAGTGTTGCTGTGAAATGATCAGTGTTTGATCATTTGTGATATGATCATTTGTTGATCTTATATCTTTGTGATCATAGGTTGATCATTTTGTTTGACCCGAAGCAGGGCTTTTTGAGAAAGCGTAGCTTTGTGGACGAGACTTCGTCGAGCCTCACACCCCGGAAATGGTCGAAACAGGAAGGATGCAGCAAGGTTCTAGGGAGTAGCGCCCCTTAGTGTATGTCATTCCTTCTGGATAAAGGTGGTATCATGGTATGGAGCCCAGATACTTAACCTCTGTGGTTACTGCATTATTTTTTTCTATGTGGTTTGTTGGAATCGGGGATCCTTGGGAAGATCGGTGACGATCGGGGGATGGCATACGCGTGTCAGTAGTTACCTACTTTTGCAGAGGTAACCCGGCCTTGTGTTGGCAGAGATCTAACCGTAATGTTAGGTTATTTCTCGGGTCGTCTATTCCAGGGACGTACCCATCGTGGATAGGAAGTTCCTTAGCCTGACCATTTGTTGGAAATCCAAAGAAACAATACGTGACGTGTACGGTTTTAGTTGTATTACCTGCTATGGAATGTGGCGGTAACCTGCTATTGAACATAGTAGCTATAGTAGGCATAAGTGCGGAATGCCTATGCTGGCTAAGATTAATATTATACTTTCGAAATGATTTCTACACTATGCACTAATAATAATATCAAAATGATTTGATTTTGCGTAGTAAGCATCTTTGACTATCATAAGAAGAAATCTCCTCCAATTCTGCGTTTGCATTGTGTGTGTGGTGGGAGGTCTTCTGGTAGTTTCATTGTCCAAAAGCATTGCGAATTGACATTAAAGTTTTCCTGTTGTTTATTTTAAAGAATAACTGTTTTACGATCTCACACCAGTCACCATGACTGACTCGGAGTTTATTGTTCCCTTCTAAACTCTGGGTGCCCACAAATTTCCACACGGGCAGCTAGAGTTATATTATCAGGATATTCTGGATATTCTGGAGCTTTGGAAGCAAGCTGGATAACGAGACGTAGTATTTGTATCTGATAGTATTTATTCCGCTGTGTATTCTGTATGAGGACAAGTTTATATAACTGTCCATTGTTGTTTATTGACTCTGATGATATGATGTGATGTAATGTAATAACAGATATAATTCTTTTGTTTTTAAATGATATTCATTTATCTATTATATATTGTTCCGCTGCGATATGTGAGATTCTGATATTGTTTTCTGTTTCTGTTTTCTGCTCTTGTTCTGTTGTTGTTCTTCTTTCTTTTTCTTCTATCTTCTTCTTCCTCCTCTTCTTTTAAATATTAAAGTTCGCGTTTCCGCCATCTGATTGTTCGACAATTGCTACAGTGGATGTAGCAGTGTCGGGTTTTCGGAAGACGGATTTGCGGGTCTTTACACCAAGACCCTCATTAGCAAAGAGAATCACGGAGGTGATTCCGTCTGCTAATGCGGAGAATAGAGTATAATAGGAGCGACCAAATGTAACTATGCTAAAACTATCTACCAAATACGTCGAAAGGTGGAATCTATTAAAAAAAATTTCTTCAATCAGGTGGTTCGACATATTCAATAAATAATTATAACGAAATTACAAATGGCTAAAGATCTATCAGAACAAAGCATAATAACATAATGAAATAGCATCACAGAACAGTATCACATAACAGCACAGAGTCTCAGAACAATACATCGTCAATACAGATCCAAATATATCATAAGGTGGATACAAAGCCACCACTCACACAAGTGAGTCAAAAATATGTACATAAGAGACTGAATAATCAGAGTATCAAAATAGTGGACAAATATAAAGAGCTATTTATCAGCAAAGCAGATAATGTCCAAGCGGAAGCACAGAAAGCTAAGTCCAAAGACCTAACCTGAAACAACTCGGTCTGACCCGAGCGAAAAACACTTGTGTTAGGCTAACTAAACAATCAGTTAATAAACTGAGATAAACATGATAGATAATGAGGCGATATATAACATAGTACTATAGACCACAAACTCTCACATAGAGAAGAAATAAACATCTAAGTAGAGATGTATAGCAAGCCTTGTATCATGGGCATAACATAGTCACAAATATCAAAACAAAACATCTAAGTAGAGATGTATAATAAGCCTCATATCATCGGCATAACGTAAGCACAAATGCCAAAATCAAAAACATCTAAGTAGAGATGTATAATAAGCCTCATATCATCGGCATAACGTAAGCACAAATGCCAAAACAAAAACATCTAAGTAGAGATGTCAAAAAAACGATACATCTAAGTAGAGATGTATAACATGCCATCTAAGTAGAGATGCCAAAAACGATACATCTATGTAAAGATGTATAACGGCCATCTAAGTAGAGATGCCAAAACGATACCTCTAAGGGAGACAGTCTGAAGACACTATCCCAAAGGTAATACAAGGAGTGTCACGAACTTTTAGCAAGGAACCCGTAAAGTTTTAACGTGAGTCCCATACCCCACGTTCGCACTAAACGGTTTACTAAACAATCGTAAGCTTCCACACTGAAAACAATACAAAGTTCACCTCATGTCATCGGTAAACTAGGCCGAAAGGCCAAAACGATCAATCGAATAGGTCGGGGATTAACCGGAAAGGAAATACACACGGTTTCATAGGCCGGAGTTTTTCCCAACCGTTTAAGCACCTTTCCACATCGCTCGAAGTGCTAAAGTATGAGTGTGGGATTTTATTATAGAAAATAATGACGGAAAACGGATTTATAATTGGTTTGAAATCACTTTAAAACGGCCTTTGAAAATTCTCCTATTATGGAGTGATTAATTTAATAATTAAAAATAATATTATATAATAATTTCGAAAGCCATTATAGAGCGAAAAATCCTTTTAAAACCTTTTTATAAGGCCCGTGTACGAAATCCAGAGACAAATCTCAAAGAAATCGATAAAACTAGAAAATCACTGAAAATATTCTAAGTGTTGGAAAATAGTCCAAAACTGACGCGAACCCAAGTTCGGAAAATTATTCGGACCAACAGACTGAATCCGAATGGCATGAAAATTAGTAGGAATGTAGTCTGACATTCCTACTTCCGAACCCAAAAATAATTACTCGATTCCAACTTGAAACGAAGTCGCAGCGATGCTCCAAAGTCGGACCTGGAAACAGAGAATACACTGTTTCAGGCTGAGATCCGGGTCCCTCTTCGACAGCAATTTCGAAGAGTCAAATGAACTCGGATTCTAATCAAACTTTCTAGAGATGGAGTTCGGAACTCCAGCTTTCCAACGAGTCCAAAAACGTTGGATTCCGACCAAGGCTGTGACCGTGGTAGTGTCACAAAGTTTCAGTTTCAAAACTGGAAACAGGGAGTAAGAAATCGATAAACCTAGAAAATCACTGAAAATAGTCTAAGTGTTGGAAAATAGTCCAAAACTGACGCGAATCCAAGTTCGGAAAATTATTCGGACCAGCAGACTGAATCCGAATGGCTGCAAAATTGGTAGGAACGTAGTCCGACATTCCTACTTTAGAACGCAAAAGAAATTACTCGATTCTGACTTGAAACGAAGTCGCACCGACGCTCCAAAGTCGGACCCGGAAATAGAGAATACACTGTTTCAGGCTGAGATCCGGGTCCCTCTTCGACAGCAATTTCGAAGAGTCAGTTGAACTCGGATACTAATCAAACTTTCTAGAGATGGAGTTCGGAACTCCAGATTTCCAACGAGTCCAAAAACGTTGGATTCCGACCACGGATGTGACCGTGGCAGTGTCACAAAGTCTCAGTTTCAAAACTGGAAACAGGGAGTATCGTATGCAAATGCTCAGAAACCAGCAGTAAAAACTGCATTCAGGTCCGTTTTTTAGCCCGGATTTCACCATTCAAATGATCACCGAATGCTACGAAATTTGGAGGGGTTATAGGTAGCAATACTAGCTATCACTAGGAAGTGATTTGGCATGTTTTCATCAGATATTGAAAGAGATATTCATGGTCAAAGTTGCAGTAGAATCAGTTTTAGAATTTTGCAAAACATAGAGAAATGAGCTAATTGATTCAATTTTTCTTGCTCAAATAATTTAGTAATGACCATTAACAACTATCTAATCATACCATAAATATATATCTAGCCATAGCATGAAAGGGATGAGGATATAGCTAGCATTACCTCACAAACAATATAGCAAGCAACTTGTGTGCAATGTCCAAATGGAAGAAATGATAATCAACAAGCTTTGATATTCATGCAACACAACAAATCAAGTGTTACTAGGCTAATTCCAAAAATTAAAGAGAGTTAGAAATGGATTACAAGAGGGTTTTTGCATTACCTTCCCTTACTTTAACTAGCTTAAGCCAATATAAGAGAGGATGGAGCTTTCCTAAGCATGGAGGCCATTTTTAGGTTTAGGGTTTTAGGAATTTGATTTAGGTTGGAATGAATGAGGGTTAGGAGTTTGAGATGATTTATAGAATGGTAAGTGGGTTTGGGTTAGGCTAATGGACCCCTTAAGAGAAAGTGGCTCTAAACATGTATAAAAATTGTTTAAGTGTTAACATAGCCATGAAAACCCATACTTAACCAAATCCCCTTCTTAAATTTCCCATTAACTTTTAATTGTTCCAAAATAATACTTCGCCTCATTTCATTTTTTTTTCGGTAATGCAAATCCCGGGTTGTTACAAGCTCATAGCCAATGCAGTACAATGGGTCCAAAATTAGGATTTTTAGATGAGTGTGGAATTTAAATTTAAATTTTGAAATTTGATTTGAAAAGGGAAAAACTCCAATTTCATTCTCTGGTGAGTTACAAATAGAGGAGAAGGAGTATGGCTTGAATAGTGGGGTTATGGCTATGGGTATGGCTGATATGATGTAGGCATGGCCAATCATATGGTAGAAATAGTGCATATGTATATATCTATATATTATTTTAATTTTAAAATATTCAACAAAATATACCCGAAAGTCTCGAACTCCAAACGAGGCATATCGCCGGGCATTCTATATGTTATACCCCTATTTCGAACACAATGGAACTTGTCCCGAGGTCTAATTCGATCGTATGCAAAAGATAGCTTTTTAGACCTTGTTATTATATTAAATTTCCGAAATTAATTTCAACGCGTTTCGAACTCCCATGACCAAACGATATGTTTGATCGCCATGAAATTTGACGGTGTAATATAATTCACTATTATGGATCCGATGAAACTAGTTTCATTGAAATCCGAAACTGTGCCCCGAAAGGTTAATTTCACAGATTTAAATATTTAATTATCAATATTTATCCGGTCTATTTACATTTGTAAATAAATTTACAAATTAAACCCAACAATATTATTAATTAATTAAAAGGAGTTAAATAAAATTATTAAATCCATCTAATTGACATTTAATTCACAATTCAAATATTTTAAACATGACCTATATTTGCATTATAAGTTATTAAATTCCAAGATCCAATTATTTAAATATTTAAATTAAATTAAATATTTAAAATCAAATAACAAAAAAATTTGGGTTGTTACATTCTCCCCCCTAAATGAATTTCGGCTTCGAAATTCCTAAGGAATAAAATGTTTCCAAACCCTTAAGCTTAAAACTATTAATTAAAATGAGTTATTAAACTTATTAACTTTTCAAAACCAATTAGCTGAAACAGATTTTAAAATTTCCAAGTCTTTTAAATTCATTTACCTATACCAACTAATTCTCTTCTATTCATTTATTGCAAGATATAACTCAAAAAATCGAATTTTAGTTATCAAAATTTTCCAAAAATTCCTACAAGTTTTCTAACTCTTAAATTTACGGAAAATTTCGCCAGCGTCTCCTTTGCACGACTCGATTGGTACAACTATAAACTGCCTCTACGGGCTCCAAACCAATCAAAGAAAACAAAAGCCAAGTGGCCTTCCATATCTGGGGCATAAAATCATCAACCATTTTAAATTTTCTAAATTTATTACGTACCTTTTTGCATTTTATTTTTATATTTTTGATAGTTAATTTATTATCACCATGCGAATGCAGGTGCGCGAGAAGTCAAGTGGAAATCTCTTGCTTCCATGTGCTTACATAATCTAAAGGAAAATCAGTTTAACAAAAGCAATATGATGTAACTTTACATGCAAAAACTAGTCTGATATAATCTATATGAAATCAACAAACATATCCCAATCATATGCAACAAAATACAAAGGATGTTCTGTAATAGATTTTATGCATCCAATTATTTCAAATGATAAATTTAGAACTAAATACCCGGGTTTTTTAATTCAAATTTTTATTTTTCAAATTTCTCAAACGAGAAAAATCAATGATCAAAAATAAAAATGACAAGGAGGGAACTCCTCCTAATAAAGTATGATGAAACTCTAGAATCAAAACAACACGGAGCATCTAGCGGTAATCCGGTTCCTCAAAAAACATCAACTAGAGTGAATAAATATCATTCCTTTCCCAAATCTTCAAAAATCACCTTTTTTTCAAAATCACCGGGATTTAGGTCCTAATAACAACAATTTAAAATCCTTTATCTATAAATTTAAACTTTATAGACAATGGTATATGAAATCACACAGCCAATCAATTCAATTCAACCAAATTCCATGAAGGAACAAACTAACATTAATAGTCAGTCAAATTCTATAAAGGAAAACCTATCACTTAACATTGTTTCAAAATGTCAAATGACTAGCAAACAAATCTTAACTTAGGTTCAAAACTTTCTTGATTGTCCAGAAGTATAGATAATTATCTAAGCGTACTGTTTTGCCCATTAGCCTTTGGTTATTACTTAGAAGATAATACAAACAAACTTGGACAAAATGGAACGTTATACTCTATATTTTATTAATTTCATAATTTTATTAAAAAAATTCTAAATCACTTATATTTTTACTTAGTATTTTATTCAATACTAAAATTATTTCATGAATCCTCACCCAAGTTTTAAAATATTTTATAAAATCATATCTTTTTAAAACATGAAATAATATCTTATTCCACTTTATTTACTTGTATAATACTCTTCTATATCCTAAGAGTATATACAAAAATTATTTCAACTTTTTCAAAGATTCAGCTGGGGATCAAATTAAATTATGGTTTTCTTAAGACCGACTCAACCTATTAGCCTTTCTAACTTTAGAGTGTTAAACCAAATAATATTTATGGGTTAACCCAATCAACAAACAGTTTACACTACGAAGAAGTTTTTAAGCAATTATATGGTTTGATAAAAACAATGTTTATCAAAACCTTCTTATTTAATTTAACCCAATTTAAACCTATGTTAAATTACCCACTATCTTCTCCAAGGGAAAAATCCTATTTATCAAAACAACCTCTTATTACAAATACTTTTTTGTTTTGAAATCAATTCCCTTTAAAGCAACTTAAAAATTAAATTACCCGGTTTTAATGTCAAAAACTCATTTTTGAAAGCATACTGCATATATTTTTATATGAAATAACTTCTAAACGATTTATTTATTAATACTCACTTTGGGTTTATTCGGATTTAAACTCATTTCAATCGCACAATGACAAAGAGAATAATTTACTAAGTATTCCACAATGTTCGTCTAAGCAAACATTTGATCGTCACTTAGTAGATTATTCAGATTACCACAAAACTAATCGAAATGATTTCTTCCTAATTATCCCAAAGAAAATGCATTCCATTAATCCTACTTCCTAAAATATTTTTATTTTCAATTACTTCCAAAAGTACCGCTATTTCATTTCTTGAAAAAAAACTTTTTGAAACTATTTTCAAAAATTTCAGGATTTATAATCAAATTCTCTTCAATTTTTATTATCTAACTGCATTATCTTACCATTTAGACTATATTTACAACTTTTTATTAAAGTTTAACCCTTAACCCACCATTATTAAAAGGTGAATTTTCAAGTTAACATTTTCTTCGAATGCCTTTATAGTCAAATCGTGAATATTAATTCACAAAGGATTCGTTTTAATTTGAAGCGATAAATGGCCTTAAATAAACTGAGCATAATTTAGCAATTAACAAATAACAGTCAATGCTTCTAATTTAAATTAAGCATAACTGAACAAACAATAGTGATAATAAATAGATATTATCACATTTAAATCAACACGCTTTATAACTATATAAAGTTTTGAAAATTATTCTTTATATATATAATATAATCCTAGGCAAAATATATAATATGCTAAATTTTCAAAATTTTCAATACCATGTCCGTTGGCCTTGGTCAAGTGTTTAGAAACCCCTATCGATATCGTGGCGTCCAACGTCTCGACCAAAATTTATAAAAACTCAATAGACAAATTAACATAATACATTTTTATAACATTACGAAATACTCTCTTGTATATATAATACTCTCAAACTCATTCTAGGGTGTCACTTACCCTATCTCTAATGAGCTAAACTCTACTAAGGCCAAGGTTCTGGCTTAACCTCGCACTCTGATATCAAATGTAACGACCCGCCCTTTTGGCCATCAAAAGTCTACATCGAAACCACCACTGTGTTCCAATGTCACGCATCCAATCGACAAAAGGGCAGATTGTTAGGGTAAAATAAAAAGAAAAGAACATAGAATAGAGAAAAATAGAATCTCACAGCGGAATCAACAACATATAATATAACAAAGACAGTAGAAACTGTCAGTCCAAACATACAGAGTATATCAGAGTTAAAAACAAACCTTATTAGCTGGATAGTTATAAAATTCTGACTTTACAAATACTGATGGGGATACTATATAATACAGCAGAAAATAAAACACTGCGATGGGTGAATCCCTAGCTCCCATCCACGATCTTCGAAACTTCAAAGACAACTTGGAAAAATACTTGGTCAAACCCGAGCATTATAAATAAATAACACCCAGATCAGTCTGGAAATACCAGCGTGGGATAACTTAAATAATGGGGAACATAAAAAATTTCTATGAGACCACGCCGCTAACGCGGAACGAGTTTTTACCTCACCTGAATAACATCCATACAGGCAGGAGCAGAAATAAATATCAGGAGACAATCCAAATATAAATGAGAAAAAATAATATTAAACCAGACTTGAAAGAATTGAAATAAAACAAGTAAAATCCAAACTGGACAGAATGGATAGAACAAGAAAAATAGTCCAACTTGATAGAATGGACTAAATAAGGCAACAATCTTAAATGATTTTAGTAAAACGGTGTATTTGTTTCTGAATAAATATTGCTGTAGAAAACGATACAAAGTAAAAACTTCATATTAATCGGATTATAATCAAATTTGAGCAGTCTGAAACTACTTTTAATAACTTGATATAAAGACATATGGGTTGGATTCTATGTTTTTAAAATTATAATAAGCAGTTTGAATGAGTTGAAGTGTGTGTAGGCTAGTGTATGGGGAGGACGGGATTTCCAAAGAACGATATGAAAATTTTACTTCGTCAAATTTGGTTGAATATAAATGTTGGATTTTATATAGAAAATGTTTTAAAGAATTTTTAGATGAGTCTCATGAAGAAATTTTAATCTTAAATCGGTTTTTGGAGTTATTCGAGTTTTTCTCGAATATTAACGGAAATTTAAGTTGAAGAGTTTCAGTACGATTATGGAGAACAATAAAATACAAAATTGGTTAATTTGTATAAAAATAAGATATAAAAATATACAAACTTTTGAAAGGAATTTTAGTTCATATCCATGAAAAGAATGTTTATACTTATGAACTATTTTTGAATTGTTTTGGGTAGTTGATTGAAATCTGAAGCTTGTGAAACCATGCACCATAAATACAAATTTGATATGGTGGTGTTATCATACAAAATTGAAATTGTTATAAAATTATTTTGAATTGATTTAAGTTTATTTTTATATATGTTAAAGAAATTGAAAGGAAATGTTTTGATTTTCTATTGAAAAGGATTATTGAAATGACCCACTTAAAAAAAAATTTAAATATTCAGTGGTCATTTAATCAAGAAAATGTTTAATTCCAATTTTCTTCTATCCAGGACCTTTCTGTCAATATAAAATTATTGGTTTACTCATTTTATCTTGAACTTATATATGTGAAGATATATAAGTCATTTTCTACTTAAATCAGAGTACAGAAATTTGAAAGTAGAAATCTATTTGAGTATTACTTAAAGGAAATACTCTCTACATAGCAACTGTATTTCTCAAAAGTAGATTTTTCCAAATAACTTGGGTTAATGCTTGACTATTGGTCTTATGTCTCAAGACTTATCATTTTACATAAATTCCCCTAATTTTATTACGGGATAAACTGTGCTTTCACTTGTGCATGTGTGTGTGCATGTTTCTGTGCATGTGTGTGTCAGTGGGCAATTCAGGTGCCTTATCTTTCTTGTTAACATAATTGTCTGAGTTTGTCCTATACTTTGGGTTATGAAACAGATCTGAAAATTTAATTTAAAACCCTTGGTTGCTGGCTTAACCCAGGCTCAAGAAAAATGGCAATGTTAGCCCAATTCAGGTTTTCACTATTTTGTAACAAAATACATGCTATTTTGTTTTCTTTTCAAGGCAACTCAAACCCTTTCTATCAGATTTTATTTTTGACTTAAACATGGGTTTTCTTATGTCAGTTCTTTAGATATACATACAAACCACAAATTCTTTCAATCTCAGGTTTTCAACCATTTAAACTAACTGTTATTGAGATTTAGGAATGCTACTTCTTTAGCAAAACACTTTTGCAAAATAAAAACATATAAGCTTCAGCTGGTACATATATGGATTCAAGACTTGCAGAACACTAGTTTCAACAACACAATAGTTTTCTAAGTAAATTTAAACAAAGTAGCTTAACATAATTCAGCCCAAACATCTAATTTAACTTCAACAAATCTTTAAATATAGCATCCAATTCCTTAAGCAGTTAAACATCCAAAGCCTGATCAAAGCAATTCCTACTTTCCTGCAAAATCACCATGAGCTGCCCCATAAGAATATGAGACACCCAATGGTGCATAAACACAAAAGGGTCAGACTATTTGTCTGGTGTGAATAATCTAACTGAAAACATGATCTTATTCAATTCTATTTGTATTCCAGTACTTTGCATGAATAAGAAGCTCAGTATCTTCTATGTGCATGTTTTTGGGAGGCATGTGCATTCATATCAGTGTTAAACAGATTATTTATATTAAAGTGATTTAGTTCATAGAAAACAATCATAAGATTCATCAATAAGACATCTTAAAACAACCAATGCAATCATCAATTCAGTCATCATGCCCCTTTTATAATTTTACTGGCCATCAGGGATTTTACCAAAGCCTCTCCTGAACCTATTTCTAAAGTTCACTATCAAATGTAATAGGGTCTTTAGCTACTTCCTTTTTTTTAAAACACACACTGCCTGGGACATCTCTCTGTTAACCCAGCACACTCAGGCCCCTGGGTATAAACATACCATGTGTGAGCTTGCAATGTTCCCCTTGCCAAGCTATATTTTGGTAGCCCTAAGATCCCAAGTCCTTAGTTAAATTACTAAGTGTCATCTCCTTTTCATAACTGTGCTAATCCCTTCTGAATCTCACTTTTTTTTTTTAATCAGAGAAATATAAACAATGCAACCAACATGTATTCATCCAGAGTTTGGTAAGTTATATTTTCAGAAACAACATTTAATCATGAAAAATGGATGTGACTTCTTAGCACATTATTTTGCCTATGGGTTTCACTGGATCCAGATGTAAGCATATGGTCCTGAGTAATTTACTAGATATATTTTTTTTTCTTACCTCTGGTTCAATCAGATTCATGATCTGGCTAAACCACAAGTATAATTTGATTTGGGTAGTTCATAAAACATAGAAGCTCAGCACATGTACAACATTGCACTTCTACATTCTCTTTTGTTTTAATTAATATGAGACATAAGCAACAACACAATGTTACAGCCCCATATTTCTTTCTATCTTCAGACCATATATCTACCACATGAATCCGGGGATTTTTATAAACAACTAAATAAAGAAAACTTATAAAAGAAATCACTCCATCTCAAAGTTAACCCATATCACAGACAAACATTTTAAACCATGAATCCATGACTCTTATTTTTATGGGTAAATCAGAGAGAGGTTTTACACTTAAACAAATCATTAACAAACCAAAGTCATCCAATCATAAAACATAACTTGTAAAAGAAAGTGAATGATTAGTTCAAATAGGCTGCCTCAATACTCAGGACTTAATGCCAAAGTTTTCAGTGAGGTTACTCACCTTAATCCTTCTTCTTCCTATGCCTTATGAACCCCTTTTTAGTCTTCTGCCTTCTCCTATTTTTTCTCTGGTTTATGTCTTGTATATTTTTTTTCTAGGTTAATGAAGAACAAAATGTGTATGGTCTCACTATACTAGGCCTTTTATATAAATCTTGGCTGTTACTAGGGTTTATGGAATTACCCAATGTCAGTTCTACCCCATACAAAACATAGCCTGCCTCTGGTTTGATTCAAGAAAATAAAAGGGTATGTGGTCCTTGTCTTCCTTTTCAGAAATCAGCTTCTCCCTTTTAATTTTCCCCGGTCATGTCATATGCATGACTTCTTATTTTTCTTAATTAAACAAAATTACTGGAAATAGATAAAGTGCTTGTTTAGGGACTCATGCCACTTCCATGCAACTTCTGTTTTCTTCCAGAAATTGGTTGACTGTATACATGTATAACCTATGTATACCTAAGTCTTTTATTTTTCTTTCTTTCTTTAAATAATTTTAAGTTTATTTCAGCCTAGCTCTTATTTTCTTTGTACTATATTTTATTTAAAGACAAAATTCTATCTTTATGCATACGTATTTCTAAATCAGTTATTTTAATTTATTTATTGATTTCTGCTAAATTTTATTACACAGAAATTCGTGTACATGTGTACACTGTCTTGTGCACATGTACATGTTTTAAACCATGTATCTGCAATTCAATTTCCCATTCCTATCTTTTCAATGTGATTTTTAAGCAATTATAAACTAAATTAACTTATGAAATTATTCACAAAAATCAGGGTTATCACATATACCCCTCCTTTTAGGAATTGTGTCCCACAATTCTTGCATACTTAACTTAAGTATCATTACTTCAGAAAAATAAATTTTCTGATTTCAAAACCGTTCTCAATCCAACCACTTATTTAAACACTATGCATATCAATACAAGATAAAAAAATCACAATGCATATCCAATCAACACATCCATTAGTATATATATAAATTTACCTTTTCTTCAATCAAACAGTTGTGGATAATCATTTCTGATTTTATCCTCCACTTCCCATGTGCAATCATTTGGGTCTAGACTCCATTGTACTTTTACTAATTTAATTTCTTTGTTTCTCAATTTCTTGGTTTCTCTAGAAACTATGCCCACTGGTTCCTTTTCATAGATCATTCTAGGATCAATCTGCACATCCTTAGAGGATTCTAGGATTGCCTCCTTATCATGAACCCATCTTCTAAGTTGAGACACATGAAAAACATCATGCATTGCTCTCATTTCTTCTGGAAATTCTAATTTATAGGCTACTGTTCCTATTCTTTCTAGGATTTTATATGGTCCTATATATCTAGGAATCAACTTCCCTTGTTTCCCAAACCTTAGAACCTTTTTCATGGGTGATATCTTGATGAATACATAATCCCCAACATCATATTGTACTGCCTTCCTTCTTTGATCTGCATATTTCTTTTGCATATCTTGGGCAGAAGCAATTCTTCTTCTGATCAAAGCTATCTTTTCAGAAGTCTCCTTCACATTTTCTGGTCCTAAGACCACTTTTTCTCCAGATTCAAGCCAACTTGAGGGTGATAAACATGGTCTCCCATAAAGGGCTTCAAAGGGGGCCATGCCTATGCTACTATGATGGCCATTGTTGTATGCAAATTCAGCTAAAAAGATATGATCCTCCCAACTTCCTCCCCAATCCAATACACAAGCTCTTAACATGTCTTCAAGCAATTTGTTCACAATTTCTGTCTGGCCATCAGTTTGAGGATGGTATGCTGCGCTTAAGCATAAATCAGTCCCCATTGCCTTGTGAAAACTCTGCCAAAACTTTGAAGTGAAGATGGTATCTCTATCACTTACTATAGTCTTTGGTATACCATGCAGCCTGACTACTTCTTTAATAAACAACTAGGCTAGTGTATTTGCATTTCTTTCTGATTTCACTGGTATAAAGTGGGCTGACTTGGTTAACCTATCAACCACTACCCAAATACTATCATTTCCCCTCCTAGTTCTAGGCAAACCATCAATAAAATCCATTGATATGTCTTCCCATTTCCACTGTGGTATTTGTAAAGGTTGAAGCATCCCTGAGGGTTTTTGATACTCAGCCTTCACCTGTTGGCAAATCATACATTTAGATACATAGGTTGCCACTGCACTCTTTATTCCACTCCACCAATAATTTCTCTTGAGGTTGTGATACATTCTTGTGCTTCCTGGGTGTATAGTATATTTGCTTTTGTGGTAAGCATCCAAAATTTCTTGCTTCAACTCATCAACTGCTGGAACACATATTCTTTCTCCTTTCTTCAGATGGCCTTGATCATTCAACTGAAAACCTTCCACTGTCTCACCATTTAATATTTGAGTCTTCTTTCCAAATAAAAATGGATCTTGGTTTTGTAGCATTACAACTTTATTCTTCAATTCTGATCCTAGAGTAATAAAACTTAATTTTCCCATTTCTACATTCCTACTGCATAAGCTCATATTTTCTATGTTATTACTTCCTATCTCTGAATCAATTAATAATGATAAAGTGTTAAACTCTTCTATCATTAATCTAGCCACTTTAGCATGTTGTCTACTTAAGGCATCTGCTACTTTATTAGCCTTACCAGGTGTGTACAATATTTCAAAATCATATGAGGCTAAGAGTTTAATCCATCTTTGCTGCCTCATATTTAATTCTTTTTGTGAAAACAAATATTTAAGTGATTTATGGTCTGTATACACTTCAAATTTTGCTCCTAACAAGTAGTGTCTCCATAATTTAAGAGCATACACTATGGCAGTCAATTCAAGGTCATGAGTAGCATACCTTACCTCACTTGGTTTCAACTGCCTAGAAGCATAAGCTATTACTTGATGTTGTTGCATCAACACTGCCCCAAGCCCTTGTCCACTTGCATCAGTATACACCACCAAGTTTTCATTTCCCTCAGGTACTTTAAGAATTGGAGCTTGTACCAGTGCTTCCTTTAATTTCCCAAAGGCTTTTTCACACTCCTCAGTCCAAGTGAACACTTGATTTTTCCTAGTCAATCTGGTTAATGGAATTGAGATTTTTGCAAAATCTTTTATAAATCTTCTATAGTAACCAGCCATTCCCATGAATGATCTGACTTCAGTGACATTAGTAGGCCTTTTCCAAGCTTGCACTGCAATGACTTTATTGGAATCCACAGCTATTCCTTTTTCTGATATAATATGGCCTAGAAAATTCACTTCATTTTGCCAAAAAGTGCATTTTGAAAACTTTGCTTTCAAGTCTTCCTGTCTCAATTTCTCAAATACCATATGCAAATGGTTTTCATGCTCTCTAACTGACTTAGAATAAATTAGTATATCATCAATAAATATTAATACAAACTTATCCAAGTATTCTCTAAAAATCCTATTCATCAAATCAACAAAATAGGAAGGAGCATTTGTTAAACCAAATGGCATTACTAAAAATTCATAAAGTCCATATCTAGTGTTAAAGGCTGTATACTTTATACTTTCCTCTTCTACTTTCATCTGATGAAAGCCTGAAGCTAAATCAAGTCTAGAAAATATTTTTGCACCACTCAATTGATCAAAGAGATCATCAATTCTTGGTAAGGGATATTTATTTTTAACTGTGACTTTGTTTAATTCCCTATAGTCAATACATAACCTAAGGGATCCATCTTGTTTCTTAACAAAGACTACTGGTGCTCCCCATGATGAGCTACTGGGTCTAATAAAACCTTTTTCTTCTAGTTCAACTAATTGCTTTTTCAGCTCCATCAACTCCTTAGGCCCCATTCTAGTTGGTCTTTTAACCACTGGGTTAGCTCCTGGAATTATCTTGATTGAAAACTCAACTGGTCTGTGGTTTGGAACTCCTCTCACTTCACCAAACACATCAACATATTGATTAACTATGGGGATCTCTTCTAATGCAGGCATGGGTTTTTCATTTGACAATGTAGAAAGGTTGGCTATACTTCTATTTTTGTTTGCCTCACAGAGAACAACTATTCTTTGTCCATCAGAAACTTTCAATGATATGGTGGATGCCTCCATATTAATGATAGCCTTATATCTACTCAACCAATCAACCCCTAAAATAATCCCTATGCCCGGATATTGCAACACATATAGGTCTGACTCAAACACATGTCCCCCTATGTTCAATCCCAGTTGCTTACATATCACACCCAAAACACATGAACTACCTATAGGGCTTCTAATAAGCAATGGCTTATCAACAATCATACAATTTAATTTTAGTTGTTGTACAATATCATGGGAAATCAAGGAGTGTGTAGCCCCAGTATCATACATTACTACAAAAGGTATTGAGTGTATGAGCAAAGTACCTTCAACTTGGCCATGGTTCTCAACATTTGGTCCCTCAGTTGCTTCACCTTTCCCTTCCAAGGTTCCTACTTTTCCTTGCTTAAACTCTGGACAGTTCCTCCTTATGTGACCCTCCTTTCCACACTGGTGACACTTGAAGGATGCTGGTCTAGGATTGGTGCACCTATTTTTCATGTGCCCCTCTTGACCACAGTTGTAACAAGTGATCCTCTTCTTAACTTCAGCAGTTCTGGCTTCTTCTGGTTTCTTGGTGGAAGATATGTCTGTTTTCTTCTTATCATAAGGGTGAAATTTACCCTTTCCCTTCTTGTTTTGATTATTTTTGAATGCCCTGAAATTATCTCTAGCTTTATCATGTTGTTCAATGCTCAGAGTCAAATCCAAAACTTGATCAAAAGTTTTATCCTTGTATGGTAGCATGGCTCTACTAAGGCTAGGGTTCAACCCTTGAATATATCTGCCATTCTTAGCTTCCTCAGTAGTGATGAGCACTGCACCATACTTTGCCAATGATTCAAACTTCTGAGTGTACTCAGTGACACTCATAGTCCCTTGCATCAATTTGATGAATTCCTCCAGTAAAGACTCCTTAGCTGATGCAGGGATAAATCTGCCTTCCAACATTGCTTTAAATTGATCCCATGTTACTTCTCCTTCAGGTCTTCCAGCTATGATAACCTCCCACCAATCCAAAGCTGCTCCTCTCAATTGCCTGGATGCAATTTGCCTCTTCCTTTGGTTTTCAACTTGCATGTCTGCAAAGATTCTTTCCAAAATTCTAAGCCAATTTTGAACCCCCATAACTCTTTCTGTGCCATCAAATGTTTTGCCTCCAAGATTGGTAAAAGTCTTGAGTAGTTTGGAAAGTTCCTCATGTGGATTTTCCTGCCTGTTGCCTACTCCATCTCTTATGGCCCTCATGAATTCTTGCACATTCACCATGGGTGGTTCACTTGTTCCTACATTTTGATGTCTGGTTCCTACCATAGCTCTATGGGTATAACACTTAGGTTAGTCTGTTTTGCCTAATGCTCTATAGATTAATTCATTTTAATTTATCACTTATTCTGTCATAATAGATATCAATAGTGTAAACATTAAAAAAACAAAACATCCAAAGCAGTAAACACTTCTATACATCCAATGCAAACAAATTCATACAAAAATTTTGCTATGTTATTTAACAACATAGCTCTGATACCAAATGAAATGACCCACTTAAATTTTTTTTTTTAAATATTCAGTGGTCATTTAATCAAGAAAATGTTTAATTCCAATTTTCTTTTATCCAGGACCTTTCTGTCAATATAAAAATAATGGTTTACTCATTTTATCTTGAACTTATATATGTGAAGATATATAAGTCATTTTCTACTTAAATCAGAGTACAGAAATTTGAAAGTAGAAATCTGTTTGAGTATTACTTAAAGGAAATACTCTCTACATAGCAACTGTATTTCTCAAAAGTAGAATTTTCCAAATAACTTGGGTTAATGCTTGACTATTGGTCTAATGTCTCAAGACTTATCATTTTACATAAATTCACCTAATTTTATTACGGGATAAACTGTGCTTTTACTTGTGCATGTGTGTGTGCATGTTTCTGTGCATGTGTGTGTCAGTGGGCAATTCAGGTGCCTTATCTTTCTTGTAACATAATTGTCTGAGTTTGTCCTATACTTTGGGTTATGAAACAGATCTGAAAATTTAATTTAAAACCCTTGGTTGCTGGCTTAACCCAGGCTCAAGAAAAATGGCAATGTTAGCCCAATTCAGGTTTTCACTATTTTGTAACAAAATACATGCTATTTTGTTTTCTTTTCAAGGCAACTCAAACCCTTTCTATCAGATTTTATTTTTGACTTAAACATGGGTTTTCTTATGTCAGTTCTTTAGATATACATACAAACCACAAATTCTTTCAATCTCAGGTTTTCAACCAATTAAACTAACTGTTATTGAGATTTAGGAATGCTACTTCTTTAGCAAAACACTTTTGCAAAATAAAAACATATAAGCTTCAGCTAGTACATATATGGATTCAAGACTTGCAGAACACTAGTTTCAACAACACAATAGTTTTCTAAGTAAATTTAAACAAAGTAGCTTAACATAATTCAGCCCAAACATCTAATTTAACTTCAACAAATCTTTAAATATAGCATCCAATTCCTTAAGCAGTTAAACATCCAAAGCCTGATCAAAGCAATTCCTACTTTCCTGCAAAATCACCATGAGCTGCCCCATAAGAATATGAGACACCCAATGGTGCATAAACACAAAAGGGTCAGACTATTTGTCTGGTGTGAATAATCTAACTGAAAACATGATCTTATTCTATTCTATTTGTATTCCAGTACTTTGCATGAATAAGAAGCTCAGTATCTTCTGTGTGCATGTTTTTGTGAGGCATGTGCATTCATATCAGTGTTAAACAGATTATATATATCAAAGTGATTTAGTTCATAGAAAACAATCATAAGATTCATCAATAAGACATCTTAAAACAACCAATGCAATCATCAATTCAGTCATCATGCCCCTTTTATAATTTTACTGGCCATCAGGGATTTTACCCAAGCCTCTCCTGAACCTTTTTCTAAAGTTCACTATCAAATGTAATAGGGTCTTTAGCTACTTCCTTTTTTTTTAAAACACACACTGCCTGGGACATCTCTCTGTTAACCCAGCACACTCAGGCCCCTGGTTATAAACATACCATGTGTGAGCTTGCAATGTTCCCCTTGCCAAGCTATATTTTGGTAGCCCTAATATCCCAAGTCCTTAGTTAAATTACTAAGTGTCATCTCCTTTTCATAACTGTGCTAATCCCTTCTGCATCTCACCTTTTTTTTTAATCAGAGAAATATAAACAATGCAACCAACATGTATTCATCCAGAGTTTGGTAAGTTATATTTTCAGAAACAACATTTAATCATGAAAAATGGATGTGACTTCTTAGCACATTATTTTGCCTATGGGTTTCACTGGATCCAGATGTAAGCATATGGTCCTGAGTAATTTACTAGATATATTTTTTTTTCTTACCTCTGGTTCAATCAGATTCATGATCTGGCTAAACCACAAGTATAATTTTATTTGGGTAGTTCATAAAACATAGAAGCTCAGCACATGTACAACATTGCACTTCTACATTCTCTTTTGTTTTAATTAATATGAGACATAAGCAACAACACAATGTTACAGCCCCATATTTCTTTCTATCTTCACACCATATATCTACCACATGAATCCGGGGATTTTTATAAACAACTATATAAAGAAAACTTATAAAAGAAATCACTCCATCTCAAAGTTAACCCATATCACAGACAAACATTTTAAACCATGAATCCATGACTCTTATTTTTCTGGGTAAATCAGAGAGTGGTTTTACACTTAAACAAATCATTAACAAACCAAAGTCATCCAATCATAAAACATAACTTGTAAAAGAAAGTGAATGATTAGTTCAAATAGGCTGCCTCAATACTCAGGACTTAATGCCAAAGTTTTCAGTGAGGTTACTCACCTTAATCCTTCTTCTTCCTATGCCTTATGAACCCCTTTTTAGTCTTCTGCCTTCTCCTATTTTTTCTCTGGTTTATGTCTTGTATATTTTTTTTCTAGGTTAATGAAGAACAAAATGTGTATGGTCTCACTATACTAGGCCTTTTATATAAATCTTGGCTGTTACTAGGGTTTATGGAATTGCCCAATGTCAGTTCTACCCCATACAAAACATAGCCTGCCTCTGGTTTGATTCAAGAAAATAAAAGGGTATGTGGTCCTTGTCTTCCTTTTCAGAAATCAGCTTCTCCCTTTTAATTTTCCCCGGTCATGTCATATGCATGACTTCTTATTTTTCTTAATTAAACAAAATTACAGGAAAGAGATAAAGTGCTTGTTTAGGGACTCATGCCACTTCCATGCAACTTCTGTTTTCTTCCAGAAATTGGTTGACTGTATACATGTATAACCTATGTATACCTAAGTCTTTTATTTTTCTTTCTTTCTTTAAATAATTTTAAGTTTATTTCAGCCTAGCTCTTATTTTCTTTGTACTATATTTTATTTAAAGACAAAAATCTATCTGTATGCATACGTATTTCTAAATCAGTTATTTTAATTTATTTATTGATTTCTGCTAAATTTTATTACACAGAAATTCGTGTACATGTGTACACCGTCTTGTGCACATGTACATGTTTTAAACCATGTATCTGCAATTCAATTTCCCATTCCTATCTTTTCAATGTGATTTTTAAGCAATTATAAACTAAATTAACTTATGAAATTATTCACAAAAATCAGGGTTATCACAATTATTGAAAAGCAAATGAAGTGTAATTGACTTGAAATGGTTTTACAAAGGATTTTTGTAAAGGAAAACATCTCATTTCTTTGCAATAAAATGTATGTGTGTATGTTGATACGTCATGCACTATATTTGAATTTATATTATATGAGATATTTGATATATATATATATATATATATATCTTGATTGATTTCATAAGAAATTGAATTGTATGCTTCGGCCATAATATGCAAATATACATGTGTTTTGTTGAGTGCTGAAATGCTTGCTTCACTTGGATTTGAATTGAGTGATACTTGGCTATGGCTAATATGATTTCCCAATATTGCGATGAATGAACTACAAGTAAATTGGATGAATGGTGTGCTTTAAATAAATTAAGAAAAATAATATTTGTGAAATATTAATTATTAAATTTTAATTGGATGTTTGAAAACATTAGTATTTAATAAAGTGCGTAAATAAAAGTTTTAATGAGCTCAGCGATATACGATATCAGTAGTACATTTGAACTTGATTCAAATGGGATTAATCCTAGTGGAATTTTGGAAACTTTGTGGACCCATGCAACATCTATGGATGACCACACATGTAGAGGAGGAAGGGTTTTATTAGGATTTAACAGAAAATTAGAGGGGGAAGATTTTAAGAATGGAATAGAAAAGATTTTTATTGTTCCTTTAAAACAAATTTCCCTTCATTTTCTTCATTTAATTATTTTTTTCTTTCTTGACAAAATTTTCACTCCCTTCATCTATAGCATAATTTCCATGGTAGCTTAGGATTCCTAAAACTCAAAATCAAAAATCAAACAAAATAAAATAAAATAGTGGTTATCTCCCGATTGTTACAAGTTCCAGAGATTGATCCATTAAATCTATGAATCCTTTCATCATCCAAGGTGTTTCTCTTAGTTACATCTCAAGATAACCTTCTATTTTACTTATACAAAAATTCATCATGTTTATATGAGTTGAATTCCCTACCTTTTGTATCTCTTTCATTTGTATGAATTTTGCTAAATGATTTAGATCTCTATTTGCCTCCCTTGGATTAGTTGTATGCAATCTTGTTAATATATTTTTTAATATTTCCTTGTCCTTATCTTCTATTATTCTTATGGTATTTATGTTAATGACTATAGATCCGTTACTGCCTTTTGTTTACTTGTTCGTGCTGTGTATTTAATTAGATTCGAATCCCATTATCATAAGTTTATATATGCCTAAGTTGTCTGATTCCTTTTGTTTCAAAAACAATTGTTGGAGCAAATTTTTATTGAAAATAATTTTATTCATTGATTTAAAGATTCATGCTATAAAGTTGAGAATTGAATACATATACTATAAGTTGGTTTAAAACAATTTTTGTTATTGTTTACACGAGAATAATAATTAAGTCAATTTAAAATTTGTAAGAGGACTTTTTCAAAAAAACTGTAACTTTTGATACCTTTCTTAAGTTAACAATTGGATCTAAGTTAGATTAGTTTAATTATTTGAAGGTATATCTTTTAAATTACAAATTAATTGAATACATTTCTTACTTGTTTTCGATTATAAAACTTTGGATTAATTATTGTGTATGTATATGTATGTGTCTTTATGTGTTTATGTGTAGTATGTGTGTTCTTAATTCGAAGTTTAAAATTTTTACCTTTATGTAAAATATTGTAATTGTTACTTTAAACTATCTCTTCATTAAAATTAACAT
The DNA here is from genome assembly GCA_030737815.1 of Allium fistulosum. Taxonomy (NCBI): domain Eukaryota; kingdom Viridiplantae; phylum Streptophyta; class Magnoliopsida; order Asparagales; family Amaryllidaceae; genus Allium; species Allium fistulosum. The sequence goes on along the minus strand of CM060905.1, from coordinate 684,982,189 downwards.
TAAATAGTTTACTTTAACTTTATAACATGTTAGACAGTCAAAGTCTACCTTAATGTATGTATATATATATACATACATACATACATGTGTGTGTGTGTACAAAATAAATATTATTTTGTAAAAATATTGTTTAGGACAAAAAAGGCATATATAAAGGGGAAATGTGTCCATTGCAATATATACCAGCACCTAAATCTGTTCACATTAACTATACACTTCCTACATGTTGCACTTGCACATTCACACATGGGTGCGACTAATGCACCCATTACAACATATGTACGACTTAAATTAATCAAATTATTTTTAAACAAATGAAATAAAATAACGATTTTATTTGAAATTGTAAATTATACCTAAAAATCCAATTTAAACTTCAAGGACTAAACTAAGATCAAAATAGGATTTTTATTTTTGAAATTCACCCATTTAACCAGCTTCTTACTGGCCCGGTTCCTTCATATATGACATAGTGATGGCAGCAAAACATAACATGCACATTATACATCATTTCCTAAGGGTTTAGATTAAAGTTATTTGAAGTAAGGCTTCACCTTGATGATTTGTAAGCAATTGAACTTGTGTCCATTACTGTGTTTCAACAAAGTTCATGCAAGATTTAGTATATATTTTTTAATATTACCAAAGGCAAAGTTCACACCTATAATGATCTACCATTCATAGCACCCGTAATCTATGCTCTAATGCACTCATATTCCAAAAGAATCACAGACGATTGTTAAGTGTAGTATTAATAACAAGAACACATGGCATATCCATCACATTTATTCATGCTAAATCTAATGGCGGAAGTAATAACATAATATCAACATAAACTTGTAATGGACTAAGTGCATATCATATCAATGAGACTTAAGATTCAATACCATAACTGATCACTAAAAAAACATCAAATCTCATATACAACATGTCTCATGATACAAAATAGTCTAATAGTCAACATCTTACTATACCATGTAGACATAATCATAGCGGTAATAGTTATGGCTCTATAACTCATCTCGTGCTATCAGGATCCTCAACACTAGTCAACCTAGTGAAAGAATAGAGAACAAAATAGAAAACAAAGAGAGGTTCAGATATAAAGTCTGGTGGAAAGGAAGTATTACTAATTTTCTTGATTAATTGTGTTACATTGACATTCTTAGCACAATTCTAATATAGTGCTACATAACACATGATAAGAATATCATATACAAATCTTTATGGTATCCAAACATGAGTCAACCAAAACACACTAGGCTAGTGGTCTTTGGTCTCCCAACAAGGCCAAGACCTGCTAAGAATGTCAATGTAACACAATTACTAAGACACTTCACTACTCGTCCACCACCTATAATCGAAATGAACTCAAAAGTATGTACACATTCCTAACTACTACCATCTGTTTAACAAAAGGATTTATGAAAAATAACTCGAGGCCAATAACCCTTGCTACAAGGTAGCCTAAAATCCCTTGCCTTAGCTACCGTGATAGAATGTCTTCTATCTCCGAACCAGTACAACCTAACACGAGAAATGAAGACAACCACACCTCGTTCTTTAAATGGTTTATAAACATCAAATCCAAATGCAGTAGCCTAGTGAAAACAACTTACTCCATATACACAATATCATATATAATCGCATATCGCAATAAGCCAATCATTTCGCCTTAAATCCACTGGATGACTCAATAAACCTCCATGCAAATCGAAACACATCACGAACCACTGCTATATTCTCTATATCACCTAACATCTTTGCACGTTTTTCGAGACATGACCTACCATCCTTGAGCTCATTGTATTACTATTTTTATTTTGAAGCTTCAGAGCATCTCATAGGTCCATAAAATGAACCTAAACCCAAAATCCTTAACAATTCTAAATCCAAAAACTACCGTTAACTTAACTGTAGTTCAGACGTCTAACTAAGGGAGTCAGATGACTAACTTCAATTTCATAGGCCTGGCCAGATATCTGTACTTTTGATTTCCCCATTTTTATAGTTGAGTAATGTAGGATAAAAAAATCCCTCAGATACAGATGTCTAAATTCGGGATTCAGATGTCTTAACACCAAATGCAACCGAGACTGAACCTTGATGAATGAATTTCCTTAATGGAAATTCATTTCTCCTCTTTCCCATTTGTCTTTCTTCTTTAACGTTTAGCATCATGCCACCAAGACACTTTGCAATAACATCTCTCAACTCTAATTCACTCCCTTGTGATAATTCATTCAACATTTGGGAGGTACAACTTCATGCCCGACAAACAAGTTTGAGGCAGTGAATACCATTTCATTAGCCATTCAAGTTTAACTACTTGATCGTCATTTCAGCTATGCATTCATTAAACAATGTCACAATAACAAGTCCTCACTCTCTACTCATTTCATCATCTCCAAACAATAACCAATCAATGAAATCGCCTACAATTTAAACCAACATATCAACATAATCGATACCAAGCTTTTAACATATCCATTTTATAATTAAATACTTTTAAACATTCTTTAACTCAAAATTATCATCTCTAAAATCCCAGTTCAAATTCATTCATCAATCCCTAAGCCAACATTGGATATTTAATATGAATTCAAGCAAATTTAGTGATCGTATAACGTAAAGAGTATATCCAACTCACCAAATCCACAAGCTCCAAATCAACCAAACTTTGAAGCTCCCTTGATTTTTTAAATATGGCTCAAATCTTCTCAAAAATGCAAACTTATAAGGATGAATTTGTAGAGAATCAATTATATTGAATGTTGATATATTTTTTGATAGTAAAGTGGTAATTTATTCAAGCAACTAATGTCTAGAGGATTGAAACTATGACCTCTTAAATCAGTGTTTAAAACGCCATACTATTAACCAGTTGAACTAGTGATCCTTGATTGAATTTTATTATTTAATTTGGAATTTTTGTTAAGAAATGAAAGAGTTATGGTGATTTGAAGTAAAGGAAATCTATTTTCTTTCTTGAAGAGGGAGTAGAAGAAGATGAGGAAAATTAAAGAATAGAGGAATATCTCATTTTAGAATCAATAAGGAAATTCAAGCCAAATTACTATTTTCCCATAGCTTCACATTTCATCTCATTTTATCATTTTTTCCTTTTTAACAAATTTTATATGTTTTTCATATGTAAACAACATTATAAACACAATGGATTGGGTCTAGAATTCTAATTCATTAATATTTAAAAATCCATCTTTTAAGCCATAGTTTTTTAGTTGCTTAACTCAATTAAAATGGTTTATTTATTAATTAAGAAGCACTGAAAATATATACTGTTACATGCCCCCTAAATTGATTTCACCCCCCTAAAATCCTCATGATTGACATATTACTAACACTTAGCATCAAAATACTAAACTAATAAATTAATCATTGCATCCCAAAGCAATATATATTAGCATGCAATTTTATCTTACTATATTTAAACAATAATTTTCTTAAAGTTGATGCAATTATATCGGTAAAAATTTCCAATTTAAAAGCACTCATCTTCTCTTCCAGCTTCCATGTACTATTCTAGAATCCTCATCCCTTGTTCCAAGGTCTGTGGACTCTACGATTAATAATACAAATAGGTCCTCGTAGCATAGAAACCTCTAGTTCAACAACCACTTCCTCTGGTTGACTAGGCTCCATTACTCTAATTGAGTCATGTGCACACTTACATAATTGTGAAACACGAAACACGTTGTATACTCCGGACTTGTTTTTTAGGAAGTTCAACTCAATATAGAAGTTGCATGACTTATCACACAATAGGAAATGGCCTGATGAATCTTGATGTTCCCAAAATTTTAAAATATTAAAGCTCTCTTCAACAGTGAGGTTTTCAAAAATACCATATCACCAACTTCTAACTCAAGATCGATATGTCTCTTATCGGCATAAGACTTTTGCTTGTCCTAAGATGCATGCATTGTTTCCCATATTAGCTTGACTTCGTATGAAGTCTAACATATCATATGCAATCTAACTATTACCTCATCCATTATTTCCAACCAACACGTAGGTGATTTATAGGGTCTCTTATACAATGCTTCGAATGGTGTCGTGCCGATACTAGCGTGATAGCTATTATTGTATGAAAATTCAATAAGAGGCAAGTAATCTTCCCTTGATCCTCTAGAATCCAGTATACAAGCTCAATAAGTCCATAAGCACATGATTCACTCTCTGAGTTAGGCCATCCATATGGGGATGATAGGTCCTACTTAAGTTCAATTTTATGCCTAATGATTATTTAAGTTCTTCCAAAACTAACACTTAAAAAGTAGGTCTCAATCACTCACTATTCTAGAGGGTACTCTATGAAAACTCACTATTTTTCGTACATACAGCATAGCTAAACAGGAATCCACTAGAATGAAATGAGTACTTTTCATCAAGTGGACTATAATTACCCAAATGCTCTCATTTTATCTCCGTCCTTATGGTAAACCATTTTTGAAATACATGGAAATATGTTCCAATTTTCATTTTGCAACCTTCAAAGGTAATAACAAACCACCATCCTTCTGTTGTTTGGATTTGACTCATTGAGAAGTTATGCACTTCTCTATGGACACTGAAACATGTCTTTTCCTAAGCTTTTAATAATTCGTCCATTTAACATCATTATACATCTTGTTGCCACTGAAATAAATAATCATCCTAGAAAGATGACACTCTTGAAGTACTTGACCAATCAAATTCTCTACTTTGGAATACACAACCTCGCATCTCTATGAAGCCCATTCTTCGCATCAATAGAATATCGGTCTATATGACTAGACTTTTCTCCCTTCCTAATATGGTCCTACCAAAGTTTGCATCAAGCCTTTGGCTAGATCTGATCTGATCTATACGTGTGGGCCAAACCTCTAATGCTACTAACAAATCAAGCAACACATCGGAAATTAAACTCTACAATATACTATAAACTCTTCCACTCAACAAACATAGAACCCAACAATGTATACCTCCTGCCTAACGTGTCCATACAACATTTCCCTTATCGAGAGTATAGATAGCACCAAAGTCATACTACTTTAGGAATTGCATCTATCTTTGTAGCCTAAGATTGAGATATTTTTAGGAAAAATTATACTTAAAATATTCGTGGTTGGTAAACAGCTCAAACCACTCACCCAACAAATATTGCCTCCAAGTCATCAAAGTAAAGCATTGTAACACCCTATAAAACCAACTCTAATTAGATAAGTAAATTATAAGAAATTCAATTAATTAGGGTAGGGACAAAATGGAAATTTTACAAAAGTTATAAGTGTTACAATACGTTGAAAATGGAGCTCAAATGAGAAAGTTATAAGTGTTTGAAGTTTTTAGATTTAAATTAATTTAGTTCGAATTCAAATTCAAATGAGTATTTAAATTTAAAGTTTGAATTTAAAATATTAACTGTGATTAGACTTGGGAGTTAAGTAAACATTAAAGTTAACAATTAATGTTAAAAGTTAATTAGGGAATAAAATAACCAAGCAATGGAAACAATCAAACATTGCCAAAATTAGATGGAGAGGTCGACCCTTGACATCTACCAGTCGATTGGTGGTATGGGGGCAGTTGATTGCTTCTATACAGGTAGCAGCTAGGGTTTCTTATTTTAAACGCTTTAGATTTATCCATTTCAACCTATTTCATCTTGTGGTTTTGGTGCATTTCAACCACTATATATAAGACCCTAGACCCCTCATTTTTATTCAAAAATATTTTGGAAACATCAGCAAAGCTCTGTCTGTTTATCTCTTCTTAGATTCAGAAAACTCCATTAGGAATTTAGGTAAGAAATCGTAATCTATCTTTGTTTACTATTTAATTTCTAAACATCTTCTCCTCCAACCTTTCTAAATCTAACACACACACACACAAAAATCCCTTATTCTATATATCAAAAGGAAGAGATTTGAAGGAGATTATAATGGGAGTTGCAAATCCAAAGAGAAGCAAAGCTAAGGACCAACTGTATGTTGAAATCTTAGTTTTTCTATTTTAGTAGTTGAATAGTAAAGTTTGGATTTGGTTATACCTTGGAAGTTTTGGATTGCGAAAACATCATATTAAAATTCCCCTAAAGCGAAATGTTAATTCTTAGGATTTGAATTTTAATTGTTTTGTGATAAAATATGGAGTGTTGTGGATTTTACAGTTTATGTATTCAACGTTCTATTTCACTTCTTATTTTCTTCTTCGGATCTGATTAGAGGATTTAATTAAGAAATGGTGTGTAAAGAATGAACCTTATTCGTAATTTACACCACCTATTTCTATAAAATTTAACAGAAATTTCCTTATCTAAATCGATGTAAAAGAAGTTGAATAGAGTGTATAATTGATTATATTGTATGTTGGTTGGGTGTGTTTTCATCCGGTCCAACACACACTCCGAACCAAGGTCACCTCTCCTCCGTCACCAAACCAGACTCCCTTCCAGCCCTACCGAACCAATCTACCCTGAACCAACCTACCCACCCATGCCGAACCAAAGTACGTGAGCCCCACCGGTCCACCATGCTCCAAGCCACTACCGAACCAGGAGCCTGCCGGACCATACACACCGGACCAACATACCACATCTCGCCACCGAACCAACTCCAACCATCTACCACCGAACCAGGGCATTGCCGAATCAAAGTTGCCAGGCCAGATCGCGTCAGCCCAGGCCCATCGGCAGCTGTATACATCCAAGACCCCTACCCCCAGCCTCACTCTATAAATAGAGGGGCAGGGGTACAACAATGGGGGAGAAGTTTGAGAGCTCAAGCACGGAGAGAACTTTCAAACAACTTTCTTTTACCGGTATCAAAGCTTTGTACTTGTAATCTGAACTAGAAAGGAGAAATAATATATAAAGTGGACGTAGGCACATTCTGGCTGAACCACTATAAATCTGCGTGTCTTTTACAGTTTAGTCCCTGCTTTTCATATATTTGCTTAATTCACCCAAATCATTGAGAACAATATAAAATCAATTAAATCATACGACTTTGAGGTGTTTGTCCATTTTTTGTGCAAACATTTTTGGTGCTTTCACTGAGAGTTGAACTCAGGCTTCAGCTTCTTCCACTTAACATTCTTCCTAACAGCATCGTTCATTGCTTGGAAAGAATGCCTCCCAAGTAGAAGAAAGATGTTAACAAAGGGAAAAACATCGCAACTAGCAGTCTTCCAGACCCAGTGGTCACAGACCAGGTGAATCGTCCCCTTCCAGCGGCAGTGCCAGATGAAGGTCAGGCAAATCCGACTACCCCTGCCGCAGAACAACCGGCAGCAATCACTAGGGCAGATCTAGACAGGGTTGTGGCGGAAGTGACTAACCGCTTCACATCCCAGCAGGAAGCTTTGGTGGACCATCTCATGTCATGCTTAAGGGATGCTGAAGAATCCAACCGCAACACTGAATCATGGGGAGAATCCCAGTCCGGAGGGTCTCGGAGACAGCAAAGATCTTCCTTCTTCGAAGGAGCTAACAACAGAAGCGGCCATGGTAGGAGCCGAGACCGAGCACAGCCCGAAGTTAGGCCTGAGGAAACGCTTGGAACCGAACCCAACGGGGGAGGTACTGGGCGGAGGTCAACTGTAGCTGAGCCTGTCATACTGCCTAACCATGGAAACGCCAGTGAATGGGGCCGAGCTAGAATCCAGCCCGAAGTTGGACCCGAGGAAGTGCTTAGATCAGAACCCAGCAGGGTAAGATCGAGGCAAGGGCCAGCTGTAGCTGATCCTAGCATGCTCCCAGAAGACCAAAGACAGCCATTGGAAAATATCAGGGATGATAGATGGTACCATCCCTACGGGTCATCCGGACGGAATCAGTCCCACAGAGCAGAACCGAACTCATTCTTGTCTGCTCCAAGTTCTGATGAAAGGATGGCACGCTTGTTCAGAGAATGCGTCCAACGAGATCAAAGAGATCGAGGGATAGGCGCTAGGGTAACCAGCCCCTTCGCCCGCAATATCGAAATTGCCATCACCCCCCGAGAGTGGAAAATGTCAACAATGGAACCTTACAAAGGAACCTCCGACCCCGTTGTACACTTATAGAGATACACACAGCATATGCTCATGAGTGGAGCAACAGAGGGAGTACTGTGCAAATGCTTTCCACTATTCTTAGCAGATCTAGCTACCTCCTGGTTCTGTCATTTACCCCAGGGATCCATCAGCTCGTGGGAAATGTTGAAAGAAAAGTTTATCAGTCAGTTCCGCATTCATGTGGAACAACCTAAGGACGCTTATTCCTTATCCAGTATCAAATAGAAACCTGGAGAGAAACTGCAGCAATACCTAACCCGATTCAATGCCGTAGCGGCCGCAGTTCAAGATGCCGATGAGAAGCTTATCCTAATGGCCCTCTGTAGTGGTGTACACCCAGAAACTAAATTTGCTAGAAGGTTGACAAAAGAAAAACCAGCTACTTTACCCGATTTCTTCCATGAAGCCGGGAAATATATGAGGCTTGAAGATGCTGCCACTAAGGGGCAGGCAGGGCAACAAAATAAGGCAACTCGTAGCAACGCGCCCGCTGTGGCAAAGGACGTTCGAAGAAATGATTCCAGAGACAATGTTGGGGGCAAGAAGGGAGAAAAGCGCCTATATCGGCCAGGACCGAGATTCGACACTTACACTCCTTTGAACGAAACCGTCGAAAACATCTTCCTTGCCACCCAAGGCGAAGTGAGATACAAGCGCCCACCGTACAAGAAGGAACCAGATAACGCGCAGAAGTCTGGAAAGTTCTGCCGCTTCCACGAATATCATGGGCATGATACCAATGAGTGCCATCATCTCCGGGACTTGATTGAAGAACACATCAGAAGGAAGAAACTAGAACGCTATGTAAAAAGTCAGGACAGGACTCCAGCTCCTGCCAATGAGAACCCAAGGCTACCCTCACCAGAAATCGGCAGAGGAAATCACAACACTAGCGGCTCCAGTCAAGAGAAGATAGTAGTCCATACCATCTCGGGAGGACCGCACATCGCCGACAGAAGCTGGGCAGAGATGGAAAGATATGGAAAGTCGCTTAGAAACAATGAAGCCTATGTTAACTCTGTTGTAGAAGAACGCCACCCGAAGCAGAAAGAGGGTGATGACATCACATTCAGTAGGCGTGACCTAGAGGGAAGGCAGTACCCTCACATGGATCCCATGGTTATCTCTGCCCGGCTCGATCCCGCCGAAGTTTTCCGAATTCTAGTAGACACTGGAAGCTCAGTAAATATCCTGTTTAAACATGCATTCGACAAAATGAAACTATCAATGAAGGATGTATCTCCCTGCAATAAACCACTACACGGTTTCACCGGAGATGCAAAGATGCCCCTCGGGCAACTGGATCTCTTTGTTGAAATTGGAAGCCATCCCCGCTCCGTTGTACGGAAACAGACATTTGTGCTAATAGAAAACCACTCGGCCTACAACGCCTTCTTAGGAAGGCCAGCCTTGTCTGACTTCCAAATTGTCCTAGCCCCATGGTGCCTAAAGATGAAATTTCCAACGGACAATGGAGTAGGGAAAGTAGAAGGAGACCAGGACGTGGCTCGAGACTGCTATGTGACTGAACTTCGCAACAACCACAGGAAGGATAAAGGGAAAAGTGTAGAGGTTGCCCTCTGCACAAAAAGTTTGGAAGCATAGCAACTAAAGAAAGCCCCTCCTCTTCGATATACCAGCGACCCTTTCAATGAATTAGACCCCAGGGACAAAGAGGAGGAGGCCACCGCCGAGCCTGCAGAGGCTATGGAATTCGTATCTGTAGACAAACTTGACTTGAGTAGACTATTGAAAATCGGGTCCCAACTAAAAGCAGAATTGAAGGAACAACTCATTGACTTTCTCCGCCACAACTTGGATGTATTCGCATGGTCACATGCTGACATGACCGGAATCTCTCCTGACATAGCATGCCACGTACTAAACATTGATCCTACCAAGGCGCCCGTAAAACAAAGAAAGAGAAGTATGGGGGCAGAACGATCAGCAGGCCTCGACGAAGAAGTAAAGAACCTACTTGCCAATGACTTCATACGAGAGGCCATCTACCCAGAATGGATCGCTAACTCGGTACTGGTAAAGAAGGCTAATGGGAAGTGGCGAACATGCATTGACTTCTCCAACTTAAATGACGCATGCCCGAAAGATTGTTTCCCACTTCCCCGAATTGATCAACTTGTAGACAGCACATCCGGGCATGAACTCTTATCTTTTATGGATGCATACTCAGGATACAACCAAATTCCCATGCATGCTCCCGATCAAGACCACACTAGTTTCATCACTAACTGGGGATTGTACTGCTATAAGGTAATGCCTTTCGGACTTAAAAACGCAGGAGCCACCTACCACCGCCTCGTCAACAAGATGTTTGCAGGACTAATAGGACAAACCATGGAAGTGTATGTGGATGACATGCTGGTAAGGTCAAGGAAAGCCGACAATCACGTAAGCCACCTGGACGAGATGTTTCGAGTACTTCGCCAATATAGAATGAAACTTAATCCTCTGAAATGCTCTTTCGGAGTGTCATCTGGAAAGTTTTTGGGATTCATCGTCCATGCCAGAGGGATTGAAGCAAACCCTGAACAAGTCCGAGCTCTAAAAGATATCAAAATACCTTCCACTCGAAAGGAAATGCAAAGCCTGAATGGGAAGGTGGCCGCCCTAAGCCGATTCATCTCCAAAGCAACGGACAAGTGTGTCCCCTTCTTCGAAGCTCTAAAGAAAGACAGAGGAAAGTTTGAATGGACTGACGAATGCTTAGCAGCTTTCCTTAACCTAATTGAACACCTCCAGAAACCGCTGATACTCTCAACTCCAAACGAAGGCGAAGAGTTATACATGTACCTTGCTGTATCATCTCACGCTCTAAGTGCTGCTTTGGTAAGAGAAGACAACCGCACGCAGCGGCCAGTCTACTTTGTAAGTAAGAGGTTTACGGGGGCAGAAGTCAGATATCCTAAACTTGAAAAGCTAGCATACTGTCTACTGATCGCATCACGAAAACTGCGACACTATTTTCAATCCCATTCCATCGGAGTTCTGACCGATCAACCGCTGAGACAGGTACTCCATCGTCCTGACACTTCCGAATGACTACTAAAATGGTGCATTGAACTAAGTCAATATGATATTACCTACCATCCTCGCACCGCCATCAAGGGGCAAGCCATGGCTGATTTCATTGCCGAATTCACTACCAACGAAGGTAAGGAGCAATCAGAGATAGCAGAAGAAATCAAGTGGAACCTCTTTGTGGATGGTGCATCAAACGAACAAGGCTCGGGGGCAGGTGTGGTAATAATCACTCCCAGGGGAAGTAAGCTGCACTATGGTATAAGGTTGGAATTCACTGCCACTAACAACGATGCAGAGTATGAAGCAGTGATAGCTAGATTAGAACTTGCCTTAGAAATCGGAGCCAGTTCTTTGTGTCTTCATAGCGATTCTCAACTTATTGTAAATCAAATACTAGGAGAATTCCAGGCTCGAGAAGAACGACTCATAGCATATTTAAAGAAGACCAAGTTACTTCTCAATCGATTGGACCACTATTTAGTCAAACACATCCCTCGAGAAGAGAACCAAGAGGCCGACGAATTGGCGAAGCAAGCTAGCATGAGAGGCGGCGCTATTTCCAGAGCGATAGCTATCTCAACACAACTGACCCCAAGTTTTGAGCAAGAAAATCTGATAGCTGCAACCGAAGAGGCAACTTGGATGACTCCCATCCGAAACTACTTGCAAAGTGGCACACTGCCCAACGGGCGTAATGAAGTCAAGAAAATCTTGAGGAAAGCTTCCCGCTACACAATACAAGAGGGCACCCTCTATCGGCGCGGCTTCTCTAATCCCCTATTAAGGTGTGTCGCTGGGAGGGAAGCTAAGGAAATCTTATCCAACATTCATCAAGGAAGCTGCGGAGATCACACCGGAGGGCAAACTTTAGCAAAAAAGATACTCCGATATGGATATTTCTGGCCCACCTTAAGCAAGGACGCCTTAGATTTCGTCAAAAAATGCGACAGATGCCAGAAGTTTGCTAAGATTCCGCGGCTACCAACAACTGAGATTACTCAAATGACCAGCCCTTGGCCCTTCGCAATATGGGGAATTGACTTAATCGACGAACTACCAATGGGCCGAGACGGGGCCAAATATGCTATAGTGGCAGTCGACTATTTCACCAAATGGGTGGAAGCAAAACCTCTGAATAAAGTATCTTCAGCAAAAGTTATTAACTTCTTGATCAAAAATGTTCTGTGCAGGTACGGAGTCCCATTCAAAATCATATCAGACAATGGACTTCAGTTTGACAGCGAGGAATTCGCCAACTGGTGCCGAGAGCACGGAATTCACAAAAGCTTCTCATCTGTAGCGTATCCCCAGGCAAACGGGCAAGTCGAAGCCGTCAACAAAATTCTGAAAACTCTAATCAAAAAGAAACTCAAAAAGTCAAAGGGCGCTTGGGTGGATGAACTCCCTACGGCACTGTGGGCCTATCGCACATCTTTCAGAACATCAACAGGGCATTTTCCTTTCTCTTTGGCATACGGATCGGAGGCTATGCTCCCAGTTGAAACCATCGTGCCTTCCCACCGTAGGATCCACTATAACCCAGAAGAGAACAAAGAACTCCTTCACATGTCTTTGGATCTAATTGAGGAGAGAAGAAATGATGCGGTCCTCAAAGCAGTAGCCCACAAGCAAAAAGTGGCAGCACAATGCAACTCCAAAGTCAAGCATCGTACCTTACAAGAAGGGGATCTTGTCCTCAAGCGAATCTTCCCTCACCCCGGAGCACTAGATCCAATCTGGGATGGACCATATGTAATTCATAAAGATCTCCACAATGGAGCTTATATTTTGTCAACAGTGGACGGAGAGGTGTTCCAGAGGGCATGGAACATCCAACACCTCCGTCGATACTTCTCTTAACTTGTACTGCCCATATGAAGTGAATTAACAAAGAGAATCAGTGGACGTAGGCATTTTCGTGCCGAACCACTTTAAAAAACCTTGTCTCTTTTTTAACTTGTTCCTTTGTATCTTGGCTGCTTGTTAACTTCATCCTTTTCTGTTGAATAAAATCCTGAGCATACAGCATTTCCATTCAGAGCACTCCACAGCGCAACTTCACCTGAACAAAACCTAACAGGTACTATGCGAATCTATGCCCTCGCCAATGAGACACTTTTGCTCCGGCATCCCTCTGCTGCGGGTTAACTCATTGCTCGCGACGGCCCTAAAAGCCAACTGTAATGAGCCGATTATAAGCCACCGAGAAGGCCGACTATAGCCAAGGCAGCTCATTACGGCGTTCGGCTCGCCGGCAACTATGAACCGACTATAAGCCCCAACATAAGGTGTGGCCAGCCAGGGGCAGTTCACGGTTGACGATCGGCACCTACGCTAGCCGGCCACAGTAAATCGAATAATACCCACGATTACGGGCCATAATGGCCCGGGTAGTTACTGTGCGCGATCTCGGCTCCAATGTGTCTTAAGTACGGCTGTCGTAAAAAAGAACTAACTCCCCGCGGAGGCGTAAGATGGGTGACAAATGTCTCCAAGACCCACAGCTAGGGAAAGTGACTACAAAGCCCGTTTTCCACGAACTTAAGCACATCGAAGGCCTTCCGTGATTGGAAGTTTTACTATTTCACATATTTCAATTTTATTTAAGAAACTTTTCTCCTATCCTCTGTAACAATCCCTGAAGTACAGGACATAGAACCAAAGACATTCGCTAATGGAAGCGGATACTCACAGCAAGATACTGGACCGTATTCCATACTTGGTCATAAGGGACATTCAAAGCTGCCATCTACAAGCAAAATATAAAGGGCGGTATTTCCTTCTTTCATGTGTAAACACGTGACTATAATTTATTCACACCTCACACTAGCATTGCAAGTCATAAAATTATGTTTTAAACAAGAACTTGACGTCAAACACAATTTAATTACAAGAATATGCATAGCTATATTTCTCATACAACATGTCAAAATAGCAAAAACATTCAAAAGACGACAGAATCAGCTTAAGTTAAAGAATTACACGTCAAGAATAGTGTTGTTTATTACAAGTAGCATAATTACAACCTAAGAGTTACGTTACTGTTTTGAGACTAACACATACAACAATGTCAAGTCTACAAAAAGATATCCAGGTCTAATCAAGGAGCCGGCTGCGTCGGAGTCTTATCCTTGTCCTGTTGCCCACCTGTCCGGTCAGAGAAAGAATTCATTAGTGATAAGCAACCAAGTTAACAGAAAGACTAAAAAGGAAGACTTACCAGCATCTGCTCCTTGATCATCTTGATCATCATCCTCTACTTGCATACATGCCTCCTCAGCTGCAAGCAACCGCATGCCCTCCTTCACCGCCACCTTCTCCTCCTTGGTAAACTGGGCGGTAACCACGTCCATCCTGAAGGCCACACCGCCCTCCTTATCCGCCTCAGCCTTGGCCTCCTCTAGAGCCCTGAGATAGATCCTAGCCATAACCCGGGGGTAATCATCCATCCAGGACAAGTTACCCTGCCTCCAAGTACGGAAGTACATATCCTGGAGCATCCCCTCCATCATCCGCTCGTTCTCTTCAAACTCCCTCATTCGGACCTCAGAAGCCCGCAGCTTTGCAACAACAGCATCCCTCTCCGATCGATATCGTAAACAGTCAGCCTGAAGGGACCTCCTCATCGCCGTCATCTCCTCCTTCGACTTGGCCTGAGCAAGCTCCGCGGCCTCGAGTCTCCCCGATAGTTCCTCTACCCGCTCGAGGTCCGCTTGCCGAACCTCATCCACCGTGGCAATGGCCGTGTCAATCCGCTCCTTGCAGACAGCCTTCATCCTCGGCAGCTCCGCCCTACTGGCCTCTTCAATAGTCTTCCTCAGTTGTCTGGATGCGGCCTCATGCTGGGAGATTTGGATGGCTTGGTCGGCAAGTTGTTTAGCCTGGTCGGAAACCATCAACCGTAGCCGAATGTTGGCACTTCCTATCTCTTCCCCAGCCTTGACCAATCGAGCATGGTGCCCCATCAATTTCCTGGTCTCCTCAGCGACCCGGTCAATATTTGCCTTAGCCTCGTCCCCCAAAGTTACGACCCGGGTAGTAAGCAGATCAAGGTCCAGAGACTTAGCTTTGTCAAGCACCCGCACCATAGGATTACGAGGAAGGAGATGCTCACCAGTAACCTCATCGAAGGAGATGTCGTGAGATGCCGGGTCCAGGTCCGGATAACCCGCAAAAGGATTGCGAGCTAAGCTAGGATGATCTATCGGGATGACGATTGGATTCTCGGACGGATGGGGGGAAGATATAAACTCGGTGCCCTCCTCCTCAATATCATGAATAGGCTGGAGTGTGGCCGAAGGACCAGGAAGAGATTCAAATATAGATCGACTCCTCTTCTTCTTCTGTATATCTTCTTCAATAACTCCAAGAAGAGGACGATAACCGACTACGTCTCCAGGACGGCTAGTAGAAGGCTTCGGCTTGGCGGAAGCTTTGAGGAGTTTGTATTGTTCAAGCCTGTGCCGAAGATCTGAGGTCTTGGCCGTTTTGCCCGCTCCTGGAATGAAAACCAAGTGTCACCAACATGCATTGAGCTATCATTCAAGAACTAAAAAGAGTAAAGAGAAATTCACCTTGAACCGCCGAAGTTGCTTCAGTAGAGGCGCTCCCGGAAGATAAATCGACGTCGGTCCCTACTTTATCAGCTTTCTTGGATTTCTCTGTTCCCTCCAAACCTTCAAAGGCTTGGCGGAAAGCGTCATCCGTCCACTCTTGCATCTCGCCTACTTGCCCAGAAGACAAAGCCCTGACACCGTCGCCACCTCCAGCGCCTTCTCCTCCGTCTCCGCCTTGCTCCTCCTCCACATCTCCCTCCTCCGGGATATCTGGACATGTGCTGGGAGAGGGACCGTCAGCTTTTTGAGCTTCTACCCCCCTGCAACCGGATGTTTCGGAAAGGGCCTCCTTTTGCTGCTCTTCGATACGGCCCCTTCTTTAGCTTGGGCAGCCTTCTCTTCGGCCGTGTCCCACTGCTTGACCACGGACTACTGTGGAAGGATCAAGTTGTGCTCCAAAAGTGTAGCGTTCCTGATCAGGTAAGCAGCCGACCTATCTCTTCCAGTAATAGATTCTATTTCTGCTACCATCTGAACCAGGCGATCATTCTCCACGACCGCAAAACCACCTGTCGCTAGCAAAAAATAAAAACACATAAGAAGGAGCATTGCAACCAGAACAGGAATTAAAAATAAAGCTTTGACTTACATCCGGAGGTGAAGCGCCGAATAGAAACGCAATCATCCCTGACAAAAAACCATTCCTTCTTGAACATGCTGTACTTGGAGTATAGATCCAGGACCGGCTTAAAGGATACGGCCGATTCTAAGCTGATGTAGGGAGATCCCTTCTTATAGCCTCTCAAGTTGTACAAATACCGGATCTCCCGGTTGGAAGGAGAACGCCCATATCTCCTCTGGAAGATGACGAAGAGACTCACCAGAATGGCATAGGAGTTGGGCTGAAGCTGGAATGGAGCTACCTTTAGATATGTGAGAAAGCTGACTACCCAGGCATTGAGAGGCGGGATGGCACCACACATGCAATGGTATCTGCTATAGGCAAAATATCCTTCGGAAGGATCATACGGCATCACTCCCGCATCCGGCAATAGCATGCGCGCTCGGTCGATCCCGAAAGAGCGAGATATAACATCAAGTTGCTCGCCCTTGAGTGAGCTAGGGAAGCAATCAGGAGGCAAGTTCAGAAGTTCATAAGGACCGTATCAATCTACCAATGATCTGGGGGTGGGCCCATAGCATCCCGATCCTGACTGGGCTGGGGGCACAGCGGAAGACTCTTCTTTATCCTGAGATCTCTTCTTCTCTGATCGGGTTTCCACCTTATGAGACATTTATCTGCAACAAGAACATCGTTAAAACATACGAACAGTATAGTTTGGAATCTCACTTGTAATTCGAAATATGAGGAAATTCAAGGTCTGAATATCATTCGATAACCCAAGATTCGGGTACATTCGGCACTTATACAGCTTAGCCTCATTCGGCGGTCCGAACACCCATCTCCATTCGGCAATTCAAGTGTAAAAGTGTCATTTGGTACTTGGGACACACGAGTTTCATTCGGTGAGCCAAGTCCCCATGTCCATTCGGTGATACAACGCAAAGCCATTCGGCAAAAGGAGGCTAATTACCTGATTCGGCAAGCTAAAGTGATTCGGCAGTGGGGTAAGCTTCGGAAGGAGAGGATCTGATTCGGTTGTCAAGCTTGGTAGAAGAATAACGAAGGCCTAACTCCCCTACTTATAAAGGCGGATGAAGGATGACCGGACCGGACGGTTCGGCGCATGTAACCAAATAAAAACACCCGAGCTAAAACAAAGCACGCCATATGCATGCACATGCCCTACTTTGGGGGGCAAGTGTTGGTTGGGTGTGTTTTCATCCGGTCCAACACACACTCCGAACCAAGGTCACCTCCCCTCCATCACCGAACCAGACTCCCTTCCAGCCCTACCGAACCAATCTACCCCGAACCAACCTACCCACCCATGCCGAACCAAAGTATGTGAGCCCCACCGGTCCACCATGCTCCAAGCCACTGCCGAACCAGGAGCCTGCCGGACCATACACACCGGACCAACATACCACATCTCGCCACCGAACCATCTCCAACCATCTACCACCGAACCAGGGCATTGCCGAATCAAAGTTGCCAGGCCAGATCACGTCAGCCCAGGCCCATCGGCAGCTGTATACATCCAAGACCCCTACCCCCAGCCTCACTCTATAAATAGAGGGGCAGGGGTACAACAATGGGGAAGAAGTTTGAGAGCTCAAGCACGGAGAGAACTTTCAAACAACTTTCTTTTACTGGTATCAAAGCTTTGTACTTGTAATCTGAACTAGAAAGGAGAAATAATATATAAAGTGGACGTAGGCACATTCTGGCTGAACCACTATAAATCTGCGTGTCTTTTACAGTTTAGTCCCTGTTTTTCATATATTTTCTTAATTCACCCAAATCATTGAGAACAATATAAAATCAATTAAATCATATGACTTTGAGGTGTTTGTCCATTTTTTGTGCAAACATTGTACATTTCCATTTTTTGGTTTATTCCATTGTTTTAGTATGAGATGAGTTGGATTTAGATTTTATATACAAGTCTATATATTGCAATTTTGGATATGATTATTAAATCTTTGTTATGGATACTAGAATCCCTTGTTATGGATATCGAAATTTGGACATTTTGATAAAATGGAAAAAAGGAAAAGACTTATACTATTATAGTTAAAAGGAATTGATATTTAACGTTAGTTAGGGCGTAATCCCTACATGCATAGAATAATAAATGCATATTTATTTATATATTAATTAGCATAATAAACGTATAATTATAACATATAATTGTGTAGTAAATTAGGTAATAATTATAATTAAATTCCCCTTAGGAAAGTAATTGATGTTTTAAGGCGTGATAACAAAGAATCCTTACAATGCCTTAATTATGGGACAATGAGATGAGTATTATATAGAGAGAGTATTTAAATTATGGCTAAGTCGTAGTGTTGCTAGGTCGGTCAAAAGGCATATGGAAGTCTACCTAGCTAATCTGACTATCAGCAATGTGACTTTGGGGCTGATGTCTGACATCTCATATGATAAGTATTTATGATAATGAGAGGTTAGTCCCAAATTCTATATGATAAATCTGCCCAGCTAATGTGGCTACCAGTTCCTATGAATAGTCGGACTAATATGAGATGTCATTATAAGTATGGGTCATAATATGAAAGGCCTGCTTCGGGGACTTTAAGTATTAAGTGTTGTTTGAGGGCCCGCCTCTTTTCCCCAAATGAAGTACTAATGGTCGGGATTGGGCTTAAGCACGGTTAAGGATATCTTGGAAAGGTTTGCTTCAATAGGAAGTATTAAGTGCTCAAAGAAATTTCCATGCACTGTCAGCTGGATAGATATCTATGTGGAGTCTTCCTTGGGAATAAGTATTATACGATGGGACCTACCTTAATAGAGGTCTTAAATGGTCAGAGTCTGCCTATTTTCCATTAAAAGGTATTAAGTTGCTTGAGTTCTATCCCTCACATTGTCAGATATTTATGATATGGGTTATGGGATTAGGAAACCTGCTTCGAGAATGGAAGGTATTATGTAGTTGTTTGAGGACCCGCCTCCTTTCCTATATGAAGTATTAATTGGTTTAGTTACATAAGGCTTGTTCTTATTTGAATTATGCTACCCAAGTACTAAAATAGTAAGCCTCGGAATTTCTATTCACAAAATACTTGTTGTTCTAACTCCCTCCTCATTACAACATGGGTTAGAGAAGGAGTTGATGATGTTTGAAGATGGCGACAGTGAAGCTTGTGGCAGTTAGTATCTATCTTTTTGTACTATTTTCTATTGTACCGTAAAATGTATTTTTGAAAAAAATGTTGTAACGATTGACATTATGTAATGTTTTATGACATTTGAAATGATTTGAAATAAATAGGTTCTATTATTGTTATTATATTTTATTCCTTCCGTTGTGAGTTCTAAAAAATAGATAGATAGCTCTATTTTATTATTCTTACCAACCAACAGCCAGCTTTAGAATGGGTCTGAGTTTCGATGGGTCTTTTCTGTATTGGAATGTAGACCTATTCTGGAGTGACATGTTATGGGCATTGGCCACCAACTAAAAATCATGAGCTATTTATTTTCTGCCATTGGCCGTAAATTGCCTACTCGTAGACGCAACCACTTAACATTTCTACATAAGTATAGCACCAAGTCCCGTACCACATGTATCAATGTATATGGTAAATCCTTTAGCTCCTTTTGGTATAATGCAAACCAAAGCACTGGTCAATGATTGCTTTATCTTAATAAAAGAGTCTTCAATACATGAATTCTATAAGAAGACTTGATTCTTCCTAGTTAATCGTTTCAAAGGTGTAGCAACTTTCATGAAGTCCTTAATGAACTTCAAATAGTATCCCACCAACGAAACAAAACTGCAAACTTCTTCAAACTACTCAGTAATTTCCATCCTTGCACCATGGTAACTTACCTAAATCAATGAAAATTCCGTGCTTGGATATGACATGGCCTAAGAATCGAACTTCTCTTCCCTAAATGTGACATTTAGATAACTTCACCTTCAACGGATTTTACCATAACACTTACAACAATTCTTTCAAGTGCAACTTGTGTTCTTTTTAAATTTTAGAAAAGGTTAATATATCATCTACAAATATCACCTTAAATTTATTATGTTGTTACTGAAAGACATGACTCGATCGATTAACATTATACATCGGTGCATTCATTAGACCAAATTCATTACCAACTTTCCATAAGATGCATCGGGAATGTTAAAGGTAATTTTCATAATACTATCTTTAGCCACCCTTAGTTGATGAAAACCTATGGCAATATCAAGTTGAGAGATAATTTTTGCTCTTCGGAGTTGCTCGAGCAAATCATAAATACAAGGTGAAGGATGCTAGTTCTTCCTTGTCTACTTATTCAATTCCTTGTAATTGGTATACAATCTCAAGGATCCTTTTACTTTAGTGCTGAATATAGCGAACATGACAAGTGCTCCCTACCCTTCAACAACCTACCTTTTTCGACACTCGAATCTAATACCCGAACAACAATTAAAATATCAAAGACTAAATAGAAAAAGTCATTATGATAAGATAACAGGTAAACAAAACATAATCTAACTACTAACTTTTGAACTTGGAGCGGAAGGAACCACCGTATAATACAAAACATCTTATACATAAACCATAGATCCAAGTACATAACTAGATTTGTGTTATGACCAAAAAGCACTAGCTATCGTAGGTTGTAAATGAGCCATCGTAGATTGAAAGAAAAAAGAAGCTACCGAAAGGTGATAGCTAAAACCAAGGTATGGTAGATGGTTTCAAATCTATCACAAGCTGACAGAACAAGATGTCAAAGCAGATGGTTTCAAACCTATCGCAAGCTAACTGAACAAGATTTCAAATGTTGTTGTTTTCAAAGCTATTGCAATTTGACTAAACAAGCTATTAAAGGATGTTGGTTTCAAAGCTGTCGCAAGTTGACTAAACAAGCTATCGAAGGTCGATGGTTTCAAGGCAATCACAAGTTAACTAAACAAGTTATTAAAGAAGGATGATAGTTTCATAACTATTAAGAATTGACTAAACAAGCTATCGAAGGATGAGGTTTCAAAGCTGTCACAAGTTGACTAAATGAGTTATCTAGGAATTATGTTCCAAGGCTATGACATAATGATTCGATGAACTATCGAAGATTGATACTGCTGAGCTAGCATATGTTGATCCAATGAACTATCAAAGGTTGAAGCATCTGAGCCATCGCATATTGAATGAATTAACTTTCAAATGTCGATAATACTAAGCTATTGCATGTTGATAAGGCGAGCTATCAAATGTTAATCACTAAACAAAAAGGGGCTTCCATATCTTTTTTGCTAGTTTTTTTCCGTTAGAGTGGTCTCCATAGAATCCTTCATGTGTTTCTACTAGCAATTTTATCCCTTCCTTCAAGCTTACACATCTTAAATAAGGTAGTGCATATCCTTTCTTATAAAGAATTCCATCCACTATCATGAAAGTTGGAGTTTTTCATTTGATTTTCCTAGCTTCCCCCTTTCAGATGGCAATTTCTCCATTGAAAGATGTTCGACAATAGGTGACATCCAAGTGTTATCATAATAATTGTCTACCCTTGGCTGGTTAACCCTCTTATTCAGGACTTCCCCATTAATTTCCTTTTCTTTTCATTCTCATGACATGGCTTGGGATCTTGTTAGGATTAGCAGTTCCTTTCCTTGTTCGGATGTCCCCTCTTCTATACTTGGATTTGCTTGATATCCCACTGGCACAATCCAAGTTTCTGGGGCTCCCCTTGAACTAGCTAATTTTGCTAAAGAATCTGCCTGTGAGTTTTCTCCTCTTGGAACTTGATGTATAGAAAATCCACAAATAAAGCTAACATCTTTAATAATTTCTTTACATATGAAGATAGCTTGGCGTCTTTTGCCTGATATACCTGCTTTATTTGATTTACCATCAGTTGGGAACCACTAAAGATTTGAATCCGTGGGATTTTGAGTTGTAATGCCACAATTAACCCGGCCACCATTGATTCATATTCGACCACATTGTTCGTTGTGGGAAATTCTAATTTCATGGCATAATGCAATCGATGTCCGTTTGGTGTTATTATCACATATCCCGCTCCTGCTCCTTGTTCATTCAATGCACCATCAACAAATAATTGCCACATAGTACTTTGATCCCTTTATTTTCCTGATTGTTCCTTAATAAATTAGTACACTCATTTATAAAATCCGCCAATGCTTGCCCTTTGTTAGCGGCTCATGGCTGAAACTCGATATCATACCCGCTAAGCTCAATTCTCCATTTTACCAGTGTACCCGAAGTTTCCGGCCTACTGAAAACTTGTTTGAGGGGAAAGTTGGTCAATACCCTGATTGGAAGTGCTTGAAAGTATGCTCTTAGTTTTTACGCTGTGAGTATCGAGCAATAAGCTAGTTTTTCTATAACTGGATATCACATTCCGCATCCTTTGATCGCATGCCTATATAATATACAGGAAGTTGAGCCCCACTTCCTTCTCTAATCAAAACCGAACTGACCGCATGTTCTGAAACTGCCACGTATAGGTACAAAATTTCTCCATTCTCAGGACTAGATAGTATCAGTGGCTTTTTAAAATAGATTTTTAACTCCTGAAATGCTTTCCTACAATCTCCCTCCATTCAAAGTTTTTCTTCTTCTTAATTACACTGAAAAAGGGGATACACTTATCAGTCGCTTTGGAAATGAATCTGCTTAGAGCGGCTAACCTCCCATTCAAACTCATTACTTCTTTACTAGTTTTGGGTTCGACCATATCCTTGATAGCTTGAATTTGGTTTGGGCTAGCTTTAATCCATTAAGCACTCACAAGGTAGCCAAAAAATTTCCCTGAATGGACTCCGGAGGAGCATTTCTATGGGTTCATTTTCATTTGGTATTTTCGCAGTATTTTAAACATCTCTTCTAGATCTTCAAGATGATTTTTAGCATCCTTAGACTTCACTAGCATGTCATCCACATAAACCTCCATATTTCGGCCAATCTGTTCTTT
This sequence comes from Allium fistulosum, assembly GCA_030737815.1. Classification (NCBI taxonomy): domain Eukaryota; kingdom Viridiplantae; phylum Streptophyta; class Magnoliopsida; order Asparagales; family Amaryllidaceae; genus Allium; species Allium fistulosum. The sequence continues at coordinate 684,958,945 of CM060905.1, read as the reverse complement.
AAACATCATGTTGACCAGCGTTTGATATGTAGACCCTGCATTCTTTAGTCTGAAAGGCATTGCTTTGTAGCAGTAGATTCCCTAATAAGTAATGAAACTAGTGTGTTCCTTATCCGGCTTGAACATGGATATCTGATTATATCCAGAGTGTGCGTCCATGAGAGATAACAATTTGTGCCCACTAGTTGCATCAACCAACTGATCAATTCATGATAATGGGAAATAGTCTTTTGGACAAGCCTTGTTCAAGTCAGTATAATCAATGTAAGTCCTCCAATTTCCATTTGATTTCTTTACTAACATAGGGTTTGCTAGCTATTTTGGGTAATAAATTTCCCAAATAAATCCATTCTCAAGGAGTCTTTAAGCTTCTTCTTTCAAGGCATCAGATTGTACTCTATCTAATTGTCTCTTTTTCTGTCTAATGGGGGTTGCTTCTGGATTAATGTTTAGCGCATGATACATGATCGATGGATCAATCCCCACCATATCTAAATGAGACCAAGCGAATATGTCTTTATTGGTCTTAAGAAACTAGATTAATCTTTCTTCAAGTTGCTATCCAATCCCTTTGCTACTTTGACTACCTTGGTGGAATCATCTAAATTTATGCATGTCTCCTCAAGGTCTTCTATGGGATTTATTCTTTCTATTTCCCCTCGGCGATCAAATTCAGTGACGATTCGGCTTTCTTCATCAGAATTAGCATCAACTTTTGTCCTCTTGCCTCCAGGATGAATGTACCTTTCATACATATGTTTGTTAGCTTTATTAGATCTAATTTTTGCTTCGAATGTTGGATGTAAAAATCCATCATCCAAAGGCTATAAAATAGTAGAAGAATCAAAGTAAGCAAAAGACTTCCTTTTATATTGATCAATTGTAGCGAAATACATTTCATGAGAGCTGAATTGCTCCCCATGAACTGTGTTCAACCTTTCTTCGTCAAGAATTTCACCATTAGGTACTTCGGTGAGACAAATGCATCTATTTCATCAAGCATAGGTCTGCCAAAGAAAGCGTTGTAGTAGAATGGCCGGTTGATGATTACAAAGAGAGTCTCAAATGTTCGGCAAAATAGTGGCACCCCCATTTGCACTAGAAATTTTACTTGTCCCACTGGAGTTGACCCTTTGTTGTTGAACCCGAAGATTGGTTCCAAATTGGGCTCTAGCTTGTCCTCAGGGATGTTCATCTGATTAAAGGCATGTTTAAAGACGACATTGATTGCACTACCCGTATCCACAAGGACTTTAGACACAATAGACAGTCCAATTTGAGTTGTGATCATTAAGGGCTCGTTATGAGGATGGTGAACTTCCTTCTTCAACTCCTGGAGGGTAATGGCAAGATTTGGCATAGGATTTATTATCAAATGAGAACAATAAGAACATCATTTAATCATGTGTAAGTTTCTATTACAGTAAAAATGCAAACAATAAGAACATGTAAACATACAAATCAAAAAAATTACGTTTTGATTTATGAAATTCTCTTCATCAAAACTATATCACTTTGGATTTATGAAATTTGGTAATGGTCAAAATTCCAATATCATCACATTCAACTTTATAGTCCAAACACAAAGTCCTTGGTTCAATAATAACAATTATTATTAACCAAAATGCTCTAGCCAGAGACTTTGACTTTGAGTTGACCATGATACTAACCCCATATAACTAAGGAAACGAATCCTCTCTTGAATTGTGCTTCACTTCCAATACTTCCACTCGACCCAACTATAGTCACTCGATGGAACGCCATGCCATCATTTGACTATAATCAAAGCGAAGCTTTCATATTGAACATCCACAGTATTCTCAAGTTGAGAGAACTGTGTAAATCGGTCACATCGATATTTTCTGTTTGACGTTAATTATATTTACCAACAGAAAACTATCGAGTGAGTCGTTCCATAGTTATCCAATAACTATCGGTACGTAACCCCTAGGTGCCCCTAGCAGTCATGAGTGATACACTGCCTAACATTTGGAGAGCGTTACATACTCTAGTCTCAATGGATAAATGATATCCAGTCTCGATGCATCTTGACTAGGAACATTTAAAATGGTATATTTGTTTTATTATTATAAATTACTCGCGGTTACAACACTTTGTAACTACTATCACAAAATATACCATTTATAGATTTCTTTTAAATAACTTTTAATTAAACTAATTAATTAATATAACCACGTTATATCAAGTATATAAAAGAAAGAAACACCTTTATTGTGAACAAGATTGTTCAACGAGCTAGATATATGTAACAAATTACATAATTGCCCCTAGGACATATGTGACGCCCCACCTCTATACTCACACTAGCCAAGGACACTACGGGGTAATGCCGTCGACTAGCATGAAGAATAAGGCTATTGAGAAGCGACCATCTGTGTAATTGCTTTGTGCGAGTACCGATATGTCAGATAATATAACTTACATTTCATTTCAAGAGGAAATCCGACATATCAAATACAAACTCAAAGCTACCACACAGTGGCTATGTGGACTTCGGAAACAAATAAGAAATAAGCATAACACAAATCAATCACAGATATTCATATCACAAAGGCGGAAACAAATATGAATATAACACATAAAAGTGTTCATCAAAATAGTGGTCAAACTAGATCCACTACATCACAAAAGAATAGATACAAGTGCTAGACAAAAGAATATGTATACAACAAAGAGTCTCTATCTCAAATGTATACTAACAAAAACTACTATGCTATAGTAGTTGGCCAAAATTAAGGTGACGGACACTGATAAGAAGTCAAGCAGGAGCACCTGAAATACCTCGGTCTGACCCGAGTATTATTTAAGAAGAAAATAATAAACGGATCAGTCTAGCTATAAATATCGGATAAAATGAGATAGGATAAGAGATATCACAAAAATGTATGATCACAATAATGCCATACTGTGACAAGTATACATCAGATAACAACAAAAATCATACAATATATTAAATATTCTCAAACACCAAAAGAATGTCATATTCTTTAAATTATTCACCAAAACACAAATATTGATAGAGCTTATCAATGCAATCCACGGAAAATTGGTGAAACACAAATTCTAGAAATCAACCACCAGAAATCCAGAAATCAAAAAGGGGGAGGCCTATCACAAACGGGAGCATGAAAACTAACCAACACGTGCATCACAAATGGGTCGCTAACCCATGGTCGCTAACCATAGAGCCGGTGCAACGACGTAGTACAACGGTACGCCCGATGAACCTGAAACTCAAATAAGCCGGAACAACGACGTAGTACAACGGTACTCCCAATGAACCGAACTCCATAAAACCCATAGGTCGCTAGCCTATAAAAAATGAGACGAAGTTCAACAGAACGGGGTATAGTCCCCCACGTGGACAAAGAGACATCACATATCGCTAGTCTAAACCACAAAATGATCATCATCGATCATCAAGAAGTGTCGATTACACTAAGCTAGTAAATAAATGAGTTTAGCTTCATATCCCATAACCACTGGCTTAACTTAAATATTTACGAACAAATTGTAAATTTCCACTCGAAAATTGTCATAAGATTTTCAATCGAACAAGTCTAAAAACTAACCGATGAAGTAAATGCAAGCGTTTCATACCACTTGTTTTGCTAAGCCGTTTAATTAGATTTATCATACGAATGAGGTAAAGGTTTCTATATATTAATAGGTTGGAAAAAGGTTTTATAAACTAGCTTTGTATTAAAAATAGAGTTGAAATCATCTTTGTGAAAGAGTTTGAATAGTTACTACTAGTATAGAAACCTTTGTATTTTAAAGTGACAAATCACAAAAATGATTGTAAAAACAATCAATCACCAAAGATTCACATACGAAAACGTGAATCAAATCCTTAGAATTCGATACCAAATCCATCAAAACGGATATTCCAAAAAGTCCCAAAAAAGAAGGCATCGAAGTCGATAATGATAACAACAAATCGGATCATCAAGAATCGATTAAAAAAAATCGAAACCCCACACGTAACTGCCTAAAATAGGCAAATATGCAAATTTCCCAAATTCAGTCGACTGAACCAGAAGGTCAGTCGACTGACACAGGGACAGGGACTCTCTGTCCCAGATTCAGTCGATTGAACCAAAAGGTCAGTCGACTGACACAGGGACAGGGTCTCTCTGCCCCAGATTCAGTCGACTGAACCAGAAGGTCAGTCGACTGACATACGGACAGAGAATTTTATGTCCCCGGATTCAGTCGACTGACCCTCTGGTTCAGTCGATTGAACTTTCAATTGCAGTATTCTAAGTCTAGCCCTACTAAGGGAAAAAATCCAAAAAGGAAGTGACCGGACGAACAACGGAGATTATGGATTTATGCCAAGTGACAACCCAGCCTTATAGGCTCTTCGATACACCCCGACAACATGTTCAAACATCAAAGCTAGGATTTTTAAGGATTTGACTTCAAAACACCAAAAATTGGAATATCAATCCAACCAATACAATTCAAAGGTAAATGGACAAGGAATAGATGTTAGGAATTACTACCTAACAACTATCAAAGATATAGACACAGATGTGAGTTCAAAAACTCACCTTTTAAACCCAAAACAACAAATGAGAAGCTCTAAAACAAAGGATAGGCCAATTCCTCTTCAACCTCAACTCAAGAAGCTCCAATATAAGCAAATATTTCCTAAGTTAGGGTTTAGGAATTTCTGGAATTGAAGAGATATAGAGATGGAGACGATGAAGAGGATGCTTACCTAAGCTTCTCCTTGATTTTGGACTTGAATTTGTATTTCCTAAACAAACAAGGGTTTTGGAATTCTAATTTCCAATCTCTTCCCCTATTTTTCTCTTGAGCTAGAGTGTTAGGAAATGGAATGAATGAATGAAGAGGAGTTGAGTGGAGTTAGGGTGTTATGTTGGGTTAGTGGGCTGAAACCCAAACCCAAAGCCCTAAATGAAAATATCAAAATTTTACTCAACTCTAAACATATCGATGTTTATACTCAAAAAGGTCGCAAACGTCATTTTGGACTCAATGGAAGTGGTCTCGAGTCCTAATTCGACTATTTGCAAAATGTGACATTTCGGACTTAAATCCGACTAACGATGCTATATTTAAATATACAATCGTAAAATATGCGGGTTGTTACAGACTCCCCTCCTTACAAAAAAATTGCGTCCTCGCAATACTTAAGAAAAAGAAATAAAAAGTAACAACCATATAAAGGCATAACAACACAAAAGGAAGAAATTTTGAAATGAGAAGTTCACCTTACGGAGCACGAGAGAGTAAGTCCGGATGTGTTCGTTCGATGAATTCTCTAGATTCCCAAGAGCAATCCTTAGGATTTGTGGACCATTGAACTTTCATAAGAGGAACATCTTTATTTCGAAGGCGTTTAACCTCCGTAGAAATGATACGAATAGGATGTTGCTCATAAGTCAAATTAGGCGAAACTTCAATTTCTTCAATAACACCGGGCTCAAGAATAGAATCGGAATCTCGAAGGCATTTCCGTAATTGAGAGACGTGGAATACGTCATGAATAGCAGAAAATCGAGCCGGTAATAAAAGGCGATAAGCCACCGAACCAATGCATTCGGTGATGGGAAATGGGCCAATATATCGAGGTGCTAATTTTCCTAATCGACTGAAACGCACAACACACTTCATAGGTGAAACACGAATAAACACAAAATCTCCCACAGAAAATTCTAATTTCCTTCTTCGATTATCGGCATAGGTTTTTTGTCTATTTTGAGCTTCTTTCATCCTATGACGAATAATGTCAATCTTTTCTATGGCATCCCGAATAAAATCTGGACCAAAAACCAGCTTCTCACCGGCTTCAAGCCAACACGAAGGAGATCGGCATGGCCTTCCGTAGAGTGCCTCGAAAGGTGCCATACCAATACAAGATTGGAATCTATTATTATAAGAAAACTCAACAAGAGAGATATGATCCTCCCAACTTCCACCAAAATCAAGAACACATGCACGAAGAAGATCTTCAAGAGTTTGATTCACAGGCTCGGTTTGTCCATCGGACTGAGGATGATAGGCGGTGCTAAAATTAAGCTTTGTTCCCAAAGCTTTTTGAAGACCTTTCCAAAATCCACTAGTAAATAATGGATCACGATCACTAACAATAGAAGTAGGAACTCCTCGTAATTTAACAATTTCTTTAACATAGAGTTTGGCCAAAAGAGGTACGGTCTGATTGGACCGAACGTGAATAAAATGGGTGGACTTTGTAAGTCTATCAACTATCACCCATAGGCTATCATGACCCGAATGAGAACGCAAAGACCGTCAATAAAGTCCATGGAGACTTGATCCCACTTCCAAACGGGAATGTCCAAAGGTTGCAATAACCCGTCGGGCCTTTGATGCTCGGCCTTTACGAGTTGGCAAGTCATGCAACGCTTAATAAAGTTAGCAATATCAGATTTCATTCCATCCCAATAATAAAGTCACTTCATGTCCGCGTACATTTTACTACTACTGGGATGAATGGTAAATTTAGAACGATGAGAATTTTCTAAAATATCTTTACGAAGATCACAAATATTTGGCACGATAAGTCTACCAAATTTTCGAATACCGCCACGAGCATCAATATCAAAGTCTTTCAAACCTTCAATATCAATTTTATCCCTTCAACTTTGGCTAAGAAGAACCAATTCGGGATCATCTTTTGAGCTTCAAAAATGCGGTCAAAAAGAGAAGGATGAGCCTCAAGGCTACATAAAACAAGAGGTGAACGTAAATTGGATTCACAATCTCGAATCTCACAAGTGGATAAAGTCTCGAGATCATTCCATTCGGATATCATCATAGAAACAACCGCTTGTTGGTTACAACTAAGGGCATCGGCAACTCGATTTCCCTTTCCGTGAGTATAAAGAATATCAAGATCATAAGATGCAAGGAACTCGAGCCAACGTTGTTGACGCAAGTTGAGTTCCTTTTGAGAAAATAAATACTTCAAAGATTTATGATTGGTGTAGAGAACAAATTTCTCTCCCAAAATATAATGACGCCAAATTCTAAGGGCAAAAACAATAGTCGCGAGCTCTAAATCATGAGTGGCATATCTAGTCTCGGTAGGCTTTAATTGCCTAGAAGCATAAGCGATAACACGTTCCCATTGCATGAGAATGGCACCCAAACCAACACGACTAGCATCGGTATAAACAATAAAATCTTGGTTCCCTTCGGGAATCATAAGAATAGGAGCATCAGAAAGGAGTTCTTTTAGTTTCTGAAAAGCAGCTTCACATTTGTCTGACCAAATGTATTTAACTCCCTTTTTTGTCAAACTAGTGAGAGGTACGGAAATTTTAGAAAAGTCTTTTATGAATCGACGATAATAGCCCGCCAATTCGAGAAAGCTACGAATTTCCGTCACACTCTCCAGTCTCTTCCAATTTTGAATCGCTTCAATCTTTGAAGGATCCACGGAAATTCCTGATTCAGAAATAATATGCCCCAAAAATTTCACACGAGATTGCCAAAAGTGGCATTTAGAAAATTTTGCTTTTAATTGGTTGCTCCTAAGAGTTTCCAACACAATCCAAAGATGTTTTTCATGCTCTTCCTCGGTTTTAGAATAAACAAGAATATCATCTATAAAGATGAGAACAAATCGATCGAGGAAGTCTTTGAAAACTCGATTCATAAGGTCAACGAAATAAGCTGGAGCATTCGTTAAACCAAATGGCATAACAAGCCATTCATAAGATCCATAACGAGTATGGAACGATGTCAAAGGAATGTTATCCTCTGCAATACGGAGCTAATTAAAATCGGTTGCTAAGTCTAATGTGAAAAGACTCTATCACCACTAAGTTGATCGAATAAATCATCAATCCGAGGCAAGGGATATTTATTCTTGATGGTGAGATCATTAAGCTTGCGGTAGTCAACGCAAAGCCTAAGTGTACCATCAGATTTCTTCACAAAAATAGCTAAAGCTCCCCATGGAGAGGAACTAGAACGAACAAACTGTTTTGCTTTCAATTCGGATAATTGTTTACGCATCTCCTCATTTTCCCTATTGGACATACGATAAGGAGGACGAGTGATAGGTAGAGCTCCAGGGATTAGATTAATTCTGAACTCAATTTCTCGCTTAGGTGGTAATCCTAAAACAGGCTCAAATATGTCGGGAAATTCATGAACAATGTGAATTAGAGAAATAACATCTTCCTCATCATCATTATCGTCATCATGAGGATTTAGAAAATACAAGGATGCTTTCGAATTGGAATCTGAATCTTTAAGAACAAGAGAAATCTGCTTAACAGATTGAGGATGTCGAAGATATATAGTCCACTCAGGACATAAGATATGGGCTTTATATCGGTTAAGCCAATCCATCCCAAAAATCATTCTGAAACCTAGGTATCACATAACATGCAAACCGGCTCGAAAGGCATAATCACATAAAATAATTTTGACATCTTTATAAGTAAACTGAGTGTTGCAGATCCACCAACCAGATTCGCATTTCTCAATGAAGTCATCAAGCCAATGACATTCAAAGACAAAGCATCAACAAGTTCTTTTGATATAAAAGAGTGAGATGCACCCGTATCAAAAAGAACTCGAATAGGAAGATCACGAAATATAATAATGCCATCAAGGATAGAATGAGGAATACCTTGACCAAGAGAAGTGTTAGTAGGGGCTTGCACTACATTTAGCTTGCCTTCCTTCTTGCTTTGAAGTTTGGAGAATGAAGATAAAAGATGACCCGAACTTTTGCAATAGCGACAATAAAGAAGTTTTGGGCACCTATTTGCATAATGGTCCTTAGAACCATAATTGTAGCATACTCCACTACTAGAGGTAGGAGTCTTTGCTATAGAAGTTGCTTGCTTCCCTTTCTTGTTAGGATAAGAGCATTTGAACTTAATAGGCCTCTTCTTGTTTTTGTTGAAGTTCGGTTTGGCACCCACAACTTCAACATCACTTTCTTTATCGGCCTCTTCGAGTCGAAGAGCGATATCAACAAGCTGATTGAAAGAAACTTCTAGTTTCAGAAGTAATGGCTTTTTGAGGTTCTTATTCAACCCATAAACATATCTCTAATTTTTCTTCAATGGGGTATTAATATACTCGACCCCATATTTAGATAGAGATTCGAAAGATGCGACGTAATCCGTCACAGAAGATTCACCTTGAACAAGGTCAATAAAGTGTCGAGCTAAAGGTACTTTTTCAGCTTCTGGCACAAACTTTAACTCGAACCTTTCCCGGAATTTCTCCCAAGTAAGATCTGCTTCAATAATTTCTGAAATGATAAGCTCATACCAATCTAATGCTCACTCCTGGAGCATACTAGAAGCCACTTGGACTCGATGAAGATCGATAAGATTCATGTGGAAAAAGATGTGATCGCATGTTCTAAGCCATGCTTGGACTTCTATAACGCTTTCGGAACCCTTGAAAGGCCTTCCACCCAAGTTGGTGTTATCATTGTACAAGCGTGCAAACCTAGATTTAGGATGAGTAGGCTCTGGAATGGGTCTGATAGCTTGAGCATTTTTCACAAGATCTAAGAGCTGCTGGGCAGACATAAATACTCCGTCCTAAGGAGTACCACTGGATTGACCGGTGCTGGGATGGCCTGGTCTAACCATTTCTCTTCTTTAAGAAAGAAAGAAGAGGAAAAAGGTTATTCACAAAATGAATATCAAACAAACTTGATTGATAAAACAAGGCATCATAAAAAGAAATAGGATAGATCGGTACGAAGACTCGAATTAAATCCTATAGCACGATTCCTAAGAAAGACTTAGGACAATGATCCTTGCTAGATTATTCTACATTGTTCCGAAGTTTGGCTCTGATACCAAGCTGTGACGCCCCACCTCTATACTCACACCAGCCAAGGACACTACGGGGTAATGCCATCGACTAGCACGAAGAATAAGGCTGTTGAGGAGCGACCATCTGTGTAATTGCTTTGTGCGAGTACCGATATGTCAGATAATATAACTTACATTTCATTTCAAGAGGAAATCCAACATATCAAATACAAACTCAAAGCTACCACACAGTGGCTATGTGGACTTCGGAAACAAATATAGAAATAAGCAAAAAACAAATCAGTCACAAATATTCATATCACAAAGGCGGAAACAGATATGAATATAACACATAAAAGTGTTCATCAAAATAGTGGTCAAACTAGATCCACTACATCACAAAAGAATAGATACAAGTGCTAGACAAAAGAATATGTATACAACAAGGAGTCTCTATCTCAAATGTATACTAACAAAAATTACTATGCTATAGTAGTTGGCCAAAAGTCAGGTGACGGACCCTGATAAGAAGTCAAGCAGGAGCACCTGAAATACCTCGGTCTGACCCGAGTATTATTTAAGAAGAAAATAATAAACAGATCAGTCTAGCTACAAATATCGGATAAAATGAGATAGGATAAGAGATATCACAAAAATGTATGATAACAATAATGCCATACTGTGACAAGTATACATCAGATAACAACAAAAATCATACAATATCTCAAATATTCTCAAACACCAAAAGAATGTCATATTCTTTAAATTATTCACCAAAACACAAATATTGATAGAGCTTATCAATGCAATCCACGAAAAAATTGGTGAAACACAAATTCTAGAAATCAACCACCAGAATCCAAAAATCACAAAGGGGGAGGCCTATCACAAACGGGAGCATGAAAACTCACCAACACGTGCATCACAAACGGGTCGCTAACCATAGAGCCAGTGCAACGACGTAGTAGAACGGTACGCCCGATGAACCTGAAACTCAAATAAGCCGGAACAACGACGTAGTACAACGGTACGCCCGATGAACCAAACTCCATAAAACCCATAGGTCGCTAGCCTATAAAAAATGAGACGAAGCTCAATAGAACGGGGTACAGTCCCCCACGCGGACAAAGAGACATCACATATCGCTAGTCTAAACCACAAAATGATCATCATTGATCATCAAGAAGTGTCGATTACACTAAGCTAGTAAATAAATGAGTTTAGCTTCATGTCCCATAACCACTGGCTTAACTTAAATATTTACAAACAAATTGTAAATTTCCACTCAAAAATTGTCATAAGATTATCAATCGAACAAGTCTAAAAATTAACCGACGAAGTAAACGCAAGTGTTTCATACCACTTGTTTTGCTAAGCCGTTTAATTAGATTTCTCATACGAATGAGGTAAAGGTTTGTATATACTAATAGGTTGGAAAACGGTTTTATAAACGAGCTTTGTATTAAAAATAGAGTTGAAATCATCTTTGTGAAAGAGTTTGAAAAGTTACTACTAGTATAGAAAACTTTTTATTTTAAAGTGACAAATCACAAAAATGATTGTAAAAACAATCAATCACCAAAGATTCACATACGAAGACGTGAATCAAACCCTTAGAATTCGATACTGAATCCATCAAAATGGATATTCCAAAAAGTCCCGAAAAAGAAGTCATCGAAGTCGATAATGATAACAACAAATCGGATCATCAAGAATCGATTAAAAAAAATAGGAACCCCACACGAAACTGCCTAAAATAGGCAAAAATGCAAATTTCCCAGATTCAATCGATTGAACCAGAAGGTCAGTCGACTGACACGAGGACAGGGACTCTCTGTCCCTAGATTCAGTCGACTAAACCAAAAGGTCAGTCGACTGACACAGGGACAGGGTCTCTTTGTCCCCAGATTCAGTCGACTGAACCATAAGGTCAGTCGACTGACACAGGGACAGAGAATTTTCTATCCCCAGATTTAGTCAACTGACCCTCTGGTTCAGTCGATCGAACTGTTAATTGCAGTATTCTCAGTCTAGCCCAACTAAAGGCGAAAATCCAAAACGGAAGTGATCGGACGAGCAATGGAGACTAGGGATTTATGCCAAATGACAACCCAGCCTTATAGGCTCTTCGATACACCCCAACAACATGTTCAAACATCAAAGATAGAATTTTTAAGGATTTGACTTCAAAACACTAAAAATTGGAATATTCATCCAACCAATTTAGTTCAAAGGTAAATGGACAAGGAATAGATGTTAGGAATTACTACCTAACAACTATCAAAGATATAGACACAGATGTGAGTTCAAAAACTCACCTTTTAAACCCAAAACAACAAATGAGAAGCTCTAAAACAAAGGAAAGGCCAATTCCTCTTCAACCTTAACTCAAGAAGCTCCAATATAATAAGTTAGGGTTTTGGAATTTCTGAAATTGAAGAGAGATAGAGATGGAGAAGATGAAGAGGATGCTTACCTAAGCTTCTCCTTGATTTTGGACTTGAATTTGTATTTCCTAAACAAACTAGGGTTTTGGAATTCTAATTTCCAATCTCTTCCCCCATTTTTCTCTTGAGCTAGAGTGCTAGGAAATGGAATGAATGAATGAAGAGGAGTTGAGTGGAGTTAGGGTGTTATGTTGGGTTAGTGGGCTGAAACCCAAACCCAAAGCCCTAAATGAAAATATCAAAATTTTACTCAACTCCAAACATATCGATGTTTATACTCAAAAAGGTCGCAAACGCCATTTTGGACTCAATGGAAGTGGTCTCGAGTCCTAATTTGACTGTTTGCAAAATGTGACATTTCGGACTTAAATCCGACTAACGATGGTATATTTAAATAAAACATTTAAATATACAATCGTAAAATATGCGGGTTGTTACAGAATACCCCTAACTCTATCAATTTAGTGCTATGAAGGAGCTCAAAAAGTTTGAGGGCGATCCGATCTATCTCAATGGATCGCTATCTATACATAGCGGATGGATCGCTAGCTATTCATAAACTTAGCATATTTTTGAGTGATCTTAGCTTGGTTGTCTTTCTATCTTCTATTTAAGTGTCTTGTCCAAGTATCAAGTCGTTTGGAGTTAGTTTGATCATCTATCTTTATGAGTCATCTAGTCCAGAAGAATCGTCCATAGCTCACTCAATACTTAGCCAAATCATATGAAACTTCACATATGAAATGTAGAAGAGTAGGAGAGTCTCCCCCATAGATCATAGGTCATGGGGCCTAATCCTTATAGATCGAACCCGATGGATCAAACTGGCCCAGTTCGGAGAAGAATCATTCATAACTCGATCAAAACTTAAGGAAACCAGACGAAACTTTGCAGGTACTCTCTCTAGGAAGTGTGGACCTACAGTATAAATTTCAGGTTTTGGGGCCTAACCTACACTGATCTTGAGCGATCTATCTAGTTAGATCGCTAGCGATCCATCAAACAACCTCCAAATGATCCCTTTTTTCTATGAGCCTTCTTTTATGTCTTCTAAGTGTTCTTCCAAAATTTCAAGTCAATCTGACTCCGTATGAGTTCTTTAGGTCCATTTTAAGTTAGCTACTTTTGGTCAAACAGCTTGACTCGGATGAGTCTTCACTTCTCAAGCTAGATTGTTTGGCATGCTATGAAACTTGGAAAGCGTGCTTAGAAGTGGTAATGAATCATGATGCAAGAGGTTCGGACAACTCATAATTCTTCCCTATGGATCGCTAGCGATCCATGGGTGATAGATCGCTAGTGATCCATCTACTTAGTATTTTATTGGTTGATTTTCCTTGAGTCCTATTAGCATGTTTGCTTGGTTGTTTTGGTTGAGTCTCGAGTTATTATGGCATAGTATAAATGTTCTAACTCCTATTAAATTTTGATGGTTAAAAACACAGCTAACATGGAATTACTTGTTTATGTTTTTGAAGCTATTCTTCTCCTTTTTGAGAATTGGGCAATCTTTCTTTATGTGGCCTATCCTGTCATATTCATAAAATTTGAACGATAAAGACGAAGGATCATTATTGTTGTTGCCAAACTTTTTAGACTTCTTATACTTCAGAAACCTCCTAAATCTTTTGGCTAGAAATGCAACACCATCGCCATTTATATCAGATTCTTCTTTCTCTTCTTGAAATGTGATTATCTTTCTATCTTGAGTTCTGCCACCAAGTTCACTTCATACGACATGATATATTTCTTATTAACTCTTCTGTTAACAAAAAAACTTGTCAACATCATGCTATATGAAAGGTATTTAAACTCAAACGAAACCAAGTTATTGAAATGATATCTTCCTTCATAACATACCTTTCGACTGATTGTCTTAGTCGAAAGGGTTTTAGCGATAGCCCTACCTTTCGACCTGGGTAACTTAATCGAAAGGGTCTAAAGAGTTTAGCTCTACCTTTCGACCAGGCTGATTAGTCGAAAGTCTTCAAAAAATTAGTTCAGGAGTGTAGGCTAAGGAAATAGCATCATGCATGAAACCTTTCCTTTGAGTGAGTCAGAAGTGACTGATCGTTTAAGTTTTTCATTCCTTTCGATCATGTCGAAAGGTCTTGTTCAGACTCCCTTTCGACCATGTCGAAAGGTATGCTTGCTTCACTAATGCAACACAGCCACTCATGAATCGATGGTTTCGCTTCTACTATTGGGGTATCCCTATGAAAGGGTCTCAGATGAAGTTGGGGATAAATCCCTTTCGAATGATTTCCTCTCTAATTCATTGTTAGTCAATTAAAAATTGGGATCCCATCGAAACACCCCTTTCGACTAAGTCGATAGGGGCTCCATTCTTTTGAAACGAATTCGACTTGTAACTGCCTAAGCTCCTCTTTGTTTTCATGTATAAGATCGACCTGGAAATTCCCCAACTTCATAAACTCATCATTGTCGAAACCCCATCATCATACTTATTTTCATTGTTGGTTCTGATGATGTGTTTCGACTGTATATACCAAAGTCGATCATATGCATTGCATGGACAAAAGAAGTTAAGAGAATAGGTTAGAATCATGTGCAATTGATCATTGAACTAGCTAATGATCTAAATGATCTTCCTCGTCATCAAAGTCCTTATTGAACAAGCCATTCCTCCTTTATTAATAATCCAAAATGAGTTACAAGTAATATAGCTTTCTCCCAATTTTATTTAGGGTTTCTAGAGGATTTAATTGCAGCTAAGAGAGTGGAGTAGAAGAAATGAATTCGGGATTCCAGAGTTCGATCCCAAAACTGGACCCCTTTGGTCTCATTTATAGATGCAAGTCGGCCTCCCTTCCGTTCTCATGCTCTCGACTCGATCGAAGGGTCTCTATTTATAGCTGCTTCAGGCCTTTTAACTTAGTCGAAAGGCCATGTCTCCTTTCGACGGTTTCGAATGGAATCTCTTTTGTGCTTTCTGATTTACCCTTGGCTTCCAAACCTTTCGACTGAGTCCAAAGGGTCCTTTATTAACCCTTTGCTTTTGTTGAGTTTTGAGTGTCTCTTTTCACTGCTTCCTCCAAAACAACTTTCGATGCTATCGAAAGGTCTCTAGATGCGCTTTTTCCTTCATGTTTCCTTGTTGTCACTAGGAGTAAGGCAGGAGCCTTCGACTCTGTCGAAAGATTATCCATATGGGTTTTCGAAGATGTTGAAGTACTAATGGTTTCGATGATGTTGAGTAGCTTTCGAATGCATGCCTGAGAATTGAGGCGGAACTTTCTCCTAATATCAGTGGCCTTGACCGGTTCGAAAGGTTTGGAAATACTTTCGAAAGGGTTGTGATAAGGGCAAAACGCAGATTCTGGTATAATAAAGATAAATAGTGATTGATAAAGACCCGAAACTCAGATTCGGGTATTAGTAAATGAAGTTCGGAAACGAATGTCCCGAAACCTAGATTCGGGTATTAATGGATGATATTCATATATGGGAGTCTTGAAACCCAGATTTGGGTATTAGTAAGTGGAGCTCAGTCCTACTCCTTTGACGTATGAACCCTTCAGGCCTTGTATAGAAGTAATTTGATTGGTTGCCTCTTGAACTAGGACTTTTTAGTCTGTAATTGGATATACCGCTTCTTGGGCTTGAACATCTCAATCTCTTATTTGATGAGCCACTTGTGATGACCCACATTTCGGAAGGTTTAAATCGACAATAATCCACACATGTCCAACTTAAACAATTCGGAACATAGATAATCAATGGGGTTAATTAAGAAAAATAAGAAAAGAAGAAGAAAACAAACATAGAATCTCGCAGCGGAACGACAAAATATAATAATCAAATAAACAGTTCATGAAAATTGTTTATAATATACATTTGATTATAATTTATACAATATTTATCAGAGTTATATATACAACAGGGATAAATAAAATAATGCAGCAGACAACATGATGCAGGAATAATAATAGTAATAATATACCAAATCTCCATCTTCATCCTCCGGAAAATGACCTTCAATGCACTGAAAAACTCAGGGCTGACCCGAGCGTAATGAAAAACAAAACACTTGAGTCAGGACTAAAATATCCTTATGTGAGTCAAATGGATATCACATAACATGAGCATAATAGCGTCAGAGATGTTTACGGGATTTCACATCTCCTATCCAGTGTATAACGTGCATGCAATAACTCAAGATACGTTACGGGATTTTCCATCTCTTAAGGATCCATCAAAATATTTATATATAGTAGAATACGCTGCATATATAATGTCTAATCAGTAAAATAAATATTGAAACTAGCGTTAAGGTGTTACCATTATCCCCCTTAATACATTTTTATAAAAGCATCGTAGTCTATACAGTAATGTAAACTCCACCGTAAACTGGTGGGCTATCTGGGACCACTCCATGGGTACAACACAAACAAAAGTCGTAGTGGGCTCGAACAGGATAAATATGACAAGGCAGGCGAGGCAATACCCAGGGTAGGATTCTACCGTTTTGCCCTCCCAGACTGGTGGTAACGCATAACCTTAGCTACCGCCCACCTCGAAACAACACTTCCATAATCAAAGGTGGCCATCAATCAATCACAAAGTAAAAGATATGGTTTCGAAGAAGCATGTTCGATAGGGTGAGCAACACCACTTGGCCCGGTATAGCTCATGTTTTAGTCATTTTAATTATGACTCGAAAATCAAGGCTATTCATCATCGTTCTCTTAATTCATTCCAGCAAACGCCTCCAATTCAACCTCCACATTTTGGATAACATCCACCGCGTACACAGTTGTTTAAGTGGTTCCAATATTGTCAAAATGTATGCCAATAAGAGGCCCCGGTCTCTTTAACAACCAAACATCATTTTTCACACCAGTTGGTACTTTTATATTTCGTAAACAATTCGTACTCGATATCAAAATATCATATTCCCTTCAAAATCAAATTCATTTCGAAATCATTATATTTACTCAAAATATACAATTTCAATTCAAAATCATCTTCGCCTTAATATCTGGATTTCGCTTCCAAAATTGTTTCGAATTTCAATTTAGGTTATAACTTCATTTTAACCCAATTTGTATTTAAATCAATGATTTAAATATAAACGTTCCAACCTTTGACCCGTTTGAATTTTAGAAATAGTTTGGAAAAAAAATTAAATTGTTTAAAAATAATTTAAATAGTTAAAATAGTTTGATATAAAAAGGTTTAAGTATTTAAAATGTTTTATAAA
This sequence comes from Allium fistulosum, assembly GCA_030737815.1. Lineage (NCBI taxonomy): Eukaryota > Viridiplantae > Streptophyta > Magnoliopsida > Asparagales > Amaryllidaceae > Allium > Allium fistulosum. The sequence continues at coordinate 684,941,465 of CM060905.1, read as the reverse complement.
ATAAGATAGTTTGGAAAATCAAAATAGTTTGGATATTTAAAAAGATAGATTTTAAATAGTTTATATTAAAATAATTTATTTGAAAATAGTTTCAAAGTCAAACTGATTCAATTCCAAATTTTCCAATTCAAATCAATTTCAATTTCCATTATGAATTAATCGATTCAATTCCGATTTCAATTCTAATTTAACTTTGATTCAAATTTCAATCCAAATAAATTCGATTTCGATTTCAAATTAATTCAATTTCACTTTCAATTCCAATTGATTTCAATTCCAACTTGAATAAGTTTCAATTCAATTCTCAAATTCAAACCATTTCAATCTATATCAAGTTTGAGTTCGATTTCAAAGTATCGATTCAAATCATTTAAATCGAATGTAACTTCGATGTTCAATTCAATGTTCAAGTCTTTTAAAATAATTCAATTTCGAGCCAAAGTTTGAAATATCAATTTAAATCTCTTTTTCTAGTACAAATTTCAAAGTTCGAATAAAATTCAACCTTCAAACAATTTTTTTTGTTTTGATTTCCATAATTCAATTATAACTTTATATTCAAACTCGATTCCTCAAATAATTCTTGTTAACAATTTCAATTTCCTCGGGTTCGAAAATAATCCAATTTCCATAAATTTGATTTTCATTTCTTTAGATCAAATCATTTAAATAATTTTAAAACCAAGACTTTTAAAATTATTTAATTTAACCAATCCGGTGTCCGTATATAATTTTCTATCCTATGGCCAAGTGATCAGTTATTTCGATTAAATTTCAAGGATCGATATATATCATTTCAATCCAAAATAAATGTTATAGGTATATATCATTTCAACCTATTTCTTAACTTATTCGAAATAATTCGATTTACAGTTTAATATATTGTCCAATAATTTACAGGGTGATACATGATATATAAAATAAATAAACATCCAAATAATCCAAAATATCAATCAATAGCATCTATCACAATCAACATTCCCAAAAGAGTCAATATATCACAACAATTAACCAATTATCAATAATTGGGAATTTAACTATCAGTTTAATTCCAATTTCAATTTAACCGTTAATTCAAAATTTCTAACATATAAATTTCTATATTGATTTCCATGTAAGTTAAATTTACCAAACAACAATCCATGAATTTAAATCACTTCAAAATTTCAATTTAACTAACATAAAGATAATTTAGTCATTTGTGAGCATTATGAAACACTCACTTTTTATTTGAAACTGAAAAATTTTCCAGCTTCAAATAAATTTCAAACCAACTCTGTGACGTAGTCTTCGATGATACGAATCTAGTGCAACTCGTTTCGCTCGAATCGGACCTCGCAAGGAGAAGTTACACAACAATTAACATAACGATTAATTAAAAGTTAATTAACATATTAATAATATAATTAAATAACAAAACTCTTCCTCAATCTTCTGCTCTCATTCGAAACCGTGAAACCCATAACACACGCGCCACATCAACGTGCGTGCGCCACTCGAGGCAACCTGACCACCATCCACCCACACCATGACGTGTGCTGCGTCATCCACTATTCCCGCCTACGACCACAAAATCTCCGCCGCCTCTGTTCTCGAGAATAACTCCAAAAAAGCGCGCGACTACAAAGCTCGATTCTGGCAATCTTGAGACGTAATGGCATAAACCAACGTTGGATATGTAAAGCTCGTCGAGCTCTACAACATTGCTTTCGAAAGTTTTTGAATTCGATGAACGGATTGAGAGATATCGAGGAGAGAAGGTGGCGAATTTTCGGCCATTAATTTCATTTAGAGAGAGCAGCTGAAGCAAGGGTTAGAACGAAAATAAAATAAACGACTTATTATATAAGTTTCTGACCTAATTGAGCCGCAAAATTTCCGAACTCCAAACTAAGCGTGCCGCCTGGCGTTCATTATGTCTTACCCCCATTTCGAACATAATGGAACTGGTTTTGAGGCCTAATTCAACCGTATTCAGAAGATAGCTTTTCAAAATCAATTAATTTTAATTGAATTTCTTTAATTAATTTCTACGTGTTTCAAGATCGCATGGCCAAACGGAAAGTCCGATCGCTACGAAACTTGAAATCCTACAATAATTCACTATTACGGATCTGATGAAACTGATTCCGTCAAAATCCGAGACAGTGGCCAAAATGGCTATTTTTACACGTTAATTATAATATAAATTTCCAATTTCTAATTATTCACTTTTAAATCCAATTTCAAATGTTAACAATCTTCATTCATGTTTAAATAACATTTAAATCAATTTTTCGATACCATTTTCATTCACATTAATTCAAGATTCAATTATTTAAATAATTGCAATATTAAACTTAAACAATTTTAATTATTCAACAAATTACATTAATAACCATTAATTTCAAATGAATGTTAGTTATCAATAAATATTTCATTTCTATTTAATTATCCAATATTTATTATTTAATTCCCGTTATTGATAACAAACACATTCGATACATAGAATTCATTTCAATATTTGATATCGCTAAAATCTTCGGAATTGTTTATTTCAAAATTTTATTATATTCATAAACTACAATAATAAATCATTAAATTTTATTTCTAATCATTTTTATTCAATAATTATATTAAATTTAATAATTTAAAATAGTTAAAAATACAGGTCATTACATTCTCCCACACTCGAAACTTTTCGTCCTCGAAAAGAGACTAAGTACGGAATTTAACACTTGATATATTTAATTCAAAACAATCAACTTATAAAGACATTAAAATCTTATTAGAAACTTTTACTATGCTTCTACTACGCCACTCCGATTGGCTTATGGAAATAACAAGTTAGTTATCAAAACAAGTTATAAAATTTTCAAAACCCCAAAAAATTTCTAACATCGGGATTTATGGAAAATTTCGGCAGAGTCTCCTTTGCGTGGCTCGATAGAAAAAAATTTACAATATAATATATAACACAAATATATACCAAACATATTGAATAAACATCTTATCTCAATGATGAGGCATCCCGTAGGGAAAAATATAAAAGTGTGGTATGAAATCCAAGGTACGTAACTTATTATTATTAATACGAGCGAGTTCGCTCGTATTAAGCAAGCAAAAGTAAAATAAAATCTGCGTATACATCCAAACGGTCTTCGTATGTACCTATCTCAAAAATTTGAATATTAGTCACTTAAAGTAAGATATAGAACACGTATGAGTTAAATATAATCACATAACATGATTTTGAATCCAAATTATAAGCATAAGCACAAATACACAACATACAACAATCATATGCGATCAAAACAGTAGTAACACTAGTTTACAACTAAAGAAACCAGTTAACCATCCATATTCATCCAATTAATCCAATTAATTCATAACTATGTGAGTTTACATTATCCAATGTCAATATTTAATTTATACACTTCATTCCTTATTAATATTCAAATTTTATCAACATCCAATCGATTTGCTTCAAATTTATTTACATTTATTTCATTTACATTCAATTTATTTGATTTAATTTGTTAAATTTCAATTGTTTTACTTTTTTTAACGTATTTTCATATAAATTCATTTATGAACCATCTTATAAAATTATCCCACTTAACCTTCTTTAAATTAAATTTATTTTATTTCCACTTAGTATATTCTTTTTTAATACTAATATTATTTATAAACCATTTCACAAACCATTTAAGTTTATTATAAATATTTTATAAAATGCAGCTCATGTTTATTTATTTTTCTTCATAACTTAAATTCAATATTAATTCTTTGATTCGCTTCATTAGTTTATCTCATTTATTCATATCATTAACTTAAGTAAATTTTATTTTATAACTCGAATTCATATAAATAAAAAAAATTATCACAATCAATTTATTCAACTTCTCTTAAGTTAATTTCATCTTATAATTCATTTTGTTAACCTATTCCATATTAAGTTAGTTAACATTCAATTTTATTGAAACTCATTTTATTTGCATTTAATTTATTTATATCCAATTTTAAATCGAATTCAATTACTCATATTAATTTTTACTTACTCCCATTTATTTTTATTCAATTTCTTTCACAATTCAAATTGCATTTCATTTTATAATTCAAGTTGTATTCATTTTATTAATTCATTTTATAGCCTAAGTGGAATTTATTCACTTTACTAATTCATCTAGTTCAATTCAAATCCAACTCACTCATTTAATCTTTATTAAGTGAAATTTATTTCATTTGATCCATTATTTGGTTTATTTAACTCTATTTTAAATTTTTTTTCTTCTTGTCACTCATATTGAACAAATTTAAATTTTTTTTACCTTAATATTTATCAAATCTATAAGTTATATAAACTAGTTTACTTAAAATTTCATTTCGTTATTTTATCTAATCCATTTCAAATACAATTCACTTTTTATTTAAGCTTTCTTGAGTTAAACTTGATTTTATTTACTTCATTTCACTAACTCGATTTATTTAACATTTCTTAGGTTAATTCTTTTATTTCATATCTCAATTTCAATTTTTCTTTTGTTTGCTTAACCAAAATGTTTAACCATTTTAAAATTCGATTTTATTTTCAAGTTCAAATTCATAAATTATAAACTTATTTTTCTTTCATATCATTTCAATTTATAAGTTCAAAACTATTTTCATATATTCATCAAATCATACTTGGAATAATTTTTCGCAATCATAACTTGTTTAACTAGAAATAAATTTCTTTCGGTAGCAATTCTCACTTAGAAACTCAAAAATGAATACCGGCGATGCTGTAGTCATCCCCAGAATTTTTTCCCGACGACTAAAGCGGGTTCAATACTTTAATTTCTTACAGAAAATCTTTTCAAAATATATTTCTCGTCAAAACACTTTCAAATAATATTATTATTAATTTTGAAGGCTTTGAAAACAATTTTGAAAACAAAGGGATTTAAATTCTAAAATTCTAAATTTTTAAATCCTTCTATTTATAATATATCTTATACACTTCCATTTCTTTATTATGAAAATGTTTCATTAATTTACATCTTTGTTATTTCAAACAATTTTTATTGTAATTAGATTCCAATTCAATTTAATTTATCAACGCTTCGTAAAATAAAATTCACAAAGTATTCATTTTATTTTAATTCAACCAATAATCGATGATAACTAACTATTATCATCTCCTAACAAAAACTTCATTAATAATCATTTTATATATATAATATAATTTAGGTAAAATTATTTCATTTTCCCTATTTTAAAACAATATTATGTCGACTTGCCTCGTTTAAGTGTATAAGAATCCCTATCGATAGCATAGTGTCCCACACATCGACCAGAATTCATAAATGACTCAACGGATAAGTAAACACAATATAAAACATTTTTTAACACTAAAAAGTATGCTCTCTCATATATATACACACACTTAAACAACTCATTCTAAGGTATTACTAACTTATCTCTAATTAATCAAAACCTCACAAAGCTAAGGTTATCGCTAAACCAAAGCTCTGATACCAACAATGACGACGCACATTTGGGAAGGTTTAAATCGACAATAATCCACACATGTCCAACTTAAACAATCTGAAACATAGATCATCAATGGGGTTAATTAAAAAAAATAACAAAATAAGAAGAAAACAAACAAAGAATCTCGCAGCGGAATGATAAAATATAATAATCAAATATGCAGTTCATGAAGCTGTTTATATTATACATTTGATTATAATTTATACAACATTTATCAAAGTTATATATGCAACAGGGATAAATAAAATAATGCAGCAGACAATATGATGCAGGAATAATAACAGTAATAATATACCAAATCTTCGTCCTTTAGAAAATGATCTTCAATGCGCTAAAAAACTCAGGGCTAACCTGAGCGTAATGAAAAACAAAACACTCGAGTCAGGACTAAAATATCCTTATGTGAGTCAAATCGATATCACATAACATGAGTGTAATAGCGTTAGAGATGTTTACGGGACTTCACATCTCCTATCCAGTGTATAACATGCATGCAATAACTCAAGAGATGTTACGGGATTTTCCATCTCTTAAGGATCCATAAAAATATTTATATATAGTAGAATACGCTAGATGTATAATGTCTAATCAGTAAAATAAATATTGAAAATAGCGTTAAGGCGTTACCACTATCCCCCTTAACGCATGTTTATATAAGCATCGTAGTCTATACAGTACTGTAAACTCCACCATAAACTGGTGGGCTATCAGGGACCACTCTATAGGTACAACACAAACCAAAGTTGTAGTGGGCTCGATCAGGATAAATATGACAAGGCACGCGAGGCAATACCCAGGGTAGGATTCTACCGTTTTGCCCAACCGGACTGGTGGTAACGCATAGCCGCAGCTAGTGCCCACCTCGAAACAACACTCCCATAATAAGGGGTGGCCACCAATCAATCACAAAGTGAAAGATATGGTTTTGAAGAAGCGTGTTTGATAGGGAGAGCGACCCTACTTGGCCCGGTATAGCTTCTGTTTTAGTCATTTTAATCATGACTCGAAAGTCAAGGTTATCACATCGTTCTCTTACTTCATTCCAGCAAACGCCTCCAATTCAACCTCTACATTCTAGATAACATCCATCGCGTACACAGTTGTTAAAGTAGTTCCAATATTGAAAGAGAGTATGCCAATAAGAGGCCCCGGTCTCTCTAACAACCAAACGTAATTTTTCACACCAGTTGGTACTTTTATATTTCGAAAACAATACGTACTTGATATCAAAATATCATATTCGCTTCAAAATCAAATTCATTTTGAAATCATCATATTTACTCAAAATATACAATTTCAATTCAAAATCATCATCGCCTTAATATCTGGATTTCGCTTCCAAAATTGTTTCGAATTTCAATTTAGGTTATAACTTCATCTTAACCCAATTCGTATTTAAATCAACGGTTCAAATATAAACATTCCAGCCTTTGACCAGTTTGAATTTTAGAAAATAGTTTGAAAAAAAAATTAAATCATTTAAAAATGGTTTAAATAGTTTTATATAAAATGATTTAAGTATTTAAAATGTTTTATCAAATAAGATAGTTTGGAAAATCAAAATAGTTTGAATATTTAAAAAGATAGATTTAAATAGTTTATATTAAAATAATTTATTTGAAATAGTTTCAATGTTAAACTGATTCAATTCCAAATTTTCCAATTCAAATCAATTTCAATTTCAATTTCAATTTCAATTTAATCAATTCAATTCTGATTCCAGTTCGAATTTAACTTCGATTCCAATTTCAATCCAAATAAATTCGATTTCGTTTTCAAATTAATTCAATTTCACTTTCAATTCCAATTGATTTCAATTTCAATTCCAACTTCAATAAATTTCAATTCAATTCTCAAATTCAAACCATTTCAATCTATATCAAGTTCGAGTTCGATTTCAAAGTATCGATTTAAATCATTTAAATCAAATTTAACTTCGATGTTCAATTCAATGTTCAAGTCTTTTAAAATCATTCAATTTCGAGCAAAAGTTTGAAATATCAATTTAAATCTCTTTTTCTAATACAAATTTCAAAGTTCGAATAAAATTCAACCTTCAAACAATTTTTTTTTAATTTCCATAATTCAATTATAACTTCAAATTCAAACTCAATTCCTCAAATAATTCTTGTTAACAATTTCAATTTCCTCAAGTTCGTAAATAATCCAATTTCCATAAATTCGATTTTTATTTATTTTAATCAAATCATTTAAATAATTTCAAAACCAAGGCTTCTAAAATTATTTAATTTAACTAATCCGATGTCCGTATATAATTTTCTATCCTATGGCCAAGTGATCAGTTATTTCAATTAAATTTCATGGATGGATATATATCATTTCAGTCCAAAATAAATGTCTTAGGTATATATCATTTCAACTTATTTATTAATTTATTCAAAATAATTTGATTTATAGTTTAATTACTGTCCAATAATTTACAGGGTGATACATGATATATAAAATAAATAAACATCAAAATCATCCAAAATATAAATCAATAGCATCCATCACAATCAACATTCCCAAAATAGTCAATATGTCACAACAATTAACCAATTATCAATAATTGGGAATTTAACTATCAGTTTAATTCTAATTTCAATTTAACTGTTATTTCAAAATTTCTAACATATAAATTTCTATATCGATTTCCATGTCAGTTAAGTTTACCAAACAACAATCCATGACTTTAAATCACTTCAGAATTTCAATTTAAGTAACATAAAGATAATTTAGTCATTTGTGAACGTTATGAAACACTCACCTTTTATTTGAAACTGAAAATTTTTCCAGCTTCAAATAAATTTCAAACCAACTCCATGACGTAGCCCTCAACGATACAAATCCAGTGCAACTCGTTTTGCTCAAATCGGACCTCGCAGGGAGAAGTTACACAATAACTAGCATAGCGATTAATTAGAAGTTTAATTAACATATTAATAATATAATTAAATAACAAATCCCTTCCTTAATCTCCTGATCTCGTTTGAAGTCGTGAAACCAATAACACACACGACTACATAACCGTGCGCGCGCCACTCGAGGCAACCTGACCATAATCCACCCACGCCACGACGTGCGTCGTGCCATCCACTACCTCCGCCTGCGACCACAAGTCTCTACCACCTCCGTTCTCGACCAAAACCCCAAAAACGCGCACAACTACAAATCTCGATTCGGGAGATCTTGAGATGTAATGGCACAAACCAACCGTTGGTTGTGTAGTGCTCGTCGAGCTCTACAACTTTGCTTTTGGAAGTTTTTGAATTCGATGAACGGATTGAAAGATATCGAGGAGAGAAGGTGGCGAATTTTCGACCATTAATTTCGTTTAGATGGAGCAGTTGAAGCTAGAGTTAGAACGAAAATGAAATGAACGACTTATTATATAAGCTTCCGACCCAATCGACCCGCGAAATTTCCGAACTCCAAACGAAGCGTGCCGCTTGGCGTTCATAATGTTTTACCCCCATTCCGAACACAATGGAAATGGTTTTGAGGCCTAGTTCGATCGTATTCAGAAGATAACTTTTCAAAATCAATTAATTTTAAATGAATTCCTTTAATTAATTTCTATGCATTTCAAGCTCGCACGGCCAAACGACAAGTCCGATTGCTACTAAACTTGAAATCCTACAATTATTCACTATTGCGGATCCGATGAAAGTAGTTCCGTTGAAATCCGAGACAGTGGCCAAAATGGCTATTTTTACACGTTAATTATAATATAAATTTCCAATTTCTGACTATTCACTTTTAAATCCAATTTCAAATGTTAACAATCTTCATTCATATTTAAATAACATTTAAATCAATTTCCGATACCATTTTCATTCACATTAATTCAAGATTCAATTATTTAAATAATTGAAATATTAAACTTAAACAATTTTAATTATTCAACAAATTACATTAATAACCATTAATTTCAAATGAATGTTAGTTATCAACAAATATTTCATTTCTATCTAAATAATCCAATATTTATTATTCAATTCCCATTATTGATAACAAACACATTCGATACATAGAATTCATTTCAATATTTTATATCGCCAAAATCTTCGGAATTGTTTATTTCAAAAATTTATTATATTCAATAAACTACAATAATAAATCATCAAATTTTATTTCTAACCATTTTTATTCAATAATTATATTAAAATTAATAATTAAAAATAATTAAAAATATGGGTCATTACACCTCCTCTTGGGCTTGGACGTCTCAGTCCATTATTTGATGAGCCTCCTCTTAGTCTTGGACATCTTAATCCGATGCTTGATGGGCCTTTTCCTAGGCTTGGACATCTTAGTCCGTTGTTTGATGGGTCTCTTCTTGGGCCTGGATGTCTTAGTCCATTGTTTGACGGGCCTCTTCTTGGGCCTGGACATCTTAGTCCATTATTGTCCAGTGCTCTTGGTTAGCTTATCTTAGAGGTTAGAACCAAGGACTTACCCGACCTCCCTTCAGGAGGCGCCATGCCCTAGCCCTTGTGTAGTGCGGACAGGGGCTTGTTCGGTGCTTTACCTTGGCCATCTTATGGCGCGAATAAAAGGCCTACTCTTTCCTCCCTCAAGGAGGTGCCTTACCTTGGCCATAGCATGGCGCGAATAAGGGCTTGTTTGGTGCTTTACACTGGCCATCTTACGGCGTGGATAAAAGCTTACTCCGTCCTCCCTTTAGGAGGTGCCTTGACCTGACCAGAGGCGCGGCCAAGGGCATGTATGGTGCTTTAACCTAGCCATCTTATGGCACAGCTAAAGGCTTACCCTCCCTCCCTCTAGGAGGTGCTCTGCCCTGGCCAACTCGGCCCGAACAGTTGCTTTTCTACCATCTTAAGTAGTATCCAAATATAAGGAGCATTTCACTCCCAACCATGTAGATTTTCTTTTTGAAGAAAGAGATGCTTTGTTTATTCATTTTTGGAAAATATGGCCTCAAATGTTGGGCATTCCATGTTCTTGGAACCATGTTGCCTTTTGGTCGGCACAATTTGTAAGCTCCCAAGGGGATTACTTTGTAAATGATTAATGGTCCTTCCCAGTTTGGTCCCAAGGGTCCATCTACGGGATTTCTGGTATTTGCCATCACTCCTCGGAGTACCAAATCCCCCTTGTGAAATGACCGAGTTCTTACTCTTGAATTGTAGTACCTTGAGATTCTTCTTTGATACTCAGCAGTTCTTACCGCTGCTTCATCCCTCAATTCATGTATCAAATCTAAGAATTCTCTTTTCAGCTCTTGATTTTTATCGAATGCATAGGCGATTCTTCGGTGTGAGGGTATCTTAATCTCAATTGGTAACATCACCTTACACCCATATGTCAAAGAGTAGGGAGTATGTCCCATCACCGTTTTAGTGGATGTTTGATAAGCCTAGCACACAAGTGGCAGTTCTTCTACCCATTTTCCTTTTGCCTTGTTTAGTCGTTTTTTATGAATTGTCTTTATGGTTTTGTTCGCAGCCTCAACTGCCCCATTCGCTTTTGGATGTGTGACTGATGAAAAACTTTTAATGGTTCCATTTTTTGGCAAAAGCAAGAGAATTCTTCGCTCTCAAATTATGTCCCATTGTCAGAAATTATCTTCTGGGGAATTCCAAATCTGGTTATGATATTCTTGATAAAGAATCTGAGCACCTTCCAAGAAGTAATCTTTGGAAGCGGCTCTGGTTCAACCCATTTGGTGAAATAGTTTATGGCAACTGCAGTGTACTTTGCATCTCCTTTTGAAGTTAGCAATGGGCCGATTAAATCTATTCCCCATGCATCAACGGGCCATGGACTTGTATGGGAGTCAACTGAATTAGGGCCAATCTGGGAATCTTTGAATATTTCTGACACTTTTTGCATCTTTTCACATATTCAATGACTTGGCTTACCATATGTAGCCAATAAAATCCCTACCTCGTTATTTTCTTTGCCAACTTTGTTCCATTTGAATGATCACCGCAAAGCCATTCATGTACTTCAGCCATTAATTTTATTCCATCATTCATGCTCACACATCTTAGATAGGAAAGAGCATATCCCTTTTTAAGGAGGATTCCATCCATCATTATGAAGGTTGGAGCTTGTCTCCTAATTTTCCTTGCTTCTCCTTTGTCATATGGGCGTATTCCTTTGAAAAGGTATTCAACAATGGGTGACATCCATGTGTCATCATATATGTTACTTGATCTTTGTTGGTCAACCCTTTCATCTTATATTTCTTCACCACTTTCTCTTCTCTCTTCCCCCTGTGATTTTGCTTAAGACCTTGTCAGAACTAACAACTCCTTCCCCTGTTCGGATGCTTCCTTTTCAATACTTGGAATTTCTTGATACCCCATTGGGACAATACATGTCTCTGGGGCTCCCCTTGAGCTTGCTAGTTTAGCTACGGAGTCTTCCTGTGAATTTTCTGCCCTTGGGACTTGGTGTATTGAGAACTCATCAAACAAGGCAAGCATTCTTAGTATCTTCTTAACATATAAAGATAGCTTGGGGTCCTTTGTTTGATATACCTGTTTTACTTGGTTTACCATTAGCTGAGAATCACTAAAGACCTGTATTTATGGAATCTTGAGTTCCAATGCCAAGGTTAATCCCGCTACCATGGATTCATACTCTACCACATTATTTGTTGTGGGGAATCCCAATTTCATGGCATAATGCAATCGGTGTCCATCTGGTGTTATGATTACATATCTCGCACCAGCCCCATGTTCATTTGATGCACCATCAATGAACAATTGCCACATGGGCTTCTGATCTTTCTCCTTCTCTGATTGCTCCTTAATAAAGCTAGTGCACTCATTCACAAAGTATACTAATGCATGTCCCTTGATTGCGGCTCTTGGTTGAAACTCTATATCATATTGACTAAGCTCGATCCCCCATTTTACCAATCTTCCTGAAGTTTCTGGTTTACTAACGACTTTCTTTAGGGGGAAATTAGTCAATACCCTGATCGGACGTACCTGAAAGTATGCTCTAAGCTTTCGAGCTGTGAGAATTAAGCAATAGGTTAACTTTTCTATAACTGGGTATTGAACTTCTATATCTTTTAATCGTCTACTTACATAATATACTGGAAGTTGTGCCTCACTCCTTTCTCTAATTAGTACTGAGATGACTACATGTTCTGAGACTGCCATATATAAGTATAAGATTTCTCCATTCTTGAGACTGGAAAGTATCAGTGGTTTTTCCAGATGGATTTTTGTGACGCCCCACCTCTATGCTCACAATAACAAAGGTTATTATAAGGAATAATGTTTGCTATTGCGAAGAATAAGGCTTGTTAGAAGCGACCATCCGTAAGTTATGCCTTAGACGAGTATTGATTACATCGATAGGAGTTGTGAAAATTTCTCCCAAAGATATAAATTCAATCCAAATCTAAAACGAAACTACAGTGGCTAAAGAAAAATCCAGAACAACTCATAATAACAACACACTGATAGTATAATCACATCAGAATAGAAACATCAGATATATAGCGGAAGACAAGTCTGGAATACATGCTACAACAATCTATAGTTCACAAGAACCAAATACACATATACATATACAACCACATACATAAGACGATAGTCAAATAACCAAAAGAACTCCTTGAAGGCTAGATAAAAGATGATGTGAAATCCCCAAAAGCTGAAGCTGCGACTGAATCAGAGATAGAGATTACCCTGAAATAACTCGGTCTGACCCGAGTATTATTTAAAGGAAAATAATAAACGGATCAGTCTAATTTATTCTTAGAAGTGAATGCATCATAATTAACATCAAAGCAAAATAATAATAATAATCTCGAATAAGACTATTCAACATAAGAAATCAACATAGTTAAATGAAGAAATCACATCAAACTCCATCAAAATCAACTTTCAAATTCACAATTGAATTCAAAACAAAAATTCACAAAATCTAGAAATCAAAAATAGATAACTAGAAAATCAACATAAAAGTCGATCGATCCCATTATATGGCGAGTCAAAGCTACGCCGCACATGCATCAACCTATGGATGAAGCCTACCAAGTACTGTCATCATAATTTTGGCGCCCAACGAATGACCCGAAGGTCCAACATATGACCCGAAGGTCCAGTACTGGTATTTGACCCGAAGGTCCATCATATGACCCGAAGGTCCAACATAGTGACTCGAAAGCTCACAAAATCATCAAAATCATCAAACAGCAATTATTTCAATTAACGAGTCCGGTATTAACCGAAATAGTAAAAGTGTGGTTCCATTTCTCGCACTTTTGCTAAATCGTTTAAATCTCTTCATCGTTTCCTTGAAAGTGCAAAATAGTGTATTTTATAAAAGTAACATTTTACGTTCTCAAACGGACAAGTCCGGAATTAACCGAATCAGTAAAAGTAAGGGTTCATAGTCCTTAATTTTTCTGAATCGTTTAAATTGCTTCCTCATTCTTTTGAAAGTGTAAACTGTAAAAATTTAAAAACAAATTTATTTTAAAACGATTTTTAAAACACGTGATTAAAACAGCAACATCTGTAGCAATTTCGACGAGGAAATTACGCTTCACAAAACACTGTAAAAACGGATACCAAATCAGCGTTGCGGGATAACCGCTTTAAAATCTACTTTAAAATTGACGGTTACTGAAGTCAAAGTGACAGTAATTTTTTTTTTACGTCAAAATTTCATCAAAATAATTAGCATCCAAATATTTTACCGGTGTAAAATTCGTTATAGAAATAACGGTAACCAATTCTTCATCAAAACCAACAGCGGTTCACAGGAATCAATTGAACTCATGTATAAGGTGAGAGTGGAAAATGTTGCTAAATGGCATTAACACATTCAAAAATATATTGAACACACGCTCAAAAATATAGTGAAGGTCCTCAACACAGCCTAAACTACACTACACCTTCAACACTATACTACACGTGTAAGGGTGTAAAGATTGTAACCTGGCCTTAATAATATATGCATGCATGTGGACTTAAATAAAAGTCAAACAACATCACACTTCCAAAATAAAACAAATGCCAACGCCTGAAGTAAAACTATACTAGGCATAACAACAACACATTACACGCATGAAATATTTTCATGCAAGGGTACGTATTAATGTCTTAAAACAGAGACATGTACATATATACACGTTTAGCTACCGTGTCTCATGAATATTTATACCCTGGCATGCGGAAACATGCAGAAACGTGCACATACTAATCAGGCATGCACCAAGGGGCTGTACATATGCATTTAATCTCTGGTAACATATTTATTTTTCTAAAACACTAATTGCTTTAAAAACAAAACTGGCAATATTTTAACACCTTTCGAAATTTCGCAATGCTTATAAGTTTCACTGTGACATATAACTGAGGGGAGAGACTTATACTACACAGTATTATTTAACGAAATTTTTATAAAATAATGTAAACTATATTTTAATACTTGTATGATGTCTGCAGGTTTTTCACGTAGGCTAATGAACTATGAACCAGATTTTCACTGAACAACAAGGCCAGGGTATTAGACAAAAGCAGGTGACCACCAACTTCTTGATTCAAGAAAAAGCAAGTTATACACATGAAGTCAAAGATCGAGGAAAGCACGAAAGTATTATCTCGAAATCACCAGTGGAAAAAGCAGTGCATAACACAGGATGCAGATCAGATACAAAAATCACAACAAAAGTAGAATTCGAAATCAAAGAAAACCATGTTTTCAAAACAATGCCAGACGCTTGATGTGTATAAATTAGAGGTGTGAGTATTACTCACTTTAACTTGTTCCGAATACAGCTAGCTTCAAAGTTGCAAGGAAGTAAGAATGGAGAAGGTAGCCATTAATGTTTTCTCAGAAGAATTCTGCGTTTGACTGAAAAACAGGGAAGTATCATTCTCTTTCCTTCAAATGGCATAAGTCAATAAAATGAGTATTGCCATCTTTCAGGTACACTTTGCATTTAATGCAAACGTGCACTTCTAAATATTGTACACGGCTACTCAAAATAATGATGGTGACAATGTTTGCAAATTTTGCCCTATTACAAGTATGCCCCAGTTATGCAATTGTTCTGAAATGTAAGAAAAGTGAAAAATGTAAAATGTGTTGAATGATTCGCTTTGCATTTTTCTCTTTTCAACTGACAGTCCACTTTGCATAATAAAAAAAAGAATGTGGCAACAAGTTATAAATTTGCTTACACGTGAAAGAAAATGCAATGCACTCTTCCGTTCACAAAGTTAAGCATTTACAGACCTTGCAACTTTATTTTTTCTTCAAATTTTAATTTAAAAGTTTCTATTTAAAATACTCACTCCGACAGTACTCTAAAAATTACGGTCGTTACAGACTCCCCCCTTATAAAAATTACGTCCCTGCAATTTTCATATTAGAAGCAGTCAATAACGAAAATAATTCATCCCAACAAAGATTCAAAATAGAAAAGATGAATAAGAATGCTCACCCCCACCCGAAGAGGAGAGAAAACCGGGATAAGAACGCTCGATGAATTCTTTGGTTTACCAAGTGCAATCTTTGGGGTTTGCGGACCATTGAATTTTCACAAGCGGGACTTCTTTATTCCGAAGGCGTTTAACCTCCGAAGCTAGCACACGAATAGGATTTTGCACAATAGACAATTCGGGTGAGATCTCAAGATCTTGCAACATAGGAGGATCAATAATAGAATCTGAATCTCGAAGGCATCGACGAAGCTGGGACACATGAAATACGTCATGAATTCCCAAAAACTGAACAGGTAGCGATACACGATAAGCTACTGGGCCAATGCGTTCCGTAATAGGAAACGGTCCAACATATCGAGGAGCCAATTTCCCGGAGTGACTAAAACGCACCACACCCTTCATCGGGGAAACACGAATGAATACGAGATCGCCAACAGAAATTTCCAAAGGCTTCCTACGATGATCGGCATAAGATTTCTACCTATTCTGAGCCTCCTTCATTCTCTATCTAATTACATCAATCCTCTCCGAAGAATCACGAATATAATCAGGGCCGAGAACTAACTTTTCCCCCGATTCCAACCAACAAGATGGTGATCGACACGGCCTTCCATAAAGAGCCTCGAAAGGAGCCATACCGATACTGGATTGAAAACTGTTGTTGTAAGAGAAGTCAACAAGAGATAAGTGGTCTTCCCAACTACCACCAAAATCAATAATGCAAGCACGAAGGAGATCCTCTAAAACTTGATTCACCCTTTCAGTCTGACCATCAGACTGTGGATGATAAGCTGTACTGAGATTGAGCTTAGTGCCCAAAGCTTTCTGAAGGCTCTGCTAGAAACCACTAGTGAAAAGCGGATCTCTGTCACTAACAATAGAACTAGGCACACCATGAAGTCGAACGACTTCTTTAATAAACATCTTAGCCAACAAAGGAGCAGTCCGATTGGACTTGATAGGAATAAAGTGGGCTGATTTAGTCAATCGGTCAACAATCACCCAAATACTAGTATGGCCCGACCTCGAACGAGGTAGACCATCAATGAAGTCCATGGAGATCTGATCCCATTTCCATAATGGAATCTCAAGAGGCTGCAAAAGACCACTGGGACGCTGGTGTTCTGCTTTAACAAGCTGACAAGTCATGCAACGACTTACATAACTTGCAATATCACGCTTCATACCCTCCCAATAGTATAGGCGTTTCATATCAGCATACATCTTACTACTACCCGGATGGATAGTATACTTAGAACGATGACAGTCCTCAAGAATGTCATTTCTAAGATTAGAAATATCAGGCACGATCAACCTACCCTTCTTCCGAATACAACCATGAATATCAATATCGAAATCCTTCAGATCATCACTTCGGGATTCCGATTTACAACTCTGAATAAGAAAAGCAATATGTGGATCTTGTTTTTGGGCATCGGTAACACGATCCAACAAACTAGGACGAGCTTCCATGCTAAATAAAAGCACGGGAGAATCAGAAACTGAAGGATGGTCTCTAATATCACAAAGAGATAAAGCTTCCAAAATATTCCACTCTGCTAGCATCATGGAAACAACCACCTGCTGCTTGCGACTAAGCGCATCAGCAACTCGATTACCCTTACCAGGGGTATACTGAATATCGAAATCATATGAAGCAAGAAATTCGAGCCAACGCTATTGCCTCATATTAAGCTCTTTCTAAGTAAATAAATACTTCAGAGATTTGTGATCAGTGAAGAAAATAAAACGCTCGCCCAATAAATAATGTCGCCAAATCTTTAAAGCAAAGACTATAGCGGCTAACTCCAAATCATGGGTAGCATAACGAATCTCGTTAGACTTTAATTGTCTAGAAGCATAGGCAACTACTCTATCCTTTTGCATAAGAACAGCACCGAGCCCAAAACCACTGGCATCGGTAAAAACAACAAGATCACAATTCCTCTCGGGAACCACTAAGATAGGAGCATGAGTAAGGAGATCTTTTAACTTCAAGAAAGAATTCTCACACTTATCCGACCAAATAAAAGGAACAGCTTTTCTCGTGAGAGTGGTAAGTGGTAAAGCAATACAAGAAAAGTCCTTAATAAATCGGCGATAATAACCCGCCAATCCAAGGAAACTACGGATCTCAGTAATAGTCTCGGGCCTCTTCCAATCCTAAATAGATTCGATCTTGGCAGGATCGACAGAAATACCATCGGAAGAAACAATATGACCGAGAAACTTCACCTTATTCTCCCAGAAGTGACACTTGGAGAATTTAGCATAAAGTTGATGCTGACGAAGAGTGCTCAAAACAATCTCCAAATGCTGAATATGATCGGCTTCAGATTTGGAATAAATAAGAATATCATCAATGAAAACCAAGACGAACTTATCGAGATATTCGCGGAATATCCGATTCATAAGATCTACAAAATATGCCGGAGCGTTCGTCAAATCGAACGGCATAACAAGCCATTCGTACGAACCATAACGAGTACGGCATGCGGTAAGAGGAATGTTATCTTCCGCCACTCGTAACTAATGAAAACCGGTTGCAAGATCGAGTTGGGAGAAGACCTTGGCGCCACTTAACTGATCGAACATGTCGTCGATCCTAGGTAATGGATACCTATTTTTTATAGTAAGCTCGTTAAGCTTGCGATAATCAATGCAAAGCCTAAGAGTACCATCTGGCTTCTTAACGAAGACAACGGCGGCGTCCTAAGGAGAAGAGCTAGAACGAATAAAATGCTTGGCTTCCAACTCAGATAATTGTTGCTTGAGTTCCTCATTTTCCTTAGTAGACATCCTCGTGGGAGGACGACTGACAGGATATGCACCAGAGATAAGATCAATACAGAACTCAATTGCCCTTTTCGGCGGCAAACAAGAAACAGGCTCGAAAACATCAAAAAAATCACAAACAACTGGAATATTAGCAATGACATCCTCCGACTCGAGGGAAGAAATAAGAGCATTCGAAGTATGATCCATGCTTCGAAATATAATAGATAACTGCTCGCTAGCATCGGGATGCTTGAGATATAAAGTTCTTTCGGGACATAGGATTTGAACTTCATAACGGACGAGCCAATCCATACCCAATATCATATCAAAACCAAGATGATCCATAACATGCAGATTCGCATGAAAGGAGAAATCACAAAGGATAATCTCAATATCAACACACAACAAACCAAGAGTAACGGATCCACCAATAGGATTTACGATCCTCAAACGGTCGCAAAGAGTAATAACATCCAAATGAATAACATCAACAAGCTCCTTCGACATGAATGAATGTGATGCACCCGTATCGAAAAGAACTCTAATAGAATGGCCATGAAATAAAATAAATCCTTTAAAAACAGAAGGAGTAATACCTTTGGGCTGAGAAGAATCACCAGAAGCTTTAGCAACATTAAGCTTCCCAGATTTGAAACCCTTAGGAGCAGTAGGACAATCAGAAACCCAATGACCTTCTTTCTTGCAATAACGACAAATGCGAGGCTTAGGACAACCACGAAGAAGATGATCTAAAGAACCACAATTATAGCACGCCCTATGAACAGAAAGTGCACTACTAGGCTGAGAACTAGAGGCAGCTTGCTTCTTCTTCTTCTGGTTAGAAGAATTAGGCTTACGAAATGAAACCTCTTCTTGTTGAGGTTCTTAGAAACCTCAACATCATCACAACTATCACGTTCCTTTTCAACAGCTTCAAGACAAAGAGCTGAATCAACTAGCTCCTCAAAAGAGAGCTTAAGTTGAAGCAAAAGAACTTTCTTCAAATACTTCTTCAAACCATCCACAAAACGAAGATTCTTCTTACGTGGAGTATTAATGAACTCAACTCCGTATTTGGATAAGGCCTCGAAAGATGCAACATAATCAGAAACAGATGACTTTCCTTGCTTCAACTCAAGGAAACTACGAGCAAGATTAGCCTTTTCCGATTCAGGAACGAACTTAAGTTCGAAACGTTCCTTAAACTGAACCCAAGAGAGAGAGGACTCATCAACTTCCACAATAAAGAGCTCATACCAATCTAGCGCACGCTCTTGCAACATGCTAGATGCCACGAGAACGCGATGATGGTCAGAAAGATCCATCCAAGAAAATATGTGCTCACAAGTGCGCAACCAAGTCTAAACTTCCATAACACTTTCTGATCCCTTGAAAGGCTGGCCTCCAAGGTGGGAATAGTCACTACACATGCGGGCGAAGGCAGACTTATGATTAGGAGCCACGGGAGTAGCAACAGGAGACTGAGTACCCCGAAATAGCTCCATAAACTGATCAGCTGACATATAGACACCGTCCGGATGAGAACCACTAGACGGGCCTGCAGAAGAACGCTTCCCTCTACCTCTTCCAGCCATAGGCTGAGAGACAAGAGAAGGTAAGGATTAGTTAAAACAATACACAATTGATAAGAAGTTTACCAAATGGAATACTACGGAATATAAAATTTATTCCTAGACGTACTCCACATGTTAAGTGGAAAGAATAGATTAGAAAGGCACGAATAAAACTCCCGAATTGTTGTAACACATGTTCCATTCTTTTTCTGTTCTGTGTTTATTACAATTTATTCTGAATTTCAGCTCTGATACCAAGCTGTGACGCCCCACCTCTATGCTCACAATAACAAAGGTTATTATAAGGAATAACGTCTGCTATTGCGAAGAATAAGGCTTGTTAGAAGCGACCATCCGTAAGTTATGCCTTAGACGAGTATTGATTACATCGATAGGAGTTGTGAAAATTTCTCCCAAAGATATAAATTCAATCCAAATCTAAAACGAAACTACAGTGGCTAAAGAAAAATCCAAAACAACTCATAATAACAACACACTGATAGTATAATCACATCAGAACAGAAACATCAGATATATAGCGGAAGACAAGTCTGGAATACATGCTACAACAATCTATAGTTCACAAGAACCAAATACACATATACAACCACATACATAAGACGATAGTCAAATAACCAAAAGAACTCCTCGAAGGCTAGATAAAAGATGATGTGAAATCCCCAAAAGCTGAAGTTGCGACTGAATCAGAGATAGAGATTACCCTGAAATAACTCGGTCTGACCCGAGTATTATTTAAAGGAAAATAATAAACAGATCAGTCTAATTTATTCTTAGAAGTGAATGCATCATAATTAACATCAAAGCAAAATAATAATAATAATCTCGAATAAGACTATTCAACATAAGAAATCAACATAGTTAAATGAAGAAATCACATCAAACTCCATCAAAATCAACTTTCAAATTCACAACTGAATTCAAAACAAAAATTCACAAAATCTAGAAATCAAAAATAGATAACTAGAAAATCAACATAAAAGTGGATCGATCCCATCATATGGCGAGTCTAAGCTACGCCGCACGTGCATCAACATATGGCCGAAGCCTACCAAGTACTGTCATCATAATTTTGGCGCCCAACGAATGACCCGAAGGTCCAACATATGACCCGAAGGTCCAGAACTGGTATTTGACCCGAAGGTCCATCATATGACCCGAAGGTCCAACATAGTGACTCGAAAGCTCACAAAATCATCAAAATCATCAAACAGCAATTATTTCAATTAACGAGTCCGGTATTAACCGAAATAGTAAAAGTGTGGTTCCATACTCCGCACTTTTGCTAAATCGTTTAAATCTCTTCATTGTTTCCTTGAAAGTGCAAAATAGTGTATTTTATAAAAGTAACATTTTACGTTCTCAAACGGACAAGTCTGGAATTAACCGAATCAGTAAAAGTAAGGGTTCATAGTCCTTAATTTTTCTGAATCGTTTAAATCGCTTCCTCATTCTTTTGAAAGCGTAAACTGTAAAAATTTTAAAAACAATTTTATTTTAAAACACGTGATTAAAACAGCAACATCTGTAGCAATTTCGACGAGGAAATTGCGCTTCACAAAACACCGTAAAAACGGATACCAAATCAGCGTTGCGGGATAACCACTTTCAAATCTACTTTAAAATTGACGGTTACTGAAGTCAAAGCGACAGTAATTATTTATTTTTTTTACATCAGAATTTCATCAAAATAATTAGCATCCAAATATTTTACCGGTGTAAAATTCGTTATAGAAATAACGGTAACCAATTCTTCATCAAAACCAACAGCGGTTCACGGGAATCAATTGAACTCATGTATATAGTGAGAGTGGAAAATGTTGCTAAATGGCATTAACACATTCAAAAATATATTGAACACACGCTCAAAATACACGCTCAAAAATATAGTGAAGGTTCTCAACACGGCCTAAACTACACTACACCTTCAACACTATACTACACGTGTAAGGGTAAAAAGGTTGTAACCTGGCCTTAATAATATATGCATGCATGTGGACTTAAATAAAAGTCAAACAACATCACACTTCCAAAATAAAACAAATGCCAACGCCTGAAGGAAAACTATACTGGGCATAACAACAACACATTACACGCATGAAATATTTTCATGCAAGGGTACGCATTAATGTCTTGAAACAAAAACGCGTAAATATATACACGTTTAGCTACCGTGTCTCATGAATGTTTATACCCTGGCAAGCGGAAACATGCAGAAACGTGCACATACTAACCAGGCATGCACCAAGGGGCTGTACATATGCATTTAATCTTTGGTAACATATTTATTTTTCTAAAACACTAATTGCTTTAAAAACAAAACTGGTAATATTTTAACACCTTTCGAAATTTCGCAATGCTTATAAGTTTCACTGTGACATATAACTAAGGGGAGAGACTTATACTACACAGTATTATTTAACGAAATTTTTATAAAACAATGTAAAATATATTTTAATACTTGTATGATGTCTGCAGGTTTTTCACGTAGGCTAATGAACTATGAACCAGATTTTCACTGAACAACAAGGCCAGGGTATTAGACAAAAGCAGGTGACCACCAACTTCTTGATTCAAGAAAAAGCAAGTTATACACATGAAGTCAAAGATCGAGGAAAGCACGAAAGTATTATCTCGAAATCACTAGTGGAAAAAGCAGTGCACAACACAGGATGCAGATCAGATACAAAAATCACAACAAAAGTAGAATTCGAAATCAAAGAAAACCATGTTTTCAAAACAATGTCAGAGGTTTGATGTGTATAAATTAGAGGTGTGAGTATTACTCACTTTAACTTGTTCCGAATACAGCTAGCTTCAAAGTTGCAAGGAAGTAAGAATGGAGAAGGTAGCCATTAATGTTTTCTCAGAAGAATTCTGCGTTTGAGTGAAAAACAGGGAAGTATCATTCTCTTTCCTTCAAATGGCATAAGTCAATAAAATGAGTATTGCCATCTTTCAGGTACACTTTGCATTTAATGCAAACGCGCACTTCTAAATATTGTACACGACTACTCAAAATAATGATGGTGACAATGTTTGCAAATTTTTCCCTATTACAAGTATGCCCCAGTTATGCAATTGTTCTGAAATGTAAGAAAAGTGAAAAATGTAAAATGTGTTGAACGATTCGCTTTGCATTTTTCTCTTTTCAACTGACAGTCCACTTTGCATAATAAAAAAAAAGAATGTGGCAGCAAGTTATAAATTTGCTTACACGTGAAAGAAAATGCAATGCACTCTTCCGTTCACAAAGTTAAGCATTTACAGACCTTGCAACTTTATTTTGTTTCTTCAAATTTTAATTTAAAAGTTTCTATTTAAAATACTCACTCCGACAGTACTCTAAAAATTACGGTCGTTGCACTTTTTAACTCCTGAAAGGCTTTCCTGCAATCTTCTCCCCATTTGAAGTTCTTCTTCTTCTTGATTACATCAAAGAAGGGTATACACTTACCGGTTGCTTTAGAAATGAATCTACTTAGGGCAGCTAACCTTCCATTTAAACTCATCACCTCCCTGTTGGTTTTGGGTTCGGCCATGTCCTTAATGGCTTGAATTTGATCAGGGCTTCCTTCGATCCCCTAGGCACTTACAAGTTAGCCTAAAAACTTTCCAGAATGGACTCCAAAAGAACACTTTTGTGGGTTTAGTTTCATTTGATATTTCCGCAATATCCTAAAGATTTCCTCCAAATCTTTAAGATGATTCTCGGGCTTGCCAGACTTTACTAACATATTGTCCACATAAATCTCCATGTTTCGGCCAACTTGTTCTTTAAACATACGGTAAACCAATCTTTGATAGGTTGCCCCTGCATTATTTAGCCCAAATGGCATTGCCTTGTAGCAATAAATTCCTCACTCAGTTATAAAGCCGGTATGCTCCTCATCTGGCTTGAACATTGGTATCTAGTTGTATCCTGAATAGGGGTAACAACTTGTGCCCGCTTGTTGCATCTACTAACTGATCTATTCGTGGCTGCGGGAAGCAATCCTTTGGATATGTTTTATTTAGGTCTGTGTAGTCAATGCGTGTTCTCCGTTTCCCATTTGATTTCTTTACTAGAACTGGGTTGGCTAACCACTTAGGATAGTATATTTCCCAGATAAATCCATTCTCAAGGAGTCTGTTAACCTCTTCTTTTAAAGCATCTGATCGTACCTTGTCAAATTGTCTCTTTTTCTACCTTATGGGGGTTGCTCCTGGATTGATGTTGAGTGCATGGCACATGACCGTTGGATCAATTCCCACCATACCAGAATGTGACCAAGCAAATATGTCTTTGTTGACTTTGAGAAACTGTATCAAATCCTTCTTTAGGTCTCCATTAAGATCTTTTCCCACCTTGACTACTTTAGTAACAGCATCTGAATCTATGTAAGCTTCCTTAAGATTCTCCATGGGTTTTATCCTTTCCATTTCCCTTCGACAACCGAATTTTGTGACTATAGGGTTTTCTTCTACTGAGTTTGCATCAACTCTCTTTCTCTTGCATCCAGAAGGAATGTACCTTTCATACATACGTTTATTAGATTTATTAATTTTAATCTTTGCTTCGAATGTTGGATGTGAATATCCATCATCCAAAGGCTGTAAAATAGTAGAAGAATTAAAGTAAGAAGAATACTCCCTTTTATACTGATCAAGAGTAGCAAAGTACATTTCCCAAGAGCTAAACTGCTCTCCTCGGACAGCCCCCCACCCTCTTTTTATCAAGAATTTTATCATGAGATATTTCGGGAAGACGAATGCATCTATCTCATTGGCCTACCAAAGAAGGCATTGTAGTATGAGGGTTGACTGATTATCATAAAGGTAGTTTCGAAGGTTTTGTAGGTTGGTGACACCCCTATTTGTACGAGCAGCTTTATTTGTCCCACTAGAGTTGATCCTTTGTTGTTGAATCCAAATATAGGCTCCATGCTTGGCTCCAGTTTGTCTTTAGGAATGTTCATCTGATCGAAGGCGTGCTTGAAGATTACATTGACTGTACTGCCCATGTCAACCAGAATTTTAGAGATGATGGATAATCCGATTTGTGCAGTAATCATCAAAGGATCTTTATGAGAATGGTGAACCCCCTTTCCTAGCTCTTGTGGAGTGACAACAAGGTTAGGCACTGAATTTTGAGATGTGGGTTCTTTATTGGAGGTTCCTCTTGGACAGACTAGATTCCTTCTTTTGCTTCTTTAACGTACCTACTTCGGGCCCCCTTGCTGGATGCGGCCTACCGTGGATCATGTCAATTATGTTGATTGGTGGACTCAAGCTTAGGGGGTCCTTATCTACCAACATGTTTACAGCATTGCCTGAGTGTTTCTGTTAACCACATTCTGTTCGCTGAGTTTTGTGCTGATCCTGAACAAACTCCTTCAAATGACCCTTACGGATTAGCTTCTGGATGATTCCAGCCAGAACCCTGCACTTGTCGGTTTTGTGGCCATTGGCTTTGTGATAAGCGCAATAGTCTCCTCCCTTTTCTGTTTAGGGTTGTTCTTGGCTTTAAAGGAGGTCGGAAAGCTGACTCTTTCCTTGGCTATTGCATACACGTAAGACATCGGCTTATTTAGAGCGACTATGTTAGTGATTGGCTCTTCCCATCTTATTCTTTTGTGGCCACGGTCTTGGCCAAATCTCCCTCCTTTCTTAAGTATAGTTTTCTTCTTAGCATAGTAAAGCTCATCCATTCGGATGAACTTGTCAGCTTGAAAATGGAAGTCTTGTAAGTCTTTGCAGCCGTTAACAAAGAGCTGCATCCAAAAGGGGGTGTTTTCAATCAAGCCAGAATGAACTGCTATAAGTTTGTCTCGATCGTTCATGTCTTTGGCTTTTAAAGCTTCAGCATTGAATCTCCTCAGGTGATCTCCCAAGGACTCTCCCTGACTTTGTTTTATATTAGCCAAAACTGTGTAGTCGATCGTGGGATCTTTGCAAATACAGAATTGGGCAAAGAATTCATAGGAGAACTGCTTTCATGAGTATATAGTTTTCTCCCGGTATTGCCTATACCATTTTGCTGCTGCTCACTGGAGAGTGACTAGGAACAATCAGCATCTGACAACTCCAAATGCATTGTATAAGTCCATTTGGCTATCAAAAGCCATCAGATGATAGTCTGGGTCAGTAACCCCATGATATTTCATTGATGGAATCTTGACATATGATGGGATGACTATAACCATGATCTCATCAGTGAAGGGTGGCATGCTTTCATTATCATTAACATTCTCATCCATTGTTCTCTTCCCTTTCGAATTCATAGCGTCTTTTATCGCCTTTTCAGCGACATCTTTTAGATAAGTCTCGACATTGCCATAATTTTTCTGGTTCGGATAATACTCCTTTGATGTTGAACTTCCAGATTGTTCCAGCGACTTGTCGAGAACTCTTCCCTGATGGTTATCTTTTGATTGGGGGCGTTCTTTTTTCTTCGAGGATGTTAGATCCACTTTGTTTTTATATTCATTTGAGTTAGCTTTTAGATTCCTCCTAGGGGGACCACCTCTTCCCCGTGAGTTGGTTTCGAAGTTTTTGAAGATTTTTGAGATAGGGCCATTTTGAGTAGCTCCTGCATCTCCTGCAACTGTTGTTCTAAGTATTTTATTTTAGCTGTATTCTCGTCTTGTTGCACTGGCGACAAAGTCTGTCCAGGAACAGCCCCATCCAAATTAAAAGATGGAGCTATATTCTCCTCTAGAGTGGTGGTATGGATCACTCCTTCCTGAATTCCACTTAATCGTTTTGATCTCATTTTTCCTACACAAGAAAAATGAGCCACAATTAGTCTGTAATACAGTGAAAAGGTTAGAGGTTTAAGCCCTCCTTCTAACGCTAAAAATGGTAACAAGAAAACTTGTCAACATCCCCGATGCTATGTAAAAGGTATTTAAAATCGAAGGAAACCAAGTTATTGAAATGATCTCTTCCTTCGTAACATACCTTTCGACTAGATTGACTTAGTCGAAAGGGTTTTAGGTGATAGCCCTACATTTCGACTAGGGTAACTTAATCAAAAGGGTCTAAAGAGTTTAGCTCTTCCATTCGACCAGGTTGACTTAGTCGAAAGTCTTCAAGAAATTAGTTCAGGAGTGCAAGTTAAGTGTTAACAAGAAAACTTCTCAACATTCCCGATGCCTTGATAATATAATTTTGTTTTGGACATATCCATATGGTAGAAGTGATTATCGCCTCTGAAGGTGTATCTTTGGGTTGTCATACCTTTCGACCTTGTCGAAAGGTTATTGAGGCTAATTCAACCCTTCGACCAGGTTGATAAAGTATTGAATTATTATACCTTTCGACCTTATCTAAAGGTTTCTCAAAAGCTTACTCTAACCTTTCGACTAGGTTGGAATTGAAGAGAATTACCAAACCTTTCGACTTTGTCGAAAGGTAAGACAAGGCTTTTCCAACATTTCGATTAGGTTGATGTAATTCTTAACTATTTGGCTCCTAGAAATTAGTAACTTGTTAAATTTCATCCCTCTTGGAGTTGAAAGTAGTTATGGTAGATGACTATCACTTCTTCTTTGATCGTGTCGAAAGGTATCGGGTGAAACCCCTCAACATTAT
This sequence comes from Allium fistulosum, assembly GCA_030737815.1. Taxonomy (NCBI): domain Eukaryota; kingdom Viridiplantae; phylum Streptophyta; class Magnoliopsida; order Asparagales; family Amaryllidaceae; genus Allium; species Allium fistulosum. The sequence goes on along the minus strand of CM060905.1, from coordinate 684,913,561 downwards.
AGTCAGGAGATGCATGGTTCATTTGCTAACCCTAACTGCTTTCAGCCCCTTTTATGTTTTTTTTCACTCTATGGAATCGATTCGAAGGATTTGCTAACGCTTAAGGAAGTAGATTCCCTTGGAATGAAGTCGATAAAGAATGGTTATAAGATATATATATATATATATATATATATATATATATATAACCTAAGGACTCCATTAGGAAATAAACCTTTCGACTAAGTCGAAAGGTTTTCCACCTTTTGAAGCAGTCCCGATTTATATTTTTAACCTTTTTATTCATATTATATAAGATCAATTTAGTTATTCCCATAACCATGCATTTAGCTTATGCAACACGTCATCATTATTTTACATTAAGTATCGATTTCAATGATGACATGTTACGATAGGAAATATCAAAGTCGATCTTATATATAGAGTATAGATCAAAAGAGATTATGAGAAAAAGGTTTAAATAATGTGCAGTTGATCATTAGTCTAGCTAATGATCTTAATGATCCTCCTCATTACCAATATCCATCATGAACGAGCCAACTTTATTTTATTCATATCCAAATGAGTTACAAGAAATTGAGCTCTCTCCCTAATTCAATTTAGGGTTTTTACCAGTAGAATTATCTCTATGAAAGTGGAGAAAAGAAGGTGAATTCGGTATCCAGAATTCCGCCCCTAAAACTGGACCCCTTGGGTCTTATTTATAGATGCAGACGGCCCACCTTTTGACTTCATGCTTTCGACTGAGTCGAAAGGTCCCCCTTTTATATGTTGCCTCAAACCTTTCATCTTCATCGGAAGGTTATAAACCCTTCGACTGTGTCGAAAGTTTATAAATCTCTTGTGCTTCTTGGCTTATCTCTTTTGTTTCCTCGTTTTCCACCTTGTCGAAAGGTTTCCTCTTTATATACTATTGTGAACCTTTCGATTTTGTCGAAAGGTTTGTTTTCCACATGCTGCCATGATCCCTCTAACCTCACCGAAAGGTTTGCTTTGTCATGAACCTTCCAACGTTGTTGAAAGGTTTGTATTCAATATGTTGTTCTGAATCTTTCGACATTGTCGAAAGGTTTACTTTCAATATGCCTTTATGGACTTTTCGACTTTGTCGAAAGGCTTGCCACTCTTATGCTTTCATTAACCTTTCGACTTCATCGAAAGGTTTGCCTTTTACATCTTCTGTGAACCTTTCGATCTTGTCGAAAGGATTGTCTACACTTGAATGGTGTTGAGAGCTTTCTTTTTATTCTTTGCTGACTTCTGAGTGTTGCTTTCTTCATAGAACCTTTCGACGCTATCGAAAGGTATCCTAGATGTGTATTTACCAGTTCGAAAGGCTTGCTATGCTTTCGAAAAGGTTACTCTGCAGTGAATTCTTCGGCTTCAGGTTTGATGCGTAGTTGAGAGATCACCATTGATCACTTTCGAAAGGGGCTCTGAAGTCATCATTACTTTTTCATCTGTGTCGAAAGGTTGACTGTGGCGGAAGGTTCTATTTGTCTTCATTTGAGTCGAAAGCTTTTGCACTATATGAGTAATTGGACTTTCTAAACATCCTTTTTAAGTCTTTCATGATAACTTGGACCGTCTCTTCATCAAAACTCCAATTTTATTATTCTTCTTTCATACTTCTCTCTTCAAGTAGATTTTATGGTTAACACTAAGGAAATAGCATCATGCGTGAAACCTTTCCTTTGAGTGAGTCATAAGTGACTGATCGTTTAAGTTTTTCATTCCTTTCGATCATGTCAAAAGGTCTTGTTTTCACCCCCTTCCGACCATGTCGAAAGGTATGCTTATTTCACTAATGTGACACAATCGCTCACGACTCCACGGTTTCGCTTCTACTGTTGGGGTACCCCTTCGAAAGGGTCTCAGATGAAGTTGGGGATAAATCCCTTTCAAATGATTCCCTCTCTAATTCATTGTTAGTCAATTACAAATTGGGATCCCATCGAAACACCCCCTTTCGACTAGGTCGAGAGGGGCCTCATTATTTTGAAACGGATTCAACTTGTAGCTGCCTAAGCTCCTCTTTGTTTTCGTACATAAGATCAACCTAGATATTCCCCAACTTTATAAACTCATCATTGTCGAAACCCCATCATCATACTTATTTTCATTGTTGGTTCCAATGATGATGTGTTTTGACTGTATATACCCAAGTCGATCCTATGCATTGCATGGACAAAAAGAAGTTAAGAGAATAGGTTAGAATCATGTGCAATTAATCATTAGGCTAGCTAATTATCTAAATGATCTTCCTCGTCATCAAAATCCTTATTGAACAAGCCATCCCTCCTTTATTAATAATCCAAAATGAGTTATAAGTAATAGAGTTTTCTCTCCAATTTGATTTAGGGTTTCTAGAGGATTTAATTGCAGCTAAGAGAGTGGAGTAGAAGAAATGAATTCAAGATTCAAGAATTCGGTCTCAAAACTGGACCCCTTGGGTCTTATGTATAGATGCAGGTCGGCCCCTCTTCCGCGCTCATGCTCTCGAATCGGTCGAAGGGTCTCTATTTATAAGCTGCTTCATGCCTTTTGACTTGGTCGAAAGGCCATGTCTCCTTTCGATGCTGTCGAAAGGCATCTCTTTTGTGCTTTCTGATTTACTCTTATGCTTCCAGACCTTTCGACTAAGTCGAAAGGGTCCTTTGTCAACCCTTCGCCTTTGTTGAGTTTTGAGTGTCTCTTTTCACTACTTCCTCCAAAATACCTTCGATGCTGTTGAGAGGTCTGCAGATGCACTTTTTCCTTCATGTTTCCTTGTTGCCACTGGGAGTAAGATAAAAGCCTCCGACTCTGTCGAAAGATTATCCATATGGGTTTTGAAGATGTTGAAGTACTAATGGTTTCGATGATGTTGAGTAGCTTTCGAATGCATGCCTGGGAATTAGGGCAGAACTTTCCTATAATATCATTGGCCTTGACCGGTTCGAAAGGTTTGGAAATACTTTTGAAGGGTTATGATAAGGGCGAAACCTTTAGTTCCGAAAGGTTTGGCGCGTATATGGGAGATTATCGCTCATTGCCTTCGAAAGGGGTTTCAAAGCTGTCTTTACTTATTTATCTGTGCCGAAAGGTTGAAAGTGGCAGAAGGGTATTCATGTTTCCATTTGAATCGAAAGCCTTCACACTGTAAGAGCAGCTGGTGCCTTTGACTCCTTCGAAACCTTAGTAATGCCTTTTGAAATGCCTTCTTATGACCTTTGTCGAATCCCATGCCTATTACTTCGTCGAAACCTCACTCTCATTAACCTTCTTTCATACTTCTGCTCTTGAGTGAATTTTATGGCTAACATCTTCTGGTTTTACGGCTGAAATGACATTAGCTTCTTCGATAGCTAAGATCTTTCGTTCCCAGTCATTAGTCAAAGAGTTAAGGACTTTTGACACTATATAAAAATATGTATATTTTTCTCCTAGTGCTAGAAGTGAATGATAGACATCTTAAAATCTAGAGTACATGTCATTTATAGTTTCATCTTGCTTCATTCTAAAGTTTTGAAATTGATTTTTTAGCATGGAAATCTTTCTTTGTTTGACCTTGTTTGTTCCTTCATGAGTTATTTTAGGAGTACGCCAAATTTCATATGCGAATGTGCACATACTTACTCTATGAAACTCACTTTTATATAGAGAACAAAATAACATGTTCATAGCTTTAACATTAGCAGTAGCATCTAGTTTTTGGGTGTTTGACCATTGTGCATAAACAGTGGTAGGAACAGTGTAATCCTGTTGTGTAATATTCTAGGTGTAATGAACATTAGCCCGCATATATATTCGCATCCTAGTTGATCAATAATCATAGTTTAATCCATTAAATTATAGTGGTTGGAAGATGGATTGACCTTCAATAAAACTAGAGGTGGTGTCCATATTACTTTAAAATATTAAATGAACTTTGTTACGGTTAAACGATAACCTCGCTCTGATACCAAATGAAAGTCACTATGGACTGAGTAATATGAATAGTTCTACTAAATTAAAACCTGTATATAATAGCATCGGAAAACAATAGAGTAAAGAAAGTAAAAATGATCACACCAAAGGTTTCTATACTAGTTCGAACTTCTCGTTCTACGTCCAGTCCTAGACTCCTTTTGGATTTAAACAACACACTCACTTCATCCGGAGGAATAGGCTTGTGCAGCAGATCATGATTTCAATACACTTGCCCGAGCTGAACAGGACTTCAACACTTTTGCCTGAGCAACAAAAGATGACTTCAATTACAAAAGTAGTAAACAATTGACTTCGTGTGCTCTAAATAATATAGATGAGTCGATATAGTACAACCTCGCTATAATATTTTTCGTAAGTGGTATAACGTGTATTTGTGAAGAATTAGAAGTATATGATCACTCTAAAGATATAACTTGAATGTACAAGCGATCAATAGTTCGCAATATAAATCTTTTGAATGCAAGATAATTCAACAAGAGAAAGAGAGTAGAAATTAAAAAAAATGAGAATTGGTAGTTGAGATTAAGAAGTTGATTGCTTTATATAGAAAATGAGTAGATGCAACTGTTTCTGAAGTATCGTGACTTATGAAAATGTTGCAGTCATTAACGAAGGGAAGTGACTCTTCGTAGAGAAGAGGATCACTTCATAAATTCAAAATTAAAAAACTGTTACTCGTCGATCAGGCGATTGAAAGAGTATGACCAACCGACCGAATTACAGTCGAACTTGATAATTTTAAACAGAAAGTAAACAGTGTGGAAAACACTAGATTTAGTTGACTGAAAATGTTTGTTTGGTTGACTGAATAGCACTTTAGTCGACTGAATAACACTTTAGTTGACTAAATATGTTTGTTTAGTCGACTAAATCTGTGAATTTTCCTTTTTAAAATATGAATGAACTTCTTAATGTTCGGACGTGTGTGTATACCATTTTGAAGAGACTTTAACATTTCTAAACTCTAGACTAAGAACTCTTATGACTAATAATACAATGTGTGTCATCTTGTCTTGTCTTCGTCATGTAGATCTCTTTGGTAGTTGATATTAGTTTCAAAAAAAGTCAATTATATGTACAAGATATTCTTGTATAGTTGCCACTATCAAAATATCAAATAATGAGGTTCTAACATTTTAGTATAAGAAAATTGTTGTATTAGGTTAATAATTTATATTATATGCATTTAATGTACATTAACCGCTCAAAACCATTTAACACCATTTTATATTTTTATTTTTCATACTTGTATAATCACTGAAATAAGTTAAAAACCAATTTTCTTATTTATACGAGTACATATGCATGCCCAAGTGGGCCTGCATTTAACTACAATGTGCATGCATTTTTATTTGTACCCGTGAAAGTAGATTTGATAGTAACATCCCCACATTTGAACGCCACCTAGGCAGAAACCGCTATTTTTTTTGTTCAGACTACAATAACTTCATCATACTAACTCGGAATCAGACAAAACTTCGAACGATGAACTCCTACCTAAATTACAGACAATATGGTACACTCGGATACTTCATCTTATGAATGCACACTGTAGTTCTCCAAGGGGACTGACAGTTTACTTAGAAAATAACAAGGCACAACATCCTCTTATTTGAACTCCGCCTAGTGCAGAAGCCGCTATTTTTTTATTCAGACTGCTATATTTTCTTCATACTAACTCGGAATCCGGCGAGACTTCGACAGATTAACTCCCACCTAAATTACAGAAAATATGGAACATGCAGATACTTCATCTTATGAACGTACGTTGTAGTTCTCCATGGGGACTGACAGTTGTACTTAGAAAATAACAGGCTACCACATCCCCATATTTCAACTCCGCCTAGTGCAGAAGCCGCTATTTTTTTTGTTCAGACTGCAATAACTTCTTCATACTAACTCCGAATCAGGCGATACTTCGATCGATGAACTCCCACCTAAATTACGGACAATACGGTATAGTTGGATACTTCATCTTGTGAACGCACACTGTAGTTCTCCATAGTGACTGACAGTTGTACTTAGAAAATAACAAGCTATATCCCCACTTCAACGCTCACTGTAGTTCTCCATGGTGACTAATAGTTGTATTTAGAAAATAACAGGCTACATCCTCATATTTGAACTCTACCTAGGAAAAAGCCGCTATTTTTTTGTTCAGACTGCAATAACTTCTTCATACTAACTCGGAATTAGGCAAAACTTCGACTGATGAAATCCTACCTAAATTATGAACAATATGGTACACTCGGATACTTCATCTTGTGAACGCACACTGTAGTTCTTCATGGGGACTGATAGTTTACTTAGAAAATAACATGCTACCACATCCCCATATTTGAACTCCATCTAGTGCATAAGCCGCTATTTTTTTGTTCAGTCTGTAATAACTTCTTCATACTGATTCGGAACCCGGCGAGACTTCGACCGATTAACTCCCACCTAAATTACGGACAATATGGAACACTCGTATACTTCATCTTATAAACGCACACTGTAGTTCTTCATGGGGACTGACAGTTGTACTTAGAAAATAACAGGCTACCACATCCCCATATTTGAACTCTGCCTAGTGTAGAAGCCGCTATTTTTTTGTTCAGACTGCAATAACATCTTCATACTAATTTGGAATCCGGCGAGACTTCGACCGTTTAACTCCCACCTAAATTACGGACAATATGAAATACTTGGATACTTCATCCTATGAATGCACACTGTAGTTCTCCATGGGGACTGACAGTTGTACTTAGAAAATAACAGGCTACCACATCCCTGTATTTGAACTCCGCCTAGTGCAGAAGCCGCTATATTTTTTTGATCAGACTGCTATATTTTCTTCATACTAACTCGGAATCTGACGAGACTTCGACAGATTAACTCCCACCTAAATTACGGACAATATGGAACACTCAGATACTTCATCTTCTTAACGCACACTGTAGTTCTCCATGGGGACTGAGAGTTGTACTTAGAAAATAACAGGCTACCACATCCCCATATTTGAACTCCGCCTAGTGCAGAAGCCGCTATTTTTTTTGTTCAAACTACAATAACTTCTTCATACTAATTCAGAATCCGGTGAGACTTAGACTAATTAACTACCACCTAAATTACGGATAATATGGAACACTCGAATACTTCATCTTGTGAACGCACACTGTAGTTCTCCATGGGCACTAACAATTGTACTTAGAATATAACAGGATACCACATCCCCACATTTGAACTCCGCCTAGTGCAGAAGCCGCTATTTTTTTTGTTCAGACTGCAATATTTTCTTCATACTAACTCGGAATCCGGCGAGACTTCGACTGATTAACTCCCACCTAAATTACGGACAATATGAAACACTCGGATACTTCATTTTATGAACATACATTGTAGTTCTCCATGGGGACTAACAGTTGTACTTGGAAAATAACAGGCTATCACATCCCAATATTTGAACAACGCCTAGTGCAGAAGCCGCTATTTTTTTTGTTCAGACTGTAATAACTTCTTCATACTAACTTTGAATCTGACAAAACTTCGACCGATGAACTCCCACCTAAATTACGGACAATATGGTACACTCGGATACTTCATCTTGTGAACGCACACTGGAGTTTTCCATGGTGACTAATAGTTGTACTTAGAAATTAACAGGCTAAATTCTCATATTTGAATACTATTTCTCTATGAGATGTAAAAGGGTATATTTGGAATTTCGAAAAGACACCGAGTAAATCTATTCAATGAATTCTCTTTATTAGTAGTAAAGATAAAGATAGAGTGAACGATTTCCATTATTATAATGAGGGGTATTTCTGGTACAGGAAAATGGGCACAGGGAAGAAGTTGCAAAAAACTTTAGTCTCAAGGACAACAAGTTTGTTTTTTTAGTCTGAATGACATTTTTTAGTGTAAACAGAAAATGATAGTTACAACTATCATTCTGTGATTTGCACTAAAAATGTCCTTCTGCCTAAAAAACAAACTTGTTGTCCCTGAGACTAAATTTTTTTTCAACTTTTTCCTTAAGCCTAAAAACCCCTTTCTGGTATTTCAAAAAGACACGGTTGAATTCCTATTCAAGAAATTCTCATTATTAGTAGTAAAGATTTAGATTTATCAAACGTTGACGGATATGATGAATATTCAATATCCAAAATGATTCTGAATACGGATATGGAACTATTTGCATCTGAAAATATCCGGTTAGAAGATTACACCACTTAAGTTCTTTAAATAACAAAACACCTAAAAAGGAAATAAAACAAGTAAACCTTTTCAAGCGCTCTTGCAAGATGCGAAAATTATAAGGGATCCTTCTGAAAATATTGTTCTCCGTTTGGATCCGGCATTACCACTTCGTATAAAGCAACAAGGAAAAATATTTTGCTCAAATTCACATCAGAAATTTGAAGACAGAGACACAAATCTAGCTTGGCTTCTATCCTATAAATGATATCGCTCTAGATCAGCCGGACCAAGTACGATCACAGATCTATTCTCGAATCCAAGGCCTAATTCCATTCGATACTTTTATTCTGTTTAATTATCTTCGCTTGTATCGATAAAGATGCTGACAAAATTCGAGACGAAGAGCAATAGAGTGAAAGGATTAAGTTTCCACCCAAAAAGGCCATGGATTCTAGCGAGTTTGCATAGTGGAGTGATTCAGTTATGGGATTACCGAATGGGAACTCTCATTGATCGATTTGATGAGCATGATGGGCCTGTTCGTGGTGTACATTTTCATAAATCTCAGCCTCTTTTTGTTTCTGGAGGTATGAATTTGATTTGACTTTGAAAATCTAAGATCTAGATGTTTAGTGCTGGATCTGGTGTTTAGTGTAATCGATCTCCTGTCGTGGGTATTGGGAAACTGATTAAATATTATGACGTTTGTAAGATCTAAAGTTGATGTATCATTATGATGCATTCATTTCTTCAGTAAAAGAAGAATGGATCCAACACATTTGAAAATTTATTTTTCTACATTTCTGATGTAAATCTTGAATTTGTACATATTTTGTTTTCCAGTGAAAGTTAGCTTAGTAAATGTAGTAGGCATCCCTAATGATTTTAAACCTACAAACTCTCGTATTGGGTCTTTATGAAGTATAACCAAATTGTGTTACCCAGTCGAGAATAATGTAAAGATCTAAGTGAGTGATGCAGTGTCGATGGGAGTTCTATATGTTTAAGAAGCTGGACAATTTTAACGGCCAGATACAGTTTGGGTAATGGTATAGGCTATGGAATAAAATGATTCAAGTTATGTTGACGATTTTCTCTTGTAGGTGATGACTACAAGATAAAAGTTTGGAACTACAAAACACATAGGTGCCTATTTACTCTGCTGGGTCACCTTGATTACATCCGTACGGTCCAATTCCATGATGAATATCCTTGGATTGTTAGTGCAAGTGATGATCAAACTATTAGAATTTGGAATTGGCAGTCCAGGACATGTATTTCAGTATTGACTGGTCATAACCACTATGTCATGTGTGCTTCTTTCCACCCAAAGGAGGATCTTCTAGTTTCTGCTTCACTTGATCAAACTGTCCGTGTTTGGGATACTAGTGCGTTGAGGAAGAAGAGTGTGTCTCCAGCTGATGATGTAATGCGTCTGAGTCAGATGAATTCGGATTTATTTGGTGGGGTTGACGCTGTTGTGAAGTATGTTTTAGAAGGTCATGACCGAGGTGTCAATTGGGCTTCATTCCACCCTAACCTTCCACTCATTGTGTCTGGTGCAGATGATCGCCAAGTCAAACTATGGCGAATGAATGGTAATCTTTTTGCTCCTTCCTTTAGATTTATTGCTTTCCCATAGTTTTAATTCTTAGGTTTTATTAATCCAATTGCAGTTTGAGCTGTGTTTACATGCTTCAAAACATTTGTGCGATGCACTGCATATGCGCAGGGCCAACCTTAGGGCAAAGAACACAAGCCAAATGGCTGGTAACCCATGAGAAGAGCAACCCTTAATCCTAAATCCCCCCCCCCCCCCCCACACACACACACAGAGCTTACGGTAGTTTAATCGAGTAAGTAATGATTTATGGTTATGATTTGCACTGATGTTCAAATCTAGCTAGCTTCATTTTATTTATCATATCTTATATCATTCTTGATATACTTCTTTCTATGTTTGTGACTAAACTTACATCCTGTTTGTCTAGGGTAACCCAGATGGTAGGACCAACACTTTTAAAATATATATATATATATATATATATATATATATATATATATATATAATATACATGTGTGTGTATCCGTGTGTGTAGTTAGCTGAATCTTCAATAGTATCATCTACATTTATAGTCTAGTATAGTTGGAGATGTTATATTTTTATATTTTCAATTTATGCATATAGGGTTACAGTAATTAAACATTAATACATTTTACCTTTGCTATTTCTTCTTTTACATTACTAAATTTAAGAGGCAACATATTAAAAGGCTACTAGTTTTATATGTTGGATTTTGATCATTATAATGTATCATTTTCAGCTGTATGTTCCAATTAAGTATATCATGTTGCTGGTAATTAGTTACAGATTTATTCATGAATTGATGAAGTGACCTATGAGTTTGCTTGTAGTCATTTACTTGTTTTGTGCTAGAATTTTAAATTCTTAATATTCATTATATTAATTTTAAAAGTAAACATGTTCTCTAAAGGGGATGTACAGTTTACATAAATTTCATAACACCCATGCGTAATTCTATTGCAACCCAAATTTTAAACTGTGTTTAAACATACAATTTTAAAATCCAATTGAATTTAAATTTATATTTCGAAAACTAAAATTAAATCTAAATTTAATCCCAAAATAAAATTTAACAAAAAATTTAAATTTACAAATTTAAGGATAAATTTCAAAATTCAAACTTAAATTAGAATAGAACTTCATTTTCACGATCAAAATTAGTTTTGGAGTTTATTTATCCAATATGAAAGAATCAAATATAAACAAGAACCATTGTCAAATCCAATTGAGTTCGTCGTTCAATTATATGTTCTATTTTGTAATTATGGATTTGAAAGTCAGTGATTTTGAGTTTACTGTAGGGTTTAAATGTAGTAAAATGACAAAGGTAGTGGAAAAATTGATAGTAGATTTATGGGTATTTTATTGGAGGGTAAAACACAATTGTTTGGAGTAGTAGAAATATATTTATTTAGGTCCATATAATTTATGTTACTAGTGGAAGCTGAGCTCTTGCTTCTCATATTGAAAATCTAGTCCCTAAAACACCAAATAATAAAATTATAATACAAACTCATAATTACAAAAAAAAGATAATAACCTAGATCATAAATTCTAATCATTCAAAATTAAATGCAACAACAAATATTATAACACATCATGTTGCTTGCACTATTTTATACGCAAGGCACAAGAGAGCCATCACAAGTATATAAATGAACATAATCTTGAGCATCAAATAGTTTATCATTTATCTAAATAATATATCATTTTCATAATATATTATGCAAGTCATTCGAAAAAAAATAAAGAATTTCAAAATCTACATGCGTTTTGCATTATAAATAATACAAGACAAAAAAGCAACAAAGGTTGCATTAACAGACGTGAAATTGAGCATTCGGTAGTGTATATCATTTATCCGCGTAACCATGTCACTTAATAAATTCAAGCATTTTGATGACTTGCACAGTAGACATGTAAGGTACAATGAAGCAATCAAAATTGCACAAAACATATGGCTATGAACATATAATAGTTTATATCATTTATCTTTGTATAACGTGATATTTCAATTGCACAGTCCAAGACATTTTAAGAAAAATAAATTTAAAATTTTCATCTCACTTGCATTTTAATTGGTGCAAAAAATAAGCAATAACATGAAATCAAATATATCTGTATCATTTATTTGCGTTTCACATATTACTATATTAATATAATTAGGAAAATTCTATTTGGACACAAAATGGGACACAAGAGATCTTGACCATTAAATCTCCCTTTGATTTCCACCTACATGTAAAGACAAAAGGATCCAACGGTCTATACTTATCATGTCAAATTTTGTGTTCTAATAGCCGCTCTCATATACTAATGATAGATGCACTGGCAAAATAAATCCAAAACGTTTAGATTATTTTGGTACATTGCACTGTTAAAATACGAGTCAGTAAACTACGTACGATGGAAGCAATTTTTTTTCAAGTTTTTCACAACATAAACATTTATAACAATCATATTTCAATTAAAAAAACTAAAAATATATTTTTATTTCCAACATTTTGTGTACTGCATTTTATCAAACAATTTCCTTGCGTAATTCACATACCACATTTTCAAAATAAAGCGACAAATGAATTCCTTCCGTAAATAGAGGGGGATTTTTTTTGTTTTGGAGGGGGGGGGGGTTGGTGGTGCTGCCTTTGGCCTGCATTTTATCGAACGATTTCCTTGTGCGATTTACATTTCACAGTTTCACAAGAAAGTGACAAAAGAATTCCTTCTGTAAATAGTGGGGGGAAGGGGGTGGGGATGGAGGGGGAGAATGCCTTTCTCATGTGGGAACTGTTTAATCTTAACACGAGGCTTTTGGCATATATTTTAACAAAATTTGTGTTGATGTATATATTCTCGTTACATATATAGTTTTCAAGAGGGAGGGAGGGAGGCATATGTTTTTTTTCCTCGTGGGCGCATGCGCGTGCGTGCACATGCCCTTTGGGGATATATGGTAACAAAATTCACAATCATTTTCTATCCTTCCGTGCTTTTGTTTAGAAACGTCAAGACAATTGGATATAAAAGGTTGTTTCCAGAAAGAAAACTAAAATAGAAAAACATGCATAATATAACTTATATCGCAATTATAACTTAACTCCTGTAATTAATTGAGTATATACTGCCCTTGTCCCCACATTACTTATTAATTTAGTTGAAGCACACTCGGTTATTGTGGATAACAATCAGTGCACAATGTTTCATAATTACTCTATCAGTAAAATTGTTGCCTCCAATTCCATTAACCATAAACATTAAATCCGAATCGTGGGAATATTTTATTTGTTTGCATAAATAATATTTACCCGATGTTCTGTATATAGTTCCCAGTGTTTTGTATGCAGTGTATCTGTGTCAATATTACAATTGAATGGACATTGTACCTAATTCAAGTTTGCTTTCCAATTATACTCACCTTTCTGTTCATTTTATTTATCTATGCCGACCATGCTGATTATGTTTGTTATGTGGCCCATATCATCCTTCTGTTATAATATAAATTCCGATAATTTTCGTTTCACCAGTTATTTATACACTGTGCATCTGCCTTATTCAGAACATGCTAACACACATTAATCTGATACGTTTTCATCGGTAATTGCTGATATTAACCAATGCTTCTAACATCTGAATTTGCAGATACAAAGGCTTGGGAAGTGGATACATTGAGAGGGCACATGAATAATGTATCCTGTGTCATGTTTCACGCAAAGCAAGATGTCATAGTCTCCAATTCTGAAGACAAAAGCATTCGTATTTGGGATGCAACTAAACGCACAGGCATTCAAACGTTCCGACGTGAGCATGACCGATTCTGGATCATGGCTGCCCACCCAGAAATGAATTTATTAGCTGCAGGTCATGACTCTGGTATGATCGTTTTCAAATTAGAAAGAGAAAGGCCCGCTTTCTCTGTGAGTGGTGATGTTTTATATTACGTGAAGGATCGATTTTTGCGCTTCTATGAATTTTCGACCGAAAGAGATAATCAAATTGTTCCAATAAGGCGACCTGGTTCTGTAAGCTTGAATCAATCGCCTAGGACATTATCTTACAGTCCAACAGAAAATGTTGTACTAATTTGTTCAGATGCTGAAGGTGGGTCCTACGAGCTCCATACTGTTCCTAAAGATACAAGTGGAAGAAGTGGTGATTTTATGCAAGATGCAAAAAAGGGTACAGGGGCCTCTGCTGTCTTTGTCGCACGTAACAGATTCGCAGTACTAGATAAGAGCAGCAATCAAGTTCTCGTGAAGAATCTAAAGAACGAAGTAGTGAAAAAGAGTGCTTTACCTATCGTTGCAGATTCCATTTTCTACGCTGGGACTGGAAGTTTGCTATGCCGTGCTGAAGACAGAGTGGTAATTTTCGACCTTCAGCAAAGGGTTGTTCTAGGTGAATTACAGACTCCTGCTGTTAAGTACATAGTCTGGTCTACTGATATGGAGAGTGTTGCCTTACTGAGCAAACATGCAATAGTCATAGCTAATAAGAAACTTGCACACAGATGCACGCTTCATGAAACCATACGTGTAAAAAGTGGCGCGTGGGATGAAAATGGCGTGTTTATATACACAACCTTAAATCACATAAAGTACTGCCTGCCTAATGGCGACAATGGGATTATCAAAACTCTAGACGTCCCTATATATCTCACAAAAGTCATCGGTAATACCATCTTCTGCTTGGATCGCGATGGAAAGAATCGAGCCATAACAATAGATGCTACCGAGTACATCTTCAAGCTGGCTCTTTTAAAGAAGAGATACGATCATGTCATGAGTATGATAAAAAGCTCACGACTATGTGGTCAAGCCGTGATATCTTATCTACAACAAAAAGGCTTCCCTGAAGTTGCACTCCATTTCGTGAAAGACGAGAGAACCCGATTCAATCTTGCCCTAGAAAGCGGCAACATCCAAATCGCAGTCGCATCCGCCAAAGAAATCGACGAAAAAGACCATTGGTACAAGCTAGGCATCGAAGCTTTAAGACAAGGAAACACAAGCATAGTGGAGTACGCTTATCAACAAACAAAAAACTTCGAGAGACTTTCCTTCCTATACCTCATCACAGGCAACAGAGAGAAGCTTTCCAAAATGTTGAAGATAGCCGAAATGAAGAAAGACGTGATGGGTCAGTTCCATAACGCCATGTACCTTGGTAACGTCGAGGAAAGAGTCAAGATCTTAGAAGCAGCAGATCACTTGCCTCTTGCTTACGTCACTGCAAAAACTCATGGTTTGTCCGAAACTGCTGAAAGGCTTAAAGCTGAACTTGAACATAGAGGTATAGCGCCAACCATACCAGAAGGGAAAACTAGTTCTCTACTCATGCCGCCTGCTCCTTTAATATGCAGTGGGGACTGGCCATTGTTGAGGGTTATGAGAGGCATTTTCGAAGGAGGTTTGGATGCTAGCACAGGAAGAGTAGGAGATGAAGACGAATTCGATGGTGCAAATGCAGAATGGGGAGAAGAAGACCTAGATATAGAAGGAGCCGTACAGGACGGAGATATCATCGCCGAAGTGGAAGACATTAATGGAGAAGAAGACGGGGAAGAAGGTGGGTGGGACCTTGAAGACCTCGAGCTACCCGCTGACGTGGATGCACCAAATGCCAGCAGTGCACGTGCTTCCTCCGCATTCGTAGCCCCTACTGCAGGAATGCCAGTAAGCCAAATCTGGATTCAAAAATCCTCCTTTGCAGCGGAGCATGCAGCGGCAGGTAATTTCGATACCGCTATGAGGCTGCTTTCCCGACAGCTGGGAATCAAGAACTTCGCTCCATTGAAACCAATGTTTAAAGAACTGCACATCGGTAGCCACAGCTACCTCGATGCTTTTGCCTCCGCGCCTCAACTGTCCACCGCGGTCGAGAGAGGGTGGACCGAGTCCGCCAGCCCCAACGTGCGCGGCCCACCGGCACTGGTCTTCAAACTGTCGCAGCTCGAAGAGAAGCTTAAAGCGGCGTACCGTGCCACCACCGAGGGGAAGTTTCCGGAAGCTTTACGTCTTTTCTTGACAATTTTGCACACGGTCCCTCTTATAGTCGTGGATTCTAGAAAAGAGGTGGACGACGTTAAAGAGCTGGTAGAAATAGCGAAGGAGTACGTGCTGGGACTGAAAATCGAAGTGAAGAGGAAGGAGCTGCCTAGGGAGGAGAGTACCAGACAGCAAGAGCTGGCTGCGTATTTCACGAACTGCAAGCTTCAGAAAACCCACACCAGGCTCGTGCTGACCAGCGCGATGAATACGTGCTACAAGGGAGGGAGCTACTCGAACGCGGCTAATTTCGGGCGCATGCTTTTGGAAAATAACCCGCCTGCAAATCAGGCTGATAGAATCAAGAAGGTTTTGGATGCGTGCGGTGGTAAGACCGATACGGTGCAGTTGAACTATGATTTTAGAAACCCGTTTGTCGTTTGCGGATCCACTTTCGTTCCTATTTACCGGGGCCAGAGAGACGTCCCCTGCCCTTACTGTGGGGCCCGCTTTGTCCCGGCCGTGGAGGGGCGGGTGTGTGCTATTTGTGAGCTGGCGGTGGTTGGAGCGGATGCTTCCGGATTGCTTTGCTCGTCCAGTCAGAGAAGATGAGCTGGGGGTTCTTTCTTTTTGGGTTTTGTTAGCGGGTTTATGACCTGAGGACTTACTCATGCTATATGTGTTTTTTTTTTTTTTTTCGAGGTGAACAATAAAATAGATGTTATATTTGTAAGCATTTTGTTTCATACCAGTTTTACTGCTAGAAGTTTATTTTTTTTGTGAGAACTTAGAATGTATAATCCCTGATTATTGTCTGCATTTTGCACTATGTTTTGGTGCATTTTGCACTTTGCACTGTTGTATTTTTCGTAAAGGCTTTTTGTGAACACGTTGTGTTGCTAATTTTTGGATTTTGATTTTATAGATATATTTGTTTCCGTTTATTTGGAAGTAGTTTTTCCCTGTTCATTCTTCAAATTGTTACAACTGTCTTATTAGGACTACAGGTGTAGGTATGTGAATTATTCAGTACAGTTACAACTTGAACTGTTTAACTGGATGTTAACCCTTAAGTTTCTTTGACTCAAGAAATGTACGACTCATGGTCTTACGAGATAAGAAATGTACGACTCATGGTCTTACGAGATAAGAGGTGTACGACTCATAGTCTTACGAGATAAGAGGTGTACGACTTAAGTTATGTGACGACTTAGTGATTTAAAAGAGTCAACGACCTAATTGCTAAAGGGACCTACGAGTTAGCAGGCCTACGACTTAAGAGCTTCATGACTCAACGAGACAAGCTTCTTACGACTCAAGAGGCCTTACGACTTAAAGGCTCTACGACTCATGAGGTCTTACGACTCATGAGGCCTTACGACTTAAAGGCTCTACGACTCATGAGGTCTTACGACTCATGAGGTCTTACGACTTAAAGGCCGTGCTTATGCTACCTTTATCTGGTAAGTCGGCTACGAGTTAGCACTTGTCTTCAACTGAGCCACAATAAGAACCCAGTATGGCACCCATGAGTTATCTTAAGTCGGCTACGAGTTATTGCTTACCTTAAGTCGGTCACGACTCATGACTTAGCCAATTTTCTGTCCAGAATTCAGAGCTGCTCCTATAAATACCCCATCACTTCCAACATGAAGGGGACTTTTGGGCCATTCATTTCTTCAAGCGCCGTTACGCTGTCGAAGTCTCCTCTCATTCAGCAAGCAAAGATCTTCAAGCATTCGAGACGCTACAACAATCTTCGAGAAGAACTCCTTACATCCAACACGGATTCGTCGAGTTTCATCACCAAAGATGAGCTAGTAGTCAAGAGTACTTTCATGATCAAATTGTATTGTATTTTGAAGGATATTGTATCAAATTGTAACCGAATCAGCAATAAAAGACTATAAAGTGGACGTAGGCTCAATTACGTGCCGAACCACTATAAATCTGTTGTCCATTTACTGCTTTTCTGCTATTTTCAGCTTATACTCTGTTCCCGTACCAACGGGTGGTGCTTTCACAATTCTATTACACACACCGGGTGTTAGCGTTCACTTTTTATCGTTAACATTTTGGTGCTTTCACTGAGAACCCAACTCAGGCGATCATCCACCGTTGCTTCGCAAAGATCCATAAAAAGAACCTCTCTTAAAAACCAGATCCGAAGTAATGGCTCCTGGAAGAAGAGGTAGACCTATCAGATCCGGAAATGCTCACGAAGGGACTTCCGCTTCCCCAACGACAGACCAAGCAACTCCAACCGTTGGAGTCACCAGGGCTGAATTGGACGATGCAGTTTCTGGATTATACCAACAAATTGAAACTCAAAACGCTTTGATGATGGATAGGTTAACTACTCTGCTCGGGGCAAATCGTCAACCAGAAAACCATCAAACTACTCTTCCTGAAATGCCACCTTTCCAGCCTGATGGTTCTATGCCGCAACCAACTTGCCATGAACATATGCCCGGGCAAACTTCCGAGGGAAGAACTGGTGCTTGTCCGGAGGTGTCTTTGAACAATAAAGAATACCTGTCCGAAATGGTTAGCCGCATCATGAAAGAGAGCATGCAAAGGGAAGAGGATGAGAACGACTGGGGATTCGCGTCAAGCAGAACTCCGTTTATTGAAAGGATCCTGAAAGCGGAGTTTCCAAGAAAATTTGCACCTCCTACTATCCAAGCCTATAGGGGAACCAGTGACCCTAATCATTTCCTATACAAATACGATTGGCATATGACCGGTGCAAGAGCATCAGACGAGATCAAGTGCCGATACTTTCTGGTATACCTGGAAGGTGTGGCTTTACTTTGGTTCACAAAGCTTCCAGTTCGGTCTGTAGATAAGTTTTCCGACTTAACGCAAAAGTTTAAAGAACAGTTCAGATTGTATGCTTCAAAAGCTAAGGATATAATGTCATTGTCTAACCTTGAACAAGCGCCCGGAGAATCAATCAAATCTTTCTTGAGCCGTTTCAATATAGCTTTAGCCGAAGTAGAAAATGCGGAACCACGCATGATCCTGACTTATTTGATGCGAGCCATTGATAAATCGAGTAAATTTGGGATATGGCTAAAGATGAAGGAACCGAACTCACTCGATAAATTTTATAAAAAGGCCGACGAGTTCATTCGCCTTGAAAGCCTTTCTACGACATCGAAAGTGGTTGCTGCCCAAACTAATAATAATAATGACCCATCTAATAAAAGAGAATCTGAAAGTCAGAAAAGGGAGAATGAAGGAGGAAAGAGCCAGGGAAATGAAAAGAAACCTCGCCGCTTTAATCCTTCGAATTATACTTCTTTAACTGATACACCAAGAAATATCTTTTTTTGCAACAAAAGACGTTGTCAGGTATCCTAAGCCACCTGAGATGACAAGAGGTGCAAAGCGTAATGGAAAATTCTGCCAATTTCACAATCAACCTGGCCATGACACTGACCAATGTCGCCAATTAAAGAATGTGATTGAAGAATTGCTGGAGCAGGGTAAACTCCAACAATACGTTAAGAGGAGCGGGGTCGCTCCAACCTCATTCACTCAGGATCAACAACGCCCTACCCATCAATCCGATTCTCTCAACAACACTGCAGTGCAAGATTCAGAAAAGCTTGTCATTAATGTTGTCACAGGAGGTCCACACCCAGCAGGCAGAAGTTGGGATGACTACTAATGGTCCACAAAACTGCAACTGTGGCATCTTTCACTTTCTCTGGCATATAAATCCGAAGCTGCAAATCTAGCACAAATGGAAATCCAGCTTGGAGATTCTGAAACAACAATAACTAGCATCCATTTTTAACTTAGCAGCATTGCTTGAATTTGTAAAAATGATAATGGATGTGTGACTTCTGCATTGTAAACCGCTGAGAAATCAGCGTGACTGAATAATGAAAAACTATGCATTCTGTGTTTTCTATTATAAAATGCCTGTTATATTTCGATGTGTAAATACTCTAAATGTATTGCTAAAATGTCGATCTAATATTGCAGGTCATTAAAGCAAAGCTCACCCATCGCAAAGCTAAGCGAGCCTTACAAATCATTTATTAAAGCAAATACCAAGCAACAAAAAATTCCATATTCAAATCCTGTACAAGAAGAACCTCACATAAAAAGTTGGCAACTTCACTGGGGCAAGCCTTCGTTAACCAGTTGTGATTGTCAATATGAACAGGCATCCAGCTAGGTAACTCGCGTCTGTCCCATGAAGTTATTCAACAGTGAAGTCCACTTCTTCGGATAAGGCAATTTACCTACAAAAGGAACAAAGATACGCTTGGAAATGATAATAAAAGATCACTAATGGGCAGATGATGGGAGAACATGGCCAAGCAAGCACGGGATCAACCAAAAGGAATTTTGCTCCTCAATAAAAGGGCCGGTAGAACCACCGAAGGAACAGGGCCCTTGCTAACTGATCGTGATGCATCCGATCAGGCAGCTTGCGTCCGTCCCGTGGATCTACTCGCCCCTGAGAAGCAACTTTCCTGGCACACCAACCAACCAATGCTCCTTCCCAAAGGTCAACAAAGCCCTCTAACGAGGCACGCCAATAAATGAAAGTGCTTCTCTCAATAACAAGATTGGTGGAACCACCGGAGAGGCACCTTCCCAAGCTGAAGGAACAGGGCCCTTGTTAATTGATCGCGATCGTTTGTGTAAACGAACATCCAATCAAGCAACCTGCGTCCGCCCCGTGGATCCACTCAACCATGAGAAAGTAGCTTCCAGGCAATTTCAAGACCTCTTCGGAGGCAAAAGACCTCTTCGGAGGCAAAAGCCCTTTTCGGAGGCACATTTCACCCGTGCAGAAGTGCAAAATGCTTCTCTTCGGAGACCCACTTCACCAGTGATGAAATGCTAAAAAGCCCTTTTCAGAGGCACATTTCACCCGTGTAGAAGTGCAAAATGCTTCTCTTCGCAGACCCACTTCACCAGAGCTGAAATGCCAAAATTGCTTCTCTTCGGAGACCAAAATTGCTTCTCTTCGGAGACCAAAATTGCTTCTCTTCAGAGACCAAAAGACCTCTTCAGAGGTATACTTCACCTTGCTTGAAGTACCAAAAATAAACCCTTTTACTGGGGCACAAAATCAAAACCTTCTTCAGAAGCTCATTTCACTGTGCAGGAAAACTCACTTTTAAACAAATAAAAGTGATCATTCCCAGAAGTCGAAGTGTTCTTCAGGAAGAAAGAGAAAATAAAAATTTCTCCAAAGACAAGATATACTCTATTAAAAGCAGAATAATTCTTCCCTTAAAAAATGGAAAGTTGTTTTCTTAAATAAGAGTATCGGTCTTGTGAAAGCAAGAAATATTACAATATACTTGTGGTATGGGGGCAACATTATACAATTCAGTTACATTAATAAAAGTAATATACAAGCGACATACCACAAGTTCATTGCAATATCACGTAATAAAGATGTGGAATAAATGCGTTCTTGAAACACAGACAAAAAGTTTGTACAAGTAGAAAGAATCGTTTACTCTACACTTCAAATGAAAAACAGATATATTCCTACATACACAAGAATTTGTACAAGAAGAATATCTATTTATTTCAATACTATGAGAAATTTTTACATTGTACAGGTTACAAAAAGAAGCGGGGACCGGTACCCGCACAATCCCCGGTCGATACAAGCAAAAAGTGAGACAAAAATCCCAGTTTATGACTCCTTCTTCCCACCTTTAGTACCCTTGCCCGGTTTGATGACCAGTTTCAGGATTCGGCGCGGACAGGATGGAGAAGGAGAGGTAGTCGGGTTTTCCTCAACATTTTCTTCAACATTTTCTTCATCAGCCAAAGCACTCTTCTTTTTCTTCTTCATGGCACGCTTTCCTTTCCTTTTCGAGGAAGATTCACTTCCAGGAGTAGTAAGAAGTGTGGAAAGTTTTGTGTCATAATCAAAGGATTGCTCCGGAGTTTTCTCACCCTCTTCAAGCTCCACAGCCTTTTGCTCCTGCGAAGCAACCGGATCGTCCAAGTCTTTAAGAGCTTCTATTTTCTCTTCTTGCGATCCCGGTTGAGAAGCTGGAAGAGGAGTAACTTAGGAAGAAGAGGGAGCGGCAGCCAAAGAAGGAGAAGTAAACGCAATTTTCGGTGCTTCTGCTACAGAAGAAAAGAAGTC
This sequence comes from Allium fistulosum, assembly GCA_030737815.1. Taxonomy (NCBI): domain Eukaryota; kingdom Viridiplantae; phylum Streptophyta; class Magnoliopsida; order Asparagales; family Amaryllidaceae; genus Allium; species Allium fistulosum. The sequence continues at coordinate 684,891,699 of CM060905.1, read as the reverse complement.
AAAATTAGTATTCTCCGAAAAAAAAGAGATGGTAATGGATCGCCAGGACTTAGGTAATAAGCGAGAAATTCATCCAAGTCAATTGAATCGAATGAATAATCCACTTGAGCCAGATCTGACTTGAAGTTACCTGGAGATGTCGGTTTTGACAAGTCAATTTCAAACTTCTCGGCCTCGGTGCCTTCTTGGCTCTTTTCCTCAATCTGAGTAAGGGGAGACTCAGCGGTTGTGAGCTTAGCTTCAGCATCTTTTGCAGCAGGTGGAGAGTGAGAGCTAGAACCGATGATATCAACATCGGTCAAAGTCGAAGTGTGGACAGCGGCAGTTAGGGATACTTTCTTTTCTGGATGCTCCTCTGCCACTGTCCCGGCTCTAGCTTCAGCAAGTTGCTCTTTGCCTCTAGCAAGCGTCTCACGTGCTTCATCATTCAGATAAAGCGCTGCAAGGTCTGCCTCCGCATAACTAGCAAATGTATCAACTACGGCCTCCCAAACTTCGGCCAGTGTAATCTCGTATTTGGGGCCCAAGAACGAAAGACTGCCGCGGCCCAGAACGCTGTGCATGTAAGTCAAATAGAGTAGAGTCGATGCTAGCTTTAGTGGCTTCGTGAGACTCTTCGGCCGCAACTTGTCCAGCAACCGCGTCATCACGCTCCTTCTCAACTTTAAGAAGCTTAGCTTTCAGCATCTCAATCTCCGCATTTTGGGACGTAATTGTTCCCCGCAGCTCAGCATTTTCGGTGTGATATTTCTCGGAAATGTGTTGCTCAGCCGCAAGCTTCATTTCGACGTCTCTTTGTGCAGCATGCGCATATCGCACTTGCTTCTGAAAGACTTCTTCTTTTTGAGTATATGATGCAGAAGAAGAAGCGAGATTTTCCTTAAGCTGCTTAACTTCAGACGCAAGCTTTGCGTTGTCGTCTGCGATGCTCGTCATCTCCGCATCATGCTGCTTACACCACTTGTCCCATTCTGATTTATCATTCTCCATGGTCATCATCGCCTCAAGATTAATGTGGTTGACCCTTTGAAGTTCGTCGACAAGTTTCTGCCATTGCGACATCCTCTCGATATTAAGCCTGACCGCGTCAAGACTTTTAAGCATGTCTTGCTTATCAATCGGAACCAAATCCAAGTCAAAGCACACTCCTTTTAGGCACCAATTCGGAAATCGGCTCTGAAGCATTGGAGGGCCATCTTTAACTTGATATTGTGGCCTGTTAATGATTGTTTGAATATCAGATTTCTTTAGAGGAGGAGAGCCGGCCGGAGTATCAGAAGGGATAGGAGCGTCAGTTTTCTCAGAAATTTCAGACGCGTCCTTCTCATCAAGTTTAACCCGTTTACTTGGGTCATCGGTAGCATGCTTCTTCCCTTTGTCATCATGATATTTTCTTTTATAAGAGTCATCGTCTCTCCTTCTTTGCTGCTCTTCGTAAGCACGCCTTTCTTGAGCTTTTCTAGCTGCACGCTCTTCATCAGATTCTTTGCGGGAGGGAAGATAACGTCCATAATCGTAAGAATCACACCCTCCGTAGCGCCGAAAGTTGTCATAATACGAACCAGTTCGTCCCATTGTAGAACCTGAAATTGAAGAAAAGACAAGTCTTAGAAATCTTCAAATTAAAGGGGGCTAAGTTCATATAAGTGCTAAGCATCCTAAGTGTGTGTGATGTGCAAACTACGCGCGTCGAACTACAAACCACTCTTTGGTTGGGGAGTGATAGCAGATTGGGAAACGGGAGTTGATTCTTGAGCTGGCAAAGTTTGCTGCAAGGTAGATGTTGCTTCTGTTACAGGAGAAGTGACTTTAGTTATGTCGTCTTTAAAAAGCTCCCGGGAAGTTATCATTATATCACTTAAACCATCGAAGGTGTCATCATCATGGTGCCCGGCAGAGTTTTCTTTTTCAGCTTCTACATCGGTTGACTTTTCAGTGATTCGAGGATTTTCTTCCTCTTCGATAATTGGGGCAAGTGCCGACTTGCTGACTGACCCTACAACATCGGTGGATGCGGAACATTTTATCAAAGCAGTCTCTACGACAGGTGTTTTTGATGCAACTTCCTCTGCAGAAACTGGGGCATTCAATGCCTCTGCTCGAGCGCCCGAAGCAGCTAACGTTTCCGCATCAGAACTAGAGATTTCATGAATCTGAGTCGATCTAGAAGGATGTAAGAGTCCAAACTGGTGAAGAAACTCATCTTTCAACAGAAATTTCGCATCCCGTTCTTCAACTGGAACAGCCATGAGCCTCTCCAGAGTTTGCTTGTGACTAGGGTCCCTAGAGGGAGAGAGGAGCGCTGAAATGAGAAAGCAAAGTTAACACCTAGTGATTCGGACTGCAAAATACTCAGAGAATAAAGAGAAGAAAGGATAGGCATTCTTACTTCCCTCTCTCCACACGGCGTAAAACCCAGGGGGACAGCGAACGTAAAAATACTGAGTCAAAAACCCATGAGCAGTATCAGGGAGGCCGACAACCAACTTGCGATTCCTGGCACTTCTTATAACAATGATCGAAGGATGATCTTTGATTCTGACAAAAGAGCATAGATAACAGATTTCGTCAACGCTGGGGAGACGGTCAAGCGTTCTGCCGAATAGTACCCATAGTCCCATTAGAACAGCATACCATTGGGGTGTAATTGGAATGGAGCGATTGCCAGTTGGCGAAGAAGATGTTGAAGAAAATTGTTGAAAGGAGGAATGGCCCCGCTCGAGCACATTTGTCGGTTGACCGCCACAAATCCAGGAGGTGCTACATCAGCAGTGTTGTTCTTCTCAGGAAGGATAGCGTCATCCTCAGCAATGCCAAATTGAGTACACAATTGCCGAAAAGTTTTGTACAATAAAGTGGAAGAGGCTCTCTCTGGGGGATTGACTAAAGGAGCTGGAATGAGAATGGACTCTCCGGTCTGAACTGTTACATCTCCTTGTTGAGAAGCCATTCTACACAAGCAACTGGATATTCAAATATGAAGGTGCACGTTTCCTAAATAGTGTGAAGTGTTGTGCAAAACTAATAAAGATAACAAATAAATACAAACTGGAATTAAGCTAGTCGGTAACTGATCGATTATCAAATTTCAGGACTTGTTAATTTAAAAGTTCAGGTACGGTATTAAGTGCAAACCGGACATTTTCAGTTGACTATTTCAATGTTGCTTTAATACTTTGCTTGAACTTGTTGATTTAAAGCACTTCATTCACATAATCTATTTAAGTTGATTATCTGTTATTAACTAATCTGTCATTTGATGTGGGCAGTCGGTGACAGTATATTCGTCCCAATTTTCTGTGGATATTGTATTAGACAGGTTATTAGTTTGCAAGTTAGAGTGATCTGTGGGAAAATGCAGCAGTTCATAGTTCAGCAGTTCAAAATGCAGCAGTTCAAAGTTCATTCAAAGCCTAAGTCATGAGTCGCCAATGACTTATGTATTAACTCGTCCACGGCTTAAGGGTTACAAGGCAAGTCAGCAGTACTTCATGTCTTAGGTCGTGCAAAAAAAAGGGCTTCAGTTCAAAGCGGTGTACAATCCCAAGTCCTAAGTCGTCTACGACTCAAGAACTATGTCGTAAGAGGCTAAGTCGTCTATGACTCAAGAACTATGTCGTAAGAGGCTAAGTCGTCTATGACTCAAGAACTATGTCGTAGGAGGTTCGAGTCGTGGGTCGTACAAAGCTGCTAAAACGTGGCCATGCTAGCATCTCGCTCGTTTGAACCCATTGACTTTTCTCCTAACCCATTATCCACCAAACCCGATAACCTCTCAATCAAGCTACGATCCTCATCCTCATTCCACCACACCATGGAGTCATCCAAAGTTCAGATCGCCAAAGCCTCGCCAATCTAATCAATGAAAATCTGAAACACAGTAATCCTCCATCTCCATCGCCCCATTCATCTAAAGATGAAATCAAGCAAAATCAGGCTCACAAACTACCGGTACGGTGGAATTCGCAACAAAACATTGCACGAGGGGATGGATTAAGTATAGGGAGGAGAACTCACGAATCGGTGATGATTAAAGGTCGAGGAGGGAGCAGAAACACTTACGCAATAGAGAATCGAAAATCGAATTGGTTGATTGTTAGAAAAGGAAGAAATTGCCTTGAGAAAGCTCGGAGGAATATTAATGGCGGATACGACTCAGGAGATAGGTAATGGATAGAAGGAACGACTCAAGCTTTTTATACCTTTGGGCAGTGGAACACGAAAAGGCATACACGAGTTAAGATGAGTCGAAGCACACGACCTACGACTTAGGCGTGTACTTCGAGGGGCAAATGTTAACCCTTAAGTTTCTTCGACTCAAGAAATGTACGACTCATGGTCTTACGAGATAAGAAATGTACGACTCATGGTCTTACGAGATAAGAGGTGTACGACTCATAGTCTTACGAGATAAGCGGTGTATGACTCATAGTCTTACGAGATAAGAAGTGAACAACTTAAGTTATGTGACGACTTAGTGATTTAAAAGAGTCAACGACCTAATTGCTAAAGGGACCTACGAGTTAGCAGGCCTACGACTTAAGAGCTTCATGACTCAACGAGACAAGCTTCTTACGACTCAAGAGGCCTTACGACTTAAAGGCTCTACGACTCATGAGGTCTTACGACTCAAGAGGCCTTACGACTTAAAGGCTCTACGACTCATGAGGTCTTACGACTCATGAGGCCTTACGACTTAAAGGCTCTACGACTCATGAGGTCTTACGACTCATGAGGTCTTACGACTTAAAGGCCGTGCTTATGCTACCTTTATCTGGTAAGTCGGCTACGAGTTAGCACTTGTCTTCAACTGAGCCACAAGAAGAACCCAGTATGGAACCCATGAGTTATCTTAAGTCGGCTACGAGTTATTGCTTACCTTAAGTCGGTCACGACTCATGACTTAGCCAATTTTCTGTCCATAATTCAGAGCTGCTCCTATAAATACCCCATCACTTCCAACATGAAGGGGACTTTTGGGCCATTCATTTCTTCAAGCGCCGTTACGCTGTCGAAGTCTCCTCTCATTCAGCAAGCAAAGATCTTCAAGCATTCGAGACGCTACAACAATCTTCGAGAAGAACTCCTTACATCCAACACGGATTCGTCGAGTTTCATCACCAAAGATCGAGCTAGTAGTCAAGAGTGCTTTCATGATCAAATTGTATTGTATTTTAAAGGATATTGTATCAAATTGTAACCGAATCAGCAATAAAAGACTATAAAGTGGACGTAGGCTCAATTACGTGCCGAACCACTATAAATCTGTTGTCCATTTACTGCTTTTCTGCTATTTTCAGCTTATACTCTGTTCCCGTACCAACGGGTGGTGCTTTCACAATTCTATTACACACACCGGGTGTTAGCGTTCACTTTTTATCGTTAACACTGGACTTACATTTGTGAAACAAAAATGATAAAAGTGCAAGTCATCCGTGAAATCGTGACAATCTTGCATCACGCTACTTACTAGTTAGCCGTGTTTGGCTATAAATAAAAAATTGCTAAGCCATATTTGTAAGGCTCATTAGCAGTTAGTCCCAGTTGCACCAAAAAAGAAAAATCGAAGTTCATTTCCAAAGCAGTGAATTTCATTAAACCACCAATCAGCAAATTTAATCCACCATGAATTTTTGCTGTGGTTATGCTTACGTGGTGGTTGTGTTCTAAGAGCACAACCAGTAATGATTTATTCAGTTGAAACCTAACCACCACACAACCAGATGTAGTTTGTTCAGTTTACCATGGCTAAGGCTATCAATGGACACTCGAAAAATTTGAAATCTGTCCGTATCTATATCCGAAAAGCGGGTAAATATCCGATATTCGAAAAAACGGTTATGGATGAGGATGCGGATACGAAGACATCCGCATCCGAAAGTTATCCGTCCGGTTTTTGCTAAAATTACAGTTTAAATTATATGTATTTTAGTACAATGAAAGATATTTAGCGTTTTATTATGTTAGTAGTTTATATTATATGCAATTAACGCATATTAACTGCTCAAAGCTATTTATTATCACCATATTTGTTTATTTTTAACACTTTTATATTCAATGGTATTGAAAATATTTTATGTTAAACTAAAATTTTCTATTTATATTTCTTAATTTATCGGTCGTTAGCGGATATGATAATTATCCGATATCCATCCGTATCCGCGGATGCGGATATCCGATATCAGAAAATGATTTAGGATGTGGATGTGTATATGACACTATCCACTGTAGGATCGATTTCACCCTAGAGGGGAGTGAATAGGGTAATACTAAATTAATGCAAAAATATATATAATAATTGCAGCACAGATAATAGCAGAATAATAAAAGCAGAAATAGAACAACACAGATTTACTCAGCTTCGGCAAAACCCTGCCTACGTGTTGCCCCCAATGTTTCTACTAGAAATTAAGTAGTCGGACGTTTACACACGTAAACTTACGACACCCGCTAGTGACTAACCTAATTCTACGCTCAAAACTCTGCCACAACTCAGCCACTGAGTTACGAATTCTCGAACTACACCACCGTACTTCGTAACCTAGTCACACGACTAGAAAGTTACACGGTTTAAAAAGAAATTACAAATAAAAACTAAAAACAAAGACTAAAACAAATCAAAAAACCAAAACCCTATTATTTAAATTAAAGCCCAATAATAAAAAATTAGACCGGCCCACTAATAAAAATAAAAACGTCTTCCTCCTTTTCCTTTTCACTTCGTAGCTCTAGCCGTTCCTTTTTGTTGCTCTTCTCAAATTTAGGGTTTTGAAGATTTCCTTGAAGCCGCCACTTGATTGTCTTTCGTTCTTCAATTCGATTCGCTTGCTTCTTCAATTTGCTTATTGCTGCTTCAAGGCCGAGTTCGAATTTGTATTGTATCGGTATGTCATTTTTGCCCCTTTTAATTTTGGTTGTGCTCGACTTTATGCTCTGTTTGTTTACTGTTTGATTACTTGGGCTCGAACTCGATTGCTTTTTCTATCGATGATGAATTTTGGGTTATATAAGGATTGAAATCCCTAAATGTCAGTTCGTATATTTCTTTTTGAATTTGTCATGTTGCTATGCTCGGCCATTGATTTTCGATTGAACGATGTGATGATTTTTGACTTGTTCCATCTCTGATATATTTGAATTGCTTTGCGTTCTTTTCTGCCTTGATTTTTTCATGCGATCGAAGTTTCTTTGGGTCGGTTCCTATGACTTCGGTGTTTTAATTTTTGAGATAATTTCTGCAATTTTGACTTGTTCAATTCATGTTATCGGCTTTGACTTTGTTTGAATACATTCGAATTTGTTCTTTTTACTACTGCAACTTGATTTGCTTTGCGTTCTCCTCCCTAGTTCTCGTTCACACTGCTACTGTTAATAACTCTGCACATATAAACATGTATGTACATACATACATATATGTATGTATATATGTGTATAATTGTTCTGCATATCCACTTGGTTTCACGTGAGCTTGTTGCTGTGTTCATGTTAGTCTAGGCTGCATATATATATATTGCTTTGTCCACCTTGATTTGATTCATGCGCACTGGTTCATTGTCACTGTTTTTGTGCACATGCCTGAATCTCTGGTTTGGTCTGGACTTGGAATCTGGTGTGTGTTGAGGCTTTGCTCTGTTGCATTGTATCTTGTATTCCTTTCACTGTTTTTTAGCTTGTAATGTCGAGTCATTTGTGAAGACAGTACTTTGTTTGCTCTGAACTTCATGTGTACGTCCATTTGCTATGTCTAGTGCATTTGCATTATGGAGTATAGTCTGGATTCTGATATTGTTGCATTGGTTGAGACTTGAACTCTGTTGACTTGTACATGGTTGCATATGAACTTGATGTTGCGTTTGAGTCCCTGTGCATTGAAGTCACTGGCTTATATTTCATTGAACTGGGTTGGTAGTCTTGTGTACACTTGTTTTGTCAAACTGTAAACTGCTTCATTTTGTTCATTTGTATGTACATATTGTGTTCACACCTGGTGCACCTTTCTCTGGTTCATGCTTGAACTGTTGTTGGTGCACCTTTCTCTGGTTCATGCTTGAACTGTTGTTGGTGCACCTTGTTCCCTGCTGCCTTCTTTCTTATGTTTGGTCTTTGTGAATCTAACCATTGCATTACTGGTGCACATTTTGATTTCATATTCGAATCTAATTCATATGTGTGTTGCCTCGAGTTAAACTACAACTTCCCTCTTCGCTTTCATATGTTTGTCACTTTGGTTTGTGCACTTGGTTGCACTGTCCACTTTGTTGCATATGTTTGGTGCACATGAGTCAGGTTTGTTGAGGCTGCTGTGTTGAGTCCTTTGTGTTCTACTGCATATGTATACTTGAGTTTGGTTCTGGCCATTGCACTTGGTTCTTGCATATGGTATCATGTGCATGTCTGATTGTCGAGTTATAGTGCCTTGGCTCTATTTACTTGTTAGACTTGCATTGATATGTCTAGACTGGTCATTTGCCTTGTACTTAAAGTCTTGATTGAGGCTTCACTTCCATACTCTGTTGTCACCTCTTGAAATCTGGTTTGACCGTGCGTATATTTGAAGTGTTGTATGTTGTTTTGCGCCAGAGTTGAATCCACCATTTGGTTGGGTTTGACCTTAAGCTCACATGTCCCTGTAATTTTATCACGCAAGTGTATATCGGTGTGCACGACCTTGTGACATGTACAGTGATACTTGTGCATGTTACAAGTTGTTCGTGTAAGGTGAATTCAAAATAAATAATGGTGATAGGGGTGATGTCGGTATATATTTCACTTTAGAATGATAGGGGTGATGTCGGTATATAAAACCATATAGTTGTATCCATTTGTGGTATATTCATGACAGGAATTTGAATACTTACTAACCATGCATAACTGTTAGGACTTTTAAATGAGATTAGTAGTATTCCAAAAAAATTTCTTTTAAAAAAAAATGAATTTCAAGTATCTTCTAACCACACATAACCGCAAGGACTTTTAAATAGGATTAGAATCAACTCGTCTATTTAATAATCAATTTTAATATGTGTTTCATACATGCATAACGTGAGGACTTTTAAATGAGCATGAAAGCACATAATCAAAAATTCCAAGTAATTCACCCATGCATAACTGTAAGGACTTTTAAATGAGAGTGAATAATTTGGATAATTTTATTAATAATTTCCCATTTTAAATACCACATTTTGATATACTATATTGGATTTTGATGAGCGATGATCGTTAGAAATATGATAGAATTAGAGATGGTCATGGAATTTGTACCAATCAAAGTTATTACAATTTTGTTTAAATTTTTAAAGAAATTTACTACATATATTGTCTCAAGTCAAAATGTATAATTAATATCAACACTCATCATTTTTTCAATCACTATTTATCTTTTCGATAATCAGTAGGGAGTCAGATTAGTTAATGTATTCATTTAAGATCAAATCCAAAAATAAATATAAAATTAAATTTCTAAAATGCCTAATCTGAAACAAATACTATTTTCTGAAAGGGGTTTTATGAAAAAATATATCTGCCAATTGAAAATCAATTAGAATGAAAATTATGCAGATAATTTCTTTGGAAGTGTGATGCAACTAATGAATGTCTCTACATAAAACCCATTTCACTAGTAATTTTTCTATTAACTTGGCTACCAGTGTAATCTACATCTAAATTTCCCTTTGACTCAAAGTTATCATTAGATAGATATCATAGACCAAACTGTGATGTGTGCAACAAATACCTTCTAATCCTTTTACAGCTTTTAAAATATGATTCCTTAAGGATTTGATTGAAACGTGCACATAAACAACTAGTGAACATAGTGTCAGATCTTGAAGCAGTAAGATAAACAAATATATTCATGTGTATCTAGAGTAATCATCAACCAATAAAAAAATATCATTAGTCCAAACAAATCTATATGAACTAGTTCAAAGACTCTAGAGGTACTTATAGTGTTCTCGGCATAAAAAGATAATTGGCCAACAATTTTGCATAAATCAAAATCAACATTCATTTCTTTATCACATAACTGGCTGATTTAAATCAGATTATGGTGCAAATTTTCAACATATGATATATCGTTCAAGGTAAATATACCGTTACCTATTTTACCTTTACTGATAATTTTTCATTGTTACCCATTAAGACTCTGCTACCATTATGCTAGGCTAAGGAACTTTGGTTTGTCGCTCGTCGTGTGCCTGGAACAGCCAGAATCCAGGTATCACTCTTTTTGTTCCTTAGCCTGCCACCATATCTACATGAGAAAAGATTTTTGTAACCTATTTGTTTTTATAAGTCCATGATTGTTAGTGAAAAAATATTTTGAAGAACAAGTTTGTGTAGAACCAAGACAGTTTATGTTTGTTCCTTTTGGCACCCAGATTTGTTTGACTTTAAGGGATTTTATATTTGTGCCTTTAGGAACCCAAATTGGTATGGTTTTCATGTGTTTGGGCCTATACCAATAATTGTTTTGATTGTGTCCAATTTTTCTACAAATTGTGCACTCGGATTTGACACGATTAGTTTTACTTCTAACTCTTTCAGATTGAGTGTACCCAAGTCCTTGTCTAACAGTATTAATAGTTTGTTTCCCTAATAACATATTTTTTGATCTTTCTCCTTTGGAATTTTTTTTAAAGTTGTAGACAATTGTTGGACTTGTGTTTTGAGAGATTCATTTTCATTCAATAATAGAGTGCACTTTTTAATAGAATTTTCTCTCCCAGTATTTACACTTTCTTTTAAAATTAAAATTTCATTTTTAAGCGATTTAATTTTAATTTCTGATTTTTTAATTTCTTCTTCGAATGATGTACACTTATCACACTTAGGGCTCTTATTTCGATAGTTTTAAACCAATTGATCAAGCTGTTTATTTAGTTCTATCAAACTATCTCTTTGTGATTCAATTTTAGCGTACTTCTCTCTAAGTCTTTCAAAACAGCCATTTACGTCATGAAAATATATAAGTAATTCTGAATGAGTAAGTTTTGATACCTCGCTTGGCTCGTCATCATCGCTATCAGTTGTATCACCTCGAAGACACAGATCTGCTTTTTCACTCTAACTACTAGTGCTTTTATTATCATCATCACTTTTATTCCAAGTGGCTGCAAAACTTCTCCTTTTCGATTTCTTTCCTTGGCCGAGTCAATTCTGAGGACAATTGGGCTTGATGTGACCAGGTTTATTGCACTTGTGACAAATGATCTCTTGCTCTTCTGAGTTGTCTAGTATTTTGACTATTCTGCTTTTCAATTGTTGATTTAGAGCTGAATTTCCATACTTGTGATTCCACCTTTTGAATTTCTTTATTATCAGCGCCAGTTCTGCTGCACCATCATCATCATCATCTCATCATCTTCACTTTCAGTTGTTCTTCTGAGAGCTATTGATTTCTTTCGAGTATCGCCTCCTTCGCGTTCTTCCTTGAATTTCATTTCTAGCTCATAAGTGGTGAGATTTCCAATGAGTTCTTCAACTTTAACTAGTGCCAAATCCTTTGATTCTTGAATTGTAGTAACTTTTGCTTCAAAATTTTGTGGAAGAATTCTAAGGATTTTTCAAACTATTTCTAGCTCTGTGTATGGCTTTCCAAGTGATTTTGATTTGTAAACTAGATTAGAAAGTCGTCCATACACTTCTTTGACACTTTCATCCTTTGCCATTGTGAAGTTTTCATATTCGCTACTAAGCATTGCAAGGCGAGATTCTTTAACTTGGGAAGTTCCTTCGTGAGTCACTTCAAGTGTGTGCCAAATTTCCTGCACGGTTAGATGATGTGAGACATGATTAAATTCAATTTGATCTAATGAACAGATAATAGAATTCATGGTTTAGCATTAGCATTTTGCAGTTTATTTTCAAGATCTGTCCATTGATCCATAGGTTTTTCTATCTCTTGATTATCTACAATTATTGTTGGTGTCCTATATCCTGTTTCAATAATATTCCACGAATCTATGGTTTTCAGAAAGATTTTCAGTCTATTTTTCTAATAAACATATTCACCATTGAACACGGAGCGAGAGTTAGATTCCCATGCACTCTCGTTGTGGTCTGGTAGGAAATCTTGACCCACTTTCGTGACAGCGGTGACGTTTATACCAAGCGAGAGTTAGAAAACACCTACTTCAACAAAGAATCAAAGAAGGCATTGCTAGAGGGCCAAGAGATTTTGCAGATCGAGAGAGAGAAAGAAGCTGTCGATGCCACCATGATCGCGGACGCTGAAGCGCTTATGGAGTCTTTCATTTTTGGTGCCGGCGAGCCATCGGGCAGCCCCGCAATTTGTCAACAAGTTCTAGGCGTGAGGCTTCCCTTCGGATTATAGAGCCGTCGAAGGAGGGTGAAGGCAGTGAATACAAAGTTGACATTCTCGGTCATTCTTCCGGTGTAAGTAATCTACTTGTTTCCCCCGAGTTTGGGAGTTTTCAGATTACGCCGCTAGAGTAGGAAGAATTTAACGCTTTCATTTTTGATCTTATAGGTCCATCCTCCTTGTCCGCCTATCTGCTTATTTCTTTGATGCCTGGACCTGCTGCTATCTCCATCGATTTTGTGCTTGTTTCCGTACCTACTCCGGTCATCATGTCCGTGTCTAGCTCGCAGCCGGGGCCAAAGTCCAAGAAGATTGCCGCACTTCATGGCTTGGATGACCCTTCCGTATCTTTGGAAGGTGACATAACGGCGGCCGAAGTTAGGGAGCAGGAAGTTCAAACCGTGCAGCCACGCAAATCTCAACAACAGCTGGTTGCCGTAAAAAAGGAGAAGGTTGAAGCAATTATGGCCTCCAAGATCTCTCGTAGGTCACGGAAGTTCAAAATGAAAGGTGAATCTTCTAAGAAGGTTGCGGAGTAGGAGGAAGACATTAGCATTGAGGATATTGTTGACATTACTGGCAACGATACCACTACCAAGGAGGAGCAAAAACTTCGAACAAAGGGTGGAAAGGGGAGTGGTGGAAAGAAGCATTGAGAAGTTTGGGTGGTGACCGATCTAATTTTGATTCATTTTGAGGTGTTTTGTTCAAGTGCAGAGTCTGTACTTAGTGTTTTTGTTGTGGTGTTTGTATTTTTCTTTTGTTGGTCGGCGTTGTGTTGGTACGGCCCCTACATTTTGACCTTGTATAAAAGAAAGTTACAAGTAACACATTGTTGATATTTTTATTGTACTCTTACTTATCTGTTCATACGTGTTATGTGCGCTTATGCTTGTTTTGTTTATACTTATCTAGTTTTGTGATTACCGCCAAAATTCTTTGTTTGGAGTAACAATTCTTTGTTTGGAGTGACGGAACTTGTGAAATTATTGTTTTTAAGTATTTTTATTTAAGTGTCGATGTATGCTCCCCAGTTCATAGGGTTGTTTACTTGAAACAATTGACAAATGACCGGTAACTTATGGTTTAAATAGTTTGCATATTAACACTTGAATTTTGACTAAATCACAACTTGACTTTTCTTCTTTCAGAATTTTTGTGGCTGTAGCACGTAGTCCAAGTTTTTTTTGCGATATTCTAGTAAGTATGCAACATATGCATGTTTGAAATGTGCACACTATATAAGTTAACTGAATGCAGTTACACGTTATCAACGTTTAATGTAATGGTTAGTCATCGAGTGTCAGTGGTTGGAGTTTCCTGCTGGTTTGCAACACTTCGATTTTGTTGGAGTCGTGCCCATTGCTTCCAACAGTGGAAGTGGGTTGAGAGTGTGCGTGGCTTATGAGATGCACGGATTTTAGGATCGATACGTCCCGCCGATACAGAACAGTTTGGTGCTCCTCGATGTTGCCTATCTTTGGCCAACTTGAGGAGTTTATGTTGAAAAGTTGGTGCGCATCTTATGAGGTGCATGGCTTTTGGTGCCCCAGTGTTGCCTGCCTTCAGGCAACGTGAGTGGTTTGTGTTTTGAAAGTTAGTGCGCAGCTTATTGGATGCGCGGCTTTTAGTATTTCTCGTTTTTGCCTATCTTCGAGCAACGTGAGGAGTGTATGTTTTAGCCTTCCTGATATTGCCGGGGCAACACTGGATTTTAGGAGGCGAAGATCGGGTTCCGCCGATCCAACAGTTTAAGTCGATTTGCTTCCATCGACCCGACAGGTAATTATTATGAACACAGTTTTTTCGGTTCAAAAAGCGAATCAATTTTTATTAAGGAAAGCAGGGCGGATTTTTACCTATTTACAATGCCCCCGGTATCCCGGGACGGCTTATTTGTTGAGAAATAGAGAGCACATAAGGTAGTTTTCAAACGAAGTAACGGTGGAGCAATTCGCTATTCCATGCCCTGGGAATTTGGATTCTGTCAACGGTTGTTAGCTTGAAAGTTCTGTCCCTTAGCTTTTGATTGATGACATATGGTCCTTCCCAGTTCGGTCTAAAGGCCCTCGGGATGGGGTAGACTCACTTGAGTACGAGATCTCCCACTTCGAAGGTGCACTTGATGATCTTGTTTATTGCTTCCACTTTCCCGTTTGCTTGCGGATGAGCTACCATAGAGAAGCTCTTCTCAATTTGGAAGCGTTTCTAGAAGTATTTGAACTTGGTGCTTTCGAATTGAGTTCCATTGTCAGTAATGATTTTCTATGGCACACCAAACCTGCAAATAATGTTTTTAGTAACAAAATTAATGACTTTCTTTGTGGTTATGGTGGCCAACAGTTCCGTTTCAGCCCATTTCGTGAAATAATCAATGGCAACTATAGCATATTTGGCCCCTCCTTTCGCTATTGGCAGGACGCCGATAAAATCGATTCCCTATATTGCAAATGGCCACGAGCTGACCATCTGCGTTAGCTCTGTTGAATAAGTTCTTTTAATTTTGCTGAATATTTGGCAGCGATCACATCATCTGGCGTAGTCTGCAGTGTCGCGGTTTATTGTCGGCCAGAAGTATCCGTACCGGAGGACTTTCTTCTCAAGGGTCTGCCCCCAGTGTAGTCTCCCCATTCGCCTTCGTGCACTAACTTTAGGATCAATTCTTCAATGAGATTTTTTAGATGGCGGCATTCGTTTGTGTTATGACCATGAGTCTCGTGGAAGCGGCAAAACTTTCCTGAGCATTTTTGTTGTTCAGTTGCTTCCTTTCTAGGGGGTTTTTTGCATTCCTTAGTCCCCTGTATTACGAGATAAATATTTTCCGGAGTGTCATTTAGAGGGGTATAGTCTTCGGGTCTGAACCCTTTAAGCCTTTCATTGTTGCCATTACCATTTCTTTTATTGGAGTTTTGATTTTTTTTTTCTCTTTTGATTTCCATCTTTTCCTATGACTCCTTCAGTAGTTCTAGAAGCGTGCATGTTTTGATTCATTATTACGTCGCTCTGTCCGATGTTCATCGGTTGCACACTAGTCGACTTCCTTTCCAGTTCCTACGCTTCCTCCAATCTTAAGTATTGACTTGTTTTACGATTGAAGTCTTTCCTTGTGGTAGGTTGCTTCATCTTAATCCACTTTCCGAATTCAGTCTCCTGGTGAATGGCACGGACTAACGCCATAAAAACCATGTCCTCGTTGGGGTTGCTTACTTCCATCACTACGATATTGAACCGATTCATGAAAGATTTCAATGATTCGATAGGGACATGACATCTTTTGGTTGTGTGGTATGGAGCCTGAACTGATCGAGGAATCTTATTGCTAATTGGTCAAAAGTAGAGATAGATCTCGGCGGAAGCCTAGTGAATAACATAGACGCAATTCCTTCCAGAAAGATAGGAAAACACTTGCACCGAATAGCTTTAGAGGCATTAGCTCCATCCATGTACCAACTGTACTTGTACAAATGGGGTTTTGGGTCCTTTGTCCCGTCGTAGGACGGAATGGTTGGCATTGTGAATTTTTCCAGATACTTCTCACTTAAGATTTCATCAGTGAAGGGAGTCCGACTTGATGCAGATCCCCATTCGTCATCTCTCCTATTTTTACTCTCGTCCATTAATCGTTTTACCATGTCTGCTATGTATGCCTCCGATGTCCGGTAATCCTAGGGTCGGCAGTCAATCACTAAACCAAGTGTTTGGCTTGCAAATAGCCTTGGCGAGTGGGTTGAAGCCTAGGATCTCCTGCCTTTGGGAGAGCCACTCCCGCGGGATCCCGTTAGCTTGTAGTTGGCCTGATTGGGGCAGTTTGGACGTTCCTAGCATCATCGAATGCGTTGACATTCTCTTCCAACTGGTTTTCTTGTTCTTCATCTTTTGAGTCGGAGAGATCCACAGCTATATCTTCTTGCAGAGTCTTTGCCCCTTGATTCATGTTCAAAATTAGTTGCCTTGCGATGAGCGGTGTACTCGTATTTCCTTCCACGTTGAGTCTCATGGTTCCTGTTGTCACACTTATTTGTGATTGTTTTCCATTTCTTCCGTTTAGACCAGAAACGGAATAATTTTATTGTTTTATAACATTTGCGGGTTCAGGCATAGTTCTTGGAGCATAATTTGACTGTAAAGTTAAAAGAGCATTAAGCTTTTCCATCAGAGCCGTCTAGCTACTTTCCATTTTATGTTTGATCTCGTCAACCATCTTATTCAGCTCATACCTAGTAACGACTTCGTGCTGACTGGAAGATGCTGGCGCCTGATTTTCTAAGTTAGTGCTATTTACTTCGGTATGTTGAGGATAAACATCTTCTCCAGCTATCACTGCCCCTAGGGACCTTCCAGAGGCAGTTCTCCTTCTTCCAGGATCCATTGAGTCTAATCGGTAGATCTTTCAAGGAAAGGTTGAGGATCTAATTTATGGACCTATGCGATCCAAAGTAGATAGCTAGATTTGAATCTTGAGTTGGGTTCTCAGTGAAAGCACCAAAATGTTAACCTTAAAAATGAATCAACACCCTGCTTTGAGTGTGAAAGCACCAGCCCTATTCTCACAGAGCAATAATATAGATAATAGATATAGAAAAAAGCCATAAGAGAAAGAAGACAAGAGAATTTTTATAGTGGTTCGGGTGGTTAACAAAGCCTACGTCCACTTTATAATTTCTATTATAGACTGATTGCTGTTACAAGAAGTGTTTGATTACAAAGCTCTTGATTGTCCTTAGCTATGTTGAATCTCCAAGATTGGAATCCAATGGAGAATCACAGTGAACCCCTTTGGAAATTATCGTGAGGGAGATGAAGAGTGAAGAACGTTTCCGGCAGAGTTTCTGCAACCATTCCGAAGAAGATCCTCTTTATGTTGCACATAGGATGATATTCATAGAGATTAAAGAGCTATTGGGTGGAGCCTGTTCGCCAATTGCTTGCAGATGGACATAGAGGGAATCGACAAAGCTTAGCTCGCGGCCTAAGCCAAAAGCATGGATCGCTAACGATCCATGGTCTATGGACCGCTAGTGATCCATAGTATTAGCTCGAGTGCGAGCTAATTACTTAGCCTCATTTTCTACTTCAGTCTGTTCAGGTCGTGCTTATCCCATGTTCACGTATGGATCGCTGGCGATCCATAGCGTATGGATCACTAGCGATCCATACACTTAGCATGATTTTGGACTTTGGCCTTTGAACTCTCTTCGTTGTCTTGTGTCGACGTTGTTCATGTAGTTTCGTTACACATCGTTTTTCTTGGATGACGATTTACTTGCTAGTTGTATTTAGCTGCTGATTGGACTGGACGGATGCTTGTCCCTTGGTGTAACTAACTCGGAATCTCGTCAAACTCAGTCACCACTTCAGAAATATGGATTGGATTATGAAGCAAGAGAAATAGTTGAACCCTAGGCCATAGACCATAGATCGCTAACGATCCATGCCCTTAGTGGATTTCCTTATTCTTTTTTCTTGGCTCTCTTTGGATCGTTGCTTTAGTCCTTTTGGTTGAGTTCTAAGCCATTCTAACTCCATCAAGTTGTTCCGTCTTCTCTTGGATCCTGCTGGATTAAAAACTCGAATAACAATAGGAGACGGCATCATTGGTGAAGCGGCATTGATAAGAGATAGCATTAATAGCGAAGCGGTATTGATGAGATGCGACATTACTTTGAAGTGTGACATTAGAATAAAATAAAATTGGAGAGATGCGATATTAATCTGGAGCGACATTGATTCTTCTGGCTTTCTACATAGAGTTTCTGGTATCATCACTACCTTGATGGATCATGACATTGGTTTCATTTGACATTTTTTTAGTGATATGAGTGAGTCAGCATCATTCATTCAACTCTATATGCGGTATGTGGCATTGATGAAATTCCACATCCTTAGCTTCATTGATGACCTATGACATTGTCTATTATTCTTTGTTGATGTGGAGCGGCATTGTACGCTTTTAGCATTGATTTATCTTCATACATTCGACATTGCTTGTTGATGCAATATCATGGTTATGTTGACATACCGTATACCTTTGGGAATGATAATGATAGTAACAAACTTCAACATGACTTTGAGCTTTGAAATCATATACTTTCGAGATTAGCAATTCTTCAATATCATTAACTACGACGTCTAATTTTAGTTTCAACATAAATTCCTTTGCTTATATCCTTTGGAAATTATGTGGATAACAATACACATACACACACATATATATAATAAAATTTACCAATATGCTCTCTCATACTCTGTAACGACCCGTATTTTTACAGATCAAAACATTGAAAAACAGTTGTTATTGGATCGTAGTATGGTTAAGTCATTCGGGGCTTAGGTCGTATTGTAGTTAGGTCGTAGACAACTTATAGGAGTTGGCGACCTAAGGAAGATAGTGGTAGTAGTTAACGACCTAAGGACTGGACGAGGTAAGGCTTAGGTCGTATGACAGTTAGGTCGGGTATTGGTTTAGGTCGTACGCTAGTTTGGGACGACCTATAGGATTTAACCGACCTAAGGAGTAGACGACCTAAGGTGTAGACGACTTAAGGGTTTGGACGACCTAAGGGGTTAGGTCTGTTGTAGTTTAGGTCGGTCGAGCGACCTAAGGGAGTTAGCGGTAGTAGTTGGCGACTTAAGGGGTTTAGCGACCTAAGGGTTGAGTGAGTTAACGACCTAAGGTTGTTAGGTCGCGTGAGTTGTTAGGTCGCATGAGTTGTTAGGTCGCGTGTATGTTAGGTCGCGACTTCTGTTAAGTCATAGGTCGTGACATTTTTAGGTTGTGACATAATTAGGTCGTGGCTTCTGTTAAGGTCGTTAGGTCGGCACTGTTGCTAAGCCGCTTGAGTGTGTTAGGTCGTAGGTCGCGCGCATATGTTAGGTCGCATATGTGGTAGGTCGAGCGCATGTGTTAGGTCGTGGGGTTTTGTAACGACTCGGATTTTTCGCGCTCGAAAATCAACATCCGTACTTCACATTGTACTAGGATGCCGCAGATTCGACCGTTCAAATCCGATTCGCCGGAGCTTATAACACCATTAAGTACAACAACACAGCGGAATAAAGAATATATCAATATATATTACATTGATACCATGACAGATACAAAAATCTGATACAACAGAATGATACAACAGATATCAATATACATCAGAGATATGATACAAGAAATAGCAGCGGAAAGAAAATAGATAACACCAGCAGCGGATAGAATGTCTCCAATAGAATGCTCCAAGATAAGCAACGTCAGTCCATGAACTCCAAGAACTGAACTAGCTCCAGATAATCTACTCAACCTGAATATCTGAGAAACCCAACTCTAGACTGCCCGTGTGGAAAATAGTGGGCACCCAGAGTTTAGGAAGGGAACAATAAACTCCGGATCAGTCATGGGACTGGTGTGAGCAACAAAAACAGTTTATCTTTAAAACAAGCAACAAAGGCTTTTAAACATTGAAATCCGCAATGCTTTTCGAAAATGAAACTACCATAAGACCTCCCACCACACACACAATGCAATCGCAGAATTGGAGGAGATTTCTTCTTATGATAGTCAAAAATGCTTACTACGCAAAATCAAAACTCTTTTGATATTATTACTAGTGCATAGTGTAGAAAAACATTTCGAAAATATAATATAAATCTTAGCCAGCATACAACTATTGTTGTATGCCTACTATAGCTACTACGTTCAATAGCAGGTTACCGCCACATTCCATAGCAGGTAATACAACTAAAACCGTACAGGGTTCGTATTGTTTCTTTGGATTTCCAACAAATGATCAGGCTAAGGAACTTCCTTACTGAAATAGAAACGCCTCTGGAAAGACGCCCCGGATCCTAACCGGATCTCCGCAAACAACAGGCCGACGCTACCTCACGCTGTACAGCTGTAACTAGGTAACTAACACACTGACGCTACCTCACGCTGTACAGCTGTAACTAGGTAACTAACACACGAGTCATGTCATCCCCCGGTCGTTACCGACCTTTATCCGAGCGCTCGATAACCAACATCACACATAATAAATAAAGTGTATCCACATGAGTAAGTATCTGGGCTTCATACCATGATACCACCCTTTATCCAGAAGGAAATGACATACCCTAGGGGCGCTACCCCTACAAACCTTTGCCGCAACATTCCTGTTTCGACCATTACCGGGTTGTGAGGCTCGACGAAGTCTCGTCCACAAAGCCACGCTTTTTCACAAAGCCACGCTTCGATCAACAAATGATCAGCAGCACTTCGTATGCCACATTACCAAATTGGGAATGTATCACTAGTAACCATCAACTACATAACCTCTGAGCTCGTACGTCTCAGAGAAGGGTGTTAAGCTAAGAGAATAAATTCTCCGCCACCAACAGAAATGTATTTGATAGAAACCAGCTTTACATCTCAAAGTGTAATGTCAGACACACATCCATACAAGTCTGTTCCGGGTTCGAACAGAACCGAAGGCACTTCCAAAGAAGCCCTTGCAAATCCGGGTATTCACAATCTCGATCGGACTTCCCATCACTTAGGGAATCTCTATACCGGAGCCATGATGTAGAGAAAATCGATAGGTCATCATATCGCTCTCGCAAATACCCGGTCTTCACCACCGGTCTTCAAATGCTATCCATATACGTCGTATCATTATTCGGAATGGGTTATATGACACAAAGGTCCTCTCCCGGCTAAACCGAATAACGAGCGCAATTAAAAAATCATATGGATACTGGGGTCTCAGTTAAATCACAGCTTAAAGACCAAAACTTTTCATTCGAATGGTAAAACAAATTACCATTTCCAATCTTTTAAACAAAAAGATTCATTTCGAAAAGTTAACCCCGTTCACCAAGATTCATTCATAGATTTTCAAATCAATTTCCATTTCAATTTGATTAACTCGTTAAATCCTTAAATCAAGATTTAACTTATAGCTTTCAAAACTCGTTTCCAAAGATTCATTTATTCATAGTCTTCCAAAACAATTCCATTTCAAGTTAGATTAACTCATCCGGTCTTTGAAATTAAAGACTCATTTCATAATTTTCAAAACATTTCAATTCTATTTCAAACTTGAAACCATTCAACACAATTTGGAAATTCATTACTTTTGTGAAAGCTTTTACTATTTGAAAACAAATAGTTTCGTTTTAGAAAAATCCAGTTATATATTTACACGAGTTAAAACCCTTGAATAAAAATTCAAATTCCCAAATCGATATCTTTAAAATGGTTTAACCCATATATAACTTGTACAGCATCTTTAATCCCTAGTTTCAAATCATAGGATTCAATTTCAAACTCGAATTCAAATTTAAATCAGATTATTTAAATTTCAAAACTCGATTAAGTTATTCAAAATAACTTTTATCTTTGAAATTCCATTTCAAAAGCTTTTCATATTAAACCCAAATTTCCAATTTCAAAAATCAATTGAAATTTAAAATTTCAATTTCAAAAACATCAAATTCCACCATCTGTGATTTAACCGATTTCCACGTGAAATCCATATTTGTGTGTGTAAGAGTGTGGTCTAGGGGTTTTACACAATAGTGCAACACAATGAATCATCACAGATCAGAATACAGAAATATAATTTGATAAGCGGTATAAGAACAACGCTTATCTTCATTCACAGATCATAAATATATAAAGGTCACAGATAAGTAAACTACAGATCACAACATAAATCAGGATGTATCACAAAGCATCATATATCAGGGATATCAAACAATTCACATTCAATAGAATCCAAACATTCATAAGTAAGATCAATTTATTTACCTGATTAACTTAAATCAAATTAATCACTTACTAATCCTGGTTAATTAACATAAATTAATTACAAACCATTTTAATTAATTATTCTTTAATTTATTTATAATGAGTGATCATCCCTAATCGATTTCATAAATTTAATTAACCTTTTAACACTTGATTAATCGACCTTTAAATCATTAATTATCCATCCTTAATTACTGTTATTTAGTAATTATCTTTAAGTAATTAATTACCCTTAAATTAATTTTTCATTAATTTTTTGATTAATCTAACTTAAAATTGATTAATTAATTTATCTTAATCACTTTTATTAAGTCATTAACTTCAAGTAATTAACTTCGTTTAACACATAAATTTAACAAAAACTTTTAAGAGTTAATTAACCATTTCAACATTCTTTAATAAGTCCTTAATATTATTGAGTTAAACTTTTCAAAATAAAAGTTTATGTATATCTTTAAATCATTTTAAAACTTAGTTAATTAAGACAATTTAATTTAAAACCTTATTTCCAGACTAAGTTTCAAATTACACTTGGATTTATATTTTTAACTTTAATTTAAACTTAGTTTTAAAACTTGATTAAAATTTAAATTTAGTTTTAATTTTCAAAACAGAAAACAGGGTTCAGATTTTAAAACCTAGAACAAAATATGACCCGAAACCCCACTTCCCTGCTTCGAGTAAACACTCGAATTACTCGAGTAAACACACGAGAAAATTCTCGTTCCTCCCCATACTTACTTCGAGCCAATATCCTTCTTCTTCCCAACCCACTTACTGATACTCATCAGAAGTCCGTGCACGTGCACGTCGACGCCGATCAACTTCAGGCGGCTCCATATCGTCGAACAAGTCGATGACCACCTCCTGACCCTTTCCCAACCACCAGCACGTCGTCACCCACTCGAGATCGAAATCGAGCTTGCCATATCAACACCTGGAACACCAAAAACACGAAACCCAAAATCCTGGACAATCGCTCGTCCTAGCTCCTCCGGCCATCAAAGTGACAGAAATTCCGGCCACTTATTCGCCAATCACCTCGCTTCCGTTCCCCGAAGGCCCATGACACTCGATCCACCAGAGTTGTTGTTTCGATCAAAACAATATAACCCATCCAAACTAGGTTTACAAGCAAAAATTCCTCACCGCCTTCACCACGTTCGTCTTCCGACCAGTTCACCATTTTTCCCAAGCTCCCCCATCACTCCTCTACCACTCGACCAAACCACGTCACCCCTAATCGTCGAGATCGCCTACGGTAGCTCAAAATGCTCGAGACAGTGAAACCAGAACTGCTCTTCAACCCAAACTCGAGAAATTATAATTTTTGTCTTAAAATTCATGATTTTGTAAGTACTTTCGATTTATACGCCTGAATACCTTAAACAAGAAAATTTGTTTTAAGCATATTTGAACCTATGTCCAGTTTCTTGAGTTACAGAGGTGGTTATGGATCGTTTCAGCTTTAATAAAATGTTAATATAAAAATTTCGACAAAATAAACAGTTCTTGTTTACATCTTAAGTTCGATCAGTTGTTAGATCAAGTGATAGAGTGTCATTTCCATATCTACAAGACATAATGGCATATACAGGTATCACAAGAACAGATTCTCCTAGATTACAATCATATACATACAAAACGTAGAGAAAAGCATACTCAATATTTACTTAAGTTATAACATTTTAAATAAAGTGTTACTCACAAAAAAAGGAAACAAAGAAGGTTTGCTCACCTGAGTTTGAAAGACAGAGAACAGGCTCTGCATTTGAAAATTGAGAATGCTTTTAACTGAAACTGGAAACTCGAAGAGAATTGAAGCTGAAAGCCTTGAATGCTTTGAAGGTTGTATTCTGATCTGTTTTGAACTTCTCCAAATCATGTTGAGTTTGATCTATGTTTTAAAACTGTGATGATTTGCTTTGACTTCCAGATTTGAACATTAAGACTGAAATGCTTTGAACTGGAAACTTGAAAACTTAGATCTTTGAAGTTGCAAGTTGAAATCTTTCTCTCTGGTTTACTTATTTTTGAAAACGAAATGAACTGAGGTGGATGGATTGAGATATAAGATGATACACCTTAGTTTTTCACAGCTTGAAGTGGAACGAAAAAATGAAATGAAGAAGAGTTTGATATAAGAAATTGAGTTTACTGGGTGAATATATTTTATACAGGTGATCATGTTTTGTTGTACAAAGTTGATATATTTTTTTCCTCTGGTACAATCACACGCAGAGATTTTCTTGCGTTGGTGGCTGATATGCTTTTGTGTAGTGTAATAAGGAGGCTGAAAACATTTTGTACATTTTTCGAATTGACTTTGGTGTGTTAGAGAGATCTTGCATTAATTGTGTTGTACAAACAAATATATATATTTGCTTTATTTCTTCTTCGGCTGTACAATGCAAAGGATAATGTGCATGTTTTGTTCCTTCATTTTGTAGGTGTTCATAGATATTTTACCTTTTTACTTTATACTTTCCATATGTATATATGTTTGTTTCTTTTCTTTTGGACTTGTCTTTTATAATATTACTTTATAATATAAGTTTCTATTTTAATCTTGTTGTTAGATTTTATCAAATGTTTACTTTATATTTTATAGTTTAACATCTATTATTATTTAACTCTAATACTAATTATTTTATTTTCATAAATATTATTTAAATTTAAATGATTCATATCAATTTTATTTAAATTTGGGGAAACTTGCAATCAATTAATCCAAAAAAAAAATTACAAATTTTTATTCAAAAATTCATTAAATTATCAATTTGAATTTTGTTAAAATCCGGGGTCGTTACAGACTTCCCCCCTTAAAAGAATTTCGTCCTCGAAATTGTCAAGGAGACACAAAGATAGATGAAGAAGATTTCATCAAATCAAACTGAACATCTATTCCACATTTGGCTTACCAAATCAGAATATCGAAAATAGATACAAGAACGAATCCGTTTTAACACTTCAGAAGATACTCGGGTTATCTAGATCTACGAAATATACAGTGGCATCGGTTAGTTCGAAGGAATAACTAACCACTCGTAGAACATATCGGGACCCAAAGAAATAGATAGATATATGGATACAATTTCAAAATTTTTAGTTTAGAAACTAAAGGATACCTATCAACCATAGCAATCAAAGCAAACAATTCATCCATACAAACAATTTTGGCTCACTTGGAGTTTATTTCCCATATTCATATATCAAATCTTCTTCCTGGATCTACCAGAAACTATCAAAGAATTGAGAAAAAAATGCTAATCAAAAGAGATTGATAGAGAAAAGATTGTTTCCTCGTTGTTCAGAGTATCGACCATTTATAGTCGTATTCCCCTGTCCCCTATCTCATCCTCTTCTTGCGCTCATACTCACTATCAGTAGATAGTAAGAGAATTTACTGAGGCATTCGAACGGATATCTGAGGAATACTCATTCTAGAGTTTACTTCACTCTATCTCTAATGAGCTACTTAATGTGTTATACTCCTGAGCTAAAGTTCAACCTTAGCTCTGATACCAAATGTAACGACTCGGATTTTTCGCGCTCGAAAATCAACATCCGTACTTCACATTGTACTAGGATGCCGCAGATTCGACCGTTCAAATCCGATTCGCCGGAGCTTATAACACCATTAAGTACAACAACACAGCGGAATAAAGAATATATCAATATATATTACATTGATACCATGACAAATACAAAAATCTGATACAACAGAATGATACAACAGATATCAATATACATCAGAGATATGATACAAGAAATAGCAGCGGAAAGAAAATAGATAACACCAGCAGCGGATAGAATGTCTCCAATAGAATGCTCCAAGATAAGCAACGTCAGTCCATGAACTCCAAGAACTGAACTAGCTCCAGATAATCTACTCAACCTGAATATCTGAGAAACCCAACTCTAGACTGCCCATGTGGAAAATAGTGGGCACCCAGAGTTTAGGAAGGGAACAATAAACTCCGGATCAGTCATGGGACTGGTGTGAGCAACAAAAACAGTTTATCTTTAAAACAAGCAACAAAGGCTTTTAAACATTGAAATCCGCAATGCTTTTCGAAAATGAAACTACCATAAGACCTCCCACCACACACACAATGCAATCGCAGAATTGGAGGAGATTTCTTCTTATGATAGTCAAAAATGCTTACTACGCAAAATCAAAACTCTTTTGATATTATTACTAGTGCATAGTGTAGAAAAACATTTCGAAAATATAATATAAATCTTAGCCAGCATACAACTATTGTTGTATGCCTACTATAGCTACTATGTTCAATAGCAGGTTACCGCCACATTCCATAGCAGGTAATACAACTAAAACCGTACAGGGTTCGTATTGTTTCTTTGGATTTCCAACAAATGATCAGGCTAAGGAACTTCCTTACCGAAATAGAAACGCCTCTGGAAAGACGCCCCGGATCCTAACCGGATCTCCGCAAACAACAGGCCGACGCTACCTCACGCTGTACAGCTGTAACTAGGTAACTAACACACTGACGCTACCTCACGCTGTACAGCTGTAACTAGGTAACTAACACACGAGTCATGTCATCCCCCGGTCGTTACCGACCTTTATCCGAGCGCTCGATAACCAACATCACACATAATAAATAAAGTGTATCCACATGAGTAAGTATCTGGGCTCCATACCATGATACCACCCTTTATCCAGAAGGAAATGACATACCCTAGGGGCGCTACCCCTACAAACCTTTGCCGCAACATTCCTGTTTCGACCATTACCGGGTTGTGAGGCTCGACGAAGTCTCGTCCACAAAGCCACGCTTTTTCACAAAGCCACGCTTCGATCAACAAATGATCAGCAGCACTTCGTATGCCACATTACCAAATTGGGAATGTATCACTAGTAACCATCAACTACATAACCTCTGAGCTCGTACGTCTCAGAGAAGGGTGTTAAGCTAAGAGAATAAATTCTCCGCCACCAACAGAAATGTATTTGATAGAAACCAGCTTTACATCTCAAAGTGTATTGTCAGACACACATCCATACAAGTCTGTTCCGGGTTCGAACAGAACCGAAGGCACTTCCAAAGAAGCCCTTGCAAATCCGAGTATTCACAATCTCGATCGGACTTCCCATCACTTAGGGAATCTCTATACCGGAGCCATGATGTAGAGAAAATCGATAGGTCATCATATCGCTCTTGCAAATACCCGGTCTTCACCACCGGTCTTCAAATGCTATCCATATACGTCGTATCATTATTCGGAATGGGTTATATGACACAAAGGTCCTCTCCCGGCTAAACCGAATAACGAGCGCAATTAAAAAATCATATGGATACTGGGGTCTCAGTTAAATCACAGCTTAAAGACCAAAACTTTTCATTCGAATGGTAAAACAAATTACCATTTCCAATCTTTTAAACAAAAAGATTCATTTCGAAAAGTTAACCCCGTTCACCAAGATTCATTCATAGATTTTCAAATCAATTTCCATTTCAATTTGATTAACTCGTTAAATCCTTAAATCAAGATTTAACTTATAGCTTTCAAAACTCGTTTCCAAAGATTCATTTATTCATAGTCTTCCAAAACAATTCCATTTCAAGTTAGATTAACTCATCCGGTCTTTGAAATTAAAGACTCATTTCATAATTTTCAAAACATTTCAATTCTATTTCAAACTTGAAACCATTCAACACAATTTGGAAATTCATTACTTTTGTGAAAGCTTTTACTATTTGAAAACAAATAGTTTCGTTTTAGAAAAATCCAGTTATATATTTACACGAGTTAAAACCCTTGAATAAAAATTCAAATTCCCAAATCGATATCTTTAAAATGGTTTAACCCATATATAACTTGTACAACATCTTTAATCCCTAGTTTCAAATCATAGGATTCAATTTCAAACTCGAATTCAAATTTAAATCAGATTATTTAAATTTCAAAACTCGATTAAGTTATTAAAAATAACTTTTATCTTTGAAATTCCATTTCAAAAGCTTTTCATATTAAACCCAAATTTCCAATTTCAAAAATCAATTGAAATTTAAAATTTCAATTTCAAAAACATCAAATTCCACCATCTGTGATTTAACCGATTTCCACGTGAAATCCATATTTGTGTGTGTAAGAGTGTGGCCTAGGGGTTTTACACAATAGTGCAGCACAATGAATCATCACAGATCAGAATACAGAAATATAATTTGATAAGCGGTATAAGAACAACGCTTATCTTCATTCACAGATCATAAATATATAAAGGTCACAGATAAGTAAACTACAGATCACAACATAAATCAGGATGTATCACAAAGCATCATATATCAGGGATATCAAACAATTCACATTCAATAGAATCCAAACATTCATAAGTAAGATCAATTTATTTACCTGATTAACTTAAATCAAATTAATCACTTACTAATCTTGGTTAATTAACATAAATTAATTACAAACCATTTTAATTAATTATTCTTTAATTTATTTATAATGAGTGATCATCCCTAATCGATTTCATAAATTTAATTAACCTTTTAACACTTGATTAATCGACCTTTAAATCATTAATTATCCATCCTTAATTACTGTTATT
Source organism: Allium fistulosum (assembly GCA_030737815.1). Taxonomy (NCBI): domain Eukaryota; kingdom Viridiplantae; phylum Streptophyta; class Magnoliopsida; order Asparagales; family Amaryllidaceae; genus Allium; species Allium fistulosum. Next base: position 684,863,016 of record CM060905.1, on the reverse strand, counting down.
TAGTAATTATCTTTAAGTAATTAATTACCCTTAAATTAATTTTTTCATTAATTTCTTGATTAATCTAACTTAAAATTGATTAATTAATTTATCTTAATCACTTTTATTAAGTCATTAACTTCAAGTAATTAACTTCGTTTAACACATAAATTTAACAAAAACTTTTAAGAGTTAATTAACCATTTCAACATTCTTTAATAAGTCCTTAATATTATTGAGTTAAACTTTTCAAAATAAAAGTTTATGTATATCTTTAAATCATTTTAAAACTTAGTTAATTAAGACAATTTAATTTAAAACCTTATTTCCAGACTAAGTTTCAAATTACACTTGGATTTATATTTTTAACTTTAATTTAAACTTAGTTTTAAAACTTGATTAAAATTTAAATTTAGTTTTAATTTTCAAAACAGAAAACAGGGTTCAGATTTTAAAACCTGGAACAAAATATGACCCGAAACCCCACTTCCCTGCTTCGAGTAAACACTCGAATTACTCGAGTAAACACACGAGAAAATTCTGGTTCCTCCCCATACTTACTTCGAGCCAATATCCGTCTTCTTCCCAACCCACTTACTGATACTCATCAGAAGTCCGTGCACGTGCACGTCGACGCCGATCAACTTCAGGCGGCTCCATATCGTCGAACAAGTCGATGACCACCTCCTGACCCTTTCCCAACCACCAGCACGTCGTCACCCACTCGAGATCGAAATCGAGCTTGCCATATCAACACCTGGAACACCAAAAACACGAAACCCAAATCCTGGACAATCGCTCGTCCTAGCTCCTCCGGCCATCAAAGTGACAGAAATTCCAGCCACTTATTCGCCAATCACCTCGCTTCCGTTCCCCGAAGGCCCATGACACTCGATCCACCAGAGTTGTTATTTCGATCAAAACAATATAACCCATCCAAACTAGGTTTACAAGCAAAAATTCCTCACCGCCTTCACCACGTTCGTCTTCCGACCAGTTCACCATTTTTCCCAAGCTCCCCCATCACTCCTCTACCACTCGACCAAACCACGTCACCCCTAATCGTCGAGATCGCCTACGGTAGCTCAAAATGCTCGAGACAGTGAAACCAGAACTGCTCTTCAACCCAAACTCGAAAAATTATAATTTTTGTCTTAAAATTCATGATTTTGTAAGTACTTTCGATTTATACGCCTGAATACCTTAAACAAGAAAATTTGTTTTAAGCATATTTGAACCTATGTCCAGTTTCTTGAGTTACAGAGGTGGTTATGGATCGTTTCAGCTTTAATAAAATGTTAATATAAAAATTTCGACAAAATAAACAGTTCTTGTTTACATCTTAAGTTCGATCAGTTGTTAGATCAAGTGATAGAGTGTCATTTCCATATCTACAAGACATAATGGCATATACAGGTATCACAAGAACAGATTCTCCTAGATTACAATCATATACATACAAAACGCAGAGAAAAGCATACTCAATATTTACTTAAGTTATAACATTTTAAATAAAGTGTTACTCACAAAAAAAGGAAACAAAGAAGGTTTGCTCGCCTGAGTTTGAAAGACAGAGAACAGGCTCTGCATTTGAAAATTGAGAATGCTTTTAACTAAAACTGGAAACTCGAAGAGAATTGAAGCTGAAAGCCTTGAATGCTTTGAAGGTTGTATTCTGATCTGTTTTGAACTTCTCCAAATCAGGTTGAGTTTGATCTATGTTTTAAAACTGTGATGATTTGCTTTGACTTCCAGATTTGAACATTAAGACTGAAATGCTTTGAACTGGAAACTTGAAAACTTAGATCTTTGAAGTTGCAAGTTGAAATCTTTCTCTCTGGTTTACTTATTTTTGAAAACGAAATGAACTAAGGTGGATGGATTGAGATATAAGATGATACACCTTAGTTTTTCACAACTTGAAGTGGAACGAAAAAATGAAATGAAGAAGAGTTTGATATAAGAAATTGAGTTTACTGGGTGAATATATTTTATACAGGTGATCATGTTTTGTTGTACAAAGTTGATATATTTTTTTCCTCTGGTACAATCACACGCAGAGATTTTCTTGCGTTGGTGGCTGATATGCTTTTGTGTAGTGTAATAAGGAGGCTGAAAACATTTTGTACATTTTTCGAATTGACTTTGGTGTGTTAGAGAGATCTTGCATTAATTGTGTTGTACAAACAAATATATATATTTGCTTTATTTCTTCTTCGGTTGTACAATGCAAAGGATAATGTGCATGTTTTGTTCCTTCATTTTGTAGGTGTTCATAGATATTTTACCTTTTTACTTTATACTTTCCATATGTATATATGTTTGTTTCTTTTCTTTTGGACTTGTCTTTTATAATATTACTTTATAATATAAGTTTCTATTTTAATCTTGTTGTTAGATTTTATCAAATGTTTACTTTATATTTTATAGTTTAACATCTATTATTATTTAACTCTAATACTAATTATTTTATTTTCATAAATATTATTTAAATTTAAATGATTCATATCAATTTTATTTAAATTTGGGGAAACTTGCAATCAATTAATCCAAAAAAAAATTACAAATTTTTATTCAAAAATTCATTAAATTATCAATTTGAATTTTGTTAAAATCCGGGGTCGTTACAGGTTTTAGGTCGTAGGTCGTGAAGGAAGTTAGGTCGTGGACGACTTAATAGCGAGCGAACGACCTAAGGGGATTTCTGTCTATAAATAGGCGGGTTCTTCTTCATTTTTGGGATCCGGATTTTGAAGCGACGAAGTGCTGCTATTTTGAGAGCTCGAGTTCTACACTTCTTCACTTCTTTTCTCCACTTTAATCTTGTGCTTCCTTCCATCCAAATCGAAGATCCAAAAGCTTAGATTGAAGATCTTCATCCATCGGAGAGAGATTTCATCGTTTGAAGCGGAGTTTTGATAGATCGAGTTAGATTCTTCGCTGTCCAGATCTGAAGTGTGTTGCTTTTGAGGAGTTTAGGTGATTTGGTGAGTGGTGATTATCTCTCACACGGATCCAAAGGAGTATATCGGATTATTGGCTTGATTTGGTGTTAAAATAGTGATTTCCATGCATTTTCATAAACTTAAGCGTAGATCTATTGTTCATGATGATTTGACATCCATTTTACTACATGTTAACCTATGCAAGTTCATTCATCAAGTTATAGAGATATTGTTCATGTTTCATGCTTGTTAGATTTAGACTCTTTATTTACGAAATTGCCATTATTGTTATTTAGATTATGTTTGAATGTTTGATTACTTGGATTAATGTTTGACTTGATTGATTGTTGTAAATTAGTTGATTGATGATTTGATTTGGACAAGTTAGTCGAAGATGATTCAAAAGCTAAGGGAAAGGCTCTTGAATTGGGAAAGCTGCTCGTGGCATATGTGGCGGATGATGAAGCTCATATGGATAGATTTGATGATGTTGATGTTGAGATGAGGCTTTGCTATGATGAGATGAAGCGAGGCATGGTATGAGATAGCCTTGGTTTAATCCAGACGGGATCATTCCAAGCATGTTGATAACTCGGTGAAACGGTTCGAGTTGAGGATAATGGTTTGCTCGAGAGGCGCTTGGGCTAGTACGGAAATAGTCATCGAGGAGGATGACTAGAAGGCTGAGGTTTCATTGTTATTGAAGGTTCTAGCAGGCTCAAAGCAAGAGTACGTTGGGCAGATTCGGTAGTCCCTAAAGACTATGATTGTAGTCGAGTACTCTGGGCATATTCGATAGTCCTAGGCACGGGCTGCGACGACGTGCGGAGTTCTGTCTAGAACCGGGGTTGCCATTAACCCTTGACGGACGGCTGAAAGAATGTGCCGGTCATTCAATTAACGGTGGTATCGAAGCAATGATAACAGTGATAGCCAAAGTCATGGATGTTTGGTTGTATCGTCATTCGGTCTCAAGAGCGATGTTTTCTGGGTGCTTATCTGATCTTGGTTTAGGTCTTGGGGGTTTGTACTTGGATAACACCGACCTTGACTCGAGTGATAATTGCTTTACTTTTAATGTCTGCTTTGCTATGTTTATTTCTGCTTAGTGTGTCTAGGGGCTATCACTGTAGAAAGAGGTGGAGTGGGAGGGTTGGATTCCTATTCCTTTTACCTTTATGCTCTTTTGGTATGTTGTTAGTTAATTTACCGTTCACTAAGACTGTTGTCTGACTCAAGGTTTTATGTTCCACTCTTATTACCTTGGGCTGTTCATCCATTTTGGGATGGGCAGATTAGGTAGCAGGTGACAGGTGCTGTTCTTACTTTCCAACGATGCTGATGACGAAGACGAGCTGGAGGCTTGCATATTATTTTCTTACTATATGTACTGGGTGTTCCGCTGCTTTGTATAATTCTCTGAGTGATATGTAGTGAGGCTTGATGTATTGAATATTCAAATGTTTGTATTCAACTATTATGAAGCTTATATGATGAGATTCTATTTTGTAAAGCTTCACTATATATATTCTCTATTGTATTTTATCCATGCGTTGTGAGTAATACGATAGATTCTGCTGCTTTAATTTACCTTGGCAATCGTCCATGGCTGCCTGGCACACTTTACAGCGCACTATTTTCCTTATTCAGTGCGGGGGTCATGGGCGGTCGTCACATTTGGTATCAGAGCTTTGGTTAATCGATTTTACCCAACGCTCGCTGACGTAACTACGTATGAGAGACGTAATTGTATTTTGATGGATGATTACAATATATAATATAGTAGCTTAGAATGATTTGAACCCCTTATGCAGTTGTTCTCAAGGTATGCTGATCATTCCTTTTTATAGATATTAAGAATGAGTCGAAGAGGGAGACCAGCTGCTAGGGAAGGCCGTGCTGCGGAGGGAGCTGTTGATTATGCAGCTATGTTCGAAGCTATGATGACTTCGATCATGAGAAGGATGCCAGCTCTGGGGCCATCAGTAGATGTTGGAGTTCAAGTTCAAACTCCAAAACCGGTGGATTTTGCCAAGCTGTGTAAAGACTATCCTGCTCTTGGAGGAAAGGTTTTCTTGGGAACAGAGTTAACTATTGAGGTCCAGAGATGGATAGATGCTTGTAGAAGGATCTTTGGTGATTTGGGAATCGAGGATGCAACTAAAAGGAAGCTTGCATGTTAACTAATCGATTACGATAAATTGGATCGGATTTTGCATTTTTTTCTTCTGCAGTACCTCGACGTGACATGAGCGTGAAAGAGGTTCAAAAATAAGTTTTTTTTATAAGGGCTAAAAATGAATCACTTATTTTGGCTTTTTAACCCCATATTGTAGGGTGGATCTTGAAAGATCAAGACAGCTTCAAGGGAGAGCTTCAGACTGGTGGAACTCTATCACCATTGATACTCCGGAGGAAGAGATTACTTAGGAGCAATTCCAAGCCAGATTTGAAGCTAAGTTCATTTCTACTGCTCAGAAGTCTGTTCTGTTCAAGAAGTTTGTGGAGATCAAGCAAGGTGGAAGACCAGTTCTTGAGTATGTTTCTGAGTTTGAGGCTTTGTCCAAGTATGCCCGGTCGTATATTGAATCTTCATATCAGAAGAACGAGAAGTTTGTGACAGGCTTGGACAGTTATCTTGGGAGGCAGTTGGTGGATCATCTGGATGATTCATTTGAGAAGCTTGTGGAGAAGGCTCTCAGGCACGAGAATCTGTTTCCTAAAGAAGGATCTGTTGTTGCTGTGACCAAGGAGGAGTTTAAACCACAGCAGGGTGGAAACAAGAAGAGGAAGCAGCAGCAGCAAAAGGGTAAGGATGGCCAGAAGTAGCCGAAGGGCGAAGTGACCTGCTACAATTGTCAGCAGAAGGGCCATTTCTCTAGAGATTGCAAGAATCCGAAGGTACCGGTGAAGTGCCACAATTGTGACAAGCTGGGGCATGTTAAGAAGAATTGTCCAGAACCGCGAAAGGACAAGCAGATTGTGCAAGCTTATGCTTTGGGGGTTGTTCCATCATCTTCAAAAGCTCCTACCGCTGAAGAGAAAGGAAAGAGTGTGGTGGTTCAGGGTATTCTCTCCATTTGTGGTGTTCCAGTTAGAGTATTATTTGATACTGGGGCGTCGCATTCTTTTGTTTGTAATGAACTTGTAGGCCGGTTGGGTTTAGAACCGGATATTGTTGATAGGCCATTGGTTGTGACTAATCTAGTTGGGGGTTCGTCTTGTTTGTGTATGCTATGTCGTGGTCTGATTGTATCGAGTCATGATTGCTCTTTTGTTTGTGATTGTTTTGTTTTGAACTTTGCGGGGTTCAGAATTATTTTGGGAATGGACTGGCTTAGGTAGTATGCGGCAAAGGTTGATTGTGAAAGGTTGGAGGTGACAGTCGAGAATGTGGAGGGGCGAAAGATTGTGATACAATGTAAGCATGAGGAAGGCGTCTTCATGAGCTTCATGTATTCGCTGGTTGTTCCACGGGATGGACTGTCATCGCTGCCAATCGCTAATGGATTTGAGGATGTCTTTGATGAGGTCAAAGGGTTATCGCCGCATAGAGAGATTGAGTTTCGTATCGATCTAGTTGAAGGAGCCAGACCTGTTGTGATGCCTCTTAGGCGGATGGCGCCTAGGGAACAGCAAGAGTTGAGGGTGCAAGTTGATGATCTTTTACAGAAAGGATTCATTCGGCGTAGTGTGTCCGAATGGGGTGCACCAGTTGTGTTCGCAACCAAAGCCGATGGATCATTGAGGTTGTGTGTGGATTATCATGAGCTGAATAAAGTGACTAAGAAGAACAAGTATCCATTGCCAAGAATAGATGACTTGTTTGATCAGCTTCACGAAGCTAAGGTGTTTTCTCAGATGGATTTGGCAACGGGATTTCACCAGTTAAGAGTGGCTAAGGATAGTGTGCCGAAGACTGCTTTTAGGACACCGTCCGGTTTCTTTGAGTGTCTGGTAATGCCATTTGGATTAACTAATGCGCCAGCATATTTTGTGGATCTTATGAATAGAGTGTTTAGGGATCAGTTGAACAAGTTCGTGCTAGTGTTCGTGGATGATATTTTGATTTATTCCAGAACTGAAGAAGAGCACGAAACGCACTTGTGTATTGTTTTGGAAATCTTACGAAAACATCAGCTGAAGGCTAAGTTTTCGAAGTGTCACTTCTGGAAGAGTGAAGTGAGGTTCTTAGGCCATATTATTTCTGGAAATGGAATAGCAGTTGATTCCGCTAAAGTGGCAGCAATTCAGGATTGGGTCAGACCTAAGAATGCATCTGATGTGAGAAGTTTTCTTGGATTAGCAGGATATTATCGTCGATTTATCAAAGACTTTTCCAAGGTAGCTGCACCATTAACAGGATTGAAGAAAAAGAACCAAGTATTCAGATGGGATGCTAAGTGTGAGCAAGCTTTCGGAATCCTGAAAGAGGGACTGACAAGTGCTCCTGTTTTGACTATTCCAAGTGGAAATGAGGAGATGGTGGTTTACACCGACGCATGTGGTACTGGACTTGGAGCAGTGCTGATGCAGAAGGGTAAAGTTGTGGCGTATGCAAGTCGACAACTGAAGCCGCATGAAAGGAATTATCCGACTCATGATTTGGAGTTAGCGGCGATTGTTTTTGCTCTGAAGATGTGGAGACATTATCTATTGGGAGTTCGATTCGAGTTGTTTACAGATCATAAGTCGTTGAAGTATCTTTTCTCCCAAAAGGATTTGAATCTTCGGCAGCAACGATGGCTAGAGTTTTTGGCATCATATGATTTTGGTATAGCCTATACTCCGGGAAAGGGTAACGCAGTGGCAGATGCGTTAAGTCGAAGACATGCAGGATTAGGAGCCATGTTTTCAGAATGGAAGAATCTCGAGTATTTAGCTGAATTTGACTTCAGGCCCAGATGTGAATTGGAACCTGAAATGTTGGCAAACTTATCGATAAGACCGACTCTTGTGGGAAGGATTGGCGAGAGCCAAAAGCGAGACGATAAGCTTGTCAAGATTATCCGTGATTTGGAATCTGGGTTGGACCCAGAAAAGGATAAAGGATTCGAGGTCGATCGAGAGGGTTGGCTTCGAAAGCAAGGACGACTAGTTGTTCCCGATATAGATGAATTGAAAAATGAAGTTCTGAAGGAAAGTCATCACTCGAAGTTGACAATTCATCCAGGTGGAAATAAGATGTATCGGGATATGAAGAGAACCTATTACTGGGAAGGTATGAAGAAGGATGTTGGAAATTTTATTTCCAAGTGCATGAACTGCTAGTTGGTAAAAGCCAAGCAGAAGAAGCCAAGTGGATTACTTCAGCCATTAGAAGTTCCTACATGGAAGTGGGAGCAAATATCGATGGGTTACCTAGAACCAGAACGGGAAATGAAGGGATTTGGGTCATCGTAGATCGTTTGACTAAAAGTGAAAGATTTATTCCTGTTCGATCGACTAGGACTGCATCAAAGTTGGCTGAGCTATATGTTAAGTGGATAGTTCGATTCCATGGTATTCCGAAGAGTATAGTGAGCGATCGAGATCCATTGTACACTAGTGGATTTTGGAAGAGCTTCCAAGAAGTTTTGGGAACTGAGTTGTGTTTGAGTATAGCTTATCATCCCCAAACAGATGGTCAGACCGAGAGAGACAATCGAGTTTTGGAAGATCTCCTTAGAGCATGTGTTTTGGATTTCGGAGGATCATGGGAAGATCACCTTCATTTGGTGGAATTTTCGTATAATAACAGTTACCAGTCAAGCATTGGTATGGCACCGTATGAGGCATTGTATGGAAGACCGTGTAACTCTCCGACATGTTGGTTAGAAACAGGAGAAAAGCTGATACTTGGGCCAGAAATGATTCGACAGACTTCAGATTGTATAGTGATCATTCGGCAACGAATGAAGGCAGCCAAGACCGTCAGAAAAGTTATGCCGATAAGCGTCGTAAGGATTTGGAATTCGGCGTTGGTGATATGGTTTTTGTGAAGATTTCTCCATTGAAGAATGTTATTCGATTCGGGAAGAAAGGAAAATTGACTCCGAGATTTGTTGGACCATTCCCGATTATCGAGCGAATTGGAAAGCTCGCTTACAGATTGGAGTTACCAGAAAAGATGTCGAGTGTGCACAATGTTTTTCATGTATCGTATCTACGGAAGTATGTGCACGACTCGAATACAGTGGTTTCTGCTGATAGCTGTGAAGATTTTGAGATTGATCCAGTCGATAAGAGACCTCGTAAGCCGCTTCGTGTTGTAGAAACTGACACAAAATAGCTTAGGAGGAAGGTAGTTAGGTTGCTCAAGGTACAATGGAGTGATGATGTTAACGACTGTACATGGGAGGTGGAAGAGAGGATGAAGGCAGCTCATCCTGAACTCTTTAAGGTATGGCCATAAGGTGTCGTGTCATCTCACGACATTGTAACTTGTTCTAGTTTTAGAATTCTGCATGCTAAGCTAGAATTGGATGCATGTTTGTTGATTGTTATGGATGGTAGGCATGCAGAATAGTTTTGATTGCTCTTGTTTGTTTGGAATTTCGGGGGCGAAATTCCTAAGGGGGAGAGAATGTAACGACCCGTATTTTTACGGATCAAAACATTGTAAAACAGTTGTTATTGGATCGTAGTATGGTTAAGTCATTCGGGGCTTAGGTCGTATTGTAGTTAGGTCGTAGACAACTTATAGGAGTTGGCGACCTAAGGAAGATAGTGGTAGTAGTTAACGACCTAAGGACTGGACGAGGTAAGGCTTAGGTCGTATGACAGTTAGGTCGCGTATTGGTTTAGGTCGTATGCTAGTTTGGGACGACCTATAGGATTTGACCGACCTAAGGAGTAGACGACCTAAGGTGTAGATGACTTAAGGGTTTAGACGACCTAAGGGGTTAGGTCGTGTTGTAGTTTAGGTCGGTCGAGCGACCTAAGGGAGTTAGCGGTAGCAGTTGGCGACTTAAGGGGTTTAGCGACCTAAGGGTTGAGTGAGTTAACGACCTAAGGTTGCTAGGTCGCGTGAGTTGTTAGGTCACATGAGTTATTAGGTCGCGTGTATGTTAGGTCGCGACTTCTGTTAAGTCATAGGTCGTGACATAGTTAGGTCGTGGCTTCTGTTAAGGTCGTTAGGTCGGCACTGTTGCTAAGCCGCTTGAGTGTTTTAGGTCGTAGGTCGTGCGCATATGTTAGGTCGCATATGTGGTAGGTCGAGCGCATGTGTTAGGTCGTGGGGTTTTAGGTCGTAGGTCGTGAAGGAAGTTAGGTCGTGGACGACCTAATAGCGAGCGAACGACCTAAGGGGATTTCTGTCTATAAATAGGCGGGTTCTTCTTCATTTTTGGGATCCGGATTTTGAAGCGACGAAGTGCTGCTATTTTGAGAGCTCGAGTTCTACACTTCTTCACTTCTTTTCTCCACTTTAATCTTGTGCTTCCTTCCATCCAAATCGAAGATCCAAAAGCTTAGATTGAAGATCTTCATCCATCGGAGAGAGATTTCATCGTTTGAAGCGGAGTTTTGATAGATCGAGTTAGATTCTACGTTGTCCAGATCTGAAGTGTGTTGCTTTTGAGGAGTTTAGGTGATTTGGTGAGTGGTGATTATCTCTCACACGGATCCAAAGGAGTATATCGGATTATTGGCTTGATTTGGTGTTAAGATAGTGATTTCCATGCATTTTCATAAACTTAAGCGTAGATCTATTGTTCATGATGATTTGACATCCATTTTACTACATGTTAACCTATGCAAGTTCATTCATCAAGTTATAGAGATATTGTTCATGTTTCATGCTTGTTAGATTTAGACTCTTTATTTACGAAATTGCCATTATTGTTATTTAGATCATGTTTGAATGTTTGATTACTTGGATTAATGTTTGACTTGATTGATTGTTGTAAATTAGTTGATTGATGATTTGATTTGGACAAGTTAGTCGAAGATGATTCAAAAGCTAAGGGAAAGGCTCTTGAATTGGGAAAGCCGCTCGTGGCATATGTGGCGGATGATGAAGCTCATATGGATAGATTTGATGATGTTGATGTTGAGATGAGGCTTTGCTATGATGAGATGAAGCGAGGCATGGTATGAGATAGCCTTGGTTTAATCCAGACGGGATCATTCCAAGCATGTTGATAACTCGGTGAAATGGTTCGAGTTGAGGATAATGGTTTGCTCGAGAGGCGCTTGGGCTAGTACGGAAATAGTCGTCGAGGAGGATGACTAGAAGGCTGAGGTTTCATCGTTAGTGAAGGTTCTAGCAGGCTCAAAGCAAGAGTACGTTGGGCAGATTCGATAGTCCCTAAAGACTATGATTGTAGTCGAGTACTCTGGGCATATTCGATAGTCCTAGGCACGGGCTGCGACGACGTGCGGAGTTCTGTCTAGAACCGGGGTTGCCATTAACCCTTGACGTACGGCTGAAAGAATGTGCCGGTCATTCAATTAACGGTGGTATCGAAGCAATGATAACAGTGATAGCCAGAGTCATGGATGTTTGGTTGTATCGTCATTCGGTCTCAAGAGCGATGTTTTCTGGGTGCTTATCTGATCTTGGTTTAGGCCTTGGGGGTTTGTACTTGGAAAACACCGACCTTGACTCGAGTGATAATTGCTTTACTTTTAATGTCTGCTTTGTTATGTTTATTTCTGCTTAGTGTGTCTGGGGGCTATCACTGTAGAAAGAGGTGGAGTGGGAGGGTTGGATTCCTATTCCCTTTACCTTTATGCTCTTTTGGTATGTTGTTAGTTAATTTACCGTTCACTAAGACTGTTGTCTGACTCAAGGTTTTATGTTCCACTCTTATTACCTTGGGCTATTCATCCATTTTGGGATGGGCAGATTAGGTAGCAGGTGACAAGTGCTGTTCTTACTTTCCAACGATGCTGATGACGAAGACGAGCTGGAGGCTTGCATATTATTTTCTTACTATATGTACTGGGTGTTCCGCTGCTTTGTATAATTCTCTGAGTGATATGTAGTGAGGCTTGATGTATTGAATATTCAAATGTTTGTATTCAACTATTATGAAGCTTATATGATGAGATTCTATTTTGTAAAGCTTCATTATATATATTCTCTATTGTATTTTATCCATGCGTTGTGAGTAATACGATAGATTCTGCTGCTTTAATTTACCTTGGCAATCGTCCATGGCTGCTTGGCACACTTTACAGCGCACTATTTTCCTTATTCAGTGCGGGGGTCATGGGCGGTCGTCACATTCTCCCTAACTAAGCATGAAACGCTCTCCCATACGCTCTCTCATACGACGTATCGACCAACGTCTAAAAGTGAGACTGACATCGCGGACCTCACAAACATCAGATCATTTTTAGGTAAATTATATAAAACAGATTACAGAGTTATCTACAATATTCTACACTTTCTGAAACTCACAGCGGAAGGAATAAAATATAATAGCAATCAATAATACAATCTTGAACAAATATAACAATACTAAATCAAATAAATTCCAACTACAACATCGCTTTACACAGGAAATGGAAATAATATAATGTCTGGGAATGAATGAAATAAAAATAGTAGATAGCTATTTGACAAAGAAATGTACATCTACGTTGCACCATCGTGCCTCTAAGTCACCACCAGTCCTCTTTATCGACCTATCAGAGTATAACCAAAAGGAATGAAATGATAGAGGGGGTTAGGCATGCATTTGGTTAGTGAAACACATCATATAAGTGTATAATACTAATAAGCTAGTAAAACAACACTTATACTTGAAAACCATAGTTTAACCTATGTTACCTGCAAAAATGTAATATGATAGTGACAACATAGTATAAGGTATAACTAAATCCAACTGATATCTAATCATATGCACACGATGTAACCCAAAGTCCCAACTCACATGCCAAAGACCGACTACAACATGATTAAGCCCGAAATCTTAGCTCCTTATCGATAAAAACATATGCGACTCGCTACTGAGGAACTATATGTCTCAGTCCACTATCGCCAAGCTACTCGCTATTGGGGAACTACATATCCCAACCCACCATCACCAACGACTCGCTACAGAGGAACTATGTCTTAGCCCGCTATGGTCAAACCGTAAGCGATTTGGCATTGAGAATGCAATGTCTCACCCCACTATCGTCAAATCATAAGCGACTCACTACCGAGGAACAAGATATCTCACCCACTATTGCCCAATCGTAAGCGACTCGCTATTGAGACACAAATTATCTCAGCACATTATCGCCTTATCGAACAACATATAATGAATCTACTAAAACAAAACACTTTTCAGAAGTGTCTCTAAATACAGCAAACAATATACCAATACATTCCTCGTCTCGCCATGATTACAACACCGTGAACAGCACATGAAACGGAGGTCGTATGTGAGTGTTATAAGCGTTTTAAGTTTAGGGCATTTTCGTAATTATTAGATATATTATTATTATTATTCGAACATCAGCTTTGCTATAGTACTGGAGAAGGTTTGATCTCGTTCAAACCCCAGGCTGCCTCCCTTTTCATCATTATCGCCATAGACCTCGTCACAACGGTCTGAAGCCACTGATGTGCTCCCCTCACCATCGCCATCCTGACACACCCAGCCTCTTCAACTCCGGCCATCCTTACCAGAAAACGGCCGCCACTAATTTGGAGCTAGATTTTGGTGAATTCTAACCACCAACGGCCAATCCATATCCACCATGACCATCTACTTGACTTCCTTTTTAAATCCCCGATCCCTGATCATTGTTCATCATCGTTTCACCGTTGGATCGAAACGGACGTTCCACATTCACCAAGCTTCCATCGTGATTTTTAATCAATCCGTACACCCAATTGACGAAGAACGCCACCACTGGATTCATGTCGTCGAGAACTATAATTTTGATATGTAATATATCTAGTTTGGAACACTTGTATATTTCGTATTTTTTAATTAGAAAAGAATTAACTTTTGCTAATTACAATCGATCAAAAATTAATTTCTTTTATTATCTTGCCATGGCGTACTATATCCTAATTAGGTGTATATATATAAAAAAAATCAGCTTTTAGTTATCGATTATGTTATTTAGAGAAAAATCAAGATCATAAGAGGTGAATTACTACGTCTTACTAATATATATACAAATATGATAAATCTCACTCAACACTAGCCGTGCACCTTCTTAGATTTGACGTAGATTCTTCGTCTCCTTCACTCGCTACAAAAACAATACAATTTACCAACGTTGAAAAGGCACCGACGAGGCGTCGGTAAATAAAATGCCAATGCCTTACTAGTCATCTGTAAAAGTTATGTCAGAAAGAATCTACCGATTCCTAGAAGACGACAAACGTGTTGCTGTTATCGACGCCTTACAAACGACATTTGCCGACACCATACTGACAACTTTTGTCGATGCCTTTACGATGCCTTACCAATGCCTAGCTAAAATGTAAAAAACCGGATTTTCCAACGCCTTTCTGATGCCATGGCTGTAACAAATTTGCAACATTTCGACAACCTTTCACACTTCAATCACACATTCTTATATATATTGCAGATTCATATATCATATATCAGCACAAATATTATCACCTTTGATACAAATCAAATCAAATCAAATATCCAAACCAAACAACACCATTACCTTCATAATACAAATCAAACAATACAGTAATCATCATAATACAAATCAAATATCCAAACAATCAGTAAGCAAATACCCAAACAACGCCAAAAATACCAACACTAATATCCAAACAAATATCCTAACAAACAAAATACATCTCATCTGAACTAAATATACATCTCCAAAGCAATCAAATGTACATAACCAAATGCCTACTCGTTTGAACCCTACCCAACATTACCAACTCCATCTCTAGGTTACTGACATGTGACTTCAAATGTCGGTTTTCTTCTACTGTATAACCAAATTTGTTTGTTAATAATAAGTAATTTTTTATTTCAACTGCTATATTTATTGAGTGATTCAACTTATAAATTGTTTAACTTATAATTTAACTTAATTACATATTTGTTTAATTTATAGAGTGACTTAACTTATATATTTTAACTCATACTTTATTTATTTTTAAAATGATGATTTTTGGAATTTAAAAAAAAAATTATTACTTTATTGAGTCTATATTGTTTAATTTATTAGGTGATTTGGAAAAAATATAATTTACTGAAACAAAATTTATAATTTAACTCAACTATATATACGTTTGTTTAATTTATTGAGTGATTTAACTTATATATTCGTTTAATTTATTTTATGATCTAAAAAAATACAATTTAACTCGAAAAAAATCTTGTTTAATTTAGTGAAACAAAATTTATAATTTAACTCAATTATATATACATTTTTTTAATTTATTTATTCTTTTAAATTACATATTCTTTTAATTTATTGTGTGATTTAAAAAAACTATAATCTAACTCAAATAAAATATTATTTAATTTATTGAAAAAAAATATAATTAACTCGACTATTTATACATTTGCTAATTTATTGGCTAATTTAATTCATATATTCATTTAATTGATTGTGTGACTTTTAAAAAAAATTATAATCTAACTCGATTAAACTCTTGTATACATAAATATAATTTATTGAGTGATTTATTCATCAGAATTTTATAAATCTATATATCTGTAACTTTTATGTAAATACATGTATACATACTGCAAACTCGGTGCAAGCATCACCTACCCAACTATTACTGGTGGACCCATCCTCAAGCTTTCAAGCTCGCACCTAAAGCTCTCATTCCTAAGAAAGTCAAATAGCCACATTGGTTGCATGGAATTACAGAGTGGTAATATTGATAGAAGGAAGTGCAAGAAGCTCGTACCTAAAGCTCTCATTTGTAATAATTTTATTTGTTTTATTAATATATTTAATTGAAATTTTGTGAAATTTTAAACAATGAAATTTGAAATATAAATTTGATATTTGGAATACCTCTAGTTTAACATAGCAACTGGTAAATTTTCATCCGAAAATATGAAAGTTCATTTTCGTGTGTAATTTTATTTCAATTTAATCAGTTAGGAATTGATGAAAATAAAATGTTTTCGAAACCTAAATATTTTTACATAGAAAAATTCTAAATCATCTTCTGAGCAAGACGTCATTTTTCGTTTTTCCAAATTTGGACTTCTTTAGCTCCGTCGATCTTATTTTTCTACGTTTTTACTACATTTTCCGCCAGTAGAAAATTCAAATTTTTATAATTCTATCGTACCGCTAATACCTGTATACCGTTTTGATCGTCTCGTCGTGATGATCTCTACGGTATATTTATTTCTATGTTTTGAAGTCCGGTTCGTAGTAGAATCCACGAAACCGGTAACCGCATCGGCATCGGTTTTGTGCCTATTGATTCTTGTGACTTTTCATTTCTTCACAGTACAATTCAAACAGCTATTAACATTTATATTTACTAAATTATCGTGCTTGACTTTGTTTTCCACTAGTTCCAATAATTATTAACCGGTTCATTTTTCCATGACCATGCTTTTCTTTAAACCGTTCTTTTGAAATATTTGCCTGGAATCCAAAGCTTATTCTTCTTCCTCATTTTTTTGCTGTCACCTTTCCTCTCTCAAGCCATGCTCTTTCCCTTTGCAACCATCTCAGCACCTCACATCAAGAACCCAACGACCGCTCCTTTTCCCTTGACCTTTGGCCGCCACCACCCGAGCACAGCCGGGCTTTCTACCTCCTCCGCTTGCCTCCTTCACCACACATGTCTTCGCCAACAGCTCATCACGAGAGCAAGTTCATCCCACCCTCTACCTTACCATTCACCGCACCCTCCTCTTACCAGTCACCGAAGCGGTCTCGTCAACATCACCCAAGCTCGGCCCAATCTCCTCCACCGAAACCGCATGGCCACGGCAGCCAGCACAGGGAGCCGAGCATACCATGGCCTCACCCCTTCTAGCAAGCTCTTCTTGTCATTCCCTTCATCCCCTACCGCCTGAGCATCTCCACCTCGACGAGATGCGCCCGAGCAAGCCTAGCCGAGCCCAGTCATCTAACCTACGTGCCATTGTTGTCAAACCGCCTACGTCTCAGTGTTCAATACCATGCCGTGCTTCTATATAGTTTAAGGTATACTTATGTATATATATATATATATATATATTTCTGTATTTTTTATGTAAGATTATATTATATATTTGTACGTATATAGTTTTCATGTTATTTTAATCTCAGAGGTTATGATAGTGATATATATGTGTCATTATATTAAAGCAGTATTTTTTATGATCTATATATATGGTGTAATAAACATTTTATATCTATACCTTGAAACTATACAAATGTATATGCTTAGAATACTATATTATATGTAAGTTATCATTTACAGTTAGTATATTTTGAAGTTCGATATGTGTGACAGAACATATCCATATGTGTACACGTGCTATATGGTTAGTTGAGTGTGTATTTAGGCTTTGTTGTTTATTTATGGGTTAGTTATATATATAAGTTTATACAGTTGTATTTTAAAATATAGAAATGTGTTCACAAGTCATACATATGTCCACATTAGTCGTACATGTTTAATTATAGCTTATATTCTAGGTACCTATTAAACAAGTATATGCTTTATACAAGTTTGATTACAGAAAGTTTATATTTGATCTAATATCTATAGCTATATATATGTAGTTTATCTTTTAGATATGTACGAATGCAGATAAATGAGTTTAGCAAGGTTTTGAACTGAATAAGCAAAGTATAGTTATATATACATAGTGCTGCAATGTTATACAATCTGTTGTTTTAAAATATAATTTATACCGACGTCAGGCTTGTGTAGTTTTATAAATATATTAGTTCATATATAAATATATGTGAACTTAGTTTTAAAAATATATATAGATGGTTTGATGTGTAACGTATATATAAAAAAATTGCATATTGATGTTATCTATATGTATGTAAATTTGTATAGTCAGTATATATATTTGCAGTCTTGTCAATGTGTTCAGGTTATTACTGTATAATATTATAAGTTATTGTTAACGTGTATTGTTATATGGGTACTATATATTATATTATATTACTGTACATGATAGTATAATTTAAATATAGTCTAGTTTACATCGAGCGGTTTTTGATCTATTTTCATCAATTTCTTCTTGTCAGCTCTGTTCGTTAAATTCGTGCCAACCTTGTTCGCTTTGGAAATTCGCTCTTGGATTCGTAACCCATTTCAAATCTGTCTAACCTCAAAAGGTGAGCAATCACTCACGATTAATGTTCTATTATTTATTACATTTGATTTCAATTGAAACGACAATTGAAATATGCTGCTGTTAGTTATTTACACTGTTATATATGCTATCACCTATATTAGTTCACCTGTGACTTCTGACACCATTACCTGTTATTTATGAAATGATAATCCAGTTTGGTTGTTTAATGATTGATTGTTTGATGTTGACATTGGACGTTAAATTGTATGTAGTAAATGATAAATGATTTGAAATTGACGTAGGATAGTTAGATTTGATATATGTTAAATTTGATTAGAAGACATTTGCATAATATGACCCTTTAAATGTTGAATTAATGGACACGTAGAAATTTGGTAAAATACACCTTGAACCATTTAAATGTTTGTTGTTTAAATGGATGTTGTATGAAATTGAATAATAGATACCAAGTGAAGAACCGCATAAAATATTAGTGCAATAATCTTTAATCTACATGAAATGATAGTGTAGATTCTAGAAATAATTATATTAATTTGCACAAACAACAAGGTAAATTAATACGATTATTTCAGGATTATTTGAATTGATTATTGGATAGATATTGATTGTTGTTATTGCTTGTTTATTTACTTTGACACCATCCCAGTTATCACACTGCAAGTTCCCTTTTGCTATGCTTTGATTTTGAATTGAATGGAATCGGGTTGAAATGATAAATACCCAAATTAAACTTTGACCTAGGATAGGGAATTAAATAAAACCCGATTGGTCAATAATTTGATTTAAAAATAAAATAAAGATTTTGAAATGGTAATTTGGAAATTTTGAAACGTAATGTTAAGGCCAAAAAGTGAACGCTAACACCCGGTGTGTGTAATAGAGTCGTGAAAGCACCACCCGTGTGACGGGAATAAGAAGTAAGCAGGAAAATAGCGAAAATGCGGTAAAAGACAGCAGTTTATAGTAGTTCGGCTTGAGATCGAGCCTACGTCCACTTTGAATCTCTTTATTACTGAATCCGGTTACAAGACGATACAATACACTTATCAAAACAATACAATTTGATCACAAAGACAATCTCGACTACTAGCTCAAACTTCGATGATGAAACTTGATGAATCCGTGTTGGATGTAAGAAATTCCTCTCGAAGCTTGTTGTAGTGTCTTGAATGTTTGAAGATCTTCAATTGTCGAATGGGCTGAGAGTTCGGCAGAGTAATGATGCTTTGAGAAATGATTCGCCAAAAGTCCTCTTCATGTTGAAAGTGGTGGTCTATTTATAGGAGTCGAATTCTGGATAGAAGTTTTATCACCAAGTGATAGGTCAGCTACGACCCAAGGTAGGTCGTAGATCGTAAGTCGGCGACGAAATAAGGAGTCTGGCTTACTTTGGTTGCAGCTGATTCTTCTGAACGAGTTAGTAAGTCGTGCGCGACTTAGTATAAGTCGTAAGTCGGCAACGACCTAAAAGATGCAGCACTGCCTTCGTTTCCTTAAGTCGTGTGCGATCTATCATAGGTTGTTGAGTGCTTTAAGCCGTTATATCTCTTAAGTTGCTAGGTCGCAACTTTCTTTAGATTGTTATGTACTTAGGTCGTTACCCCCTTTAGACCGTGGCTTCTATAACTCGTTAGGTCGTCCAGACCCTTAAGTCGGAGACTTCTCTTAAGTCGGTGAGCTTTTAGGTCGGTGCAAAGTTAACCCGTTACTCCTTAAGTCGTTAGGTCGTCCAGACCTTTAAGTCGGTACGCTCCCTTCAGCAGTTAGGTCGGTATACCTTTTAGGTCGGCAACTCTTAAGTCGTAGCTTGTTAAGTCGTGGACAAAAGAGGATTAACATTTGCCCCTCGAAGTATACGCCTAAAGCGTAGGTCGTATGCTTCGATTCGTCTTAACCTGCTCTTTTGTTAGGTCGTGAGCGACATAAGACAAGTTGTAAGTCGTGGACCGTGGGTCGATTCGCATTTCAATACCTCAGTGTATAAATAGCTTAGGTCGGCTCCTCTTTCACTTCACCTGCTTTATTATTCCGCTTAGCCATTAACGAATACTTGAGCTCTCGAAGACGAATCCCACTACTCGATCATCAGTTATCATCAGCATTATACTGCGTAAGTGAATTCAACTAATATCCAAACGTGATCATCATTGAATCGAGGATCCCGTGTTCGTTGCCCTTAATTCGAGTTTGTACATTATGTTTTATCACAAGTCGTGTCGCATCCGATTCTCGACTTCCTTTAGCCGCGATGTCAGTGCGATCCTCGAATTCATTGCCGCGTACCAGTTTCACGATGGATTTGGGATGATTTGATGATGTTGTGAGATGCGATTAGGAGACGTGACTTAGGGATTTTGATAGGGGATAGTCCGAAGTTACTGGGTTTATGGATCTCAAGTCGGCTGACGAATTACTGAATTTCCCAATGGAGAGGAAGGTAATCGGCAGAAGGAGATAAGGGTTTGACTCGAGTAGGAGATAGCTTGAAATCCAATCGGAGACGACCCAAAAAATTCACGATCTAAAATATCCACGATTCAGCACTTCGTCCGGTTCAAGAACCCTTGCGACCTAACTTTCCTACGACCTAATTAGTTTGCGGCATAGACCATAAGTCGCGGCCGAGCTTGGACTTAGAGAAAATAGTACTGTTCAGACTTGAAGCCTTCATATGTATTACGACTTAAGAGTTACGACTCAGCCTGACTCGTAGCATATCCTTTAGACCGGGGACGAGCTAGAACTTGAAGAATTTTCGACCCATGCTAAGTCATGAACGAGTTAGAACTCAAACATATTTTTCACTGTCTTGTACTTTAAGACTTTAATTGCCTGAACTTTGGACTCTGGACTGTTGAACTTTGTTGCATTCTTTTATAGATTATCTATAATTCTAATTACCTGTTATAACATTTACAGAAAACCGGGACGAATATACTGCCACTGACTGCCCACATCGAATGACAGATTAGTTGATAAAGAAAAAATCAAATTAAATGAACTGTATGAATGAAATGTTATATAATAACCAATTCAAGTGAAGTATTAAAGCAAAATCGTAATAGTCAACTGAAACTGATTTGTTTGCATTAACACTACACTTGAGCATTAACAAGTTCTGAAATCTTGTAATCGACTGATTGTCAGCTAGTTTAATTCCAGTTATGTTTGCTTTTTTTTATTTTCATTAGTTTTGCACAACACTTCACACTTTTTAGGAAACGTGCACCTTCACATTTGAACATCCAGTTGATTGTGTAGAATGTCTTCTCAACAAGAAGAAATAGAGCAAGTTGAAGAGACTTTTCCAGTTGCTGTTCCGTTGAATGATCCTCCAGAAAGGGTCTCGACCACTTTGAACTACAGAACCTTTAACCAGTTGTGTACTCGATTCGGAATTGCTGAAGCAGACGCACAACTACCCGGGAAGCCTGATAATGCTGATAGACCTCCTCGTGGTTTTGTTGCGGTAAACCGACAAATGTGCCAGAATGGAGCTATCCCTCCTTTTAATGACTTCTTGCGAACACTTCTTCTACGATTAACCATCTTCCCTTTCCAGCTGCATCCCAATGGATATGCTATCTTAACGGGGTTATGCGTGCTCTTTAGGAGGACACTCGATCGCCTTCCAAGCTTCGACGAAATTTGTTATTTGTGCACTTTCGCTAAAAACAAAGACCATCCTTCCATCACAGTTGTGAGAAGTGCTAGAAATCGTAAGTTGATCATCGGTCTCCCTGACAGTGTTCATAGTTTTCTAAGCCAGTTTTTCTACGTTCGCTGTCCTCCGGGATTTTACACTATCTGGAGAGTAGGAAGTAAGATCGCTTGTCTCTGTTTCTTATGTTTTTTCGAACTTGCCGAAGTCCGAGTTGTCAAGTGTTAACTTTGCCCTTTTCTTTTCAGCACTACCTCCTCCTTCTAGAGATCCCGGTCACAAAGCGACTTTTGAGAGGCTTATGGCGGTGCCAGTCGAGGAGAGGAGTATCCAATTTCTGTTAACAGACGAATTTTTACATCAATTCGGGCTTTTACACTCTTCCCGCTTTACTCAGCCTCGTGAAGTTTCTAATTTTCCAGCACAGACATCAGATGCCCCAGCTTCAACGGAAGAGATGGCTCTAAAGGAGCCAACTGCAGACAGCGCACTAGTAAAGTGTTCTACTCCTATCGATGTTGCGGGGTCGTCCAACAAGTCAATGCTTTCCCCAGTTATCGAAGAGGAGGAAAATCCTCACATTTCTGAGAAGACGGCCGACATGGAAGTCGAAAAAGAGAGTTCTGCTGGGCATCACGGCGATGATGTTTTTGATAATTTGAGTGATATAATGATAACTTCTCAGGAGCTTTTTAAAGATAATATCTCAAAAGCGATTTCTCCCGTTGTTGAAGCGACTTCCTCTTTGAAACAAGCTTCGACACCTTCTACACCAGTCGTCTCCGTTTCCTCATTAAAGCGTGGTTTGTAGTTTGACGCGCGTAGTTTGCACGCCGCACACACTTAGGATTTTCTCAGCACTTATACGCACTTATCCTCTTTTTCCTGGAAATTTCTAAACTTCATTTCTTTTCCATTTTCAGATTCTCCGATGGGGCGCACTGGTTCATATTACGACAAATTTCAGCGCTATGGAGGGCGCGGAGCTTATGATTTTAGGCAATACCTCGATGCCCCGAGGGAAACGGACGAAGAAAGAGCTATTAGGAAAGCTCGAGAGAGGCGGGACTATGAAGAGCGCCGCAAAAGAGAAGATGAACAGCACTATGGGAGTAGGGATGAGCGGTACGACTCTTCCTGCAGAAGTGACGATTCTCAAAAAAGGAAATCTTACGACGACAAGGGGAAGAGTCACATTGCTGATGGTTCTAGCAAGCGGACCAAGCTTAGCGAAAAGGACACGTCTGCAATTCCGGAATAGATCGATGCTCCCATCTCTCCTAATATCCCGTCTGGCTCTCCTCCTTTAAAGAAGTCTGATATCCAAGCGATCATCAACAGACCCCAGTATCAGGTTAAAGATGGCCCTCCAACGCTTCAAAGCCGATTTCTGAATTGGTGCTTAAAAGGAGTGCGCTTTGACCTAGATTTGGTATCGATCGATAAGCAAGACATGCTTAAAAGTCTTGATACAGTTAGGCTTAACATTGAGAGGATGTCGTAATGGCAGAAACTCGTTGATGAACTTCAAAGAGTCAACCATATGAATCTTGAAAACATGCTGACCATGGAGAATGATAAGACTGAATGGGCTAAAATTTGCAAGCAGCATGACGCGGAAATGACGAGTATTGCTGATGATAATGCGAGACTTGAGTCCGAGGTTAAAAAACTCAAGGAAGATCTCGCCGCTTCTTCTGCTTTGCAATCTCAGAAAGAAGAAGTGTTTCAAAAACAAGTGCGGGATGCGCACGCTGCTCAAAGAGATGCTTAGATGAAATTTGCGGCTGAGCAGTTCGTTGTTGAAGAATACCGCAAAAATAACACTCAGTTGCGGGAAACAGTTAACTCCCAGAACGTGGAGATCAAATTGCTAAAGTCTCGACTTGCTAAAGCTAAGAAAGAGCATGATGAGGCTGTTGCTGGTCGAGTTGCAGCCGTTGCCGAAAAAGAAGCGGCCGAGCAGTCGCACGAGGCAACAAAAGCTAACGTTAGCTCTACCTTATTCGACTTTTATTTACACAGCGTTCTGGATCATGGAAGTCTATCTTTTCTGGGCCCTGAATATGAGATTACTCTGGCTGAGGTGTGGGAAGCCGCAGTTGATATGTTGGGCGGTGCCGGCTATGATGAAGCAGGACTTGAGGCGCGTTACCTTGACGATGAAGCTCGTGCCGCTCTTGTTAGAGGAAAAGAGCAACTTGCCAGGGCGCGAGCTGAGTCTACAGGAGATGAACACCCGAAAGAGGAAGTTCCTTCAACTGCCCCTGTTCATACTTCAACTTCAGCTGATGTCAATATTATAGATTCCAGTGCCCATTCTTTGCTTCCTGCTAAAGTAGACACTGAAATTGTGACTACTCCTACTGAGGACGAAGCCCTGGAAGATATTGAGGCCGAGAAATTCGAGATTAATTTTACAAAACCGACTTCTTCAGGTAACTTTGGCGTCGACCCGGATCCAGTGAATCACTTATTCGATTTAACCGAGTTTGATGAACTAATAACTTCTCTTTTCTCAAAGAATACCGATTTTAACTTCTTTTCTTCTGCAGCGGAAATTCCGAAAGCTATACCAACTTCTCCTTCTCCAGCTGCTGTTCCTCCTCCTTCCCAAGTTACTCCCCTTTCTGTTTCTCAACCAGGATCACAAGAAGAGAAAATAGAAGCCCTCAAAGACTTGGATGATCCGGTTGTTTCGCAGGAGCAAAAGATTGGAGGACTTGAAGAAGGCGAAAAGACCCCGGAGCAAACTCATGATGACGATACAAAACTTTCTGAGTTTCTAAGTCCGGGAAGCGAGTCTTCTTCCAAGAGGAAAGGGAAGCGCGCGATGAAGAAGAAGAAGAAGAGCGCTTCGGCTGATGAGAAGAACATTGAAGAAGATCTGGATGCCCCTCCTTCTCCTCCTTCCCCAACTCATTCACAACGGCTTTCAAAACTGATTATCAGGCCGGGAAAGAGTTCCAAGGGTGGTCGGAAGAAGGAATGACAAGCTAGACCTTATGCTTCTTGTTTTTCTTTTTTGGATGTATTGACCGGAGATTGTGCGGGTACCGGTCCCTGCTTTTTCTTTTTTTTTTGAGATATCTGCACATGTAAAGAATTTTCATAGTATTGAATAAAATAGTTCCTTCACTTGTACAAACTCTTATGTATGCGTGAGTATATTTATTTCTCATTTTAGTGTAGAGTAAACGATTCTCTTCACTTGTACAAACTTTTTTGTCTGTGTTTGAGAATGCATTTATTCCACATCTATTTTTCATGATATTGCAATGAACTTGTGGTATGTTGCTTGCGTGTTACTTTTATTAATATAACTGAATTGTATAGTGTTGCCCCCATACCACAAGTGCATTGCAACATTTCTAGCTTTTACGAGACTGATACTCTTATTTCAGAGAATAACTATTCCACTTTTAAGGGAAGAATCATTCTGCTTTTAATAGATTATATCTCGTTTTTGGAGAAATTTTTACTTTCTCTTTCTTCCTTGAAGAACACTTCAACTTTAAGAGATGATCACTTTTATTTGTTAAAAAGTGGATTTCCCTATGCAGTGAAATGAGTTTTTGAAGAAGGTTTTGATTTTGTGCCCCAGTAAAGGGCTTATTTTTGGTACTTTGAGCACGGTGAAGTTTGCCTCTGAAGAGGTCTTTTTGTAGCATTTCAACTTTTTAGGAAGAACTTTTTGAGATGAATAAGTTAACCTTCCTTTGAGAGTTAAAATGTGCTTTCGGAGAAGGCTTTTTTGTTTGAGTATTCTATTTTGGGACATGCCTCCGGAGAGGGATCCTCTTAAAGAGTTGTGCCTCCGAAGAGGGCTTGTGCCTCCGAAGAGGGCTTGTGGTGCCTCGGGAGAGGGCTTTCGCCTCCGTAGAGGGCGTGTGCCTCCGAAGAGGGCTTGTGGTGCCTCGGGAGAGGGCTTTTGCCTCCGAAGAGGGCATGTGCCTCCGAAGAGGGCTTGTGCCTCCGAAGAGGGCTTGTGCCTCTAAAGAAGGCTTTTTGATTGCCTGGAAGTTACTTTCTCATGGTTGGATGGATCCACGGGGCGGACGCAAGTTGTTTGATTGGATGTTCATTTGCACAAACGATCGCAATCAATTAACAAGGGCCCTGTTCCTTCAGCTTGGGAAGGTGCCCCTCCGGTGGTTCCACCAATCTTTTTTGATTGAGAGAAGCACTTTCATTTTTTGGCGTGCCTCGTTAGAGGGCTTTGTTGATTTTTGGGAAGGAGCGTCAGTTGGTTGGTGTGCCAGGAAGGTTGCGTCTCAGGGGCGAGTAGATCCACGGGACGGACGCAAGCTGCCTGACCGGATGCATCACGATCAGTTAGCAAGGGCCCTGTTCCTTCTGCTTGGGAAGGTGTCCCTTTGGTGGTTCTACCGGCCCTTTTATTGAGAGGCATACCTCCTTTTGGCTGCTTCTTTGTTTGCTTGGCCATGTTCTCTTATCATCTGCTCATTAGCGATCTTTTATTATCGTTTTCAAGCGCATCTTCTTTCCTTTTGCAAGTAAATTGCCTTATCCGAAGAAGTGGACTTCACTATTGAACGACTTCACGGGACAAACGTGAGTTACCTAGTTGGATGTCTGTTCATATCGACAATCACAACCAGTTAACGAAGGCTTGCCACAGTGGAGTCGCCAACTTTTTATGCGAAGTTCTTCTTGTATAGGATTTGAATTTGGAATTTTGGTTGCTTGGTATCTGCTTAATAGGTGATTTATAGAGGTCGCTTGACTTTGTGATGAGCAAGCCTTGTTTTAATGTCCTGCAATTTTGAATCGACATTTTAGCAATACATTTAAAGTATTTACATATCGAAATGAAACAGGCATTATGAAATAGTAAAGAACACAAGATTTATAGTGGTTCGGCCAAGAATCGGGCCTACATCCACTTTATAGCTTTCATTCATTTACACTGATTTACAATGTCTTTCAATACAACTGATACATTCATCACTATTTTACAATTTTGAGCAAAGCTTTTTTTTTCAAGTAAAATAAGGACGTAAGTGGTCGCTGTTCCAGGCTCTTGGAATTGGATCTCCTTCAACAGTTATGAGTTTGAAAGTGCCATCAAGAAGTTTACTGCCTATGGCATATGGTCCTTCCCAGTTTGGTCCAAACACACCAGTTGTTGTCATGATCCTTTTCAAAACTAAGTCTCCAACCTCAAAGCTGCATTGGCGAACTTTAGAGTTGAAGTGCCTGGCTATTCTTTGCTGATAAGCTGAAACTCTGAGCCTGGCTTCTTCTCTTTTTTCATCAAGAAAATCAAGTGATTCAAGTTGCAGCTTTTCGTTTTCAGTTTCATTGAAATGAATTCTCCTGTGTGAAGGAACTTCTACTTCCACTGGAATCATTGCTTCTGATCCGTATGCCAGTGAAAATGGAGTGTGCCCAGTTGCAGTTTTGTGAGTAGTTCTGTATGCCCATAGCGCTAATGGAAGCTTATCGACCCAACCACCTTTTGCTTTTTCGAGTTTCTTTTTGATGGTTGACTTGATAATTTTGTTTACTGCTTCCACTTGCCCGTTTGCCTGCGGATGAGCCACTGCTGAGAAGCTCTTTCGAATTCTGAACCGTTTGCAAAATTCTTGGAATTCTTCACTTTCAAACTGAGTGTCGTTGTCTGTGATTATTTTCTGCGGCACACCATACCTGCAAATGATATTTTTAGTTACGAAATTTATCATCTTTTTAGAGGTAATAGTGGCTAAGGGTTCAGCTTCAGCCCATTTCGTGAAATAATCAACAGCAACAATAGCATATTTGATTCCAGATTTAGCGATCGGTAAAGGTCCAATCAAGTCTATTCCCCAAATGGCGAACGACCATGGGCTGACCATTTGCGTGAGTTCGGTGGAAGGCGCTTTTGGGATTTTTGCAAATCTTTGGCATTTGTCGCACTTTCTGGAGTAAATAGCAGCGTCTCGATTAATATCCGGCCAGAAATACCCATATCAGAGAACTTTCTTGGCTAGAGTTTGACCGGCTGAATGATCTCCATATTCTCCTCCGTGTATCTCAACTAGAATTGTCTTGGCTTCTTCCTTAGTTACACATCGGAGCAGTGGCATTGAAAATCCCCGTCTATATAATCGGCCATCTTGAATTATATATCTTGATGCTTTCCTCAATAGTTTTCGACGTTCCTTAGAACTTTCTGGCAGGGAACCATTGAGTAGGTATTCTTTGATTGGAGTCATCCATGATTCGTGCTCTTGAGACGCAGCCATAATCCAATCAACATCCATTTCATCAATGCTTGGAGCTGACAGAACTTCCACAGGAACTAATCCCAGTAATTGAGCTTCTCCAGAACTTGAGTACTTTGCCAGAGAATCTGCTTTCATGTTTTCTACCCGAGGAATATGACTTATCGTATAATGATCGAAATCTTCGAGAAGTTCACATGCCTTTGACAAGTACGCGGGCAGATTTCCACCTTTAGCCTGAAACTCTTTCTTTACCTGGCAAACAATAAGTTGAGAATCACTGAAGATCTGTAACACTTTGATGTTTAGTTCCTTGGCAATTTTTAAACCAGCAATTAGAGCCTCATACTCCGCTTCATTGTTTGTTGAAGGAAATTCCAGTCTCAATGCATAACACAACGATCGTCCTTCGGGGGTTTCGAGCACAACCCCTGCCCCAGAACAGTAATCATTTCTTGATCCGTCAACATACAACTTCCACTGGATTGGAATGCCATCAGTTGTTTCATTCTCACTATCACCTTTGTCAGTAGATTCTGCGATGAAATCTGCTAAAGCTTGTCCGTTGATTGCTCTTCGGGGATGGTAAGTGATGTCATACTGGCTGAGTTCAATGTTCCATTTCAAAAGACGACCCGAAGTTTCAGGACGAAACAGGACTTGCTTTAGAGGTTGATCAGTAAGAACCTTGATAGGATGAGCTTGAAAGTATGGTCTCAATTTCCTGGAAGCAATTAGTAAACAATAGGCGAGCTTTTCTATCTTTGAATAATTCATCTCTGCCCCAGTGAACCGTTTGCTGATGTAATAGACTGGACGTTGTATTTTCATATCTTCCCGTACAAGTGCTGCACTGAGGGCGTGAGATGAAATTGCTAAATAGATGAAAAGGTCTTCACCATCAGTAGGCTTGGAAAGAACTGGAGGCGTTCCAATATGACGAATTAGTTCATCGAAAGCATTCTGGCCTTCGGGAGTCCATTCAAAAATTTTCTTTCCTTTCTTTAGAGCGTCAAAGAAGGGAATGCATTTGTCTGTGGCCTTGGAAATGAAACGACTCAGAGCAGCGACTTTTCCATTGAGGCTTTGCATTTCTTTCTTTGTTTTAGGGGCTTTGACTTCCCTTAGAGCTATGATTTGAGTAGGATTGGCTTCGATGCCCCTAGCGCTCACAATGAAACCCAAGAATTTCCCGGACTCTACTCCGAATGAACATTTAAATGGATTGAGTTTCATTCTGTACTTTCAAAGAATTGCAAACATTTCCTCCAAGTGACCCATGTGGTCTACAGCTTTCTTTGACTTTACCAACATATCGTCAACATAAACTTCCATGGTTCTGCCAATCTGAGGTTTGAACATCGTATTGACGAGCCTTTGGTAGGTTGCCCCTGCATTCTTCAATCCGAAAGGCATAACTTTGTAGCAGTAGAGACCCACATCTGTGATAAAGCTTGTGTCTTCCTGATCCGGCTCATGCATCATAATCTGATTGTATCCGGAGTAAGCATCCATAAATGATAACAACTCATGCCCAGCTGTTCCATCTACCAATTGATCGATTCTGGGCAGTGGGAAGCAATCTTTGGGGCAAGCTTTGTTTAGATCCGAAAAATCGATGCATACTCTCCACTTTCCATTTGCCTTCTTAACCAGTACTGGATTTGAAACCCAATTTGGATAAGTGGAGTTTCTGATGAAGCCGTTTTCCATGAGTCGATCGACTTCTTCCTTTAGTGCTATCGACCTTTCTGGGCCTTGAGTTCTTCTTTTCTGTTTCACTGGCGTGAATTTCGGATCAATGTTCAGAGTATGTACAGCAATTTCCGGGGTGATCCCACACATATCAGCATGACACCAAGCGAACACTTCCAGATTGGCTTTTAAGAATGATATCAGCGTGTTTTGAACTGCTATGCTTAGCTGTGAACCCACATTGAGTACTTTGTTCGGGTCTTTCGAGTCAACAGATATTGGTACCCTTACTTCCACGGGTACAACTCTATTCTCCCCTGTACTGGCTTTCCTGGGGTCCATTTCTTTCCTTGCATTGCTGTGTTCGCCAGTACAGGGGCCACCCCGTAGCTGCTACAAGGTTGGTTCTTTGATGCGGAGCGGAGCTGCCGCATCTTTTCCCATTTCTCTTTTCCTGGCCTCTCGGAGCTCTACAAGATAACATTCTCGCCCCGCGTTCTGATCTCCCTTAATGACAGCAACCCCATTATCAGTGGGAAATTTCATTGTTAAACACCATGGAGCGAGGACGGCCCTGAAAGCAGCAAGAGTAGGCCGACCCAAGTAAGCATTATAGGCGGAGAATCCATCAACAATTACAAAAGTTTGCTTCCGAACCAACTTCTTATGTCCTTCGCCCATTTCAACAAACAAGTCCACCGTTCCAATTGGCTGTTTCAGCTCTCCTGTAAATCCGGCAATCTTGTGTGAAGAAGCTTGTACGTCTGTCATTGGAATTTTCATTTGGTCAAATGTCATTTTAAAGAGTATGTTGCACGAGGCACCACTATCAACCAGCACTCTTCTGACAATAGCCGGCCCAATACCGACAGAGACAACTAAAGGGTCCTCGGTAGGAGCTTCCACATCAATAGAATCCCGGGTTCTGAACATAATTTCATCATGAAAAGTCTTCTGCTGCTTTAGAGGTACAGCATCTTCCAAGATTAAGACACTTTCTTCAGTTGGGGCATACTTCAAGGCTCTAGCATACCTTTCCATCTCACCCCAACTCCTGCCAGCCGGATGAGGTCCTCCTGTGATCACATTGATAACAGGTCTTTCATTTTCAGCAGGCCTCTCTCCTGAACCAGATGAATGAGCTGGGGGTAGTTGCCCCTGGTTAGATGAAGACAGGTCTTTTCTATTCCTTTTAACGTACTGCTGCAACTTATTCTCTCTTAACAATTCTTCAATCAGGCTTTTCAAGTGGCGGCACTCGTTGGTATCATGGCCTGGTTGGTTATGGAATTTGCAAAATCTTCCGCTTTGAGCAGCATTTTTCCCAACTTTAACTGCCGGTGGTTTTGGAAATTCAACAGCATCCTTAGTGGCGATGAAAATATTCTCCGGTGTATCAGTCAGAGGGGTAAAATCCGAAGGTTTGAGGAAGCGAGGCTTTTTAAGATCTTTCTGCTTCTTTCCACCATTACTCTCCCTTTTCTGATTTGCAGATTCTTTCTTGTTCTGACCTGTAACATTATTTTCCACCACTGTTGTCACAACTTTAGCTGATGCGGAAAGATTCTCTAGGCGCATGAACTCATCAGCCTTTTTGTAGAACTTTTCGAGCGAATTTGGTTCCTTCATTTTTAACCATTTTCCAAACTCGCTTGACTTGTCAATAGCCCGCATTAAGTAGGTCAAGATCATTCGCGGTTCCGCGTTATCAACTTCTGCTAGGGCTAAATTAAATCGATTCAGGAAGGATTTGATGGGCTCTCCAGGATTCTGTTCAAGACTTGAGAGAGACATTATATCCTTTGCTCTTGAAATATACAATCTGAATTGTTCCTTGAATTTTCGGGTCAGATCAGAAAATTGGTTAACAGATCGCACAGGAAGCTTGGTAAACCAAAGTAACGCCACTCCTTCCAAGTATACCGGGAAATATCGGCATTTGATCTCATCAGTTGCTCTGGCGCCAGTCATGTGCCAATCATATTTGTACAGGAATTGATTTGGATCACTCGTTCCCCGATAAGGAGGAATAGTAGGAGGAACGAATTTTCTGGGAAACTCAGCCTTTAGGATCCTTTCAGTAAATGGAGTTTTACTCGGAGCGAATCCCCAATCATTCTCATCTTCGTTTCTCTGCATGCTTTCTTTCATTATCTGTCGAATCATACTGAAGAGATACTCCTCATTGTTTAGCGACTTTGCAGAATAGGCTTCGGCCATTTTCTCAGAAGTTTGTTCGGGAAAACATTCAGGGAGAGCTGGCGATGGCCTGGATCCTTCAGCTTGGGGAGGTGCCCCTTCAGTGGCACCAGATCTGTTCTGAGGAATATTTCTCCCTTCAGATTTTGGAGCAGCATCAGCAAAGTTTTCTTCATTATTTACTGGTCTTTGATTAGCTCCGAGCAGAGCATTCAATTTTTCCATCATCAGATTATTCTGAGTTTCAATCTGCTGGTACAGTCCGGACACAGCAGCATCCAACTCTTCTCGCATCACCCCGACGCTTGGAGCTGCCTGACTTGGAGAAAGAGAAGTGGCAGTATTGTCACGGTCATCATCAGATCTGACAGACTTACGTTTTCTCCCAGGAGCCATTATGTCTGATAGGCTTCTGGTTTTGAAGGAAATTCTTTCAACAAACTTCCGTGAAGCAATGGTGAATGATCACCTGAGTTGGGCTCTCAATGAAAGCACCAAAATGTTAACGCTAAAAAGTGAACGCTAACACCCGGTGTGTGTAATAGAGTCGTGAAAGCACCACCCGTGTGACGGGAATAAGAAGTAAGCAGTAAAATAGCGAAAATGCGGTAAAAGACAGCAGTTTATAGTGGTTCGGCTTGAGATCGAGCCTACGTCCACTTTGAATCTCTTTATTACTGAATCCAGTTACAAGACGATACAATACACTTATCAAAACAATACAATTTGATCACAAAGACAATCTCGACTACTAGCTCAAACTTCGATGATGAAACTTGATGAATCCGTGTTGGATGTAAGAAATTCCTCTCGAAGCTTGTTGTAGTGTCTTGAATGTTTGAAGATCTTCAATTGTCGAATGAGCTGAGAGTTCGGCAGAGTAACGATGCTTTGAGAAATGATTCGCCAAAAGTCCTCTTCATGTTGAAAGTGGTGGTCTATTTATAGGAGTCGAATTCTGGATAGAAGTTTTATCACCAAGTGATAGGTCGGCTACGACCCAAGGTAGGTCGTAGATCGTAAGTCGGCGACGACATAAGGAGTCTGGCTTACTTTGGTTGCAGCTGATTCTTCTGAACGAGTTAGTAAGTCGTGCGCGACTTAGTATAAGTCGTAAGTCGGCAACGACCTAAAAGATGCAGCACTGCCTTTGTTTCCTTAAGTCGTGTGCGATCTATCATAGGTTGTTGACTGCTTTAAGCCGTTATATCTCTTAAGTTGCTAGGTCGCAACTTTCTTTAGATCATTATGTACTTAGGTCGTTATCCCCTTTAGACCGTGGCTTCTATAACTCGTTAGGTCGTCCAGACCCTTAAGTCGGAGACTTCTCTTAAGTCGGTGAGCTTTTAGGTCGGTGCAAAGTTAACCTGTTACTCCTTAAGTCGTTAGGTCGTCCAGACCTTTAAGTTGGTATGCTCCCTTCAGCAGTTAGGTCGGTATACCTTTTAGGTCGACAACTCTTAAGTCGTAGCTTGTTAAGTCGTGGACAAAAGAGGATTAACACGTAAATTTAAAGATTTTATTTGAATAAATAATAGGGTTGTAAAACGAAGTTGGAATTTGAATTTAATGAAAGAAAATGTTAATATTTAATAATCTGAATCAAAATATTAACATAGTAGTTGATGAAAGAACGTTGTTTTAAAATTTGGAATTATTAATAATTAAGTTTTAAATTATTTAATAATTAAGTTTTGAAATTATTAATAATTAAGTTGAAATTATTTAATAATTAAGTTTTGAAATTATTTAATAATTAAATAAGATTGAATTATTTAATAATTAAATAAATTGAATTCTTTAATAAGTGGAATTGAACTTCTTGAATAAGTGAAATTTTGTTTCTTTATTAAGTGAGCTTTGAAATTGTAACTAAGTAAATAAATAAGTGAAATTGAATTTTTTTAACAAGAAATGAAAATGTGATTTTTGAAATTAATGTAAGACTTGTAAAGAACTTGATTCGACGAATTTAATCTAATTAAATTTGTAAGTTTTGTTATAATGGAGTTGAACATAAGTAATTGATTTAATGAATTGGAAATTAAATGGAAATCGTTTTGAATGATAAATTGACTTAATGAATATTGAATAAAATCGATCAATGAATTTAAAATTGATTTGAATGTTAAATTAAATTAATTTAAATGATTTCAAAATGAAACCTATATACGTACTTGAATCAATATTCGAATTGTTTAAATAAAAATTGAAATTGAATTATAAGATTTTGAAATTATGAATTTGGAAGTTTGAACGTAAATTATGGAATTGATTTAGGAAGACAAATGAAATGTTGATTTACGAATTCTAATTGAAATTTAAATTGATTTGGTTTTGAAATATATAAACGACCAATCGGTGTAATAATCACGAAAGTTATTAAAGAGACCGGAATCGGTTATGGACATACTCTCTGTCTAAACCGAAAACCACTTTAATAACTATACGCGGAGTGTGATCCAGAATGAAGTGGTTGGAATGATGTACGTGATGACTGAAGAAAGAGAACGATAATGGATAGCCTTGACACTTGTGTCAAATTGGAAATGACTAAAACAGGAGCCGTGCCGGGCCAAATGGGGTTAGCTACCTCGAGCGAACACACTTCTTCGAAAACTACTCATTACTTGTTATCGATTGGTGCACCCTCGAATTTTGGGAGTGTTGTTTTGCGGTGTTGCGATCGTTGCGGCGATGCGTTCTCACCAGTCCGGATCAGGCAAACGGTAGTTTCACTACCTTGGGTATTGCCTCATGTGCCTTGTCATACTTGTATCCCTATATACGCGACCACTACGATTTGTTTTGTGTTATACCTATGGAGTACTCCCTGATATCCCACTAGTTTACGGTGGAGTTTACAGTGCAGTATAGACTATAATGCTTATACAAAATGTGTTAAGGGGAATAATGGTATCGCCTTAACACTATCTTGATACTTTATATTACTGATAGGCATTATCTATTTACCGTACACTACTACATAGTAGATAGTTTAACGGATCCTTAAAGGATGGTTATTCCAAACATCCTTTGAGTTACTTGTATTTCAATTGCTATTTCACTTGAGTTGGATTTATTGATATAAGAATGTTAATCCTGACTCGAGTGTTTTGTGTTTTGCTTTACGCTCAGGTCAGACTGAGTGTACCAGTATTCGAGACTCACCTTTGGAGTTGGAGCTTCGCTTGGAGATCCAGCTATCTATCCAGCTTTCAGATATTCAGTTGATTCCAGTGATGTATTCTGATATTGTATTTGATTATTGTATTCGAGACATCTATTGTATCTTATTTAACTCTGATATGTATATAGTAGCTTCATGAACTACTATCTTTTCTTTCCGCTACATTTATTAATCTGTGTCTGTGATCTGTGATTATTTTATTTACTGTATATGTTCAGTTTTGCCAAATTTAAATTAACAATCCGGTATTTTGAATTATTCAAGTCCGACATGTGCGGATGCAAATAGTCAAAATACTGGGTCGTTACAGTTGGTATCAGAGCTTTGGTAGCTCTATGCAAAACTTAGCATATAGGGTAAATGTATTTACAGAATCACTCTCATTCGAGTTTCAATCTCTTCCTTTTGACTCGATTCCTTTGAATTTTGGAACGTTCCCTGCGGTTTCAAATTTCATTCGTGTCCCTCACTATTCGTCTTCTTTCAATTCTGGAGCATCTCATAACTCCACTTTGAATGATCTTTATAATGGATCGGCGGTCTCGCCAATCTTCGAAATTTTGTAAATGGGTTAAACTCCTTTACAATAGGCATCGATTTACCGAAGATTTCCGTATCCTCGGTTTACGATGCTATCTATCTCCTGCTATGCCTAAATTCTATCTCTCGCGATCGAATGTCGATTTGCCTCGGAATTCTGCATTGATCTTATTCTTGAAGTCACGGTCAACCCGGTTAAGGTTGCCTGCATTTATATAAACTTATCCATCTTCCTATTTTGTTATTTGATCATCTTATCTTTGTTTTGAACCTATCTTCGAATCAAAAATTCTCTTTGATTTGATTTCCATCAAATTGGAATCTCTATACTTGTTTTGAAATCCATTCTTGTATCGTCGAGCGAGGAAGTGTATTTGTAAATTAATATTTAAATTGGTTTATATATATATATTGTGTTGTTTGAGTTGTTGATGTTGATTTGGGTTTCTGATCGATTCGTCTGATCAACGCTATCGATAGGATTTCCAAAACACTTGAACAGAACAAACTGATACAATATTGTTTTCAAATTTGGTAAACAAAATAGTTTTGTATGATTATATTATATATAAATATAAGTTTTCTAAAATTAAATTGTTAATGAATTTGTTGTCAGAAATGATAATATTTGATTTCATTTATTGTTTTGTAAACCATTGACTATTGCATAATATAAATAAATGAATTTATAAAACTTGGCTATAATTTGATTTGGAATTTGAAATGTATTTAAATCAAGAATTTGAGAATTTAAATTTTCGGTGATTTCAACTTTGGTTTTTAAGTTTTAGAAGGTATATTATTTTCAAATAGAAATCATTTGAAAGAATTTTAAAAGTTTAAAATCAGTGCTCTTCTCTTTGTCGCTGGAAAATAATTTCGGTGATGACGGCCGCATCATCGACATTCATTTTTGAGTTTCGAAGTGGAGAGACCATTCAGTAGCTTTGCTACTTTTTGTTTGAAAAATGAATTTGATTTGAACTTCTTAAGAATGACTTGATTTATAATATGTATTATATATATAAGAATATGATTATATATTTGATTTGATATATATAGTATATATATATTTATCTATATGGTTTGAAGTTAATTGGAAATTTAATTCTTAAATTTATGTTAAAAGATGTTTTCAAATTATAAAATGAAATCAAAATTTTGAATAAATATTTAAACTTGAATAATTGAATTGGGAAAAATTTTACTTGTATAATACCCAATTTCATTCTAATACAACTTACCTAAATTATTCAAAAGTTGAATATGTAATTGGACAATATACAATATAAACTAATTTTATAAATAAATTGAGTGTTTAAATAAATGTTATACACTTAATTTGATTATAAAATGATAATAGAGATAAATAGAATAATAAGTTAAATGAATAATAGATGTGATTAATAAAATAAATAAAAAATTGTTTTGAAAGTTAATAAATTTAAATTAAATCAACTTAATGAGATATCTTGAATTAATTGAATTTAAATTGAATTTTATTTGAAAGAAGCCTTTTGTACCTAACATTAATAAATGTGAAATGAAATAAATTTAATGGAAACCTTGAATTTAAAAACAAATTTTTGAATATAAATTTATTTAAATTGAAATTTATATGGTTTGAACTAAAATGTTTATTTTGTCTTTCAATCTATTTTTCTTTCTAGTTGTTTCTATTTTTCTACCTCCTTCCTTTTCGGGGACGAAAAGTTTTGAGTGGGGAAGAATGTAACGACCCATAAATTTGTAATAATTTTATTTGTTTTATTAATATATTTAATTGAAATTTTGTGAAATTTTATACAATGAAATTTTGAAATATAAATTTGATATTTGGAATACGTCTAGTTTAACATAGCAACTTGTAAATTTTCATCCGAAAATATGAAAGTTCATTTTCGTGTGTAATTTTATTTCAATTTAATCAGTTAGGAATTGATGAAAATAAAATGTTTACGAAAGCTAAATATTTTTACATAGAAAAATTCTAAACCATCTTCTGAGCAAGATTTCATTTTTCATTTTTCCAAATTCGGACTTCTTTAGCTCCGTCGATCTTATTTTTCTACGTTTTTACTGCATTTTCCGCCAGTAGAAAATTCAAATTTTTATAATTCTATCGTACCGCTAATACCTGTATACCGTTTTGATCGTCTCGTCGTGCTGATCTCTACGGTATATTTATTTCTATGTTTTGAAGTCCGGTTCGTAGTAGAATCCACGAAACCGGTAACCGCATCGGCACCGGTTTTGTGCCTATTGATTCTTGTGACTTTTCATTTCTTCACAGTACAATTCAAACAGCTATTAACATTTATATTTACTAAATTCTCGTGCTTGACTTTGTTTTCCACTAGTTCCAAAAATTATTAACCGGTTCATTTTTCCATGACCATGCTTTTCTTTAAACCGTTCTTTTGAAATATTTGCCTGGAATCCAAAGCATATTCTTCTTCCTCATTTCTTTGCTGTCACCTTTCCTCTCTCAAGCCGTGCTCTTGCCCTTTGCAACCATCTCAGCACCTCACATCAACAACCCAACGACCGCTCCTTTTCCCTTGACCTTTGACCGCCACCACCCGAGCACAGCCGGGCTTTCTACCTCCTCTGCTTGCCTCCTTCACCACGCATGTCTTCGCCAGCAGCTCATCACGAGAGCAAGTTCATCCCACCCTCTACCTTACCATTCACCGCACCCTCCTCTTACTAGTCACCGAAGCGGTCTCGTCAACATCACCCAAGCTCGGCCCAATCTCCTCTACCGAAACCGCATGGCCACGGCAGCCAGCACAAGGAGCCGATTATACCATGGCCTCACCCCTTCTAGCAAGCTCTTCTTGTCATTCCCTTCATCCCCTACCGCCTGAGCATCTCCACCTCGACGAGATGCGCTCGAGCAAGCCTAGCCGAGCCCAGTCATCTAACCTCCGTGCCATTGCTGTCAAACCGCCTACGTCTCAGTGTTCAATACCATGCCGTGCTTCTATATAGTTTAAGGTATACTTATGTATGTATATATATATATGTATATATATATTTATTTATTTCTGTATTTTTTATGTAAGATTATATTATATATTTGTATGTATATAGTTTTCATGTTATTTTAATCTTAGAGGTTATGATAGTGGTATATATGTGTCATTATATTAAAGCGGTATTTTTTCTGATCTATATATATGGTGTAATAAACATTTTATATCTATACCTTGAAACTATACAAATGTATATGCTTAGAATACTATATTATATGTAAGTTATCATTTACAGTTAGTATATTTTGAAGTTCGATATGTGTGACAGAACATATCCATATGCGTACACGTGCTATATGGTTAGTTGAGTGTGTATTTAGGCTTTGTTGTTTATTTATGGGTTAGTTATATATATAAGTTTATACAGTTGTATTTTAAAATATAGAAATGTGTTCACAATTCATACATATGTCCACATTAGTCGTACATGTTTAATGATAGCTTATATTCTAGGTACATATTAAACAAGTATATGCTTTATACAAGTTTGATTACAGAAAGTTTATATTTGAGCTAATATCTATAGCTATATATCTGTAGTTTATCTTTTAGATATGTACGAATGCAGATAAATGAGTTTAGCAAGGTTTTGAACTGAATAAGCAAAGTATAGTTATATATACATAGTGCTGCAATGTTATACAATCTGTTGTTTTAAAATATAATTTATACCGACGTCCAGGCTTGTGTAGTTTTATAAATATATTAGTTCATATATAAATATATGTGAACTTAGTTTTAAAAATATATATAGATGGTTTGATGTGTAACGTATATATAAAAAAATTGCATATTGATGTTATCTATATGTATGTAAATTTGTATAGTCAGTATATATATTTGCAGTCTTGTCAATGTGTTCAGGTTATTACTGTATAATATTATAAGTTATTGTTAACGTGTATTGTTATATGGGTACTATATATTATATTATATTACTGTACATGATAGTATAATTTAAATATAGTCTAGTTTACATCGAGCGGTTTTTGATCTATTTTCATCAATTTCTTCTTGTCAGCTCTGTTCGTTAAATTCGTGCCAACCTTGTTCGCTTTGGAAATTCGCTCTTGGATTCGTAACCCATTTCAAATCTATCTAACCTCGAAAGGTGAGCAATCACTCACGATTAATGTTCTATTATTTATTACATTTGATTTCAATTGAAACGACAATTGAAATATGCTGCTGTTAGTTATTTACACTGTTATATATGCTATCACCTATATTAGTTCACCTGTGACTTCTGACACCATTACCTGTTATTTATGAAATGATAATCCAGTTTGGTTGTTTATTGATTGATTGTTTGATGTTGACATTGGACGTTAAATTGTATGTAGTAAATGATAAATGATTTGAAATTGACGTAGGATAGTTAGATTTGATATATGTTAAATTTGATTAGATGACATTTGCATAATATGACCCTTTAAATGTTGAATTAATGGACACGTAGAAATTTGGTAAAATACACCTTGAACCATTTAAATGTTTGTTGCTTAAATGGATGTTGTATGAAATTGAATAATAGATACCAAGTGAAGAACCGCATAAAATATTAGTGCAATAATCTTTAATCTACATGAAATGATAGTGTAGATTCTAGAAATAATTATATTAATTTGCACAAACAACAAGGTAAATTAATACGATTATTTCGGGATTATTTGAATTGATTATTGGATAGATATTGGTTGTTGTTATTGCTTGTTTATTTACTTTGACACCATCCCAGTTATCACACTGCAAGTTCCCTTTTGCTATGCTTTGATTTTGAATTGAATGGAATCAGGTTGAAATGATAAATACCCAAATTAAACTTTGACCTAGGATAGGGAATTAAATAAAACCCGATTGGTCAATAATTTGATTTAAAAATAAAATAAAGATTTTGAAATGGTAATTTGGAAATTTTGAAACGTAAATTTAAAGATTTTGTTTGAATAAATAATAGGGTTGTAAAACGAAGTTGGAATTTGAATTTAATGAAAGAAAATGTTAATATTTAATAATCTGAATCAAAATATTAACATAGTAGTTGATGAAAGAACGTTGTTTTAAAATTTGGAATTATTAATAATTAAGTTTGAAATTATTTAATAATTAAGTTTTGAAATTATTAATAATTAAGTTGAAATTATTTAATAATTAAGTTTTGAAATTATTTAATAATTAAATAAGATTGAATTATTTAATAATTAAATAAATTGAATTCTTTAATAAGTGGAATTGAACTTCTTGAATAAGTGAAATTTTGTTTCTTTATTAAGTGAGCTTTGAAATTGTAACTAAGTAAATAAATAAGTGAAATTGAATTTTCTTTAACAAGAAATGAAAATGTGATTTTTGAAATTAATGTAAGACTTGTAAAGAACTTGATTCGACGAATTTAATCTAATTAAATTTGTAAGTTTTGTTATAATGGAGTTGAACATAAGTAATTGATTTAATGAATTGGAAATTAAATGGAAATCGTTTTGAATGATAAATTGACTTAATGAATATTGAATAAAATCGATCAATGAATTTAAAATTGATTTGAATGTTAAATTAAATTAATTTATATGATTTCGAAATGAAACCTATATACGTACTTGAATCAATATTCGAATTGTTTAAATAAAAATTGAAATTGAATTATAAGATTTTGAAATTATGAATTTGGAAGTTTGAACGTAAATTATGGAATTGATTTAGGAAGACAAATGAAATGTTGATTTACGAATTCTAATTGAAATTTAAATTGATTTGGTTTTGAAATATATAAACGACCAATCGGTGTAATAATCACGAAAGTTATTAAAGAGACCGGAATCGGTTATGGACATACTCTCTGTCTAAACCGAAAACCACTTTAATAACTATACGCGGAGTGTGATCCAGAATGAAGTGGTTGGAATGATGTACGTGATGACTGAAGAAAGAGAATGATAATGGATATCCTTAACACTTGTGTCAAATTGGAAATGACTAAAACAGGAGCCGTGCCGGGCCAAATGGGGTTAGCTACCTCGAGCGAACACACTTCTTCGAAAACTACTCATTACTTGTTATCGATTGGTGCACCCTCGAATTTTGGGAGTGTTGTTTCGCGGTGTTGCGATCGTTGCGGCGATGCGTTCTCACCAGTCCGGATCAGGCAAACGGTAGTTTCACTACCTTGGGTATTGCCTCATGTGCCTTGTCATACTTGTATCCCTATATACGCGACCACTACGATTTGTTTTGTGTTATACCTATGGAGTACTCCCTGATATCCCACTAGTTTACGGTGGAGTTTACAGTGCAGTATAGACTATAATGCTTATATAAAATGTGTTAAGGGGAATAATGGTATCGCCTTAACACTATCTTGATACTTTATATTACTGATAGGCATTATCTATTTACCATACACTACTACACAGTAGATAGTTTAACGGATCCTTAAAGGATGGTTATTCCAAACATCCTTTGAGTTACTTGTATTTCAATTGTTATTTCACTTGAATTGGATTTATTGATATAAGAATGTTAATCCTGACTCGGGTGTTTTGTGTTTTGCTTTACGCTCGGGTCAGACTGAGTGTACCAGTATTCGAGACTCACCTTTGGAGTTGGAGCTTCGCTTGGAGATCCAGCTATCTATCCAGCTTTTAGATATTCAGTTGATTCCAGTGATGTATTCTGATATTTTATTTGATTATTGTATTCGAGACATCTGTTGTATCTTATTTAACTCTAATATGTATATAGTAGCTTCATGAACTACTATCTTTTGTTTCCGCTGCATTTATTACTCTGTGTCTGTGATTTGTGATTATTTTATTTACTGTATATGTTCAGTTTTTCCAAATTTAAATTAACAATCC
Source organism: Allium fistulosum (assembly GCA_030737815.1). Classification (NCBI taxonomy): domain Eukaryota; kingdom Viridiplantae; phylum Streptophyta; class Magnoliopsida; order Asparagales; family Amaryllidaceae; genus Allium; species Allium fistulosum. The sequence goes on along the minus strand of CM060905.1, from coordinate 684,820,482 downwards.
GGTATTTTGAATTATTCAAGTCCGACATGTGCGGATGCGAATAGTCAAAATAGTGGGTCGTTACATATTATAACAGGGAGTGGTGGTTGAGGTGGTGCTAGTAGCGGTACTGTTACCACTGGTGGTGATAACCACCATCACTGACAGTCAACGACTCTAGTGTTAACAACTTCACATTCAGCACCATCCCAACCAACCACCACCAGTTATAATAACACTACTACGCAAACCTCGGTGCCTTCTCTATTAATACTACCATGTTGCCACGTCGTGCAATCGAAGAGGTGATCGAGAAGATTTAGATAGTTCTTCACCATATAATACAATGATAATTTTTACTGATGATGGGTGTCACTCCTTTTTTTTACTGATTCTATCAATGTATTGATCATATCCATCGAAAGATTGATAGAATCTACAAAAGAGGAGTGATGCACATCATTGAAACAAACTATCATTACATTAGATGTGAAAAACAATGACAGTCTAAAGCCATAGCGGTGGTGACTAGGCATGCGTAGTAGTGTTGTTATAACCAGTGGTGCATGGGAAAGTGCTACTAGCGATACCAGTACTACTAGTGGTGACAACAACCATAACTGATGGTTAATGATTCCAGTATTAACAGCATCCCCTTAGCACTTCACAATCCACCATCACCGGTTATAACAATACTACACACCACTGCTGTGGCTTAAGACCGTCTTTATTTTTCACAATCTAATACAATGATTATTTTATCTGATGCGGGCATCACTCCTTTTTTGCAGATTCTATCAATCTTTTTATGAATATGATCGAAACATTGTTAGAATTTACAAAAAAAGAGCGATGTCCATCATTAGAAAAAACTATCATTCTATTATATGGTGAAGAATCTTCTAAACCTTCAAGTGTAATGGAAAAGTTTCTACATGTAAAAAATATTTACATACCTTTCACGCGATGATATTATTACTTCAAATTAAACTTTTAGTATGAAAACAAAGTACATGCATCACTAGTACTAGTCATAAAAATATATTTTCCAAATTTTATTTGGCTCAAAATAATTTATCAAAACACATTTTTAATTTTTAAATCATAAAAATGTTTAATTATTTCTTCCAATATGAAATTTAAAACAATATTTAATTATTTCTTCATAATCAAATTTTTATCTTCCAATATGAAATTTAAAACAATATTCCACAATTTATACAATATTTAATTATTTCTTCATAAATCAAATTTCAAATTTAACATAAATTTATTTTGAATATGTTTCTAAATAATGTTTCGAATCTCATTTATTATATATTTATGATTCAATTTTAAATAAATCATACCGACGAAGGGGGCTGATTACGACGGTGGTTGGCTGGCTGGCGGTGGCTTGGAACCTTATGCGGTGGCTTGGAGAAGGTGCTGGGCTTTGGTGGTGGAAACTTCGGCTTGCAGCAACGATGTGGCGGTTGGACTTAGGAGGTTGGAACTTGGTCTTGTGACGACGAGGTAGCGGTTGGGCTCTGGCTTGTGGCGACAAGTTGGCAATAAGGTGGAGGGGCTTTGGCTTGCGGCAGAGTGGAGGAAGGAGGAGGTGGTAGGAGGAGAGGCGGCATGGATTCGTTCATTTTTATTTATTGGAAAAGCAAGGTAGGAGAGAACGTCGACTAAGGTAAGTAACGATGGAGGCAACGTCGTGCCGACACTGCACCGATGCCTTGAACATTAGCACTGGCATGACATCGGTAATTTTGTATAGGTAATGAGTACTTATGACTTACCGACACCACGCCGACACCTGTGTTTTTAGCGTTGGCGCAACATCGGTAATGTCAAGTAGCTTCAAAGCTGCAAATTTCTCAATAGCTTCCATATATTTATTTAGCTCTCTTTGCGATGATCGATGTCTTATATTAATTCGTTTAATTTGTATTTGATATGGTGGACCAGAAATTGATTTGGAGAATTTACATCTAGTTTGAGAATCGGGGTTTTAGAAGTCAAGATGAGATTATTAGAGAAAAAAAAATAGGATCAGAGATCTATTTATAGGCTGATAAATATAAGATCTAGGCTAAATCTCGAGAGTAGTATATTACAAAAATGTCACTATGTTTGACTTCTATTAATTTTTAGCCTGTTTATCCAAATTCAACAAGTTATATATGTTTTTTGATTGTAAATGACATTCTAGACGCAATGGAGTAGGTTCGGAAGCCTAATTCTAACTCCTGTAGAAATTTACTATTTTTTCCGTTATGTTAAAATTATGATTTTACTCATTTTAATTTAATTATTTAATTTCATAAAATTACAATGTGTTACAAGTGCTTTGGTAAAAAAAATTGACTTTGAATTTACTATAGTTGACTACGATACTAATCTCATATAATTGAGAAGATGAATTCTCTATTGAATATTGTTTCACTTCACTGCTTCAATTCAGACCCAACTATAGTTGTTTGATGTATCTCATACCACAATTTAACTATAATCAAAGTAGAGTGTACACATTGAAGTTCAACAATATTCTCAAGCCAAAAGAACTATGTAATATTGTCACTTCGATATTTTCTGTTTGATCTGAACTATATTAACCCACAGAAAACTACCGAATGAGTCATTCCATAGTTATATCCCAATGACTATCAGTTTGTAACTCTTTGGTGTTTCCAACGGCCATGAGTAATATACCGTCCATCATATAGAGAGCGTTACTTACTCTAGTTTCAACGGATGTATCGATATCTGGTCTTGATACATCTTAATTATGAATATTTAAAACGATATGTTTATTATATTGTGATAAATCGCTAACGATTACAAAAAATTGTAACTACTATCACAAAACATACTATTTATGGATTTTCTATTAAATATACTTAAACTAAACAATTAATTAATTAAACACACTATAACAAGTATATAACAGAAAGAAAAACATCTTTTATTTTGAACCATATTTTACTACAGAGTTAATAATTTAAAATAAATTACATAATTGCCCCTAGGGCATACCTCTAACTCAATTAGTATCAAATGATGGAGAAGAAATAATCACAATTGAAACAAGTATATAACAAAATAAAGGACTCAAATTTGGCGAGTTTGTTAGTGTTATCAACTATTCGAGCTTTGATTTATTATATTCATCATCCAAAGCATCCTTATCAAAACCTTCTTCACTATACCCATTTCATTCAAGCTATCATCCTTCGATCCATCATGATGTGCATTACCATCATATAAATTCATCTTCATGTGTTTCCCCCGATTTTTGTACAATGGCACTTTCATTAGCTTCTACAAGTTCCAATGCACGTTTTCGCCGATATGATGTATTCACGTGTTCTTTCCTCTTTTACTAAAACATGAACAATAATCCACGTCATACCATATAATAATATAATTAGTCGCAGAAGTATGCAATTGAGATATTTGCGTTAACATCACAAAATCATCACATTTAACATTCCATGGTTTAGGTTAATGAAAGCTATCAAACTTCGGAAAGAAACATCTTCATAACATAAGCCTACTTGCTGCTGCTGTAAATAGAACATACAAATTGCTCTTAAAAACTAATTTTGAGCCTTAAATTCTGAAATAATTGTCTACATGTCAAAGTACATCTCAACTGCATATCAAAACACACTGAATATCCAAAATGCAGCACATATAAGGTAGCTACATGTCAATTGCATATCAAAATACATCTCAATTGCATAGCAAAATACACTGAATAGCCAAAATGCAGCAACCTAGTAAAGGAGTTCAAAATTTCGAGACAGTCGCTATAACTTCGGCCATCTTTCTACAACACCAAGCCCTTTTGCTTGAGCTTATCCATTATCATGTGTGCTACAGACAGGAACCCCTCGGCACGCGCTGTTGTTCATTTATATACAGGATAACAAAATTAGAACACCCATTAGATTGAAACAGAAGGAACATGCATATGAAAGCTTGAATTAAAAGGAAAAAAACCTTGGTGAATTGCAATTCCTGTAGGAACCATCTTTCTCCTTTTCATACAGAATGAGCTATTATTAACAAGTTAGATTGTCAGTCCAATTGCATAGAACATGATTAAAAAGCTTGAAAGTTGTTTTAAATGTCACCTATTGCAAATCCAGTATGGATTTATTCCTTTCTCTTCTATGCAATGTGGACACATCCAATCCCCTTTGCTCCTCGCTTCCTCCATTTCTGTTCATTAACCAAAATATACCATTCTTTTACCATTGAAGGAGAAAAAAATCAAGAAAAAAGCTTATCCAGAACTTCTCAAATGTAGCATAGCATACCTTCGCCATATCTAACTTTGAGACAAGCCCGGCATAAAACTCCATTTGAAGAATGACAAACCGAACATTCTGTCTTTCCTGTCACATAAATAATCTTACTAGTAAAAACTTTGAGACAAACCGAACTTCCTTTTATCATATGTAAATAGAAGATAACAGAATATTACCAATGCATGGCTGATTGATGTCCCTATCCCCGCAGCGTTTGCAGTCTTCTTCTCCGCATAACTTCTTCTGCCTATGTTCAATATTCCATAAATTTAATGTTGATATCGTACCTTTCATATGGTAGTGAGCAAGGTTGTAAAAATCACTTGGTAGTTAGTATGGGCTAGGGATTACTCGTTTAGGCGGGGGGATTAGTCGAAGCTAGGAATTTTTTGATAACTCATATATTTTGAATAAAATTTTAGCGTTTTGTTTAGTGTCGATTGATGTAAATTGGAATTTTGGGACTTTTTAATGTGCTTTGGAATAGCCAAGGAGAAAAGATAGTCTAAAACTAGCATATTGATGCTTATATGGGGCAACGGAACCTTAAATGATGTCTAACTAGCGCCTAAATACATGTTCTGATTCTTATATGAGACGGTAAACCTTGTCTAGGCGGACCTAGGCAAATCGCTAGACGGTAAACCTTGCCTGCAAATGCAAATGCCAATGACGGTAAACCTTGTCTAGGCGGGCCTAGAATGATTTTTATAACAGTGGTAGTAAGGTATAAACAAACCTGCAAAAATGGCAACAAATGCCAATGACGGGATCATATATACTTCCTCTAGCTTTACTTGCGCATCGCTCTGATATAGGATATTTTTTCCTATCCATAATGTCTACAAGCTCTTCATCACTTTCATATGATAAAGCTATGAAAACAATCATCAATATTGTCATTTATTCCGATTTAAAAATAAAAAATGCAATGTTTTAATGTATGAAACAAATGAAAATACCTTGGAGAGAAGAATCATCAGAGCTAGAGTTTGTTCTTTTCAAGCGATTTGACCTACGAGATGGTACTGATACTTCAGTCTTCGCTTTCTTATCATTACTTGATTTGCTTTTACTCTTTGTAGAAGTTTTTGGAGACATAACAGTTTGCATTTCCCTAAGCCTACGTGCAATGCCAAGTGCTTCAAGTCTAGCCTTTAAATTTATTTACATAAATTATATCAGTATTTCGATCTGCATCGCAGTTGAAGATTTAACAATAGTTGGAACTTGGAAGGAATAAGAAGGAAAATAAAACCTTATTTTCAGATATTCGAGCATTTCTTATACTTTCGTAGTCCGATTTCTTCGTAACTTGATTATCAGTTTTTGGCTCTTCTTCAACTTTGGCCTCTAAAAACGCAAACAACCCATGCAATAACAAATTATAACTGCAGTTCTATTTGAATTTTAGCATCAGTGTTAAACATACTAACCTTTCTGAGTAGTTTTGGGAGGGAACACTAAATTTTCAAGCATTCTAATGCTATTACCAAGTCCAAGTGATGCCAGTATAGCCTTCACATTTGAATGTAGTGTTAACTATGAGATATCATTTCATGACTACTTAAAAAAATCAACATTAAACTGCGAAAGGTTTAATTAAACCTTATTCTCCGAAATTCGAGCAAGTTGTGTGCTTTCATCTTCTGGTGTTTCTGCAACAACTTCCTCCATTTTGGTCTCTCCTTCGACATGAGAACAATTCTCCACAATTTCAGAATTGTTTTCTAATTTAACCAAAGATTACAACACAAATAGTTAAATTAAATCATATATTCCAGTGTAACACGAGGAATAATATAAAACTACTGTGTCAATAACATATAGATTTCTGAGTTATTGCTTATAATACTATTATTTTTCCGATAGGTTAATTTGATTTTCATCCATAAGAGGCATTTTAGTCGTTTTTATGGAATAAACAAAGAAAATCCACTGAATATACAGTGAACTCAATGATCATTCATTCTTTCTTCTGTGGTTTTTACCAAACTAGATAACCCAAATCCATTTAACTTCCTTGAATACTCTAGGCCTAGTTGTTAAAAACAACAAACACCTTAAGTGCACACAGAAATACCACGTGGTAGAATCAAACAATCAAAATATTTCTGAAATAAAAGGATGATCATTACCTTGCGAACTAGAACTATCGGAATCACAAGGTGTAGCCGGTAACACTCTTTCATCTCTGCGTGGCGGAGTTCCTAATTCCAACCTCATTTTCCTCTTCTTATTTTCATTGCTACTTTTGGAACTAAGTTCAGCATCAGTCCCATTTTCTCTAGCCTATAATTTCAAAATACATGCTAAAATATTACATAAACATGAAGGATATACACATACAGTGAATAAAAAAGGCAATGACAATGAAACCTTGTTATTTTGTTCAATTTCAGGACTTCTGCAATCTTCTTCAGTTTTATCATTCTGGACCAAAGTATCTAATCAAGAAATTAATACAAGATTTCACATTTTCAGTCATATACATGTAATGCAATCCATCAATAAATTACCTCGGGTAGAAGAGGGAAAATCACTTGCTTTTCCATTCAGTCGTCCAGATCTACGTACTGGAGTCGATGGATCCAAAATCGACCTCTTAACTTTTTTCGTAGAAGAAGTAACAACCTTCAGATTATTGCAAAATCAACCAAAAAATGTCAAAATCTAATCAATCCACAGAAAAAGTTGTCTGGAAACAAAAGATTTGGTAATAGAAATTGTACCTTGTTACGTAAAAGGTCAGAATGTTTGCTGCTATCAGGCTTGCCATCGGCTCTCACTCTGTCCATGACTAACTGAAACTTTTCTCACTGTGTTTGGTTGGCGAAGAAGAAATGCAACGGCTAGTTTTTCTTTCCTCCCCTCCTTCAGTTGATATAATTTATAGCAGTACAAATTAACGGTTGGGGGGTTTCCCTAGTTAATGTTATAGGATGCAATTACTAATATGCCCTTGTCTGTACGTGAATAGTTGGCAAAGGACTATTGTTTTGCTTTTGGTGGCGCATACGCATTATTGATAAATGGCGGCTTCCGTCTAATAATGTTCTAAGATAAAAATTATGAAATTTGATCAACAAGTGACTTTTCAAGGTAAATTTGTTTTAAATTTTTTCAACCAATAAAAGAATCTCAAATTGTTTCCTACTACCATAAAATATTTCATAAACAGCTAAATTCTATAACAAATGCTTTTTTTCTTATTCCATTGACTCTTGGACCCTAACAATTAGGGTTGTTATGTATGCAAATATATTATTACTGTACCGTTTTTATTGATAAGCTAAAAAAATTTATCGTTACCATTACCGTTTGTTGGTATAACGAAGACCGGAATACCGATAAACTGGAAACCGTTATACTGGTAATGGTAAATTACCATTTTTCTAAAAAAATCAGTAACTTGACATGCTTTTACTCTATAATCATGCTTCATTAAACAATTTATAATGTTACTTAATAAAAGAAATTAATAGGAAATAAAATAAGTGTAGTTAGCAATATTTGATCTAAATTACCGAAATAAATTTAATCATTTTCTTGGTTCTAAGTAGGGCTGTCAATGAGTATCCGAAAAATCCGAAATCCGTCCGTATCCGTATCCGAAATATGAAAAATTATCCGATATCCGAAAAACGGATACGGATATGGCCATATCCGTATCCGATAATTATCCGTACGGTTTTTATCAAGATTATAGTTATTTTTTATGTATTTTAGTACATAAAATGATTGTCGTTTACTATTATATCCCGGTAAAAAAATTAATATGTATGTAAAAAAATCAATTTTTACCGCTTAAAATTATTTTTCTTAGTGTATTTATTATTTCTATATATTTAGTACAAAAACAAATTTACGATAAATCAAAATTTTCTATTTATTTGTTTAGATTTATCAGTTGTAAACTGATCGAAGAATATCCGATAAATATCCGATATCTGTCCGCATCCGCGGATACGGATACGGATATAGCACTATCTGTATCCGAAAGTATCCGTTTATAGGCCTAGTTCTAAGTGCTACTGAAATAACAACCTTGAGGACAGTAGCATAGTTCGATAAAACTATGTTGATATAAAACTATTTTATCGATTTTTGCAACTGATTTAAAACAGGTACACAGATAGGAGGAAATAAGATGCCTCCAAATATGAAGAAAAAGATATAGTTGGTAATGAAGAGTTTTATAATTCTAACACATTAACCAACGATAATGTAGAATATTCATATTTAACTTCATTATTTACAACTGATCGTGTACATTTGTAAATTCGATTCATGTTTTATTATCGTTGTTGTACGTTTTTATCTAGGAAATGTTTAACTTGTTGTGGCTATTTGATTAAAAAAACAAGTAAGAGATTGATCCATTGAGCGTGGAAGGACCATCAATTGCATAATTATTATTAGAAGAATCCAATTTCAGAATAGAAACACTAGTGGAAAGGGATTATGGATGGTATTAATGTGCGAACGTGGTGGCGAATACTATAGTCATAAAACAAAAGATTATGTTCATAAAACTAAGCAAAAATGGAGACGAAGTGGAAGTAGAAAGTGTGGTTGCCCATTTAATTTAAGTTCAATTTGTTGTTCCGATGGAAAATGAGAACTTTAGTTAAAAATGGAAAACACAGTCATCACCTCCATCAATTGCTTATTGGTCAAGCATGTCTGGCAAGAATTAATGACAATGAGCTAAAAAGGTTGAAACGATGACTATGAGTAGAGTAAGACTGAGGCATATCTTGTCTGCTTTGAAAGTTGATAACCCAAACAACTTTTCTACGATTGAAAATGTGCGTATATAAAGCTAGAATGAAACTTAAATTGCATAATACCGAGAGAAGTTCGGTTCTGCGGCAGTTCATGGAACTTTCAATAGATGCTCATCGGTTCAACATAGATATGATCCTTATACAAATCATGTAACAACCCGTCCTTCGGAAATACCCAAAAAGATGAATCGTCGGGTAAAATTTAGAATAAAACACTAAACCAAGACATCGATAAGATCGTATAATGAAATGACAACATATAATATATTAAATATACATGGACGGAATAGAATAATAATATACAAGAGATCGCACTAGCGGATGCAGCTAATAAATAGTTAAGTATCGGTATAGAAAGTCAGAATACATCAACTCCCAAACAACAGAGTTTTGAATAAATATCTGATACAATAGTCTCATATATAAATAATAGGACTGTCATGTACTACAAATATATCAAGTATACATATCACAAAATATCGATGTCGTGCCTCCAAAGAGCTCTAACTGCACATCCTGATAGCGTATCCCCAAAACCACCCGACTCTCAAACTACTCAATCGAGTATCGAGAGTTGTTATGACATAAGTAGACACAAACAAAAAGCGGATCAGACATAAAGCTTGATGTGAGGGAGGCTATCTCAAAATACAGTATATTAAAACTATATACAAATAAATAGGAACTACTAAGCCACTGCCAACCCTCTCCCCAAACGTTGCTTAAGGGTAATCTGGACTACCTATAAACAAATACAGTAAACCCATCTAAAAAATAGGGGATCATACCATAACCTGTTCTTCTCCTATAATCAACAAGTCAACACAACTAATATAATATGGCTAAAATGTAAATATCATATTCGTGATTCGAATACAAATGTTAAGTGGCTCATTTAGAATCAATAACAATCAGGCATGGAGTCGGTCCGACGGTCCATCTCTTTGGAATCAATAACTATCATATTTCTTAAAATTTATTTATAGAATTTTGCAAATAATATGAAAATGAATTTGGAGTGTCCCATATGAGAACACATAACTATTTTCTTAGTTTACAAGTTAAACAGATAAATAATGGTACTTTTATTTATCAAGAAAATATTGTAAATGCTTAGTTATATGATTCAAAATGAATAATACAACTAGTAAACCAATTCCAATGAGCATAAGTTTACATCTAAATCAAGAAGAAAATGGAAAAGATGTTAACCAACGATTATATCATAGTATATGTTAATGAATTTCTTCGTTAACCCCAAAAGTGTAGGAATAGTGGAGTTGGTTAAGGGATGGCTAAGTTAATCCTAGTCGGAGTCACTAGAAGGAGTATACTCGATGTCAAGTTCAAAGCCATCTTCGTCGAATGTCATAGAGGAACCAAATCAATATGCAAGTCACAAATCAAGTCAATATGCAAGTTACAAGTCAAGTCAATTCGATATGGAAGTCACAAAGTACATCGAATATGCTATGCCTTGGTTTAATATTCAATCCCTTATGTATACAAAATTTAAGTGTTGCAATCGACCAAAATTATCAAATTGACTTAGGGTTACAAAGTGAAAAATGTGAGAAGAGTGGAAAGAACGATTCCCCCTCCTTCAACCCTCTAGGGTCGCATTTATAGGGGTAGGTGAATGGCACTAGCTTCGACGTTGCATGGTTGAGCTTTGATGTCGCTTTGATAGTATTTGGCATCGATAAGGAACGACATTGCTTATGGTGTGATGAAGCTATATCATTCTTCAGAACGTCGGCCTTAATAGATCTTGTGAATGTTGATGGCTTTCGGCATCATTAATATTATGTACTGAGACGCTATTGATTGATTGTTGGCAGCATTGATTGAAAATGACACTAAGGATTTACAGTACTGATAGCTTTTGTGGACACTGACGGTGTTCACCATCAACATCGCATGTGTAGCCTCTGTAGTCGTTGATAACGTTCGTTGCCATCATTTTATAATTTCGGGTTTGATCGTTGGCGACCTTAATGATAGGTGATTCTATTTAGAGGACAACTCTAAAGAGCGGTGACATTGGTATTGAAGCAACATCATGGAGATGTGACATCATTATTTAATCATCATAGATAAATGGCAGTATGAAATTGTGGCGGCATCGGCGATGATGTTATTAACTTCGAGCGGCATCATTGAAGCTGCATCGGCCATAAACTTCCTTCGATGACAATGGTGGATGATGTCACTTATTAAGTGAATGGAGGCATTGATTAGGCATGACATTAATGAGACGTGATGTTTATAGGAGACGGCTTCATCCATTGTAGCTTGTGCAACTATGATTCTCGGCATCATCATGTGGTAACATTCAATAATTGATGAAGCACGGTATCATCGATGAGCAACGTCGATCATGCTTAACATCCTTACTTTCTTTGATAACTTACGATGTTGATTCCATTCAGCATTGCTTTATGATGCAAGTCCACCTAACCCTATGGGTGATTGGCGGCACTGATATTGTTTAGGGTTCTTTGACTTTATTGATGAAATGCGATGCCAACATTGATGAGAGTCGGCATCGTTGGTGTCAGCACTAACTCATTTCCATTGCTTTGGCACCACTTGTTGATGCAGCATCATAACCAAGTAGCATATCGAACATCTTCGAGGTCAACAATGGTGATAACATTTTCCCACCCCCCCCCCCAATGTAAAGGAGTCATTGACTTTTTAATTCAACATTATCGACATTGAATTTGCCGCTTATTGGTATCCCAAGCATATTTGAATTGCTTATTTGAGTTGAATCAACAATGCTAGCTCATCCTTTTTTTATAAATAGTCAAGTTCCCTCTTTGTCATTCCTTTACCTGCGATTGCAAACTTGAACAAGAAATCAAAATTCTCAAGGAAACTCAAAAATACTCTAATTTCCAAGTACTCTATTCATCATTCAAGTATAATATCCGCTCCATATCAACTTAAATTAATTACTTAACTTAAAGGATTCCATGTTGAAAAAGTCGTTAGGGTTTAATTTGGGTTTTTCCTGGTTTTAAATTGGCTTTAGGGTTTAATCATAAAGTTTTGATAATTATTAACCAGAATGATAAGCAATTTGGATTAAATTAGCAATAAGTCTTTAGCGAATAGAATTGAACTTAGCGAAGTGTATAAAAATTGAATACCATTAATTGGTAGATTAGTTAGATATTAATTTTTAGCATGCAGTGATTCTTTCATATAATATGAGCATTATTATTTCTAAATTTGGAATAACATCACCTGACAGATAGATGGAAGACTCAAAGATAAGCAAGGAGTCCTCCAAAAAGACTGGTACAGGTTCCAAAACTTCCTCTTCTACCAAGAAAGAAGATCATCTCCTTCATCCATCGTTCATGACCACTCAAGGTGAAGTGGATTCTATTCTTAAGCAGTTTGGCATCACAGGTATTGAAGCTATTCCAACTGGTCCTTCGGACAGAATCAACGATCCTCTAGAAGGATTTTTCGCTTTTACCCCGATTCACATATGACACTCAGCATATCTTCCTTTTCCGGACTTTCTTTTAAGATTCTTGGAACACCTAAATATTGGCCTAATCCAATTAACTCCTAATTCATATACTTATTTGACCTGTTTGGAGATTCTTGCTAGGAAAGCTAAGCTATCCTCTCTTAGCGCTAAAATTCTCTATGCCATATCTGGCCCTGCTAGGTTAGATGAGCAGCTAGGCAATCCTCTGTACCGCATTCGTCCCCATCCAAAGAGCTTAATCATTAATGCAGTAAAAATGGCTAAAGGATGGGAAAACCAGTTTTTTTATGTTAGGTGCTACTCAAAGATTAGGGGAACTTTCTCCATTATCAATAAGCTCTTGTTTTTCGTTGATTATACTATATTTATTGCCTCCTTACAATAAATGTTCTTCTTCTAGATCCGGCCCCTAGGAAGTTAAGCTCCAATGATAGCGAGATCGTCAAGTCCCTAACTCTAGCATCTAAGCAAATAAATGACAGGCTCATTCTCCTAACGGAGGTGGACCTTCATAGTTACTCATTGATTCAAGACAACCACATAATACTCGGAGAGCCTCCAATGATGAAAGAAAATGCCCAGAGGAAGTGATCGTTGGTTATCAACAACTATAATGCTTTCTCGACTTCTCCTCAAGTTCAACTTGAGTTTGTGGGTGTCTTAAATAGCTAATACATAGTTCCTAACAATATATTTTTATTAACTTTTGTTTTCTTTTTAGGCTCACTGGCCTTAGTAGCTGCCTCTACAGAGAAGGAGACATAAGTGAAGTTTCGAAAGAAAAGAAATGTAAAGTTGACACTTCTGCTTCGACCTAACCTCCTGAATCTCAATCCCTCAGAGATGTCATTACTAACTCATTTAAATCCATAAAAAGGAAACTAAGCAATGATTCCACTGTTGTTCCCACTCCTCACAAGAATCTTAAGGTAGATGGTATGTATTCCCCTATTATTCTGGAGGAAGAATCGTTTATAGATATCGATTAAAGCCCTGGGGTCTTAAACCTTGACCCTTCTAGGGGAAAAGCTTATCAAACAACTGAAAAGGAGTAGTCTCAAGACCCATTTCTTCATATTACTTTTCGGGGTACTCTTGGTGAACTAAACCGTCTTTGTGAGGAGCTCGGATTGTGTATCTCTTCTGAAGATCCGCTCCTTTCAAATTTCAGTCTCCAGCCCCTACTAGTAATTTCGATGATCTTCTCCAGCTGGTCGTCCAGTCTTCATCTTTTATTGCTCTTAAACCACCATAGCCTTCGTCTTATTCTCAAGACCAGCTCTTTGCTATTCTTAAGCAACTTTTATCGATACGTATCCTTTTCTTTTAGGTGCCTCGGGTTCTTTACATTCTTCATAACATTTTAATTCATATTTGTTACTTTTTAGGCAGCTAAGCATATATTCCAACTTCAAGATGATGCCTCAACATCTTTCGGTGAAGTTTCCAAACTCAAGGAGCAGGTCTCTTTGCTCAATAACCACATAATTGATATTATGACTGCAAAGGATGAGTTTGTAAACGAGAAAGAGAAACTTGCCATTTCACTTGACGGAGTGACAACTTCACTTAATGAAGAAATAAGTGCTAAAAAAATTTAACTGATAAAGTGAAAGCTTTAGCGACGGAGCTTGAGGAGGCCAGTATGAAGGAGGCTAAGCTCGTAGAGGAGAAAAGATTTTTAAAGGAGAAATTGCAAAGGAAAAGAGTTCTCTTTAATAAATCAACTGGCATAATTAATGACGCAAAGCAAAAGGTGTCTCACTTTTTTGATTCGATTCCCGATACCATTATCTTGAAATCTTATGAGAAGACACTTTTCATAACATATGCCGACAATATCCAACGATGCCCAGATCTAGACTTCACCTCTCTTCCTTCAGCTTGGAATGAAAAGTTCAAAAAGAAATTCAAAGCTACATTGGTGGGAATATAGACATCTGGAAAAGAATCTCTGAGGAGGAAGAGATCGATGCCAAGAAATTACTGGCTTTTGACAACCCCCCAGTAGACAAAGAGACGGAATCGGATGAGGAGGGGGATGATGATGACAATGGCGATGACCATAATGATAGTGGTCGTAAATAATAATGACAGTGGTAATGATGACGATGATGGTGACGATGGAAAGGGACTATCTGGACCAGCAGACGGGAAGGATGGATCAGGAAGTACTAACCTAGATTCGGCAGCAAACATTACTGAAATTTTCGATTCTCCAAATGAAGGTTCTCTCCAGAAGGGCAGCGCTCCTCAAAGCCAGAAACAAAAGGAAGGAACAAACTCCTTCGCCTTTGGTTCCACTCTCTCGGGTATGGATCTCTTCATTAAAAGATCTTAGATTACCAAATAGCTCTTAGTTAATACATTGGTTATTTTAGTTAAGGAGAAAATCAAAATATCATTATGACATTATGCTTGAAAAGAAGCAAATGGAGATAAATCGATTAAATAGAGAGTTGGATAAACAACTAAAAGAGTATAATGAGTTATCCAAGAGATATAAGAACCTTATGACGAGTGCGTCAAAATCAAGATCTTTCAAAGAAAGGGAAGTTGCTCCACGACCAAAGAGAGCACACCTCTATCGGGTTAAACTTTCAGCAGAGAACGTAGAGCTAATGACAATTTTCTGGATGTTGATCGACGATAGAAATACCTTAGAAGAGTTTCTATATAGAGTTTACTCTAGGGGTAAGTTTGTTGACTTCTCTTATTTAGGCAACAATGGTGGGGGTTTGTTCAGGCGCGTTTATCGTAGATACTTAGATAAGCATGGGTCTAATCCTCATCCCGGTGTGTGTTGAAATCTTCCAAGAGTTGCCTCCATTCCTCCTTTTTCTCGTTCTCTTCCCCCCGAAAAACTCAAATATAATAAGAAAATATTTATTTTCAAATTGTATAAGAAATCAATTTTATATGAACCCGAATGATTGTATAATTATATTGTAGTAGCTTATGAATTTTGTCACATTTTTTTCTTCTTTTAGTCTAATTTTTCATATTGTACAGACCAAAGACATCTCAAGCAGTCCGGTTCCAATGGAACTTTTGAGTAAATTTATTGAGTTAAAGAAGGATTTTAAAGAAAAATTTTTAATTCGCAAGACATCACAGTTAGCGAGACACTGTTTTCACAGAGGTCTATAAGAAGTTTACATGCAGTTTTCTCGTTTTCGTTCTGACTTCTTGGGTGATGAAAATGATAAGTTGCTTAGTGAAATTTGAACCTATTATGCTAAATTAATATGCAATCATGCAATCCTCCGATCGGGGAGTAGGATTATCATCCGTTCCCTCGCGCTAACACCCCAGAAGAGATTAACACTTCTTTCCGTTCCACTCTCAACCTATTTGCTAGGTCATTCGAAAAGGCTAAAACTGCAGTTTCAAAACCCTAAAAGTTGGTTGAATGTTTAGGAAATGGAATTGTAACATAATTTGACATTCTTTATTGTCTGTAACCATTACTGTTATTAATGAAAAAGTTTGTTTTCCATGTATTAATCTCTGTTTTACTTATTCTGAATAAGAAATCCAACTAGTGCGTTCATTTGATCCACTAGATGTTTTCTCGTGAGTGATTGAGATTAAAGATAGATTAATAGCAGACATTGAAAAAAGGATGTTAACAAGAAAACTTGTCAACACCTCAATGTAGAGTTTAAGGAATGAGTTAGTTCTTTTAGGTCTCTTTTGGTTAAGTAGAGGGACCAAGGATGTGAATACTTCCTTTAATTCACCTTTTTGAATAGGTCTTTATTGTAAAACTTTCCTTTATTGACCTTTAGACCTAGTCGAAACATTTTTACTCTTTTCTTTCATGTCTTTTGAGCTTACTGAAGTTGTTTGAATATCCCTTCGAAACCTTCCTTTCGAAACTGTTGTGGAATCCTAAAGGTTTGGCTCTAAGGATTCAAGAGTACAGTTTGCCTAGATGGGTTTCGACCTTGTCGAAAGCTGGTTTTTCTTAAAAGACTTGGGTCTGATTCTGAAATTTGGAAAAGCAGGGGTTTCGACCCACTCGGAAGGTACCTTTCGACGAACTTGATACTTGTAAACACAGTCAGATCCAATAAAAGCCTTCAGACATCTATATAATCAAAAATATTGAAATCTTTCCTTTATTAATCCACCGATGACTATGCTGATCAATTTCCCCCAATTTGATTTATAAATTAGGGTTTACAAATTTGCAAAGTTAAGAAAATACAAGTATAGTGTGAATGAATTCGGATTCCCTAAACCAGACCCCCATGGGTCTTATTTATAGATGCAGGTTGGCACCTTTTGACCCAGTCCTTTCGACCTGGTCGAAAGGTGGTTTCAGATACCTTCCGACTCCTTTGACACTTGCGCATCCCTCTACAATGCTTTCGAATGAGCTTGAACGCTTTCATCTTCGTCAAAAAGGATGGTTGCGCCTTTTCTCTTTGTGTTGCTTTGTTGTCATAAGAAGCAAAGGTATGGGCTTTCAACTCTGTCGATAGGTAGTTTCCTATGGTTTCGAAGTTGTTGAAGTGTTGATGGTTTTGATGCGGTAGGTAGCTTCCGAATGTATGCTTGTGAATTGATGTGGAACCTTCCCTAGATATTAAAGGCTTCGACCGATTCGAAAGGCTTGATTCTACTTTCGAAAGGGTTGTTTTGACTAAGGCATCTGTCTGAGTAGTTTGAATGAAGGCGAAACCTTTGGTTTTGAAAGGTTTGGTGCGCATATGAAGGGTTGTTATCCATTGTCGTCGAAAGGTGTTTCTTCAACTCATTCAAAAGGCCTTTATGCATATGGAATACATGCTTCGAAAGGGAACCACTAAAGTGGAAGGGTGCTTTTGACCCTTTCGACCCCTTCGAAAGGTTGTAATACTTCTGGCCTTTGGCTATAGCATCCCTACGACTCCTTCGAAAGGTCCTGCTGGAGCTATTATATCTTATATTTCTTTGTCTTCTACTCATACAGGTTTCGACAAGGTCGAAAGGGAATTTGGTAGTAACATTTGTCCCTCCCCCCACGAAGGGATGCCCTTGACTTTCCAAGTCAATCGTTTCGAAACCCTCAATGTTTCCCGCCTTTTCAAATTCCAGAGTAAATCTTGGCCGTTCATTTAAATTTGATCGAGTGGTTTGCCGTCTTTGCTGACTTTTCTTATAAACCACGTTCTCTTCTTCTCCTCTTTCATTCATTTGTAATCAAAATAAACTTCAAGCAAAAATCAAAGTTCTTAAATTCTCAAATAATCTCTATCTCTAACAAACAAGAATTCAGATCCAAAGTAAGTCTTTATTTTCTTACTTTTTTTTGAAATTTCCATTTCATAGTGAATTTCGATTTTTAAAACTTTCTCGGTTCAGATCTTACTATTTTGATTCAATAGAAATCATTTAGGTTTTTATTTGCTTGAAAGCATTCTATAATTCACTCTCATACATTAATTCGATTTGTTTTTCTGTTAATTTTATTTTAAACCTATATGATTTAGATTTTATTATTGTTATTATTTTTTTTAAAAGGATTCAAATTTTTATCTCAAAGTTTTGCAATTATGAATAGTAAATTCGTGCTTGAATCCATTTGGTCATTGACTTTTTTGAATTTCTGGGTTGAAATCGGATTTGGGGAAGAAGGAAATTTCTGTTTACTTTGCAGAGAAGTTTTGAGCTGTATAAATCAAAATTTGGCGCTACAATTTTATCTTTCTACCCCTTCGAAAGGGGTTAAGGAGGCAAATTTTTTTTTGCTTTCTTACCCTCTTTCGATAGGGTCGAAAGGTAACCTAGCGCTTCATTTAATTGACCTCGTCGAAAGGTTGTATAGTATAGTTAATATGAGGTCGACCTTTTCGAAAACAGTTTTGTACTTTTGTGTATCCTAATACTTTTCGAAGAAGTTGGTTAATGTATCTTACTAAATAATTACCTAACATTCTTTGAAAGCATAAACTTTGTCTTATAGGTTTCGCAACCTTTAGTACATACTTATTTCCAATTTGTTTGAGTTAGAGATGCATATATTTTATAAATTGGGTTAAAGAAAACATACTTTGTACAAGTTGCAAATCAAGTCAAACGTTTCAACTTAGTTGAAACCTATTGTATTGATTAAAATTTAGTTGTTGGTATGCTTTCGAAAACATGCTCCCCTTTCGACTCTATCGAAACCTATTATAACTAATTGTGATTTGATCATTATCTTTTTCCAATATCGTCGAAACGTCCTAAGTCCTTTTTATTTTTCATCAATATGACTCAAAATCAAAACCTTTCTACTTAATTGGCATGTAAGGTTTCGACAACATTCATATTCCCTTGGAAAAATAAAGTTTATGGCTTTCGACCCTGTCGAAAAGTTCTTTCAAATTGTTTATTGAATGTTTGTAGCGTATAGTTTATTAAAAAAATTTATGTAAGTCTCAACTACTTTTTTTTCAATAACAAAATTTCCTTGACCTTTCGACATTATTGGAGGGAACATGTTGGAAGTCGAATTTTATTTTTCCTTTCGACTCTGTCGAAAGCTCAATAGAATTCATTTTTCTAATTTTAACATCTTTTAAAGAATATGTAATTTCATGTTTTCATTTGATATTCTAATTGTTGTAATAGATTTTCAATATCTTTGAAAGAATGTTAATTTCATAACATACTATAATTTCTAATTGAAATGATTCACCTAGCAGAATCATGATTTCACCCAAGAAGGTTGAAGCTACCTCCAAACATTCTTTAATATCCACCCAGGATGAGGTGGATGCGATTCTTAATAACTTTGGAATTACTAGGGTGAAAGCCATCTCCTTTTCTGAAAACGACACCATGCACAGCCCTCCTGAAGGGTTCTTTGCCTACACAGCAATCCATATTTGGCATGGAGGATTCCTTCCCTTTTCGGACTCCTTATCCAAGTTTATAACCTACTTGGAAGTTTCTCCCATTTTACTATCAGCCAATGTGTACACCTATCTTCTATCCTTGGAGCTCATGGCATTGGAGTCCGACACTCCTTCTCTTAATTAATGCAAAAGTGTTGAATTATCTTGTTAGGTTGGTTAAGTTTACCAACTTGAACAACCAAATCTTCAGAGCCAACTCCTTGAGAAATTAATATCTAAGGGGGTAAATAAATTCAGGGACTGGGAAACATGGTTCTTCTTTGTTAAGTGCTTTCCCAGCATTAGTGGGGTTTTCTCTTCTCCTCGTAAGTTAATCTCAGACTTTATTTTTCCATTTAATTACTTTCCTTTGTTGATATATGTTTCTTTGCTAGGTGCTTCTGCTAAAGGGCTAAATGAAGAGGATAAGAAAACGGTGGAGTCGTTGATTGTCGCTTCGTGTAAGATTGGAAACACGCTAACTTTGTTGAATCCCACAAATTTACAAAAACATTCCCTCTTGCTAGCTAGTCAGAGGATACTTGGCCAACCTTGTCTAGTCCAGCATACATCTCGGAGTAAGAGCTTCCTTTCCTTGGGAAATCCAAAAAAATTCTCCCCGATGTCACCAATCTGCCCCGATCACTCTAGTAAGTTTAAATGTTGTACTTGTAGTTTATTGCTGTATTACTTTTCAAATCACTTTACTAACTCATAACTTGTTTGAATTATCTGCAGCTGCTCCCCAGGTTGAACAACCTTCGAGTGATCCGGCTGTTCCTACTTCAACTTCTCGTGCGCCATCTTTTTCCCAAGCCACTAGATCAAAGATGGCCGCCAAAAGAAAATTGGGTAAAACGATTGTGGTGGAACCATCTCCAAAGAAAGCCAAAATTGTCGAAGTTCTCGAATCTCCACCACTGGAAGAAGGGGAGTTTGTTGATATTGACAAATCTCTGGAAAGTCCAACCGTTAAAGCTTCTCGCTATCAACCTAAGAAGACTTCCAAAAAGGTTGATCCACTTTCTCGCATTGTCATCTCCAGCTCTCTAAGTGTGATCGAGTAGATGCAGAAGGATTTGGGGGCTTCGACCCCTTCCCAAGAGCTTATCCCTTCCCGACGATCATCGCCTACGCTCTCAAGCGATTTTGAAAAGGTAGTCCAGTCTATCTTAAATTCTTCAGCCTTTGCCTCAATTCACCCACCATCTTCTGTTTCTGATTTGGAGGGTCACTATTGGTCTCTTATAGAACAACAACTCTTGGTATGCTTTACTTCACTCAACTTTATTGTTACTGTTTTCCTTAAGTTTTTGACTTTTGTTGTACCTTTTCTTCCAAATTTCCAAGAGTTGTCTCTTGTTGCATGAAAATACGTCAAAATCCTCCGCTGAATCATCTAAGCTTCGAGAGGAAATTTATAACTTAAACAATAAAGTTTCCTCCTTATCCGTAGAGAAAAATGAGGCTGTGATTGAGGGCTTCTCTCGCCCAATCAGAATCTATTATTTCAGAGGAGAGGAAAGATGGTCAACTCCTTGATGATGAAAATTTAGCATTAAAACTGACTCTAAAAGAGTTCGAGGAGGAAAAGACTAGAATGGCGGCTAAATAGTCTTCGTTAAAGGAAAAGCTGAATATAAATAAAGATTCTTTAAAGTTGGCCATCGACATCATTTCTGATGCTAAGTGGCGTGTGTCTCAATTTCTCGTCACTTCTCTTGAGGATATCATTATGAGTTCTTTTGAAGATGCTATGATGCTCGCCTATGCTGACAACATCTATAAGTGCCCATAATTGAGCTTCCCCTCACTCGACCCTGCCTTTGTCAATAGGGTCGTGGACAAAATCAAAAAGATGTAGCAGGGGGTTGATGTCGCTGAGAGAGAGGAGATCGATGCCTCCAAAATTATATCCATTGAAGTTCCTTCCTTTGACATAGACTCTGATTCCGAAGATGGAGGTGATAAGGATGAAGTTGCTGAAGGTGAGGGTGGTAACAATGATGATAATAATGATCACGATGACGATGATGACAATGATGATCACAACATTGATGGGTGTCAAGGTTCAAGTGGCAACAAGGGTGGCCACACTGATGCTCTTGAGAAAGATGAAGATTACAACACGAGAACTTCTAAAAAAAGACAATCCCGATCCATCTTCTCATGAAGCAAGCCCACCTGAACCCCCTGCGCCTTCAAGCCCTCAAGTGGAGCCTGTTTATATTAATGTTGAGGAATCAAGAGAGAAAGAGCAGGTTTCTCAAGCGTCAATTCCCGTCTCTCAGGTATGGGGTTCTTTGTTTAATTGGCTTTCACTTCCGAGCTAATAATAGTTTAAACCCTTTATTTTAGATAAGAAGGAAACCTATTCACCCCTATAAAACCAAGCTTGAAAGAAAACAAGCAGAAATAAATAGTTTGTATAGGGATTTAGATAAACAACTGAAAGAACACAACATTCTTTCAGATAAATATCATAAGCTAAACAGGAGTGCGGCAGTGCTAGCATCCTTCAAACATCAAGAAGCTTCCCTGCGATTGAGAAGAGCGCGCCTCCGATATGATAGTCTTTTAAAAGAGAATCGGGAGTTGATCACACTCTTCTGGATGTTGATTGAGGAGAGAAACATTTTGGTAGATTTCCTATACAAAGCTAATTGTAGACACCCAACTGTACATTTCTCATATTTAGGTGACTTTAGTGGGGGTCTACTTAGGCGTCTACATAAGAGATATTTGCATGCATTTGGATCTGACCCACATCCTGGAGCATGTTGGAACTTGCCACGAGTCAGATCAGTTCCCCAAGATTTGCCTTCAGATAAACTCAAATACTATAAGGACAAGTTGGTTTCAGTACAAAGTCGATTTTGTATGAACCAGATGAATAGTCGTAATTATGTAATAATATTGATTTGTGAATGTTCGTTTTAGTTTTCCTTTTATACTTAGCTGTATTTCATTACGTTATTGCAGAATGAATGTCCCTCAGGCAATTATGTCTCTAGAGATTATCTAAGCCAGTATATTAAACTAAGAAGAGATTATCTCGAAAAGGCAACAATTTTGAAATTTTCAAAACTAGCCAGATATCATTTTCTTAGAGATTTGCAAAAACTTTATATGGAACATCCTCGGCTCCATTTTGATTTTCTCGGTGAAGAAAAAGAAAAGCTACTTAATGAAATCTGGATATATCATACCAAATTAATATGCGGTCGTGATAATCCTCCTGCCGAGGAATGGGAATAGACCAAATATCCTCCAGTTATTACTTCGGAAGGACTTAATGTTCCTTTTTTTCAACAGTTATTCTTTCTACTAATCCATTGAATAAAGTTATAAATGCAGTTTCCCAACTTAGATGTAAAAAAATGTCTAATTGTACTTTTTAGTTTCATTTTTACTTAAGTTATAATCTTCTATCGTTATAATAAAGAGTTGTATTACTCAAGTCTTGACCTTTTTTTTCTTTGTTTATTTAAATAGGAGCTACAACTACCTACAACGCCACTCTTGTTAGATTCAGCATCACGCTTTATCAATATTAAAGATAGGTTGTTAGCAGATCTTGAAAAGAGGAAGCTCCTTAACGATCTTTTATCTGCTCATTTCCAAGGTGACACAGAAGCATTAAAATTGCATAGGAGATTTTTGCTTCAGAAAAAAATTATTAGGAATCTCAACGATCAGATTGCCGATTTAGAGGCAGATGTCAAGAGTAAAAATGAAGTGACTTCCACATTGAAGCGTCAAGTTAAGTCAAATCCTTCAATTGACTTTGACCATAAGATGTCAGAACTTCTTCAACAAGTACGTGACTTGGAAATTAAGTTGAAAGATAGTCAAGCTCAGTGTGAATCGCTCGAATTCATTATGGGAAGTAATATTTCATACGTCGATTCACCAATTTCTTCCATTGTTCCCTCTTTTGCAAAACTAACAAGGTATACTTCTCTTGCCATCCAAAAGTTCCCTACTATGACTAATCCTCCTCCTGGTTTAAATGAAAAAGTAGTAGGATAATGGTGTAGGAAAGTCAAATTCAAAATGATGAAATATTTTGATGAGCAATAGAAGATGAGATACTCGCAGTGCATAAATGATTATGCTGCTAGAATTCAAAAGCTTGAACGCGAGAGGTATCTTCTTTAGAAGCGTATCGCTGATTTGGAATGGGAAAATAAAACCCTTAAAGGTGTGAACAAAGCCTTTAACCGTGCTTTGAAGACCAACATCGAGACTATTGATGGTGAAGACAAGATGAGAAAGAAAGAGAAGAAACTTAAAGAGGTTCTTTGCATTCACTAGTACAAAACTGGTCATTTGTGTCGGTTGTGTAACCCCTGTTGTGTCGGTTTTACAACCGACTCAAATGAAGACGACACAAAAGACATTTTTCTGTTGTGTCGGTTGTACAACCGACACAAATATCAATTATTTGTGTCGGTTGGTAATAGAGAACCGACACAAAACTATGAACAGTTGTGTCGGTCTTTCTAATAGGACCGACACAAATCAGCTTGTATAGTGATGCAAACCGCCGTTTATTGTGTCGGTCCTTTAAGAAAAACCGACACAACTGTTGCTTGTTTTGTGTCGGTTCTTTATTGACGACCGACACAAATGATTGATATTTGTGTCGGTTATGTTTGTTTTTTCAACCGACACAATTGATATGCAGTTGTATCGGTTCCCTTTGAAGTAACAACCGACACAAGTTATATCTGAAGCAAAAAAAAATATTATTACCGTTTAAGATTATAAAAACAGTATGAAATTGAATTTTAATTTTTTATAAACGAACGTTACTATGAACTGATTGAACAAAAAATATAATTATATTATCCATCAACATAATTCTTGTTTACAGAACAAAATAGAATATAATCTATCACAAACACAACGTACATAACAAAATACCAACGTACGTTACAAAAGATCAGCGTACACAACAAAAAACAACTACGTCCAATTATACATGATATAACTAGCTAAATTCTCTCGAACCTCGTCTATCTCTTGTTGATTATAAGAACCGTCTTGTACAACAAACCACATAAAATAACATAACTGCTAAATTTGTAGGGTCAGAATTCTCTAAATTTATACAGACTTCACATAGTTCTGAACTATATTAAGACCTTCAGATTCCTCTCCGTAGTCTTGAAACATGAAGAGTCAAATTGCAATGTATTGTAATGTTGTATACTTGTATTCTATACACAAATGTATTTCTAAATCACACCTTGTTAAATGACTAGCAACATATAGAAGAAAGCATTTGAAGAAAGCAACATATAGAAACTGAAGGCAGCAATCATATTCACCGGTTCATCATTTTTCCTAGTGCGAGATTTGATCCAAACCGACTTCTAGAAACGGAAGAGCGATCACTACTTTGGCTTTTCTTGATTCCTCAGATATGGCATGGCAGTGCTGCGTCATATCGAGTAGCTGTTGAGTGATTCGAGCACTCAAACGTGTTATAGTTGATAAGCTTCGATATGACGTTTCTTGACTTTGAGCCCCTGTTATTTATTTTCTTCAGATCTACCAGGCCCGCCAATACTTTATGCTGATGCTTCGCAAAGCCTCTATGTCATCATGGCTGTGATACAATGTCTTTAATTTTGACTTTGTTATTCAAGTAAAGCTTGATCTGCATAATTTATTTAAAGTTAAAAGTATACCTGATACTTACAGAGCACTTTAACTTCTCGTTACCCAGTATACTGTTTGTCGTTTAATTGCTGTACAAAAAACACTGCTTCAACCAAATATTAATCTGCCAAATCAACCGGACTAATGACAGTTTTGGTGTAAATTTAGTAGAGTACCCGACATCCAATTCGGTAAATAATTTCAGTATATCCTATTGTAGGGCGGAGATAATATCTCAAGTGACTACCTGCAATGACCAAGGACCAAGGGAGACTATAAAAGGTGTCTTTATATGTTGGCACTATATGACAAATTTTGATTTGAGAATATGTATAATTTGTTGCTTCATGTAGATAAATGACTACTGTATATAAATATATTATAAAATAACGTATTCGGTTGCCTCATGTGAGAACTTTGTAATTAGTTCCATCATAAAAGCAACAACTGCAAAAATAATGAGGAGTCACAATTTATTCTTAGGGTGGTATAAAGCCATCACAAAAAATAATGTGTACCGTGTAAACCACATAACAAACTACTAAAGTCATCACAAAAAATAGTGCAAGTGCCGTTCAAATCAGTCCAACTTCAACTTATACACGAACAACCAGCTAACAAAGATATTTTATAAGCAGTGCAATTGCAGAGGTTACTGCAATCACAGTGTTTTTCAATTGGCACTACAAACATCTTTGAACTGGGAATATGAACATGAAGGAGAAGTGAAGAGGAAGAAGCTATATATATTGATGCCATATCCTCTAATGAGTGCGTAACAAGTTTAGGCCATGCAAATACTACCATACTAAAACACCAATATTAGATGTCAGCTGCTGACTTGAATAAGTACAACTTTAGTCAGAGCATAAATGTACAATGAAACATGGGGATTGATCAATCTTTAGAGGAAAAAAATAGATTCCACATCAGTAAATCTTCTTAAATCAGTATAAAGGTGATAAATGATTAATTTAAAGATCATTTTAATGCTCTACAAAATGTTAGTCCGGATCAGATATTTTTGAAATCTCTCCAATATAATGTTTGATGAACCTGGTTAAAATTTTAGCCAAAATGCATGCATGTATGAGAGTTCCACGGAAACATTATGAAATTCAATAGATTAAGGTGATGTGTTACATTTATTCTCAAATTATAAACCATTGGAGGAGAAAACAAGAAACTGCATATTTTCATAAAAAATGTATACAGGATGTACCTTTAATTAATGCTTATATTCGTACTCGGATAGGGGAGTCATCTGTTCCTTGAGACCTTTTCTTTTTCTAAGATCAGCAACAAAGTTAGTTAGCATGGGAGCCAACTTCCATGGGATCAGCTACCAACATATCCCAATGATAAAAAAACACATTGTGGAAAGCCTGTAATGAAGTAAAAGCTCTTAAAGTACTTGAAAATCCAAATGACTTGGATAACAGGACGGCATGCCTGATGCCTTGATGTTGTAAAGTGGACTTCTAGGCCTCTGCGTCTCCTAAAATACATGTCCCCTCCTTTGATTCAGCCCACCGCAGATTCCCACCAAAAGCATTCTTTGGTGCTTGAATTTCAACCAGGTATAGTTGAAGTTCGTCTGTGTGATATAAATCAACAAACATATGCATAAAATAATTCCACGTAGGAGAGAAATAATTATATCTTGTTTGAGAAAATTAAAGTAAGATACAGTCGTCTGTGTGAAGAAGACTGGTCCAAAAAGGAGGAACTTAGTACCGTATGGCTGCTGCAATTGGTGTGATTGATTTAAGATATGTGAACACAAACCAGCAAGTTGCAGATGTGCTGACGAAGTCACTCACTCGAGAGAAGCTCAGCTGGTGTCGTGACATGATGAATATTCTGAACTTTGGATTAAGGGGCGGTGTTGAACGTAATCCAAAGCACAGAAAAACAGAGGAACACTTTCTTGCTGACAGTCAAATGGATATGTCCTTTGAAAACTAAAAGTCACTTGCTGTTAATTAAGGTTATAAGCTGAAGTGGTGTTTGGAATTATATATATATGTATTTCCTGTAATGCAGTAGGTAGCAAGCAAAGAAAAAATAAACTGAATTTGCTTTCTCTTCCCTGTAATTTTTAGCTCAGAAATTTTCTTTTCCAACATCGATTACATTAGGTATTATATATGTTTAAAAATTCATAATATATGTTCTTTTTTGTGTTATAGTTTTGTTATTTTCCATTTGCCTTTTGTTTTGAATTCACATGTAGGAATTATAAAATAGATTTTTAGAGTTTGCATATATATTGCACATAGAAATAAGACTTCAACTTGAAGTGAGTATGAAAACAGATAGTTTAATTCTTCTAATTATTCAAGATATCACCAAGTCTCGGTCATTATATATTATTAATCAAATATATTCTTACTCAAAGTCACAAGTATGAGCTGTAATGTGAGGTTCTTGATTAATGAAATACTCAGCTGAATATGATATTCCAAATAGAGGAACAACATTGGACATGGAACTATGGTGTAAGTGTAGTATAAATAATATTATAGTTATATAGCTTGTAAAGGAGGTTATTCATATACAAAGGATGGTTATTCCATTTTAATGCATGGGATATGTTTCCAGAATTTGGTAGTTTTTCTTCAATATGCATCCTGTGTTACCTGTGATCTCACTTTCCCTTGATTATGCTTGTCAAAATTAATACTACGTACACCAAGATTAATACATACATCAAAAAGTACAAATACCAACGAAGGCAAGTACGCAATCCAAATACGTCAAGAATCACAACAAATAGAATACATAGATGATTAAGACAACAATTTAAATGCTTTAATCTTTCACGAGGTTCAATAATATGTTATGCTTTATATACTACGACAGCATTTGCTAGTTGAGGAGTGAGGAAAAGTTTCTTCTTGGTAACATGAATTAGCAGTCTTATTATCATGAACATAGTACTTCCCAACTATCTATTATAAAACCGAAAAGCAAGTCAAAATTAATAATAGTTAAAATAATCCGTGAGAGATATCCTTTTCCACCTACACAGATGTCATTTATTCTTTTCTAACTCTAGCAAGAATGTGTGTTTTGTCTACATCTTTAATGTCGTTCTGAAAGAAAAGGCAAGGATGAGTGCCCTATCCAATTTTTGATAGTAAGAGTAAAAATGATACTTTAATCAACCTGTACGCTCATTTTTATTTTCAAAAGTTCGGATTCATAACCCTTAAAAACTACGTCAGTACGTCATACTACTAACACTACGCCATAGATGGCCTTCTGCAACAGATTTGCATGGTGTTGCCAGCTAAAATGTTGCGATAGGTATGCTGATTTTTGTCTATTGCAACACACGCTTTAAGGTGTTAGCATAGATATCAGCAAAATGTTGCAGTAGCTATAGCTGTATTCAAATTAAAAAATTAATAAAATTAGCAATCCGCGTGAATACGATCCAACGATCTATATTTAATCCGACTGTTAAAATGGATCACCGCTGCACTTTTTACCAAATTTTCGTTTTCCCGCCTATGTTGGTGTAGATCCCCTTTCAGTTTTCAATTCATAATTCTCAAATCAAAAAGAAAATTCACGAAATCTAGCAAATTCATACTTCCAATTCGCATATGCTTTTCGACATCAGATTGGAATTCGGTATCAGACTCCTAGAGCTCCGGAATCAGATCCGGGATGAAGTGAAAAGCGCCACCTCCTTCATACTCCTCAGAAAAACCGAGTGCTTCTCAATGCCTTCAAAGCTATGTCTGATTATTTAGACGCGAGTTATGGGGTTTCGACACAGCGGCAGGCAAGGGCGGAAGCCAGTATTCACCGTGGATCTGATGAGAGTTTCGAAGGATGGACGTCTACTCCAGCTTTTGATTTTGACAATGATGGCAAATTCGATGCTATGCTTTTCGACCCTAATTCCGTGTGCTGTAGGCTATTGATAGAATCTTTCTGTTGTAATGATGACCCAATTGGTGATCTTGTAAGTGACAATTCTACTATCACAGTTGTAAATGCATATGCTGCTGCTAGTGATGATATTGCAGCTGTTGTTCTTAAAGACGCTGGGTTTGCTACTGAAACGTGGGCTGAAATGGCACTAATTTCTTCTGATGGTATAGTTGCTGGCAAAGCAAGAGCTGTTAGCGAAGTTACTATCGAAATTGCAACAGGTGCCTGGGAAATAATATTTCAACCGAAGCTGCATTGACTCTGGAAGAGATGAATGTGCTTCGGGGATGTAAGTTGCAGCAGTTTGGGGATGGTGGTAGTGTAGAGGTTCGTGCTGCCGAAGTCCGTGACCTGTTCGATGAAATGTCAATTTTGTGTAGAGGTTCGTGGCAGTGTAAGTTGCAGCAGTTTGGGGATGTAAGTTGCCGAAGTTTGGGGATGGTGATAGTGAAGGGTAATGTATTACTTATTAACACGCAACCTGTTCGATGAAATGTCAATTTTTATTTATCATGGTTTCAGGTCTTTTACCAAGGCAGAGCTAAAAGCAAGGTTATTTCAGTTTTCACTGAACAATTTGCTAAGAATGATGGCTGGAAAAAGGTCGGATGATTCAGAAGAAGCCATGAAAGAGTTGCAAAAGTCAATCATCAGTTAAATCAGTGCTTCTTGACTAGTGTCATATCCAATTTCATTAGTAACATTGTTCAAATTTACCTGTAAAATATTAGCTTTAGTCATAGGTAAGATGCTAGCAACACAATCTGAATATGAATTTATTGTACTACAAGCTTGAATGAAATTTATGCCAAGCGTTCTATTTGAAACGTCTGACTAATTATGTTCTTAAACATTCTAACTGACTCGGGGATCCATATAATTGGTGTGAAAGTTAAGCCATACGGTACATGGTAATGATGTTTGAACCCTACAACTAAATTTACACCAGTTGCTTTGATATTTGCGTCACCATTAGCTGCTGCAATTTAGTGTTCAAACAGAGAAATAGAAACCTAACACCAAAATCTCTAGAACGATGAAGAGAAATAGATTACCTGGACATGAACTTCGAAAACAAGCAAGATTAGACTAGAGCTTTTGGATTCAGATTTCGAATTTAGGGTTTGTGAACGAAGCAGAGAAATCGTCTTCCATCGCTTTGAGGTGGAGTTAGGGTTGAATGGGTAAGTGGTTCGCGGGAAAAGATGGGGCGGCTGAAATGGATTTGGGGGGAAAGTTGTGTGCTTATGGTGTCGGTTTTTTGACAACCGATGCTGTTGTATTTAATTATGTCGGTTGTTCAAACAACCGACACGAGTAAATCTATTGCTTCCCTTCAATTGTGTCGGTTTCTTAAGAACAACAGATGCAAATTACATTTTTAACATTTTCTTCTTACCCCATAAGTCAATAGTTTCGGTTGTTAATAAACAACCGACACAAATTACACTATTTGTGTCGGTTTTATGGACAACCGACACAAATGAGGCGAAACAACTAATCTGTTTTGTACTAGTGATTGTTATTCATCACATCGTGGATCCTTTAATTGCTGAGAATCTAAATAAAGCTGTTCAAGATCTATAAATGATTTATATTTACGAACTGCATATACTTGTTCTGTACACTTGCAAATAATTTCATAAATTATGTAAGTTATGAAAATTCTGTAAATATCACCTGGTTCATGATCTTTTCTTGCAATGTTGTTTTTGAAACATCGTTTGATAGCTTGTACCATAATTTCTATATTTGTTGGATCTTTCAATCCTTTTTATTGTTCTGCTTTCACTGAAAAGCACGAAGCAAACAATATTTCTTATCGTTAGCTTGAAATCTATATAAAAGTTTATCTATATCATTTGTAGATATTAATAAATCATTATGTTAACATATGACAATAAGTGAAAAGTAATCGCTTTTGATGAAATGTTTTGAAACCAATCTTTGGTAATGATAATAGATGACTAAGAATTCAACTTTAAACATATTGCTGGAATATCTGAAGTCTGATAGTAGAAAACCATTGCCTTAACCAAGGATATAAATGTTTTAGAAAGTCATCCTCTGGAGATAGCTAACAGAAAGTTAATAACGACCATGTAATAGAAGTCCAGAGATCATTGTCTGAACACTTGTGGTAGAAATCCAATGATCCATATCCGAGCATCAATAAATTAAATTCAAAAGTTAGGAAGTTTGGAACATAGATTAGGGTATTAGCGGATAATAATCAGAAATCCATGATAATCTTCTTAATAGAAGTCTTGGGCCTAGATTCGAGCATTAATGAGTGAAGTTAAGTAGCAGCCTCAAAACACAGATTCGGGTGAAGTTAAGTAATAGTCTCAAAACCCAGATTCGGGTATTAGTGTTGGATAATCAGGAATCCATAATAATTATCTTTGTAATAGAAATCTCAAGCCCATATTAAGGCATTAATAAGTGAAGTCCGGTAATAGTTTCGAAACCCAAATTCGGGTATTAACAAATGAAGTTTAAAAATGAGAGACCCGAAACCCAGATTCGAGTATTAATAAGCAGAATTCTGTTCTACCCCTTTATATTTTGACTTCTTTAACATATGTAAACCCTTTACTTTTTGTATGTAGTTGCGATTTGATTGGATGCTTCTTGAGCTTGGACGTCTTAGACCACCATTTGATATGCCGCTTCTCGGGCTTGGACGTCTTAGTCCGATGTTTGATGTACCGCTTCTTGGGCTAGGACATCTTAGTCCATTGTTGATATGCCGCTTCTTGGGCTTGGACATCTTAGTCCATTGTTTAATATGTCGATCCTCAGGCTTATACATCTTAGTCCATGGTTTTATATGCCTCTTCTTGGGTCGGACGTCTTAGTCCATTGTTTGGTGCTCTTGGTTAGCTTATTCTCAAGCTGGAACCAAGGACTTACCCAACCTCCCTCTAGGAGGCGCCTTGACCTGGCCATAATGTGGCACAATCAAGGGCTTATCGATGCTTTAATATGGCCATAGTGTGGCGCGGATAAAGGCTTACACTCCTCCCTCGAGGAGGTGCCTTGCCCTGGCCATAGCATGGCACGGACAAGGGCTTGTTCGGTGCCTTGGCTAGGCCATAGCGTGGTGGGACCAAGGGCTTACTCCATCCTCCCTCCAGGAGGTTCCTTGACCTGGCCATAGCGTGGCGCGGTCAAGGGCTTGTCAATGCTTTAACATGGTCATAACATGGAGTTGATAAAGGCTTGCACTCCTCCCTTTAAGAGGTGCTCTACCCTGGCCAACTCGGCGTGGACAGAAGCTTTGACTGTCAAAGGTAGTGTCCAAGTGAAAGGAGTATTTCACTCCCAACCATGTAGACTTTTCTTAGTAAAGCAGTACTTTATTGACTTTATCTATGATCTCTTTACAAAACCATTGATTTTGCCTTGACGAAAAAAGTTGATTATCATCCTCTCTAAGGCTATGCAGTGGTTAGTTTCATGACCATTCATCATATGGTAATGGCAGTAGGATCCTCCCAGATTCCTTTTATATTTTGGTTTCTTCTTTTGTGATGACCAATAGTTGAGCTCATCCTTGGTTAGCAAGTAGCATTCTCTATAGATGTTGTTAGATTGCATTCTTTAGGAAGTCTTGACTTGAAGCTTGTTTCTTGAGAATGGCTCTAGGTTTTTTGTTACTTGGCTTTATAATTTCATCCTCATCGGTTGTTATTCTTTTTAACACCCTTTGGAGTTCCTGTGCTGGAAGTGTTCCAGTTGTAGCTTGTTGCCATTTGTGAACAAAGGCGTTGTAATTTGCCATTATCCCTTTTTCAAAGATTATGCCTTTGGTATAGCGTTGAATCGTTTTCTCATTTGGTCAAATAGGTTGTCACTTCCATTTATCTTTTCTCCTAAGGCAAAGATAGGGGTGGGGCCAATATGGAAAGGATTTAAGCTCCATTTTTATGGATCATATGATTTTGCTCTTTTCTTCTTTATAATCCTTAGAGCTCTCAGTCTTAGCATTTGCTGTTCATATAGTTTGGAATCTTGAGTTGTTCTTGGGGAGAATCCAATTAAGTGTGGTTCTGAGGATCCTTGCTCAGATCTTTTGACTCTATTGGTCATGATGAACTAAGGTCTTGAGTATTTAAGCTTGAAATAGGATTGGGTTAGAGATAAGTGGTGTTGGATGTTCAATAGAGTCGGTGGTTCAAGCCCTCCTTCTAGTGTCAAAATGTTAACAAGAAAACTTGTCAACACCCCAAGGTAGAGTTTAAGGAAAGAGTTAGTTCTTTTAGGTCTCTTTTGGTTAAGTGAAGGAGCAAGGATGTGAATACTTCCTTTAATTCACCTTTCTGAATAGGCCTTTATTGTAAAACTTTCCTTTATGGAACTTTTGTACCTAGTCGAAACAATTTTATTCATTTCTTTCAAGTCTTTCGAGCTTACTGAAGTTGTTTGAATATCCCTTCGAAACCTTCCTTTCGAAACCATTGTGGAACCCTAAAAGTTGGCTCTAAGGATTCAAGAGTACGGTTTGTCTAGATGGGTTTCGACCTTGTTGAAAGCTGGTTTCTTAAATGACTTGGGTCTGATTCTGAAATTTGGAAAAGCAAGGGTTTCGACCCACTTAGAAGGTACCTTTCAACGAGCTCGATACCTATAAACATAGTTAAATCCAATAAAAGCCTTCAGACAGCTATATAATAATAAATATTGAAATCTTCCCTTTATTAATCCACTGATGACTATGCTGATCAATTTCACCCAATTTGATTTACAAATTAGGGTTTACAAATTTGCAAAGTTAAGAAAATACAAGTATAGAGTGAATGAATTTGGATCCTCTAAACCAATCCCCTTAGGTCTTATTTATAGATGTAGGTTGGCACCTTTTGACCTGGTCGAAAGGTGGTTTTAGATACCTTCCGACTGCTTTGACACTTGCACATCCCTCTGCAATGTTTTCAAATGAGCTTGAACGCTTCCATCTTCGTTAAAAGGAATGGTTGCGCCTTTTCTCTTTGTGTTGCTTTGTTGTCACAAGAAGCCAAGGTATGAGCTTTCGGCTCTATCAATAGGTAGTTTCCTATGCTTTCGAAGTTGTTGAAGTGTGGATGGTCCGACACGGTAGGTAGCTTCCAAATGTATGCTTATGAATTGATGCGGAACCTTCACTGGATATTAAAAGCTTCGACCGATTCGAAAGGCTTGATTCTGCTTTTGAAAGGGTTGTTCTGACCAAGGCATCTGTCTGAGTAGTTTGAATGAAGGCGAAACATTTAGTTTCAAAATGTTTAACGTGCATATGAAGGGTTGTTGTCCATTGTCTTCGAAAGGTGTTTCTTCAACTCATTTGAAAGGCCTTTATGCATGCGGAACACCTGCTTCAAAAGGGAACCACTGAAGTGGAAGGGTGCTTTTGACCCTTTCGACCCTTTCGAAAGGTTGTAATACTTCTGGCCTTTGGCTATAACATCCCTTTGACTCCTTCGAAAGGTCTATCTAGAGCTATTATCTCTTATTCTTCTTTGTCTTTCACTCATATAGGTTTCGACAAGGTTGAAAGGGAATTTGGTAGTAACAAAGGAAGTCCTTCCAAGATGCTTAAGTTTTACGTTTTCGAACAACCCAAATGCGCAAGAGTGGCATAGGAACTACTATCAATTGAGGTTGACATTTAGAAAGCATAAAGCAGTAATCTTGACCTTATAGTATCAGATTGACAAGAAGATCAAATAATCTCAAACATTAAGAGAAAAGATAGACACGGTTTTAATTCCTAAACCCTCAGTTGAGATTGATGCCGAAATGACCAAATTACATCAATGAATAAATGATCTTAAGTAGAGTTATTGAAGAGTCAAGTATCTTGTCAATCTCTGGAACTTATCACAAGTGGAGGTGAATCCAGTCTTCTTACTCCTACTCCCAAAAGAGCGATTAGATCTCAGTCCTCAGCTAGTCAAGAATTTACCACTCTAACAAACCCACCTTTGGGCCTGAGTAATGAAAAAATCTCCAGGTGGGGAAAAGAAGTAAAATTTGACTGCATGCAACACTTCAACAAAAGTGGAATGAAAAAGTATCTTAGTGTCTTAATGATTATGAAAGCAAAGTTGAAAAGCTAGAGCGCGAGAAATACGTTCTTAAATAAGGGATTTAAGAGTTAAAGAGTATGGTTCAAACTTTGAGGAGCCAACAAGTCTCTCCATCATGTTTTGAAGATTCAAATTGATTCAATTGATGATGCAAACACTATTCAGAGGAAGGAAAAGAAAATCAAGGAGCTTTTGGATGTGGCCCTTCGCCACATCATCGACCCTTTAATTGCCAAAGATTTGGACAAGCAAGCACGGAACCTTGAGCTTTAGCAAAAATTTGCTTTAAATAAACTCTTCGTTTTGTTTGATTTTTGCACCTACAACTTTGTATATAGTATATTAGATTATAAATGAACTTGTATTTGAATGAATGCTACCTCAAATATTATATATGTAGCTTCAAATCAAATATTGGCTCTTATTTGAAATTTCTTGGCAATTAGTATTCTGATTTTTGCATTTTGAGCTTTGGATGTACAGATCAATATTATGTTTGTTAAGGGAACTGAGAACCTTACTTATTGAGCTCTTTAGAACTTGATTCAAGAAGTTGCTTTCCTATAATATTTGGTAGCTTGTATAGTGATGGAGATTCCCGTTAAATGAATTTGAATCGAGAATTGATTAGTGAAACTCTATCATCGAAGTAATAACTTTCTTGAAGCATTCTATCTGTTGCTTGGTAAATTTAAAGAAAAAACATTTGGTAGTAATTAATCAATGATCTAGAAACCAATGTGGTAATAAATAATAGACTAGAAAACCTTATGTAGCAATAGTAGAAGACCAAACCAATCCAGCAATAGATAGAAGACCAGAAAACCTTATCTGACAGTAGTAGAAGACCAGAAAACCAATCCGGCAATAGATAGAAGACCAGAAAACCTTATTTGGCAACAATAATAGAAGAAGACCATAAATCCTTATCTGGTAATTGAAGACCGTGTTTGTTGAGGAGTATAAATGGCTCATATTCAATGATTATTTCTTTAGAAAATTGTTTGACTTGGAGCGCCAACTAACTCTGATTTTTGATTGATTTGTTTGGCACCATCTTAGGTGATGATCTCTACTTGGATCGAACCCCTTATCATCGTCTTAGATGATGATTTAGGTTTTGTTGTCTAGAGCGTTTGGTCAGCTTCATTAAGCAGGACCATAGATTTACCCAACCTCCCTCTAAGAGGCGCTTTAGTATGACCTTTAATGATGGCACTAAAGGCTTTGTCCGGTGCATTTGGCTAGCTATCATTAAGCTGAACCAAAGACTTACCCGACCTTCCTCTAGGAGGTGCTTCAATGAGGCCTTTGATGATGGCATTGAAGGCTGGTTCGGTGCTTTGGATAGGCCAAAGGCTTACCCGTCCTTCCTTTACGTGGCGCTCCAACCAGGCTGCATAGGCAGGGGTTGAAGACTTTAGATGATCTGGTTAGGCAGTTTCAGATGGAACCAAAGGCTTACTCCGACCTCCCTCTAGGAGGTGCTTTGACCAGGCCATTTTGGTGGGGACAAAGGCTTTAGCCCCTTACTACCATCTAAGGTAGTGGTTTAGGCTTTCCATTATTTTAGGAGAGTTTTACTCCTCAACCATGTAGATACACTTATTTTGTTAAGAGATTCTTTCTTTATTACTGACTCATTCAACATCTTTGTACAATTTCGTCAACCTTTCCTTATCTTAAGAGATTGTTGATTATTCCCTCCAAGCTTCAACAACAATTGGTGTCATGACCATTAGAGCGATGGTAATGAAAATATAATTGTTACACCTATCCTTACCAGAAGCTGCAGCACAAAGAAAGAGGTGTAGACGTAGGAAGACAAAGTAGAATGTGTCGGCCATCTCTAGAAGAAGAGACCGTACTGGAGTACAAAGCCTAGGAGCAGGTCTACACAAGCATACACCGAGGCAACCAAGATAGTGCTATACATAGCCTAAAGCACTCCATTGAGGGTTGTATACAAGGCTACCCGAAGTATGCCTCGACATAGGCTCAATCCTACAGAAAACAACAAAGCTTTCGACATAGAATAAGAAGAGCTACTCCGTTCTGACCCAATATGGTGACAAACCATGCAAAGAAAGCAAAGACACCAGTAGAGCAATATGATCTGAACGTCAGGCGATGTCTACATCCACCTCTCTCCATACTGCCCATCAGAAATAGCAAAGAATGTTACGCTCAAAACCCGAGAACAAAACCAATTCAAATTAGAATACTCCCACCATAATATTAGGGATTCCCGCCTCAACTCAATATTCCCACCTCAACTCAATATTCCCACCAAAAACACGTCAACGATCTGGTCACATAGAATAAGTAAGATGGATAAAAGACACATAGCGAAATCCAAGGTTTGAGGTGCAATAAGCAGAAAGAAGATTCAACGATCCGAGTGAAATCTACCACAATAAATAGGAAAAACACTATAGATGAAATGGACTTCTCTTCTGACATTTTTCTCTTTCTAGAAACTTTTAAAGTTCTTTTGTACTAGTCACCATGGAATTTTGTACCAAATCAAATAAAAGAGTAGAAAATAGAACTACTCCATGGACGTAGGATTCCTTAAAATTCAAACCACGTAAATCCTATGTCCTTTTATTGTTTATGTTATTAACTCAATATTCATGATTTATCATCTTTGAGTCAAATGGTGGCTTAGATCTAACACTTTAACAAGCAGTTACAGTGCAGCTCACGGATTGTGTAAGCATTCAGCATCATAATCCCTACTTACGGCAAAATTAGGATCACTTAATTTTGTTAATTCCAAATTAGCGATATGGCTAACAAACAAACTACTTAGCACCAATTTGAGGAGTTAAAGGACGAAAAATTCCCTCAACGTCTTTTAATGCTAGAAGGAGGGCCCGAACCTCCAGATCCTTGTTCTTTTCGATTATATCCAATAAGACAGTATGTCTCGAACTATGATTCCTGTAGATTTCCCTATTATCGATCTAAGAATCTATTTAAGTGGTAGCAAAGGCTGTCTCTAAACCACTCATAATCTAAAAAATCCAGGATGAGGCGGAAGCTTCAATTGAGGCCCCTGCAGATTCCATCCTGGCAGCATTCCAATCCTTCTCAAAAAAATGAACCGATGCATGGAAGGATTATAAAAGACCGTAACCAACATGCTAGTCACAAGCCACATTCACCTCATCACTCCGTAGCTCACCACCATCATTCCACAGTTGCGCGGAATGTTTAGCATGGGAATGATAATGGCACTCCCATTAACGGAAATGGTGATGTTTGATTAAAAGTTGACACAAGACTGAAAGGCTAACTCTAGGCTGATCCTAGGATTTAGACCAAGCCCGCCAACATAAACTCTTTGCTATTGGAAAGGCAGACCCGGTTTGCTAGAAGCGACGAGGACACCATGTCAGATGGTAATTCATCTCAACTCAACTCAAAGGAATACGAGATCCAGCAACTCAAATCCCAAGTAGAGCAATTGGCAAAAATATGTCGGCAAAATATTGGGGAAAGAATAGAAGAAAGAATCTACATCCATTTCTCTAAAATGA
Source organism: Allium fistulosum (assembly GCA_030737815.1). Classification (NCBI taxonomy): domain Eukaryota; kingdom Viridiplantae; phylum Streptophyta; class Magnoliopsida; order Asparagales; family Amaryllidaceae; genus Allium; species Allium fistulosum. Next base: position 684,781,795 of record CM060905.1, on the reverse strand, counting down.
TCATCGAAGCTGATTTTCCAAACAATTTCCAAAGCCCAGACAATTGAAAAGTTTGATGGGACTACCAATCCTGAGGACCACCGAGCACTTTTGCGTATTTCATGGATATACTAAAGGTCGAAGGATGGCTTAATGCAAATTGTTCCCTGTCTACTTATCTGAAGCAACGTCACATTGGTTCCAATGACACGGATCAGGAGAGATCAGATCTTGAAGGCAGTTGTTCGTTGATTTCCTAAAACAGTTCAACATGGGAAAGGAAGCCTCCCTTGGTGTTCATACCATGTCTTGTGTGAAACAAGGGGAGGACAAGAGCTAGCGTAGTTTCATTAAGCACTTCAAGGTAGAGACCCTTTGGATTGGGGTGACCAGCGAGGAGGCATTGTTAATGGCGGCTCACGTCGGAATAAGGCGAGAAACTGCCACATGGGAGAAAAATAACAGGAAGTCTTGTCGAAGCATGAAGGCTTTCTATGAGGGAGCAGCTGGCTACATCAGAATGGAGGAAGCTGGGTCCATGTTGTAGTCCCAGGGAATCTCTGCTTCTAGCTATGGTCGAAAAAGTGGGGCAGATGGATATCGCCCATCGGCAAAGAGACGAAAGGAGTTGAACCTCACAATAGGGATTCCCCTTACTCACTCCCTTGGATAGATATTCAAAATGACCAAAGATCAACTAGCATATGACATGCCGAATAAAGTAAAGAAACCTGAGTGGAACAAAGGCAAAGCATACTACAGATTCCATAGAGCAAATGGCCATCACACTGATAATTGTAGACTCCTAAAGAAAGAGATTGAAAGACTAATTGAGTAGTTTCCAAAAGGAGCATGGAGAAAATAGAACCAACAATCTAATTCCATACCCATACGAACATTAAGCTAGACACCCATCAAATCTGATAGCTTCAATTCATGGGGGACCACACCTTACTGGGGAAGTAAGAAGGCACGAGAGAGGTACGTGCAAGAAGCCAAAACCCAAAGGACACTCTTCCACGTCACACAACAACCTACCCCTAAGATAACCTTTACAACAGCATATGCAGTAGGGGTTGTGTTCCCACATCGGGACCCACTCATCATGATAGTAGAGGTATCAAATTGTACCATGAAAAAGGTCTTTGTTGACATGGGAAGTTCAGTGGATGTCATTTTAAAATCTGCTTGTGATTAGATGGAGTTACCGTCTGAGATCCTAAAGCCCAGTCCTGAACCGATCTTTGGCTTTAATAACATTGCAACTGTTCCTATGGGCTCAACATGTCTACGGGTCACAGCTGGAAAAGCCCCATTAAATAAGTCATTCTATGTGATTTTCTTAATCATCGATTAGCCTTCACCCTACAATGCCTTTCTTGGAAGACCTGCTCTGGTTGATATGAGGGCAATCATTTCCTAAAAAGACTTACTCATGAAATTTAGTATCTCGACGAGGATAGGATTTGGTAGAGGAGAACAGTTGTTGGTTAGGGAATTATATCATGTAACTCTTAACTCTAGCAATAAAAGTGTTTTAAACTATCATGTTGTTTCTTCTAATAATAGTAGTAGTACCACCATGGTTAAACCTAAGCATAAAACCGCGGCAGTATCATACACATAAGCTGACACCACAACAAGCAGCTCGGTACCTCTAAAACTCAACAGAAGGGAAAAGAGAACATATATGCACATGATTGGCACTAATGAGTATAATTCGGTTTATGCATAATATTTCTCTAAAGAGGCACAGATGTAAGCATCTTTAGTAAACTCAACCCTGGAAGTAGAACCAAAAAGCGAAATAGATCCCAGATTAGTAGCAACAGAGAAGGAATTGAAATAAGTAGATGATGTTAGTCCATGATTTGATGGTTTTGATGACAACAACCTTAGAATAAGATTATAAAATATAAATACTAACATTATAGTTTAGATATATATATATATATATATATATATATATGTATATGCATGATTTAACCATGCAGGTACCAAGAATGAAAACTGTACAGTATAGAGATTCAAGATATCAAGATTGAAGATTCATGAGTATCAAAAATATCAAGATTATCAAGAGTTCAAGATTTCAAGATAAGTATTGAGTCTAGAATTATGTTAAAACTTCACAATAGCACTGAAATCTTCATTCTGTATTTTCATTTGGGATGGAACCCATTTCTACCTTTTTAGTGGCTTACAAACCCACGACAAGTAGCTTACAAACCTATGACAAGTGGCTTACAAACCCACGAACATCCTGGTTTTGTACAAGTTCTCGAGTCCTGATGTGATGAGATATTCTGTAGGAAGAAGCTTGCAAAACTACTTCAAAATGATTTTCAAAACTGCTTTTCAAAATGTTTTAGCCTTAAAAATTATCTTTTCAAATGATTTTCAAAAATATGTTTTAGCCTTAAAAAATATTCTTTGATTTTGTTCTTAAATAAATTCTTGTTTTAAACTTCGTTTGTTTTAAACTATCTTTTAATATATTTAACTTTTAATATTTACTTAGATTTAAATATAAAATTATAGTAAAATTATATAATTCTCTATATTTATCTATGAATTTTATCTATAGTCAAGTATATTAATAAAGTTTAAAATAGTTTTAATATAAGATAAAGGTTATTTTCAAAGAAAAACAAAACATCAAAATTTCCTTTGGGATGTCGACATGTCCTAGTACCCCATGTCGACATAGTGTCAGTTAGGACCAAAAATTTGAATTTCAAAAGAAGTGTCTATTCGCCATAACCTTTCATGAATAGACATGGTTGTTGTTCTTCTATAAATAGGGGTTGGTTTCAACGAATTTTTGATTAGATTTTCTAGTTTTTCACTTCTCTTCTTCTTCCACATTTTCTTATTCAAAATCTTATCATCACTCTGCCGAAATTAACATTGAATCTAACTAGATCATCTTTGGTTTGATTCTTTATCACTATCTCAACAAGATCCCAGTGCTATTCAGAGTTATAGGCTTCTTTGTAATCTATCTAGCGAGAAAAGGTGTGATTGTAGCCTTGGAAATCAATCAAGCGAGAAAAGGTGTGATTGTAGCCTTGGAAATCAATTGGGTGAACTTGTTGCCCCGGAAATCAAGTATCTCTACCCAAAGGATTGTGATTCTGGAGGGTGTACCTCGTAGCCTTGAAACCGAGGGTGTAATTTACAATTGCTTTTGAAAGGAAATCCGTACTTAGTTGTGCGGGACTAGATGTAGGGTAACTCCGAACCAGTATAAAATCCGGCGTGTTCTTTCCTTTACTGCATTTACTTTATTTCTGCATCTATGTTTGATTCTGTGATTATATTTGTGTCCGAATATTGCATACATTTGTGTACAAATCAACAAGAACTCAAAAAGATTTAGTAATTTCTTATAAACACTATTCACCCCCCCTCTAGTGTTCATTCTAGCCTTAAGATCCATATTCTGCATTCCTCACATTTGGTATCAGAGCAAGGTTTTCAAAAGTTTCATAATCTGGATTTTGAAAAGTTTTCTAAATAGCTACCAACACTGGTACTGTTTCTAACACTAGTTCATTTGTAGAAGGTCAGTCTACTGTCAGACCACCACTTTTTAATGGCAGTAACTATGCATATTGGGCATGTAGGATGAAAATATATTTACAATCTATAGGATTAGACACTTGGAATATCACACAGAATGAATATTCTGAACCCACAACTGACTTTGCACAGTGGACCACTGAGCAAAAGGCTGTTGCACAAAATAATTCTAAAGCAATGAATATTCCGTTTTGTTCACTTGATAGGAATGAATTTAATAGAGTGTCAGTTTGTAAGTCTGCATATGAAATCTGGAAAACTTTGCAAGTTACTCATGAAGGAACAAGCAAAGTTAAACAGACCAATATTTCCATGCTCACAAATCAGTTTCAGTTATTTAAAATGAATTCTAATGAGTCTATTTCTGATATGTATAGTCGATTTCAGGATATTGTACATTCTCTCATATCCTTGGGAAAAGTGTTTTCCAAAGAAGATCAAGTCAGGAAAATTTTAAACTCTCTCACTCCAGAATGGGATCGAATTGCAATCGAAGAGGCAAATGACATCAGTACTTTAAAGATAGAAGAACTAATTGGAAATCTAATGTCGTTTGAAGTCCAAATGATCAGGAGAAGAGAAAGCAAAGCATCTGAAAAGAAATCAATGGCATTCAATGCATTGACCGATGAATCAGACTCAAATAGTGATAATGATGAAGAGATAGCTCTTATGACCAGAAATTTTCGGAAATTCTTGAAATACAGAAAGATGAATAATTTCAAGAGAAACAACTATAAGAATCCGGGAAATCAGAATGTAGTGACAAATAATGTCAAATGTTTCAACTGTGACGAACCAGGCCATATCAAAAGAGACTGTCCGTATCCAGAAAGGCAGAATCCTCCTATAAACAATGAATCAGTAAAGAAACAGAAGCGTGCATTTACTGCTACTCTAGATGACTCAGACTCGTCCTCAAGCGATGATGATCAAAAGACAGATAACTCAAATTTGTGTTTCACGGCAGTTCACGACTTCAACAAATTCAAGGAAACGAACTCAGAAAAAGGTACACATTTACAATACAATTAATTGAAATTGCATGCTTAAAATTAGATGATTGATTGCTTGATTGATTGTTTTTTGAATTGGTGTGTTGATTGAATTTTAAATTTATTTATTATTATTTTATTATCACTTTATTATTTTTATTATTATTTTTATTATTATTTGTATATATATTTTTTATGGAATATAATATAATCATAATATTATTCCAGATATATATATATTTAGTCATATATATATATATTAGAGTAGTTAGGAAAATTAAATCATAGAATATTTCAGGCACATGTCGACATGGTCCCTGCCATGATGTCGACATGGGTACAAATTTTGAAATTCAAAATTTGAATTCAAATGCTTGAATTTCCCTCTACCTTTTCACTTCATTCAATACTCTGAAAAAGCATCTTTTGACCAGAGAACATGTCTTTCAAAAATCTATTTATTCACTATCTTTTATCACGACTTTTCACTTTCATTTTCAAATTCAAACTCTCTCTTCAAAACTCCAAGCTCTCTACTCTCTACTTTAATGGCTTCTTCAAGCAACCCCTCCACCAGGAGACTTTCCAGAAACTTGAAAGAGCAACTCCTCAATAATCCGAAGGCAATAAAAGCATACATCAATTATGCTAACTATGGAAAAGTCCATCCCGGAAAGTTTGCTATTTTTCAAGATTTTGCTTCTTATGAAATTGATACTCTTTTTGCAAACAATCAAATTCTTAGTCTTGTTGATTCTTCTCAAAATGATTTTGTTTGTTACCCAAATCTTGTTAAAATTTTCTATGCAAATCTCAATCGAGAATTTTATGAAGGAAATGATAATGAAATTTGGAGTAGTGTCAAAGGCACTAAAATTGTTTTGAATTATGATCTTTTGGGTACCATTCTCAATTGCAAAAGCACGGGAATGGATCTTTCTAGTTTTCAAATCGATGAACATGATCGTGAGAGATTTCATCATATTTTTGAAGGAGATGAAAACTTTGAATTTAAAAACCGAAACTTTCGTCCTAAAGTAAGAATTGTCAATCTTCTTTTACAACATACTTTGACCCCAAGATCGGGAAATTTTAACAATCCTACTTCAAAAGTGTGCAAAGCACTTTTTGCTATCTTCGGAAATTATGATATCAATTGGGCGCAAGTTATTTTGGATGAACTTCGTCCTAAAAATTTTGAAATGGGAGAAAACACTTTATATCATGGAATTTACCTTACTCGGATTTTCAACTATTTTGGAGTAAATTTCAAAGGAGAAGAATTTATTTCAAGAAAAGTTTTTAATATCTCAAACATTTCTCTCATGAAAATCACATATGTTTTTCAACCTTATGAGACTATTGCCGAAAAGGAAGAGCGTTTGGCTCATGAAGAAATGGAAGAGGAGGAAGAAGAAGAAGGGGATGAAGTGGAAATAGAAGAAGAAGAAGAAGGTGAAACATCCCTAGAAAGTATTGAATATCCCTTCAATCCTACCAACAAAACCCTTCTCAAAAACCAAAAGGTAATTGTTAAGAATCAACGGATTCTTAAACGATTCGTTAGTAAGAAGTTGGACAAAATGTCATCCAAGTTGACCAAGTTTTTCTCCAAAGTCAGCAAGAAACTTGGATTATCTTCATCTTCATCATCCTCTAACTAGTTGTATCTTTCATTTCATGATGTATTACTCTAGTTTGCTTTAGTTTGAATGTTTATGTAGTTCTTTATGGTTAATCATTGTATTATCCTATTATGCAATGAAATTGATTTCCTTTTCTATTATCTAGCTTATCTTATCTTCTGAATAAATGTTAGTATATTATATAAATATATATATACACACAATTATTCACAAAATCAAAAAAAGTCATCAAAATTCACTGGACCATGTCGACATCCCCCTCTTGACCATGTCGACATGTACTGGTCAGAAATGACATTTCATTTCAAATTTAAAATTTGAATAACTACCCTATGTCTATTCATTTCAAACGAATTCCTACACCTATAAATACCTATTTCTTCCAGAATTCTTCACTCAATATTATTTTCTATCTTCTTTATCTCTTATTCTTCTCACAAATTCAAAAATGGCAAATCTTATTCACAATTTAACCGAGAATCTTGAAGAGACTCTTCATTCGTTCAAGAATATTCTTTCATTCATTCTTCGTAACCAGCGACACTTAGAGTTGAGTCAAATGCAGATGATCAAGGAGCAAGAAAGGCATTTCGATGCAATGCGATGGATGATTTCTTCATTGCACAAGGATGATAACGAAGCACATCCTCCTGTCTCTCTCACAAATGACACTGAAAATTGGGATGCCATCAAAGCAGACTCTATTTTCGGAGAAGAAGGATGGGTGGAAGTTCCTCGAAACGTTTGATGTTGGTTTGTTTGCTTTGTTTGATTTGATTGCTTTGATTGAAATTGCGTGTTTTGATTGGTTTGATTGGCACTTGGTGTGGATTGATGAATGTATAAATATACATTGATATATTAATTGAATATCATAGTTATTTCTTAATCTATCTATTATATACTCTATTATATAGTTTAATGCAGGTGCTTAAATACAAGAATGAGGGGGAGTTATATAGTTTGGAGTTAGTTTGTTTTTGTTGATGACAAAGGGGGAGAAATATAAAATAGGAGAGTTAGGCATAGATTAAGGGGGAGTTATCAGTTTTAGGGGGAGTTATTAGGATAGAAGTAATATTTTATAAACAAAGGTTGTCATCGTCAAAAAGGGGGAGATTGTTAGTCCATGAGTTGATGGTTTTTATGGCAACAACCTTAAAATAAGATTATAAAATATAAATACTAACATTATAGTTTAGATATATATATATATGTATATGTAGGATTTAACCATGCAGGTACCAAGAATGAAGACTGTACAGTATAGAGATTCAAGATATCAATATTGAAGACTCATGAGTATCAAGAATATCAAGATTATCAAGAGTTCAATATTTCAAGATAAGTATTGAGTCTAGAATTATGTTAAAACTTCACAATAGCACTGAAATCTTCATTCCGTATTTTCATTTGGGATGGAACCCATTTCTACCTTTTTAGTGGCTTACAAACCCACGATAAGTAGCTTACAAACCCACGACAAGTAGCTTACAAACCTACGACAAGTGGCTTACAAACCAACGAACATCCTGGTTTTGTACAAGTTCTCGAGTCCTGATGTGATGAGATATTCTGCAGGAAGAAGCTTGCAAAACTACTTCAAAATGATTTTCAAAACTGCTTTTCAAAATGTTTTGGCCTTAAAAATTATATTTTCAAATGATTTTCAAAAAGATGTTTTAGCCTTAAAAAATATTCTTTGATTTTGTTCTTAAATAAATTCTTGTTTTAAACTTCGTTTGTTTTAAACTATCTTTTAATATATTTAACTTTTAATATTTACTTAGATTTAAATATAAAATTATATATATATATTATTCTCTATATTTATCTATGAATTTTATCTATAGTCAAGTATATTAATAAAGTTTAAAATAGTTTTAATATAAGATAAAGGTTATTTTCAAAGAAAAACAAAACATCAAAATTTCCTTTGGGATGTCGACATGCCCTAGTACCCCATGTCGACATAGTGTCAGTTAGGACCAAAAATTTGAATTTCAAAAGAAGTGTCTATTCGCTATAACCTTTCATGAATAGACATGGATGTTGTTCTTCTATAAATAGGGGTTGGTTTCAACGAATTTTTGATTAGATTTTTTCACTTCTCTTCTTCTTCTACATTTTCTTATTCAAAATCTTATCATCACTCTCCCGAAATCAACATTGAATCTAACTAGATCATCTCTGGTTTGATTCTTTGTCACTATCTCAACAAGATCCTAGTGCTATTTAGAGTTATAGGCTTCTTTGTAATCTATCTAGCGAGAAAAGGTGTGATTGTAGCCTTGGAAATTAATCAAGCGAGAAAAGGTGTGATTGTAGCCTTGGAAATCAATTGGGTGAACTTGTTGCCCCGGAAATCAAGTATCTCTACCCAGAGGATTGTGATTCTGGAGGGTGTACCTCGTAGCCTTGAAACCGAGGGTGTAATTTACAATTGCTTTTGAAAGGAAATCCATACTTAGTTGTGCGGGACTGGATGTAGGGTAACTCCGAACCAGTATAAAATCCGGTGTGTTTTTTCCTTTAGTGCATTTACTTTATTTCTGCATCTGTGTTTGATTCTGTGATTATATCTGTGTCTAAATATTGCATACATTTGTGTACAAATCAATAATAACTCAAAAAGATTTAGTAATTTCTTATAAACACTATTCACCCCCCTTTAGTGTTCATTCTAGCCTTAAGATCCATATTCCGCATTCCTCACAGATGATACTGAGGGCATACAAATAGATTCAAAAGATCCCACAAAGGTGCTAAAAATAGGAAAGAACCTTAGCACGAAAGCCCGGAACAAGCTAATAAACTTCCTAAAATGATTAGTAGATGTTTTTGCTTGGACCCATTCAAACATGGTGGGAATAGACCCAGCCGTCATTTGTCATGCAATGAATATCGATCCAGACGTTCACCCAGGGAAGTATATTATCCCAAGTGGATCGCCAACTCGGTATTGGTGAAAAAGCCCAACGGGAAGTGGAGAACTTGCATAAACTTCACTGATCTTAACAAGGCTGCTCAAAGGATAGTGTCCCCTACCAAGAATCAACCAGTTAGTAGATGCGACTAGTGGAATAAGCTATTATCGTTCATGGATGCCTATTTAGGGTATAATCAGATAGCTATGTTTGAACCAGATTAGGAACACACTAGCTTTGTAACGGACAAAGGGTTGTACTGCTACAAAGTCATGCCGTTCAGACTTTAAAATGCAGGGTCTACCTATCAGAGGTTAGTCAACACTATGTTTGCTGAATAGATCAGAAAGAATGTGGAGGTGTATGTGGATGATCTGGTAGTTAAGTCAAAGGCAGCCCCAGATCACATCAAAGACTTGGAATAGACCTTCATGATTTTAAGGCAGTATCGCATAAAACTAAATCCTCTAAAATGCACTTTCACTATCTAGTCGGGCAAGTTTCTTGGATATATATGAGCGCACGAGGAATCGAAGCCAACCCCAAGAATATCAATGTTGTAAGAAAGATGAAAATCCCGGAGAAACCGAAAGATCTAATGAGCCTAAATGGTAGAATAGCAGCCCTTAGTAGATTCATATCTAAAGCCACGGACAAATGCATCCCGTTTTTTGACCAAGTAAAGAAGGGACGCAATTTTGTGTGGACCAAGAAATGTGAAGCAGCATTCCAGATTCTAAAAGACCATTTGGTCAACACTCCTATGTCATCGAAGCCAATAACAGGTGAGGATTTGTATACCTATTTGGTTATAACTGATTAGGCTATTAGTGTTGTAGTGGTACGAGTGGATGAAGAGATATAGAGGCCTATCTATTTTATAAGCAAGTGACTGTTAGGGGCAGAGCTGAAATACTCAATTGTTGAAAAGCTTGCGTACAATCTACTTCTTATAGCCAGAAAGCCGAGGCACTACATTCAAGAACATCCCATCAAAGTCCTTACAGATAAACCTCTTAGGAAAATACTCAAAATTCAGAGACATCAGACCAGTATAACATAACATCTTGTCCCAGGAAGGCCATCAAAGGTCAGGCACTTACTGATTTCATTACAGAATGCAAATTACCGACTTAGCCCCAGGTAGAAGAAAACGCAAGCACCCTACAGTTTTGGTACCTGTTCGTTGATGGAGCGTCAAACAAATAGGGAGCAGGAATAGGGTAAGTATTAATCACACCAGATAGGCAAAAGTTATACGGGGCAGTGCAGCTTGGTTTTGGTGCAACCAACAATGTAGCAGACTATGAAGCTCTCCTAGCAGGCCTACGAATGGCCTAGGTAATAAAGGTAACACATGTCAAAGTTCATAGTGATTCTTAGTTAATTGTCAATCAAGTGCAGGGCAATTATCAAGAAAAGGAACCCACCTTAGCTAAATATGCAAATTTGTCTAAGAAATTGCTAGAACAATTCGAGCATGCCGAGATAGAACAAATCCCTCATGAAAGCAACTCATCCATTGACTCTTTAGCAAAACTGGACAGTACTAAAATGGCCCATGAAATAAAGGTGGTGCTAATCGGGTATCAAGCAGAGCCAAGCATAACCGAATCAAATCAGATATTGGTTTTGACCCGAGCCCGATGGGACACCATTCAGGGTTCGTTGAATCAAGGAACAATGAAAAATCAAGAACAAATCGTTGTAGGATCCTCGGTTCAACCAGCTAAAGAGAACAACTTGATTACTCCAATCAAACGATATCTCCTAAGTGGGGTCTTGCCCCCAAGTAAGAATGAGGCCCGAAAAATAAGATATGAAGCCCCATACTACTCCTTCTTTGATGGCACATTATACAAGAGAGGATATTCTACTCCTTATCTTAGGTGCGTTTCCAAGGAAGAGGAGGTACGAGTTACGAGGGAAGTACATGAAGGACAATGTGGTCATCACTCTGGAGGAAACAAATTGGCAAAAAAGGTGCTGAGGTACGACTACTATTGGCCAATTGTACTTCAATATGCAAAGGAATTTGTAAGAAAATGCAACAGATGTTAGCAATTCGCCAGTATTCCCAGACTGCCATCCCATGAACTCATCCCACTTGTCTGCCCATGGCTGTTAGACATATGGGGAATTGATCTGATAGGGCCTCTTCTATTGTCAAAGGGTGGAGTCAAATATGCTATAGTGGTTATAGATTACTTCACCAAATGGGTAGAGGCCGAACCTCTAGCCACAATTACTGCAAAGAAGATAGTCACATTTGTAGTGAGGAATATAATCATCAGATACGGGATACTTTACAAAATCATTTCCAACAACGGCACCCAGTTTGAACGTAAGGAATTCATAGAACTCTATGAGAAGAATGACATAGTAAAAAGATTTTCCTCGGCCGCTCACCCATAAGAAAATGCATAGGTTGAAACTGCAAATAAGACCATCAAAAAGTTGCTCAAGAAAAGATTACAAAAGGCCAAAGGAAGGTGAGCAGAAGAATTATCCTTAGTGCTATGGGCTTATCGAACGCCAACCAGATACCCAACAGGTCATACACCTTTCTCACTAACATATGGATACGAAGCCATGTTATCTATTGAAGTAGAAATCCTATCACATAGAAGGGTGTCGTATACCACATAAAAGAATAAGAAACATTTGCTCTAGACCTCCTTCAAGAAAGACGGGATGAAGCAGCAACAACAACTTATCGGCAAAGAATGGAAAAGAGTTGCAATGCAAGACTCAAGGAGAGAAACTTTTGTAAAGGGGATTTGGTGCTTTGGCATATAATGTCCAATACAAAAGATCCAATTGATGGAGTGTTAGGACCAAACCGGGAAGGTCCACTAGTCATAACATAAGTTTTGGCAAACGGAGCGTACCGATTGTCTAGACCTAATGGTAACCTAGTCCCAAGAACGTGGAATTCAGAGCATCTCAGGCCTTATTTTTTGTAACTTCACTACTTGATGTACATTATAGTATTGCAAAGAGGTAACAATATCATAAACTAGACAAAGGGACATTATATAGCCCGAACGATGTATAAAACTCTTTGTACTGCCCTTAACAAAACCTAAATGCATCGTTACAGGTCACCGCCAGTAGTCACTGAGTCAGCAAAACGCTTGATCAGTAGGAGAAAATGGCAATCTCAACACTTAGAATGGTGATCCTGACCCTACACACTTGGACTTGCATCAACGCGAGTCCGACTCTTCAGCCATATTTCGTTAGATAGAATGACAAATTTCCCCGTTCTTGTATGAACTTTTCTACGATGACAAATCATAAAAACTGGTCGTAGGGATATTAGACTTTCCGAGCCAGTATAAAAAACACTTATGTCAGTTATTTCGACATAACACACTGAACGTACAGATATTAGACTGCCTGAACCAATTCAAAAAAATCATGCGCATGCGACCATAGGTTGTATCACGACTTGACTTCTCAATCAAATCTACTCCCACAATGGGAATGACCATGCCCAAAGCATGATGATTCACTCTTCCAGGCCCACCGCCGTTGTTCCAAAGGTATGATTTCACCTAAGAATAATAATGGCAATCTCTGCAATAAGAACAGTGACGTTGGAGAAGAATTCGACTCAGCATAAATATGACATATTGCCCCAGAATAAAGGGTAGGTCGTACCAAGCTCATGGCTAAGGACATTTTCGCCCTAGAACCGGAGGTAGGACAAAACAGACATTTCACCCAGGTGTCTACGATGATAAGTCCCCCAGACCTAGGATCGTGGCAGACTTGGGGGGCATGTGCTATACCGATTACCCGTCCTTACCAGAAGCCATGGCACAAAGAAACGGATGTAGAAGCAGGAAGACAAAGCAGAATGCATCGGCTATCTCTAGAAGAAGAGACCGAAATTGAGTGCAAAGCCTAGGAGCAGGTCTGCACAATCATACATCGGGGGCAACCAAGACAGTGTTATACAAAATCTAAAGAACTCCACTAGTGTTGTATACAGGGCCACCCGAAGTATGCCTTAACATAGACTCAATCCTACAAACAAACAACAAAGCTTTCATCACAGAATAAGAAGTGCTACTTCGTTCTGACCCGACATGGTGACAAATCATACAAAGAAAGCAAAGACACGGGTAGAGCAATATGATCTGAACGCTAGGCGATGTCTGCATCCACCTCTCTCCATGGACTTCACACCATAACAGCGTAAACTGCCCATCACAAATAGCAAATAATGCCACGCTCAAAACCTGAGAATAAGACCAACTCAAATTTGAATACTCCCGCCATAATTTTTGGGGATTCCCGCCTTAATTAAAAATTCCCGCCAAAAACACATCAGCGATCCGGTCACATAAAATAAGCAAGACAGATAAAAGATACGTAGCGAAATCCAAGGGTTGAGGTGCAATAACCAGAAAGAAGATCCAGTGATCCAAGTGAAATCTACCACTATAAATAGGAAAAACACTATAAATGAAAGGGACTTCTCTTCTGACATTTTTCTTTTTTCAGAAACTTTTAAGGTTCTTTTGTACTAGTCACCATGGAATTCTACACCAAATCAAATAAAAGAGGAGAAAAGAGAACTTCCCACGTGGACGTAAGATTCCTTAAAATCTGAACCACGTAAATCCTATGTCCTTTTACTATTTACGTTATTAACTCAATATTCATGTCTTATCATATTTGAATCACATAGTGGCTTAGATCGGATACTTTAACAAACAGTTAAAGTGCAGCTACATGATTGTGTAAGTATTAAACATCATAATCTCTACTTAACAGCAAAATTAGGATCACTTAATTTTGCCAATTAGAAATTAGCGAGGCAGTTAACAAACAAACTACTTAGCACTGGTTTGAGAACTTAAAGGATGAAAAATTCCCTCAACAATAACCCTCTGAGATTCCTTTCATTCTTTGGCTGCTTCTTCTGCGAAGGCCAATAGTTGAGCTTGTCTTTAGTCAGGATATATATATATATTCTCATAAGGTGTGGTAAGAAAGCAGCTCTTAGGAAGTCGTAGTCCTTTGAAAGTTGATCCTTCAAAATTCCTTTTGGCTTTCTTATGCATGATAGACTCCTTAGCTTCCGTAACAAGCTTTCTTTTTAAAGAGTCTCGAGTTTTACTAGTTCTTGAGAATGGTTAAGGACGTTCTCCCACTTTCTAGTGAGTCGATTGAAGTCTCTTTCTATTTCCTTTTTTAAAATGATCCCTTTAGCCTTGAGTTAAATCTCCCTTTTCATTTTCAAGAAGATGTTATCCCTTTTGTTCTTCCTTCCTAAGGCAAAGATCGTTGTTGGACCAATATGAAATGGATTCATACTCCACTTTTAAGGATTGTAAGGATCCTTGTTTGGAGATTTTGACACGATTAATTGGCATGACTAAGCAGAACTTAGTTGATGCGATTAATTGGCATTGAAAATCAAAGGCAGGTCAGCTGAGAGTTGGATATGCTTGGTAGGGGCAAGTTCATTAAGCCTTAAATATGCAAGCTGAGGTAGTTCCACTTAAGGTTTTAACGGAGACAGAGGTTCAGCCCTTCCTTCTAGCGTCTAAAATGTTAATGAATTTCTTCGTTAACCACAAAAGTGTAGGAATAGTGGACTTGGTTAAGGGATGGCTAAGTTAATCCTAGTCGGAGTCACTAGGAAGGAGTATACACGATGTCAAGTTTAAAGCCATCTTCGTTGAATGTCATAGAGGAACCAAATCAATATGCAAGTCACAAGTTAAGTCAATATGCAAGTTACAAGTCATGTCAATTCGATATGCAAGTCGCAAAGTACATTGAATATGCTATGCCTTAGTTTAATATCCAATCCCTTTTGTGTACAAATTTTGAATGTTACAATCGACCAAAATTCCCAAATTGACTTAGGGTTACAAAATGAAAAATGTGAGAAGAGTGGAAAGAATGATTCCCCCTCCTTCAACTCTCCAGGGTCATATTTATAGGGGTAGGTGAGCGACATTGCAGCCTGGCATCGTTGGTCTTTGGTGTCAACATTGTTACATGACATTTCTTCGACGTTGCACGGTTGAGCTTTGATGTTGCTTCGATAGTATTCGACATCGATAAGGAATGACATTGCTTATGGTATGATGAAGCTATATCATTCTTCAGAATGTCGGCCTTAATAGATCTTTTGAATGTTGATGGCTTTCGACATCGTCGATCTTATGTACTGAGATGCTCTTGATTGATTATCGGCAGCATCGTTTGACAACGACACTAAGGATTTACGACACTGATAGCTTCTGTGGACATTGATGGTGTTCACCATCAACATTGCATGTGTAGCCTCTGTAGTCATTGATGATGTTCGTTACCATCATTTTAGAATGGCGGCTTTGATTGCTGGCGACCTTAATGATGGGTGATTCAATCTGGAGGACAACTCTAAGGAGCGGTGACATTGGTATTGAAGCAACATCATGGAGATGTGACATCATTATTTAATCATCATAGATGAATGGCGGTATGGAATAGTGGCGGAATCAACGGCGATGTTATTAACTTTGAGCAGCATCATTAGAGCGGCATCGGCCATAAACTTCCTTCGATGACAATGGTGCACGACGTCGCTTATTAAGTGAATGGTGGCATTGATTAGGCACGACATCAATGAGAGGAGACGTTGATAGGAGGTGGCTTCATCCATTGTAGCTTGGGTAACTATGATTCTCGGTATCATCATGTGGTAACATTCAATAATTGATGAAGCACTGTATCATCGATGAGCATTGTTGATCATGATCGACATCCTTACTTTCTTTGATAACTTACAATGCTGATTCCATTCGACATTGCTTTGTGATGCAAGTCCACCTAACCCTATGGGTGATTGGCGGCACTGAAATTGTTTAGGGTTCTTTGGCTTTATTGATGAAATGCGATGCCAACGTTGATGAGAGTCGGCGTCGTTGATGTCGGCACTAACTCATTTCCATTACTTTGGCAATGCTTATTGATGTGGCGTCGTGATCAAGTAGCATATCGAACATCTTCGATGTCGACAATGGTGATAACAGTATGATTGTGTCACTACTCTACTTAACTGCCGGCCGGCCAAAATAATGATGAGTGCCTGCTTTTGCGCTAGATTTTAGGCCAACCCTATGGAGTCACACTTAATAGGAGTAAAATTACGATACTTAGCCGAAACTAAGGATCACATACTTTTATATCAAAAGGTTGTCCATTTGAATCAGTATCCTATAGCGATGCTAATTTTAGAGGCTGCGAGATGGATAAAAAAGCACAAGTGGGACATGTCACTCTATTGGCAAGTCTTTAGTCGCATGAATTAGTAAGAAACAAAACTGTGTATCCTTATCAACTTGTGAAGAAGAATATATTTCGGTCGCGTTAGCTTGTGCAAAAGTAATGTATATGCAAAACCATTTAAAGATTTCAAAGTAAATATTACTAAGCTCCTATATATTATGACAACATGAGTGTAATTTATTTGTCTCCGGTTAATTGATCAAGAACAAAACACATTGACATTAGACACCATTTTCTACATGACCATGTATTAGAAGAAATATTACTGTGGATTTTACTAAAGTAGAGAACCAAATAGAAGACATTTTTACTAAACCACAACATAAAGGTAAGTATATTAAGTTAACACGAGAACTAGAAATTTATGCTTTAAACAACTTGAACGTAAATAATTATTTGTCTTTATTACAAAAATATTACAAAGGGAGAGAAATATGTTTTACAAAGTATCTGTGTATATTTCCCAAATTTTTGTCTCTTTTTGGTAATGACAAAGGGGGAGAAAATGTGGATTCGAGCACATCGATTAGGGGAGTACATAGATACAGGGAGAGACATTTAGGGGGAGTTTTATTATACAAGTCAAATAGTTGTTATCATCAAAATGTGGCAAATGTTAGAAAAATGATATAGTGTTTTGATTATAACAACCATGCGCTAATGCTACTAATGATTTTACTAAGTTATTTCAGGTATAGTAGAACTAATAAAGAAGCTGAGTTATTAAGGAAAGCGATAAAAGTTCAATAAAGATGAATACATCAAAAATATCAAAAGAAATCAAATTGAGATATCTACAATGGAGAACAAGCTTTTAAAGACATCTAATGGAGTTATCAAATCTACTGGAACGCAACAACGTTGAAGAAATACTTAAAGATGGGTAAACGAGTACAAAAGTCGAATAGTTTTTTATCGTGTCCTTAACGAATATTGTTAGTTTAGATTTTTTCAAACTGCATAAACAGTCTTCAAATCACTACAAATTTTTACGCATCTACTAAGATATCATAATATATTTTCATAATTTTTTGGGATTTTTTTAGTATAAAAAAGGGTCAAACAAAAATCAAAACGAAAATAAGTTATAAAAGGAAAAAACATATCCACATGCATCGACCTATGCCTTTCACATAGGTTGACCTTTATGTATACGTGTTGACCAGTGTGAAAGAATTGGTCGGCATGTATGTAGCCTAGGCAAATTTGTCAAATGATTTTTGAGTTTGAATCCATTCCTTTTCCCAGAGCTTATACCCTGCCTGATCTCAAGTCGTCTAAAATCATATCCTCTTCTTTACCTGACCCAAGCCTGCTTCTATGCCTGACTCGAAGTTGCCCAACCATGAGAATTTTCGTACCACATTTTATATTTTGGTCGCATCTCTTCATTTTATTCTTCTCTCTCTTCGTTCTAGAGTCACTTCCCTTCATTTCTAAATGGAAGCAACCACTCATATGCATCCCTACAACATCTATATAAGGGATTGCTCTCTCTTAAATCAATTAACAATTCTTACTCTGCAATTTTCACTCTGTCTTTGATTAATGCTTTTTATATTTCGGCTCTTCTAATTTTCCAAAGCAAACATTCTCTGATCATTCATTTTCATATCTACAACATTCAAAACACTTATATAACTCTTATTTAGCCAATTCAAAGGTTTTGCTGTATGGGTTATAGGAGATTGTACTAAAAAGAAGATTTTCGTATAGCAAGTTACAAAGAGTTTACAAATACATTTTTATATCGAAGTCGAAAGCCTATTACAGAGCCGTTAAGCAGTTTATGAAGTTCTTTTCAGCAGCTCAGTCAAGGTCGTTGCAAACCTGTTCCTCGGGATCAAGTGAGAATTAAATTAGTGAATTCCAAAAAGGATCATTTTTATTTACTTATTTATTTACAACAACTTAGTTTATTCAGTTAGTTAACTTATCCACTTAGATAACTTTTTATAACTTTAAGTAGTTGACTAGTTGATTATATACATCGATCTAACCCTTAGTCTTTGAAATATAAACAATTTTATGAGCTATCGTAATCCACCATCACTACTAAAGTCGATATCCTTCGACTGCTCTAACATCAGTCTTCGTGCTCTTTCTTGCCATCACCTTTTCTGTGTCGTAGTCACCATCCCTTACCCGCCAACTTTCATCATCGTATTTTTTCGTTATCGTCGTCTCACCACCGCTCGTCACTCCTTTTTCTTTCTCGTTCGCCATATTTCTCCTCCTCGTCACTAGCATCCATCATTCCACTAACGTCATTCGTTTCACTGCTTGTCGTCGTTGGAGCAGAAGCAATGATAAAACGATATCGAGCTATATTTCATCATGTCCAAATTTTATCATGGCAAAGTATAACGCTAATAAAACAAGGGCATGGTTACTGACGTTTCAAATTTGAATATGAGGTGGATTTAAAGTTTAAATTCAACAGGATGTACTGAATTTAAGTCTGAAATTCGACGAGGGTATGTCGAATTTAAGCGCCGAACGTAGTCTAAAAAATTATTTTTGACGAGAATAGCCGAATTTTGTTTTTTAGTTGTCCCTAAAACAAAACAAAACATGCTTTTACTGTGTAAAAATAAAGTGATTTTGTTAATTAAGATAAAGGGTACTTTTGGCACAGGTCCTTATTAAGTTTCAAAATTCACGAAAAGTCCTTCACTAAATTTCAGTGTAAATTAGGCCCCTGTTTTTTATTCACGATTATTGCAGAGCATGATGCAACATTTCATAAAAGTTGCTGACATTTCCGCAACATTTCTGTACACTGTGAACATAGTGTATGAAAGTTGCTGAAATATCAACACTTATTTATAAAAGTTGCTGATATTTCAGCGACATTTCTGTACACTGTGAACACAGTTTATTAAAGTTGCTGAAATATCAGCACTTATTTATAAAAGTTGCTGACATTTCAGCAATAATTTTTCTTTGTTTTTACAATAAAACTTTGACACAGATAGTTGCTGAAATATCAACACTTATTTATAAAAGTTGCTGACATTTCAGCAATAATTTTTTTTCGTTTCCAGAAAACAGGGACCCGCTTTACAATGAAACTTTGACAGGGACCCGCTTTACAATATGAAAGTATGATAGGGATGTCTCCCTAATTTCCACTAAGATAAAATTAATTCCAAATTATCTTTCACACAGTTTAGCTATCTCAATAATCAAATGATGGGCTTGAGCCCAAAACAAAACGAACGAACCGCTCCAATATGAAAGGGGATCCCAAATTCACAAATTCAGTGAAGAAATTCCTATGCTTCGCTCAATAGTCAGAGCGCACTGGCCGATACGCCCGGCAACGGCAGATTCTCCGTCAGATATACTACGATATCGTATCGTAGAGCGCGAGAGAAATCGAAGAAGGAAAAGGAATCCGAATGGAGGTAAGTTTTTCGTCCCCGTACCCGAGTCCGCTGCGTGGCTCGATACTGTAACTATGCCTATGGTACTCGTTGCGGTCGGCGTCGCTTTCATTGCAAAAGTGCTCATGATGGTATGAATTATCGCGTTTTCTTTTAAATTTGTGGAATGAGGATGAATTCGGTTTTGAATTAGTTTGTAGTTTGTTTACTTTGGGTTGCGTCGAACTTAGATTATTTACTGGTGTAATGGAGTAGTATGTTAGCTCAACTATTGTCAGTAAGCTGGTAATTTTCTTAAGTAAGTATAGATTCTGTTTGTTTTAAACCAAAAGTTGTTCGGAATGGAATCGCTGGTCTGAAGTATTTTATAAGTAATAAGTTGTAAGAACTTGTTGTATTTATTGTTAATACCATCCTGTATGCACATCCGATTACTAGCAAATTGTTTAAAAAGCAATTGGATAAATGATTTTTTATAAACAAACACCACTAAGGGTGTGCAATTTTGTTCACAGGAGTGTTAAATAACACAGGTGCACAAGCACCATTGTTCCCGTGGTTAAGTGATCTGACTTTGGTGCTAGAGGTCACAAGTTCGAAACTTGCGTAGCGTGTTTCGAACATATATTGATATGTGATTTGTGTTATGTTGTCCCAGTGACATGTTGTTTCTAAATACCATTTCAAAAAAAAAAGTTAACACGGGTGGGATTGGTGGAATTTACGGGTCCGATGCAATTGAACCAATTGGATCCGAATTCCACCAATCACCACGAGTGTTTTTTTACATTGGTATGAACAAAATTGCACACGATGATTGTGTTTAATCACTTGTAAGTGCTAGCGTTCAAAAAGTGTTCATCATTTATAAATGATATTGCTTATAAATGTAGGTGGTGTTTGTTTCTCTCAGGTTATAAGTGGTAAATTATATAGTTGTTTATCCATAACTTATAAGTGCAACACAAATGATACAGTTGACTATTTTATCCTCATGTATGACCATGGTTCAAGATCTTGGTTTTAGATCCCGGTTTCGATCTTTTATAATTTGAGGAATTTCAATCTAATTTGTAAATTTTGAAAATTTCGGTTCATGTTTCGGTTTTGGATTGCATTATTTATTTTTCCATATAATTACACATATATTTGTTTAATTAATTTAAAGAAGAGAATTTATCTTTAATTGAAAAATAAGATATAAATGAACAATTTTAATTAATTATAAATATTTATAACACTAGCAAATATTTATTTATTACCTCGTATTTAACTTTTTTAGTTGCACTATTTATATATTTTGCGATTTTGAATGTTTTTGAAGTTTTAGATTTGTATATTTGAAACTCAAATTTTTTTTTTTACTTTCTTCTGTAAAATTTGAATTTTAATAGTTTTTTTATTGAACCGAAGTTTCGGTTTGGTTTCTTTTCGGTCGCTACTGAAACCGGAACGGAATGACCAGAATCTTGTGTTTCGGTAACCTCAAACTTTGCTATTGATGTTAAATTAAATTCATGTAACTTAAAAAATGTCTCATGTAACTTGGGATTTTTCATTGTTTTGTCTTGCAAGATTTGTTTTTTTTTTAAACCAATTTCTAATATCAGAATTTATAAAAGTGTTGTTTCTTTTGTTTTAAATTTAAAGGAGTTTAATAATTTTGTGTTGTTACCTACATTTATCTTATAAGTAGTTAATGTTAATATTTGATTTGTTTTAGATTTTTTTTTCCTTTTTAAATTGTTTTGTGTAGAACTTTGACATTTTTAATTTATTTGAATTTTTAATTTAAATATTCATTCTTTTCATATTTTAAATTCTGTTAACTTAATGTTATATTTGTCTTTGTATTTAGTAAGCTTAAAGTTAGAGCTTTGTTTTTTGCACTCAGTCTGACCAAATTTATAAATGGTGAAAACTTTTAACTTAATTTTTATTAATTTTGCACTTAGTATTGCATTTAAATGTGATGAGCAAAGTGGAATAGACAATTTCACACTTTCAATTCTAGTCTTTGTTTTTAATGTGATAAAAGTTCATTTTCGTCATAATTTACATATTGGTTATAAACTGCTTATTCAATTTGTCCACTGATCAGTTGATCATTCACATTCAATCATAGTGTTTTTTTTTCCTGTTAAACTGTACCATGCATAATTGATGATTGACTGTTGCCTTCAATTAAATAGTGTATCTACGGCCCCATTCACGGACATCACAAATGCTAAACAAAAAGTGGTTAGTGGAAATTATAAGTCAGTCGTAATGGATACGTGAACGGTTCAATGATCCACGTTTGGACTTTTCGAAATGTAGTGTTTCAACAGACGTAATTCCCTTTTTTTCCCTTTTTCTTTTGAATTTTTCAACCTTTTTGATTGTTTATTCGAATTTTTTGTAAATAATTAATAGTACTTCCTACTAATACTATACATTAATTTATAATTACTGCGAATAAAAAATAAACATCATATATTACACATTACTTTCTACCCAACCTCTAATAAAAAAAATTTATCCACGAATGCCACAACCTCTACACTCCAACCTCTAGTCAAAATTGTCTGCGAACGCACCCTACATTTTTACTTTTCTTTTTTTGCCTTCATGTTATTGATTTCGTTGGAAAATGTAGTATAATTACTATCCTTCTTTTTAATAGATTGATGAATCTAATGCACAAGAGAGGCTGGAAAGAAAAATCGAAAAGGCTCCTGCTGAGCAAGGCACTGTTAGAATGCTTACCCGTGAAGAATGGGATAGGATTCAAGAAGTTAGGCCGAGAACTCCCTTTGAGTCGAAGCTTGCTCGACCTAATGCTCGATTAAGAACTGGAGAGCCATTGCGAATGGTAACGTTTCTCCCTTTCCCGTATCTGTTCAGTGCAGTTTATCAAACCATTTGGCCATTGTTGACTAGTTAATATTTTTTCTGAAGAAATTTGCTAGCTACTAAGTAATTTTAATCATTTTGAGTCCAATGCAAAAATAGAGATAGAAATAAAAATAAGGAAATATTTTTGAAATTATCCATTTTGAAACGATAAAACTAATAATGGAACAGAAATTTGATCATTCTCATATATATATGTGCGCGCGCGCGTGTGTGCGCTTGTGTGAATTCCATCATTATGAAAAGTAATTAAACGGTAAACTAAAAAATAAAATTTTAATTTTATCAAAAATTGAAAAGACTTGAATTTAATCAAAATATACGAAACTGAATTGTATGCTTGGAGCAAGAAATTGAAATGCAACCACAAACTGGACATTGCAAAATATACTTAGAGCATTACAAACCATGTAGAGTGCACCCCCATTATTATATTCACTTTTGAATATAGAATATAAGCAAGGGGTGCACCCCAAATAAAAACCCAACAGGGGTCCATGTGTTCTAATTACCCAGCTTAAAAAAGGTGAGTATATTTCTTTGGACAAATTTTAGTATTACCGAGAGAAAAAAAACTTATTTCAACTTTGAATCTTGTTCAAAACATATTATAGAAATATGCACTGTTTTCATTAAATCATCATTTTATACTTTGCGCAATTTGAAAATGCGCAAGCACAAATTGAAAAATAAAATAAATTGCACGAGCATGTTTTCAAAGTGCGCAAACACAAACTATAAATCTGTGCTTGCGCACTTTAAAATTGCGCAAACACAAACTATAAATCTGTGCTTGCGCACTTTAAAATTGCGCAAGCACAAAACATAACCTGGTGAAACCGTATCTAATATGTTTTGAACAACGCTTAAAGTGTAACTAGGTCCCCCACCCATTTTTATTTCATTTTAAGGCACTTGAATTTATGTTAGTTTGAATTGTGGCCACACAATGGAGACATACTGTGACTGGTTTGACTATCGGCATGCGAACCCTAGGGTTCTTCTATGGTCCAAACCGCAAATTCATTAATGGTACACAGACCTATCGTTGAGGGGATGTGCACCTTAGCATGGATCCCTTATAGGTAGTGCTACTGCTCTTGAAGTAGTTAGGGCTATTATTTTGAAGTTAATAAATGATGATTCCAGCTTGATAAGAGCATTACCAACAATAGGTCTGTGCCATATCCGCATCCGAAATCATTTTCGGATATCCGCATCCGTGGATACAGACGGATATCAGATAATTATTCTATCCGCTAACGACTGATGAATTAAGAAATATAAATGGAAATTTTAGTTTAACATGAACTGTTTTCACTCTCATTAATTATAAAGTGGAAATTAGCCACAAGTGCCTCTTTAGCAAGTGAAATTAGTTTCTAGGACACATAACTGAAATAATTACTTTCAAGGACAAAACGTAAAATAATTAGTTTATAGGGCCTAAAAACCTATGAAATTATGTCCTTGAAAATAATTGGACTGCTGACGTTGTTCTTGAAAGTAATTATTCTGCTGACTTTGGCCTTGAAAGTAATTTCTTTGAATGTGTGTCCTAGAAACTAATTAGACTGCAAAGTTTGTCCTTCTGGTGAAATGCCTCAATTATAAATGTGTCAAAATAAACAAATATAGTGATAATAAATAGTTTTGAGTAGTTAATATGCATTTAATGTGTATAATATAAACTTCTAACTTAATAAAATCATAAATATCTTTCATTGTACTAAAATACACATAATTTAAACTATAATCTTGAAAAATACCGGACAGATAATTTTCGGATGCAGATATCTTCATATCTGATATTTATTCTTTTTTCGAATGCGGATACTGACGGATTTCGGATTTTTCGGGTATCCATTAACAGCCCAAACCAACAATGGGGTGGGCCAGTTCTGGACAACTCAGCAATTTTGGCTGACTTGCCCCAAGTGCCTCCAACAAAAACAATTTTAGTTACTCCAATAGTCAAGTTATCCGGCATTATTAATGTTTGATAAACTTAGGTTGAATCGCTGCTGCACATTTTGTGATCCGCGTGCTTTGTACTGTAAAACCACAATCATAAGTTTATCCGACGTTATTAATGTTTGATAATTTGACGTGCAACATTAAAAATGCCAGACAAATAAACAATTATAAAATTATTTATTCTTGTGCATCAAATTATCCAGCATTATTAATACCAAATAATTAGCCGGCATTAATAATGCCGGCTATCTCAATGACCGCGGTTGTGGGCCCAATATATAGGGCTCACCGACCCCCTGTTGGGAATGCTCTAATGGGCCTTGTGCTGTGGTGTAGCAAATTGTCATGGCCAACCCTTACCTTGGTAAATTGTTTAGGTCAAGTAGAAACTCCTATTATCATGTACCTTCATTTCAAGTTCTTACTCCTTACATTCAGATGTGTTAAAAAGTTTAAAATGAGCTTCAGGTATTGAACATTTTCAGCTATTGATTGCATCAAGTATTGCATTTTTGTTACCATTCTGCAGGATGATGTGAAGGATTGGACCATAGATGTTCTAACTGATGCTCTAACAAGAGCAGAAGAAAGTGCCAAGAGCAGATGAAATGAAATTATGTGTTAAAATCAAACATTTTAGTCCATGAAGAATTTTATGGTGCCTCATAAATATATTTTCTTTTGCTCTCTTCTGAATCATCTCCGGGGGAAGAAAATAATTACAGCAGGTTCTCTGATGTAAACTTGTTTCTTATATGTCGATGAGATGTAATTTTGAAAGAGATATTTTCTCAAACATCCAAAGGAAAAAAATTAAAATTCAATAGTGTACCTCACCCAAAAAAAAAAAAAAAATTTACGGTACGCCCCTATCAAATTTTACAGCAAAAATATGTAGTTTAAACCCTATGTATTTTCAGTTAGAACTGCAAATAATCACGGTCGGAACATTATTTATATGCAGGCCGAATTATAAATTTTCATTTTGAATAAATGTGCATGCTACAAATTTTCGTTTTGCAAAAATTTATATATTTGCAGTTATATATGTATAGTTTAAGTTATGTGTGTGTTTATATATATAGTTTAAAATGTATGTTTTTTTTGGAAACTTTGATAGTGGTGTTTCTTAAAATTTGTTTTTGAGAAAGATATTTAGATAGGAGGATACAGGAAAATAGGCACAAGGAAGAAGTTGTAAAACAATTTAATCTTAGGGCCAACAAGTTTGTTTTTCGGTTTGAAGGACATTTTTAGTGTAAACAGAAAATGATAGTTACTACTATCATTCTGTGATTTACAGTAGAAAATGTCCTTCAGCCTAAAAAGCAAACTTTTTTTCCTTAAAACTAAATTTTTCTTCAATTTTTTCCTCGTGCCTAAAAACCACTTTTAGATATTAATTTTGAAAATAATGGAAGAATCCTAATTTTTAGATTTTGAGATGAGAATCAATTTTTATAGCAAAAATACGTAGTTTAAACGTTATGTATTTCGGTTAGATCTGCAAATAATCATGGTCGGAATATTATTTATTTGCATTATGAACTATAAATTTTCGTTTTGAATAAATGTACATGCTACAAATTTTCGTTTTGCAAAAATGTACATATTTACAGTTATATATATATATATATAGTTTAAGTTTATATATACATATATATGTATATATATATATGTATATGTATATGTATATGTATATATGTTTTTATTGGAAATTTTGACAGTATTTCGTAAAATTTGTTTTCGAGAAAGATATTTTAGATATTAATTTCAAAAATAATGGATGAATCCTGCTTCTTAGATTTTGAGATGCATCTTTTCTAGAAGGGAGGTACCACGTCATATGAAAACGTGTGTTATGTAGATGAAGATTTTTTCTCCAAACGAGCAAGCAATAGAAAGAAAACAATAATGAAAGTCATAAAATAACAAATTTAATATTGCTGACTCATTTGGAATCACGTAGGGATGGAAAAGGACAGCAACAAACATTCAGTTATGCTAAATATAAATATCTTGTTCAACATCTAAAGATAAAAAGGGTCATACGCGACATTCTTAAGGAACACACGTGCATGGAACACAATTCTCAGTGGTCTTCCTTAATTAGACGGCATCAAATTCGTTTTGTGGTAAGATAAAAACCAGGGACTGGCATCAAATAAAGTTTCAAAATTCATTTTTCGTTCCCTTTTCAAAAACAAAACAGAAAAATAGACACAGAGAAGAAGTTGTAAAAAAGTTTATCTCAAGGACAACGAATTTGCTCCTTAGTCTGAAGGAAATTTTTTAGTGTAAACAGAAAATGATAATCATAACTATCATTGTGTGATTTACACTAAAAAATATTCTTTAGTCTAAAAAGCAAACTTTTTGTTTCTAAGACTAAATTTTTCTTCAACTTTTTCCTTGAGGCTAAAAACCCATTTCATAAACATCTCGAAACACCATGCAGTTTAATCTTTAATTACAGTCAGAACGGCAAATATTTGCAATTTTAACCGTATATTTTTGTAAAATTAAAATTTTTAATCGATAATGCAATAATTTGCATTCTACACTTTAAATATTTACAGCGTACGCTGTAAATTTTATTTTACAAAAATGTACTATTAGAATTGCAAATAGTTGCAGTTCTAGGTGCAAATATACAGACTTTAAAATACATATTTTTGCTGGGAGTTTTTACAGGTATGCTTCGTGAAACTTGTTTTTCAGGAGTTTTTTCGGTTATTAAGTTTGAAAATAAAAAGTTGGATAATTCTATTTAAAATCAACTTTTTGTTGGGCCTCAAACTTAAAAAAAAAAAACAAAAAAATTCTCATTCCGCTAAATCGTCCTTTCTTAAAAATAATAATAATACCATTTCACGCCGTTTCTCTACATGGTACCTTCAAAGCACCATGCAGTTGCCCCCGATGCTCCGAAGGCACTATATAGTCGCTCAACGTGATGGACAAAAAATCCGAAAAAAATTAAAAAACAAAACGTAAATTTAAACAAAAATAAGTAAAGAGATATATTTAGCGCGTTGCTAAGGCCATCTCATTTTCCTTTTTCTCCTCTCGTTGCTAAAAAATACCATAAAAAATTTCACACTACACCCTTTGTAATATCAGATCTTTTAAGGGGCCACCAAATGCGTCATTTTCAACTTTTTTTTTTTGCAAAGCGAACAAGCGTCGACCATCACTTTTTTCCACGGCGATCAACCATCGAACAACACTATTTCGGTAGTTGATGGCCGTGGAAAACGGTGTCGGTCGGTGGTTGTTCAACGTGCAAAACGACTTTACGCGGCAGTTGATTACCGTACCACATGACTTTGGTATTAAAAAGCCTACAAATTTTATTGCGTTCATCATGTTTTCCTACGGTATCATGAAGTGGAAAACCGGATGTCCTTAGCAACAAACCATTTTTATTCCTTGAATCTTTTATGGAAATAGAAAGAAAAGTCAGCAAATCTATGGATAATAATACCAGCCGAGTTTTATTAGTAGTTTTCCACCGAAACCTAAAAAAATGGCAGTTTTCTCTGTTTCACATTACAGCAGTCAACATGCCGTGTACAACTGTCCAAGTCCAAACCCAACAAACTTCCAATTCCACACACCATAAATACCACAGAACTAGCGACGTCAGTTTGCAGTTACATTCTACAGCATCCAAAAACATCGAGAACAGCAATGGGAACGGAGAGTGCGAGGAAGAAAGAGTCGCTGGTGATAATCCACAGCCAAGTGAAGAAAATAAAGCAGGAGGAGGACGCGATTAAAGAAGAGCAGTCGCTGCGTCGGACGATGGCGTCCAAGTACCGGGAGTTTAGCAGGCAGTCTTCGAGATCGCGTCTGGGTTTGAATAATTTGGGACGGCAGCCGATTATCATTGGCGAGTGAATGAAGCCGTTGCTAAGGATTAATTAGCCTTTTGTTCCGTGTACTTTTTCTTTAATGTTAGCGACGCTTTTGTCTGTGTGTGTATATAGCGTTTCTTTCGCCATTTTGAATATGATATTGATGTATGTATGTACTCTAGTTACTAATTAGTGTAGTTGATGGAAATATTCACAGGTTCCTTCCTGTTTTATTTTTTGTTCTAGTATAAATTTTTATTCCAAGATTTCCAACAAAAGTTTTTTCAAGTTTAGTTTCCATTGCAAACTTACTACGAAAGTAGACATATTTTTCAAATTTTTGATTTTTAATTGTGCATTTTCGGGGTGTGCAAATATATTTAAAAAAAAAAATTATATATGTGCATTTTTAGAATTCGCGTGTACAAGAATCTTTGTACGGGGAAAAGACCTATTTTTATAAGGAGAAATTAGGAAAAATGACAAACAAAAAACATTTAATCTAAAGGACATCAAGTTGTATTTTTAGGCTAAAGGACAGATGCTAGTTATAATTAGCATTATATTCAATTTTTACACTTTACAAAATGGTAGCTATAACTAGTATTATATTCAGTTTTACATTGAAAAAAATGGTAGTTATAATTAGCATTGTCCTACAGCTTAAAAATAAAATTTGATTTACTTCGGTCTAAATTTTTTTCTAAGTTTGTTGTATTTTGTCTATTTGCCTGTTTTTATAATAAGTTTGAACATGATCCAAACTTGAAATAAGTTTTCCAGGAAGTTTAGAATGAAAATTTGTACTTTTTTCACCCAGATTATTATAGGCGAGTGAATGAAGCAGCTGTTAAGAATTAACAGGAAATGTGCTATATACACCGCTATGTTTTCTTCTTTTTACCCAAATTTCGGTCGGTAGTACACTATCCATCGAAAAATAAAAAATTACACATGATCAGTAGTACATCGTCGATCGCCATTTGAAGTAGTCGGCGGTATACCTCCAATCGAAGCATTTGGGTAAATTGAAGTTGACGCACGAGTATATTTAGCTCCACTCTTAAATAGCCTTTTGTTCTTGTTTTCAGCTTCTGTGGTGATGTTTCGTGTACTTTTTGTGCTCTTGTGTATATATAACGTTTCTTTCGCTTTTTTGAGTATGATATAGATGTATATACATAATGTAATTAGTATAGTTGATCGAAGTATTCAGAAGTTCCCTTCTTTTTTATTTTTTATTTTAACTTTTTGCTTTGATAGATCAAGCAGGAAAAAAGGTTGGGGTAGAGTCAGGGTTTATAAAATGTTCAGGATTAAATTCTTCATATTAAAGAAATGACTAAAACTAAGTTAACGAATAGGATTCCATGATCTCCAGAACAACAGACGTGTAATTCTCCAATAGTTTGTGTGTGTATATATAAAAGGGTCCACATAGCCCTATCGCATATATCATGTTTTAATCATTCTCGGTTGATGAGACTTGAGGCTATGTTTTACCTTTTTAGCAAATCCCACTTGGAACGCTAAACTGCCATAGCAACAATGCAATGCTAGCATTCATCTATACAAGTTGTTCTAGATATGAAGAAACCGAAGACACTACTTCTATCACATCCATTTCGGAATCACCCTCAGGATTAGTAGTAAGTAACCCTTGCACTTCAAAGAGCTCCATCTTCAATCATCTTCAAGATGCCTTCAATTCGAATGCTTGAGTTGGTTCGAAGTAAATTTCGGATATTTCATACTTATCCGATCCCAGTCTCTTCGAATCAACATTCGACTGTTTTCAGTAAACACAACTCCGGCTCTTTTTGAAAAATCAGAAGACATATAAGAGCGGAGACCACCTCCTAACCTTGTGGACGGATTTCCTTATCATTTGTTCTAGGAGAATAGAACGAGATTTATACGCACAGTACAACATCGTCGAAGATGACCGTGCCATATAACACACGTGTTTCTCCTACATATTTCCAGAGTTATATTTTGACCAAAATTTGATAATCGGTTATTTAACTATCAATAAACAACAATTAACATGGATTTAATTTCATGTGGAATTCACTAAGTCTCTATTAATTAATCTTCATTAATTAAATCCCTTCAATTATTCACAAAAATATTCATATATTTATCTCATCGGTATAAGTATATTCGCAAATCCTTCTATTTACAAAACTTGGAAAACTTTCCATATACTTATATCATGGTGTAAGTATATTCACAAAACGTTAAGAAAGATTTTCTATTTCAAAATTATATTAAATGGATCAAAACAAATGTTATTTAAAACATTGTTTACTATATCCCAAACCCGTTATCCTTCGGTGTTAAACGTGGGAAGCATACCACCATAATTAAGAAGGATTGCTTATTAATTGATTTAACTTGATTTTATAAGTGATTCATTTCATACACGGAAATAAAATTCCGTATACTAATTACAAAATGATATAAACCAATCTTCATTCCACTTTATACTCTGTTTATAACATTTTATTAACCAAAGCTTCCTTTAATAAATCCTTTTTATTAAGGAAAATTCCCTTTCGTAAAACAATTAATTATTTAAAACACCTTTAAATAAAACAAGTTATCATCTAAAACATCTTAAATTTTTTTTTATAAATTTTAAACAACACTACTAATATAATTAAATTACTTTTAAAACAATATTAAAATAACTTTAAACAATATTAATAATATAATAATTAACTTTGAAACATTATTATATAAAATAATAATTAAATATCCATAAACCATATTTAAAATAAAATTAAATGTGTGTAAACTTCATAACATTACTCCTATAATAATTAATTAATTAGCTTTTTACCATTATTAATTAACTCCTCAAATTCGGGAAGAGGCTTAGCGATCGCGTTGTTTATAAACAAATTACCATTCAATTTAACTTTCCAAGTTATATTACTGATATTTACATAAGCAGACATATATGTAAATAGAGTCAACAGTTAACCACCACTGGTTAACACATCACTTAATTAATCCACATATTAATTAACGACATATAATTTAATGCCCAAACTTATATAATAGTAGAACATTGATTTATTCTACAAAAAAGATGTCTAATATAAACTATTCAATTTAAATATAGCAGAACGACAGAACAGTGTTTTATTCTGCTGCCAGGGTGTCCAAATTTGATTAACTTAATCTAATAGGACGGTGTTTCATTTTGGCCAAATAGATACCACCAATGAAGTAAAATTAATTTAACCACGTTATTATTTAAAATAATGTAATTAAATGAAACCCTATTATTAAATCATAAATTGGTGGTTCATTTAAACAATCAACTATTTATACCACGGTGTCCTAGATGTCGTTAAGAATCCAATGCATAAATTCATGGGTCGATCAAGTTTAAAACGGACGAGATATTCCATTTCAAAGTAAATAAAGTTTACTATAAAACTAAACAAATTTACTAAAAAGCTCCTTATCAAAACGGGTGGGCCCGACCAATTAACCCAGTACCAAACCTACATGCCACATCTCCCTTTCTCCTCCACTACAAATTGAAATCCCCAAATCAAAGCTTCCCTCCAAATTTACATGCCTAGAACCCAAAGCACGAATGTGCATAAGTAACCCCTGCCACCAACGTCGAACTCGAACCCACTCGCACATCCGCCTTATCGTGCTCGACCTCCCGCACCCCTTTCCTCCAACTTCGATCAACCCTCATGAAATCTTGCTGTCCATTCCCAATTTCAAAAACGTCCTGGCCTTCAACCTGAGCACTAACACGAAGCTCACATGGCCGCCACACTCAACGATAGCCTTTTCCACTTAGACCAACGCATCCGCAGCTCAACGCCCTTCCTTCGAACACAACCGCGACCACCTCGATGCATCCCATCACCACCAGTATAGTCACGTTCCAACCAAGCAAACCCAACTTACTTAAACCTTAGTTTCACTTCGTCTAGCCACCTCAGTCCATCGCACTGCCCGTAAACATTACCTCAGCTTCGCCTTCCTACAAGCTACGTCCCAGCACCAACGACACGGCCCCTTGACCCCCGGTTCGCCGAAAAATAATTATTTAACCCAATTCCGATCATCTAGCTATTACGACCAAACCACACAACTAAAAATCATGAGACAACCACTAAAAATCATGATTCGCCAGAACGATCATGACTATGTACTTCGTTCGTCGATTTGGGATCAATGAAAAATGATTATGTATAAAGAAGTATCTTTATAAAAGTTATGTATAAAGAATGAAAGTTTTATGAAATGTTTTCCTTTAAGAAAAGTATTTGGAAATAAATATTTAGAATAATTAGATAGAAAGAAACATTTTTAAAAGATAAAAGTTTTAGGAAATTTTTTCATAAAGATTTGAAAAAATTAAATAAGTTGGAAGTAGATCATTTCACCATACAATTTTGATCTAAGATTCGAGTATGGAACTTTGAGGTGCTTACACCAGTCCGAAAAAGGATTTACCACTCGATTCTTGACGGCGAACATTGATGAGGATTTATGATTGGGTACTTGAGTTTTCTATCATAGTTGAGGGCTATGTAAGGAAAACGAAGTTTTCTGATCAAGAAGCCTAATCTGGGTTTGCACTAGAGGATCGGGGGACCAATACTAGTTCGAAAGAAAAGTTGTGGATTTAAATAGTAGATCGAATCGGATATTACGTATGGATGATCTACACACATCGTTTGGATGTAAGTTTAAAAATAAATATTTTGGGCAAATACCTTTAGGTTTTGTTTTGGTGTAATTTCTAGGACTAAATTCTTTTAAGGGGGAAAGTCTGTAACAACCCGCTAATTTATCGATTTGATAAATTATACTTATTTTTAAAATATTCAAATATATCCTTTTAAAAACAAAGATTATGATGTTTTGAACAATAAATAATAATGGTAATCTTATTTTGAATAAGTATTTACAAAAATATAAACTTTGAAGGAATATCGATAAAATGACCGAAAGCCGTTTTATCGATAAACAACTCTATAATCATAAAATGTTGCACACGGAGCTGGATACATACACTTATTTTTATAATTAAAGGAATATGAAATAAAATTGATTAATTTATTTTTGGGAAATTAAAAGTATGTATGACATCCTCAATGATGCCCTTATATTTAATAATGGATTTGTGAGTTTAAATTGTGATTTAATAATTTAATAATTATTATAATTATTCAAATAATTGTTTTTAAATGATAATAACTCATTTTAAATAGTTATAAAGTGATAATAAATAATTTATAATAGTTTTATAAAGATACATATTCAGTTTAAAAATATAAGAGATTGATATCGCTTTATCGGTATAATAGCAATTTTTGTAAATAAATGTTAACATCGATTTATATGATTTTTTAATTCAAATTAGATTATTTTAATTAATTAAAAATGATTAAAAATTTATTTTTAAATTTTGTTTACAAATATATGTAATGTAACAACCCGGGATTTTGTAAAAGTTAGTGATCGTCATTAGACGATTAAAATTGCTAACAAATTTGCTATTGGAATTTTATTCAGTTGAAACTCTTTTAAAAATTGTTAAGTGATTGGTGAGATTTTATAGTTGAATCTTGGCCACATTTCTTCTTATGTTTGGGCTGTGGTATATCAAGCTAATACCGGTTACCACTCCCCCTATTATTCATTTTTAATCGAAAACCCTAAACAAACGAAAGAAAACAAATGGCGGCCTCGTCCCCTTTGCAAAATTTAGGGTTGCTCATTCGTCGCTCGTCCCCCTGTGCTCAGATGTTAGGGCTTTTGATTTTCGTAGGCGTCGACTTCAATGTCTCGATCGAATGCAAAGGTGAGTGACTTCGCTCACTTCTAATTCAAGCTGCTGGTTATTTGTGAGTCGAGACCCTTGTTTTCCATTTGTTTGAATTTATCACTTGATTTATCTTAGCCATTCGATTTGTCTTAATGTTTGAGATGATTCCTGACTTTGTCAATTTCGTATATTTTGCGACTCTGGTTTCTCTGGTCATCACTGTGTTGAATTTCGGGTATTGACTTGCTAATTTGTTGTGATAAATTACTGCTCGGATTTTGGGAAAGAAAACCACTGCTATATGAATTTCCTTTTATTCGAACTTTTCTTTGATGACCCACGGCTTTGACGATGTTGATTTCACTGTGACTTTGGTTACACCTTGCTTTGACTTTGGCCAAGACTACTACTTTGAATTCTATAGCATGTTTTACTTCGGCCTTGTCACTTCTTCGACTTGTGAATTATTTGATTCTATGAATATCATGGCATTGGGTTTTGATATTCGAATTTGACAGTGTTTATATTTTTGGTTTGTGGTCATCCTGCATTGCTTGATTTTGTTCACTGTTTCATTGCCTCTGATTTTTGCACTAAAATGCATATTGAGTTGTTTGATGCATCACTTGTTGTTGTCCTGTTGCCTGATCTTGGTTGCCTCTGCTCACTGTGATTTTCTTGAGTCTGATTTTAAGACTTGTTTGCAGCCTTCTGTCATAGGCATGTTGTATCATTGAGTCTGTACATTCATTGCTATGTAGTCTGCACTTTTGCCTTTTTGATCTCATGTAGTATTTTCTGTTGTCTGGTTTACTTGATGGCATTTAGTCTGGTGTAGTTGTACACTTGATTACTTTATAATTGTACATATATCTTCGAGTTTGCACTGCAAATATATGGGCTAGTGGCTATGCACATTGTTCTGATTCTTTATGAAGTCGCATCTGTACACTTGTTGACTTAGTCGGTTGCATCGGTTATGCATTGAGCTCTGGTGACATTTGAGTCTTGTTCCTGTTTTGCTTGAACTAGATTGCTATTTCATGGTTTGGCATTTATTGAGTTTATCGTGGTTAAACTATATAGTTTTTGTTTCATGTGTACCACTTGAAGCTGTGACATTTGCATTCGAGTGTGCACTAGGTCTCTGAGCTGGTGACATTTGATCCAGATTACTTCTGCTCTTTGGTCTGCATACCTAATGTGTTCACTGACTTGAAGTCTGATAGCACTCGAGTCTTGTTCAAGCTTGCATATGTACCATTCTGTTTTCACTTGAAGATGTACCTGGTTTTGATACATGTGCACGACTTGATTTTATTCATCATTGTATTTGTAAGTCTGATCACATGTGTTTGCAGTTTTGTATACAAGTGCTCGTGCATGCTTTAAGTCTTATCATTGTTGCTCCTTTTGGGTTGTAGTCTGAAGTAAATTGATTTTCTCGAGCGCATATGAGTTTATAATGTTGGTTTCACTGATAACATTGTTTTCATAAACAACATTGCAGTCTCTTGTTTGTAGTTCTACCCTTGTATTCATGTAGGGGCTGCATGTGTTCTGTCCACTTGTTCATTGCGGTTTGGCTTGGGTTTGAGCATCACTGATCTGATAATACTTGTATCAGTCTTTGATGTAGCATTGTGTACATGTGTCCTTGCTGATGTATATACTTTTTCCACGGTTTGTTCGCTTTGGTTCTGCTGTGTTATGCAGTTGTGTTGAGTCATGCTAGCCGTGACTTGACCTCTGCAGTTTTGATTTGCTATTAGTATTTGGTGTTGTGATGATTTCACATGCTGTAGTGGCGAGGCAGTGCACGCGTGCGTGTACTGCAGCCACACAGAAATTTGGGTTGATATGATCATTTTGTGATTTTCTAATTATCTATAGGTAGTTAGATTCTGAATTTCTAATTATTATTTAATAATTGGAATTTGTTGTTAATTGTCGTTTAGACAATTCTGTTGTTTTCTAAATTATCTTCATTGATAATCTTTTTATTTATCTTTGTTGATGATTTGAATTTGCTGATTTGTTGTTTAACACTGTTTAGTGTTATATCTACTGTTATCCGATTTCCTTGTTAAAGGATTGGATATACGAGATTTCTATGACTGTCGTCTATTTGCTATTTAAGTATTATTGCTTCTGTGCATTAATAACAGAGTTTGAATTAGACTGACCCGTGTATTATTTTCTTTTGAATTTAATACTCGGGTCAGACCGAGTTATTTCAGGTTGTTGATATCTTGCTTTGGGTTGCTGCTTGAGCTATGAAGTCTTTTCATATCTTTTGAAGTAGTCTTCGTCATTTTGTAGTAGTCAGTGTATCTGATTTAGGTTGATATGTATTCATGTATATTAGTCGATAATGTACCTGTATATATAACTTCCAGAGTCGACAGTTGTAGTTGTATCATATGTATTGTAACTGACATCAGTTATATATATATATATATATATATATATATATATATATATATATATATATGAGACTCTTATTATCTATGTTCCACATTTAGCTTACCTGTGTTATTATTATATATATTGTCCTAAACTATTATGAACCATTATAGTTCGTTTTATACTGGAATTGAGTATGTCGATGGGAGTAAATAAATAAGAGACGTGTTTTAAAAATATATACCACTCCTATCGAGATAACCAATACTAGTGTAAGGCCCAACTACGGATGGCCGCTCCTATCCAGCCTTATTCTTCGTAATAACAGACAGTATTTCTTTTAATACTCTTTGTTATTGTGATCATAGAGGTGGGGCGTCACATGTAATTTAAATTAGAAGTGAAAATATGACCGTGAATCGGTTTCCCGATTTTCAACGGTTTAACGAACGGAAATTGTTCGAAAGTCATTGCAACCTTGTTTATCTGTCACGTGCACATATATAACTCATAAATACAATATGTATACTTTACACATTCATACATTTATATATAAATAAATTTAAAAATATCTAAGATACTTTACAAAGCTTAACCCTTAAGCCATCCAAAAGTGAAATGCACATGGCTTGAAAGTGAATGAAGTGATGGAGCACATGGAGGGGGGGGTTAGTAACGTGTATTATGATGTGATGGGAGGGGAGTGGGCTAAGGGTAGTTTGGTCCATACACATTTAGATATTTTTCACAAATTTTTCTCTAAATACCCACCCATATCCTCCTTCATTCTTCACAAATTCATTCTTCTTCTTCTTCACCATTCTTGAGCTTCTAAATGCTCTTTAATGGCTTCTCCTCTTTAAGAGAGGTAGGAGGATTAAAAATAGTGGAGTGCTTAAGCACCAATCCGCCAATTACTCTCTAACCTCTTCTTAATCTACTTTTTCCTCTTCTCTTCTTTAATGGTGCTTGGCCGTGAACAATATGGAGGTGGGAAGGCATGGCCGTGAGCATTGGAAGGTGGTTGGAGTTGATGGCATAAGCATGAGGTGATGATGAGGGCATGGCCGAGAGCAAAGCAAAGGTAGAAGTGATGGTCAAGATTTAGGAGCAAGAAGGAGTTGAATTGGAGAAGTTTTGGTTGAGTTTAGTAATGATTTAGATGAAGTGTTGTGGTGATTTGAATGTTGGTAGGAAGTTTGGTTTGATTTATGGTGAGTACTCAATGTTTATTAAATAATAAATTATCTCTGTAACTACTTTTA
The DNA here is from genome assembly GCA_030737815.1 of Allium fistulosum. Lineage (NCBI taxonomy): Eukaryota > Viridiplantae > Streptophyta > Magnoliopsida > Asparagales > Amaryllidaceae > Allium > Allium fistulosum. The sequence continues at coordinate 684,743,760 of CM060905.1, read as the reverse complement.
AGTATGATAATATAACCATTTAATCTCTTGATGATTGTATGAATGTTTGATAACTTGTTTGATTATATGGTTGATAACTTGGCTGTGACAAATTATGAGAAATCATAATAAAAAGGGTTAAGTAATTAACCATGATTAATTAATGAAAAATAAATCCATACGGATGTGTATATGGAGTTTATTTAGCATCTTAATGGTTTTGAAAAGATAAAAAGATTGAAAATGAATATTATAATAATATAATATTAGGGAATGATTTAAAGGTGAAAAAAAGATTTAATATGGAAAATGTTGGTTTAAATGTTTGAAAATTGTTTATTAATGTTTTATAAACATTAAAGTTCAATTTGGAGAAGTTTTTTCAAATAATAAATTTGGAGTAAAAAATAAGCGCGTTGCATAACCGTAGTTTGTGATTTCGCACCGTAAAAGTTAAACCCTTATGTAGGATGGAATTGGAGTCGGATTTCTTTGCAATAAAAATTTTCCAAACTCTTATGACTATTATTTTAAAATAAAAGAAAAGTATCAACATTTCGTTTAGTAAATTTTGAAATATGAGCAAATCAAATTTTCAAGAAAATCGCGCTTTGGTAGTTCGGTGGCCAAAGACGCAAATGTTTTAAATAAATATTTTTAAAATGGTTAAAAATACGGAATAAATCTTATAAATTTTTTAAAATGTTTTAAAAGAGATTTGAGTTATAAAAATGAATTTTCAAATGATAAAAAGTCGTTTTGATCAAGCACTTTCCGCAGCACTTTTTCGTAGCACTTTTCTATAACTTTTAAATTATAGTTTTAAACACAACCATTCTTTTTCAAATCTTTTGTAAATGTTTTTAAATGATTAACAAAGTATTTTAAAAGTAATTTGAAGGATTTATAGAATGGCTAAATAATTTTTTAATGATTTAGAGTCGATTAAATAAATTGATCGCCTTATGGGTGTCAGAGAGATAATGTCTAGGCTTGAGTTTGGAAAACCAGTTTCCTACTCTCCCGGCTATCCAGACTGGCCCGACGGATGGGATAGTAAATTTAGTTTACTCGGATCAAAATTTCCCAAAGTATAAATATATAATTTTCCAAATTTAAATAACTTGGATTGCATGGAAATGATTTGTAAATGTTTTTCTAAGTAAAAAGTGAAACGATTTGGAATTATTCCAAGATTAAAAAGGTTTTAAAATTAACCAAATGATTTGATAAACGAGGCTTAATGATTCCATATACTGTGAAGAAGATAAAGAAATGATTCAATGATTATATCTCTAAAAGATATCTATGAATGAATAAAAAGATGAATTAAATTGATTAATGATTGATAATCATTTACAAGCTTAACATCTTTTTAATCGATGATTGGTTTGAAGGAACCGGGGTCGGATTTGGGTAACTCCTATCCGAAAACCACATGGAACCAATGTATATGTTTGAAAGTGAAGACATGTTGAAGATGATGATTATTTAAGATCAGAGATCTTCAGAATGTAGTGATTGCTATCACGAGTCCCAGGGGTTTACCCCACATTATATTTATATGGCAGTGGTGTCTGCATTCTGAAATCCTCATTGTATTGAAGACCAGAGATCTTCATAGCGGAAGGACTGCTTGTTGACATTCTCTGGGTAGCTCCCAATATAGAGACATTTATTTAGCAGTGGTCCTATCGTGTTTTGAAATCTTCGGATTGCAAGGACTACTCGCTACTAATGGTAGTAGGAGGAGTTCCTTCAGTTTCGTTCAGACCCAGAACGAACTTGTATGGAAGAATGTCTAACAGTGCATTTATGATCATATTAATTGATCTCTATCAATGTATTATCTGCTTGGTGGTGGAGAAGGCAACTTCTCTTAGCCTAACACCCTTTCCTAAGACGTACGACCTCAGGAGTTATACGTTGGTAGAAATCAGTTGTGTGATTAAGGAATGACAATGTGGCATTCTAAGTGGAATGAGCTTTATGGAAGAATAAAGCGTTGCTTTGTGAATAACAAAGCGTGGTTTGTTAATATTGAGCATAGCCTGACGAGCCTCACATCCCAGAGATGATAAAGGTAATTATGTGGTCTACAAGGCATATATTTCAGGCTATTGGTTGTATGAGTATAAGGGAGTCCAGTGGAATCTGGATCCTCAAGGCATATAGTGGCTTGCTTGTGAAAAGTGATAAGGCTAAAGGATATAGGTAGTGTAGCAAGTGCAGTTCTAGGTGACTTTTTGAGAAAAGCGATTAAGGCACCACAAGAACCAAAGTTGCTATGCATGGATCAAAGGAAAAGGCCACTAGTTCCCTATCATGTTGGAAATCCAATTCAAATACGAGCTTTACGGTTTTTGATTGTATTTCCAAAATAGCTGTAATGCTTTGCAAACATTTCAGCTACCCCTTTAGTATCATATATTATGTCGAGGTATATTCCGTTGATGTTAGTGCCACAATTGATCACTGACACCCAAACGCAAATGAAAGCACCAACTAACAATCACAGATAACAGATAGAGTGTATGTAGAGAATATAAATATGAAGAACAGTCAAAAAAAAAAAAGCAGTACTAACAGAGGATTTATACTGGTTCGGCTGACTCTAGCCTACGTTCAGCCCATAAATTTCCTTTTTATTGATATTAGAATCAATTACAATTACAATCCAGAGTTTTTAATACAATAATGGCAGAGTAGCCTCAATGAAGAAGAAGGGAAACAAAATGAAAATCCCTTTTCTGAAGCACCGCCTGTTGTATTTATAGGCAAAACCCGAGTTACTGGGCTTCCTGAGTGGTCCGGGCCCATCAAAACCTTTGCCGACCCCGAATCCATCATTACGACCAACCCTGAGTTCTGGATATGCCGACCTGACTTTTCCTAAGTAATGAACCGAAGTAGTCTTATGCTTGACTCGAAGTAAACTAGGCTGGAACTCGAAGCAATATATGCACCGACCTCTAAGCTTTGTGCCGATCCCATTCATCTTTCATAGCTGACCCCTACTTGAATCCTAAGCACCGACCTGAAGCATTGGGCAAGCCGACCCGAAGCTAACACAAACGCCGACCCGATTCCAACATGCCAACCCGAGTAATGTTAAGCACCGACCCGAAGTCTGTTTCCAATGCCGATCCCTACTTCACGTCGATCCTATCCATGTGCCTACCCAGAGTTTTGAGGATGCCGACCCAGAGTTTGGAGGATACCGACCCGATCTAGTTCGTTCCTAGCACCGACCTGGGTTTCTTCCAAGGTCGACCTGAGTTCCTTGAAGACGCCGACCCCTTTGCAATAGCTGATCTCTCCAAGATGCACATCGACCCGAAGCATGTTGAATGCCGACCCAGAGCTAGTCCCTCTCTGACTCGAAATAGCTACCATGAAAACTCGAAGCAAACCCAAATACGACTCAAAGCAAACTCCAGGCAACCCGCGACAACTTGACTTTTGTCAAAACTCGTATTTCAAGTATCCCGCGCCTTTTGTCCATCGACTATGCCAAATCCTAGATTCATAATCATTTTTATCATCCATGGCTGATCGTCTATCCATCCAGTCGAGTCGAACTCATAGTATTCCAACCTCGACAACCGTGCAATTGATTGGGTTAAATCCACATGTATGATGCCTTGCCAAAAGGCGGGCTAACACTTTGCCCCCCAAAACATGCCTGTCGATCAAAAGGCGTGTTTTGAATGGCTTCAAATCAAATATCCAAAGTCTGCGATTGTTCCGAGTCGTTATCTATTTCAAAATATATTTATCAAATCCACAATCTCTCCGGGCCATTTCGTTCAAGTCCGAGACCTATCTGGGTCCTATAATCCAAATTCGGGACCTCGTCGTGTCCAAATCCAAAGCTAGGACCTCTCCGGGTCCTAAAACCTACATCTGGGACCTCGTCGGGTCCATATCCAAAATCGGGACCTCTCCGGGTCCTTAGCCAAATCCGTAGCTATTCGACGCCGCTATTTGAATCCACATCATAACTTGGAAGTCAGTGATCAAATCTTACGATCTCTCTGGATCGTTCACAGCCTCTCCGGACCCTTGTTAAGCTCAATCCAAACTTAACGATTGAATAGGTAAATCCAGTCGCGCTCCGGCGAAGCTACCTATCCCTTGCACTCTGGTTCATTGTCCCTAAACATTAAGCGATGTCCTGATCCTCCTAGACCGGTATCAGCCTCTCCAAGCTCTTACTGGATCCCATCCTACCACTCTCCGGTAAAGGGGAAACAACGTTGAGCGAGCCGATCCTATCGCTCTCCGACGAAGCGGCGTCGCTCCCTGCACTCTGGTTCAGTATCCCTGAACATAAGTGATGCCATAACCTAAGTCCTAGACCAATTATAGCCTCTCCGGGCTCTTGCTGGATCCCATCCTATCACTCTCTGGCGAAGGGGAAACAATGATGAGCGAGCCGATCCTATCGCTCTCCGATGAAGAGGCGTCGCTCCCTGCACTCCGGTTCAGTGTCCCTGAACATAAAGCAGTTAAATTCTAACTGACTTCCAATATCCATTCCCTAACTCTCCGGTTAGGGATTTGTTTCATAAAATCGAAATTCATTCATTAAATCCAAGTTCCAAATATCCAACAAGAAAAATAGAAAAAACTAAGTGCTGCCTCTCCGGGCGGAGCAGCCTATTACCATCTCAGAGCATGCCTGGGAATCGCTCTGGTTCCCTTACATGTGTAAGTGGCATAGTTACTGTTTATTTTTTAAGACAAAATCAGAAAAGATTATTCGGTGAATCCTGAACTCGGCCCTTACCATCACGATCAGCGGTTGATGAGTCGTGACCCCAATCCAAGGTCGTTCCTGTTTGATCCAAGCGGTAGCTGCTTGTGTTCTACCGCTCTCGTCCGGTCCCTCATATACTATGCAGTCTGCCACTTCTGACATGCTCCTCCACCACGTCCTTCAAGTGGTGGCATTCCTCCGTGGCGTGCCCTTCCAGCTCATGGAATAGGCAGTACTTCCAGCTCCTGCGTTCCCGTTCTGTGGGATCCCTCCTGGGTGGTTTCCGATAGGGGAGCTGCCCTCGTGTATCCATATAAATCCATTCCAGATTATCTGTCAAGTCCGCGTACGTCGCGAATTTAGGTTCCCGACCTCTCCTTCGTTTGTCAGAACTACTATATCCATCGTCCTGCTTGCACTTTCCTTTATCCATTCCACGTCCTTCTCCAGACGTTCCTTCGCCTTGCACATCATTTATCTCTTGCCTTTCGGCACGTGAATTCTCTAACTGAATGAATCTTTCTGCCTCATGATAGAACTCTCCAAGATCCTGTGGTTGATCCTGTGCTAATGAATCCTTAAACTCAGTGCCTTTAGCAATCCCTACTACCGCCGCCATTAAGATCATTGATGGATTCGGGCAATCTACTGAAGCTACAGCTGCATTAAATCGCATTAGAAAACCTCTCATGGACTCTCCAGTCCTCTGCTTCATTGATGCCAGTGTCATTACATTCTTGGGTCATGTCACGTGGACCCTGAACCGTCTCATGAAGCATTCCACTAACTCGCCCCATGTCCTGATCGATCCATTCTCCAGCAGCCTAAACAAAAGCGCAGTCAAATATGTTAAGAATAAAGGAAAACATCTTTCCATCACCTCCTCAAATGCCCCCAGCACTTCTATATGCCTGATGTATCTGGTTACATGCATAGTTGGATCTGATTTTCCATCATAGGCCTCAAGTGTTGGCAGTTTGAATTCTGGAGGGTTCCTTGCGTTTCTGATATTCGAAGTGAACGGACTCCGACTGACTTCTTCCAAGCCTCTGCTCGGTTTCCCTCCTCTCATAATCCTTCTAATCAATCCAGCCATCCGCTTATCTCCATCCGGGGGTGGTCCTCTGTTTGCATCTCCAACCTGCCGCCCATGTCCTGGAGGATATTCCGGGTAATACTCCTCGTGCTGCTCATTTGTAGTTGCGTTGGTTCTAGCTCGCTGAGCTTCATTCACGGTCCTTCCAGTATCCAATCCCGGGGGTCTGCCACCAGGCCTTTGCTGATTCCTTCAATCTCTCCAGTCCGGTTCTGGTTCTGACCTCCAGAGACTTCTACAGCCCCAGCTCCTTGCTCTGCATTGCTAGCAGCTGTTGTTGGTCCATTCCCTTGACTTTGTGCTCCAACTTGTCCAATCTACCGAAGTAGGTTCTATATCATATCCTCTTGTCTCTTTAATGTCATCTCCATCTCATCTCTAGTGATATAGATTGGGGCCTAATTAGCTCTAGAGGAAGCCTCCTGACTTCTCTCTTGCTGACTCCTTTCCGTTCTCTGTATCCTGGTTGATTGCTTTGCCATAGTCTCCAGAATCCGAGTTCCTAAGCCTTTGAATCCAGAATCCAAGCTTTTCAATCCCTAAGTGCTAGCTTTCTCAGTGAAAGTACCAAAATGTTAGCGCCAAAATTGGTCCCTAACACCCAAACACAGATGAAAGCACCAACTAACAATCATAGATAACAGATAGAGTGTACGTAGAGAATATAAATATGAAGAACAATAAAAATTAAAAAGAAAGCAGTAATAACAGAGGATTTATAGTGGTTCGGCTGACTTTGCCCTACGTCCACTCCAGAAATTTCCTTTTTATTGATATCAGAATCAACTACAATTACAATCCAGAGTTTTTAAGAAAATAATGGCAGAGTAGCCTTAATGAAGAAGAAGAAGGGAAACAGAATGAAGATCCCTTTTCTGAAGCCCCGCCCGCTGTATTTATAGGCAAAACCCGAGTTACTGGGCTTCCTGAGTGGTCCAGGCCCATCAAAACCTTTGCCGACCCCGAATCCATCATTACGACCGACCCTGAGTTCTGGATATGCCGACCTGAATTTTCCTAAGTAATGACCCGAAGCAATCTTATGCTTGACTCGAAGTAAACTAGGCTGGAACTCGAAGCAATATATGCACCGACCTCTAAGCTTTGTGCCGATCCCATTCATCTTTCATAGCCGACCCCTTCTTGAAACCTATGCACCAACTCGAAGCATTGGGCAAGCCGATTCGGAGCTAGCACAAACGCCAACCTCCTGAAACGCCGACTCGATTCCAACATGCCGTCCTGAGTATTGTTAAGCACCAACCTGAAGCCTGTCTCCAATGCTGATCCCTGCTTCACGCTGATCCTATCCATGTGCCGACCCAGAGTTTTGGGAATGCCGACCCAGAGTTTGGAGGATTCCGACCCAATCCAGTTCCTTCCTAGCACTGACCCGGGTTTCTTCCAAGGCCGACCCGAGTTCCATCAAGACGCCGACCCCTTTGCAATAGCCAATGCCTCCAAGATGCATATCGACCTGAAGCATGTTGAATGCCGACCTAGAGCTAGGCCCTCTCTGACTTGAAATAGCTACCATGAAAACTCGAAGCAAACCCAAATACGACTCGAAGCAAACTCTAGGCAACCCGCGACAACTCAACTTTTGTCGAAACTCGTATTTCAAGTATCCCGCGCCTGTTGTCCATCGACTATGCCAAATCCTAGATTCATAATTATGTTTACCATCCGTGGCTGATTGTCTATCCATCCTATCGAGTCGAACCCATAATATTCCAACCTCGACAACCGTGCAATCGATTGGCTTAAATCCGCCTGTACGCTGCTTTGCCAAAAGGCGGGTTAATAGTTGACCTAGTCCGGATATATTACCATAGACTTAGTTCGGGTATTGATACTTGTTTTATATATATTTACTTGAAATTTTTTTTCGAAACCCATGTCATTAAAGACAATATCAAAGTGTTTTTCAGTATAAATTATTTTGGTTATCGTAAGGTAAAAACCCGTCCGTGTTTATGTGTAGAGAGTATTACGAGATACTATTCTTTTCAAAGGTTTTGTTCAGTACCCATCAATGACTCCATCATACGCTTATGGTTCGAGTATCTCACACTAGTTTATCAAGCCTGATCCGGGTATTTTTAATACTCGAGTCAGATCCGAGAAGTTTCAGATTTAGCTGAAGACGCTTGGAGTTTCCAGAGGAGAGCTAGAGATCTTTATCTACATATGGCGTATTCTATTATCCGCTACATGTATTGTATTTGTTCTATCTTTATTTCTTTTCCCCTAACGTTCAGGCTTTTTGGCACTTGGATTTGAGACATGAGTATGTATTAGTGTCAATTTTTGAGGGTCGAAAATCCCGTTTGTTATAATATGTGTGTGTATATATATGTGTATATATATATGTGTGTGTATATATATAGCCCGGTAATCCCAAATTGATACTAAGGAACTGGGTACTACCAAATAGTACCAAAGGTTTCGTTACCGGAAGGGTGATACATAGAAACTCGAAAATGAATACCGATGATGTTGCAGTCATTATTGAAATTATTTTCTAGCAATAGAAGTGAGTTCCGTGCTTTCTGTCTTCTTAAAAATCCTTAGAAACATTTCTATTCATAAATACTTTCTATAATACTATTATTATTTTCCAAAAACCTTGAAAATCTTTTTCCAAAAACACCGAGATTTAAGTCCTCAAATTCCTTACTTAAATCCTTTTTATTTATAAGCCATATTTGAATCAATTTTATAGCTTCTTCTATAAAATCATTTCACAAATATTTACAAAATATTATGGCTTCTCTTAATAAAGACTGCTATTAAAATCATTTTTTTGCCTAACATTATCATCGAACGCCTTATAGTCAAATCTTGAAACTTAATTCACAAGGTGTTTGTTTCAATGTTCTCACAATTTCAATTTACCCAACCTATGTTTTAAAAAGGGAAATTTATGATAAATCAACAAACAATAGTCGATGCCCAAAATTGGACGAGTACGACTAGTCAAACAATAAATGATAATAATAATCATTTCCTAGCAAATAAGCACATAAAAAATAACTATATCAATTCTTAAAAATCATCCTTTTATATACAAAATATACTCCTAAGTAAAATTATTTCATTTACCATTTTAAAACAATATTGTGTCGATTAGTTTAGTTCAAGTGTTTGGAGATCCCTATTAATAACGATAGCTACTTATATTGACCAGAATCCATGTACCACTCAGCAGACCAGTTAATACAATATAAAACATTTTTATATGGCGCCAACAAATATGCGCTCTTATATATGTAAACACTTATTCTAGGGTGTTACTTACCCTATCTCTAATGAGTTTACCCTATCAGTGCCAAGTGTTACAACCCGCCTTTTCGATCCCCAAAAGTCGACACTAATACATCCACGGTATTCACATGTCGAACATCTAAGTGCCGAAAAGACAGATTGTCAGGGAAAAAGAAAAAGAAAAGAATAGAATCTCACAAACGTGACGAGTAAATATAATACTAAACAAGTCTTTACGAAAAGAAAGAGGATTTAATATACATACATTTATCAGAGTACAATTATCTTATCATCAATCCCTAGACAGTTATAACAACATGCCCTTACAATCTATGATAAATGCAATAAGAACCAAAATAGTGGAAGATAAAAGAAAATACGGGAGTATGTATTGGATGCATCCAGCTCATCTCCTGAAAGCTCCAAAATGTCCAGCTAAATCTGAAAAATATGCTTGGGGTGACCCAAGCATTATAAGAAAAATAACGCCCGGATCAGTCTAGTAACACAATCAAATGGATTCACTTAATGTTATAAAAAACTTTCAGAAATAAAGGTATCTCGTAAAACTACGCCGCACATAAACACGTACGGGGTTTTACCTTACGATAACCAAATCATTTTTATAATGAAATCCAATGATATTATAATAACGTCTAGGGTAAATTAAATATTAATCATAGACGAAATAGTTATATTATTTAAATTCCATCATAATAGGTATACAATCAAGTCCGTAAAGGAACGTATTGGAGAATGGATTCTATACAATGAAAAGGCACCAGGTTACCGTCTGTCGTAGTACACCTCTAGAAAAATATACTGAGGGCCTCATATAGACCGCCTGCTAACACAAGAGAAGTGTAACAACCCGCATTTTTTTGGATGCCCTAAAATTTTAAATTGTAGATATTTAAATATTTAATTAGTTTATTTTATCGATGAGGTGAAAACTCGATTTTCGCAGATGAACTTTTTAGGATTCAGGATTATTTCCATTGAGTACAGATGGTCCGAGCAAGCCAGAATGGGTATAAACATTAATTTATTTTGACTGTTTGGTTTTAAGTTAGAAGGTCGAGTTCGGTTCGTAAAATTAAGCAATTCGAAAATTTAAATTCTGTTTATATTGGAATTAAGTCCTGAAACTAGTTCCATTAAGTTTATAATAGGGGTATTTGGCTGGAAATGCCAGTGAGCATACCTTGATTGGAGTTTATGAATTTTGGACGTGAATAGTGCTAGTTAGAACATCTATATAAGGACCCATACCCTTCTTTCATTGGCCAAACTCATAACACCCTACCCCTAAAATCTAATGGTCGTTATTGCGTCGGCCACCAGAGGCTATTTCAGGCAAAGTGTCCAACTAAGAAGTTGTTGGCATGGGTGAGATGAAGGCAATGACTATTTGGAACGAGCTATTTCAACGTGGGGTAGCCAGTATTTTAGTTCGACGGCGGCGATTTTAATGCTGTTCAATCTTGTCAACGACAATGAGTTGGAATAAGGGTGAGGGCTTTGGAGGCATATAAGGCAGGGCGGTCGACTGTGAGGATGCGGCGGCAACTGGTGGTCCAAGGTGGCGGTAGTTCGGCGATGATTGAATTCAAAAAAGGCGGCCGGGGTTTTGGAACGAGAGAATTAAGGTTTGATAATTTGGTGATTAGCGAATTAATGATGTAATTAGTTAATAATTATATTGTTTAATTTGAAATCCTATTAAACCAATATCATGATCATACAAGGTCAGATATGGGTGCGGTTAGTCGCGTTGGCTCGTGGAATCGTTAACTACATTTTGGAATTAGATTCGTGGAAATTGGACTTGTAGAATTTCAAGCTAAAATCGAACTCTATTCGACTTTGATGAAACTAGAACACTTTGGTGATAACTGAAATTTCGGTGAGTATAACTCATCTCTTTGGATAAATCAATATGTATATAGTAGATAAATTTTTCTATTGTGTTTGGTTGAAATTGTTGGTCGATTGATTAAAATATCCACTTTGAAATGCAATTGGTATTTAAAAATTGAAATACAAGAAAATTTGTAGAGAAATCTGGATTTCTAAAATTTTGCTTATTAATTTTCAATTATATTCCTATTGTTTTATTTCAGTTACAACCCTATTATATGGATTGATAATTGCTAAATCTTGATTGTTTAGCATTATTAGTTATGTCATTGTTATATGTTCAAATTAACCCTTGTAGTGATAAAAATCAATAACAATATTGGTTAAGTGCTTTGGTGACATTTAGCCTCAATTTAGCATTTTGAAATACTATTAATAGTTGTTTTGGCTTGAAATGGGTTTTTAATTTGGAGAATTATTTTAAATATAATCTTTGGGTTTTCTGGAATATTTTTTTTAAGTAGATTTTGAGCTTCTCTACTTTACCCCAATCTTTTTATTGGTCCTTTTCTAAATCATTTAGAAATGTTTTAAAGTGGTTTAACAATCATTTAATAAGGATTTAATGTTTTTTAAATATTGTTTATTAATGTTTAAAAGTTTTTCGTTTCTATTCAATATTGTTTTAAGGTAATTTATTAATATTTTAATATTGTGAAAAGTTATTTATTTAAATAATTGATATTGTTTGAAGATAATAATAATAATTTATTAATAATATTTTGGAAGTTAATTATATATTATAATAAGGTTTTTGAAGATTAATTATTAATTATTATATTAATAATGTTTGAAATTATTAATCATTATATTAATAATGATTTGAAGTTATTAATTATTATACTAATAATGTTTTGAAGTAAATTAATTATTTCATTAATGATGTTCTAAAGGAAATTGACTGTGTTATTAATGTTGTTGAAAAGCTAATTATTTATTTATTTATGATGTTTAAAGTTAATTAATTTATCCTATTAATTGTATTTAAAATAGTAATTTGGTTTATAAAGGAATTTAATTTAATAAAGAGTTTATAAATGAAAGAGGAGTTTTGTATTTACAAAGCATTTTTATAGAGACTTTATGAAGAATTTTTATAAAGGGATTTTAGAAAAGATTGTTATAAAGTAATTTTAGAAGGGATTTTTATAAAGGATCTTTATAAAGTAGTTCTATAAAAGAATAAAGTTTTATAAATGCGTCTAAAGATTTATAAAAGGAGTTTATAAATAGTTTTATGGATTTATAAAAAGACTTTATAAATGGTTAGAAATTTATAAAAGAGTTTATAAAATATTTTAGAAATTTATAAAAGAGTATTATAAATTATTTTTGATATTTACAAAAGAGTTTTATAAATAATTTTGGAGATTTATAATAGGAGTTTTATAAATGATTTTTGAGTTATATAAAAAGGGAATTTATAAAAAAAGATGAGATTGGTTTTTAAAAATGATCTTTAAATAATCATGGTGGTATGGAAACATCTTCCCATACTGAATACCAAATAGGAAATCTTTCTCAGGTTTTGTGAATATACTTATACAGTTGAGATAATTGTATAAGTACATTTTTTAAGTAGTGGAAGTGTAGTGTTTTGTGAATATACTTATACCGTTGTGATAAGTATATAAATACATTTTCTAAGCAGTGAAAGTGTAGTGTTTTTATGAATATACTTATACCATTGATGTAACAACCCGCATATTTTACGAATTTAATATTTAAATATTTTACTTAAATATAAAATAGTTAATCGGATTAAAGTCCGAAAAGCTACTTTTTGCAAACAGTCGAATTGGGACTCGAGACCACTTCCATTAAGTCCAAAATGGCGTTTGCGACTCTTTTAAGTATAAACATCGATATATTTGGAGTAAGTTGAATTTTGCTATTTTCTATTGGGCTTTGGGTTTGGGTTTCACCCCAACTATCTCTATGACCTAGTTCAGCCCTCCCCTCTCCTCTCCACTTATTCATTTCATTTCTTTTTCTCAAGCTCAAAATTGAAAATGGGGAGAGGAATGGGAAATTAGAAATCCCAAGCCCTAGTTTTCATTTGCAAATCCAAGTTTTGCTCCAAATTCAAAGAGAAGCATTTGTAAGCATCATCTCCTTCTTCTCCAACTCATTCTCTCTTTGATTTCAGAAAATTCCTAGACCTAATTTGGGAAGTGTTTCTCTTTTAACTTAGATTCAAGCTTCTTGTGTTGAGATTGAAGTGTGGTTGATCTTCCCTTGTCTTCAAGCTTCTCATTCATTATTTTTGGGTTCAAAGGTGAGATTTTTATCTCACATCTATGTCTATTTCTATCATTAATGTTAGGTATGAATTCCTAACACATATCCATGTTCAATTGTTTTTGGTTAGAATTGATTTGGTGAACATTTCAATTTTTGGTGTTTTGAAGTCAAAACTTTGAAAATCCTTGTTTGGATGTTTGATCATGCTTTTTGTGGTGCACCGAAGAGCCTATAGGGCTGGGTTGCCGATTAGCATAAACCCTTAGCGCTGTTGCTCGTCCGGTTGCAATTGGGAAGAGTTTTGCTCTTCTCTTAGATAGGTTTGGAAGTGCTGGAAACAGGTTCCGGTCGACCGAAGCTCTGGTTCGGCCGACCGACCTGCTACCAGAACACATCTCTGGTTCTGGTCCAGTCGACTGGCATACCGAGTCCGGTCGACTGACCAGCATCCCGAGGATTTTTCCTGTCTGAGTTTGGTCAACCGGACTCAGTGGGCCAGTCGACCGACCTGCTCCTATTTTGCCTATTATGTCTATTTTTGCCTGTTTTGCTTGATTTCCAAATTTTATCGATTCGTGTTGATTCCCATTTGTTGTTATCATCTATTATTAACGTTGATGACCTCTTTTTCGGGACTTTTGAAAATATCTATTTTGATGGATTCGGTATCGATTTCTTTGGATTTGATTCACGTCTTCGAACGTGGATTTTTGTGATTGATTGTTTCTACAATCATTTCTGTGATTTGTCACTTTAAAATATAAAGGTTTTCTATACTAGTAGTAAATATTCAAACTCTTTTACAAAGATGATTTTGACTCTATTTTAAATATAAAAGCTTGTTTTCAAAACCGTTTTCTAATCTATTAGTATACACAAACCTTTACCTCATTCGTATGAGAAAATATAATTAAACGGCTTAGCAAAACAAGTGGTATGAAACGCTTGCGTTTTCTTCGTCGGTTAATTTTTGGACTTGTTCGATTGAAAATCTTGTGACAATTTTCGAGTGGAAATCTACAATTTGTTCGTAAATATTTAAGTTAAGCTAGTGGTTATGGGACATGAAGCTAAACTCATATATTTACTGGCTTAGTGTAATTCACACTTTTTATTGATCGATGATGATCATTTTGTGATTTAGACTAGCGATGTGCGATGTCTATTTGTCTGCGAGGGAGACTAAACCCCGTTTCTGTGGAACTTCGGTTCAATTTGGCGGGGTAGCGACCCATGGTCTTCGGACCGTTTATGGAGCTTCGGCTCAATTTTTAATGGTTAGCGACCATGGAATAGCGTTCCATTTGTGATACACGTGTTGGTGAGTTTTCATGCTCCCGTTTGTGATAGGCCTCCCCCTTTTGTGATTTCTGTATTTCTATTTGATGATTTCTAGAATTTTTGTTTCGCCTCTTTATGTGATTGGCAATTAGATGTTTGTCAATATTGGTGGTTGGGTGATTAAAATAAAGAATATGACATTCTTTTTGGTACTTTTAGATTCTTGAGATATTGTATGATCTTGTTGTTGTTTTATAGCATATTTATTCTAGTATGACTTTATCGTTATCATACGTGCTTATTATATCTCTGCTTATATCTCATTCCTTTATCTGATATTTATAGCTTGACTGATCCGTTTATTATTTTCTTATTAAATAATACTCGGGTCAGACCGAGATGTTACAGGTGCTTCTACTTGACTCCTTATCTGGGATCATCTTCTGACTTTTGTCCAACTACATTACACTTGTAGTTTTAGATGTTCTACATTTGAGATATAGACTCCATGATGTAAACATATTCTTTTGTCTAGCACTTGTATCTATTCTTTTTGTGATATTGTGGCTCTTATTTGACCACTACTCTGATGTACACATTTTTGTGTTATATATTCATATCTGTTTTCCGCCTTTGTGATATGAATATCTATGACTGATTTATGTTATGTTTATTTCTATATTCGTTTCCGAGGGCCACTTAGCCATCGTGTGGTAGCTTTGAGTTTGCATCGGTATGTCGGATTTCCTCTTGAAACGAAATGCATGTTATACTATCTGACATATCGGTACTCGCACAAGGCAATTGCATGGATGGTCGCTCCTCAACAGCCTTATTCTTTGCGCTAGCTGACGGCATTACCCCGTAGTGTTCTTGGCTAGCGTGGGTATAGAGGTGGGGCGTGACAACATGGTATCAGAGCCAAACTTCGGAGCAATGTAGAATAATCTAGCAAGGATCATTGTCCTAAGTCTTTCTTAGGAATCGTGCCATAAGATTTAATTCGAATCATTGAAACCGTTCTATCCTATTTCTTTTTATGATTCCTTGTTTTATCAATCAAGTTTGCTTGATATTTGTTTTGAGAGTAACCTTTTCTTTTTCTTTCTTTCTTTCTTAAAGAAGGGAAATGGTTAGACCAGGCCGTCCCAGCGCCGGTCAATTTAGTGCTACTCCCCCGATGGAGTTTTTATGTCTGCCCAGCAACTTCTTGATCTTGTAAAGAATGCTCAAGCAGCAGGTTCTATTCCAGAGCCTACTCACCCTAAGTCTGGATTTGCACGCTTGTGCAACGATTATACCAACTTGGGTGGGAAGCCATTCAAAGATTCTGAAACTATTATTGAAGTCCAAGCTTGGCTCAGAACATGCAATCGAATCTTTTCTCGCATGAATCTTATTGATCTTCACCGAGTCCAGGTGGCCTCTAGTATGCTTCAAGAAAGGGCATTAGACTGGTACGAGCTTCTGATTTGTGAAATTAATGAAACGGATCTTACTTGGGAGCAATTCCGGGAACGATTCGAATTAAAGTTTGTGCCAGAAGCTGAGAAGGTGACTTTGGCCTGTCGTTTCATAGACCTTGTTCAAGGTGAATCCTCCGTGGCAGATTATGTCGCATCCTTCGAGTCACTTTCTAAATACGGGGTTGAATACATAAACACCCCATTGAAGAAGAACCAAAGATTTGTTTATGGCTTGAACAAAAATCTCAAGAAGCCATTACTTCTAAAATTAGAAGTTTCTTTTGATCAACTCATCGATATCGCTCTTCGTCTTGAAGAGGCAGATAGGGAGAGTGATGTTGAAGTGGTAGGTGCCAAACCAAACTTCAACAACAACAAGAAAAGGCCTATAAAGTCCAAAGGCCCATATCCTAATAAGAAAGGAAAACAAGCAACTCCTGTACCAAAGACTTCTTCCTCTAGTAGTGGGCAATGCTACAACTGTGGTTCTAAGGACCATTATGCGAATAAGTGTACAAAGCCCCGTGCTTGTCGCTATTGCAAAAGCCCGGATCATTATTTATCTGCATGCCCAGACTCCAAAACAAGAAAGAGGGAAAGTTAAATGTTGCTCAAGCCCCTGGCAACACATCTCGTGGTCAAGGTATATCTCATTCTATCCTTAATGGCATTATTATATTTCGTGATCATCCTATTCGAGTTCTTTTTGATACGGGTGCGTCCCATTCCTTTATATCAAAGGAACTTGTTGATACTTTTTCTTCAAGTGTTGTTGCTTTAATGACTTCTTTGAGGATCGCGAATCCGGTTGGTGGATCCGCAACCCTCAGTTTACTTTGTAAAGATGTCGAGATTGTTTTATGTGGTTTTTCTTTCCAAGCCGATTTGCATGTCATGCGTTATTTAGGCTTCGGAATGATTTTGGGAATGGATTGGCTTAACCGTTATGAAGCTCATATCCTATGTCCTGAGCGGACTATTTATCTTCGACATCCTCTATCTGTTAAGCAGATTTCGATTATTCTTAAAGATTCGGATTCCACTTTGG
The DNA here is from genome assembly GCA_030737815.1 of Allium fistulosum. Taxonomy (NCBI): domain Eukaryota; kingdom Viridiplantae; phylum Streptophyta; class Magnoliopsida; order Asparagales; family Amaryllidaceae; genus Allium; species Allium fistulosum. Next base: position 684,726,697 of record CM060905.1, on the reverse strand, counting down.
CGGCATCTTTATATTCTTTAAATCCTCATGATGATGATAATGATGATGAGGAAGATGTCATTTCTCTTATTCACGTTGTTCGTGAATTTTCCGACATATTCGAGCCCGTTCTAGGATTACCACCTAAGCGAGCAATTGAGTTCCGAATTAATCTAGTCCCTGGAGCTCTACCTATTACTCGTCCTCCTTATCGTATGTCCAATAAAGAAAATGAGGAGATGCGCAAACAATTATCCGAATTGGAAGCAAAGCAATTTATTCAATCTAGTTCCTCTCCATGGGGAGCTTCGGCTATTTTTGTGAAGAAATCTGATGGTACACTTAGGCTTTGCGTTGACTACCGCAAACTTAATGATCTCACCATCAAGAATAAATATCCCTTACCGCGGATTGATGATTTATTCGATCAACTTAGTGGTGCTAAAGTCTTTTCACAATTAGACTTAGCAACCGGTTTTCATCAGCTCCGTATTGCAGAGGATAGTATTCCTTTGACATCGTTCCGTACTCGTTATGGATCTTATGAATGGCTTGTTATGCCATTTGGTTTGACAAATGCTTCAGCTTATTTCGTCGACCTTATGAATCGAGTTTTCAAAGACTTCCTCGATCGATTTGTTCTCATCTTTATTGATGATATTCTTGTGTATTCAAAAACCGAGGAAGAACATGAAGAGCATCTTCGGATTGTGTTGGAAACTCTTAGGAGTAATCAATTAAAAGCAAAATTTTCTAAATGCCACTTTTGGCAATCTCGTGTGAAGTTTCTTGGTCACATTATTTCCGAATCCAGAATTTCCATGGATCCTTCAAAGATTGAAGCGATTCAAAATTGGAAGAGACCGGAGAGTGTGATGGAAATTCGTAGCTTCCTTGGATTGGCGGGCTATTACCGTCGGTTCATAAAAGACTTTTCTAAAATTTCCATGCCTCTCACTAGTTTGACAAAGAAGGGAGTTAAGTACATTTGGTCGGACAAATGTGAAGCTTCATTTCAAAAATTAAAAGAACCCCTTTCCGATGCTCCTATTCTTGTGATTCCCGAAGGAAACCAAGATTTTGTTGTGTATACTGATGCTAGTCGCGTTGGATTGGGTGCCGTTCTTATGCAAAGAGAACGTGTTATTGCTTATGCTTCTAGGCAATTGAAGCCAGCCGAGACTAGATATGCCACTCATGATTTAGAGCTCGCGGCTATTGTTTTCGCTCTTCGAATTTGGCGTCATTATCTTTTGGGAAAAAAATTTATTCTTTACACAGATCATAAATCTTTGAAGTATTTTTTTTCTCAAAAGGAACTTAATTTGCATCAACAACGTTGGCTCGAATTTCTTGCATCATATGATCTTGATATTCTTTATACTCCCGGAAAGGGAAATCGTGTTGCCGACGCCCTTAGCCGAAAGCAACAAGCGGTTGTTTCTATGATGTTATCCGAATGGAACGATCTCGAGACTTTGTCTACTTGTGAGATTCGAGATCGTGTATCCGATTTGTGTTCATCTCTTGTTTTATGTAGCCTTGAGGCTCATCCATCTATTTTGGACCGCATTCTTGAAGCTCAAAAGCTAGATCCCGAATTGGCTCTTCTTGGCCAAAATTTTAGGGATAAAATTGATATTGAGGGTATGGAAGACTTTGGTATTGATTCTCGTGGCGGTATTCGAAAATTTGGTAGACTTGTCGTGCCAAATATTAGTGATCTTCGCAAAGACATATTAGAAGTTTCCCATTGTTCTAAATTTACCATTCATCCCGGTAGTAGTAAAATGTATGCGGATATGAAGCGACTTTATTATTGGGAGGGAATGAAATTTGATATCGCTAACTTCGTTAAGCGTTGCATGACTTGCCAACTCATTAAGGCCGAGCATCAAAGGCCCGGTGGGTTATTGCAACCTTTAGACATCCCAATGTGGAAGTGGGATCAAATTTCCATGGATTTTATTGATGGCCTTCCCCGTTCTCGTTCGGGTCATGATAGCTTATGGGTGATTGTTGATAGACTTACTAAATCCGCCCATTTTATTCCCGTTCGGTCTAATCGGACCGTTCCTCTTTTGGCCAAACTCTTTATTAAAGAAATTGTTAAATTGCATGGAGTCCCTACTTCTATTGTTAGTGATCGTGATCCATTGTTTACTAGTGGATTTTGGAAGAGTCTTCAAAAAGCTTTGGGAACGAAGCTTAATTTTAGCACCGCTTATCATCCGCAGTCCGATGGACAAATCGAGCGAGTGAATCAAACTCTTGAAGGTCTTCTTCGTGCTTGTGTACTTGACTTTGGTGGAAGTTGGGAGGATCATATTTCTCTTGTTGAATTTTCCTATAATAATAGCTTCCAGTCTAGTATTGGTATGGCACCTTTCGAGGCACTATACGGAAGGCCATGCCGATCTCCTTCGTGTTGTCTTGAGGCTGGTGAGAAACTGGTTTTAGGTCCAGATTATATCCGGGATGCCACAGAAAAGATTGACCTTATTCGTCATAGGATGAAAGAAGCTCAAAGTTGACAAAAATCCTATACCGATAATCGAAGAAGGAAATTAGAATTTTCTGTGGGAAATTTCATGTTTATCCGTGTTTCACCTATGAAGGGTGTTATGCGTTTCAGTCGATCGGGAAAATTAGCACCTAGATATATTGGCCCATTTCCCATCACCGAACGCATTGGTTCCGTGGCTTATCGCCTTTTATTACCGGCTCAGTTTTCTGCTATTCATGACTTGTTTCACGTTTCTCAACTACGGAAATGCCTTCGAGATTCCGACACTATTCTTGAGCCCAGTGTCGTTGAAGAAATTGAAGTTTCGCCTAATTTAACATATGAGCAACATCCTATTCGTGTTATTGCTTCGGAGGTTAAACGCCTTCGAAATAAAGACGTTCCTCTTGTGAAAGTTCAATGGTCCTCAAATCCTAAGGATTTCTTTTGGGAATCCAGAGAATTCATCGAGCGAACACATCCAGGCTTGCTCTCTCATGCTCCATAAGGTGAACTTTTTATTTCAAATTTCTTCTTTTTGTCTTGATATGCTTTTGTTGTTGTTACTTCTTATTTATTTCTTAAAGATTGCGTGGACACAATTTCTTTAAGGAGAAGAGTCTGTAACAACCCGCATATTTTACGAATTTAAAATTTAAATATTTTATTTAAATATAAAATTGTTAATCGGATTAAAGTCCGAAAAGCTACTTTTTGCAAACAGTCGAATTTGGACTCGAGACCACTTCCATTGAGTCCAAAATGGCATTTGCAACTCTTTTAAGTATAAACATCGATATATTTGGAGTAAGTCGAATTTTGCTATTTTCTATTGGGCTTTGGGTTTGGGTTTCACCCCAACTATCTCTATGACCGAGTTCAGCCCTCCCCTCTCCTCTCCACTTATTCATTTCATTTCTTTTTCTCAAGCTCAAAACTGAAAATGGGGAGAGGAATGGGAAATTAGAAATCCCAAGCCCTAGTTTTCATTTGCAAATCCAAGTTTTGCTCCAAATTCAAAGAGAAGCATTGGTAAGCATCATCTCCTTCATCTCCAACTCATTCTCTCTTTGATTTCAGAAAATTCCTAGACCTAATTTGGGAAGTGTTTCTCTTTTAAGCTTAGATTCAAGCTTCTTGTATTGAGATTGAAGTGTGGTTGATCTTCCCTTGTCTTCAAGCTTCTCATTCATTGTTTTTGGGTTCAAATGTGAGATTTTTATCTCACATCTATGTCTATTTCTATCATTAATGTTAGGTATGAATTCCTAATACATATCCATGTTCTATTGTTTTTGGTTAGAATTGATTTGGTGAACATTTCAATTTTTGGTGTTTTGAAGTCAAAACTTTGAAAATCATTGTTTGGATGTTTGATCATGCTTTTTGTGGTGCACCGAAGAGCCTATAGGGCTGGGTTGCCGATTGGCATAAACCCTTAGCGCCGTTGCTCGTCCGGTTGCAATTGGGAAGAGTTTTTCTCTTCTCTTAGATAGGTTTGGAAGTGCTGGAAACAGGTTCCGGTCGACCGAAGCTCTGGTCCGACCGACCGACCTGCTACCAGAATACATCTCTGGTTCTGGTCCAGTCGATTGGCATACTGAGTCCGGTCGACTGACCAGCATCCCGAGGATTTTTCCTGTCTGAGTTCGGTCAACCGGACTCAGTGGGCCAGTCGACCGACCTGCTCCTATTTTGCCTATTATGTCTATTTTTGCCTATTTTGCTTGATTTCCAAATTTTATCGATTCGTGTTGATTCCCATTTGTTGTTATCATCTATTATTAACGTTGATGACCTCTTTTGTAACGACCCCGAATTTTATATAAATTTAAATTGATAATTTAAATAATTTTTGAATAAAATTTGTGAAATAAATACATATATCTTGATAAATCAATACGATATAATACAAATAAAATAGATGCAAAAATAATAAGATGAAAGAAAGGAAAATAAAATATATACAAGTATGAAACAAGGCAATACAAAACAAGACAAAAGAAATTTATACAAGTATCTTTAGTACCCTTAAACTAGAAACAACACTGCATATGCATTTGAAATAACATAAGATAGAAAATGTCTCTAGCACACAATCTCCAGCCTTCATAAAAATCTGCGTAGTTAAATAGTTGGTTAGACAAAGCCTGTACAAGATAGTATGGAAACAAGTGTTCGAACATGCATACAGACCTAAGAACAAAAAGATTAAAAGCAAAGTAAAATTTATAATATACTTGTGGCTTGTAGATGAAGACTCAGGCAAGTATAGAAAGAAAAATATAAGATAAGTATAAAATGAGGACATCAAGTACAAATAACATTTAATGCTCTCATTTCCTTTCAGCAAGCAAAATCTGTTCGAGTGTATAAAGTGTGATTTCAGCCACCATTGAATAAAAATCTCTGCGTATAAGTGTACTAGAGAAGAAAAAAAAATTATATCAACTTGTACAAATCTATCACCAGTAAAACTCATTTTATATACTAACCTTCTCATCTCATTTCGTCCACTTCAAAACTTGAGAAAAACTGAAGTGAATATGATTTCAAAACTTTAACAACAATGCAACTCAAGTCAAATCAGAGAATCCAAGGAAAAAAAAGAGATTTCAACTTGCATTTTCAAAAGCCTGTTTCCAACATAGCAACTTTGTTCTTTCTTCTGGAAAAAGCTCCAGTATCAAGTTCAAAAAAATCAAGTTTTCAACTTTGCAAAGTTAAAAAGATTTCAACTTGAAGCTCTGTTCCTTCTTCAACAACACTGTGAGCAAACTTTAAACCCTGAATATAATTACACATTGTTGCTTGAGTATGTATGCCTGTGAAGATGACTTGAAAGTAGCTCGTAGAAATGAAAAAAAATGGTGATTGTATGCCTGATATTTGGGGTATGCATATCTGTATACAGGTGCACATGAGCCTCTGTCTAAACTAACAGTTTTTAAACAAATTCAAAACTAAACTCCTACTCTTCCAATCTGTTCCTGAATCTGATCTTTAAATGGAAAGTAATTGAGTGAAGGTTAATGTGATAAATGAATTAAAAGAAATGTGTTTGTATAAGCAAGATTAAGCTTAAGAAATTTTCTCAAATAAAATTTTCAAAGGCAGTGCCAGTAAAACAGAGGAGAAAAACTTTGATCAAATTCAAGTATTTAAATTCCTGGATTCGATTATCTAACGTGAATCTTCATTTCAAATTTTGATTTTTAAAACTAAAATGGGAATTTTTAACTACCTATGCATCGCGCAGTTCTTAGTTGAACGAGATTTGTATTTTGATCAATTTCCGATCATCTAACAAATTTTAAACGTTAAAATCTTGAGTGAAGCTGTGTTGAACATTTACGATCCCAGAAAAAATTATTGAAAGTATTTCTAATGTATGAATGGGGAGAATGGATCAAGATTAGGGTTTAACACCCTGTGGTTATCGTCAAAGTTCAAACGGGAATCGCAGTGTCGAGGCACGGCTGGAGACGACCGCGTGCAGTTCTGGAGATGCTGGAAGATGTGGTGGAGCTACGGTGAGGATAGCGGGGTGTCTCGATGTAGGGATCATCAGAGGTGGTCGTTTTCCTGGCGATGCTTGTTACCGGGTTAAGTGTATTTGTGTCGAATTCGATTCTCGATCGAATCGTGGCAGTGGAGTTTTGCGTGGCGTTGCCGTGGTCAGGAATGACTTGTCGAAGGGCGGAGCGAAGTCCATCGACGATCAGTGATGTGGTGCACGTGGATGTGCACGTCTTCGTGCATATGGGGTTTAGGTTTGGGGAAGAAGGCGAGTACTCGGGTACGTAGTCGTGTAATGGTTGGTTTTACTCGAAGTTTTACTCGAGATTTTGAGGAGTTACTCGAAGCAGATGAGTGATTGTAAAGACTCGGGGGAATTGGGTACTTGACTCGAGTGAAGAGCCGAAGAGGTCTCAGGTTGATGTTAGAACAGTTTTGTTTTAAAACAAGTTTTTTCCAAATTTAAATTTAAAACACTTTAAACAACTTCTTGTTAATCCTTTTAAAATAATAAATGCTTTATTTTAAATTTTGGGATTAGTTAAGTTTTAAAGAACTTACTTCTAATTAAATAATATTTAAATGGCAATTGAGTGATTAATTAAGTAAATGGTTTATCCTTAATTTAAAGATGCTTAATTACTGTATGTAATTAAAAGTTAATTACTTAAGGTGATTACTTAAAGGATATTCAAATAATTAAAGGTCGACTTATTTCTTAATTAAAAGTAATTAATTAATGGTTAAAGATGATTAAGTGATTAAGAAAAATCACTTATTGTAATTAATTAAAGGTAATTAATTAATGTGATAAATTAATTAAGGCAATTAATTAAGAAATAGTTAATCTATGAAGGTGATTAAGATTTAATTAAAGAAAAAAATATATTTATAATTATGTGATAGATTGATTATAATCACACTATTAATTCATCTAATTGTTAGATGATTGATTATTTTTGAAATGCTTTGAGCAGTTTGATAACTTTGTTATGTGATTGTGATGCTTTGTAATATGAATTGTTTTGTGCTCAGCTGTGATTTCTGTTTCTGTGATATACTGTTATATGAATATGAAAACCCTTAGCCCGTAAAACGACACTTGAATTTCGATGCGACAGGGAGTCGGATTCCAGTTGGTTATCCGAAACCCACATCGAATTGTAATGATGAATCTTTGTGACTGATAAATTTATTTTATCTATGAATCTGTGAATGAAGATAAGCGTTATCGATTTTACCGCTTATCGATATATCTGTGATGATTGATGTTGTTGCACTATTGTGTGAAACCCCTGGACTACACCATACACACACAAATATGGATTTCACGTGGAAATCGGTTAAGTCACAGATAATTTAAATTTAATGTTTTTGAAATTGAAATTTTAATTTCAATTGATTTTGAAATTGGAAATTTGGGTTTAAAGTGAAAAGCTTTTGAAATGGGATTTCAAAGATAAAAGTTATTTTGAATAACTTAATCGAGTTTTAAAATTTAAATAATTTGATTTAAATTTGAATTCAAGTTTGAAATTGAATTCTGTGATTTGAAACTAGGGATTAAAGATGTTGTATAAGTTATATATGGGTTAAACCATTTTAAAAGTATTGATTTGGGAATTTGAATTTAATTCAAGGGTTTTAACTCGTGTGGATATAACTGGATTTTTCTGAAAACAAAACTATTTGTTTTCAAATAGTAAAAGCTTTCACATAAGTAATGAACTTCCAATTTGTGTTGAAAGGTTTCAAGTTTGAAATGGAATTGAAATGTTTTGAAAACTATGAAATGAGTCTTTGATTTCAAAGACCGGACGAGTTAATCCAACTTGAAATAGAATTGTTTTGAAAGGCTATGAATGAATCTTTGGAAACGAATTTTAAAAAGCTATAAGTTAAATCTTGATTTAAGGATTTAACGAGTTAATCCAATTGAAATGGAAATCGATTTGGAAATCTATGAATGAATCTTTGTGAATGGGGTTAACTTTGTGAAATAAATCTTTTTGTTTAAAAAGATTAAAAGTGTGGAAATTGTTTAAACCATTGAAGGTTTTTGAAATGAATCTTTTTGTTTAAAAGATTGGAAATGGTAATTTGTTTTAACCATTCGAATGAAAAGTTTTGGGCTTTAAGCTGTGATTTAACTGAGACCCCAGTATCCATATGATTTTTAATTGCACTCGTTATTCGGTTTAGCCGGGAGAGGACCTTTGTGTCATATATCCCATTCCGAATAGTGATACGACGATATGGATAGCATTTGAAGACCGGTGGTGAAGACCGGGTATTTGTGAGAGCGATAGGATGACCTATCGATTGTCTCTGCACTGAGTAGCTACGGTATAGAGATTCCCTAAGTGATGGGAAGTCCGATCAAGATTGTGAATACCCGGATTGCAAGGGCTTCTTTGGAAGTGCCTTCGGTTCTGTTCGAACCCGGAACAGACTTGTATGGATGTGTGTCTGACATTACACTTTGAGATGTAAAGCTGGTTTCTATCAAATACATTTCTGTTGGTGGCGGAGAATTTATTCTCTTAGCTTAACACCCTTCTCTGAGATGTACGAGCTCAGAGGTTATGTAGTTGATGGTTACTAGTGATACATTCCCAATTTGGTAATGTGGCATACGAAGTGCTGATGATCATTTGTTGGTCAAAGCGTGCTTTGTGAAAAAGCGTTGCTTTGTGAAAAAATCGTGGCTTTGTGAAAAAAGCGTTGCTTTGTGAAAAAGCGTTGCTTTGTGAAAAAGCGTGGCTTTGTGGAAAAGCGTGGCTTTGTGAAAAAGCGTAGCTTTGTGGACGAGACTTCGTCGAGCCTCACAACCCGGTAATGGTCGAAACAGGAATGTTGCGACAAAGGTTTGTAGGGGTAGCGCCCCTAGGGTATGTCATTTCCTTCTGGATAAAAGGTGATATCATGGTTTGGAGCCCAGATATTTTACCTATGTTGATTATATTTTGTGGCTGTTGCTTTATGATCGAGGTACCTCGGATAAAGGTCGGTGACGACCGGGGGATGACATGACTTATGTGTTAGTTACCTAGTTACAGCTGTACATCGTGAGGTAGCGTCAGTGTGTTAGTTACCTAGTTACAGCTGTACAGCGTGAGGTAGCGTCGGCCTTTTGTTTGCAGAGATCCGGTTAGGATCCGGGGCGTCTTTCCAGAGGCGTTTCTATTTCGGTAAGGAAGTTCCTTAGCCTGATCATTTGTTGGAAATCCAAAGAAACAATACGAACCCTGTACGGTTTTAGTTGTATTACCTGCTATGGGATGTGGCAGTAACCTGTTATTGAACATGGTAGCTATAGTAGGCATACGATGAAATGTTGTATGCTGGCTAAGATTTATATTATATTTTCGAAATGGTTTTCGACACTATGCACTAATGATAATAATATCGAATGATTTTGCGTAGTAAGCATTTTTGACTATCATAAGAAGAAATCTCCTCCAATTCTGCGTTTGCATTGTGTGTGTGGTGGGAGGTCTTATGGTAGTTTCATTTTCAAAAAGCATTGCAGATTTCAATGTTTAAAAGCCTTTGTTGCTTGTATTAAAGATAAACTGTTTTTGTTGCTCACACCAGTCCCATGACTGATCCGGATTTTATTGTTCCCTTCCTAAACTCTGGGTGCCCACTATTTTCCACACGGGAAGTCTAGAGTTGGGTTTATCAGATATTCAGGTTTAGTAGAGTATCTGGAGCTGGTTCAGTTCTTGGAGTTCATGCACTGACATTGCTAATCTTGGAGCATTCTATTGGAGATTATCCGCTGCTGATGATATCATTTTCTTTTCCGCTGCTATTTCTTGTATCATATCTCTGATGTATATTGATATCTGTTGTATCATTCTGTTGTATCATATTGTATCAGATTTTGTATCTGTCATTGTATCAATGTTATGTAATTGATATATTCTTCTTCCGCTGTGTTGTTTACTTAATGTTGTTATCAGCTCCGGCGACTCGGATTTGAACGATTGAATCTACGGCATTCGAGTACGATGTAAAGTATGGATGTCAATTTTCGAATGCGAAAAATCTGTATCGTTACATCTTTTTCGGGACTTTTGAGAATATCTATTTTGATGGATTCGGTATCGATTTCTTTGGATTTGATTCACGTCTTCGAACGTGGATTTTTGTGATTGATTGTTTCTACAATCATTTCTGTGATTTGTCACTTTAAAATATAAAGGTTTTCTATACTAGTAGTAAATATTCAAACTCTTTTACAAAGATGATTTCGACTCTATTTTAAATATAAAAGCTTGTTTTCAAAATCGTTTTCTAATCTATTAGTATACACAAACCTTTACCTCATTCGTATGAGAAAATATAATTAAACGGCTTAGCAAAACAAGTGGTATGAAACGCTTGCGTTTACTTCGTCGGTTAATTTTTGGACTTGTTCGATTGAAAATCTTGTGACAATTTTCGAGTGGAAATCTACAATTTGTTCGTAAATATTTAAGTTAAGCTAGTGGTTATGGGACATGAAGCTAAACTCATATATTTACTGGCTTAGTGTAATTCACACTTTTTATTGATCGATGATGATCATTTTGTGATTTAGACTAGCGATGTGCGATGTCTATTTGTTTGCGAGGGAGAATAAACCCCGTTTCTGTGGAACTTCGGTTCAATTTGGCGGGGTAGCGACCCGTGGTCTTCGGACCGTTTATGGAGCTTCGGCTCAATTTTTAATGGTTAGCGACCATGGAATAGCGTTCCATTTGTGATACACGTGTTGGTGAGTTTTCATGCTCCCGTTTGTGATAGGCCTCCCCCTTTTGTGATTTCTGGATTTCTATTTGATGATTTCTAGAATTTGTGTTTCGCCTCTTTATGTGATTGGCAATTAGATGTTTGTCAATATTGGTGGTTGGGTGAATAAAATAAAGAATATGACATTCTTTTTGGTACTTTTAGATTCTTGAGATATTGTATGATCTTGTTGTTGTTTTTTAGCATATTTATTCTAGTATGACTTTATCGTTATCATACGTGCTTATTATATCTCTGCTTATATCTCATTCCTTTATCTGATATTTATAGCTTGACTGATCCGTTTATTATTTTCTTATTAAATAATACTCGGGTCAGACCGAGATGTTACAGGTGCTTCTACTTGACTCCTTATCTGGGATCATCCTCTGACTTTTGTCCAACTACATTACACTTGTAGTTTTTGATGTTCTACATTTGAGATATAGACTCCATGATGTAAACATATTCTTTTGTCTAGCACTTGTATCTATTCTTTTTGTGATATTGTGGCTCTTATTTGACCACTACTCTGATGTACACATTTTTGTGTTATATATTCATATCTGTTTTCTGCCTTTGTGATATGAATATCTATGACTGATTTATGTTATGTTTATTTCTATATTCGTTTCCGAGGGCCACTTAGCCACCGTGTGGTAGCTTTGAGTTTGCATCGGTATGTCAGATTTCCTCTTGAAACGAAATGCATGTTATACTATCTGACATATCGGTACTCGCACAAGGCAATTGCATGGATGGTCGCTCCTCAACAGCCTTATTCTTCGTGCTAGCTGACGGCATTACCCCGTAGTGTTCTTGGCTAGCGTGGGTATAGAGGTGGGGCGTGACAATTTTCTAAGTAGTGAAAGTGTTGTGTTTTGTGAATATACTTATACCGTTGAGATAAGTATATGAATATACTTCCAAGTATTGAAAGGAGTAAAAAGGTTTTGTTAGTATAACTTTGTAAAACTATTTTGGTACAAGTATTTATAAGGTGATTTTAATTAATGAAAGGATTAATTACAGAGGTTAACGGTTGTTTTTGTGCTTAACCAATGTTGGTTTTCTCTATAGAATTAAATCCCTGATGTGATTGTTGTTTTATTTGCTAGCTAAATAACTAACTATTAAACTTGGCCAGTTTTTAAACTATGGTTACCGATTTAGGGAGACCAGGATCAGATATATTATCCGAAAACCACTCTGAATCGGCATAAGAGTTTGAATGAAAGACATCTTGATGATGGTTTCTAAGATGGAGATTTTTTTTGTACAAGGGTCGCTTGCTACTAATCCCGAGGGTGATTCCAAAAATAATGTAATAGAAATAGTGCCTTCTATTTCGTTCAGATCCAGAGCAAACTTGTATGGATGAATGTTGGCATTGCATTGCTACCTGAATGGCGGTGTTACCATTTCAACTGGGATTTGCTAAGAGAAAAGGTAAAAGCATTGCCTTAAGCCTCACAACCCGGGAAATTGCTAAAACTGGGTAGATGCGACATGGCTATGTGGGTCGCTCCCATTAGGGTGTGTCATTAACTTTCTAGATCATTATATTATGGATTTGGTTATCACGAGAGCTCTCAATTAAGGTTGGAAAGAAATTGAGGTGATGACATATTCGGTACTATCCAGTAAGGGGTATGCCGGTCCTGTGTTGGTAGAGGGGCAAATGCATTTATAGCCCTCGTTACATTTTATCTAGGGATGTACTGTACGGATTGTAGTCCCTTACCTTGCCATTGTTGGAGTCCATTCTCCAATATGTGCTTTATGGTCTTAGTTATGCCCAACTATGCTGGAATGTGAGATGCAAGCATTCGAGCTATATTCAATATTTATTTTAAATCTTAGACATTATTATAATATCATTGGATTTTCTAATAAAAATGGTTTGGTTATCATATATTTAAAACCCATCCATGCTTATGTGTAGCATGGACTTACGAGATACCTTTTATTTTGAAAGAGTTTTATAAAAATAGAAATCAATATGCTTTGATTGGGTTTTCTCATGTTGGTTTACCAGACTAATCCAGACGTTATTTTCTTACAATGCTCGGGTCAGACCGAGCATGTTTACAGATCTAGTTTGGATGCTTTGGGGCTTCAAAAGACGAGTTGGATGCCTCCAAGATGCATTCATGTATATTTTATTTTCCACTGCATTGGTTGATTATATTTATCGGTATTTGTGAGGACAGATTGTTATAACTGGCCAAGCTGATGAATTGCTTAGTGTACTCTGAATTAATGTATGTATATTACAGTTATATTTTTGTAAAGATCTTTTATATATTATATGTTACTCATCACGATGTCAGAATCTGTTTTGCCTTTTCTTTTCTTTTTCCTAACCAGCACTTGACGTTCGGCACGTGAATACCGTGGATGTATTAGTGTCAACTTCTGAGGGTCGAGAAGACAAGTCGTTATATTTAGTATCAGAGCTTAGGTTGAGCGAGCGCCTAGGCCTTGGTGGGGTAAAACTCATTATAGATCGGGTTAGTAATGCCTTATAATGAGTAACTCATTAGAGATAAGGTTAGTAACACCCTAGAATGAGTTGAGTGTATTATATATAAGAGCGTGTATTTGTTAGTGATTATAAAATGTTTTGTATTTTGTTGATTTATCTGTTGAGTGGATTATAAATTCTGATCGAGATGTGGGATGCCATGGTATCGATAGGGGTTTCGAAACACTTGGACAAAGCAAACCAACATATTATTGTTTTGAAAATTTGGTAAGTAAAATAATTTTACCTCGGAATATTTTATATATAAAGGAATAATTTTTATAAAAATTATATAGATATTTTTGTGTGCTTGTTGTTAGGAAATGATAATATTCAATTATTATCATCTATTGTTTAATGAGTCACGATCACCCAATTAGGAGCATTAGCTATTGTTGTGATTAAGTAGTTGTGCCCAGCCAGTTTATGGGCATTGACTATTGTGGTTGATTATGAGCAGTTTTATCCTTTTTACTGCATAGACTGGGTAGATAGTAATTTGTGGGAACATTGAAATGAACACCCTATGGATTAAGTTTCACAATTTAACTATAAGGCATTCGATGTAATGCTGGGTTATAATTTAACTATAATAAAAGTTGTTTATTATAATCTAAATAAAGTAACATTTGTGAAATGATTTTATATGAAAAAGTAAAATTCTATAAACATGATTTACAACTATGTTTTATAAATAAAAACGGATTTTAAACCGAAAATTTGGAGAACTTAAATCCTGGTGTTTTGAAAATTGTTTTTCAAAATTTTAGAGGAAAATAATAATAATATTATTTGGAAGTATTTTTTAATGGAAATATATAATGACCCTAATTTTGACTAACATTATTTAGGACATTTAATTAGATAAATTAAATGAAATAATGTATAAGGTCAAGGGATTGAGATTTGTTAATTAAAAGAGCCATGCCTTAATGAATATATAAGCAAAAGAGAATTAAAGATAAGTAAGTAGGAGGAATATGATAAGGGCAAAATAGGAATAGGCTTTGTTCTTATACCCTATGTAACGACCTGTATTTTTAACACTTTAAAAATACGAATTAAAATAAAAAAAATTTGGATAAAAATCCGAAGGAAATAAAATTTTGTGTTGTTAAATGTGAATCACAAGTTAAAACACAAAACTGAATTCTGAAATAACTTATTTGTAAATTAAATATGGATGTTAACTTGTATTGAATGTAAATAATGAATTGAATTTGATTGTAAACCAAATTGGTTATGATTGTAAACAAAGAATAAATAAAATGGTAGATTTAATAGCGGAAATTTATGTTATTGAAACTAATATAAATAAATGTAACTTAATATTACAGTTGATTGAAATCATATAATAACCGAAGCTGTAATTTGATAAGGATGTTAACTTGTAATTGAACGTAAGTAAAGTTTTAAATTTGAGTGTAACAAGTAATTGAAACGAATTGAATTTGATTGTAAACAACGAAATAAATAAAATGTTACATTTAATATTGAAGTTATAATATTGAAATCAACGTAAATGAATGTAATTTAATATTACTGTGAATTTAAATAAGATGATAGCTGAAGAAAATGAAAGTAAATGAATTATAAACTATTGATAATAATATATAAGTAAATGGTTGATTCAATAATAAAAGTGTAAATCGAAATAAAAGAATTCAATTGGAATTAAATAACTTGAATTTGAATTATAATATAATTGAATGCTGAATCTAATGTAATCTTTTATATACTGGATTTATAATGGAAAACTACATTGTAAAAGATTGTTAATTATTGTGAAATTAAAAATGAAATTTGTGAACACTTGAAATTTGATTTAAAAGTTAATAATTTAAAATTGAGAATTTTATATTGAAATTAAACAGTAGAAATAGCCATTTTACAACTGTCTCGGATTTCGACGAAACCAATTTCATCGGATCCGTAACAGTGAATTATTGTAAGGTTTCAATTTTCGTACCAATCGGACTTGTCGTTTGGCCGTGTGCGCTTGAAACGCGTAGAAATTTAACGTCGAATTTAATTAAAATAATCGACTTCAAAAGCTATCTTTCACATACGATTGAATTAGGCCTTGTGACTAGTTCCATTGCGTTCGGAATATGGGTAAAACCTTATAAACGCCTGGCGGCACGTCTCGATTGGAGTTCGGACGATTTTGGACCTAACTATATAAATACGTACGCAAAACCGAGACAGTTTTATCATTATTTCATTTCAGAAACCCTAATTTCAAACCATGGCCGCCACCTATTCCATGGCTGAAATTGCTTGAACTTCTTTCCTCTTTATCTCTCAATCCGTTCAACGAAATCGAAAAATTCCAAAAGCAAAGTTGTAGATCTCGACGAGCTCTTCAAATCTATATGGTTGATTCGTGCTAATTCGTCACGTATTGGTCCAGATCTGGTTTTGAATGTCGTGCGTATTTTCTTGGTTTGCGTGCAAACGGTGGCAAATGGGGTGGCGAAACTTGGCGCGGAGGTGGAGCAAGGAGAGGCGCACACGATGGCATCCCCTGATCAACGTTCGGTCGCTCCTAGTTGCTTGCGTATGGAAGAAAGGGACGCGTGTGATGGGTTATGGTCGTAAATGCTAATACGCGGCTGAAGGAAGATGGTATCGTGATATTTCTTTTTATTATTTATTTATTTTATAATAATATAAATCGTATAACTTCTAATATCAATAACTTTTGCATACGACCTCAGATTTATGCGCGGTTTTCTCCGTTGCGTTCGTATCGAAATTTCGGACAATATGGAGCTGGTTTGGTTGGATTCCGAGACTGTTCAAATTTGGGTCATTATTTGGGTTTTAAATCGTCGATAAATCAAAGGTGAGTGTTTATATACTCACAATTGACTAAAATAACTTTTGTTAGTTATATTTATATTCTGAAGTGATATGAAATTTATTGGTTGTTGTTTGGTAGGTTTAATTTTCATCTGTATTGATATATGAATTAATTGATAGAATTTAAATTGACCGTTAAAATAAATTTAAACTTAAATTGGCAGTATATTACTCGATATTTATAATTATAAAATTGTTGTGAATGTTATTGGCTTTATGGTTGATTGGTTGTGATGGACGCTATTGGTCGATATTGGTTGTTTATTTATTTTGATATATCATGCTATCATCATGTATATTGTTTATTGCATATAAAACTGTAAACTGAATCATTTCGAATAAATTAAGGAATATGTTGAAATGATATACCTATGACATCTATTTGGATTGAAATGATATATATCCATCCTTGAAATTAAAATTGAAATAATTATCCACTTGGCCATAGGTTAGAAAATTATATACGGACATCGGGTTGGTTAAATTAAATGATTTTAAAAGTTGTTTTGAAATTATTTAAATGAATTGATTTTAAGAATAAAATCCAATTTATGGAAATTGAATTTTTTTGAATTGAAGCTCAAGATGTTGGAATTTAAACTTGGTAAATGAAATTGTTTAATTATTCGAAGTTTAGATTTTTAAGAAAAAAATTGTAAAATACGGCATAAATTTTCGAAAGTTGATTTGTTTTAAAAGATTGGACTTTTAATCGAACTCTGAATATTTCTAAGAAAATTTATATGAAATGATATTTCAAGTTTGAGTTTGGAATTGAAAATTAATTTGAAATTGAGATTTAATTAATTTGGAATTTAATTGAAATTCAAAGAAATTTGTGAATTGGACTAAATTGAAACTATTGAATTAAATTTGAAGATAAAATTGATTTGACTAGGATTTGAACTAAAATTGATTTGGAATGTAATACTTAAATGAATTCTTGAAATCCGAATGTTAATCTAAGTTTATTGAATTGGAATTGTTCCAGAAATTAAGTAAACTACTTAATACGGATGTTTAATTTGAAGTATATTCTAATTTGAATACGAAATGGTTTTAAAGCGAATCTTATATTCTTATATAAATATATGAGCTCTTTTGAAATGTGAAATATTTAAAGTTTTGAAATATATTGAAAGTGAAATTGTTTATTTTGTGGTTCAAATATGTGTTTGAAATTGATAATTTGAAATGGTTTATTGAGAAGCTGAATCGAGTTGAAATTGATAATTTGAAATTTGATTAAATTTTAAATTTTAGAATTCGAGTTTATGTGAATCGTTTTGTGGAATTTGAGGCAGGCTTTTAAATCTCCCCGAGATGGCCGAGATGAAAAATCCGAGATATCAGCTAAAATCCGAGATTTGGCAGCCTATTTAGTTATAAGTGTTTTAAATATCGCCCGAGATAGCCGAGATATTTTCCCGAGATATTGGCCAAAATCCGAGATTTAAAACACTGATTTGAGGCGAAAATGATTTTTGAAATGAAATTGTATATTTTGAGTAGATATGATGATTTTGAAATGGATTTGATTTTTTGAAGCGAATACGATATTTTTGATAATCAATTATGAATTGATTTTGAAAATGTAAAAGAGCCACCGGTGTAATAATACGTAGTTATTAAAGAGACCGGGATCAGATATGGACATACTCTCTGTCGATACCGAAAACCACTTTAATAACTAATATACGCGGAGTGTTGATCCAGAATGAAGTGGATGTTTTGATGAATGCGTTGACTGAAGAAAGAGAACGATATTAGATGACCCCTGACATGACTAAAACAGGAGCCGCGCCGGGCCATTGAGGTTCGCCACCTCTAGCGGACACACTTCTTCATTACCATATCTATTACTGTTGTGATTCGATTTGGGTGCACCCCTCGATTATGGGATTATTGTTTCGCGGTGTTGGGGTAGTAGCTGCTATGCCCAACATCAGTCCGGATCACGCAACTACTAGTATCCTAGTTGGTATCGCCTCATGTACCGTGTCATACTGATTATCCTATTCGCGACCACTACGTTTTGGTTTGTACCTTTAGTATATGGATTGCCCTCTGGTGACTTCCGGTTTTGGGGAAACTACGTTCTTGTATATGCTCTTGGGAATAAAAATGTGTTAAGGGTGGAATGGGCCATGGTTTAACGCTAGTTTGATATTTTACTTTATGATAGACATTATTGTATATAGCATATTCTATTATATAGTAGATAGTTTAACGGATCCTTAGGAGATGGAAATCCCAAACATCTCTTAAGTTAATGCACGCACGTTAAACACTGGATAGGAGGTGTCTAAAACCCGTAAACATCTCCGACGCCGTCACACTCATATTTACTTATTCGATTTAACTTACATGAGATATTTTAGTCCCGACTCAAGTGTTTTGTCTTTTCATTACGCTCGGGTCAGCCTGAGCATTTCAGATAAGGTTGAAGATCTATTCTGGAGGACGAAGACGGAGTTTGGTATTACATCATTTGTATTCTACTACTGTATTACTTTTCCGCTGCATTGTTGTATTATCTCTGATATGTGTGTAACTCTGATTTATGATGTATAATAATAATCAAATTTATTTATTTAACAGCTTCATGAACTGTTATTTTATTATTATATCTTGTCCCTTCCGCTGCGAGATTCTGTGTTTGTTTCTATTCTTTCTTATCTATTTCTTATTTACCCCAATAACTATCTGTATTTTGGATTGTTTGAGTCGGCATGTGTAAATGTTTTATCGACTTGAACGGTCAAAAATGCAGGTCGTTACACCCTAAACCCTTCTATCCTTCAATTCTCATTCATTTCAACATTCATAAACAAAACTAAAACACCAAGAGCTTACCATTAAGTAGAATCAAAAGAAGATAAGCTAGGAATCAAGTAGAAAGCTTGAAGAAATTAATAAAAGAGAAAATCTCAACCTTCTTAACACCAAGCTAAGGTGAATAATTCGATTTACATCTCACTTTTGTTAAACATTTCGGTTTCGAGGTTGGATCCGAATTAATTTTACAAATAATATTTCATGTTATGTTTGTTTAAATGGATATGTATGCTTGTTGATTATTTATGATGTTTCATATAGATTTTATGATAAGTTTAGATTGGGAATCCTATTAAATGACATCCAAATGATTTGCGTTTTTGATATATGGTCAAAAACATTATTTTAGAAGTGGGTTTGAAGTTTCCTAATTTTCTAAGTTGTTGTGGATTTATTATGAATTTTCTATGAAAGAAAATAGTTAATATTGGGTTTAAATTATTTAAAGCAACTATATAACGATTATGGGTCTGAAATTTAAATATGTTAGAAAACATATTAAAAGTGAATCATGGTGGTTTTGGGGGAATTTTCCTAATTATTTTATTATGGTTATAAAATTATTTAAGTTAAGGGACTTCAATGTTTCATATGTTTTATCAAGGAGAAGGGCTTATTTGTTAAAACGTTTTAATTGATAATCTTGAAATCGGCGGCCTTTTAGAAAAAAATTTTGATAAAGAAATGGCAATCAATTACATTTTGACAAATAAGGCAGGTTAGGTAAAAAGATATTTCTTTGAAAGGCTAAATGTGACGACCCACCTTTTTGAACAGTCAAGTCGATAATAAACCACACATGTCCAACTCAAACCGTTAAAAGATAGCTTATCAATGGTTTTATTTTAATGAAATAAAAAGAAAAGAAGAAAAAAGTAACAGAATCTCGCAGCGTAAAAATAAAATACAATAATCACATAAACAGTTCATGAAGTTGTTTAACGATATATACTCAGTTCAATTTACATCATAAATCACAGTTATACAATATTATTAGAGTTATACGATTTTACTAGACAGAATGAGATAGTGCAACGGAATAAATACTAGTAGATATGATAAACCAAATCTTTGTCTTCGCCCTCTAGAGTAACTGTCTTCGATAACTGAAAAACTCGATCTGACCCGAGCGTAATGAAAATACAAAATACTCGAGTCAGGACTAAAAATCCTTATGTAAGTCAAATCAAAATCAGGCGAAACATATTTGCAATAACTTCATTTGTTTCAAATTTCCATAAAGGTTTCACCATATTCAATCTTCACTATAGAGTTTTCAATAAGTAAATCAACTACAAATCGATTCAATATATTTCACAGTTTAAACAAAAATTCAATGTTTAAATATTCCAAATTATTTTAAATCATCGTAATAAATTCAGGCTACTATAATGACCCTGAATTTTTGACATTTAAAATGTGAATATTTAATTGAGTTTAAATATTCGAATGATAGTTTAATTTGAAAATTCGAATATCAAAATGAATTTGGCGATTAAATTATTGAATTTAATTTTTGAAACTGGGTAAAAATTTGAATCTTCAGTTTTAAGCTGATTAAAAATATTTTCAAGGCTTAAGAAATTCATATTGATTATACTGAAGATAATAAAAGTTTCAGAATTGAATTTGAAACTGTTTTGTTCAGTTTTGAAATTTATCGTTTAAATTGAATTAAAAAATAGTGTTCCGGAGCACAATCTCGGAATTTGACGAAACCAGTTCCATTGGATCCGTAATATTGTATTATTATCGGATTTCAATTTTCGTAATGTTTGGAGTGATCGTTTGATCGTACGATAAGCAAACGCGTTGAAATCTATATCGAATTAAATTTAAATTTAAATTTGTATTTGGTCTACATCAGTCCTTTGCCTTCCCATCAAAAAAAATGTAGCCAGGTAATGCAAGCACGTTGATATCAAAGACTTTCTCTACAAAGTCATGTACTCCTTGTCTCCCCATTTCTTTACAAATCTAACGCAAATCAAATTCAAAACGAAATCAAAGAGAATGGCCGAATGAACTCTCTTCCTTCCTCCTTTATAAATCATTCGCAAAACCAAAACTCAGTTTTTTCCCTCATTCAAAAATCGAAGCCGAGTTCCTTCCTTTCTTCATACTTCAGTTTGTATACGAATTCAATTCGTATATAATAAAAAGGAAAAAAGGAAGAGGAGAGGAGATTTCACGTGCTCGAACACGCGAATAAATCATGAGAACGACTTATTCGATCGGAAGAGGGTCAGCGTAGATGGAGGGAGTTGTCGCTCGTCTTGAGTTCGACTGGGCCAGAGCGTTCGATTTAGGAGGGAGGGCGACGAGAATCGCGAGTTCAAAAATCTCTGTTCGAGTGATTTAGGGTTTCGATTGATTGAAAGGGGGCGAGTGCGAGTTCGCGAGTGCATCTTCGTGATGGCGAGGCGTCGGAGTTGCTGTGGATCGAGATGTTGTCGTTTCGAAGGGGCAGTGATCTCGAGCCGCGTTCGATGTTGCAGTAAGGTATATGATGTTTTCATATTTTCATTTAAATTCAATATATGAATATTTGTATATATCGGCTAGGGAGAAATTTATCAACAGTGAAGTGAATGATTATCTTTGGTATTTACTGAAAAATAAAATAAACTGTTAACAGTAAAGTTGATGCTTTTTTTTGAGGTTTACTTGAGATTTATATATATATATATATATACACGAGATCTTGAAAATATCGATTTCGGTGAGCTATTTGTTTTATTAACCTATCTAATTATTTTAACCACCGAAAGTAAATTATTAAAGGAATTCTAGTTTAAGATTTAATTCGTCTGTTAGATAAATTTATTAAAAGTAATTGGAAAATAATAATAATAATAATAATAATAATAAAATCATTGAATAATTAAAAGTACGAAACGAAAATTTGTTATTCGATTATTTCAAATTTTAATAAATTGTATAATTATTTATACAAGGTCCAAAACGGTGAAGAAAACAAACTGGAATGGTAATGAATTGCAAATTAAAAGCAAAGGTGAGATCTTCTCACTCAAAAGGAAAATTTGATTTTTGCAGTTATTGATTGATTGCTGTTTGGATGTGATATTAGATATAGTAGGATATATCTATATATATATAGCAATATATATATATATATATATATATATATATTGGCGTATGTATATATTGCAGTTGTGATTTCCCGCATTATATAGCGGATGAGATCCTATTGCGCCGCATAATAGCGGATGATATTTTTATAAATCCCATATACCGCGTTATTCCACCTCGAAGTGGAATTGGTATTGTGCTAACATCTGTGGATGCAGGGCAACAGGTTGGAGGGATACAACTAGATTCCTCAAATTATGTGAATTTGTTTCATATATTGTGTTGTGATTGTTTATAATCTGTGTGTGATTTTATCTGTGATAGGAATTATTGAAGGCTAAAAATTAGCCGAATCTATTTTGGTATCGTTGGATACCAGAAATAAATAAAATTTGATTTTTTTGGAAATTAATCTTTAAGAATTGAATTAATTTGAAAGAAGGAATTTTAAAAGTATAAAAAAATTAATTTTTGTAGTCTTATCGAATTTTTCCGAAATATGGGAAAAGATATTAATAAATGAGTTTTGAATAATATAGTTTAAAAGTTGAAGAATTCATTTAAAAATGGAATTTTGAATAATTTGGAAAGAACAAAGGAATTTATTTAAAAGTGATAAACTTTAAGAATTCAATTTGTAATTGATTTGGTATTTGAAAAATGAATCTTTGGGAAATCGATAGGGAAATTTATTTAGAGTTGAAAATAAATTTAGAAATCAAATTTGTAATTAATTTGGTGATGGAAAATAAACCATTGGAAAATTAATTTGAAATTGATTTAGTGTTTGGAAAATAATTTGGGAATCGATTTGCAAATGATTTGTTATTTGGAGATAAACTTAGAAATAAATTTGCAATGTTTTGTTCTATTGAAATTAAACTTAGAAATCAATTTGTAATCGATTTGATATTGAAATAAAATTAGAAATCAATTTGGAATTTGATTTTGGGGTAAAAGTGAATATTTGGAAATGTAAATTCGAAATGGAATTTATGAAAGGAAAAGGGAAATTGTTTTTAAAAATAAACACTGATTTATTTTTAAAGTGTGAAAGTAAATTTACGGATTTGGAACGTAAATTTAAAATAAATCGATAAGGATTTATTAAATTGGTTTAAATGGACCATTTTGAAATGGAAGTGTATTTTCCTTGAAAAAACGAGTATATTCCAAAGTAGCTTTTAAAAATATAAATGAAAGGTTCTTCAGTTGGTTTTTTAAAAGAAATATTTGGAAATATATTCCGTGTAAGGAAATTGAATTGAAATTTATTTTCAAAAGTTGAAAGGTGAAATGTGATTTGAAATTAGTTTTCAAATGTTAAAGTGCGGGAAAAAATATATATCTTGTGAAGATATTTTGAAATTAAATAATTTGAGAAAATTATTTAAATCCGATGATTGTGTGAATATTGTTGATAGTTAAATTACCGACTATCAATATTTTACTTTGAAATGGCACTTGATTTGTTTTTAAAACAAACGCTCACTATTCGGGTTAGCCGAGAAAAGACCTTTGTGTCATATAACCCATTCCGAATTAGTGATACGACGATATGGATCGTATTGAAGACCGGTGGTGAAGACCAGGTACTTGTGAAAATGAAAGGACAACCTGTCGAATGTCTCTGCACCGAGTTGCTCCGGTATGGAGATTTATATCACTCCTTTTGTGATGGGAAGTCCGATCGGGATTGTGAATACCCGGATTGCAAGGGCTTCTTTGGAAGTGCCTTCGGTTCTGTTCGAACCCAAAACAGACTTGTATGGTTACATGTCTGACATTACATTTTTGAGATATAAAGCTGATTTCTTTCAAATACATTTTTGTTGGTGGCGGAGAATTTATTCTCTTAGCTTAACACCCTTCTCTGAGACGTACGAGCTCATAGGTTATGTAGTTAAAATTTATCAGCGATATATTCCCAATTTGGTAATGTGGCATGTTGAGTGTTGCTGTGTGTTGATCATTATTGATCAATTGTGATCAAAGCATGGCTTTGTGAAAAAGCTTAGCTTTGTGGACGAGACTTCGTCAGACCTCACTCCTTGGAAATGGTCGAAACAGGAATATGCAGCAAGGTTATGAGGGTCGCGCCCTTTAGGGTATGTCATTTCCTTCTGGAAAAGGGTGGTATCATGTATGGAGCCCTGGTATTTAACCTATGTGGATACTACAATCTCATTTATTGTGTGATTGTGTGTTTATCGAGGCGCCTCAGATAAAGGTCCCAAAGGACCGAAGGATGGCATACTCGAGTAGTAGTTACCTAGTTACAGAGGTAACCTGGCCCTTGTGTTGGCAGAGAGCCGGGTAGGTTCTCGGGACGTCCAGCCAGAGGCGATCCCATTGGCAGTAGGAAGTTCCTTAGCCCGACCATTTGTTGAAAATCCAAAGAAACAATACGAGCCTTGTACGGATTTAGTTGTATAACCTGCTATGGAATGTGGCGGTAACCTGCTATTGAACATAGTAGCTATAGTAGGCATACAATAATGGTTGTATGCTGGCTAAGATTAATATTATACTTTCGAAATGTTTTCCACACTAGACATTAATAATAATATCCAATGACTTGCGTAGTAAGCATCTTTGACTATCATAAGAAGAAATCTCCTCCAATTCTGCGTTTGCATTGTGTGCGTGGCGGGAGGTCTTATGGTAGTTTCATTTTCCAAAAGCATTGCGAATTAATTTTATTTTCTTTGTGAAAATAACTGTTTTACTATCTCACACCAGTCACCATGACTGACTCGGAGTTTATTGTTCCCTTTCTAAACTCTGGGTGCCCATAATTTTCCACACGGGCAGCCTAGAGTTATGTTATCAGGATATTCTGGAGCTTTGGAAGCAAGCTGGATGGCGAGACGTACTCCCGTACTTGTTTATTTATTCCGATATGTATTCTGTATGAGGACAAGTTTATATAACTATCCATTGTTGTATTGAGTTGTATATTGACTCTGATTGATGTATGTATAAACTGATATAGTTCTGTGTTTAAAAGATTATTGATTTATCTATTATATATTATTCCGCTGCGAATGGGAGATTCTGATATTGTTTCTGTTTCTGTTTTTCTGTTCCCTTTTCTTCTGTCTTCTTCTACCTCTTCTTTTTAACCCTAATGGTTCGGTTTTTCGGCATTTGATTGTGCGGCATTTGATATAGTGGACGTATTAATGTCGACTTTCGAGCGTCGAAAAGTCGTATCGTTACATGATGTGATTTGAAATTAGTTTTCAAATGTTAAAGTGCGGGAAAATATATATATCTTGTGAAGATATTTTGAAATTAAATAATTTGAGAAAATTATTTAAATCTGATGATTGTGTGAATATTGTTGATAGTTAAATCACCGACTATCAATATTTGCCTTTGAAATGGCACTTGATTTGTTTTTTAAACAAACGCTCACTATTCGGGTTAGCCGGTAAATGACCTTTATGTCATATAACCCATTCCGAATTAGTGATACGACGATATGGATCGTATTGAAGACCGATGGTGAAGACCGGGTACTTGCGAAAATGAAAGGACAACCTGTCGAATGTCTCTGCACCGAGTTGCTCCGGTATAGAGATTTAAATCACTCTTTTTGTGATGGAAAGTCCGATCGGGATTGTGAATACCCGGATTGCAAGGGCTTCTTTGGAAGTGCCTTCGATTCTGTTCGAACCCGGAACATACTTGTATGGTTACATGTCTGACATTACATTTTTGAGATATAAAGCTGATTTCTTTCAAATACATTTCTGTTGGTGGCGGAGAATTTATTCTCTTAGCTTAACACCCCTCTCTGAGACGTACGAGCTCAGAGGTTATGTAGTTGAAATTTATCAGTGATATATTCCCAATTTGGTAATGTGGCATGCTGTGTGTTGCTGTGTGTTGATCATAATTGATCAATTGTGATCAAAGCGTGGCTTTGTGAAAAAGCGTAGCTTTGTGGACGAGACTTCGTCAGATGTCACTCCCTGGAAATGGTCGAAACAGGAATATGCGGCAAGGTTATGAGGGTCGCGCCCTTTAGGGTATGTCATTTCCTTCTGGAAAAGGGTGGTATCAGGTATGGAGCCCTGGTATTTAACCTATGTGGATACTCCGATCTCATTTATTGTGTGATTGTGTGTTTATCGAGGCGCCTCGGATAAAGGTCCCAAAGGACCGGGGGATGACATACTCGAGTAGTAATTACCTAGTTACAGAGGTAACCCGGCCTTGTGTTGGCAGAGAGCCGGGTAGGTTCTCGGGACGTCCAGCCAGAGGCGATCCCATTGGCAGTAGGAAGTTCCTTAGCCTGACCATTTGTTGGAAATCCAAAGAAACAATACGAGCCTTGTACGGATTTAGTTGTATAACCTGCTGTGGAATGTGGCGGTAACCTGCTATTGAACATAGTAGCTATAGTAGACATACAATAATGGTTGTATGCTGGCTAAGATTAATATTATACTTTCGAAATGTTTTCCACACTAGACATTAATAATAATATCCAATGACTTGCGTAGTAAGCATCTTTGACTATCATAAGAAGAAATCTCCTCCAATTCCGCGTTTGCATTGTGTGCGTGGCGGGAGGTCTTATGGTAGTTTCATTTTCCAAAAGCATTGCGAATTAATTTTATTTTCTTTGTGAAAATAACTGTTTTATGATCTCACACCAGTCACCATGACTGACTCGGAGTTTATTGTTCCCTTTCTAAACTCTGGGTGCCCATAATTTTCCACACGGGCAGCCTAGAGTTATGTTATTAGGATATTCTGGATATTCTGGAGCTTTGGAAGCAAGCTGGATGGTGAGACGTACTCCCGTACTTGTTTATTTATTCCGCTGTGTATTATGTATGAGGACGAGTTTATATAACTGTCCATTGTTGTATTGAGTTGTTTATTGACTCTGATTGATGTATGTATAAACTGATATAGTTCTGTGTTTAAAAGATTATTGATTTATCTATTATATATTGTTCCGCTGCGAATGGGAGATTCTGATATTGTTTCTGTTTCTGTTTTTCCGTTCCCTTTTCTTCTGTCTTCTTCTACCTCTTCTTTTTAACCCTAATGGTTCGGTTTTTCGGCATTTGATTGTGCAGCATTTGATACAGTGGACGTATTAATGTCGACTTTCGAGCGTCGAAAAGTCGTATCGTTACAGCTACCTACGTCAAATATTATTCAAATAATTTATTGCAGTTTCAGTGGATTTTACAACACTTTACAGATTTTCAAAATTGGATAATCCCATTCAAACTTATCAAAATCATTTAATGGTTGGATTTCAGACATCGATCTTCTTACAAACCCTTCCTTTTATTCTTTGAAGTTATAGAAAAATTTGTAAACCATCTATTACTCTTTAGGAAAAATATATATTATTATTAAAATTAGAATTTAAATTTTATAAATAAATTTCAAGTTATTTTCAAAAACTAAATTCCAGTTTATCAAAAATCTTCAAATTTTGCCGAACATCGATTGTTAACTCCTTGTTTTCTGGCGACCTAAAACTCTACAACCAAAAACACTCACGACCTAAAAGTTGCGACCTAAGGAACTTCACGACCTAAGGAAGTTAACAACCTAACAGACTTTGCGACCTAAAGGACTTCACGACCTAAAAGTTGTCTACGACCTAACTACTGAAGGGATCGCACGACCTAAGACTTCGCGACCTAGCATGCCTAACAACCTAAAAGGTATCTACGACCTAACTTCTCCAACGACCTAAGAGTGCTAGCGACTTATGAAGTATCTACGACCTAAGAGGCCTCACGACCTAACAACCTAACTGGTTCAGAAGGCAGCACGACTCACGAACTACTTTAGGTCGCTCACGACCTAACTCCGCTGCCAAGTTTATACAAACCAACCTAATTTCCTATGCCGCTTTCCTTTAAGTCGCTCGCGACCTACCAGCCCACTAGGTCGCCAACGACCTAGTACCCTCCTTAACCCATTCATGACCTATGACTTGCCGAAATGATGGTGATAAAATGCAACAGTTGATAAGTCGGAGCCGAAGCACCTTAAGTCGCACGCGACCTATGGCATATCTTAGGTCGTCCACAACCTAGGACCACTCCTATAAATATCAACCTACCTCGAACGTGAAGAGGACTTTGGGCCAACCATTTTCTGAAGCACTATTACTCTGCCGAATTCTCAACTCATCCAACATTTGAAGAACTCTAATCACTTAAGACATTACAACAAGCTTTGAGAGAAATCTACTGCATTCAACATGAATTCGAGAAGATCTTCAACATCGAAGCTTGAGCTAATGGTCTAAAGTGTTTAGGAATCGAAATATATTGTATTTTGAAGAGCATTGTATCATTTTGTAACCAGAATCAGCAATAAAAGTCTATAAAGTGGACGTAGGCTCAATTACGGGCCGAACCACTATAAATCTGTTGTTCCTTTACCGTTTTCTGCTATTTCCTGCTTATATTCTGTTCCCGTACCAACGGGTGGTGCTTTCACATTGTTATTACACACACCGGGTGTTAGCGTTCAATTTTTAGCGTTAACATTTTGGTGCTTTCATTGAGAGTTGAACTCAGGAAGATTGTCATCATTGCTTCAAAAAAGTTCGTTGAAAAAGTTTCTTTTAAGACCAGAAGTTTGTTGGATATAATGGCTCCTGGAAGGAAACGTAAGTCTGTTAGATCTGAAGATGCTCGCGATAATACTGCAACTTCTCCTTCTCCAAGTCAGGCAGCTCCAGGCATTGGAGTTACGCGAGAAGAGTTAGATGCTGCTGTTTCTGGGCTGTATCAGCAGATTGAAACTCAGAATACTCTAATGATGGAGAAGTTAAGTGCTTTGCTCGGGGCAAGTCAAAGACCAGTTAATAATGAAGAAAACATTGCTGATGCTCTTCACAACTCCGAAGGAAGAAATATTCCTCAAGGGGGATCAGGTGCCGCTGAAGGAGCACCCCTCCAAGCTGAAGGATCCAGGCCGTCGCCAGTTTTTCGTGAACATCTACCCGGACAAACGTCCAAGAAAATGGCCGAAGTCTACTCCGCAAAGTCATTGAATAATGAGGAATATCTCTTCGGCATGATTCGGCAAATAATGAAAGAAAGCATGCAGAGAGATGAAGACGAGAGCGAATGGGGATTCGCACTGAGTAAAACTCCGTTTACTGAGAGGATATTAAAAGCTGAGTTTCCCAGAAAATTTGTTCCCCCCACCATTCCTGCTTATCGGGGACAAGTGACCCAAATCAATTCTTGTATAAATATGACTGGCACATGACCGGCGCAAGGGCAACTGACGAGATTAAGTGTCGGTATTTCCCGGTATATTTGGAAGGAGTGGCACTTCTTTGGTTTACCAAGCTTCCTGTTCGATCTATAGATTAGTTTTCCGATCTGACCCGAAAGTTCAATAAGCAATTCAGGCTGTATGCTTCAAAGGCGAAGGACATTATGTCATTGTCTAGTATTGAGCAGAATCCTGGAGAGCCTATTAAATCAATCCTGAATCGCTTCAACATAGCTCTGGCCGAGGTTGACAACGCAGAGCCACAAATGGTTTTGACTTATCTAATGCGAGCAATCGATAAGTCAAGTGAATTTGGGAAGTGGCTGAAAATGAAAGAACCAAATTCGCTCGAGAAATTCTATAAGAAAGCTGATGAGTTCATATGCTTGGAAAATCTTCCAGCACCAATGAAAGTGGCGGCGACATGAGTAGAGAACAACATTGCTACTTCAGCTAAGAAAGATTCTGGAGGTTAGAAAAGGGAAAATAATGATGGGAAGAAACAAAAGGATATAAAGAAACCTCGCTTCTTCAAACCTTCAGATTTCACTCCATTAACCGACACTCCAGAAAATATTTTCTTTGCCACTAAAGATGCTGTGGATTATCCCAAACCAGCTGAAATAAAACCGGGAAAGGGTGCTATGCGAAATGGAAAATTCTGCCGCTTTCACAACCAACCCGGTCATGATACCAACGAATGTCGTCACTTGAAAAGCTTAATTGAAGAGTTGTTGAGGGAAAACAAGCTGCAGCAGTATGTAAAGAAGAGTAGGAATGACCCAAATTCGTCTACTCAAGGGCAGCAGCTTCCCACTCATCCATCTGGCTCGGGGAAGAACACTGCCGCACATGAGTCCGAAAGGCCAGTTATCAATGTAATTACAGGAGGTCCACACCCAGTGGGTAGAAGCTGGGGTGAAATGGAACGATATGCCCATGCTTTGAAATACACCCCGGCAGAAGAAGATGTTTTTGCTATAGAAGACGCTGCACCCCTGAAGCAGCAGAAAATTTCTAATGATGATATTATGTTCAAGGCAAAGGATTCTATGGGTATTGAAGCTCCAACCATAGATCCCTTCGTTATTTCTGCTGGAATTGGGCCAGCTATTGTAAGACGAGTGCTCATTGATTGCGGTGCTTCCTGCAACATACTCTTCAAGAAAACATTTGACCAAATGAAGATCCCAATGAATGACGTTCAGGCTTCATCACAGAAGATTGTTGGATTCACTGGGGAACCGCAGCAACCAATCGGAACTGTTGACTTGTTTGTTGAACTTGGAGAGGGGCAGAAAAGGGTAGTTCGGAAACAAACTTTTGTAATTGTTGATGGATTTTCTGCCTACAATGCCTTCCTAGGCCATCCAACTTTAGCTGCATTCAGAGCCATTCTAGCCCCGTGGTGCCTAACTATGAAATTCCCTACAGATAATGGTGTTGGTGTCATTAAGGGAGATCAAAACGCTGGGCGGGAATGCTACCTTATAGAGCTTCGAGAGGCCAGGAAGAGAGAAATGGGAAAAGATGCGGCAGCTCCCCTCCGCATCAAAAGCCCAACCTTGTAGCAAATACAGGGCGGTCCCTGCACTGGCGAACATAGTGGTGCGAGGAGAGAAATGGACCCCAGAAAAGCCAGTGCAGAGGAAAATCGAGTGGTGCCGATGGAAGTAACGGTACCAATACCTGTTGATCCTAAAGACCCAAACAAAGTGCTAAATGTGGGTTCACAACTCAGTATGGCAGTCCAAAACATGCTAGTATCATTTTTGAAAGCAAATCTGGACGTTTTTGCTTGGAGTCACGCTGATATGTGTGGAATATCTCCAGAGGTTGCTGTACATGCACTGAATATTGATCCGAAGTTCACGCCTGTAAAACAGAAGAGAAGAACCCAATGCCCGGAAAGATCAGCAGCCCTAAAGGAAGAGGTAGACCGACTCATGGAGAATCATTTCATCAGAGAGTCTATATATCCAAGTTGGGTTTCAAATCCTGTACTGGTTAAAAAGGCAAATGGAAAATGGAGAGTGTGCATTGATTTCTCAAATTTAAACAAAGCCTGTCCTAAAGACTGCTTCCCGTTACCAAGGATTGATCAGCTGGTAGATGGAACAGCCGGACACGAATTGTTATCTTTTATGGATGCTTACTCCGGGTATAACCAGATTATGATGCATGAGTCAGACCAAGAGGATACGAGCTTCGTCACAGATGTTGGTCTTTACTGCTACAAAGTCATGCCTTTCGGATTGAAAAATGCAGGGGCAACATATCAAAGGCTTGTTAATGCAATGTTCAAATCATAGCTTGGGAAAACTATGGAAGTCTATATCGATGATATGTTAGTGAAATCAAAGAAAGCAGTTGACCATATGGACCACTTAGCAGAAATGTTCGAAATCCTCCGAAAATATGGAATGAAGCTCAACCCTTTGAAATGTTCATTCGGAGTAGAATCCGGCAAATTCCTAGGATTTATTGTAAGCGCTAGGGGCATTGAAGCCAATCCTGCTCAAATTACTGCTCTAAGACAAGTCAAAGCCCCTAGAACAAAGAAGGAACTGCAGAGCCTAAATGGGAAAGTTGCTGCCTTAAGTCGGTTCATTTCCAAAGCTACTGACAAATGCATCCCCTTCTTTGACGCTTTAAAGAAAGGAAAGAAAAACTTCGAATGGACACCAGAATGCCAGAAAGCTTTCGAGGAGTTAATCCGTCACATGGAAGTGCCTCCAATACTTTCCAAACCCAACAACGGCGAAGACCTTTTCATATACTTAGCAGTTTCATCTCATGCCCTGAGTGCAGCACTGGTATGAGAAGATGCAAAGGTTCAGCGCCCGGTCTACTATATCAGCAAAAGACTCACTGGGGCAGAAATGAATTATTCAAAGCTAGAAAAGCTCGCCTACTGCTTACTGATTGCTTCCAGAAATTTGAGGCCGTATTTCCAAGCTCACTCCATCAAAGTTCTCACCGATCAGCCCCTAAAGCAAGTCCTATTTCGCCCTGAAACTTCAGGCCGTCTTCTGAAGTGGAATATTGAGCTTAGCCAATATGATATCACTTATCATCCCCGAAGAGCGATCAATGGACAAGCCTTAGCGGATTTCATCGCAGAGTATACAGATAAGGGTGACAAAAAGGAAGATATTACAGTTGACATCCCGATCAAATGGAAGTTATATGTTGATGGCTCGAGAAATGATTACTGTTCCGGAGCTGGGGTTGTGCTTGAGACCCCCGAAGGGCGATCATTATGTTACGCATTAAGATTGGAATTCCCTTCTACAAACAATGAAGCAGAATATGAGGCTCTAATCGCTGGATTAAAGATTGCAAAGGAATTGAACATCAAAGCATTGCAAATCTTCAGTGATTCTCAGCTTATTGTGTGTCAGGTCAAGAAGGAATTTCAAGCTAAAGGAGGAAATCTGCCCGCTTATTTGTCAAAGGCTTCTGAACTTCTCAGTGATTTCGATCATTATTCAATAAGCCACATACCTCGAGAGGAAAATATGAAAGCAGATTCTCTACAAAGTATTCAAGCTCCGGAGAAGCTCAGTTATTAGGATTGGTTCCTGTGGAGGTTTTGTCAGCTCCAAGTACCGATGAAATGGATATCGACTGGATCATGGCTGTATCTCAAGACAAGAGTCATGGATGACCCCAATCAAAGAATATCTGCTCAACGGCTCCCTGCCAGAAAATTCTAAAGAACGCCAAAAGATGTTAAGAAAAGCATCAAGATATGTAATTCAAGACGGTCGGCTATATAGGCGGGGATTTTCAATGCCATTACTCCGATGTGTAACCAAGGAAGAAGCTAGGACAATCTTAGCAGAGGTACACGGAGGAGAATGTGGGGATCATTCAGGCGGTCAAACGCTTGCCAAGAAAGTTCTTCGATATGGGTATTTCTGGCCTGATATTAATCGAGATGCTGCTATCTACTCCAAAAAATGTGACAAATGCCAGAGATTTGCAAAAATCCCAAGAGCACCTTCAACTGAACTAACACAGATGGTCAGTCCATGGCCGTTCGCCATTTGGGGGATAGATCTGATCGGACCTTTACCAATTGCCAAGTCGGGAATCAAATATGCTATTGTTGCTGTTGATTATTTCACTAAATGGGCTGAAGCTGAACCTTTGGCCACTATTACTTCTAAAAAGATGATAAATTTTGTAACAATTTGAAAGCGAAGAGTTCCAGGACTTCTGCAAGCAATTCAAAATCCGAAAAAGTTTCTCAGCAGTGGCTTATCCGTAGGCAAACGGGCAAGTGGAAGCAGTAAACAAAATTATCAAGTCAACCATCAAAAAGCAGCTTGAAAAAGCAAAAGGTGGATGGGTTGATAAGCTACCACTAGCACTATGGGCATACAGAACAACCCATAAAACTGCAACTGGGCACACTCCGTTCTCATTGGCATACGGATCGGAAGCAATGATTCCGGTAGAGCTAGAAGTCCCTTCTCACATGAGAGTTCATTTCAACCAAGCCGAAAATGAAAAATTGCAACTCGAAGCACTTGACTTTCTTGATGAAAGAAGGGAAGAAGCCAGACTCAGAGTTGCGGCTCATCAGCAAAGAATTGCAAGGCACTTCAATTCTAAAGTCCGTCAACGAAGCTTTGAGGTCGGGGACTTAGTCTTGAAAAGGATCATGACAGCAGTCGGGGTATTTGGACCGAATTGGGAAGGGCCATATGTCATAGGCAATAAACTTCTTGATGGCACATTCAAACTCACGACTGTTGAAGGATATCCAATTCCAAGAGCCTGGAACAGCAATCATTTACGCCCATATTTTACTTGAAAAAGCTTTGCTTGAAATTGTAAAATGATTATGGATGTAGCGATTGTATTGTAAACCATTGTAAAATCAGTAATGATGAATAAAAGAGCTATAAAGTGGATGTAGGCCCAGTTCTTGGCCGAACCACTATAAATTTTGTGTTCTTTATTATTATAAATGCCTGTTTCATTTCGATGTAAAAATACTCTAAACGTATTGCTAAAATGTCGATTTAATATTGCAGGTCATTAAAACAAAGCTTACCCATCGCAATGCCAAGTGAACCCCGTAAATCACTCAATAAACAAATTTCAAGCCACAGAAAGTTCCAAATTCAAATCCAACATGAGATGAACTTTACACCAAAAATTGATGATTCCATCGAAGGGACACTTTTCCAAAGAAAAGGAACTAGACGCTTGTTAACTAATCACGATCGTTTGTATAAACAGACATTTGATTGAATAACTTGTGCCTGTCCCATGGAATCAATCAATAGTGAAGTACACTCCATTGGATAGAGCAAACAACTTGCAAAGGAAAGGAACATAGGCTCGGAGACAATAATGGGGGATCATCAACGAGCAAACAACAAAGAGACATGGGCGAGCTGATCAACACAAGCCCTCTTCGGAGGCACAAGACCTCTTCGGAGGCACAACTCTTCGGAGGATAAAGACCTCTTCAGAGGCACGCCAATAAATGGAAACACTCTTCTCAACAAAAAGGTTGGTGGAACCACTGTGGCAAGGCCTTTGTTAACTAATTGCGATCGTTTGTGTAAACAAACATCCAATTAAATAACTTGCGTTCGCCCTGTGGATCCATTTAACTATGAGAAAGTTACTTCCAGGCAACCAAATAAAGACCTCTTCGGTGGCATAAGACTTCTTCGGAAGCACAAGACCTCTTCGGAGGCATAAGACCTCTCCCGAGGCACCACAAGCCCACTTACGAGGCACAAGCCTTCCCCAAAGGCACACACTGCCCTCTTCGGAGGCAGAAGACCTTCCCCAAGGCACACAAGACCTCTTCGGAGGCACAAGACCTCTCCGGAGGCACAAGACCTCTTCGGAGGCACAATACCTCTTCGGAGGCACAAGACCTCTTCGGAGGCACAAGACTTCTTCGGAAGCACAAAAATAAAACTTCTTCGGAGGCACAAGACTTCTTCGGAAGCACAAGACCTCTCCGGGGGCACAACGCTACTTCACAAAGCATAATGCTACTCCTCAGAAATACCAAAAAGCCCTCATCAGAGGCACACTTCAGCTCTTAAGGAAGATCTACTTGTTTATCTTGAAAAATTCTTCCCCAGAAATTGAAGTGTCTCCAAAAATGAGACACGCTCCATTTAAGTAGAATAATTGTTTCCTCAAAGACGGAATAGTTATTCTCTAAAAAAAAAATAAGAGTACAAGTCTCGCCAAAGCAAAAAGATATTGTAATGCACTTGTGGTATAGGGGCAATATCATACGATACAGCTACAACAATAGAAGTAGTATTTAAGCAACATACCACAAGCACATTACAAAATCACGAGAAAAAGATGTGGAATAAATGCATTCTCAAACAACAGACAAAAGTTTGTACAAGTAAAAAGAATCGCTTATTCTATACTAAAATGAGAAATAGATCTTACATATACAAGAATTTGTGCAAGAAAAAGAATTATTTATTCAATATTGTGAAAGTTCTTTATATATGCAGATCTCAAAAAAAAAAAGCAGGGACCGGTACCCGCACAATCTCCGGTCGATACAAGAAAAAAGCAAAATAAGAAAAGGAGAATCCAGATTATCACTCCTTCTTCCTACCACCCTTAGTACCCTTGCCCGGTTTGATGATTAACTTTTGAATCCGGCGGGGACGGGACGGAGAAGAAGGAGGAGAGGGTGCAGCTGGATCTTCTTCTGCCTCATCTTCTCCAGCGGAAATGTTTTTCTTCATCTTCTTCATGACGCGCTTCCCCTTCCTCTTCGAGGAAGACTCATTTCCCGGAGTAGTTAGTAGCGCAGAAAGCTTAGTGTTATCATCAAGAGACTGCTCCGGAGTCTTCTCTCTATCCTCAAGATCCTCCGCCTTCTGTTCTTGTGAAGCGGGTAGATCCTCCAAGCCTCGAAGGGCTTCTATCTGCTCTTCCTGCAAACTCGGTTGAGAAGCAGGAGTTACTTGAAGAGTTGGAGGAGGAACAGCTGGAAGACGAGAAGAGTGTATAGCGCTCGGTGCGTCCGCTGTAGAAGAAAAGAAGTTAAAATCGGTATTCTCCGAGAAAAGAGAAGGTATTGGTTCATCAAAGCCTATGTAAAAAGTAAGAAGTTCATCAAACTCGGTTAGATCGAATAAATGATTTACTGGATCCGGGTTGACGCCAAAGTTACCTGGAGGGGTCGGCATTGCGAGATCAATCTCGAATTTCTTAGCCTCAACATCGTCTAGGGCCTCATCCTCAGTGGGAGTGGTCATAGTTTCTTTGGCAACTTTAGCTGGAGGCGAAGAATGGGAACTGGAGTCCATAATGTTAACATCGGCCGAAGTTGAAGTATGAACGGGGGCAGTTAAAGGAGCTTCCTCCTTTGGGTGTTCTTCTCCCGTCGATTCAGCTCGCGCTTTAGCAAGTTGCTCCTTCCCTTTAGCAAGAGCAGCACGAGTTTCGTCGTCAAGATAACGTGCCTCAAGCTCTGCCTCATCATAGCTGGCACCGCCTAGCATATCAACTGCGGCTTCCCACACTTCGGCCAGAGTAATCTCGTATTCAGGACCCAGAAAGGAGAGGCTCCCATGACCCAGAACGCTGTGCAAATAAAAGTCGAATAAGGTAGAGCTGACGTTAGCTTTCGTTGCCTCATGCGATTGCTCAGCCGCTTCTTTTTCGGCAACGGCTGCAACTTGACCAGCAACAGCCTCATCACGCTCTTTCTCAACTTTAGAAAGTCGAACCTTTAACAATTCGATCTCCATGTTCTGGGAATTAACTGTTTCTTGCAGCTGAGCATTATTTTTGCGGTATTCTTCAGTAACGAACTGCTCAGCCGCAAGTTTCATTTCAGCATCCCTTTGAGCAGCATGCGCATCCCGCACTTATTTTTGAAATACTTCTTCTTTCTGAGATTGCGAAGCGGAAGAAGCGACGAGATCTTCCTTGAGTTTTTTAACCTCGGACCCAAGTCTCGCATTGTCATCAGCAATGCTCGCCATCTCTGCATCATGCTGTTTGCAAATTTTGTCCCACTCCGACTTATCGTTCTCCATGGTCAGCATAGCTTCAAGATTCGCACGATTTACCCTTTGCAGCTCGTCAACAAGTTTTTGCCATCCAGATATCCTTTCGATATCAAGTTTGACGGCATCAACGTTACGCAGCACAGCCGGTTTATTGATCAGGACCAAGTCAAGGTCGAAGCGTACCCCCTTTAAGCACCATTACGGGAACCGACTTTGAAGAGTTGGTGGACCTTGTCCAACTTGATATTGGGGTCTGTTGATGATTGTTTGGATATCGTACTTTTTGAGAGCAGGAGAATCAGAGGGGATAATAGGAGGAATTGAAGCAGGGGCCTTCTCAGAAATTGCAGACGCATCACTAGGCTTGGACCGCTTGCTTGGATCGTCAACATTATGAGTCTTCCCATTATCATCATAAAACTTTCGTTTATGAGAATCGTCGCCTCTATAGGAAGAGTCGTACCGCTCATCCCTCCTCCCATGTTGACGCTCATAGTCCCGCCTCTCTCGAGCTTTCCTAATAGCTCTCTCTTCGTCTGTTTCCCTCGGGGTATCGAGGTATCGTCTGAAATCATAAGATCCGCGGCCTCCATGGCGCTGAAATTTGTCGTAATATGAGCCAGTGCGCCCCATCGGAGAATCTGAAAAAGAAAAAGAAATGAAGTTTAGAAATCTCCAGAAAAAGAGGATAAGTGCGTATAAGTGCTAAGCAGCCTAAGTGTGTGTGGCGTGCGAACTACACGCGTCAGACTACAAACCACTCTTTGGTGTGGGAGTTGTGACGACTTGTGTAACAGGCGTTGTGATTAATTGAAAAGAAGAAGTCTCCTTGACAACAGGAGAGGTAGCTTTTGGAGTGTCATCCTTAAATAACTCCTGCGAGGTTACCATTAAATCACTCAACCCCTCAAAGATATCATCGCCAATATGTCCGGCGGAACTTTTCCCTTCAATCCCTACATTGACCGCCTTTCCGGAATGTTGAGAAGCCTCCTCTTCTTCGATGACCGGGGAAAGTGTTAACTTGCTGGACGACCCCGCAACATCAATAGAAGTGGAACATTTCACCAGTGAGGTTTCAGTGGTGGGTTCTTTCAGTGAAAGTTCTTCGGCAAGGGCTGGGGCATCTAACGTCTTTGCTGGAAAATCAGGAACTTCATGAGGCTAGATGGAACGAGAAGAATGTAGAAGTCCGAACTGGTGCAAAAGTTCATCTTTCAACAAGAATTTGGCGCTTCTCTCTTCCATAGCCACAACATTTAAAGTTTCAAAATTTGACTTGAGACTGGGATTTCTAAGCGGAGGAGGAAGTGCTGCAAAAAGTAAAGGACGAAGTTAAGCATTTGACAAAATTCGAGTGCCAAGAAGTTCAAAAAATGAAGAGAGCGGAGAAAGGCAATCTTACTCCCGACTCTCCAGATAGAGTAGAATCCCGGAGGACATCAGATAAAGAAGAATTGATTTAGGAACCCGTGAGCACTATCGGGCAAATCCAAGATCAACTTCCGATTTCTGGCACCTCTTACAAGCACGATTGAAGGGTGATCTTTATTCTTAGCAAAGGTACACAAACAGCAAATTTCATCGAAGCTTGGAAGACGGTTGAGCGCCCTCCTAAACAGAACACACAAGCCCATCAAGACGGCATAACCGTTGGGATGTAGCTGGAAAGGCGAGATAGCTAATCGAAGAAAAAGTTCTTGGAGAAATTCATTGAAAGGAGGGGTAGCTCCATTTAAGCACATCTGACGATTCACTGCGACAAAACCAAGAGGTGGCCTGTCAGCAGTGTCATTTGTTCCAGGAAATATAGCATCTGATTCGGCAATACCAAACTGGATGCATAGTTGTCTGAAGACTTTGTGGCTCAAGGTGGTCGGAGTTCTTTCTGGAGGGTCGATCAATGGGTTGGCAATTGGGAAAGCTTCTCCGGATGGTCCTGTATCTTCTTGTTGAGATGCCATTCTACACAATCAACTAGATGTTCAAATATCAAGGTGCACGTTTCCTAAAAAGTGTGAAGTGTTGTGCGTAACTAACAAAAACAGAACGTAAACATAACTGGGATTAAATTAGTTGACAATTGGTCGATTACAAGATTTCAGGGCTTGTTAACTTAAAACTCAAAGTGCAGTGTTAATGCAAACGAATCAGCTTTAGTTGACTATTTTAGTTTTTGCTTTAATACTTCACTTGAATTGATTAGTTTGCAGCATTTTTTTCACACAGTTCATTTAAGCTGATTATTCTTTATCGACTAATCTATCATTCGATGTGGGCAGTCAATGGCAGTATATTCGTCCCAAGTTTTCTGCAAATATCGTGTTTAACAGGTTATTAATATTAAAGTCAAAACAATTTGCAAAGGAGTGCAACTCAGTTCAAATTCAAAGCTCAGTCAAGTTCTGTCCAAAACTTCACAAGTCCTAGGTCGTTCAGCGACCTATCATAGGTCGAGGCATTTTTTAGGTCGTTCTGTGCAAATTAAAACGTTGTTCAGGGTAGTGCAGAATTTGTTCAAGTCCTAGGTTTTTAGCGACCCATCATAGGTCGAGGCATCTTTAGGTCGCACTGGGCAAATCGAAGAATTCAAGGCTATGCAAATTTCCTTAAGTCCAAATGGTTCATGTCCTAGGTCGCTCACGACCTAGTGTAGGCCGGAAACCACTTAGGTCGCAAAGGGTTGTTCGGTTTTACTTAGGTTGGTCAGGTTTCTTAGGTCGTAAGACTTAAGTCGCGCAATTCCCAACACGACCTAACTCTTAGGTTGTCCAAATCTCATAGGTCGCTGACTTCCTCTCCACGCAATCCCTTACTAGACCCAACAACCCGTTATCACAAGTACAACGAAAATCCATCATCCTCTTCATAAAATTCGTCATCTTTTCATTCTACCAAATCATTCGGAAAACCGATTCAACACATCTCCGATCTATTATAGATCCAGTCCCTTACTGTACGCTCATGAATCACAACAACAACAAATAACCAATGATGATCAGAAATTGATCACAACGCAACCCAAAGTGAAGCATGGCGTACAAAATTGGCCCGGAGATTAGAGTTCATGGTTCGATTGTGATAATGGAATGGATATAAATCGAGGATACTTACGTAATCTGATAGCAAGGATGGATCGTTAAATGATTGACTCGAATTTTCCTTTTGAAATCACAAATTTCTGATAATGGCAAGGCGGGAAATTGAAGCAATTAAGTGGAGAAGAAGCAGCGACCTAATGAATTTATATGAGACCGAGAGAGGAAGGCGAGTAGGCACACGAGTTAGCACGACTTTTAGGTCGCTCACGACTTAGCAAATTTGAATCGAAGCACACGACCTACGACCTAGGCTTGTACTTCGAGGGGCAAATGTTAACTCCTTGTTTTCTGGCGACCTAAAACTTTGCAACCAAAAACACTCACGACCTAAAAGTTGCGACCTAAGGAACTTCACGACCTAAGGAAGTTAACGACCTAACAGACTTCGCGACCTAAAGGACTTCACGACCTAAAAGTTGTCTACGACCTAACTACTGAAGGGATCGGACGACCTAAGACTTCGCGACCTAGCATGCCTAACAACCTAAAAGGTATCTACGACCTAACTTCTCCAACGACCTAAGAGTGCTAGCGACTGATGAAGTATCTACGACCTAAGAGGCCTCACGACCTAGCAACCTAACTGGTTTAGAAGGCAGCGCGACTCACGAACTACTTTAGGTCGCTCACGACCTAACTCCGCTGCCAAGTTTATACAAACCAACCTAATTCCCTATGCCGCTTTCCTTTAAGTCGCTCGCGACCTACCAGCCCACTAGGTCGCCAACGACCTAGTACCCTCCTTAACCCATTCACGACCTATGACTTGCCGAAATGATGGTGATAAAATGCAACAGTTGATAAGTCGAAGCCGAAGCACCTTAAGTCGCACGCGACCTATGGCATATCTTAGGTCGTCCACAACCTAGGACCACTCCTATAAATATCAACCTACCTCGAACGTGAAGAGGACTTTGGGCCAACCATTTTCTGAAGCACTGTTACTCTGCCGAATTCTCAACTCATCCAACATTTGAAGAACTCTAATCACTCAAGACATTACAACAAGCTTTGAGAGAAATCTACTGCATTCAACATGAATTCGAGAAGATCTTCAACATCGAAGCTTGAGCTAATGGTCTAAAGTGTTTAGGAATCGAAATATATTGTATTTTGAAGAGCATTGTATCATTTTGTAACCAGAATCAGCAATAAAAGTCTATAAAGTGGATGTAGGCTCAATTACGGGCCGAACCACTATAAATCTGTTGTTCCTTTACCGTTTTCTGCTATTTCCTGCTTATATTATGTTCCCGTACCAACGGGTGGTGCTTTCACATTGTTATTACACACACCGGGTGTTAGCATTCGATTTTTAGCGTTAACATCGATATAATCACATTTTTGCAAAAGCAGTCAACAATGCATCCAACAATTCACATATCAAATAGGATGTCCAAAGTTCCATACCCAAATTCAATGTACAGATGATCAATTGTATCAATAGTGATAATAAGAGGGTGATAATACAGATATATCGAAATCACTAAACAATATAACAGCCACAAATATCATCCATCTCAATATCAACCAACATCCGAAACAACCAATTCATCCATATCACAACAATCTAAATCTACCAGTGTTGGGTGTTTAAAAGTGATATAAAATTTCAATTATCAACATCAATTTAAATATCAAGGTAAATGTCAATTTAACTATTAGATTAAATGTCACAAATTTAACTATTAGATTTACTATCAATTCCTATTGTCAATTTTTCGATCAAATTTAACTAACAAATTTAATTATCAATTTAACGGTCAAATTTAAATGTTGATCTAAATTCAATCAGTTCAGATTCAATAAATTAAATTTTTAACTAGCAATCAATATAAATTTATCACTTCGCTAATTCGTTTAACTAACAGTAGGAATTTAGTACTTCGTGAATGGGTTTAACCACTCACCTTTATTTAAAATGAAAATTTGCCAGCGACAAATAAATTCAAATTTAGCTCCATGTCGTAGACGATGTTGATATGAACCCAACGCAACTTGTTTCGTTCGAATCCGACTTCGTACGAAAAAGTTATGTAATTTTAAACATTTGAATATAATTAAATTTTATTAACTTAAAATTTTAAATTAATCTCACCGCCCATCTCTCCCTCTCGCTCACGAATTTCCCCAGGCCAAGAAACCCAAACTCGTGACTCTCAACTCGACGTGCGCCTCCACGCCGACATCCAGACCTCCATCGGAACACACCACCGCGACCGTCTCACGCCGCTCTTTCCCCGCCTGAAGTCCGGTCCCGCAAAACCCAATCGTCGACGAGAAAAATAGCAAAAATTGCGCACCATTTTTGCCTCAATTCTGGCGAATTTAAGTCCCTTCGCGGCGATCCAACCATAGGATATGTAGAGCTCGTTGAGATCAACAACTTTGCTTTTGGAGTCATTCGATTTCATTTAGTGGATTGAGAGAAAACGAGGAGAAAAGATCGGCGATTTTCGGCCATTGAAGTTAAAACGAGGCGGCTGATGGGTTATTGGACTAGGGCAAATAGGGGCCTTATATAGGCAACTACAAAACACTATTCACGCGACAAAATTTTCAAACTCCAAACGAAGCATGCCACCTGGCGTTCTATATGTTATACCCGTATTCCGAATATGATGGAATATGTATCGAGAGCCAATTCCATCATATACAGAAGATAGCTTTTCAAAATTGAATTATATTAATTAAATTCCTTTAATTGATTTCTACACGTTTTCAAGTTCGCACGACCAAATGATAAGTCCGATCGCTATGAAATTTGAAATCCTATAATAATTCACCATTACAAATCCGATGAAACTAGTTTCGTCGAAATCCGAGACAGTGCCCAAAAAGCTATTTTACACGTTAATTAAAACAAGCTATTTTCAAAATCAATTTAATCACTTTTGAATTCCAACTTAAAAGTTAACAATTTTCATTCTTGTTTAAATAAAATTTAAATCAACTATTGAAATCATTTTCATTCATATTAAATTCAAGATTCAGTTATTTAAACAATTTCATATTTTAAATTTATCAATTAAATTGTCAAATAAATCGCTATATTCGGAATATAAGTTATTTAACTTATGAAATTAACCTTTCAATATTCAAAATCAATTGAATATTCCAAATTCCATTTTAACTTAAACTATTTTATAATTGTAAAATGTTTGTTCAAAATTTATACAATCGATGTTCTTACATTTAAATTCATAAACAAATTCACTTTAAAATAAATGTTCGTTCAAATCTAAAACAACAAAAAGTTCTTACACTAAATATAAAGATTACACCTCAGATAATTCAATTATGATGAATTCCAATATTAGAATATCAAATGAATTTTATTTGTCAAACAATTATTTTATTTCATCTAAATAATTCAACATTCATTATTCAATTCTAGTTATTGATTATAACACATTCGCTGCATAGAATTTCATTTCAATACTTGTTATTGCCTAAATCTTTGAAATTTGTTACTTCAAAATTTTTATCCAAGTTCATATTCAATAAACTACATAAATAAACACAGAAATTTTATTTATAACCATTTTATTCAAAAATTATATTAAAATTTATAATTTAAAATAGCTAAAAATACGAGTAGTTACACTAAAAATCAGTTTGCTTGGAATTACCACTTTGCCACTTCTATATGTTAGCTTTCAATACCATACCTTCACTTATGAACCCATTCGAAACCAACGCACATGGTATCAAGCAGTTGATACATAGTGCATTGGAGAAAGGCTGAAGGGATCGTGCCGAAACCATGCTTTCGAAGGGGTAGATGTATTTCTTATAAGCTTTCGAATCCACTACCTGTCTTTGCTTTTAAAGATGCTTTCGAAGGGTGTTTTTAACTTGCCTTTTTTAAAAGGATTGCTTTTGTTTAGAAAAGAGCTTTCAAACGAGTTACCGCTTATTTATATTCTAAAAGTAGCTTTCGAAAGGATAGCCGCTATTGAACTTATTCGTAACCCATGCTGCTGCATTCTCACCTTTCAAACTAGTTATGGCCGCTTTTCTTTATAGCCTTAAAGCAACGTATTCGAAAGGGTGCTTTCGCCTTTTACTTTAAAGCCGCATTCTCAATGTTTTCGAAAGGGTCGTATAGCCGCTTTC
Source organism: Allium fistulosum (assembly GCA_030737815.1). Lineage (NCBI taxonomy): Eukaryota > Viridiplantae > Streptophyta > Magnoliopsida > Asparagales > Amaryllidaceae > Allium > Allium fistulosum. The sequence continues at coordinate 684,682,063 of CM060905.1, read as the reverse complement.
AAATTGTTTTGGAGGTAATGGTTTCAAAATAATAGGTTTTGAAACTATCCTCTTTCTTTTACTTGGGATTAATGCTTTCGAAAGTAATGCTTTCACCCCAGTTTTATATGACCCTATAGCTATACTATATGTTAAACCCAAAGGTTTCGAAAGGAATGAGTTTAAAAAGTTTCGAAGCAATATTTCCACAAACCCTTACTTGAACCCAAATGCTTTCGAAAGGTACGCTATAAATATTTCGAAGTGGAGGTACCCAATGTTTTTGAAAGGTATATTTTAAGTGTTTGAATGGAAGATTTCCAATGCTTTCGAAAAACAAGTTTAAATTATTTTGAAAGGGGATATCTAAGTTTTAAAGAAATGATTTCGAAAGACATATTTTTAATACATTCGAAAGGTATGTTTTGGCCTTTCGGCCTAGTGTTTCATGGTTAAAGTAATCAAATTATTTTGAAAGGGGTACTTTCAATCAATTCGAAAGGTATTGTTTAAGGTTGTAAACAAAGATTTTGAAGGCATTGTTTTGGCCTCATAGCCTAAAGCTTTTTAAGTTAAAAGAGGTTTTAACTTATTATAAAGGGATAAATAATCCGATTAATAAGATTTCATCAACTTTTTTGTGTGTAAAGCCTATATCATGGCATAAGTACTTTGAGTAAAGCAAAGAGTATGATTTCTTTGTTTTATAAAGTTATGATTTCAAGGGTAAATCATTTACAAAGATTGTTTACAAGGAAATGAACTTTGAATAGGGTAGTTAACCCTAAGTATATGACAAGAAATGAAAATTGAATAGGGTAGTTAACCTTAAATTTATGACTCGGATATTAGAAGATGAGATGTCACTAGTTTAAGGTCACGCCCTATACTTTAGCTAATAGCCCCTAGCTAATATAAGTCCAAAATTCTAGTGTGTAGGACTTTGTCACAGAAGGGACTAAAATAATGTTACACACAGAAGGAAATATACAGAGTAAAGATAGGTTATTGGTGAGCCCGTAAAACCATTAGGTTCAGTTGACCCTAGAAGAAGAAAGTTAAGGACAGTCAGCCCAGTATTATGTCTAACATAAGTTAGATTACTGATTATGTCTAGTAGGCGCGAGTTAGCCAGATAAAACTATAGTGTGGACAGATAGTCCATTGATTTCCTGATTATTATGCATATATGTATTTTCTATTATTGTTATAATCAGTTTGGTTGCAGGAATTTACTTGCAAAAGATATGCTTTTAAATGGATATTAGTGTGGGAAAACCCGTTCTGCTTAGCGGCGTGGTCTTACTTAATATCAGTAAATCAAGATGTAATAGTATTATTCAACCAGGCTTTATGTCTGACTCAAAGTTTATGGTTTCCCCTTATACTCTCGGGTGCTCAAAATTTGACTTGAGTAGATTGAGAGTTAAGAATTTTCCAGGTTTAGTAGGTTGGACGAATAAGTTTCCGAAGACGTGTAGGAGGCAAAGCTAGCTATATAGAAGCTATTTAGTATTATTTATGTTGTGATGTATTTATGACTGATATGTCTATTTAGTACTCTGATCATCCAAGGGGGCATCTTCATATGTCGCTCTTGACATAATTTGTAATAATTATATTTGATCAAAACCTGAGAATCGTGTTGAGATTATGTAATTAAGTATGAAATATGGATTTGAAGTGTAATCATAAAAGTTGTTTTTGAAATCTGTGTTGATTTTATTTCATATTCATGTGCTTCTGATATTATGGATACCATTAACATTACCGTATTTCCAATTTCATATTCATGACTTCAACATTTGTAGTGCTTAGCTTCGAGCCTCAAGATAGGGAATTTACAAAATATTTTTAAAGGATTTTGAAGGAGATGGAAAGCACTGAACTCACTTTGGTCATTGGAAAATAATTCCGATGATGACTGCATCATCATTAGTGTTCATTTTTGAGTTTCTAAGTGGGGGATTGCTATCATGGTAATTTGTTTAGAGTTGTTTGGTAAAATAAGTTTTGGTTTAAATTTAGAAGTTTGATTTGATATGCAAAAGAAGATATGTAAATTATTATTATTCCAAAATGATTTGAAATAAAAACCAAGTATTTAATTATGAAGTTTTCAGTCAAGTTATTATATGGATGCATATATCCTATACATTATGGTGGTTTGGTTTTTCATCTCATTTTGATTTGGTAATTTTTCACTCATTGAAATTAAATGAAAATTTCAATGCTTTTAGACAGCCGGCATTCCAAATTTAATATAGAAATTGAAGCTAGGTAATTTTGGTGAAATTATAGGAAAATAAGTTTTTGTAACTTATAAATTTGAAGAGATAGAAACTTAAAACAAGTTTTAAATTTTATGAATATTCTAATTATGAAAAACAAATTTGATATTGTATATATACTCTTAGGATGTAGAAGAGTATTATACGAATATAAACTTAAGTTATGAAATATTCGAACACTTATGTAATGTTTTATGAAATAGTTAATAAATGAATTTAGTGTGAAATGAAATCTTGTTTAATGAAATTTAATATGATTTAAATTAAAAAGAAAATTGGCATGGTTAAGAAACCAATTAGAATAAATACACAGGATGTATGTATATCATTTTATTGACACGAGGATCTTTGATCCAGATTCGGGCACATGATTTCGAGATGATTTACATCGGTCCAAACAAGGATTCTTTACTCGATTCTTGACGGCGAACATTTGATATGGATTTTTGATATGATTCTGAAGTTCTCTATCATAGTATATGGTTATACAAGAAGAACGACAGTTTCTAATCAAGGAACCAGATCGAAGTACATACTAGAGAAGTCGAGTGAGCGATAATAGTTCGAAAGTGAAATTTGTGTGATCGAGCAAGTGATCCGATTTGATATTGTGTATAAATGGCATATGTACATCGTATGGGCTTTAATGTAATTGCAGACTTTTAACATTAGAAATGCATGTTATATGATTTGATTTGACATGTTGGTTGAGATGATTGTTGTTTATGGTTTGACATGCTTAGATTCATGTTATATGTTGGATGGATAGTTGTATGGTTTCATTTGTCATGTTTAACTTTCTTTTTGGTCAACAAGTGAGTTTCAGGTATATGGAAACAAAGGCTAGCTTGCTACTTTTGGTTTCATGTGAAGTGTTGTTGCCCGACAAATTGGTATGTAGTAGATTTAGTGACTGTTTTGTAGCGACCCGGGATTTTCGACCCTCGAAAATCGATATCGATACGTTCACTGTATAACATGTCGAATATTCAAGTGCCAGAAATACCGATTGCTAGGGGTAAAGAAGGAAGTGGTAGAAGAAAATAGAACAACAACACAAAATCTCACAAACGCAGCGGAACAAAATATAATATATAATAACAGATCTTTATACAAAAGAAACTGTATCAGTTAATATACATACCATTATCAGAGTAAAACAGTCAACAACCAATTTGGACAGTTATACAACTTGTCCTCATATACATAACTCACACAGCGGAAATAACCAAGTACGTGAAATACGTCTGAAATCCTTCAGCTCGTCTCCTGAGCTCCATAGCATTCTATCCTGAATCTGTAATACTCGGTTTGACCCGAGCATTATAATAAAATAACACCCGAGTCAGTGTGGAAAACCAACGTGAGTAAACACACTCAATTTGAATTATTAAAGTTATCAAAATCCTTTGAAAAACAAAGGTATCTCGTAAGACCGCGTCACACATAAACACGATGGGTTTTTCCCTTACGATAACCAAAACATTTTATATCAAAATCCTCTGATATTATAATAGTGTCTATAGAAAGTAAATTAGAAAATAGCTGAAATGCTTGCGTCTCACGTTTCAGCATAGTTGGGCACAATCAAAACTGTACGGCGCTTATTGGAGAATGGATTCCATATAATGACTGGGCTACTGGGGTACCCCCCGTCAAATTACACCTGTAGAAAATTGTTTCGAGGACCTCGCTTGGATCCCCTACCAATAGAAGACCGGCTTACCCCTAACATGGATAGTACCGAATATCTTATCACCCTGGGTGTTCCCACACTTTTGGAGCGCTCTCTTTTCCATGCACACCCATATCCAAAAATTTTATATATCCGAGGGTATCTAGAAAGGTGATAACATACCCTAATTGGGTGTGACCCACTTAGCCTTGCTGCATCTCCCCTGTTTTAGTCATTCCCGGTTGATGAGGATTGAGGCTACGTTTACCTTTCAAGAACAATTCCATTTAGAATACTCATCGTCCTCCAATGACGATGTTCTGATAGCATTCGTCCATACAAGTTGTTCTAGGTCTGGACAAACCGAATCACCATCTTCACTATCTTCACGATATCCATTCGTAACACTCAAATCGAATCAAAGTGGTTTTTTGGATAATTAAATCCGATCCCGTTCTCTTTGAAACGATAAATGAAATTGGCTAATATTTGATAGTCGGTTATTTAACTATCAATATAACATCCATAAGCAGTCACTAGGCCCATATTATAATTTTCCAAAATTTATTTTCAAAATATCTTTATAAGATATATATTAAAATCCCTTCCAAATTTTCAATATTTGAGACAACTCAAATACTTATATCCATATCAGGATATTTCAAACCATCTCTTATTTCAACACTTAGAAAAATATTTAAAAATATATTTTTCTAAACTCCTTACTTCTTAACACTTAGGAAAGTTCCATTTATTTCTCTTTTCTCAAAATCCTTCAAAATTTATATTGTAAATTCTTTAACTCATTTATAACGAATTCTATAAGTTTCGGGGTTCCTTAATTAATTTCCTTTAATATTTCCAAAGTCAAAACACTTGTTTATAATTCCAAATATCCATTTCTAACTTCTTTTATGAATTCTAATTCATTTTTCGAAGTTCACTTTTATTTAAATACTTCGGAAATTTTCCTTACATTTCGCCAAATTACATGTTGAGAATTTCTCTTATAAACCCCATCTACGGAATAAACCCTATTTCCAAACCTCGAGAAGATTTATAAATAAATTTAAATCATTATAAAACTATATATATATATAATAAGTATTTAAAGAATAATAATTTATTTTTAAAACATGTTCAAGTATTTATTTAAAATATCGAAACTCTTTTTATAAACATCAATAACTCATTTTTAGATAAACAAATCAATTTTCAAAGCTGATTTTAAAAATTAGGATTTATTAAAATAAATATCTAGTATTTGAAAAATTCACTTTTCGAAGTATTTCAATTCTACTAGTTCAAAGTAACATAGTTTGATAAATAAAACTTCCCTTTTTAAAAACAACTTAATTTCTTAGTAATAAAATATATTTTTAAAATCTCGATAACTAATTAATTTATAGATTCCTCTCGATTCACAACCCATCGATTTCATTTCGATTCTCCTAACCATTTCCAGTTTTCAAAAATAGTATCCACTATTTTCCTCAACCATGTTTCCTTATTCTAATACAAATTCACCCTGTGAATTTTATATTCCCAATTTAGAAACTGCTATCATTTTTCCTTATTTATAAACATCGTTTATAAATTTTTATAACTCCTTAGGATTTTACTTGTTTATAAAAACAAATCTTATTTATAAAATTTCATTTTATCAATCCATTTCCTTATAAATTCCATTTATTCCGCCAATAAAAAATTTAATATCGATTTCAACTCTTTTTTACATTTTTCGGATATCATTTAAAAATCCTTTATATAGATTATTTTTAAAAATCCCTATTTAAACAATTATCGAATTTATTAAGCACAACCAAAAATCAAATTATTGTTTTATTCAATCAATTTCTTTTAAAATAGTCTAAATTTCGATATAATTATTTTTATTTTCAAAATCTCCTACGGTTTCTTAAAAATTTAAAAGTAATATTTATGGTATTTAAAATACCAAAATCTTGGCCAGTGCTACTATAGCATCCAAAATTCAATCACAACAAATCTATATCAGATTTATTCACACACATCATATATCAATATATATGAACTATTAATTTTTTTTGAGGAATCCAGTTGGATCCCTCGAACCTGTTTCCCTGCATCCAAAGATGTTAGATAACATAAAAATACCAATCCCGCTTCGAGCGGGATATCGCGGTAATATAGGGTCATCCGCTATTATGCCGGGTGCATAGTGTCTCATCCGCTCTAATCGGCGGGAAATATATCCAACTACTAATATATATATATATAACATCCAAACTGATAAATATATATATAAATTCATCCAACCAACCAATAATTTAAATTTAACATTTTTAAATTATAACTAGCAATAAAAATGAGTGAGATTTACTCACCTTGATTTTTATTTGTTCCGAACATCCAGATTTTAAATTTTTCTAAAATTCCAACTGCCTCCGAAAAATCCCAAACCAAATCTATTGCATTGGTTTTCCCGATACGAACCAACTTTTCTTATTTAAATGATTTTTGGACCTCGTATGCAGATTATATTAAAATTTATCAACGGTCTTAATTTAATTTCTTAATTAAATAACTGATTATATAATTGACTTATTTATAGAATTTATACCTTTACCACCCTCCAAGACGCAGCTCGTATCGGCGTTACCATCCAGTCCCTCCTAACCATCAAACAATCCTAATGGAGACGCAGCCTACTGATGGCCGCATCCCTCCTCACCAAAGCCTCACCCACTACGAGACCCCCACACGCGCGCATACGTGCGATGATGAACCCCACCGAACCCAGCCGCAGCGCTTCGAACACCAAGCCCTCACCTCCAACTGCCACCCACGTGCTCGCGACTGAGCCGCCTGCCCTACCTTCCCCCTTCGCCGCACCTTCCATCGAACAACCATAACGAACTACGTTGCTTGCTCCTCCCTCTCACGTTCGAGTCGACCAGGCGATGACATCGCGTTCCACCAGCCAACATCAATCCGAAATCCTATGCCGTGGGGTTGCACCCACGCGCGCGCGAGCGCCTGCGACTCCTCCCCAGGTCGCCTCACGACCTATGTTCGACTTCCCCCTTCCTCTTTTTTTTCCTTCTGATTTTTGAATTCAAAATGGATTCGAATTCTCTTTTTTTTCCTTTCCGTTGATTTCGATTTTTTTCCTAAAAGAAGGCAAAGGAAGTGTACGCAATTTTTATAATTAGAGAAAGGGCGGGTTCATTGAGAAATTTTCGGCTATAGGCACGTGGTTAGGGTGGGCTGAGGTGAAAGGTTAGGTCGGCTAAGCCGACCTTGATTTGATTTATAAATTTTTATATTGAAAATATCACGCTTACGTACCTTGAAATTTCAAACCCCTTTTGAGGCATGCTGCCTAGTGTTCGTAATGTTATACCGCTATTTCGAACCAAATGGAACAAGTCTTGAGCCCCAATTCGATCGTATGGAAAAGATAGCTTTTTAAAACGACTGTTTGGATTAAATTTCGATTAAATTATTTAAGGGCGTTTCAGATCGTATGACCAAACGGTACAACCAAATGCTACGAAATTTGAAATATCATAATAAAACACCATTACGGATCCAATGAAACTAGTTTCGTCGAATTCCAAGACTGTGCCCTGGATCGCTATTTTAATGCATCTATTAAATCGACGATTTCAAAAATTAACGGAATTGCTTAAAATCCCAGTTTTAAAACTTATTAGCTAAATTCTAATTCAAAAAGAGTTTATATCAACCTTAGAAATCGTTTCGATTCATATTGAATTTAAATTTCAATTATTCACCTTTTCGTATTACGATAAATCACTATATTTTGAAATTAAACGTTTTTCTTAAATTCAACCAATAACTCCATATTCAAAATGAATTTATATTTCAAACTCAACATTTAAAACTATTTAATATTCAAATTTAAACGTCGAAAAATCCGGGTCATTACATGTTTGGTGATTTTATGCCTCAGATATGGGAGCCACTTTTTGGCTTTGTTTTTATTTTGTTGGTTTGGGCCATATGGCGAGTTGTGGTTTTTTGGATCGAGCCTCGCAAAGGAGGCGCTGCCAATTTTTTTTGAAAATTTAGATCAGAGTTGAAAGAAAGTTTACGCAAGGATGTTTAGATGTGACTGATAGTCGTATGAATCGATGTTAGAAATTTTTGGAATAAGCCCTAAGTAACTTAGGAATTTAGTAATGAATTGGAAGTTATCACTATAGATGTGGTTGTTGCTAGTTATTCGTTTTGTGTGTCTATAACTTGATTCGGTGAGAGTGCTTTGATGGCTGACATGTACATGGTAGGTAGGATTGTGTCCAGGATAGATTAGTATGAAGTTTGCTGTTTTGGCATAAGTTGAAGATGATTTTTATATCATCATATATGCTTGGGTGTTTGAGTTTGTTGGTTAGTCCTTTAGGATTTTGGGGACGAAATCTTTTTAAGGAGGCAAAGTGTAACAACCCATATTTTTTTGGGTGCTTTGAATATTTAAATTTTGGATAAATAAATATTTAATCACTTTATTTAATCAATAAGCTAAAACTCGATTTTCGCAAACGGACTTTTTAGGACTTGGGATTATTTCCATTGGGTCCGGATGGTTTGAGCGAGGCAGAATTAGTATAAGCATCGTTTTATTTTGACTGTTTGGTTTCGAGTTAGAAGGTCGAGTTTGGTTCGTAAAATCGAGCGACTCAAAAAGTTAACTTCTGTATATGTTGGAATTAGGTCCCAAACTAGTTCCACTGAGTTTAGAATAGGGGTATTTGACTAGAAATGCCAGTGAGAACACCTTGATTGGAGTTTGTGAATTTTGGACGTGAATAGTGCCAGTTAGAATATCTATATAAGGACCTATCCCCTCTTTAATGGCCAAATTCAGAAAACCTAGCCCTGAAATCCAACGGTCGTTATTGCGCCAGCCACCAAAGGCCATTTCAGGTGAAAGTCCAACTAAGAAGTTGTTAGCAGGGGTGAGGTGAAGGCAATGACTAGTTGGAATGAGCTATTTCGACATTGGTGGCCAGAATTTTAGCTCGATGGCGGCGATTTTATTGCCATTCGATCTTGTCAACGGCAAGGAGTTAGAAGGTAAGGGTAGGGGATTTGGAGGTGTTTGAGGAAGGATGGTCGACTGTGAGGATGTGGCGGCTGGTGGTCCAAGGCAGTGGTGGTTCGACGATGATCGAATTCCAAAAAGGTGACCAAAGTTGGAATGAGAGGATTAGGGTTTGATAATTAGGTGATTAGTGAATTAATAATGTAATTAGTTAATAATTATATTGTTTAATTCAAAATCTTATCAAACCAATATCTTGATCACATGAGGTCGGATATGGATGCGGTCAGTCGCATTGGACTCGTGAATCGTTAACTACATGTTGGAATTGGATTCGTGGAAATTGGAGCTTGTAGGATTTCAAGCTGTTCGATTTCAGACGGAACCAAAACGCTTCGGCGATAACTGAAATTTTGGTGAGTACAACCCACCTCTTTGGATAAATCAGTATACTATATAGTAGATAAATTTACTGTTGTGTTTGGTTGAAATTATTGGCTGATTGGTTAAAATATCCGCTTCGAAAACTAATTAATATTCAAAAATTGAAATACATGAAAATTTATAGAGAAATCCGGATTTCCGAAAATTGTGATTATTAATTTTCAATTATATTCCTGTTGTTTTGTTTCAGTTATAATCCTGTTATATGGATTGTTAATTGCTGAATCTTGATTGTTTAACACTATTAGTTATGAGATTGTTATATTTTCAAACTTAACCCTTGTGGTGATAAAAATCAATAACAATATTGCTTAAGTGGTTTGATGGCTATTAGCCTCAATTTAGCATTTTGAAATACTATTAATTGCCATTTTGGCTTGAAATGAGTTTTTGATTTGGAGAATGTTTTCAAATCCAATCTTTGGTTTTTCTAGTATATTTTTATTTAAGAAGATTTTGTACTTCTACATTTTACCCCAACCTTTTTATTTGTCCTTTCTAAATCATTTAGAAATGCTTTAAAGTTACTTAACTATCATTTAATAGTGATTTAAAGTTGTTTAACTATTGTTTAATAATGTTTAAAAGTTGTTTGTTTCTATTCAATATTGTTTTAAAGTTATTTATTAACATTTTAATATTGTGAAAAGTTATTTATTTAAAATAATTGATATTGTTTGAAGATAATAATAATTATTTATTAATAATATTTTGGAAGTTAATTATTTATTATGATAAGATTTTTGAAGATTAATTATTGATTAATATATTAACAATGTTTGAAATTATTAATTATTATATTAATAATGTTTTGAAGTTATTTATTATTATACTAATAATATTTTGAAGCAAATTAATTATTTCATTAATGATGTTCTAAAGGAAATTGACTGTGTCATTAATGTTGTTGAAAATTTAATTTATTATTTATTTATGATGTTTAAAGTTAGTTAATTTATCCGATTGATTGTATTTATATATAATAAATTGATTTAGAAAAGAATTTCATTTAATAAAGAGTTTGTAAATGGAAATGGAGTTTTGTATTTATAAAGGATTTTTATAAAGACTTTATGAAGAATTTTTATAAAGGGATTTTTGAAATGAATGTTATAAAGTAATTTTAGAAGGGATTTTTATAAAGGATCATTATAATGGAGTTCAATAAAAGAACAAAGTTTTATAAATGGGTTTATAGATTTATAAAAGGAGTTCTATAAATAGTTTTATGGATTATTAAAAGGGCTTTATAAATGATTTAGAAATTTATAAAAATAGTTTATCAATTATTTTAGAGATTTATAAAAGGGTTTTATAAATTGTTTTAGAGATTTATAAAAGAGTTTTATAAATTGTTTTAGAGATTTATAAAAGAGTTTTATAAATGATTTTAGAGATTTATAAAATGAGTTTTATAAATGATTTTAGAGTTGTATAAAAAAGGAATTTATAAAAGAAGATGGGATTGATTTCTAAAAATGATCTTTAAATAATTATGGTGATATGGAAACATCTTTCCATACTCAATACCAAATAGGAAATCTTTCTCAGGTTTTGTGAATATACTTATACATTTGAGATAATTGTACAAATACATTTTTAAGTAGTGGAAGTGTCGTGTTTTTGTGAATGTACTTATACCGTAGAGATAAGTATATAAATACATTTTCTAAGTAGTGAAAGTGTAATGTTTTTATGAATATACTTATACCATTAAGATAAGTGCATAAAATATATTTTCTAGGTAGTGAAAGTGTAGTGTTTTTGTGAATATACTTATACCATTGAGATAAGCATATAAATAGATTTTCTGAGTAGCGAAAGTGTTGAGTTTTGTGAATATACTTATACCATTGAGATAAGAATATAAATACATTTTCTAAGTAGTGAAATTGTAGTATTTTTTGTGAATATACTCATATCATTGAGATAAGTATATGGATATTCTTCCAAGTATTGGCAGGAGTAAAAAGGGTTTGTGAGTATACTTTTGTAAAAGTATTTTGATACTAGTATTTATAAGGTTATTTTAATTGATGAAACGATTAATTAAAGAGGTTAGTGGTTGCTTATATGCTTAACCAATGTTGGTTTTCCATATGGAATTAAATCCTTATGTGATTGTTGTTTTTTTATAAGTAAATAACCGATTATCAAACTTGGCCAGTTTTTAAACTATGGTTGTCGATTCAGGGAGACTGAGATCGGATATATTATCCAAAAACTACTCTGAACCGACATAGGCGTTCAAATGAAAGATATCTTGATGATGGTTTCTAAGGCGGAGTTCTTTGATGTATAAGGGCTATTTGCTACTAATCTTGAGGGTGATTCCAAAATGGATGTAATAGTAGTAGTGCCTTTTGTTTCGTTCAGACCCAAAGCGAAGTGTATGGATTAATGCTTGCATTTCATTGCTGCTTTGAGCACAGTGTTAGCATTCCAAGTGGGATTTGCTAAGAGAAAAGGTAAAAGGTTGCCTTTAGCCTCACAACTCTAGAAATGGCTAAAACAAGGTAGATGCAGCATGGCTATATGAGTCGCTCCCATAAAGTTGTGTCATCACCTTTCTACATCATTATATTATGGATTTGGTTGTGGATGAGAGCTTTCGATTAAGGTTGGAAAGCAACCGAGGTGATGACATATTTGGTACTATCTAGTACGGGGTAGGTCGGTCCTGTGTTGGTAGAGGGGCAAATGCGTTTGTTGCCCTCGGTACATTTTATCTAGAGATGTACTGTTTGGAAGGTAGTCCCTTACCTTTCCATTGTTGGAATCCATTCACCAATACGTGCTTGACGGACTTAGTTGTGCCCAACTATACTGGAACGTGAGATGCAAGCATTTCAGCTATATTCAATATTTATTTTAAACCCTAGACATTATTATAATATCATTGAATTTTCTAAAAAAATGGTTTGGTTATCTTAAGGTAAAAACCCATCTGTTTTTATGTGTGGCATGGTCTAACGAGATACCTTTTATTTTGAAAGGCTTTTATAAAAATAGAAATCAATATGCTTTGATTGGGTTTTCTCACGTTGGCTTACCAGGCTGATCCGTGCATTATTTTCTTATAATGCTCAGGTCAGACCGAGCATGTTTACAGATCTAGTTTGGATGCTTTGGAGCTTTAGAAGTCGAACTGGATGCCTCCATGACTATTATCCAACACAACCGCGACCACTCCGATTAATCCCACCGCCACCAGTACAGTCACTTTCCAACTAAGCAAACCCAACTTCCTTAAACCCTAGTTTCACTTCATCTGCCACCTTAGTCCATCATGCCACCCGTAAACACTACCACAGCTTCGCCTTCCCACAAGCTTCATCCCAGCACCAACGACATGGCCCCTTGACCCCTGTTTCATCGAAAAATAATTTTTTAGCCCAATTTTGACCATCTAGCTAATATGAACAAACCACACCACTAAAAATCATGAGCCAACCATTAAAAATCATGATTTGCTAGGACAATCATGACTATGTACTTCGTTCGTCGATTTGTGATCGATGAAAAAATGACCAAAGTTGACCTCTTACTGTATTATTTAAATTTCTCAAAATATACTCAACTAAAAATTCAACAACTATTTTTAAAATATACTATGGATCAAAACAAACAACTCTCTAGTTGACGGCAATTGAAAATTCAATATGGTTTATGTGATATTGGTTTTAGAAGTTGAGAAAGGAGGAAGATTTGAAAAGAACGAAGAATGGTAAATTGATTATTTGGTTATAGTAAACTAGTTTCTCAACTCTTAAACTAATTACCAAGTAAAAACATAATTTTAAACAATTTATACACATAAGTATCATGCCCAAACTTAAACAATATATCGACAAATCAACATATAAACAACACCAAATATTTAAGCTAGATATAGAGATCTCAAAAGACATTCTTTTATTTTCTAAAATTATGTAAAAATAAGTTTAGTGATCCTCATCCCTTCCTATTTTGTTTTTTAATGCAAAATCTAAGCTTTTCCTTTAGCAAAACAAGCTCATCTCCATTATCACTAAATTTCCAAATTTTAAGCTTAAAAGCGGAGGTCTTTTTAATTCATGAATGCAAGAGGAAGAGAAAAGGGATGAATTAAGAAGTCAAAAATGAAAATGCAACACAAACTTCCTTTTTTATAAATACATGACAAGATAAAGCACCAAAATATCCTTTACTACATTTTTCATCTTACCATCTTTTCTTAAGTCAATAAAGGACTAACCACATGAAATATTTGGTGGATAATAGTGTGACTCCTGTACCTTTTGATAATAGGGAGGATATTAGGCTAACCCATGTATTTAAGTTGGTTTTCATACTCAAGACATCATTTCTTTTCAAATCCATCTTGTCCTATTCAAATATCAAATATATTTACGTTTATAAATATCTTATTATTACCTTATACATTTATATTTCAAACATAAAAATGTTTTTAGAAAATTTTGAGCATTGTTTAAAATGTACACAAAGATATTGCACTTTCTATAACTTATTGTTCGATAAAAAGCTGAAAATCCGAAAATTGCATTTCAGTCACATTTCCAATTTTCTATCGAACTATCTATTTTTGTAAACAAAATTTTAAAATAAATCTTTTCTTTTCAATTATAAATTAAAAGAGAGTTATTTAATTATTAAACATTAAACGAATATTTAAAATAAATTAAATATTCACAAATCAAAGCGATAAATTTTGTTTCGTCACATATATATACAGTAATTATTAATTAATATAATGTATCGCTTTATGTTATAATATATTTATTTAGTAAATTAACTTTCGAATTTTATTTTTTTCTTACCAACCTAATATTGTTTTAAGTATATATATGTTGAAAATATTTATTATATATATACATTTACATACATACATATATACATATATGTATATGTGTGTAAATATATGTGTGCGTGCGGGCGCGTGCGTGCGTATGTTTATATATATGTGTGCATATATATAAAACAATATTAGACTAGTAAGAAAAAAAATTGAATTAAAAGCTAATTTATTAAATGTATATATATATATATGTATATGTATATATATATATATTATAACATTAATATTATACATTGTATTTTTTTAGCAAAGCTAACCGGCTATATTGCGGGCCGTCCACATATATAATTTTTTTTGAAACAAGTGTTTAGCACATGCGCCAAAACAACTATAATGAAAATAAGGCATGTGAAGTTGGTAGAAGGCCAACCTACTGAAGACATAATAAAACATAGTCCCCCTCCGAAGAGGAAGATTCACTACCATCATTCATAGATTCTGGCCCGATAATATGATAAAATTTTGAAAAAGTAGCACTAAGTTAAGATCGTAGTCCACAAAGTTTGAGCATTATATATGTTTCATATCCCAAGTATCATCAACTCACCCAAGGACAGTGAGAGCTAATCCTTCATCATTCACATGGTAAAAAAGCCGCGTATCTTCCTTATATCCTCTCACATACTTATAAAACCAACCATCTTTTGGATCATACCTTATCTCAGAAGGCTGGGCGAATCCAAACCTACTCAAACATACCCTCAAAAAAGTCATATGCAGAAGGAAGAACTACAACAGCTTTATCCTACGATAACACTTTAGAAACCCCAGCATGGGTAGTAGATGAATCCTTTATTACTGTCTTTGAAAGAGCAATAACAATAGCAGGACGACGCTTTGGAACCCATTTCATGATCAGATGGGGAAGAGGAATCCTATCAAGAAGAGCAATAGGGGAAACAACAGACATATACTTACAATTTTTCAACAAGTGACCAAAAGAGTGACATGACGA
Source organism: Allium fistulosum (assembly GCA_030737815.1). NCBI lineage: Eukaryota > Viridiplantae > Streptophyta > Magnoliopsida > Asparagales > Amaryllidaceae > Allium > Allium fistulosum. The sequence continues at coordinate 684,666,808 of CM060905.1, read as the reverse complement.
GCAAATGTCAGGCTTCCAACTATAATGGACATCGACAATTGCTACATGCTCTTCTGCCATACGAACTGATATCTGGGAAGGCAAAGGCTTTTCCAGGGTTATTTCAATAAGTTCCATTAGTAAAAACTAACTTGTTTCGAGCTATAGTAATTGCATCAAAACATTTGAGTTTACCAACAACACTGGCTAGCCAGTTAAGCATAATCATAGACTGCAACACAGAAGAGGTGTGATTAAAATGAGCCAGGCATGTGTAGAAAGAATATACTACTTAGCTTTATCCATTAAGGTTCTCCATAGAACAATTATGAAAGGTTGACGTTCAATGATGGAAGGGTCCACCTCAAGAACAGAAAGCCTTTTATCATTTCTTAAGAACCTGAAAAAGATTATGGAATTATCAAAGTGAACTTGAAAACGACCCCTCAATTTCTAAAACAGACGACAATGATCTCATACAGCCTGATATGGCGGGACAGAGTGAAGGAAGAAACCAACTAAATACTCTGACTATAATCGATCCCCTGCTTCCAACACTTAAGCCAGAGGAACTATATCACCGTCTATCTCCACAATTTCAAAATCGTAGGCGACAACATCACCCACATTTCTTGGTAACGCACTAAAGAGGGACGTCCATTTACTTTCAATAATAATTGGAGCAACATGTTGAATGGGATTTGAACATGAATTGGTAGCAGGTTTGGATAGTTCCTCCATATTGGCATTAGCACAAGCAGCTTTGGGCGCACATCAAGATCCACTACAACAAATTCTCCCTCATTGTGTTCACCATCAAACAGCACCCTTTCACTCATATTAACATCAACATCACAATTCACTATTGATTGCCATTGCCCTCCTACAGTACAAGCAGCCAACAATGGGGACAAGGGCGAAACCATACCTACTGAGACAGCATTTTCAAACAGACCCGATAAGGGAGCAGAAGCAGGATCTATGTCAATCAATGAGTTCTCAAGTGCGCTGAAGTGGTTAATGGAAACCAATGGAGGCACTAAATGCACAGACATAGCATAAGGAGACAGGCGATCTAAAATACTTGAAACAAGTGGCGGAGAATTATAATCAGTAACTACCAAAGTGGACGGGGGCGGATCAGACAGCTGTAGTAGCATTGAAAGATGACCAGATCTCATGATTAAAGAATTAGCAATGAAGGCCATGATGGCGTGAGCTTGGAGGATGAACTAAACAGGAGGGGATGAAGGTAGGGTGAAGGGATTCGAAGGAAAAGGAGGAGAGGAAGAATTGATGAAGTGAAAACAATTAGGGATTGCAGCCTTGAAAACAAACTACGACCATTTAAGGACGTTAAAAATAATTACCTATTGAAAACAAATTGCGACCAACAAAATGATATACACTATATTAATTATTAATTAATGCATATATCATATAATATAGTATAATTATATTTTAACCAAAGTTGTTTTTTCATATTAATAAGCCAAAATTTGTTTTAAAATAACTTAATATGCTTATATATATTTTTAAATATTATTTAGATATATTTTGGGTTTATAATTACTAATAATCATTATAGAATTGGTAAAATTAATTATAATTCTTAAAAGATTATAATATACATTAAAGTGAGTATATATATGTCCAAATTATTATATTTACATATATATATATATTTAATTTCTAATTTTGTATTAAATAAATTGTTTTATGTAAAATTGTATTTTAATGAGATCTAATGCATTTATAATTAAGGGGAGACATTAACACATATATAAAGTCATTATAAATGCAAATCGATAGCATATATTGTGAACATAGAATTTACCTTAAGAAACCGATGCCTTATTCACATCTTGATTTATCGATCTCCTAGACTGTTGCTAACCACCAATGCATCACCACTAAATATAGTCATAGTGCCTTGTATATATGATATATTGGGTCAACCATTACTATTATGAGGAGAATATATGTCCATCCATGATGTTGAGTAAATTTCGACCGGGCCAGCCCACCGAACTGCACACAGGACCAGATCCCACCGAGCTAAGTTCACCTACCGAACCAAGTTCTCACCAAACCAACTCCTTCCCCTGCCTACCAAACCAAGTTCTCACCGAACCAACTCCTTCCCCTGCCTACCGAACCAAGTTCTCATCGAACCAACTCCTTCCCCTGCCTACCGAACCAAGTTCTCACCGAACCAACTCCATCCACTCACAACCGGACCAAGACGTACCGGATCAACACTGCCAGGCCAGATCACATCAGCCCAGGCCCACCAGCAGCTATATACATCCAAGACCCCTGCCACCAGCCTCACTCTATAAATAGAGGGGCATGGGTACAACAATGAGGGACAAGTTTGAGAGCTCAAGCACGGATAGAACTTTCAAACAACTTTCATATACTGGTATCAAAGCTTTGTACTTGTAATCTGAACAAGAAAGGAGAAATAATATATAAAGTGGACGTAGGCACATTCTGGCTGAACCACTATAAATCTGCGTTTCTTTTACAGTTTAGTCCTTGCTTTTTACATATTTGCATAAATCATCCAGATCACTAAAAACAACATAAAATCAACTAAATCATATGACTTGGAGGTGTTTGCCCATTTTTTGTGCAAACATTTTTGGTGCTTTCACTGAGAACGCTGAACCCCGGACTTCAGCTTCTCCCACTTAACTTTCTTCCTATCAGCATCGCACATTGCTTGGAAGACATGCCTCCCAAGTAGAAGAAAGATGTTAACAAAGGAAAAAACATCGCAACCAGCAGTCTTCCAGATCCAGTGGTCACAGATCAAGTAAATCGTCCCCTTCCAGCAGTAGTACCAAATGAGGGTCAGGCAAATCCGACAACCCCTGCCACAGAAAAGCCGGCAGCAATTACTAGGGCAGATCTAGACAGGGTTGTGGCTGAAGTGACTAACCGCTTCACATCCCAGCAGGAAGCCTTGGTGGACCAACTCATGTCACGCTTAAGGGACCAACTAATAATTAATTGAATAATGTTCTTTAAATTAGTAATAAAAATAATACTATTATTAATGTTTTGTTTTATTAAATAGACGATAGTAATGTTATTATTAATGTTTGGTTTTATTAAAAATTAAGAATAAAAATATCATTATGTGAAAAATAATGTAATAATTGTTTACTATAAAGTATAAAAGATGCATTATTTGGAAGATCGAACTTAGATGTACATGAATGGAAAAATGCCGAACGATACCATTGCATTTTGGAAATGACATGGATGCATTCATGAAAGTGGCATCTTATAATAAAATAAATATGAAAGTAGTTCGATGTCCATATATGAAATTTCATGGGATGGAAGTTATAGAGTATTATACTGTGATATTACATTTGCACTAACATGGTTTTATGTCCAACCATCTTTTATGGATATATGATGGAGAAGAATGTGTGTACAAGAGGAGATCGTGAATATTGATGTAGAATATGGTGAACCCCTTATTAAAGAAAATGTAGACTTAAATAATAAAATGACTGAAATGGTTCATGGTAATGCATAACGAGAAAAATGTTGATCTAGAAAAATCATGAACTTCGATGCAATGTAGACATAATGTATAACAAGAAAAATGTGTCCGAGATCTTGTTTAACATGGTAATGAACATGAAAGGAACAACAAAAGATGATTTGAAGTCAAGAAAGGATATCGCATTATAGTGTAATCATCTTGAGGTTAAAACTGATAGCGAACGAGAAAATTTCATACTCCTTGCTTATCACTAGTTGGAAAATAAGCGTTAACAAAAACTATTAGAATAAGTTCAAATTTTGATATTTCCAGATGGAATTGCTTCTAACATGAAAAGTTGTGTTGATGTGAAGGATCTTTAAATATCAAGTATAAAGAATCATTATCATGTATTTTTAGAAACTCTTTTCTTAATAGTATATAAGAAGTTATTCCCGCTAGAGGTGTGAATGTATATTACCGAGCTTAGTTTATTCTATAAAGAGTTGTGATCAACCACACTTAATAAAAGTAACATGAAAAAAATGGAAATGGATGTACCTAAGTTATAAATTGGAGAAAATATTTCCTCCTGAAGTATTCAAATGCTTGAAACATCTACCCGTACATCTACCAACTGAAGATTTATTGCAGGGACTGGTGCAATACGGATGGATGTATTCTTTGAAGAGGTACGTAAAATACAAGTAGAAGTTATATATTCTTTTTTGAAATCAACATAGTAAAAATATAATTGATAACTTTTTGGCATGAAGATATTCGGGTAACTTTAATAAAATAGTGAAACAAAAAGCATGTATCGAAAGTTCAATATGTCAAGCATACATTGTTGAAAAGCATCCACATTTTTTAAATTATTATTTTGATGGCCGTGTTAAGCTAAATTATAATACTAGTCCTCGTAATGATGATGTCGTGGATGAGTTATCTAACATTCTATTTTCCATTTTTCAGAAACGTGGACATCCTTTTGGTAAATGGAAGGATGGAAGTTTTTAAACAATTAAAAGGTTTGTCATAGCTAGAACAATGATGCTTCTCAATTGTGAACAATTATCAGATCTTATTATGTAAAACTATATTTGTTTATTTACTATCAATACCATGTTATATATCATTATGTTTATGTTAACAATATTAACTGTTTAACAGTCAATTTATGTAAAAAAAATCCAAGGATTCAACTTAGTAAAGGATTTGAGGCTTGGTTTCAGAAATATGTAAGCATATATAATTGCTGGTAAATTTAATATAAAACAATTTAATTATTATGTATATTAATGTGTATTAATTTGATGCAATACATTGTTGGTACTAAAATTAGTGATATTTTTTTAATAAAATTCTTGCATTTGGTCCAATGGAGAAATACATAAAATCCTCAATCATGTACATAAACGGCTTTATATTTCACACAACGGATTTTGGAGCCAGTAAAACAAATTACAATAGTGAGGTATATGTTAAAGGCAATGAACATGGTGATGATTTACAAGGTTATTATGGAGTGTTGTAGGAAATAATTAAGCTCGCTGATTCTACAATACCGGAGTTTGAAACATTTTTATTCAAATGTGTTTGGTTTGATTCTACTTCTGATGTAGGAGTATGTCATATGAATAATGATTATCCTCTTGTTGAGGTAAACCATAAAAGATGATGTAAATAAAATGATCCATTTGTGCTAGCGAAGAAAGCAACACAAGTTTATTATGCACCTTATCCTTCCATGAATGACAAAAAGGACGACTAGTGGGCGGTTGTTAAACCAGAGCGTAGATGGTCATTCAATGAAGATATGATCATAACCGACAATCAAACGTACCAAAATGATCTAGTGAACAACGAAATACTCCAAATAACAGAAGGTTTTGACGATATAGGAACACTTAACAATGAAAGTATTTGACAGAGTTGAATTAGATAAAGATGTTGAGGTTGATGATGATAATGATGTTGAAGTTAATGAACAAGAATACGATTATGATATTGTAAATGATGCAGACAATCGATAGCTTATGCATAATTTATTAAAGCATCATATTTACATATGAACGTTATTTTCATTTTTCTCTGTTTTTAATGCCAAGTAAATATACAATTTTTTTATTTTGCACTTAAACCCATTGATTATTTTAGAGATGAATGATATGTATGTCATGCTAGATGATTTTGTGCTAAATCACTCAACCTTTATATTAAAATTGGTTGATAATCAACCAATTTTTACACACATCTTCTTGAATTATAAATTCAGCAACTTGTAGAAGTTTTGCATCCAACAAAATATTTCTAGTCCGAAAAATGCACTACACATCATTTTTGTAATAGTATAATTAACATTCCATTTTTGCCTCTTTCCCGCAACTTCAAGAACAAAATGCGAATGCTCCTGAAATTGCAGGAAGAGACAAAAATGAAATTTCAATTATACTATTACAAAAAATGTGTTGTGCTTTTCCTAGGCTAGATATGTTTTGTTGAATGCAAATCATCTATAAGTAGGGAAAATATGTCATTTTCATTGGTTAATAAATGAAAAAAGTAGAGATGTGTGTAAAAATCATTCGATTATCAACCAACTGTAATATAATGATGGATTTTATGGTTGAGAATCATTTACGAACATAGTTCAGACTTGTTCTAATCGCAACTCTAGTTGCATGTCGTTGTAAAACACAAGTTACAATTCGTTTATTGTAACGACCCACCAATTTATCATTATGATAAATAATATTTATTTTTAAAATTTTGCAAATAAAAGATTGATAATACAAAAAATATTGTTTCAAGTGATAATAAGTAATTAACTGAATAAATAATTATAAGAATATTTTCCTTGGGATTTATATCAATAAGTGGCATCGTATTTAAATATAGATTTATTTAAATTAAATCAAGTTTTAATGATTTAATAATTATTTTAAATTATCCAAATAATTATTTGAAATAAATGATAATTCATTTTGAATAACTATAAAGTTATAATAAGTCAATTATAATAGTTTTATAAAGAGATATAATTGATTTGAAAATATAAGGAAAAATCGATATCACTTTATCGATATAATTGCAATTTTTGTAAATAATTTTTAATATGAATTAATATGATTTTATAATTCAAATATGATCATTTCAATTAGTTTAAAATAATAAGAAATTTATTTTTGAATTTTGTTCACAATATATGTAAGTTAGAGCATAAGTGAAAATATGACCGATAATCGGTTCTCCGGATTTCAATGATTTAACGAACAAAAGTTGTTCGAAAACGGTCGGAGTGTTATACACCTACATATACATTTATATGTTACATAAACAAGATAACATACATATAAACATACCTATATAAATATAATTAAGTATAAGAAATATAATATAAAATAAATAATATATTTTAAAGATTTCTTACTCCTTAAGCATAAATAAGTCAACATATGTATACATGAGATGATGGAAGTGATGTGCACATAGGTTGGGGAGCTTTGGCCGTGCATTACGAAGAGGGGAAGTGGGTTGGAGAAGCCTTGAAATAGCGATAAAAGTTATGTGTACATGTCTTCTTTTATAGTCTTCATTTTTCCTATAAATACCCTACCATCTTCTCTTCATTTTCATTCATCTTCTTCTTCATATTTTCAAACTTTTGCTTCCACTTTAATGGCTTCCATCCTAAGAAAACAACGTCCAAACTTATTTCAAAAAGAAATTAAATTAGAATATACAGTTATATATAATTAAACACCTCAAAACAAGCTCAAATCTCTATCTCTCTTCCTCCCAAACCCAAGGCACCACCATTCACCACCCTTGGCTATGAGGTCCACCCTCTTCCGAACCTAGGCCGTGAGCAACAAGGCTAGGCCGAGCCATTTCAAGGATCCAAGCTCGATTTCATGGAGTTTCATTTCGAGATAGTGGAGCTATACCCGTTTTAAAACTAGTTCGAGTGAAATTAAAGGTGAGAACTCCTAAACTACTATATTATATTTTGGATGGTGATATGATGATTTAAATGGATGTTTAATATGCTTTGATAATTAAGTTTGGATATTTTCATATGAATGTTGAATATATATGCAAGTCACGAATATACACGTCGATAAGCACAAAGGAAATCACCTTCCTTGAATTATTGAAAAGGTGTGTATGGAATTGTTAAACCTCTTAAAAATGGCTTAAAATGTATTTGAAATGTTTTGTAAACATTTAAAAGTGTTTTGGTGAAGTTTGAAAAGAAATGGAAAATTTAGTTAAAAATAAGCGCGTCGCGTAACGGTAGTTCGCGATTTCGCGCTATAAAAGTCAAACAAGTGTAAAAGTTGGAATATAGCTCCGATTTCTTTGAGATAAGAATTTTTTGAACTATTATATCCATAGTTCTCCAATGAAGAAAGAAAATCGATATTTTGATAAATAGATTTTGTAATATGAGTAAAACAAGTTTTGGGAAAAATCCCGAATTTGCAGTTCGGAATCCAAAACTGGATTACTTTGAAAATGATGTTTTAAATTGTTTAAAAATATGGAATAAATCTTATAAATCTATTAAAATGTTTTAAAAGTGATTTGAGTAATAAAATTGTAATTTTCACATAATAAAAAGTCATTTTGATCAATATAGCTTAAAAATACTTTCTACAGCACTTTTTCGTAGTATTTTTATATAACTTTTGAAACTAGTTTTTAACGCAACCGTTCTTTTCCCAATCTTTTGTAAATGATTTAAATGATTAATAAAGTTTTTTAAAGGTAATTTCAAGGATTTATGAAATGATTAAATGTTTTAATGATTTAGAGTTGATCACATAACTTGACCGCCTTATGGGTGTCAAAGAGATAGTGCACAGGCTTGGGTTTAGAAAATCAGTTTCCTACTCTCCCTGGCTATCCGAACTGGCCCGATAGAGGTGATAGTAAATTTGATTTATCAGATCAAAATTTTCCAAAGGATAAAGAAAGATATTTTCTAGGATTTAAACAATTTGGATTTTATAGAGACGATCTTCTTGTACTCGGTGTTAAAGACCGAAGAGGGAACCCGTACTGTTCGTCGAATATAAAAGGTGATTTCACTGTTATTCCTCCCATAGTATTTGTTGAATATGGGGATTGATATTGAGTAGAACTAGATGATTTCTATAGACATTGCTCGCTTAATATTTACTGGTTTTGAATTAACATCCTAGATAACATGGTTTCAACTAAATCAAAAGTATGAGTTTTGAATTACGAAATCTTCGTTAAAATTTGAATGAAATGATTTGGAATCTAAAAAGGGTTTTAATTAATCAAAGGTTTTGATAAGAGAGGTTTAATATTTCCGTATATAATGGAAAGAAGTGTTTAAAAGTTGTATATCTCTAAAAGAGATTTTTGATAAAAAGAACTTAATCAATTAAAGAATGATTCTCTATTTAAAAAATCTCTTTTTATCAATGATTGGAGCGAAGTAACCGGGGTCAGGTCTGGGGTAATCTCTATCCGAAAACCACTTCGAACCGATATATGCATTCGAAAAATGAAGACCTAATAGAGAGAATGAAGAATGACGACCGAGGATTTTCGGGGTGAAAGGACTGCTTGTTGATAATTCTGGTTAGCTCCCAAATACTAAAGTAGTTGTGGTCCCTTCATTTCTGAAACTCTTTGGGTTACAAGGACCGCTCACTATTATTCCTAGGGATAATCCCCGACAGGATGTGGTAAGAGGGTGCATTCGGTTTCGTTCAGTCCTAGAATGAACTTGTATGGATGGATGTATGACATTGCATTCTTGAGATTTCATCGTTGACTTTTATAATATACATCTGTTTGGTGGTGGAGACGGCAACTTCTCTTAGCTTAACGCCCTTCTCTGAGACGTATGAGCTCGGAGGTTATATGTTTATGGAAGTCAATAGTGATCGATGGAATGGTGGCATGGCATTCAAAGGAAGATGAAATGCTATAATAAAGGTAATCGTTACCTCAAGCCTCACACCCGGAAATGGCCAAAGCAGGGTAGATGCAGTAAGGCTATGTGGTATGCAACCATTAGGGTATGATCATCCCTTTCTAGATATATTTATACCCGCTATGACTTTCAGGTTTAAATTAATATGGATGTATGCTACAAGGATCCTCAAATAGGTCGGTAACGGCCGGGGTGATGACATATTCGGTACTATCTAAGGAAAGGTAGGCCGGTCTTGTGTTGGTAGTGGTGCAGATGTTCTGTTGACCTCCGTACATTCTCTAGAGATGTACTACCGGAAGACAGTCCCTTCACCTAGTCATTTGTATGGAATCCATTCTCCAATAAGTGCCTGCCAGTTTGTTTGCAAAACCTGCATTTGTGGCTAGTATTGCTGGAATTTAATCAATGTAACAATTTCAGCTAAGATTAATAAGTTTACTTGCAAATATTTTCAAAGATATGTCATTAAAAATAATATCCATTATTTTTACATAAAAATGCTTTGGTTATCATATGGTAAAATCCCGTTCTGTGTTTATGTGCGGCATGGTCTTATGAGATACCTTTTTGTTTTCAAAACACATATTTTGAGTTCACACACCAGTCCCATGATTGACCCGAAGTTTATTTTCCCTTTTCCTTAAACTCTAGGTGCCCTAATTTTCCTCGGACAGCCTAGTAGTCAGGTTTAGTTTAGAAGAAAGTTGGACGGAGCTCAAAGCATAGAGTTAGAAGATTTTTTTGAAGATTGTTTCCACCACACTTGTGTAGTATTATATTCCGCATTTGTAAGGACAGGAATTTATAACTGTCCATGTTTAACTCTGATAAATGTATTTTAATTTCTGTTGTAAAGATTATGTTGAAATAAAATATGTGAGATTATGTTCTGTCTTATTTTTCTTTCTTACCCTTGAGAATCTGCTTCTCCAGCATTTGGATTTACGACACATGAATACCGTGGATGTATTAGTGTCGATTTCTAGGAGTCAAAGAAACAAACCCTCACATTTGGTATCAGAGCTTAGGTTGTGCGAACACCTGAGCCTGATAGGGGTAAAAGACTCATCAGAGATAGGGATAGTAACACCCTAGGATGAGTAACTCATTAAAGATAGGGTTAGTAACACCCTAGAATGATTTTGAGAGTATTATATATGAACGCATATTTATTAATAAAATATACAAATGAGTTTGATTTTATATGAAGTCATTTTTACCCAAGAATATATATATATATATATATATGTATATGTATGTATGTATGTATGTATGTATTTGAAAAAAAAGAATATTTAGGTAAAAAATTTCAAAGGATTTTTGAAATAAATAAACATTGTACAAAGTATTTTAAAAGACTATCTTTAGAAATGAACCTCGAAACATCTTTTTGAATATTAACCAAACCTCTCTACCTAAGAGTACACTAGCAATTACCTACTACTTGTGTCTAAAAGAATAATTATTTGTAGAAACCATATGGGAGAAGATTATGCGAAAGGGGAATCCTCTAGGGCAAATTGGGGGCGAAAAGGATAACCTTATAGTTCTCTCTAGCAACGAAGAGGAACAACCAGTACATCCACCTAGTAATGGTGGATCTCCAATTAGGAAAGACTATGCACTGTATATATGTAGGGATGAAGGTGGGTACCTATTGCCGGAATGCTTATACCACCCCAGCTCTAGAAATAATTATGATCTCCAGCGACGACGAACCCAGGCAAGCCTCGGAGGGAATTTGGGTAGTGGATCCGCTAGTTCCATTTTTGAAACAATAGAGGAGGATGAGCTAATAGAAGAGGAATCAGAACTGGTAGAAGAGGAGGTGGAACCAATAGAGGAGGAATCTGAGCCAATGGAAGACCCGAATGCTATCATATCGAGCGAGTGCAGTAATGTGATATAGAATATGAGCGAGGGAATGTTATATGGATGGAGGCATCGTCCAGTTCATTCATAAATTAGGGCTCAATAGAAAGCAACAATGAGGAGATGGTAGAAGAAGAAGAAGAGGAAGGAGTTTGAGAATTTGAAAATCCATGGGAAGAAAATGTGCAAGGATTAGAGGAGTTGGAAGAAGGACGAATCATACCGGGAAGACCAGTAGGCTTGGGACAAGTCCCGTGGAATCAGCCCTGGTTACCCTAGGAAATTGAAGAAGCACAAGACGAGGATGGCAACGAAGCCGATGATGAGTTGGACAGCGAAGAAGAGGGAGAATGGGAGGTGATGATTGATTTGGGATGTTGGAGTTCACCTTTATCTTTGGACACAGAAGAGTATGAATGGAATCTGAGAAGTTGAATATGTATGAGTGTGATAGTTGTTTTTGATGTAGTATTTTGAGTTGTAATAGTTTAGGGGGAGGGGAAATCTTCTTTTTGGACCCTAGTGTTGGAAGGTTTAAATGATGTAAGAGTGCGAAGATTTATAATATAATGATTGTCCCAACTTTGCATTAGTACCACTCTTAAAATAAATATTTAAAGTTAATAATGGATGGTTTTGGGTTTGTAGTAAACGATGTTTTAACAATATTTGTTTTTAAACCCTTGAATAAAACTTTGGAACAAATTTTATGAATATATTTAGATCTGTAACAAAGGTATTTTAAAAGATAACAATGAGTATTAGATTCTTTTATATAAAGATAGAAAATGTTATTATTTTAAATCATAAAAGAAAAGAGAAGATCATTTTAACGATGTTTTGATGGTAGTTGTTTCAATCTCTTCAATTACATTTTAAAGCAAGTAAAACTCATTATGTAAATTATGGATACACTTAAATCATCTGAATAAGTATGTGAATATTTTTATGTATTGAAACTGTAATGGTAACGAGAACACACACACACACACATATATAAAGGAAGTTTTAATTAATAAAAGAGTGTTAATTGGTAAAGGAAGTTTTAACTAAACAAAGAATGTTTTCACGATATTTGTTAAAGGATGTTTATGGTGATTTATCAATTTAATGAATTATTTTGAAAATAAGTTTTCCAAAAACCGCTAAGATATGTTTGGAAATGTATCTTTTGAAAAGAAATGTGTTTTAAATATGATTTGGAAATAAAAATGTAAAATGGTTATGCATAAAGAATTATCTTTATAAAAGTTTGAATAAAAGATGAAAGTTTTATGAAATGTTTTCATAACATTTTTTTAAAAGATTAATAAATACATATGAAGTATATGTATTATTTCGTCGCACGATTTAATCTAAGATTCGAGCACAAAACTTAGAGGTGTTTACACCAGTTCGAAAGAGGATTTATTACTTTACTCTTGACGACGAACATTGGTGAGGGTTTATGGTTAGATGTTTGAGTTTTCTATCATAGTTGAGAGCTATGCAAGGAGAACTAAAGTTCTGATCAGAAAGCCTTGTCAAAGTCCGCACTAGAGGATCGGGGGATCAATACTAGTTCGGAAGTAAAGTTGTGGATTCGAATAAAAGATCGAATTAGATATTGTGTATGGATGATCTATATACATTGTATAGAAGTGAGATAAAAATAAATATTTTGGGATAAACCTTTGGTTTTTGTTTGGATAATTTCGGGGACAAAATTCTTTTAGGGGAGAAGTCTGTAATGACCCGCCAATTTACCACTTTGATAAATTATATTTATTTTTAAAATTTTGAAAATAAAAGGTTGATAATACAAATAATATTATTTCAAGTGATAATAAGTAATAAACTTATTTTGAATAAATATTTACAAGAATATTTTCCTCGGGATTTATATCGATAAGTGGCATCATAATTAAATATAGATTTATTTAAATTAAATCAAGGTTTAATGATTTAAAAATTATTTTAAAATATCCAAATAATTATTTTAAATAAATGATAGTTCACTTTGAATAACTATAAAGTGATAATAAATCAATTATAATAGTTTTATAAAGAGATATAATTGATTTGAAAATATAAGGAAAAATCGATATCACTTTAGGGGCACTTGATTGAACCGGGACCAATTTTCATAATCTAATAGGCGACAAGCAAAGCTGAATAGGAAAGTGTGCGGCCGACGAGTGCCTCGGTATAATAGTAATTTTTGTAAATAATTTTTAATATGAATTAATATGGTTTTATAATTCAAATATGATCATTTTAATTAGTTTAAAATAATAAGAAATATATTTTTGAATTTTGTTTTTAAATATATGTACGTTAGAGCATAAGTGAAAATATGACTGATAATCGATTCTTCGAATTTCAACAATTTAACGAACAAAATTTGTTCGAAGACATTCAGAGTGCTATATACATACATTTATAAGTTACATACACACGATAACATACATATATAAATATAATGAAGTATAAGAAATATAATATAAAAGAAATCATATATTTTAAAGAATTCTTACTCCTTAAGCATAAATAAGTCAACATATGTTTACATGAGATGATGGAAGTGATGTGCACATGGGTAGGGAGGCTTTGGCCATGCATTCTGAAGAAGGGAAGTGTGTTGGAGAAGCCTTGAAATAGCGATAAAAGTGATGTGTACATGTCTTCTTTTATACTCTTCCTTTTTCCTATAAATACCCTACCATATTCTCTTCATTTTCATTCATCTTCTTCTTCATATTTTCAAGCTTTTGCTTCCACTTTAATGGCTTCCATTCTAAGAAAACAATGTCCAAACTTATTTCAAAAAGAAATTAAATTATAATATACAGTTATATATAATTAAACACCTCAAAATAAGCTCAAATCTCCATCTCTCTTCCTCCCAAACCCAAGGCACCACCATTCACCACCCTTGGCTATGAGGTCCACCCCCTTCCCAACCTAGGCTGTGAGCAACAAGGCTAGGCCGAGCCATTTCAAGGATCCAAGCTCGATTTCATGGAGTTTCATTTCTAGATAGTGGAGCTATAACCGTTTTAAAACTAGTTCGAGTGAAATTAAAGGTGAGAACTCCTAAACTACTATATTATATTTTGGATGGTGATATGATGATTTAAATGGATGTTTAATATGCTTTGATCATTAAGTTTGGATGTTTTCATATGAATGTTGAATATATATGCAAGTCACAAATATACACGTCGATAAGCACAAAGTAAATCACTTTCCTTGAATTAATGAAATGGTGTGTATGGAATTATTAAACCACTTAAAAATGGCTTGAAATGTATTTGAAATGTTTTGTAAACATTTAAAAGTGTTTTGGTGAAGTTTGAAAAGAAATGGAAAATTTAGTTAAAAATAAGCGCGTCGCATAACGGTAGTTCGCGATTTTGCGCTATAAAAGTCAAACAGTGTAAAAGTTGGAATATAGCTTAAAATTCTTTGAGATAATAATTTTTTGAACTTCTATATATCCATAATTTTCCAACAAAGAAAGTAAATCAAGATTCCGATAAGTAGATTTTGAGATATGAGTAAAACAAGTTTTGGGAAAAATCCCGAGTTTGCAGTTCGGAATCCAAATTGTATTTCTTTGAAAATGATATTTTAAATTGTTTAAAAATATGGAATAAATCTTTTAAAATGTTTTAAAAGTGATTAGTAATAAAAATGAATTTTCAAATAATAAAAAGTCATTTTGATCAATATAGCTTAAAAAGCACTTTCCGTAGAACTTTTTCGCAACAGTTTTCTATTACTTTTGAAATATAGTTTTAAACGCAACCATTCTTTCTCAAATCTTTTGTAAATGATTTTAAATTATTGATAAAGAGTTTTAAAGGTAATTTGAAGGATTTATGAAATGATTAAATGTTTTAATGATTTAGATTCGATCAAATAACTTGACCGTCTTATGGGTGTCAAAGAGACTATGTCTCGGCTTGGGTTTGGAAAACTCGTTTCCTGCTCTCCCTAGCTATTCGGACTGGCCCGATGGAGGGGATAGTAAATTTGATTTACTTGGATCAAAATTTTCCAAAGGATAAAAAAAGATATTTTCCAGGATTTAAACAATTTGGATTTTATAGAGATGGTCTTCTTGTACTTGGTGTTAAAGCCCGAAGAGGGAACTTGTACTATTCGTGGAATTTTAAAGGTGATCTCACCGTTATTCCACCCATAGTATTTGTTGAATATGTGGATTGATATTGAGTAAAATTAGATGATTTCTATAGATTCTGCTTGCTTAATATTTACTGGTTTTGAATTAACATCCTAGATAACATGGTTTCAACTAAGCCAAAAGTATGAGTTTTGAATTAAGAAATCTTTGTTAAGATTTAAATGAAATGGTTTGGAATTTAAAAGGGTTTAAAGTAATCAAAGGTTTTAATAAGAGAGGTTTAATATTTCCGTATATACCGGGAAGAAGTGTTTTAAAAGTTGTATATCTCTAAAAGAGATTTTTGATAAAAAGAACTTAATCAATTAAAGAATGATTCTCTATTCACAAAACCTCTTTTTATCGATGATTGGATCAAAGGAACCGGGGTCGGATTTGGGGTAATCTCTATCCGGAAACCACTTCGAACCGATGTATGAATTCAAAAAATGAAGACCTAATAGAGAGAACGAAGAACGAAGACCGAGGATTTTCGGGGTGAAAGGACTGCTTATTGATAATTCTGGTTAGCTCCCAAATACTAAAGTAGCAGTGGTCCCTTCATTTCTAAATCTCTTTGGGTTACAAGGACGGTTCGCTACTAATCCAAGGGATAATCCCCGATAGGATGTGGCAGGAGGGTGCCTTAGGTTTCGTTCAGTCCTAGAATGAACTTGTATGGACAGATGTCTAACATTGCATTCTTGAGATTTCATCATTGACTTTTATAAATGTACATCTGTTTGATGAGCGGAGTAGGCAACTTCTCTTAGCATAACACCATTCTCTGAGACGTATGAGCTCGAAGGTTGTATGTTTGTGGAAGTTAATAGTGATCGATGGAATGGTAGTGTGGCATTCAAAGGAAGATGATAAGCTTTGATAAAGGTAATCGTTACCTCAAGCCTCACACCTGGAAATGGCCGAAACAGGGTAGATGCAGCAAAGCTATGTGGTTCGCAACCATTAAGGTATGATCATCACCTTCTAAATATATATCTATCTGTTATCGTTCGGGTTTAAATTAGTGCGAATGTATGCGACTAGGATCCTCGGATATGTCGGTAATGACCGGCGTAATGACATATTCGGTACTTTCTAAGGAAAGGTAGGTCGGTCTTGTGTTGGTAGAGGTGCTGGTGTTCTGTTGACCTCGGTACATTCCTCTAGAGGTGTATTGTTGGAAGGTAGTCCCTTCACCTAGTCATTTGTATGGAATTCATTCTCCAATAAGTGCCTGCCAGTTTGTTTGTAGAACCCGCGTTTGTGGCTAGTATTGATGGAATTTAATCAATGTAACCATTTCGGCTAAGATTAATAAGTTTACTTGCAAATGTTTTCAAAGATATGTCATTAAAAATAATATCCATTATTTTAATGTAAAAATGCTTTCGTTATTATAAGGTAAAAAACATTCTGTGTTTATGTGCAGCGTGGTCTTATGAGATACCTTTCTATTTTCAAAACATGTATATTGAGTTCTCACACTAGTCTCATGACTGACCCGAAGTTTATTTTCCTTTTTCCTTAAACTCTTGTTGCCCTAATTTTCCTCGGCAGCCTAGTAGTCAGGTTTAGTTTAGAAGAAACCTGGATGGAGCTCAAAGCATGGAATAAGAAGTGTTTTCTAAAGATTGTTTCCACCACACTTGTGTAGTATTATATTCAGCATTTGCAAGGACAGGAATTTATAATTGTCCATGTTTAACTCTGATAAATGTATTTTAATTTCCACTGTAAAGATTATGTTGAAATAACATATGTGAGATTCAGTTCTTTCTTACCCTTGAGAATCCGCTTCTCCGGCACTTGGATTTATGGCATGTGAATACCGAGGATGTATTAGTGTTGATTTCTGGGAGTCGAAGAAACAGATCCTCACATTTAATATATAATATACATCTATATATTTATTATTGTTACAAATATACTTGGTCAACGTTGAAACAACCATGGTAGCCATTAGGTTTGGGTGGTTCCCACTTGTTAGAGCATGGTAACGTCAATACACATATAATGTCTCCATTTCAGGCCGACGATGAACCTATTGGTGCTACCTGTCCGTCCACTCATGCATCTCAGATGGACTCTCCCTGCATCTGTCGACCTGATGTCTTCCACTGAGATCGAGGATCATGGTGAGTAGTTACTTATTTGAATATTATAGAAATAAAAAACACACTAATATTACTACATATACACTCATACAAACGAACGCATATGCATGTATACAATAATTTACTAAGTACATATGCATACATACATGTATGTGAGTATGATTTTACCTATGGCACCACATCCGATGCCATCCGTGAGGGCTTTTTTGCATGGATCATGGCATTCTAGCCTAGATTTAGTGACATTCCTAATGACACGAAGAAAGTCATGTGTGAGCAATCTATGGTAAAACAATTTTATTACACGATATTATATAAATATGTATGTTATTTTCTTCATAATATATTCAATTTGCATTTTCAGAGTAAATTTGCTTGGAGAGAGGGTGTTTCTAAAGACCTTGTAAGAAGGCCTTAGGCGACCGCAACATCCAAAAAATATCAGGAATTGATGTATGGTATACCTAGGAACAGAAAAAAGCATCCATTCCTTTCCCAGGAGATATACAAGTAATTCTTGAAGTATTGGGAGCCATATGAGTTCAAGAAGATAGCGAAACAGAACATTGAAATCGAGAATAAAAATCCTAAGTTGTATAGTAGGGGATCCACAAACACAAATTATAGAACGATCCTGTACATATTTATTTGTTAAATTTATTTAACATTTTAAATAAATCTAAATAGGCTGATGACAATGTAATTAATTCATATTTTTACGAAGAGCAATATAGTTAGCCTACATCTTAGAAAGTTTTTTCTTCTATAAAATTTACGGTGTGTTGTCCATAAAACATCATTAACTTAATATTTATATACATATACATGTATAAATTTCAAATGGATATGTGATATGCAAAATAGGCGAACTGCCAGGCTAGGATTGAGGAGCTTTAAAGTCAAGATGTGGAGACAACATGAGAAGTGAGTGAAGATGTATTCCATACACTCACTAGATCTGTTGCCAAAAGGGCAAATTGTAACTCCAATTACGACAGTACTCCGAAGGTGATAACTTAAACATTTGTTATGTACTTTCGATATTAACAGTATGTATACACACACACATAAAACCATATACATACATATAAATATACATATACATACATACATACATACATACATATATATATATATATAGTATACTATATGTATGCATGCATTGGTTATATATCCCAATAACCACATGCACATATATGCATTTTATATGCATGCTTGGTATAATTATTTAACTTGATCCTCATTTTCTACTAAGTGCTAAAAATCTTCATTTTAAAAATAAATAGATTTTGGATTAAAATATATAAGTTAAGTCACCCAATAAATTAAAAATATATATAATCAAGTAAAGTTATAAATTTTGTTTCAATAAGTTAAACAAATTTATTCAAGTTAAAATATTGATTTTGTTAAATCACCCAATAAATTAAAAACATATATAAGTTTAATCACTCGATAAATTAGATGAATGTATAATAAGTTAAATTATTTATTTGAATAACTTAAACCTGTTTATTCAAGTTAAGATATGGATTTTGTTAAATCAGCCAATAAATTAAACAAATATATAAGTTAAATCACTGAATAAATTAAACAATATATAATTAAGTTCAATTGTAAATTATGTTTTAATAAATTAAACAAATTTATTCAAGTTAAAATATAGATTTTGTTAAATCACCCAACAAATTAAGCAAGTATATAAGTTAAATCGCTTAATAAAATATACAAATATATAATTAAGTTAAATTATAAATTTTGTCTCAATAATTAAACAAGATTATTCGAGTTAAATATTGATCTTGTTAAATCACCCAATAAATTAAACAAATATATATATAATTAAAATTAATTATAAATTTTGTTTCAATAAATTAAACAAGTTTATTCAAGTTAAAATATAGATCTTGTTAGATCACCTAATAAATTAAACAAATAAAAGTTAGTCGCTCAATAAATAAACAAATATATAATTAGTTAAATTATATTTTTTGTTTCAATAAATTAAACAAGTTTATTTGAGTTAAAATATAATTTTGGTTAAATAGACAAATATAATAGTTGAAATAAGAATTTACTTCTGATTAACAAACAAATTTGATCGAAATATAGAGATCATCATTTGATAGAGGTGCAACATTTAATACTGTTGTAAAAGAAGAAAACTGATGGTTGAAGTCATATGTCGATAAGCTAGAAAAGAAAATTGGCAGGCTTACTGATGCATTTATGCATTGATTTCCAAATGATGATAGTTCCGCCGATGATGATGGTGGGTAGGGTTTGAGGAAGTATGTAGTATTTGTGTTGGTAAGCTATTTTTCATGTTATGGTTTGTATTTTTTTGGATATTTTTGATGTTGGACATATGTTTGTATGTATGTAGACATTTGTGTTGGTGAGATATTTCTATGCTTGATGATATGGTTTGGTAATATATTTATCTTTATGATGTTGGATTATATTTTTGATATATGAATTTGTGATACTATTATGTTATATTAGTGTGCTTATATATCAAATATATATGAATTTGTGATTGAGGAGAAATATGCTGCAAAAATGTTTTAGCAAAGGCATTGGTACGTTAGTAGGGCAATGGAAAATCCAATTTTAATATTTTAATTAGGCATCGGTAGGCCATCGGTTTGGCATCGGTATGGTGGCGGTGAGTCCAATTTTAACATTTTAACAAGGCTTCATCATGGAGTCGCAATGATGTCGGTGATTTTGTGTCAGAAAGGATTCAATAATTGGCATCGGTAAGGCATCGATAAGTGCTCCGAGGAAGATGTCGCTAAGGGATTGAAAATTATTTACCGACCTCATGTTTACCAACGCCTTATAAAGCTTTGGCGTGACATCCAAATTCTATTTACCAATGCCCCATTGATGCCTTTTTAGCATCGGTAAATGTAACGCCCCACTTTGAGACCCACTGTAACAAAGAGTATTACGGGAGTAATACTGTCTGTTAAAGCGGAGAATAGAGTATAGTGGAAGCGACCATTTGTAATCAAGCTATAAGTATCTACTGAATACATCGAAGGGATGGTATCTATCTTTTTTTTTCAAGTGGTTCGACATATTCAATAAATATTTATAACGAAATTACAATGGCTAAAGACCTATCAGAACAAGCATAGTAATAAATGATAAAACATCACAGAACAGAATCACATAACAGATATAAAATCCTAGAACAATACATCGTCAATACAGATCCAAATACTATAAGTGGGTACAAAGCCACTGCCCACACATGTGAGTCAAAAATATGTACATATCAAAGTTTGAATAATAACAAAATAGCGGAATAGTGGACAAATAAAAGCGCTATCTATCAGCATAGCAGATAATGTCCAAGCGGAAGCACAGAAGCTAAGTCCAGAGACCTAACCTGAAACAACTCGGTCTGACCCGAGCGAAAAACACTCAGGTCAGGCTAGCTAAACAATCAGTAATAATCGAGATATATAATAATGCGGTACATAAATGAAACAGTACTTTTCCTAAGAGAAAAGTATTTTGGACCACATGAATATAATGACGATCCCTAATCATTAATCAACAGTAAAAATCTCCAAAGAGAATATCAGCACCAAAGTGTTAAATAAATAAAATCGCCTCATATCATCGGCGTAGCCAAAGCTATATAAAGTTGCCCATAGGCAATAATCCCAAGAGTGACCAGAGTCTGTAATCAATGCCCAAGCAAAGATCGATGCTCCAAAGAGCAATGGGAATATACTGAAAAGTCAATGAAATCAAACACTGAAAAGCAGTGTCCAGAGACACTGTGAATCCACAAGGTAATCTCACTTACTTCGTATGGTTCCATAGAACCAACACCGAATGGCGGTACTCGAATGGATATAAAAATCATCAGATAATACAAGTAAAGCACGTGCATCGACCGGAGTCGTTATTGCCAAGTACTGTAGAGTTGTGATCGATCACTCGCACAGATGCGGAACGCGCGAGACGGCAAGATCCTTCCCAGAAGGATAAAGGCCCAGAGGCACATGCCGAAAAAAGAAACTGCTCCATAGAACAGGTGTCCAGAGACGGTTGCCCAGAGGCGTGGTGACCCAGAGGTCCAGTACTGGCCGCCCAGAGGCTAATGTGTCACAAACTTCTTGGAGAGGAAACCGTAAAGTGTTAACAATGAGTCCCATACCCCACGTTCGCACTAAACGGTTTACTAACCAATAGCAAGCTCACACTCCAAACAATAAAAAGTCTACCTCGTATCATCGGTAAACTAGAACCAAAGGTCAAAACGATCAATCGAATAGGTCGGGGATTAACCGGAAAGAAAATACACACGGTTCCATAGGCCGGAGATTTCCTAACCGTTTAAGCACCTTTCCACTTCGCTCGACGTGCTAAAAAGTGATTGTGAGATTTTTATTATAGAAAATAATGGTGCAAAACGGTTTTATAATTGATTTTGAAATCACTTTAAAACGGCTTTTGAATACTCTCCTATTTTGGAGTAAATAGTTTAATAATTAAAAATAACATTATATAATAATAATTTTGAAAGCCATTTAGGAGTGAAAAATCCTTTGAAAATAATTCATAAAACACGTGTACGAAATTTAGAGACAAATCTCAAAGAAATCGATAAATCAGAGAATCACTGAAAACCAATATTCGTGTTAGAAAATATTCCGAATAGTTGTGAACCAAAGTTCGACAATTTCTGATTTGCAATTGAAACCAAAAAGTTCATTGCAGAAACAATCAATTTGAAGCGGTTGCACCAAAATGGTGCAACCCAGACTCGGTTGCACCAAAATGGTGCAACCGGTGGGTGGGAACCCGGCTGCCCCCAATGGGTGCAGCCCATTCCATAGAAGCCGGCTGCACCGCATGGTGCAGCCCGTTCTTGTGAACCAGGCTGCACCATGCGGTGCAGCTGGTTCGGTCCAGCCCCCAGCCCGCATGGGCCGGGGGTAATAACAAGCCCCAACCCGCATGGGCTGGGGACGTTCAGGCAAGCCCTAGCCCGCCTGGGCTGGGGAGGTACTGTTAAGCCCCAGCCCGCCTGGGCTGGGGAAAAAGGGAAAGCCCAGCCCAACCCACCTGGGCTGGGGAAATCAAGGAAGCCCAGCCCGCCTGGGATGGGGATATAAGGGGAAGCCCAGCCCGCCTGGGCTGGGGAAAAAGGGAAAGCCCAGCCCGCCTGGGCTGGGGAAATCAAGGAAGCCCAGCCCGCCTGGGCTGGGGATATAAGGGAAAGCCCAACCCGCCTGGGCTGGGGATTTAAGGGAAAGCCCAGCCCGCCTGTGCTGGGGATATGGGGTAAGCCCCAGCCCGCCTGGGCTGGGGAGGTGATCTTAAGCCCCAGCCCGCCTGGGCTGGGGATGGGCCGGTAAGCCCCAGCCCGCGCGGGATGGGGAAGTAAAAGCAAGCCCCCCCAGCCCGCATGCGGGCTGGGGAGATTAAAAGCAAGCCCCCAGCCCAAGCGGGTTGGGGTGAAACACAAGCCCCTAGCCCAAGCGGGCTGGGGTGAATCACAAGCCCCAGCCGCATGGGCTGGGCTATTGCGCCCGGGAAGCAGCCTGGGTGCAACCAAGGCCTGCCCTGGTGCAACCAAGGCCTGCCCTGGTGCACTCAGATCCCTGTTTCAGCCTGTTTTCAGGCTGAAACATTCCAGCTAGTAATCAATGCTGTTTTTGATGATTTTGGGGTGTTTTTTTCAAGTTTTTGGCATCAAATTTTACCAATATCAATCACTAACTACCCTATAATGATTACTACACTATATTAAAGGGAACAAAGGGCCAAAGCTTAGCATTACCTTATGAAGCAATATCACAAACACCTTATGTGCACACCCAAAACGAAAGCAAAGATGATCAAAGAGCTATGATTCACATGTTACATAATAAAACATGTGTTACTAACTGATTACCGAAATCAAAAGATGATTAAACACATATTAGAAGAGGTTTTTAGTAATATACCTCTCTAGAAAGCAACAAAGACTACTATAGCATCAACCCAAGTTAGCAAAAGATGATTAGGAGGCTATAAGATCAAAAAAAACACATAAAACATGCGTTACCAAATAAATTTCAGAAATTAAAAAGATATAAAAACGGATTTGAGGTGGGTATTTGCATTACCTTTTCATAGAATGACTTGCATAAGCTAAAACTAGAAGGAGATGAAGATAGTGGCCATTTTTGTTAAGAAGCTTTAGGAAATGATTAGGGTTTTGATTAGGGATGAATGAATGAGGTTTGGAGAGTTTGAGATAATTTATAGAGGAGGTTTAGGGTGGGTTATTGGGCTAGGTTTAGTAACCCAATAAGAAGAGTGTTATTTACATGTTTCCAAAAATTAATCTAAGTGTTCATATATGTTTATAATACTCATTTTTTTCTTACCCAAACCCGTTTTAAAATTTCTCTTAAAATATTTAACTTTCCAAAAATAACATTTTATCCTCATTTTAAAATCCCATATTTCCCATTTAATTAAAATAGCCTTTTTCAAGTAAATTTTGTTATTCCAAATCCTTTTATGCTTCATTAAAATAAATAAAAATCCCAACTTTTATTTATTAATTGGTAATGCAAATCCCAGGTTGTTACAGACTCCCCCCTTAAGAAAATTGCGTCCCCGCAATTCCTTAAGATAGATGTCGTCTATAATGTCAAATCCACAAAAGAAGTGATAGAGATAAAATAGAGAATTCTCACCCGCAGAAGAAGATGGGAGAAAGCCAGGATAAGAGCGCTGGATAGATTTTCTGGTCTCCCAAGTGCAGTCCTTAGGATTCGGTGACCATTGAATCTTCATGAGTGGAACCTCTTTGTTGCGAAGGCGTCTAACCTCCGAATCAATCACACGAAGAGGTTGCTGCTCCAAAGATAAATCAGGTAAGATCTCTAAATCAGGCACAACATGCGGCTCAATGATAGAATCAGAATCGCGGACACACATGCGAAGCTGGGAAACATGGAACACGTCGTGTATTCCAGAGAAGTGAGTAGGTAGAGCCACCCGATAAGCAACGGGGCCGATGCGTTCTGTAATAGGAAATGGTCCAACATAGCGAGGAGCCAACTTCCCTGTAGAGCTGAAACGCACAACCCCCTTCATGGGAGAGACCCGAATAAAGACAGAATCGCCAATGGAGAACTCAAGAGGCTTCCTATGGTTGTCCGCGTAGGATTTCTGGTGGTTCTGCGCCTCTTTCATTCTCTGACGAATAAGAATAATCTTCTCCGAAGATTCCCGAACTGAATCTGGACCAAGAAGGAGCTTCTCGCCAGATTCTAACCAACACGCAGGAGAACGACATGGCCTTCCGTAAAGAGCCTCGAAAGGAGCCATGCCAATACTAGACTGAAAGCTGTTGTTGTAGGAGAACTCTACAAGCGGTAAGTGATCCTCCCAACTACCTCCGAAATCCAGAATACAACAGCGCAAAAGATCCTCTAAAACACGATTCACCCTCTCCGTCTGACCGTCAATCTGAGGATGATAAGCAGTCGAGAGATTCAGCTTTGAGCCCAAAGCTGACTGTAGGCACTTCCAGAAGTGACTAGTAAAGATAGTGTCTCGATCACAGACGATAGAGCTAGGAATGCCATGAAGTCGAACGACTTCCTTCACATATAGCTTGGCAAGCTGAGGAGCAGTCCAAGTGGACTTAATAGGAATGAAATGAGCTGATTTGGTCAAGCGATCGATGATGACCCAAATAGAAGTATGGCCTGACCTCGATCGAGGCAGACCGTCAATAAAATCCATGGATATCTGATCCCATTTCCACAATGGGATCTCTAGCGGCTGAAGAAGACCAGATGGACGCTGATGCTCAGCTTTGATATGTTGACAAGTCATGCAACGGCTTACATAACTTGCAACATCACTCTTCATGCCCTCCCAATAAAATAGGCGACACATGTCGGCATACATCTTACTCGACCCGGGATGTATAGTGTACTTAGTGCGATGACACTCGTCTAGAATGTCGTGCCTAAGTGATAAATCAGATGGTACCAAAATACGGTTCTTCCTGCGAAGACACCGATGAGAATTAATAGAATAATCCGACAATGCCTCATCACTGGATCCCGACTCAAGGAGATGAATACATCGCAACAAGTATGGATCCTGGCACTGAGCATGGGCAATGCGATCCAATAGAATAGGTCGAGCTTCCAAGCTGAATAGCAAGATTTGAGGATCAGAAGATGGAGCTCGATTTCGAATATCACACATAGAAAGAGTCTCAAGAATATCCCACTCGGCTATCATCATAGAAACTACTGCCGAGTGTTTGCGACTGAGTGCATCAGCCACACGATTACCCTTGCCAGTGGTATACTGAATATCTAAGTCATATGAGGCGAGAAACTCAAGCCATCGCTGCTGCCTCATATTGAGATCCTTCTGACTGAATAAATATTTCAGCGACTTGTGATTGGTGTAAAGAGTGAAGCATTCGCCTAATAGAAAGTGACGCCACGTCTTCAAAGCAAAGACGATAGCTGCCAACTCAAGATCATGAGTCGGATAGCGAACCTCATTCGGACGTAGCTGCCTAGAAGCATAAGCAACTACCCGATCCTTCTACATAAGCACAACACCGAGCCCGCTACCACAAGCATCGGTGTAAACAACAAGATCATGGTTACTCTCTGGAACCACTAGAATAGGAGCATGAGTGAGAAGTTCCTTCAGTCGCTGAAAGGAAGCTTCACACTTATCAGACCAAATAAAGCGAACACCCTTACGAGTCAGCGTCGTAAGGGGAAGTGCAACATGAGAGAAATCCTTGATAAATCGACGGTAATAACCCGCTAGACCAAGGAAGCTGCGAATATCATGAACGTTCTCAGGCTGCTTCGAATTCTGAATAGCTTCAATCTTGATAGGACCAACAGAAATACCCTCAGAAGAAACAATATGACCCAAGAACTTGACCTTGCTCTCCCAAAAATGGCACTTGGAGAGCTTGGCCCTAAGTTGATGCTGACGAAGAGTATCCAAGACGATCCGCAGATGCCGAGCATGCTCTGCCTCGGATCTAGAATAAACAAGAATATCGTCGATGAAAACCAGAACGAATCTATCGATGTATTCCCGGAATACTCGATTCATGAGATCGACGAAGAAAGCCGGAGCGTTCGTCAAGCCAAACGGCATGACCAACCACTCAAAAGAACCATAACGAGTGCGAAATGCTGTAAGAGGAATGCTGTCTTCCGCGACTCGTAGCTAATGGAATCCGGTGGCAAGGTCAAGCTGAGAGAAGACCTTCGCACCGCTCAATTGGTCAAACATGTCATCTATCCGAGGAAATGGGTAGCGATTTCTGATGGTCAGCTCATTGAGCTTGCGATAGTCAATGCAAAGCCTAAGAGAGCCATTAGCCTTCTTAACGAAGACCGCAGCAGCACCCCATGGCGAAGAACTAGATCGGATGAACTGCTTCGCTTCAAGCTCAACTAACTGCTTCCTAAGTTCCTCATTATCCTTAGTAGACATTCTCATAGGGGGACACCCAACTGGATGAGAGCCTGGAATGAGATCGATGCGGAACTCAATAGCTCGCTTTGGCGGCAGTCCGGATACTGGCTCGAATACGTCGGGGAAATCCCGAACAACAGGAATACGAGATAAGTTCACATTCTCATCTCGTGAATCGAGAGAAAATAAAGTAACATCAGAAAGCCCAACATCTTGAAGAACAATAGCTAACGGAGAGGACGAGTCAGGGTGATGAATGAATAATATCCGCTTCGAACAAATAATTTTGGCGTCGTGCTGAACGAGCCAATCCATGCCAAGAACCATATCAAAGCCCAAATACTCCATAACGTGCAGATTCGCACGGAAAGAAAATCTACAAAGATCAATATCTATATCCTCACAAAGCAAGCTAAGGGTCGTGGATCCGCCGATGGGATTCACAATCCTTAGTGAAGAAACCAAACAAGTAACATCCAAAGATAAAGTATCAACTAGTTCCTTTGATACGAATGAGTGAGAGGCACCCGTATCAAAGAGAACTCTACAAGATCTACCATGAAATAAAATAGAACCTTCAAGGACGGAAGTATGTGTACCTTTAGGCTGAGCAGAAGTGGTAGGAGCCTTGGCAGCATTAAGCCTGCCAGGCTTGGCACTAGCTGGAGCAATAGGACAAGCGGAGATCCTGTGTCCCTCCTTCTTGCAGAAAGTGCAATAGAGAGGTTTGGGACACTCTCGAATAAAGTGATCTGGAGAACCGCAGTTAAAGCATTTCTTCGGAGGACGTGTCCCACTAGGCTGAGCAGGAGTCTGGGACTGAGGACGAGTCTGAGGCTGAGTCTGAATAGTGGAACTGCCAGTCTTCTTTTTCTTGTGCTGAAAAGAAGAGCCAGACTTGCCAGGAGGAAACTGCTTCTTGGTGGGGTTTGTGGAACCCACACCACCATCATCACTATGCTCTATCTCGACTGACTCAAGATGTAGAGCTGCATCGACTAGCTTCTCGAATGAGAGCTCAAGCTGTAGCATAAGCTGCCTCTTCAGATATTTCTTCAAGCCCTCAACAAATTTGAGGTTCCTCTTATAAGGAGTAGCAATAAACTCAAGGCCGTACTTGGACAGGGCCTCGAAGGAAGAGACATAGTCGGATACAGAGGACTTCCCCTGCTTGAGATCAAGAAAGCGGCGAGCAAGGGAGTTCTTCTCTGACTCTGGGATGAATTTGAGCTCAAATCTCTCACGAAACTGAGCCCAAGTAAGTGTGGTCTCATCGATCTCGGCAATAAGGAGTTCGTACCAATCCAGGGCACGACTCTGAAGCTGACTGGAAGCAATAAGAACACGGTCATGATCCGAGATATCCATACGAGTGAAAATGCGCTCGCATATCCGAATCCAAGCCTGGACCTCTAAGACATTCTCGGAGCCACTGAACGGCTTCCCTCCGAGATGGGTAAAATCACTGTAGAGACGCGCAAAAGCAGACTTGCGCGGAGCATCAGCAACTGGGGTTGGAGACTGTGAATGAGACTGGGAATTCCGAACTAGCTCCATGATCTGGTCGGTGGTCATGAACACGCCCTCTGGATGAGTGTTGCTAGACTGCCCAGCAGCACTGGTCTGACGTGTTGTTCTCCCTCTTCCCCTTCCAGACATACTGAAAGTCAAACGGGAATTAGAGTTAGACATGATTCAATGATTGAAAATTAATTAAGGAATACTACGGAATATAACGGATTCCTATACACATTCCTAACTTATCTATCAATAAACATAAGGAAGGGATTTGATTTAATTCAGATCTAATTAAAATGTATTGTACTAAGTGTATCTGTTCTGTGTTTATTATGCTTATTCCTGAAACATCGCTCTGATACCAAACTGTAACGCCCCACTCTGAGACCCACTGTAACAAAGAGTATTACGGGAGTAATACTATCTGTTAAAGCGGAGAATAGAGTATAGTGGAAGCGACCATTTGTAATCAAGCTATAACTATCTACTGAATACATCGAAGGGATGGTATCTATCTTTTTTTTTCAAGTGGTTCGACATATTCAATAAATATTTATAACGAAATTACAATGGCTAAAGGCCTATCAGAACAAGCATAGTAATAAATGATAAAACATCACAGAACAGAATCACATAACAGATATAAAATCCTAGAACAATACATCGTCAATACAGATCCAAATACTATAAGTGGGTACAAAGCCACTGCCCACACATGTGAGTCAAAAATATGTACATATCAAAGTCTGAATAATAACAGAATAGCAGGATAGTGGACAAATAAAAGCGCTATCTATCAGCATAGCAGATAATGTCCAAGCGGAAGCACAGAAGCTAAGTCCAGAGACCTAGCCTGAAACAACTCGGTCTGACCCGAGCGAAAAACACTCAGGTCAGGCTAGCTAAACAATCAGTAATAACTGAGATATATAATAATGCGGTTAATAAATGAAACAGTACTTTTCCTAAGAGAAAAGTATTTTGGACCACATGAATATAACGACGATCCCTAATCATTAATCAACAGTAAAAATCTCCAAAGATAATATCAGCACCAATGTGTTGAATAAATAAAGTCGCCTCATATCATCGGCGTAGCCAAAGCTATATAAAGTTGCCCATAGGCAATAATCCCAAGAGTGACTAGAGTCTGTAATCAATGCCCAAGCAAAGATCGATGCTCCAAAGAGCAATGGGGATATACTGAAAAGTCAATGAAATCAAACACTGAAAAGTAGTGTCCAGTGACACTGTGAATCCACAAGGTAATCGCACTTACATCGTATGGTTCCATAGAACTAACACCGAATGGCGGTACTCGAATGGATATAAAAATCATCAGATAATACAAGTAGAGCACGTGCACCGACCAGAGTCGTTATTGCCAAGTACTGTAGAGTTGTGATCGATCACTCGCACAGATGCGGAACGCGCGAGATGGCAAGATCCTTCCCAAAAGGATAAAGGCCCAGAGGCACATGCCGAAAAAAGAAACTGCTCCATAGAATAGGTGTCCAGAGACGGTTGCCCAGAGGCGTGGTGACCGAGAGGTCCAGTACTGGCCGCCCAGAGGCTAATGTGTCACAAACTTCTTGGAGAGGAACCCGTAAAGTGTTAACAATGAGTCCCATACCCCACGTTCGCACTAAACGGTTTACTAACCAATAGCAAGCTCACACTCCAAACAATAAAAAGTCCACCTCGTATCATCGGTAAACTAGAACCAAAGGTCAAAACGATCAATCGAATAGGTCGGGGATTAACCGGAAAGAAAATACACACGGTTCCATAGGCCGGAGATTTCCTAACCGTTTAAGCACCTTTCCACTTCGCTCGACGTGCTAAAAAGTGAGTGTGAGATTTTTATTATAGAAAATAATGGTGCGAAACGGTTTTATAATTGATTTTGAAATAACTTTAAAACGGCTTTTGAATACTCTCCTATTATGGAGTAAATAGTTTAATAATTAAAAATAACATTATATAATAATAATTTTGAAAGCCATTTAGGAGTGAAAAATCCTTTGAAAATAATTCATAAAACACGTGTACGAAATTTAGAGACAAATCTCAAAGAAATCGATAAATCAGAGAATCACTGAAAACCAATATTCGTGTTGGAAAATATTCTGAATAGTTGTGAACCAAAGTTCGACAATTTTTGATTCGCAATTGAAACCCAAAAGTTCATTGCAGAAACAATCAATTTGAAGCGGTTGCACCAAAATGGTGCAACCCGGACTCTGTTGCACCAAAATGGTGCAACCGGTGGGTCGGAACCCGTCTGCCCCCAATGGGTGCAGCCCATTCCATAGAAGCCGGCTGCACCGCATGGTGCAACCCGTTCTTGTGAACTAGGCTGCACCATGCGGCGCAGCTGGTTCGGTCCAGCCCTCAGCCCCCAGCCCGCATGGGCCGGGGGTAATAACAAGCCCCAGCCCGCATGGGCTGGGGACGTTCAGGCAAGCCCCAGCCCGCCTGGGCTGGGGAGGTACTGTTAAGCCCCAGCCCGCCTGGGCTGGGGAAAAAGGGAAAGCCCAGCCCGCCTGGGCTGGGGAAATCAAGGAAGCCCAGCCCGCCTGGGCTGGGGATATAAGGGAAAGCCCAGCCCACCTAGGCTGGGGATATAGGGTAAGCCCCAGCCCGCCTGGGCTGGGGAGGTGATCTTAAGCCCCAGCCCGCCTGGGCTGGGGATGGGCCGGTAAGCTCCAGCCCGCGCGGGCTGGGGAAGTAAAAGCAAGCCCCCCCAGCCCGCATGCGGGCTGGGGAGACTAAAAGCAAGCCCCCAGCCCAAGCGGGCTGGGGTGAAACACAAGCCCCCAGCCCAAGCGGGCTGGGGTGAATCACAAGCCCCAGCCGCATGGACTGGGCTACTACGTCCAGGCAACATCCTGGGTGCAACCCAGGCCTGCCCTGGTGCACTCAGATCCCTGTTTCAGCCTGTTTTCAAGCTGAAACATTCCAGCCAGCAATCAATGCTGTTTTTGATGATTTTGGGGTGTTTTTTTCAAGTTTTTGATTTCACCAATATCAATCACTAACTACCCTATAATGATTACTACACTATATTAAAGGGAACAAAGGGCCAAAGCTTAGCATTAGCTTATGAAGCAATATCACAAACATCTTATGTGCACACCCAAAACGAAAGCAAAGATGATCAAAGAGCTATGATTCACATGTTACATAATAAAACATGTGTTACTAACTGATTACCGAAATCAAAAGATGATTAAACACATATTAGAAGAGGTTTTTAGCAATATACCTCTCTAGAAAGCAACAAAGACTACTATAACATCAACCCAAGTTAGCAAAAGATGATTAGAAGACTATAAGATAAAAAAAACACATAAAACATGTGTTACCAAATAAATTTCAGAAATTAAAAAGATATAAAAATGGATTTGAAGTGGGTATTTGCATTACCTTTTCATAGAATGACTTGCATAAGCTAAAACTAGAAGGAGATGAAGATAGAGGCCATTTTTGTTAAGAAGCTTTAAGAAATGATTAGGGTTTTGATTAGGGATGAATGAATGAGGTTTGGAGAGTTTGAGATAATTTATAGAGGAGGTTTAGGGTGGGTTATTGGGCTAGGTTTAGTAACCCAATAAGAAGAGTGTTATTTACATGTTTCCAAAAATTAGTCTAAGTGTTCATATATGTTTATAAAACTCATTTTTTTCTTACCCAAACCCGTTTTAAATTTTCTCTTAAAATATTTAACTTTCCAAAAATAACATTTTATCCTCATTTTAAAATCCCCTATTTCCCATTTAATTAAAATAGCCTTTTTCAAGTAAATTTTGTTATTCCAAATCCTTTTATGCTTCATTAAAATAAATAAAATTCCCAACTTTTATTTATTAATTGGTAATGCAAATCCCGGGTTGTTACAGTAAACAATGTTATTTTGTAGTCTAAGTATAACACCTTAGTTGGCTTAACAAATACATGCATGTATGCTACTCATCTAGTCAATATATTGATGGTAGTAGACATAACATCTCTAGCTTGATTTGCTCAATGACTAAAAGGTATGCAAATAATCTATTAAATTACGTGGTAGAGGATAACTTTATATATTAGAGATTCATAATGTTTAACATATATAAACTGAGTGGTATTGACTTCAAAATCAATGCATTTCTTATGAAATACCCTCGTGATTTATGTGTCGGACACATCTAAAATCACGGTATATGTATTTTATGTATGCAATTTCTCTAAAAAAATCTATTTCGAATGTATTTCAGTTCCACTTACATTATATTATACATATATATCTAGACAAGTCTAATTTGTTTAGTAACGAACCATGATTTCAACCCTTGAAAATCGACACTAATACATCTACTATATTGCGTGCCGAGCAATCAAATGCTAGAAAACCCAATTTTTAGTGGAAAAGAAGAAGGAAGAAAGAATAGAACTAAACAACATAGAATCTCATAGCGGAATGAATAATATATGATATGAAACATATCTTTAGAAAAGAAACAAAACTGTAACATACATATAGACAACAATCAGAGTACACTAGCCTATTTCAGCCTAGATAGTTATAATAGCCTGTCCTTACAATTGCTGATAAATACAACCAACAGACAACACAGCGGAACACAATGAAATACATAGATACGTCTTGGGCCTCCAGTTCGTCTCCTGAGCTCCAATTCATCCAAAGTGATCCGTAAATATGCTCGGCCTGACCCGAGCATTAAAAAAGAAGAACACTCGGATTAGTCTGGTAAACCAGCGTGAGAAAACACATCTCAATTGGATTTTCATGTTATACAAAATCGTTCGAAACAAAGCTATCTCGTAAGACCACACCGCACATAAACACGAATGAGTTTTTACCTTACAATGACCAAACCATTTTCTTATAGGACTCCGATGATAATATAATAGTGTCTAGAGTACAAATACTTATTAATCATAGCCGAAATTGTTACATTAATTAAATTCCAACATAATAGGTATAACTCTAAAATCGTAAAGGCTCATATTAGAGAATGGATTCCATACAATGACTGGGCTACTGAGGTACCGCCCATCACGGTGCATCTTCAAATAAAATAACACCGAGGTCAACCCTATCGACAATAGCCAATGCGGAACCGGCCTACCCCTTACTGGATAGTACCGAATATGATCACCCCTTTTGTTAATGGTCCCTAAAGCATACAAATAAGAGATAATATCGGCTCTAGATAGGGATGATCATACCCTAATGGGAGCGACCCACCAAGCCCTACTACATCTCTCATGTTTTAGTCATTCCCGGTTAATGAGGCTTGAGGCTACGTTTTACCTTTTATATTGCACTTCCCACTTGGATTGCTAACACTTCCCTCCAGGCAGCAATGCAACCCCAGCATTCGTCCATACAAGTTGTCCAGTAGATGGACAAACCAAAGGCACTACTTCTACTACATCCATTTTGGAATCACCCGCAGGATTAGTAGCAAACAGCTCTTGCACTTCAAAGAGCTCCGTCTTCAAATTCCATCATCTTCAAGATGTCTTCACTTCGAATGCTTGAGCTAGATTGAACTAGTTTTCCGATCCCTGTCTCTTTGAAACAACATTCAATAGTTTTCGGTAAACTCAACCACGGTTCTTTAGAAAATAAACCGTCAAAGATAAGAGTAGAGAACACCTCCTAACCGTTAGTGGATGGATTTCCTTATTATTTGTCTTAGGAGAACAAAACAAGATTTATAAGCACAGTACAACCTCATCGGAGATTACTGTTCCATATAACTCATGTGTTTCTCCTAGATATTTCCAAAGTTATGTTTTGGATCCATATTTGGTAGTCAGTTATTTAACTATCCACAAACACACATACAAATCAGGGATTTAATTCCATAGGGAAAAACCAACATTGGTTAAGCATATAAGTAACCACTAGCCTCCTTAATTAATCTTTTCATTAATTAAATTCATCTTGTAAATACTTGTATCAAAACACTTTAACAAAGATATATTCACAAATATCTATATTTTCAATAGTTGGAAAAATATCCATATACTTATCTCAACGGTATAAGTATATTCACAGAACGGAAGAAGATTTCCTTTTTACGCCATTCTAAAACCATTTATAAACTTCTTTGTAAATTTCTAAAACCCATTTATAAACTATTTTATAAATCTCTAAAAACATTTATAAACATCTCTAAATCATTTCTCAAATCATTTATAAACTATTTATAAACCCATAAAACTAATTATAAAACTCCTCTCATAAAACTCAAATTTGTTTATACACTCTATTTATAAATCTCAAAAACATTAATAGATAAATTCTAATCATTTACTTCAAAACACTATTATATAATAATAAACATTATAAATAAATAATTATTATTATCTTCAAAACATCTTAAAAATAATATTTAATTAATAATTACAAAGACATTATTAATAAAACACTAATAATTAATCTTTAACATTATTATAATAATAATTAATTTCCAAAACAGTATTAATAAATCATTATTATCAATTTCAAACCATATTAATCATTTAAAATAATTAACTTTACACGATATTCAAATATTGATAAATAACTATAAAAACAATATTAAATATAAATAAATAACTTTAAAACAATATTAAATATAAATAAATAATATAAAAAAAAGTTCTAATGACTTAGAAAAGACAGATAGTAAAGATGGAGTAAAATAGAATTTAAATCATGTTAAAACAAAATATTTTCGAAAATCCCGCATTCAAATTTCAAACCATTTTCCGTCTCAAAAATCAATACCAACCCCAAATGGCAATTCATAGTATTTCAAAATACTAATTTAAGGCCAATAGCTACCAAACGCTTAACCAATATCGATATTGATTTTCTATCACTACAGGGTTTAAATTTTGAACATATAACAATGGCATAACCAATAGTGTCAAACAAGCAGGTTTGATATTCAATGATTCATATAATAGGAATATTATAGAAAACATTTCAACAATGGCAAGGAATCCTGTTGGATCCCTCTAACCTGTACCTTGCATCACAACTCATATATTTGTCAACACACATATATATAAATAAAATTCAACAGCGGTGAAGAATCCTGTTGGGTCCCTCCAACCTGTTCCCCTACATCACAACTCATATATATATCAACATACATATATAAATAAAGTTCAACTGTGGTGAGGAGTCCTATTGGATCCCTCGAACCTGTTTCCGTGCATCACAAACATCATATAATCATATAATATGGGTCATCCGCTACTAGGTGGGTATATATAAATGGTCATCCGCTCCAAGGGCAGGAATAAAACCAAACCAACTGATAAAACAATAAATCATCCAAACATCCAATCAACAATTTTTATCAATTATATAATATACTGGTTAACCAAAAAGGTGAGTTTAACTCATCGAAATTTCAGTTGTTGCCGAGACGTTCTGGTTTCGTTTGAATTGAACGATGTTCGAATTCAACATAAAATCCAACAAGCTCTAATATGCACCAAATCCATTTCCATACGTAGTATTCATCGCTTCGAACGTAACGTAAAAATCCACGTTCAATTCCGACCTAATATGGACAAGTAATCGCATATGATTTAAATAATATAATTAAATACTCTAATTACAATAATTAATTTTAAGTGGAAATTAGCCACAAGGACCTCTTTAGCTAGTGCAATTAGTTTCTAGGACGTACAACTGAAATAATTATTTTTAAGGACAAAATGCAAAATAATTAGTTTCTAAGGTCTAAAAACCTATGAATTATGGACAAGCACCATTGTCCCAGTGGTTAAGTGATTTGGCTTTGGTGCGAGAGGTCACAAGTTCGAAACTTGCATAGCGTGATTCAAATGTTTATTGACATGTGATATGTTGTCCCAATGGCATGTTGTATATAAAGTACCATTTCAAAAAAAAACCTATGAATTATGTCCTTGAAAATAATTGGACTGCTGACTTTGTCCTTAAACGAAATTATTTTGCTGATTTTGGCCTTAAAATTTATTTCTATAGATGTGTGTCCTAGAAACTAATTGGACTGCAAAGTTTGTCCTTCTAGTGAAATGCCCCTAATTTTAATTACCCTTACTAAACAATCCCCCTTCTCTTCCTCAACATCATGTAAGTCAAACTAGGTCGAGATCATTGACCGAACTTCACAGCCTCCATATGGCGCCGCTCGAATCACTTTCCGCCCGAAGGTCGCCGCTCCTCCCTTGCCTCCATCACTGATGGCCTCGGACCCTCTAACGTCACCAATCGCCAAAGCGAACCCAAAATGTCGATCGACGTTTTTCATGAATTTCGGCTACCACTAGTGGACTGACATAGCCGTGATCCCAATGGAGCAAGCCCCATGACGCCGTCCTAAAGGTGCTAGTGTCATCCTCCCTCGTCCTCTAAATCGCCTTCGTCGAACTCAAGTGCCACGCGCTGTTCATCGAGACCCCAATGTCGCCATTCTCCACAAAACCAAATCTCCACCATCCAAAAAGTCAAGCATCTCATCCTCTACAACTTCCTAGTTTTGATGCCTCTAGTGGCTCCTTCCATTCTCGGCCAGAAGATGATGACGTTCAAAATTATAAAATGAGGAAAAACGAATGAAACTCTTTGATGGCTGGCGATTATTTATAGTCGAGGGGGATTAATGTTGAAGTATGTAAGGGCGTAACTAAACATGCAAAGTATGTGAGGGTATGGGGCTGATGTTGAGAGAGCACGGTGAACTATTATTTTAATAAAAAATATCTCATTTATATACTCAAAATCTCGAACTCCAAACAAGACATGCCGACTGGTGCTCCATAGAAAATACCCCTATTCCGAACTCAATGGAACTATTATCTGGACCTACTTCGATCATATGCAGAAGTTAGCTTTTAAAATCGAATTATATTATATTAGATTCTCTAATTGATTTCTATGTGTTTCGAGCTTGCACAATCACACAGTACGTCCAATCGTCACGAAACTCGATGGCATATAACAATTCACTATTTGGGATCCAATGGCATTGTTTCGTCAAAATTCAAGACACTGTCCTGAGATGATATTTTCACACGTTAACTAAAATGAGTTATTATAAACCCAATTAAATCACTTTTAATTCCAATTTAAAAGTTCAATATTATCACTTTATTTAAACAGAATTTAAATAAGTGTCCAAGATTATTTTTATCCATATTAAATCTAAGATTCAAAAATTCTCAATTCACATATTCAAATAAACAACTATATCTGAGATTTAAACCATTTGACTTATAAAATTAACATTTCAATATAAAAAAATTAATAAAATACCTCAAAATAAGATGACTAAAATTCTGGATCGTTACATTCTTTCACCCTTAAAAGAATTTCATCCTTGAATCCTAAACCCACTAACTCTCCAAAAACAATTAGTTGAAACTTGTTATCGAATTTTCTACATCTTTAAATTTTCGGAAAATTTAGGCAGCATCTCCTCTGCATGGCTAGATCGGAACACTACGGATCCAAATAACCAAAAGAAATTAAAATCCAAGTGGCTCAATCATAAAACCATTAAACCAAACAATAATATAAACATATACCTCTTTTTCGGGCAATAAACTCTACTTGAGGAACCCAAAAGTGTCAACTAATCTTTGCTTCTATGCGCCTGCATCTTACTTGCACATAATATCCAACCATACAATTTCTAACCATATCATTTGCATTTCCGAATGACAGCCATTTAACTATGATAAGCCCGTAAGATGTACATATATATTCCGTCCGTACACAATATCAATTCTATCGCTCACTCGCTTAGATAATTTCACTTCCGAATTAGTATTGTCCAATCGAATTCTCTAGTGCAGACTCTGATCCGGTTTCTTGATTAGAAACGGCCATTCTCCTTACATAGCCTTATAATATGATAGAGAACTCCAGAATCAATCAAAAATCCATATCAAGTGCTCGCCGTCAAGAAACGAGTGAAAAATCCTTGTTCGGATCGGTGTAAATCACCTCGAAATCATGTGCCCGAATTTAGATCAATAGTTGTGCGAATAAATGATCTACGTATGTCCTACGTATCTTTTCTAATTGATTTCTTTAACTACCCCAAATTCTTTTATTACATTCATTTCCACTTCTAGTATATTTTCTTATGTTTTCTCAAAACACTTAGTTCATTTTCTATATCCAATTTAGAAGTTCCGACTATCCAAAATCGTCGAAAATTTCATTTTATTTTCAATAAATGAAACTTTTCAAACGTACATATCAAACAGAGATGTAAAATGAATTTACCATAACGCATAGGCTAC
Source organism: Allium fistulosum (assembly GCA_030737815.1). NCBI lineage: Eukaryota > Viridiplantae > Streptophyta > Magnoliopsida > Asparagales > Amaryllidaceae > Allium > Allium fistulosum. The sequence goes on along the minus strand of CM060905.1, from coordinate 684,627,863 downwards.
ATGCATCCATATAACAATTAGTTGAAAATTTTAGAATAACACCCGGATTTAATTCAACTCTATTTTGAAATAATATATATAATATATATCTCATTTTGTATATCAAACCATATTTTTTTTGAATTTAAATCAAAACTTGTTTTATCAACAAATCTCCTATGGTAAGAATCTATCACATAGAAACCCGAAAATGAACACCGATGCTGCAATCATCATCGAAATTATTTGCCAGCGACCGAAGTGAGTGCAATGCTTTTTACCTTCCTAAAAGTCCATTTTAACTCTAGCTATTTCCTCCAAAAACTTTTAGAATATTTATATTCAAAATACTTAAAAACAATACTATAATTAATTTTCAAAACCTTTGAAAGACAATTTCCAAAACACTAGGATTGAAATTCTCAAATTCTTAGTTTAAATTACTCTTATTTATAAATTACATTTATAAATCATGCTTATATAAATTTTCTATTTTTTATACAAAATCGTTTCATAAATGTTAATTATTTTAATTACAATCAATGCTTTATAACTCACATCTAAAAATCCACTTTCTTATATAACTCATTTTACAATTGCTTATCTTTGTTTACACTATAATAATAAATTTTTTTATTAGAACACAAACAACAAACAACAAATGATGATTATCAAATATTATCATTTACTAACAACCAAACACAACATAAATACTACAATAATTTCTGAAAAATTATTCCTTTATATATAAAATATAATCAAGGAAAAATTATTTCATTTACCCAATTTCAAAACAATACTGTGTCGATTGGCCTTGTTTAAGTGTTTAGGGATACCCATCAATAACGTTAGCTACTCGTATTGACCAGAATCCATAAGCCACTTAATAGATTAATTGACACAATACAAAACATTTTTTATCACTAACAAATACGCGCTTATATATATATACAACACTCAAACTCATTTTAGGGTGTTACTGACCCTATCTCTAATAATTAATCCCCACCAAAGCCTAGGTGTTCGCTCTACCTAGGCTCTGATACCAAGGGTAAAGAACCATGATTTTCGACCCTTGAAAATCGACATTAATACGTCTACTATATTGCATGCTGACCAATCGAATGCTGGAATACCTGATTGTTAGGGGAAAAGAAGAAGGAAGAAAGAAGAGAACTAAACAACATAGAATCTCATAGAGGAATGAATAATATATAATATGAAATAGAGCTTTACAAAAGAAATAAAACTATAATATACATACAGACATCAATTGGAGTACACTAGCCTATTTAAGCTTAAACAGTTATAACAGCCCGTCCTTACAATTATTGATAAATACAACGAACAGACAACACAACGGAACATAATGAAAGACATTGATACATCTTGGGCCTCCAGCTCCTCTCCTGAGCTCCAATGCATCCATAGTAATCTATAAATATGCTCGGTCTGACCCGAGCATTGAGAAGGAAGATCGCCCGTATCAGTTTGGTAAAACAACGTGAGAAAATACATCTTAATTGGGTTTAAATGTTACTCAAAATATTTCAAAACAAAGGTATCTCGTAAGACCACGCCGCACATAAACACGGATGGGTTTTTACCTTACGATAACCAAACCATTTTCTTATAAGACTCCGATGATATTATACTAGTGTCTAGACTACAAATACATATTAACTATAGCCGAAACTATTATATTGATTAAATTCCAGCATAATAGGTATATAACTGAGGTACCGCCCATCGCAGTGCATCTCTAGATATAACACCGAGGTCGAACCTATCGATCTCTGCCAATACAGAATAGGCCTACCCCTTACTATATGGTATCTAATTTGATCACCCATTTTGTTATTAGGACCCAAAGCACACAAATGAGAGATAATATCGACTGTAGATTGGGATGATCATACTCTAATGAGAGCGACCCACTTGGAATGCTAACACTGTAGATAGGGATGACACACATTTGATGAGGCTTGAGGCTACATTTTACCTTTCACAAAGCAGTTCCCACTTGGAATGCTAACACTGCCCTCTAGGCGGCAATGCAATGCCAACACTCATCCATACAAGTTGCCCAGGAGATGGACAAACCAAAGGCACTACTTCTACTACATTCATTTTGGAATCACCCTCAGGATTAGTAGTAAGCAACTCTTGCACGTCAAAGGGCTCCTTCTTCAAATTCCATACCGGTTAACCAAAAAGTGAGTTTAACTCACCGAAATTCCAGCTGTTGCCGAGGCGTTTTGGTTTCGTATGAATTCGAACAACGTTCGAATTCAGCGTAAAATCCAACAAACCCTAGTCTGCGCCAAATCTATTTCCATCGCGTAGTATTCGTTGCTACGAACATAATGCAAAAATCTATGTTCAATTTTGACCTAACATGGACAAGTTATCGCATTTATAAGATTAGGATTTAAATAATATAATTAAACATTCTAATTACAATAATTAATTCTAATTATCCTTACCAAACAATCCCCCCTCTCTTCCCGAAAATCGTGTTAGTCAAACCAGGTCGAGATTGTTGACCGAACTTCACGGCCTCCATGTGGCACCGCTCGCCACCACCTTCCGCCCGAAGGTCGCCTCTCCTTCCTTGCCTCCATCGTCAGTGGTCTTGGACCCTCTAACGCTGCCAATCGCCTAAATGAACCAATCGACGTTTTTCATGAATTCCGACCACCTCTGATGGATTGACATAGCCATGACCCCACTGGAGCAAGCCCCCATCGACGCTATCCTAAAGGTGTTAGTGTCATCCTCCCTTGTCCCCTAAATCACCTCCGTCGAACTCAAATGTCGCGTGTCGTTCAACGAGACACCAACACCGCCACGCTCCATAAAAGCCAATTTTCACCATCCAAAAAGTGGAGCTTCTTCTCCTCTACAAGTTCCTAGTTGACAACTTCGGTCATCGACACCTCTAGTGGCTCTTTCGATTCTCGGCTATAGGTTGATGGCGTTCAAAATTATAAAATGAGGAAAAACGAATGAAACTCTCTGATGGCTGGCGAATATTTATAGTCGAAGGGTAGTATGGTTGAAGTATAGAGGGGCATAAATGAAAAGTGCAAAGTATGTGAGGGTATGGGGCTGATGTTTAGAGAGTATGAGGACTTATTATTTTGATAAAAAATATCTCTCTTTATGTGCACAAAATCTTGAACTCCGAACAAGGCATGCCGACTGGCGCTCCATATCAAATACCTATATTTCAAACTCAATGGAACTATTATTGGGACCTAATTCGGTCATATGCATAAGTTGGCTTTTAAAATCAAATTATATTATATTAAATTCTCTAATTAATTTCTATAGTTTCGAGCTCATACAATCACATAGTATGTCCGATCATCACGAAATTCGACGGCGTATAACAATTCACTATTTCTGATCCAATTACACTAGTTTCGCCAAAATTCAAGATAGTGTCCCGGGATGGTATTTTAATACGTTAATTAAAATGAGTTATTATTAAACCCAATTAAATCACTTTTAGTTCCAATTTAAAAGTTCACTATTATCATTCTTATTTAAACAGAATTTAAATAAGTTTCCAAGATCATTTTTATCCATATTAAATCTATGATTCAAAAATTCTTGATTCATATATTCAAATAAACTACTATATCTGAGATTTAAACTATTTGACTTATAAAATTAACATTTCAATATAAAAAAAATTAATTAAATACTACAAAATCAGATGACTAAAATTCTGGGTCAATACAATTTGTAACTATTATAACTTAATTAATCTATATAATTTATATAAATCTCATTAATTAAATAATATTTAATTTTAATTCTTATAAATTAAATTATATTTGATTAATTTTAATTTTATAAATTAAATCATATTTAGTAAGTTTAATTTGTATAAAATTTCTGAAATTTTGTACTATTCATCTTAAACTATTTAAGATAAACAATTAACTATAAAATTTATAGTTTGTTAATATATATGCATATCAATATATGCATATATTCTAACTTTTAATTAATTTAATTTACTAAATTCAATTATTTAATTTTAAAATTTTATTTGAATTCTTCTTAACAAATTTAAGAAAATAAATATATAACTATAACAATTCCAGTTACATCATTTTCAAAAAAAATTACAGTTACATGCATATATCAGTATATATACATGTGTTTGATTAATTAAACTTTTTATTAATTATTTTACTTTATTTAATTAATAAAAATAATTATGTATATTAAAATTCAAAATTAATTTTTTTTATTTCTCAAAATATTTTTGAAAAAATTATGTCTATTTTATAACCTTTATAAAATTCCATTTTAAATTTAACATTAAATTTTATTTCAAATCTTAATTTGAAAATTAGCCCAAGGTCCAAATAGCTCTAGGTGTAACTACTTAAAATTTTTAACGTTTTAAATAGGAATATTAAATTTATTTGAATATTAAGATTTGATTCAAATTTTAACAAATAATCAAAAAAATTATTTCTGTTATAACAATTCGATTTTTAGTGACTATTTTTAATTTATTTTATTTGATTTTTCCATAATTTTTAATTTGGAAAATATTTAAATTACCGGTTGACGATTTTTTGGCAAACGATAGTATTTTCATGATATTACAAAATTGGAAAACCACATATATTATTATTATTTTGAGGTCATGTCGTTGTTTTGAGTGCGATCGTATTTTTGTTTTGTTATTTGCGGGCTGTACGCAAACAAATTACTGTGTAGCAAGATGCCGAAAATTTCTAAATAAGCACAAAATTCAACTCTCCAATCAGTTCATTCTTCTGACATCAAATTTCATCATCTCTCTCCCAATGTTAATAAAACAGTATAGCAAAAGATTTATCTTCCTTTTTAAAAATTAAAATTAACAAATCTACTCAACTAAAAATTATAAATATTAGATCTTTGGAATCCTTCGGGGTGAGATCTACATTTTTGAATGAGTATGGTGGCTTTCGACATGGAGTTGTGGAGTGCATTAGTTAGGTATAGGCTTGGGTCAAGCTTCCATGTGATCGATGGGGACTTAGCTCGATTGGAGGGTAGATTGGGATTCGTGCGGTCCATGGTGGGGGAGTGTAACACTATCAGGTCATGTGGCTAGGGAGTGGGCTGCGTTTTGGGGTAGTAGACCGGAGTAGGAATTGATGGGTCCAGGAGGACAAGCAAGCGGTAAATCGATGGCAAAGTCGATTTGTGAAACAATTTACCGAAGCTTCATATCAGTGATGGACGTGCACGGTGAAGGATGGGTTTCTTATGCATTACCTGGAATGCGAAAGAAGGATTTGCAAGTGATTAACGGTGGGTGTTTTAATTAATAATGTAATAAAGTAATTAATTAATATTTTTAAATCGAAAAACTTATAAATTCAATAACTTCTTCATACGAGGTCCAATCTAGACGTGGTCTTTTGCGTTACGCTCATAATAGTGATAGCTACGTAATGGAACTAGTTTCATTGAATTCAGGGTAAGTAAAATTTTAGTAAAAATCGAACGTCGTTCAATTTTAATTCAAACCGGATCACCTAAGCGTCTGCTGGAATTTCGATGCGTTAAACTCACCTTTTTGGATAATCAGTGTCATATATAGTAGATAAAAATAATTGCTTTTATATTTGGATGAATTATTGGTTGGTGTGGTTAAAATATTCGCTTTTGAAAAGCGAATGGCATTTAAACTGAATTACAGGGAATTTTGTGAGAAATCTGGATTTCTCATCGTATTGATTCTTAATTCTAATTATTTATATGTTGATTTTAATTTCAATGATATACCTGTTATATAGATTGTTAAATGCTGAAGTTTGATAGTTTTTCCATATTGGATGTGACACTGACATATGGTTAAAGGTTGAACCTTGTAGTGTTAAAGGTAGAAATAGCATTGGTTAAGGGCTATAGTAGCTATTTGCCTCGTTATAGTATTTTGAAAAACTATTAATTCTTGTTTGAGCTTGTAAATTGTTTTTGATTTAGAGAATGGATTTTACATATGATTTTGGGTAATTGTAACTTCCCAAATTTTTGATAACATTACTCAGGAAATTTAATTAAATAAATTAAATAGAGTAATGATGATAAGGAGATTGAGATTTGAGTAAATTATATATATAGGGCCGTGCTTTACCATAAAATAAATGGCCTTAAAATTGGTTTATAAGATAATTAACTTACATAAGGCCTTATTAGTAAAAATAGCCACACTTTCTATTCACGGCTATACATTTGCCTTTGTCCATTCACGTTCATTTTATTTCTCAAATAAAAAACAAATGCAAATTAAAGCCAAGAAGAACCGGGTATTAACTGGGGAAAAGAGGAAGAAAATTTTAATAAAAGCTAAAGATCAAAGCTAGGGGAATCAATCTTCTACAAATCTCAAATTCCTTATCATATCCAAGATGAATAATAATCTCATACCATCTCTATTTTTATTCTATGATTATATGGTTTCAGATTTATGATTTAAATTCATTTTTATGATAAAATGGACGATGATATGCTTGGGTTATATTATGTTGATTTATTTTAATTCATATGTATATGAATTTGCACAGTTTTGATGTAAAGTCGAGAATATATGATTTTAGATTGCCATGGAAAACTTTTATGTTAAGTAAAGCATGACTTTGGAGATGATTTTTATTTTTCAGAATTTTCCAAGCTATGGAAATTTTATTATAAATTTTTAATGAAAAATATAATATAATTGGGTTTAAATTTATTTCGAGAAATTCAGGAAGAAATTGGGTCTAACATTTTAATATATTTGATTACATAATGAAATTGAATTTCCATGATTTTTGGGGATTTTTCCTAATTGATTGACAAGGGAAAATAAATTATCTTTAAAAAAGGCCTTTTTTGAAATAATTGGGTTTAGTATATGGAAGGATTCAAACGTTACATATTTATAGTTTTAACCTGATATAAATGTGGCAGTTTTAAAGGTAAAGTATTTGAAGAGTTTTTAGGGCAACCAATCTATGGTTTACAAATAGGCAAGTCGTTAGAAAGTAATTACTAAAAGTTGCTATATTTCAGCCTTTAAATCAGAAAAGGGTGTTCCGCCTCTGTTAGTAAGTACCTTTCGACTCCTTTGATTTTGCCTCATCCCAATCGAAACCAACACCTTCGAAACTACCATAGTCAAAACTAATACACACGATATCACTTAGATGGTATGTAATGGATTGGAAGGAGGGCGGAAGCCTTGTGTCGAAAGGTTAGCTTTCGATGGAGTCGAAACCCTGCTTTTTTTCATAAGTTAACATTCTTGCCTTGTTTTACTTAAAGCTTTCAAACTGGTCGAAACACATGCTTTCGAAAGAGTTTGGTAATTAGCTTTCGAAGAAGGTTGTCAATTTATGTTAAAGTATTAGCTTTCGAAGTGGTACCTTTTCCCTAAAACAAGAGCTTTCGAAATGGTAGGTTTTGACTTAGTCTAAACCTGTCCACTATGCTACCTCTCGACTGTGATGCTTTCGAAAGGTTATCTCTGTTTTAACCAAAGTTAGCCACTTCCTAATTTCTTTCGAAGGAGTTGAAGGTTTCAAAGGTGATGGAGTCGAAAGGGTGTTCCAACTCTGTCCTTTGAAATTTTAATTTTTAAAGTCTTTTGCTTTCGACTAGATGGTTCCGACACCATCAACATTTCCCTAAATTTATTTTAGTTGGTTTCGAAAGAGATACTTTCGTATATAACAATTTTGATGTTTTAAAGGGTAAACCCAATGCTTTTGAAAGGGTACTTTATGTGTTTCGAAGCTATGTTTTACAGAATGTTTTCTTGATACCTTCAAAAGGTATCATTGGTTTCGAAAGGTATATACTTAGAGTTTTGAAAAGAGGTTTTCTATGCTTTCAAAGGAGGTCATCCAATGGTATCGAAAGTGATGTATTAAAGTTTCAAAACAAATAACCCATTCTCATTTTTAAAGGAAAAAACCTTGGGTAAATAAAGATTTTGGAAATATTATTCACACTTTTATTAACTCATAACTGTATTTTGGGGAAAGGGCAGAAAAACCAGTTAGGTTGACCTAGTAGTGAATATAATTTAACATATGTTAAATTCTTATATAAAGATATTGGCATGGGCCAATAGGTTTATAGTAAGCCTATGAAAACTGTATGATATTGGCAGGGGCCAACAGGTTTGTAGTTAGCCCAAGCAAACTAATCCGGATTAAGATATTAGCAGTCGGCCAATAGGTTCCCAGTTAGCCCATAAAAACTAGGATAAGAAATAAGATATTGGAGTTACTAATAGGTTCTTAGTGATCCCATGAAAACCAAGTAATTGGATAGATAGTCCATAACATGTAACAAGTTAATACTAACCTTAGAAACTATAATTGAGATAGATAGTCAGAATGAATGGGGATGGGTAATTCAGAATTGATTTATTTATTTTGCATATCATCATAATGTTTTGAAATACTATGTTTTAACCATTGTGGATGCAGGAGCATAGTATATGGTTTTATAACTGTTTTAGGATACTAGTGAGGGGAAACTCGTTCCGTTAAGCGGCATGGTCTCACTAAATATCTAAATGGTTTGAGATGGTAAATAATTATTCATACCAGGATTTATGTCTAACTCAAAGTTTTTGTTTTCCCCTTAAACTCTCGGGTACTCAATTGAGTTTGAGTAGGTTGAGAGTTAAGGTTTCCAGCTGTTCTTTTAGACGAATAAAGCTTTAGAAGACATGCAGAAGGCAAGCTTGTTATTAGAGTTTTTTATTTCGGCTGTGTGTTTTGTTTGCAAAGGAAAATTATTTTCTTGCCTATCCGTATACTCTGATCTACCAAAGGGGCATCTTCATATGGCGCTCTTCGCGTACTTTGTAATAATTATATGTTATATGAACGTGGTCTGCGAATTAGGAATATGTAATTAATATGGAATAATTTGAAATGGAATGTGGAATTTGTTTGATGTTAATTTTTTTCCATATTCTTGTGTTTCTGTGCATCAATGTATCTAATGTCGCTTTATTTGGTCACCGAGGATTAATAATTAGGGATGACTGCAGCATCTGTAGCTGTTAGGTTTGGGCCTCCAAGTAGGGGGATGTTACAAGTTATTATCAGAGCATAGGTTTATGAAACTTTAAAAGAAACCTAAACCTAAAAGATTTTCCAATCAAAATCCAATAAATCAGATAATAAGATTGGGGTTTGGGTCAATGTTATAGTAACGTACTTGTATTTGCTATATATAGTATATATATAAGTACGTATTCCCCGCTCTCCTAGACTGTTCTTCTATATCTTACTAAGGCTCGTGTGTAGATTTACGAGAAAGGAGATATGGAAGTAGGAAATGGAAGTGGAAATCTCGATGGAGGAAGCATCATAACTAATGGAAATGCTCGACCCACTACCAGGAGAAACCGGGGTCAACTGACTAATGCCAGTAACCAAAATGCTGAAGTCAATGTGGGTGCTAGAAATCTACCAGTAGATATGGGGGCGATGTATCAGGTCTTTGTTGGGATGATGCAAGCTGGAGCTGCTGCTGGAAATGATGGAGGAGCTAATCCTATGGCTCTAGTTGGGAACATTGCTTTGCTAAGTAGAGATTACACCAGTTTGGGTGGGAAGCCATTCTTGGGAACGGAGAGTGCCGTAGAAGTTTAGAATTGACTGTTGCATTGTGAGCATATATTTACTGATTTAGGCCCTAATGATGGACAAAAGAGGAGGTTGGCCTCTAGACAATTGCAGGGGTCAGCACTACATTGGTGGAATAGTGCCACTGCGAAGTTATAGAAGAGCAGTTAACTTGGGTTGATTTTAAAATGAGATTTGAGCAGAAGTTTGTATTAGAGTTTGCTAAGTCTGAGCTGATAAGGAAGTTTATGGATTTAGTTCAAGGAGAGATGTCAGTAGTCGAGTATGCTACTAAGTTTGAAGAGCTGTCTAGATATGGATATGTTATTATAGATACCGACATCAAAAGGAATGAGAAGTTCATTCGAGGACTGAGGCCCGAGCTTGCTGGAATGACCATGACACATGTCCGTGATCGTTGTAATATAGTGGTGGAAATGGCCATTCGCCATGAGGAGTTACTTGCTAAGTTAGCTAGAGGGAAGTCGGTGGAAACTCAAGGTCCTTAGGGGAAGAAGAAGAAGTTATTTAAGAAAAAGGGAACCCAGAAGAGAGATATTGCCAAGAAGTCAAAGGCTGAGGTAGTTTGCTATATGTGTGACAAGAAGGGTCCCTTTGCTAATGAATGCTAGTCAGGGAATGTGAAGAAAGCTGCAATTAAGAGGAATGTGAAATGCTACAACTATGATTAATTTGGGCATTACAAGAATCAGTGTCCAGAGCCAGTTAGGGAGGATAAAGGAAAAGTTTTTACCATAGGACCAGCTAGGTTTACTACAGCAGATAAGGGAAAGACAGTGATGGAAGTACGATTTTGATTCAAAGTATTTTAGTTAGAGTACCTTTTGATACCGGTGCATTACATTCATTTATATCTCAGTGTTTGGTTAATAGATTATGCTTAGAAATCACCTACCTTGTTACTTCCTTAAGGGTTGCGAATCCAATATAAGGGTATGCAACTCTAGGGTTAAGATGGGATTAGTTAGAACTTGACTTGTTAGGTCATAAGTTTGCATGAAGTTTGTATGACATTGATTTCCTAGATTTCGGGATCATTATGGGCATGGATTAGATGGGTAGGTATGAGACTAGAATATTTTGCAAGGATAAAGAAATATCACTGAGACACCCTGATAGTCAGAACCGAGTGATATTCTCAGTAGAAAATATTGATCGGAGTTTTAGTGCTATGCTTAATGCTATAGAGGTAGGAAATGAGTTAAGTTAGGTTCGGGTAGTAAGAGAATTTGCAGATGTCTTTGAGCCAGACAATGGAGTACCCCCGAAAAGAGCTGTTGAGTTTAGAATAGATCTTATGCCAGGAGATGAACCTGTAAGTAGACCACCTTGCAGGATGACACCAATTGAGATGAAGGAATTGAAGGTGCATCTAGTGGATCTAGAAGGAAGGAATATTATTAGACCAAGCAGTTCTCCTTGGGGAGCAGTCCTGGTGTTCGTAAAGAAACCTGATGGGTCGTTAAGGATGTGTATTGACTATTGTAAGTTAAACGAAAGGACACTTATGAATAAGTATCATTTGCCAAGAACAGATGATCTGTTTGATCAATTGAGTAGAGCTAGAGTGTTCTTCCAATTGGACTTGGCGACAGGTTTCCATCAGTTAAGAGTGGCGGAGGATAATGATCTTTTGACAACATTTCGAACTAGATATGGTTCATATGAGTGGTTGGTGATGCCATTTGGATTGACAAATGCACCTGCTTTCTTTACAGATTCGATGAACCAATTTTTCCGAAAGTACTTGGATAGATTTGTACTAGTGTTTATAGATGACATTCTAGTATACTCTAAGGATGATAGAGAGCATGAAGTTCATCTTAGAGTAGTACTTGAGACGCTGAGGCAGAATCAGCTAAAGGCGATGTTTACCAAGTGTCATTTCTGGAAGAAAGAGGTAAAGTTTCTTGGTCAGATGGTTTCAGAGAAACGTCTGTCAGTCGATCCAGATAAGATCGAGTTGTGTAATTGGAAGAGACTAGAGACAATGACTGAGATCAGGAGTTTTCTTGGAATTGCTTGTAACTATCGGAGATTCATTAAGGATTTCTCGTGGATAGTAGCGCCCTTGACTAAGCTAACCAAGAAGGAAGTGAGATTTGGTTGGTCTGACAAATGTGAGGAGGCATTCCTTAAGTTAAAGCCTTTGTTGAACAATGCACCTAAGTTAGTAGTTCCGGATGGAAATCAGGGATTGGTGGTGTATACTGATGCATGTGGAACTAGATTAGGAGCGATGTTGTTTGCACAAAAAAATGGACAAACACCTCAAAGTCGTATGATTTAATTGATTTTATGTTGTTCTTAGTGATTTGGGTGATTTACGCAAATATATGAAAAGCAGAGGCTAAACTGTAAAAGATACGCAGATTTATAGTGGTTCAGCCAGAATGTGCCTACGTCCACTTTATATATTATTTCTCCTTTCTTGTTCAGATTACAAGTATAAAGCTTTGATACAAGTATCTGAAAGTTGTTTGAAAGTTCTCTCCGTGCTTGAGCTCTCAAAACTTGTCCCTCATTGTTGTACCCCTACCCCTCTATTTATAGAGTGAGGCTGGGGGCAGGGGTCTTGGATGTATATGGCTGCTGGCGGGCCTGGGCTGAGGCAATCTGGCCTGGCTCATCTTGGTTCGGCATAGCTTGGTTCGGTGGTGAGATGTGGTAGGTTGGTCCGGCCCTGATATGGACCGGTGGCTGTTGGAGAGGAGGTGGTTCGGTAGTGAGGTTGGACCGGTAGGTGAGGTTGGACCGGTAGAGGAGGTTGGTTCGGTGATGAGGTTGGACCGGTAGGTTGGTTCGGTGATGGGGTTGGACCGGTAGGTTGGTTCGGCAAGCATGGGAGGTAGAGTTGATTCGACAGTTCTGTGGTTGTAAGTCTGGTTCGGCAGTGGTAGGGATGCCGAATGAAGCTTAGGCAAGCCTGGGCGAACCTGGTGCTTCTTGGTCTTGAGATTGCCTGGGTGAGAATACGCCCAACATTTGCCCCCCAAAGTAGGGCATATGCCGGTATATGCCGGTATATGCCGTGCTTTGTTTTGAAATTAATGACGTTAGCTTGGATGCTCCTATTCGGCCCAAATGCCCAACCAACCGGTCCGGTCGTCTGTGTTTGCCTATAAGTATGGGCTTCAAGCTCCTGTTATCCACAACTATTAGAAAGAGCCGGACCAAGCCTACGCCTACCGAATGAGGTGAGCCCTCCTTCTGCCGAATGGGTTTTTAGGGAGTGGGATAGCCGAATGAACCTTGTGGCCCGGATTACCGAACGGTATATGGGGAGCTCGAATGCCGAATGAGCTTTTGCCTTGAACTGCCGGATGACTTTTTATGACTCGTGATACCGAACGAGACCCAGAGTTTGAATGCCTAATCGAACCTTGAACCTTTTATGTTTTGAACTACAAAATGAAATTCTAGATTGTACGCACTTGCTTGTTTATATCTCTACATCCTTTTTAAAGATGTATTCTTTTGTGTTGCGGATAATGTCTCATAGATTTGAAACCCGATCAGAAAAGAAGAAATCCCAGGACAGAGAAGATCCTTCCGCAGTGCCCCCAGCTCAGTTAGAACCGGGACGTCATGGGCCCACCCCGAGGTCACTAGTAGATGGGTACGGCCCTCAGGATTGATGCGGTTACTGCCCAGTTTACCAAGGAGGAGAAGGTGGCAGTGAAGGAAGGCATGCGGTTGCTTGCAGCTGAGGAGGCAGGTGTGCAAGTAGAGGATGATGACCAAGATGATCGAGGAGCAGATGCTGGTAAGTCTTCCTTTCTAGTCTTTCCGTTAACTTGGTTTCTTATCACTAATGAATTCTTTCTCTGGCCGGACAGGTGGGCAACAGGACAGGGATAAGACTCCGACGCAGCCGGCTCCTTGATTGGACCTGGATATCTTTTTGTGGACTTGACATTGTTGTATATGTTAGTCTCAAAACAGTAACGTAACTCTTAGGTTGTAATTATGCTACTTGTAATAAACAACACTATTCTTGACGTGTAATTCTTTAACTTAAGCTGATTCTGTCGTCTTTTGAATGTTTTTGCTATTTTGACATGTTGTATGAGAAATATAGCTATGCATATGCTTGTAATTCAGTTGTGTTTGATGTCAAGTTCTTGCTTAAAACATAATTTCATGCCTTGCAATTCTAGTGTGATGTATGAATAAATTATAGCCATGTATTTGTACACAAAAGAAGAAAATACCGCCTTTCATGTTCTAATTGTAGATGGCAGTTTTGAATGTCTTGTGTGACTGAGTATGGAATGCGGCCTGGTGTCCCGTTGTGGGTTCCGACTCCCATTAGCGAATGCCTCCTATTCTGTGTCCTGTACTTTAGGGATTGTTATAGAGGATAGGAGAAAAGTTTTTCAAATAAAATTGAAATATGAGAAATAGTAAAACTTCCAATCACGGAAGGCCTTCGATGTGCTTAAGTTCGTGGCAAACGGGCTTTGTAGTCACTTTCCCTAGCTGTGGGTCTTGGAGACATTTGTCACCCATCTTACGCCTCCACGGGGAGTTAATTCTTTTTTACCACAGCCGCACTTAAGACACATCGGAGCCGAGATCGCGCACAGTAACTACCCGGGCCATTATGGCCCGTAATCGTGGGTATTATTCGATTTACTGTGGCCGGCTAGCGTGGGTGCCGATCGTCAACCGTGAACTGCCCCTGGTTGGCCACACCTTATGTTGGGGCTTATAGTCGGTTCACAGTTGCCGGCAAGCCTAACGCCGTAATGAGCTGCCTCGGCTATAGTCGACCTTCTCGGTGGCTTATAATCGGCTCATTACAGTTGGCTTTGAGGGCCGTCGCGAGCAATGAGTTAACCCGCAGTAGAGGGATGCCGGAGAAAAAGTGTCTCATTGGCGAGGGCATAGATTCACATAGTACCTGTTAGGTCTTGTCCAGGTGAAGTTGCGCTGTGGAGTGCCTTGAGTGGAAATGCTGTATGCACAGGATTTTGTTCAACAAAAAAGGATAAAGTTAACAAGTAGCCAAGATATAAAGGAACAAGTTAACAAAGAGACAAGGTTTTTTTTTTAAAGTGGTTCGGCACGAAAATGCCTACGTCCACTGATTCTCTTTGTTAATTCACTTCATATGGGCAGTACAAGTTAAGAAAAGTATCGACGGAGGTGTTGGATGTTCCATTCCCTCTGGAACACCTCTCCGTCCACTGTTGACAAAATATAAGCTCCATTGTAGAGATCTTTATGAATTACATATGGTCCATCCCAGATTGGGTCTAGTGCTCCGGGGCGTGGGAAGATTCGCTTGAGGACAAGGTCTCCTTCTTGTAAGGTACGACGCTTGACTTTGGAGTTGTATTGTGCTACCACTTTTTGCTTGTGGGTTGTTGCTTTGAGGACTGCATCATTTCTTCTCTCCTCAATTAGATCCAAAGACACGTGAAGGAGTTCTTCGTTCTCTTCTGGGTTATAGGGGATCCTACGGTAGGAAGGCACGATGGTTTCAACTGGGAGCATAGCCTCCGATCCGTATGCCAAAGAGAAAGGAGTATGCCCTGTTGATGTTCTGAAAGATGTGCGATAAGCCCACAGTGCCGTAGGGAGTTCATCCACCCAAGCGCCCTTTGACTTTTCGAGTTTCTTTTTGATTAGAGTTTTCAGAATTTTGTTGACGGCTTCGACTTGTCCGTTTGCCTGGGGATACGCTACGGATGAGAAGCTTTTGTGAATTCCTTGCTCTTGGCACCAGTTGGCGAATTCCTCGCTGTCAAATTGAAGTCCATTGTCTGATATGATTTTGAATGGGACTCCGTACCTGCACAGAACATTTTTGATCAAGAAATTAATAACTTTTGCAGAAGATACTTTATTCAGGGGTTCTACTTCCACCCATTTGGTGAAATAGTCGACTGCCACTATAGCATATTTGGCCCCGCCTCGGCCCATTGGTAGTTTGCCGATTAAGTCAATTCCCCATACTGCAAAGGGCCATGGGCTGGTCATTTGAGTAATCTCAGTTGTTGGTAGTCGCGGAATCTTAGCAAACTTCTGGCATCTGTCACATTTTCTGACGAAATCTAAGGCGTCCTTGCTTAAGGTGGGCCAGAAATATCCATATCGGAGTATCTTTTTTGCCAAAGTCTGCCCTCCGGTGTGATCTCCGCAGCTCCCTTGATGAATGTTGGATAAGATTTCCTTGGCATCCCTTCCAGCGACACACCTTAATAGGGGGTTAGAGAATCCGCGCCGATAGAGGGTGTCCTCCTGTATTGTGTAGCGGGAAGCTTTCCTCAAGATTTTCTTGACTTCATTACGCCCGTTGGGTAGTGTGCCACATTGTAAGTAGTCTTGGATAGGAGTCATCCAAGTTGCTTCTTCGGTTGCAGCTATTAGATTCATTTGCTCAAAACTTGGGGCCAGTTGCTTCGAGATGGCTACTGCTCCGGAAATATCGCCGTCTCTCGCGCTTGCTTGCTTCGCCAATTCGTCGGCCTCGCGGTTCTCTTCCCGAGGGATGTGTTTGATTAAGTAGTGGTCCAATCGACTGAGAAGTAACTTGGTCTTCTTTAAATATGCTATGAGTCGTTCTTCTCGAGCCTGGAATTCTCCTAGTATTTGATTAACAATAAGTTGAGAATCGCTATGAAGACACAAAGAATTGGCTCTGATTTCCAAGGCAAGTTCTAATCCAGCTATCACTGCTTCATATTCTGCATCGTTGTTGGTGGCAGCGAACTCCAACCTTATAGCATAGTGCAGCTTATTTCCCATGGGAGTGATTATTACCACACCTGCCCCCGAGCCTTGTTCGTTCGATGCGCCATCCACAAAGAGATTCCACTTGATGTCCTTTTCTATTTCCAATTGCTCCTTATCTTCGTTGGTAGTGAATTCTGCAATGAAATCAGCCATGGCTTGTCCCTTGATGGCGGTGCGAGGGTGATAGGTGATATCATACCGACTTAGTTCAATGCACCATTTAAGTAGTCGCCCAGAAGTGTCGGGACGATGGAGTACCTGCCTCAGTGGTTGATCGGTCAGAACTTTGATGGAATGGGACTGGAAGTAGTGACGCAGTTTCCATGATGTAATTAGTAAACAGTATGCTAGCTTCTCAAGTTTAGAATATCTGACTTCTGCCCTAGTAAACCTCTTGCTGACGAAGTAAACTGGCTGCTGTGTGCGGTTGTCTTCCCTTACCAAGGCAGCGCTTAGGGCGTGAGATGACACAGCAAGGTATAGGTATAATTCTTCGCCTTCGCTTGGAGTCGAGAGTACCGATGGTTTCTGGAGGTGTTCGATTAAGTTAAGGAAAGCGGTTAAGCATTCGTCAGTCCATTCGAACTTTCCTTCGTCTTTCTTTAGAGCTTCGAAGAAGGGAACGCACTTGTCCGTTGGAAATTTCATCTTTAAGCACTATGGAGCCAGGACAATTTGGAAGTCAGACAGGGCTGGCCTTCCCAAGAAAGCGTTGTAGTTTCTTCCTTCTGATGTGTTCTTCAATCAGGTCCCGGAGATGATGGCATTCATTGGTATCATGCCCATGAGATTCGTGGAAGCGGCAGAACTTTCCAGACTTCTGTGCGTTATCTGATTCCTTCTTGTACGGTGAGCGTTCGTATCTAACTTCGCCTTGGGTGGCAAGGAAGATGTTTTTCGACGGTTTCATTCAAAGGAGTGTAAGTGTCGAATCTCGGTCCTGGCCGATATAGGCGCTTTTCTCCCTTCTTGCCCCCAGCATTGTCTCTAGAGTCATTTCTTCGAATGTCCTTTGCTACAGCGGGCGTGTTGCTGTGAGTTGCCTTATTTTGTTGCCTTGACTGCCCCTCAGTGGCAGCGTCTTCAAGCCTCATATATTTCCCGGCTTCATGGAAGAAATCGGGTAAAGTAGCTGGTTTTTCTTTTGTTAGTCTTCTAGCGAATTTAGTATCCGGATGCACACCACTACAGAGGGCCATTAAGACAAGCTTCTCATCGGCATCTTGGACTGCGGCTGCTGCGGCATTGAATCGAGTTAGGTATTGCTGCAGTTTTTCTCCAGGTTTCTGTTTGACGCTGGATAAGGAATAAGCGTCCTTAGGTTGTTCCACATGGATGCGGAACTGACTGATAAACTTTTCTTTCAACATTTCCCACGAGCTGATGGATCCCTGGGGTAGATGACAGAACCAGGAGGTAGCGAGATCTGCTAAGAAGAGCGGAAAGTATTTGCACAGTACTCCCTCTGTTGCTCCACTCATGAACATATGTTGCGTGTACCTCTGTAAGTGTACAACGGGGTCGGAGGTTCCTTTGTAAGGTTCCATTGTCGGCATCTTCCATTCTCGGGGGGTGATAGCAATTTCGATATTGCGGGCGAAAGGGCTGGTTACCCTAGCGCCTATCCCTCGATCTCTTTGCTCCTGTTGGACACACTCTCTGAATAAGCGTGCCATCCTTTCATCAGAATTTGGAGCAGATAGAAATGAGTTTGGTTCTGTTCTGTGGGATTGATTCCGTCCAGATGACCTGTAGGGATGGTATCGTCTATCGTTCCTCCTATTTTCCAGCGGCTGCCTTTGATCTTCTGGGAGCATGCTAGGGTCAGCTACAGTTGGCCCTTGCCTTGATCTTCCCCTGCTGGGTTCTGATCTAAGCACTTCCTCGGGTCCAACTTCGGGCTGGACTCTAGCTCGGCCTCGTTCACCGGCGTTTCCGTGGTTAGGCAGTATGACAGGCTCAGCTATAGTTGACCTCCGTCCGGTACCTCCCCCGTTGGGTTCGGTACCAAACGTTTCCTCAGGCCTAACTTCGGGCAGTGCTCGGTCTCGGCTCCTACCATGGCTACTTCTGCCGTTAGCTCCTTCGAAGAAGGAAGATCTTTGTTGTCTCTGAGATCCTCGAGACTGGGACTCGCCCCATGATTCAGTGTTGCGGTTGGATTCTTCAGCATCCCTTAAGCGTGACATGAGATGGTCCACCAAGGCTTCCTGCTGGGACGTGAAGCGGTTAGTTACTTCAACCACAACTCTGTCCAAATCTACCCTAGTAATTGCTGCAGGCTGTTCTGTGGCAGGAGTGGTTGGGTTAGCATGTCCTTCATTTGTTACTGCTGCTGGAGGAGGACGATTTACTTGATTCGTGACAGCTGGATCTGGAAGACTGCTGGATGCGATGTTTTTTCCTTTGTTAACATCTTTTCTTTATTTGGGAGGCATGTTTTCCAAGTGGCGGACGATGCTGTTAGGAAAAATGTTAAGTGGATGAAGCTGAAGCTTCGAGCTTCTAGCTCTCAGTGAAAGCACCAAAAATGTTTGCACAAAAAATGGACAAACACCTCAAAGTCGTATGATTTAATTGATTTTATGTTGTTCTTAGTGATTTGGGTGATTTACGCAAATATATGAAAAGCAGAGGCTAAACTGTAAAAGACACGCAGATTTATAGTGGTTCAGCCAGAATGTGCCTACGTCCACTTTATATATTATTTCTCCTTTCTTGTTCAGATTACAAGTATAAAGCTTTGATACAAGTATCTGAAAGTTGTTTGAAAGTTCTCTCCGTGCTTGAGCTCTCAAAACTTGTCCCTCATTGTTGTACCCCTACCCCTCTATTTATAGAGTGAGGCTGGGGGCAGGGGTCTTGGATGTATATGGCTGCTGGCGGGCCTGGGCTGAGGCAATCTGGCCTGGCTCATCTTGGTTCGGCATAGCTTGGTTCGGTGGTGAGATGTGGTAGGTTGGTCCGGCCCTGATCTGGACCAGTGGCTGTTGGAGAGGAGGTGGTTCGGTAGTGAGGTTGGACCGGTAGGTGAGGTTGGACCGGTAGAGGAGGTTGGTTCGGTGATGAGGTTGGACCGGTAGGTTGGTTCGGTGATGGGGTTGGACCGGTAGGTTGGTTCAGCAAGCATGGGAGGTAGAGTTGATTCGGCAGTTATGTGGTTGTAAGTCTGGTTCGGCAGTGGTAGGGATGCCGAATGAAGCTTAGGCAAGCCTGGGCGAACCTGGTGCTTCTTGGTCTTGAGATTGCCTGGGTGAGAATACGCCCAACAGATGTTAATGTAGAGTGGTAAAGTCATTGCCTACACATCTAGGCAGCTTAGATCGCATGAAGTTAGATATCCTACTCATGATTTAGAGTTGGCAGCTATGATCTTCGCATTTAAAATTTGGAGACATTATCTCTTAAGGGAGAGATTTGAGTTGTATACCGATCATAAGTCTTTATGGTGTTTATTCTCTCAGAAGGAGTTGAATATGAGACAGCAAAGGTGGCTGGAGTTTTTGGCTGCATATGATTTTGGTATAGAATATACAAGAGGAAAAGGTAATAAGGTGGCTGATGCTCTTAGTAGGAAACATCAAAATGTGGTGTTGGCTATGTTGGCGGAGTGGAAAGATTTGGAAGCTTTAGCCAGTTGCAATGTGCAGTTAAGATCAACTGCTGGTTTTAGTCAGATTTTCGCCAGATTGTCTTGTTTAGAAGTTCGACTGGTACTGATTGAGAAAATTACTTCTAAGTAGAAGGAGGATCTAGTATTAGCTGAAAGGATGAGAAGACTTGAGGTTGGAACAGAGATTGATGATTTAAAGAATTTTAGCCTTGACAAAAGAGGATGGCTAAGGAAGAAGGGGCAGTTGTGTGTTTCAAATGTGGAGGGCTTGAGGAAAGAAGTTCTTGGAGAATGTCATTGATCCAAGTTTACGATTCATCCTGGAGGAACTAAGATGTATTAGGATATGAAGAGGAGCTTCTATTGGGAAGGCATGAAGAGGGATGTTGGCCTGTGGGTTAGGCTGTGCACAAACTGTCAATAAGTAAAAGCTGAACATCAGAAACCAAGTGGGTTACTACAGCCTTTAGAGATTCCATTTTGGAAATGGGATTCGATATCTATGGATTTTATAGACGGGTTGCCAAGGTCAAATAGCGGTAATGAAAGTATATGGGCTATAATGGACAGATTGACCAAGAGTGCCTATTTCATTCTAGTTAAGTCAACTTGTAACGATACAATTTTTTGACGCTTGAAAGTCGACATTAATACGTCCACTGTATCAAATGCCGCGCAATCGAATGCCGGAAAACCGAACCATTAGGGTTAAAAAGAAGAGGTAGAAGAAGACAGAAGAAAAAGAAAGAACAGACACAGAAACAGAAACAACATCAGAATCTCACATTCGCAACGGAATAATATACAATAGATGAATCAATAATTTTTAAAACAAAAGACTATATCAGTTTATACATACATCAATCAGAGTCAATATACAACTCAATACAACAATGGACAGTTATATAAACTTTTCCTCATATAGAATACACAGCGGAATAAATAAACAAGTACGAGTATACGCCTCGCCATCCAGCTCATCTCCAAAGCTCCAGAATATCCAGAATATCCTGATAACATAACTCTAGGATGCCCGTGTGGAAAATTATGGGCACCTAGAGTTTAGAAAGGGAACAATAAACTCCGAGTCAGTCATGGTGACTGGTGTGAGATCGTAAAACAGCTATTTTCACAAAGAAAATAAAACAACTTCGCAATGCTTTTGGAAAATGAAACTACCATAAGGCCTCCTGCCACACACACAATGCAAACGCAGAATTGGAGGAGATTTCTCCTTATGATAGTCAAAAATGCTTACTACGCAAAATCAGTTGATATTATTATTAGTGTCTAGTGTGGAAAACATTTTAGAAGTATAATATCAATCTTAGCCAGCATACAACCATTGTTGTATGTCTACTATAGCTACTACGTTCAATAGCAGGTTATCGCCACATTCCATAGCAGGTAATACAACTAAAACCGTACAGGGTTCGTATTGTTTCTTTGGATTTCCAACAAATGGTCAGGCAAAGGAACTTCCTTACACCGAAATGGAAACGCCTCTGGAAAGACGCCCCGAGAACCTAACCGGATCTCTGCAAACACAAGGCCGATGCTACCTCACGCTTTAACCAAGCTGTAACTAGGTAGCTAACACATGAGCTATGCCATACCCTGGTCGTTACCGACCTTTATCCGAGGATCCTCAATCACAAAGCAACAACCACAAAATATAATAAATGTGTGGCATCAACATACGTAAAATATCTGGGCTCCATACCATGATATTACCTTTTAACCAGAAGGAAATGGCATTCCCTAGGGGCGCTACCCCAACAAACCTTTGCAGCAACATTCCTGTTTCGACCATTACCGGGTTGTGAGGCTCGATGAAGTCTCATCCACAAAGCCACGCTTTTTCACAAAGCCGCGCTTTTTCACAAAGCCACGCTTTTTCACAAAGCCACGCTTTTTCACAAAGTGACGCTTTGATCAACAAATGATCAATAGCACTTCGTGTGCCACATTACCAAATTGGGAATGTATCACTAGTAACCATCAACTACATAACCTCTGAGCTCGTACGTCTCAGAGAAGGGTGTTAAGCTAAGAGAATAAATTCTCCGCCAACAACAGAAATGTATTTGAAAGAAACCTTCTTTACATCTCAAAGTGTAACGTCAGACACACATCCATACAAGTCCGTTTCGGGATCGAACGGAATCGAAGGCACTTCCAAAGAAGCCCTTGCAATCCGGATATTCACTAATCACGTCCGGACTTCCCATCACAAAAAGAGTGATATAAATCTCTATACTGGAGCAACTCGGTGCAGTGACATTCGACAGGTTGTCCTTTCATTTTCGAAAATATCCGGTCTTCACCATAGGTCTTCAATACGATCCATATCGTCGTATCACTAATTCAGAATGGGTTATATGACACAAAGGTCTTTTCCCGGCTAACCCGAATAGTGAGTGTTTGTTTTAAAAACAAATCAAGTGCCATTTCAAAGGCAAAAATATCGATAGTCGGTTATTTAACTATCAACAACAATCACAACAATCAACCAATTTAAATAATTTTTCCCAAATTATTAAATTTCAAATCTCTTCGCGAGATACGGTTTAACACTTCAACCATTTGAAAACAATTTCAAATCACTTTCATTTAACCCAATTAAATAAATCCTTATTGATTTATTTCAAGTTTACATTCCAAATCTGTAAATTCATTTCCACACTTCACATTTGAAAACCAATTTCAAATAACATTTTCACACTTCATCACAAAATGGTCCATTTAAACCAATTAAATAAATCCTTATCAATTTATTTCAAATTTACATCCCAAATCTGTAAATTTATTTCCACACTTTAAAAATAAATCAATGTTTATTTTTAAAACAAATTTCCCTTCCCTTTATAAATTCTATTCGGAATTTACATTCTCAAATATTCACTTTTTATACGATTTCAAATCGATTTCTCAAATATTCACTTTTAACACCAAATCAACTTTCAAATTGATTTCTCAATTTTATTTCAAACCCCAAATCAAATTCCAAATTGATTTCTAAATTTACTTCAACACCGAATCAAATTTCAAATTGATTCTAATTTTATTTCAAATTCCAAATCATTTTTACAAATCGATTTCCAAATTTATTCTCAACACAAATCAATTTTTCATTCCACATCAAATAAATTTCATATCGATTTCCCAAAAATTTATCTTCGAATACTAAATCAATTATCAATTGGATTTCAACAAATTTATCACTTTTTAAATAAATTCCTTTATTCTTCCAAACCATTTAAAATTCCATTTTAAATAAATTTCCTAACTTTCGAATAATACTATTAAAAATCCATTTATAAAATCCTTTCCCATATTTTGGAATTTTATTCAATATAATTCGAAGACAAAACTTTATCTTTTTCAAACTTCTTTTAATTAATCTAATTCTTTCAAAAGGAATTTACTAAAAATTTCAACTTTAATTTCAAAAATCCAATTTCATTTATTTCTGGTATCCAACGATACCAAAAATACATTCGGCTAAATTATAGCCTTCAACACATTCAGTCACAGATATAATCATACACAGATTATAAATAATCAATCACACAACATATGAAACCAATTCAAATGTTTTGAGGAATCCTGTTGGATCCCTCCAACCTGTTTCCCTGCATCCACAGATGTTAGCACAATACCAATTCCACTTCGAGGTGGAATATCGCGGTATATGGGATTTATAAAAATATTATCCGCTATTATGCGGCGCAATAGGGTCTCATCCGCTATATAATGCGGGAAATCACAACTCCAATATATACATATGCCAATATATATATATATATATATATATTGCTATATACTACTATATATAGTATCACATCCAAACAGTCAATCAATCAATAACTGCAAAATCCAATTTTCAATTTGAGTGAGAAGATCTCACCTTTGCTTTTATTTGCAGTCCATTTTCCAATTTCGGCTGTTTCTTGATTTTAAACCTTGTACAAACAATTTATACAATTTATTAATATTCGAATTAAATCGAATAACCAATTTTTTTTTTCATTTTAAAATTTTAATTCAACTAATAATTTTATTTTATTTCGTTTTCCCTTTTCCTATACAAATTCTTTTATCCAAATTATTTTTATACAATTCTCTGTAAATAACGAAATAACACATTTCTTTACTGTAACTATTTCCTTTATATATGAATTCAAACTTTGCAATTTGAAACTAAACAGTAAACATTCTTTACTAAAAGTATATATATATATCTACTTTACTTATACATATTAAAAATCAAATTTTTATAAACTTCTTCAACATTTTTCTTTTGACAGAATGTATATATGTTCAGAATTAAACGAAAACAGGTTATACCTTACTACCGAACGCCTACCCATCGACTTCAAACAATTTCCCGACCACCATTGCCAGAAATGAAGTCGACTTCGCCTGCAACTAACACCACTCTACTACCACTCGCCTACAAATG
Organism: Allium fistulosum; assembly: GCA_030737815.1. Classification (NCBI taxonomy): domain Eukaryota; kingdom Viridiplantae; phylum Streptophyta; class Magnoliopsida; order Asparagales; family Amaryllidaceae; genus Allium; species Allium fistulosum. The sequence continues at coordinate 684,603,391 of CM060905.1, read as the reverse complement.
ATCGCAAACCCCTTTCGCAGTCGAGCTCGCGAAACCCTAAATCCAACACTCTTCCTCCAACGCTCGAATACGAAATCACCATCTCCATCGACGACTTCAACTTTGCGAACCTCGTCTCGCAAACACCCAGCTTCCACCTGAGCCATGATCGAAACCACCAATTCATCAAGTCGCGACGCCCCCCAGGCTTTCAATCGATCGCCCTCGACCCCACAAATGCTCGAACTCGAGTCTTTGTCCCCTCGTCGCCAAGACGAATCGCGATCCCACTCGCGTTCGTAAATGAGGAACTCGCGTGCGAAGTGATCTCGTGAACAAAAACTGGAGGGGATCGATTTGTTTTCGAATGAAAAGAGGGCTGGTGATTTTTGAACGAATAGGTTTTCGAATTTTTATTTGAAACGAGCGGCCATTTTTATTTTTCTTTCCTTCGTTTGATTTCAAACGCTCTTTGCGTTTAACAACGAGATGAAGGGAACAAAAGAACACATTCACGTGCCCAATTGACAGGCTACAGTGTTTTTGAGGTGATAAAAGACAGCTGATGTGAGGCAATTACAGCCGAGGTTGACTAATATACGAATATATATTAAATTTAAATTCAAATTGTCTCGATAAACACAACTTGAAATCTCGACCTCCTGTCAAGGCGTGCTGCCAGGAGTTCGTAATGTTATACGCCTATTCCGAACACAATGGAAAAGGTTTCGAGTCCAAATTCGATCGTATGGAGAAAATAGCTTTTTGGACCCAGTTATAAAATTAAATTTTCGATTTAATTTCAGCGCGTTTGCTTATCGTACGGCCAAACGATCACTCCAAACATTACGAAAATTGAAATCCAATAATAATACAATATTACGGATCCAATGGAACTGGTTTCGTCGAATTCCGAGACTGTGGCCCGGAACGCTATTTTTAAATATCGATTTAAACGATAAAATTCAAAACTGAACAAAATAGTTCCAAATCCAATTCTGAAAGTTCCAATACCTTTAGAATTATCAATATAAATTTTCAAAGCCTTTAGATTATTTTAAATCAGCTTAAAACTGAAAATTCAATTTTTTTTTACTCAATTTCAATAATTAAATTCAATAATTTAATCGCCCAATTCACTCTGATATTTGAATTTCAAATTAAATTATCATTCGAATATTTAAACTCAATTAAATATTCACATTTCAAATGTCAAAAATTCAGGGTCGTTACACAACCAGATCAACACCTGTTTTAGCTAAGTTTTTCTTGAAGAACATAGTTAGACTGCATGAAGTTCCTAGTAGCATAGTCAGCGACGAGATGCTTTATTCACTAGTGAATTTTGGAAGTGTCTACAGGAAGTGATGGGTACCAAGCTTAATATGAGTACTGCATATCACACTCAGATGGATGGGCAGATAGAGAAAGTCAATAAGGTACTCGAAGATTTATTGGGAGCTTGTGTATTAAACTTTGGTGGATCTTGGGAGGATCACCTACAATTGGTTGAGTTTTCCTATAATAATAGTTTCTAGACCAGTATAGGAATGGCGCCGTTTGAAGCTTTGTATGGAAGACCATGCAAATCACCAGCATGTTGGTTGGAGATTGGAGACAAATTAGTCTTAGGTCTAGATTTAGTTAGAGATGCATCATAGAAGATTAAGTTAATCCGAGGAAGGATGAAGGAAGCTCAGTCAAGACAGAAGAGTTACGCAGATAAGAGGCGTAAGGACCTAGAATTCTTAGTTGGAGATAAGGTTTTCATTAAGTTATCACCTATGAAAGGTGTGATAAGATTTGGAAAGTTAGGGAAGTTAGCCGCAAAGTATATAGGTCCATTCCAGATTATAGAGAGGATTGGAAACTCGCATACAGAATAGAGTTGCCGAGTAGTATGGCAGGTGTCCATGATGTATTTCATGTGTCTCATCATCGTAAGTATGTGCATGATCCATAGACTACTATTCCTCCAACAGGGTTGTATGACTTAGTGTTAGAGCCTAATTCGACTTTTGTTAGACAACCAGTTCGGGTTGTAGCTAGAGATGAGAAAAGATTAAGGAACAAGTGTAACAACCTGCATATTTTACGATTTGTATATTTAAATATAGAATCGTTAATCGGATTAAAGTCCGAAAAGCTACTTTTTGTAAACAGTCGAATTGGGACTCAAGACCACTTCCATTGAGTCCAAAATGGCGTTTGCGACTTTTTTGAGTATAAGCATCGATATGTTTGGAGTAAGTCGAATTTTGCTATTTTCTATTGGGCTTTGGGTTTGGGTTTCACCCCAACTCACTTTATAACCTAGTTCAGCCCTCTCCTCTCCTCTTCACTTCATTTCTATTTTCTTAAACACCCAAGCACAACTGAAAATGGGGGGAGGAATGAGAAATTAGAAACTTCAAGCCCTAGTTTTCAATTGCAAAACCAAATTCTTGCTCCAAATTCAATGAGAAGCTAAGGTAAGCCTCCTCTTCATCTTCTCCAACTCATTCTCTCTTTTAATTTCATAAATTTCCTAAACCAAACTTAGGAAATGTTCTTCTTTTGAGCTTAGATTCAAGCTTCTAGAGTTGAAGTTGAAGAGTAGTTGATCTCCCTTTGCTTTCAAGCTTCTCCTTCATCGTTTTTGGGTTTAAAGGTGAGTTCTTTAACTCACATCTACGTCTATAGCTATCTTTGTTGTTAGATATGAATTCCTAACACTTGTGAAAATTCATTTGCTTTTGATTTGAATTGATTTGGTGAACATTTCAATTTTTGGTGTTTTGAAGTCAATACTTTGAAAATCCTAGCTTTGGTTTGTGAACATGTTTTTGGTGGTGTATTGGAGAGCCTATAGGGCTGGGTTGTGGATTGGCAAAAGCCCCTAAAGTCCATTGCTGGACCAGTTGCAAATGGTGAGAGTTTGCTCTTCCATTTGATAGGCTGGAAAACAGTTTCAGCTACAACCAGTCGACTGGCTCCCTACAGTCAGTCAACTGACTGTTGTTAACGCTAAAAAGTGAACGCTAACACCCGGTGTGTGTAATAGAATTGTGAAAGCACCACCCATTGGTACGGGAATAGAATATAAGCTGAAAATAGCAGAAAAGCAGTAAATGAACAACAGATTTATAGTGGTTCGGCCCGTAATTGAGCCTACGTCCACTTTATAGTCTTTTATTGCTGATTTGGTTACAATTCGATACAAATCACTTGTCAAATACAATGCAACTTGATCACAAAACAATCTCGACTACTAGCTCAAACTTCGATGATGAATCTTGTTGAATCCGTGTCGGATGAATGAAGTCCTTCACGAAGCTTGTTGTAGTGCCTTGAGTGTTGGAAGATCTTTACTTGTTGAATGAGTTGTGAGTGCAACAGAGTATGGACACTTGAAGAAATGATTTGCCCAAAGTCCTGTTCATGTTGGAAGTGGTAGGGTATTTATAGGAGCGGCTCTGAATTCTGGGCAGAAAAAGTGCTAAGTCTTAGGTCGCGAACGACCTTAGTTAGGTCGTAGGTCACGAGCGACCTAAGCTAGGTCGCAGTCTCCTTGCGACTTAAGAAATCAGCTGGTGAAGTTGCACTTGGCTTCATTCGAACAAGTGGTAGGTCGGTCTCGACTTAAGGTAGGTTTTAAGTCGTAGACTCTTAAGTCGCAGACTCTTAAGTCGCAGACTCTTAAGTCGTAGGCTCTTAAGTCGCAGGCTCTTAAGTCGCAGACTCTTAAGTCGGCGATGAGATAGAAGCAGTTGTATTAGTTGTTCCTGATCAGGTACTTTCTCCAAGTCTTAAGTCGCAGATCCCTTGAGTTGGCTCTGTAGTTAAGCCGGAGACTTCCTTAAGTCGTAGCCTGTTAGGTCGCTTAGGTAGCAATACTGCTAGGTCGCAATATCCCCTAAGTCGTTAGGTCGCAGCTTCACCAAGTCGTAGGTTGCGAGCTTCCTTTAGCAGTTAGGTCGCTAAGTCTTTAGGTTGCGAGGTTCTTGAGATAGTTAGGTCGTAGATCCTCTGAATAGTTAAGTCGTAGGTCGCTGAACTGCTTCAAGAGTTAGGTCGCGAAGTCACCTTTAGTAGTTAGGTCGTAGACTTTCTTAGGTCACAGAGCCTTTTAGGTCGCAGAGCCTCTTAGGTCGCAGGCTTCCTTAGGTCGCGACATTCCTGTAGCTAGGTCGTAGCTTCACCAAGTTGCAGAATTCCCTAGGTCGTGACTTCGTTAGGTCGCAAAACTGCTCTTAGGTCGCAAAGTTTTAGGTCGCTGAAATAAAGGAGTTAACATTTGCCCCTCGAAGCATATGACTATACCTTAGGTCGTATGCTTCGACTCAACTTCGCTAGGTCGCGAACGACCTAAAACTTGCACGCCTATTCGCCTTCCATTCTCAGCCCATATAAACTGTTAAGTCACCTTCTTCCTCCTAATCCTTCTGCTCTAATTTCCCGTTGCTATTGACAAATCTTTGAACCTCCAAGGGAGTATCCAACTTGTTTAAACGACGATTCATCCTTTCTAACAAACTACGTAAGTGAGTCTCGATCTCTATCCCACCATAATCGCCGCCCAATCATGAGTTCATGTTTTCTAACTCAAGTTTAATTCCATGCGTTTGTGTTTCGTTTTTTGAATGATTGTCACAATCGACATGTTAACATGATTCGTGAATACACGGTAATGTTCGTAATGAATCGAAGAACTTGAAATTGATTTACTGGGCGATTCGGTTGGAATGTAGAGATGAATGGGATTCAAGAAGAGGATGAATCGTTTTCTTTATACTAGCAGTATCGGGTTATTGGATCAGTAAGATTGTTTGGAGAAGAAGCCAGCGACCTAGCAGATCCGGATGGCTTTAAAAGTTAGGTCGTACAGTTCTTGGTGACCTAAGCCTTGCGATCTAAAAAACATCTGCAACTAAAACGAAGCTGACCAACCTCTTTTGCGACCTAAGAATTCTCAACCTATGCTAAGTCGTATGCGACCTAGGACATGGAGTTAATTGCATTGCCTTGATCCACTGTTACATTGTGCGACCTAAATATGCCCCGACCTATGATAGGTCGCTGAACGACCTAGTACTTGAAACAAATTTGCAAAGCCCTGAACGCTTCGAATTGGACAGTACGACTTAAAATTGCTCCGACTTATGTTAGGTCGTGAACGACCTAGGACTTAGAAACTTAGGCAGAATTTGGCTGATTCTTGAATCTGAACTGTGTTGTAATTCCTTTCACACTGTCTTGACTTTAATGCTAATAACCTGCCTAAATACAACACTTGCAGAAAAACGGGACAAATATACTGCCATTGACTACCCACATCGCATGACAGATTAGTTGATAACGAATAATAAACTTAAATGAACTTCGCGAATGAAATGTTGTGAACTAACAAATCTAAGTGAAGTATTAAAGCAAAATTGAAATGATAACTAAAGCTGATTTATTTGCATCAACACAACACTATTCTTGAACTTAAGATATCAAGCCCTGAAACTTTATAATCGACAAGTATCAACTAAGTTAGTTTCATTTATATTTGCTTGTTATTGCGTTAGTTTTGCACAACACTTCACTCTTTTTTAGGAAACGTGCACCTTAATATTTGATCGTCCAGTTCCTTGTGTAGAATGGCATCTCAACAGGAAGACCTGGAAATAGCTGGAGAAGCTTTTCCAATTGCTACTCCACTGAACGACCCTCCGGAACGGACTTCTACTACTCTGAGCCACAAGGTCTTCAAACAATTGTGCATCCAGTTCGGTATTGCCGAAGCAGATGCTTTACTTCCTGGGTCAAGCGACACTGCTGACAGGCCGCCTCTTGGCTTTGTTGTTGTGAATCGTCAGATGTGCTTGAGCGGAGCTATTCCGCCCTTTAATGATTGTCTTCGAGAACTTCTCCTTCGGCTATCTATCTCCCCTTTTCAACTGCACCCTAATGGATACTCCATCCTGCTAGGACTGTGTGTGCTTTTCAGGAGAATGTTGGGCCGTTTTCCCAGTTTTGCCGAAATTCGCTTCTTGTGCACATTTGCAAAGAACAAAGATCATCCCTCTATTACACTTGTGAGGAGATCTAGGAACCGTAAACTAATTCTAGACTTGCCCGAAAGTGCCCATGGGTTCTTGACTCAATTCTTTTACGTCCGCTGTCCTCCGGGATTTTATGCCATCTGGAGAGTCGGAAGTAAGATTACCTCTTTTCGATTTGTTTTCAAGACTTTTCAGAATTCGAAGTAAGATTGCCTCTTTTCGATTTTATGCCATTCTTTCTTTTTTGCAGCACTTCCTCCTCCACTTCGAGATACCAGTCACAAGTTAATTTTAGATACTTTGAGTGCCGTTGATGTTGAAGAGAGGAGTGCTAAATTCTTGCTGAAAGATGAATTTCTGCACCTATTTGGTCTTTTACATCCTTCTAGATCGACCCAGATTCATGAAATTTCTAGTTCTGATGCGGAAACGTTAGCTGCTTCGGGCTCTCGAGCAGAGGCCTCAAATGCCCCAGCTCCTGTAGAAGAAATTGAATCAGAAGCACCCGTCGTAGAGGCTGCTTTGATAAAGTGTTCCGCATCCACTAATGTTGTAGGGTTAATCAGCAAGTCGGCACTTGCCCCAATTATCGAGGAGGAAGAAAATCCTCGAGTTTCTGAAAAATCAATTGATGTGGAAGTTGAAAAAGAGAAGTCTGCTGAATACCAGGGTGATGATACTTTCGATGACTTGAGTGACATAATGATAACTTCTCAAGAGCTTTTCAAGGATAATATTCCAAAGGCGAACTCTCCTGTCGTTGAAACGACTTCCTCTTTGAAACAGACCTCGACGCCTTCTACACCTGTCGTCTCCGTTCCCGCACTGAAGCGTGGTTTGTAGTTTGACGCACGTAGTTCGCACGCCGCACACACTTAGGATTTTTCTGCACTTATAATCATTTACTCTTTCTTTCTGGAAATTTCTAGACTTTACTTCTTTTTCGTTTTCAGATTCTCCGATGGGGCGCTCCGGCTCATACTATGACTCATTTCAGCGCCATGGAGGTCGCGGATCCTATGACTTTAGGAAATATCTTGGTGACCAGAGAGAGACAGATGAGGAACGGGCCCAAAGGAAGGCTCAAGAAAAATGGGATTATGAGCAGCGGCAGAGAAGAAGGGATGCTGACCGATATGATTCTTCTTACAGAACTTACGATTCTCATAAGCGAAAGTCCTATGATGACAAAGGGAAGACTCATATTACTGATGAATCGAGCAAACGGTCTAAGCCAAGTGACGCGTCTGCTATTTCTGAGAAGACTAACGCTCCCATTTCTTCTGATATTCCGGCCGGCTCTCCTCCTCTAAAGGAATCTGATATTCAAACCATCATTAACAGGCCACAATATCAAGTTAAAGACGGCCCTCCAACGCTTCAGTGCCGATTTCCGAATTGGTGTCTAAGAGGAGTCCGTTTTGACTTAGACTTGGTTCCCATTGATAAGCAGGCAATGCTGAGAAATGTCGATGCTGTCAAGGTTGATATTGAAAGAATGTCTGGATGGCAGAAGCTGGTTGATGAACTTCAAAGGGTCAACCATATGAGCCTTGAGGCGATGATGACCATGGAGAACGATAAATTAGAATGGGACAAATGGCGTAAGCAACATGATGCGGAGATGACGAGCATTGCAGACGACAATGCAAAGCTTGCATCTGAAGTCAAGCGACTTAAGGAAGATCTCGCCTCATCTTCTGCATCGCACACTCAAAAAGAAGAAGTCTTTCAGAAGCAAGTGCGGGATGCACATGCTGCACAAAGGTATGTCGAAATGAAGCTTGCCGCCGAACAGCACATTACTGAGAAATATCGCATAGAAAACACCAAACTGCGGGAAAAGGTCACCTCCCAGAACGTGGAGATTGAGTTACTAAAGTCGCGACTCGCTAAAGCTGAGACAGAGCGTGATGAGGCTATTACTGGTCGGGTTGCTGCCGTTGCCGAAAAATAAGCGGCTGAGCAGTCACATGAGGCAACGAAAGTAAACATCAGCTCTACCTTATTCGACTTCTATTTACACAGCGTTCTGGGTCGTGGGAGCCTTGCTTTTCTGGGTCCTGATTATGAAATCACTCTGGCTGAAGTGTGGGAAGCCGCACTTGATATGCTTAGCGGGGCCGGCTATGATGAGTTGGAACTTGAGGAGCGCTATCTTGATGATGAGGCTCGTGCCGCTCTTGTTAAAGGGAAGGAGCAGCTTGCTAAAGTACGGGCTGAATCAATGGGAGAAGAGTTTTCAAAGGAGAAAGCTCCTTTAACTGCCCCTGTTCACACTTCCACTTCGGCCGATGTAAACATTATGGATTCCAGCTCTCATCCTTCACATCCAGTTGTGACCACTCCTACAGAAGAAGAGGCAATGAAGGACTTTCAGGCTCGGGAATTTGAGATTGATCTCGCCAAACCGGATTCTCCAGGTAACTTTTGTCGAGATGAATTCAGTGAATTGCTTATCCGACTTAACCGAGTTCGACGAACTTCTTACTTATTACTTAAGCTTTGACGATCCACTATCTTCTTTTTTCTCGGAGAATACTGATTTTGATTTCTTTTATTATGCAGCGGACGTGCCGGAAACTGCACCAATTTCTCCTTCTTCAGCTGCCGTTCCTCCTCCTTCTCAAGTTACTCCTCTTCCAGCTTCTCAACCAGGTTCACAGGAAGAACAGATAGCGGCCCTTCAAGGCTTGGACGAACCACCTGCTTCCGAGGAGCAGAAAGCAGAAGATCTGGAAGATAGTGAGAAGACCCCGGAGCAGTCTTTTGACTACGACGCAAAGCTTTCTACATTTCTTACTCCGGGGAGTGAGTCTTCTTCCAAGAAGAAGGGGAAACGTGTGGTTTCGAAGAAAGGAAAGAAAAGTTCTTCTACTGCTGGAGATGAAGCAGAAGTCGATCCGGCTGAGTCTCTTTCTCCTTCCTCTCCAATACGTCCTTCGAAACTAATTATCAGGCCGGGTAAAGGCTCCAAGGGTGGGAAGAAGGAGAAATGAGTTTGATTTTGTCTTTTCTGCTTTTTGCATGCATTGACCGGAGATTGTGCGGATACCGGTCTTCGCTCTTTTTTGTAATCTGCACAATGTAAAAAGTTTCCATAGTATTGAATAAAATAACTATTTTACTTGTACAAATTCCTGTGTATGTAGGAATATATCTATTTTTCATTTGAAGTGTAGAGTAAACGATTCTTTTTACTTGTACAAACTTTTGTCTGTGTTTCAAGAACGCATTTATTCCACATCTTCTTTATGTGATATTGCAATGAACTTGTGGTGTGTCGCTTGTATATTATTTTTATTAATGTAACTGAATTGTATAATGTTGCCCCCATACCACAAGTGCATTGCAATATTTCTCGCTTTTACAAGACTGATACTCTTATATTAGAGAATAACTATTCCACTTTTGAGGAAGGAATCATTCTGCTTTTAATAGAGTATATCTCGTTTTTGGAGAAATTTTTACTTTCTCTTTCTGTCAGAAGAACACTTCGACTTTTGGGAATGATCACTTTTATTTGTTTAAAAATGAATTTTCCTACACAATGAAATGAGCTTCTGAAGAAGGTTTTGATTTTTGTGCCCCAGTAAAGGGTTTATTTTTGGTACTTCAAGCAAGGTGAAGTACGCCTCTGCAGAGGTCTTTTGGTCTCTGAAGAGAAGCAATTTTGGTCTCCGAAGAGAAGCAATTTTGGTCTCCGAAGAGAAGCGATTTTGGTCTCCGAAGAGAAGCGATTTTGGTCTCCGAAGAGAAGCGATTTTGGTCTCCGAAGAGAAGCGATTTTGGTCTCCGAAGAGAAGCAATTTTGGTCTCCGAAGAGAAGCGATTTTGGTCTCCGAAGAGAAGCAATTTTGGTCTCCGAAGAGAAGCAATTTTGGCATTTCAGCTCTGGTGAAGTGGGTCTCCGAAGAGAAGCATTTTGCACTTCTACACGGGTGAAATGTGCCTCCGAAAAGGGCTTTTTAGCATTTCATCACTGGTGAAGTGGGTCTCTGAAGAGAAGCATTTTGCACTTCTACACGGGTGAAATGTGCCTCCGAAAAGGGCTTTTGCCTCCGAAGAGGTCTTGAAATTGCCTGGAAGTTACTTTCTCATGGTTGAGTGGATCCATGGGGCGGACGCAAGTTGCTTGATTGGATGTTCGTTTGCACAAACGATCGTAATCAATTAACAAGGGCCCTGTTCCTTCAGCTTGGGAAGGTGCCCCTCCGGTGGTTCCACCAATCTTGTTATTGAGAGAAGCACTTTCATTTATTGGTGTGCCTCGTTAGAGGGCTTTGTTGACTTTTGGGAAGGAGCATCGGTTGGTTGGTATGCCAGGAAGGTTGCTTCTCAGGGGCGAGTAGATCCACGGGACGGACGCAAGCTGCCTGATCGGATGCATCACGATCAGTTAGCAAGAGCCCTGTTCCTTCTGCCTGGGAAGGTGTCCCTTCGGTGGTTCTACCGGCCCTTTTATTGAGGAGCAAAATTCCTTTTGGTTGCTTCCGTGCTTGCTTGGCCATGTTCTCCCATCATCTGCCCATTAGCGATCTTTTATTATCATTTCCAAGCGTATCTTCGTTACTTTTGTAAGTAAATTGCCTTATCCGAAGAAGTGGACTTCACTGTTGAATAACTTCATGGGACCAACGCGAGTTACCTAGCTGGATGTTTGTTCATATTGACAATCACAACTGGTTAACGAAGGCTTGCCCCAGTGAAGTTGCCAACTTTTTATGTGAGGTTCTTCTTGTATAGGATTTGAATATGGAATTTTTTGTTGCTTGGTATTTGCTTTAATAAATGATTTGTAAGGCTCGCTTAGCTTTGCGATGGGTGAGCTTTGCTTTAATGACCTGCAATATTAGATCGACATTTTAGCAATACATTTAGAGTATTTACACATCGAAATATAACAGACATTTTATAATAGAAAACACAGAATGCATAGTTTTTCATTATTCAGTCACGCTGATTTCTCAATAGTTTACAATGCAGAAGTTACACATCCATCATTATTTTTTACAAATTTAAGCAACGCTGTTAAGCAAAAAATGGATGCTAGTGATGGTTGTTTCTGAATCTCCAAGCTGGATTTCCATTTGTGCTTGATTCATAGCTTTTGGATTTTTACACCAGAGAAAGTGAGAGATGCCCCAGCCGCAGTTTTGTGGGTAATTAGTAGTCGTCCCAACTTCTGCCTGCTGGGTATGGACCTCCTGTGACAACATTAATGACAAGCTTTTCTGAATCTTGCGTTGTAGTGTTGTTGAGAGAATCGGGTGGATGGGTAGGACATTGTTGATCCCGAGTGGATGAGGTTGGATCGACTCCGCTTCTCTTAACGTATTGTTAGAGTTTACCCTGCTCCAGCAATTCTTCAATCACATTCTTTAATTGGCGACATTGGTCAGTGTCATGGCCAGGTTGATTGTGAAATTGGCAGAATTTTCCATTACGCTTTGCACCTCTCGTCATCTCAGGTGGCTTAGGATACCTGACAACGTCCTTTGTTGCAAAAAAGATATTTCTTGGTGTATCAGTTAAAGGAGTATAATCCGAAGGATTAAAGCGGTGTGGTTTCTTTTCATTTCCCTGGCTCTTTCCTCCTTCATTCTCCCTTTTCTGACTTTCAGATTCTCTTTTATTAGATGGGACATTGTTATTATTAGTTTGGGCAACAACCACTTTTGATGTCGTAGAAAGGCTTTCAAGGCGAATGAACTCGTCGGCCTTTTTATAAAATTTATCAAGTGAGTTCGGTTCCTTCATCTTTAGCCATATTCCAAATTTACTCGATTTATCAATGGCTCGCATCAAATAAGTCAGGATCATGCGTGGTTCCGCATTTTCTACTTCGGCTAAAGCTATATTGAAACGGCTCAAGAAAGATTTGATTGATTCTCCGGGCGCTTGTTCAAGGTTAGACAGTGACATTATATCCTTAGCTTTTGAAGCATACAATCTGAACCGTTCTTTAAACATTTGCGTTAAGTCGGAGAACTTATCTACAGACCGAACCGAAAGCTTTGTGAACCAAAGTAAAGCCACACCTTCCAGGTATACTGGAAAGTATCGACACTTGATATCGTCTGATGCTCTTGCACCGGTCATATGCCAATCGTATTTGTATAGGAAATGATTAGGGTCACCGGTTCCCCTATAGGCTTGGATAGTAGGAGGTGCAAATTTCCTTGGAAACTCCGCTCTCAGGATCCTTTCAGTAAATGGACTTCTGCTTGGCGCGAATCCCCAGTCAGCCTCATCCTCTTCCCTTTGCATGCTCTCTTTCATGATGCGGCCAACCATTTCAGACAGGTACTCTTTATTGTTCAAAGACACCTCCGGGCAAGCATCAGTTCTTCCCTCGGAAGTTTGCCCGGGTATAGGTTCATGAGAAGTTGGTTGCGGCATAGAACCATCAGCTTGGAAAGGTGGCATTTCAGGAAGAGTAGTTTGATGTTTTTCTGGTTGACGATTTGCCCCGAGCAGAGCAGTTAATCTATTCATCATCAAAGCGTTTTGAGTTTCAATTTGTTGGTATAATCCAGAAACTGCGTCGTCCAATTCAGCCCTGGTGACTCCAAAGGTAGGAGTTGCTTGGTCTGTTGTTGGGGAAGCGGAAGTCCCTTCGTGAGCATTTCCGGATCTGATAGGTCTACCTCTTCTTCCAAGAGCCATTATTTCGGATCTGGTTTTTAAGAGAGGTTCTTTTTATGAATCTTTGCGAAGCAATGGTGGATGATCGCCTGAGTTCAATTTTCTCAGTGAAAGCACCAAAATGTTAACGCTAAAAAGTGAACGCTAACACCTGGTGTGTGTAATAGAATTGTGAAAGCACCACCCGTTGGTACGGGAACAGAATATAAGCTAAAAATAGCAGAAAAGCAGTAAATGAACAACAGATTTATAGTGGTTCGGCCCGTAATTGAGCCTACGTCCACTTTATAGTCTTTTATTGCTGATTTGGTTACAATTCGATACAAATCACTTGTCAAATACAATGCAACTTGATCACACAACAATCTCGACTACTAGCTCAAACTTCGGTGATGAATCTTGTTGAATCCGTGTCGGATGAATGAAGTCCTTCACGAAGCTTGTTGTAGTGCCTTGAGTGTTGGAAGATCTTTACTTGTTGAATGAGTTGTGAGTGCAGCAGAGTATGGACGCTTGAAGAAATGATTTGCCCAAAGTCCTGATCATGTTGGAAGTGGTAGGGTATTTATAGGAGCGGCTCTGAATTCTAGGCAGAAAAAGTGCTAAGTCTTAGGTCGCGAACGACCTTAGTTAGGTCGTAGGTCGCGAGCGACCTAAGCTAGGTCGCAGTCTCCTTGCGACTTAAGAAATCAGCTGGTGAAGTCGCACTTGGCTTCATTCGAACAAGTGGTAGGTCGGTCTCGACTTAAGGTAGGTTTTAAGTCGTAGACTCTTAAGTCGCAGACTCTTAAGTCGCAGACTCTTAAGTCGCAGACTCTTAAGTCGCAGACTCTTAAGTCGCAGGCTCTTAAGTCGCAGACTCTTAAGTCGGCGATGAGATAGAAGTAGTTGTATTAGTTGTTCCTGATCAGGTACTTTCTCCAAGTCTTAAGTCGCAGATCCCTTGAGTTGGCTCTGTAGTTAAGCCGGAGACTTCCTTAAGTCGTAGCCTGTTAGGTCGCTTAGGTAGCAATACTGCTAGGTCGCAATATCCCCTAAGTCGTTAGGTCGCAGCTTCACCAAGTCGTAGGTTGCGAGCTTCCTTTAGCAGTTAGGTCGCTAAGTCTTTAGGTCGCGAGGTTCTTGAGATAGTTAGGTCGTAGATCCTCTGAATAGTTAAGTCGTAGGTCGCTGAACTGCTTCAAGAGTTAGGTCGCGAAGTCACCTTTAGTAGTTAGGTCGTAGACTTTCTTAGGTCGCAGAGCCTTTTAGGTCGCAGAGCCTCTTAGGTCGCAGGCTTCCTTAGGTCGCGACATTCCTGTAGCTAGGTCGTAGCTTCACCAAGTTGCAGAATTCCCTAGGTCGTGACTTCGTTAGGTCGCAAAACTTCTCTTAGGTCGCAAAGTTTTAGGTCGCTGAAATAAAGGAGTTAACAACTATAGGTTCTGAAAACTCTCGGGTTTTGGTTCAGTCGACTGACTGCAGAAGGCCGGTCGACTGACCTACTTGTTTTTGCCTATTTTGCCTATATTACTTGAGATTCCAATTTTTATCGATCCATGATTATCCGATTTATTGTTATAATTTATTATTGACTTTGATGACTTCTTTTTCGGGATTTTGAGAATATCCATTTTGATGGATTCGGTATCGATTTCTTCGGATTTAATTCAAATCTTCGAATTTGGATTTTTGTGATTGATTGTTTCTACAATCATTTTGTGATTTGTCACTTCTAAATACAAAGGTTTCTATACTAGTAGTAAATATTCAAACTCTTTTACAAAGATGATTTCAACTCAATTTTTAATACAAAGCTCTTTTATAAAACCGTTTTCTAATCTATTAGTATATACAAACCTTTACCTCACTCGTATGAGAAAATCTAATTAAACGGCTTAGCAAAACAAGTGGTATGAAACGCTTGTGTTTACATCGTCGGTTAATTTTTGGACTTGTTCGATTGAAACTCTTGTGACAATTTTCGAGTGGGAATCTACAATTTGTTCGTAAATATTTAAGTTAAGCTAGTGGTTATGGGACATGAAGCTAAACTCATATATTTACTAGCTTAGTGTAATTGACACTTTTATTGATCGATGATGATCATTTTGTGATTTAGACTAGCGATGTGCGATGTCTATTTGTTTTTTTGGGGATTACAATCCCCGTTTGTGGAACTTCAGTTCAATTTGGCGGGGTAGCGACCCGTGGTCTTCGGGCCGTTTGTGGAGCTTTGGCTCAAAAATTTATGGTTAGCGACCATGGAATAGTGTTCCGTTTGTGATACACGTGTTGGTGAGTTTTCATGCTCCCATTTGTGATAGGCCTCCCCCTTTGTGATTTCTGGATTTCTAATTGACGATTTCTAGAATTTGTGTTTCACCAACTTTTGCGATTGGCATTAATATGTTTGTCAATATTTGTAGTTTGGTGAATAAAATTTAGAAATATGATATTCATTTTGGTGCTTTGAGATTCTTGAGATATTGTATGATTCTGTTGTTGTTTAAATCATATTTGTCCTTGTATGACATTATTGTTATCATACGTTTTTATTATATCTATGCTTATATCTCATTTCTTTAATGATAATTATAGCTAGACTGATCCGTTTATTATTTTCTTATTAAATAATACTCGGGTCAGACCGAGATGTTACAGGTGCTTCTGCTTGACTCCTCATCTGGGATCATCCTCTGACTTTTGTCTAACTACATTACATTTGTAGTTTTTGTTGTTATACATTTGAGATATAGACTCAATGATGTATACTTATTCTTTTGTCTTGCACTTGTAACTATTCTTTTGTGATATTGTGGATCTTATTTGACCATTACTCTGATGTACACCTTTTTGTGTTATATATTCATATATGTTTCCGCCTTCGAGATATGAACATCTGTGACTGATTTATTTTATGCTTATTTCTATATTTGTTTCCGAGGTCCACATAGCCACTGTGTGGTAGCTTTGAGTTTGAATCGGTATGTCGGATTCTCTTGAAATGAAATGCATGTTATACCACCTGACATATCGACACTCGCACAAAGCAATTACACGGATGGTCGCTCCTCAACAGCCTTATTCTTCGCACTAGTCGACGACATTACTCCGTAGTGTCCTTGGCTAGCGTGAGCATAGAGGTGGGGCATCACAACACGACAGTCGGGTTAGTGAAAGTTCAGTGGAGAGACAACGAGAAGGACTGTACTTGGAAGACAGAGGTCAGGATTAGAGATACTTATCCTAATCTACTTTTAGGGTATGTCTATATTAGATTTATATAGATAGTTGCTAGTCAGTTAGACTAGTATGGTTGTTAGGTGTTGTTACAGATGATTGCTATGTTTAGTATTAAGTCCTTACTGAATTTTGAGGATGAAATTCTTTTAGGGTGGAGCCTGTAACATCCCTAATTTTTGATAACATTACTTAGGAAATTAAATTAGATAAATTAAATAGAATAATGATGATAAGGAGATTGAAATTTTAGTAAATTATATATATAGTGCCGTGCATACCATAAAATAAATGGGCTTAAAATTGGTTTATAAGATAGTTAACTTACATAAGGCCTTATTAGTAAAAATAGCCGCACTTTCTATTCATGGCTATACATTTTCCTTTGTCCATTCACGTTCATTTTATTTCTCAAATAAAAAACAAACGCAAATTAAAGCCAAGAAGAGCCGGTTATTAACAAGGGAAAAGAGGAAGGAAAATTTAATAAAAGCTAAAGATCAAAGCTAGGGGAATCAATCTTCTACAAATCTCAAATTCCTTATCGTATTCAAGGTGAATAATAATTTCATACCATCTCTATTTTTATTCTATGATTATATAGTTTTGGATTTATGACTTAAATTCATTTTTGTGATAAAATGGATGATGATATGCTTGGGTTATATTATGTTGATTTATTTTAATTCATACGCATATGAATTTGCATGCTTTTGATGTAAAACCGAGAATATATGATTTTAGATTGCCATGGAAAAAATTTATGTTAAGTAAAACATGATTTTGAAGATGGGTTTTATTTTTCAGAATTTTCCAAGCTATGGAAATTTTATTATAATTTTTAATGAAAGATATAATATAATTAGGTTTAAAATTTATTTCGTGAAATTCAAGAAGAAATTGTAGGATCTAGATTAACCCTAGAGGGGGGGGTGAATAGGGTTATAGCAAATTTTCTCGAATTAAACACAAAAACAAACTGCAGAGAAGTAAATATGCTGAAAAGTAAATCACGCACAAAATTTACCCAACTTCGGCAACCCCTGCCTACTGCTGCATTCCTAGATTTCTATTAGAATTAAACAGTCTCCCACTTACAAACACTCTAACAGACTCGCAAACCCTGCTACCGCCTATAGAGTTTTGCAAACTCGCAAACCCTGCTTACTGAACTAATCCTAACTAGACAATCTGACACAACCTAAAACCTAAGTGGTGATTTACCAAAATTTGATTCGAAAAGTACAGACTTCAAAAAATAAAAACAAGAGCAAAAGATAAATAGAAAACTCGAAAACAAATTTTTGCCCTTAATTAAAATAACCCCGGCCCAAAAAGAAAAATAAAATAAAAACTAAAGCCCTGATTGAATTAACAAGGTCGGCCCCTTTTATCTTCTCTAGCCCGTTTCTTTGCAAAGCTTGTGAAATATGGTGGCTTCTCTTTCGTTCCTCTTTGCACTCTGGAATTAGGGCTTGTAATTTGGAGCGCCGATTCTATTTTCTCGATCGAATGATGATTCGATATTCGTTGCTTTTGTCGATCGATTGTTTCTTCGTCTTGCTTCACGGCTGCTTCAATTTGCTTGTTCGTTGCTTATGAAATTTTTGGCTTGGTTGCTTTGAGCTTGATCGAATTTGACTTCTCTAGTATGTTATTCGATCCTTTAGTTATCTGGATTGATTACTTGAATTCGATGCTTTTGAAAGCCGATGATGTTGTGGTTTAAATAGAAGTCGAATTCCTAAATTCACGTTCATCTGATAATTTTTTTGAATTCGTCAATTATTTTGTTTTTGCCATTGATTTCGTTTGGATGTTTGTGATGAATTCTAACCTTTTCAATTCCTATATTTTCATTGCTTTATTACTTGATACTCACGGCTTCGATTTTGAAGCGTTCGATTTTTTCCTTGATCGATACGGTAGAAACTTTCCTCTTTTATTTGGATTTGATTTTTGACTTTTAGTTATTTTTGATTTCGAGAATATTTTCTGGTTGACTATGTTGATTCTTTGGTCTGCATTTACATTTCTTCTGGCTTTTGTGTACTTTGACTATAGATAATCTCGAGTTCATCCCTGTCTTCGGCTTTGACTTTTTTTCTGATGATGTTGATCTCACTATGACCTTGCTTTATTCACTGTGACTTTGGTTCTTGATATTGTTCGAACTTGTTTTGGTTGACTTCGACATTGACTTTGACTTTGTTAACAACTGTTAACTGCATTTGAACTTGGTATTGTTTCTGTTCTTTGATCCCTTTGCCTCTGGTTATACATCGCGTACCCATACATCTCTGTAGCATTTCATTGGATATCGTTCACTGTTTTGATTTGAAACTGTGTTCATAAGCACTTGAGTTGTTTGCACTGATCATGTTGTCCAGACCTTTGCATATGCTCTCTATAGCATGTATTGTTGTTGGGTTGTTTTGTGTAGCTGGTATCTTTACTTGAATTTCATTTAGCTTGGTGGTTGTTACTTCATTCATGTTGTTGTTGCCTCTTGGAGTTTCAGACCTGTAGCCTTTGTGCATTGAGCTGCATTGATATTCATGTCTGCACTTTGAAATTTTGTAGTTGAACACTAGTTGTGTCTTCATTTAGTAGTTTGTAACTTGCTGTATTGGGTCACTTGAGTCATTGTTCCTGGTCGAGTTCATTGTTCAGTTGTTTTACTGGTGCATTACCTTTGTGGTCTTCATATTCATGTGTGTCTGGTCATGTGTTCTTTGATCTATACATTGAGTTGTACATTGCGTTGTCTTTGTCTTTGTGTATTGCCATTCTTTGGTCTCTGACCTGATGTACTTGAGTCTGGTTCATTCAAGTTCAATGTATTTGGTTTGTAGCCAGTTGCCTTTGTAGTTTTGAAGCTTTATTCTTGGTTGAGTTGCATCTCTGGTGTATGCATTGTTTATTCAGTTGAATCAGTTGTAATTGCTGCCATCTTCTTTGGTATGATAGTCTGGATTTGATGTTCTGGTCTTCATGTAGAAGCTTCAGTCTCATTGATGCATTGATCATGCACTGGTTCATGTCCACTGTTATGTGCATACTTCTATATTTGAGTTCCAGTCTTGATATCTTGATTCCTGTATATTGTCACTACACACTGGTCTTGATTTCATTGGTGTCATTGGTGCATTTGTGTGCATTGTTATTTATATGTGGACTTGTTTCACTTGTTTGGTTTGAGCTTTGCCTTCATGTCTGGTTTTGTGGTTGAAGTTGTTTTGAACTGGTTTGACTTGAGTCTGTGCATTTATATGGGCTTGCCTGTTCTCATGCTTGAAGTCGTATCCTGTACAACTACCCTGTGTTGAATCCAGTTTCAGAACTCGGATTTGACCTTATGCTGATGACTTGACTTTATTTATATTGCTCTTGAGTTGAATCCGATAATTTGGGTTTGACTTGTGCTCACCTGTCCCTGTAAATTTATCAAGTGTATATATATCGGTGTGCACGGCCTTGTGGCATGTACAGTGATACACTGTGCATGTCACATTGTTCGTGTGTGATGAATTCAAATGATGACGAACAACCCAAATAACTGAGGCACCAATAAAACAAATTTATATTTTGTTTTATACTGCAAAAATATTTTATCTTCAATTTACTGCGTCAATGTATATTTATGCAGATTGCTCAGATGCTGGATTCACATTGGAATGAAGTTGAAGATAAATACGAGTGTGAGTGATATGTAGTGAGGAACTGATGTAACTATGAAATTGTGATGTAATAGTATTGTGACTGAAATTGTATAGTTATAGTGAGAGCTTGAAATTGTACTATCAAAATTGTAATAAATATTTGTTTGAATAAAATATTCGTTTGAATTCCAATTATGTGTTATTTATTTTATTCAGCAAATATTTATTTTATCAGTGAAAAATAAAATAGTGCAATATCAAATACATTTAAATGAATGTATATTATGTTTATTATCATCAAACAAAAATCATATACATGCATATTCAACAATCTCCCCCGTTTGATGATAACAAACATATATTTAAGATTTTGACTATATTAAATGTATTTGATTATTCAATTTGCTCCCCCTATTTAAATGCTCTCTCTCTACACAATACTCCCCCTACATATATGCATGAGAATAAAAAATTCAAATGAGCCTTGATACAATTAGTACAATTAGAAAATCTTTGACCTTTAATTTCAAAATCTTAACTTTTCTCTCCCCCTTTTGTTATCAGCAAAAGAATAATAGTAATAGAAAAATAGAGATATAGTGATAGACATTAATACAATATTAAAGCTCAATCGAGTGTAAATATTAATTTCAATAAGAAAATCAAACAAAAATCATAAATACTTTAATTGACGCATATTCCACTTTAGAATGATAGGATGATATCATCAAATAAAACCATATAGTTGTGTCTATTTGTGGTATATTTATTTCAGGAAATTTGAATATCTACTAACCATGCATAACCGTTATGACTTTTAAATAGATTAGTAGTATTCTAAATTTTTATTTTTAAGTATCTTCTAACCACGCATAACCGTGAGGACTTTTAAACGGGATTAGAATCAACTTGTCTATTTAATCAATTAATTTTGATATGCGTTCCATACATGCATAACCGTGAGGACTTTTAAATGAGCATGGAAACACATAATCAAAAATCCAAGTAATTCACCCATGCATAACCGTGAGGACTTTTAAATGAGAGTGAATATTTTGGATATTATTATTTATTGTTAGAAATATAATAAAATTGAAGCACAAATGATTTCCTGTTTAAACTACCACATATTGACATACTATATTGACTTTTGATGAGTGATGGTCGATAGAAAAATGATAGAAATAGAAATGATCATGGAATATTTATCAACAAAAAGTTTTTATAACTCTTGTTTAAATTTCTAAAGAAAATTTCTAATTATACTTTCTCAAGTCATAATATATGATTAATATCAACACTCATCTTATTTTCAATCACTATCTATCTTTTTAGATAATTATTAGGGGGTCATATCAGTTAACATAGTTATTTAAAATCAATTTCAAAAATAGTTATAAAATCAATTTTTCTTAAATAACTAATCTGATACAAGGTCAACAGAAATTATTTTCTAGAAGGGTTTTTTAAGAAAAATTTCTGCTAAAATAGAAATTATTTCAAGTGAAAAATATGCAGATATTTTCTTTGAAAAATGATGCAGCAAATGAATGTCTCGAAATATAATCACGTTCCACTAGTAATTTTTCTATCAACTATATTACCAGTGTGATCTGCATCTGACTTTAAATTTCACTCAATATTCACTCGTTGGATGTCATAGACCAGATTGTGAAATTTCAACAAACTATCTCAGAATTATTTTCAACAATTTTTAAACGAAATTTTCTTGACTTTGAATTGAAGTCGTGTTAACCATCAAACAAATATCATAGTGTCAGATTTAGAAACCGTAGGATCAACAGTCATTAAAACATCATCATTATTTCAAAACAATTTCTTGAAGTTTCACCAATTTCATAAAGTTTCAACAATTTCAACAATTTCTTAAAAACCTTTTTATAGCATGAGTAATCCGTAATCAATCAACATCATAATTTGACCAAACAGATTAAGTTCAATGATGAAAAAAAATGGTTGGTCAACTTTTAAGCACAAATCAAAGTCATAGACAAGAACAAGTCATGTAAGATCATATCAAGTTAGTTAGAATCTGTCAACCATCATAATTACTTCAAGTAATTCTACTTAAAGATGATTGGTTAATAAAAAAAATCAGAATTAACATCATCAATCATTTCACATAACTGGCTGATTTAATTTAGATTATGGTGCAGATTTTCACATTTTATCTATCGTTTGAAAAAAAATACAATTACCTGTTTTACCTGTACGATAATCTTTCGTTGTTTGCCCATTGTGAATCTGTCACCTTTATACTAGGCTAAGGAATGTTGATTTGTCGCCCGTTGTGTGTTTGGAACAGCCAGAATCCAGATAACACTAATGTTGTTCCTTAGCCTGCCACCACACCTACACGGTAACAGATTTTTGTGACCTATTTGTTTTTATAGGTCCATGGTTGTTAGTGGCAGAATAATTTGATGAATATGTTTGAGTAGACCCAAAACTATTAATATATGTTCCTTTTGGTACCCAAACTTGTTTTGTCATTTTATTCTTGTTCCAATAGACATGAAATTTGTTTGTAGAATTCTTAGGAGCCCAAACTTGTATAAATTTTGTGTTCTTGTTTCTATGACTACAATTTTCAACACGATGACCAATTATTTCACATCTAGCAAAGACACTCTTACCTTTTGCATTATCATCAACTTGTGTTTTCCCAAAGCCTAGTCCTTTTCTGTTGTTAGCAAAATGTTGGTTTCCCAATAACATGTTGAATGATTTTTCTCCTCTTGAAAAGTTATTCAGAGATTTCTCAAGATTTTGGACTTTGGTTTTTAGTGTTGTGTTTTCAGTCACAAGTGAGGTGCATCTATTTATAAAATCCTTTTTCCTAGTGTCAATGGTTTCCTTAAGACTCAAGTTTTCTTTTTCAAGATTCTCAAAGCTATTCTTAAGTTTTGATAATTCTGAATCTAAAATTTTACATTTTTTACAGTCTAGGTTTTGAATATTTTCAAGTTCAGTTTCTAACCTAGTGTTTTCATGGACAAGTTCTCTCCTATCAGATTTTAGTTTTTCAATTTTAGATTCAAGAGTATCAATTGTTTTAGTAAGATCATAACACATCAAAATAAGTTCTTTATAAGAATAGTCACTTACCTCACTAGATTCCTCTGAGCTTGCTTCTGAGTCTGATTTTTCCATAAGACACAAATTAGCCTTCTCTGAGCTATTATTCGAAACTTCCTCTCCTTCTTCATCATCCCAAGTCGCTGCAAAGGCCTTCTTCTTCTTTTACTTTCCTTTATTGTTTTTGAGAAGTGGGCATTTTTGTTTGAAGTGGCCAGGCTTCTTGCAGTTATAACAAGTCAATTCATTATTGGAATTGTAAGAATCTTTTGACCTATTACCATTTGTTTTCTTCTTACGTGGCCCGAATCTTGACAATTTTCTAAGATTATTGACAGCCATTGCAAGCTCTTCAATTGGATCTTTTTCTTCTTCATCGCTCTCTTCTTTGCTCTTTAAGGCAATTGTCTTCTTCTTTGATTCGGAGTTGTTGCATTCCTCCTTTGTTTTTAGCTCAAGCTCATATGTCATCAAGTTGCCGATCAACTCCTCTATGCTTAGTTTACTCAGATCTTTCGATTCTTGTATTGCCGTGACTTTTGCCTCAAAGTTCATCGGTAAGACTCGTAGCACCTTCCTTACAAGATCTACCTCAGTGAATACCTTCCCAAGCGCTCTAGCATTGTATACCAAAGTTGAAAAGCATCCAAACATGTCCTTTATGCTCTTGCCTTTGTCCATCACAAAGTTCTCGTATTCATTGCTGAATAGGGCTAGACGAGACTCCTTGACTTGAGAAGTTCCTTCATGTGTCACCTCCAAGGTATGCCAAATTTCCTGCGCAGTTTTACAATGACAAATTCTATTAAATTCATTCTTATCAAGAGCACAGATCAAAGCATTCATGGCTTTAGCATTTGTAGTTTTTAATTTCTTATCGTTAGCGTCCCACCTATCCTTAGGTTTAGGAATCTCAGTGTCACCAACAGTTATAGTGGGAGATTTATAGCTAGTTTCAATAATGTCCCAAACATCATAATCAACAGAACTAAGATAAATACCCATCCTAACTTTCCAATAAGCATAATCATTCCCATTAAACATAGGTGGCCTAGCAATAGATTGCCCCTCAGAAAAAAACATTATTTGGTGTATTCATGACTCTAGAGTTGAAGAAAAATACTGGGCTTTGATACCACTTGTAGGATCTAGATTAACCCTAGAGGGGGGAGTGAATAAGGTTATAGCAAATTTTCTCGAATTAAACACAAAAACAAACTGCAGAGAAGTAAATATGCTGAAAAGTAAATCACGCACAAAATTTACCCAACTTCGGCAACCCCTGCCTACTGCTGCATTCCCAGATTTCTATTAGAATTAAACAGTCTCCTGCTTACAAACACTCTAACATACTCGCAAACCCTGCTACCGCCTATAGAGTTTTGCAAACTCGCAAACCCTGCTTACTGAACTAATCCTAACTAGACAATCTGACACAACCTAAAACCTAGGTGGTAATTTACCAAAATTTGATTCGAAAAGTACAGACTTCAAAAAATAAAAACAAGAGCAAAAGATAAATAGAAAACTCGAAAACAAATCTTTGCCCTTAATTAAAATAACCCCGGCCCAAAAAGAAAAAAAAAATAAAAACTAAAGCCCTGATTAAATTAACAAGGCCGACCCCTTTTATCATCTCTAGCCCGTTCCTTTGCAAAGCTTGTGAAAAATGGTGGCTTCTCTTTCGTTCCTCTTTGCGCTCTGGAATTAGGGCTTGTAATTTGGAGCGCCGATTCTATTTTCTCGATCGAATGATGATTCGATATTCGTTGCTTTTGTCGATCGATTGTTTCTTCGTCTTGCTTCACGGCTACTTCAATTTGCTTGTTCGTTGCCTATGAAATTTTTGGCTTGGTTGCTTTGAGCTTGATTGAATTCGACTTCTCTGGTATGTTTTTCGATCCTTTAGTTATCTAGATTGATTACTTGAATTCGATGCTTTTGAAAGCCGATGATGTTGTGGTTTAAATAGGAGTCGAATTCCTAAATTCACGTTCATCTAATAATTTTTTTGAATTCGTCAATTATTTTGTTTTGGCCATTGATCTTCGTTTGGATGTTTGTGATGAATTCTGACCTTTTAAATTCCTATATTTTCGTTGCTTTGTTACTTGATACTCACGGCTTCGATTTTGAAGCGTTCGATCTTTTCCTTGATCGATACGGTAGAAACTTTCCTCTTTTATTTGGATTTGATTTTTGACTTTTAGTTATTTTTGATTTCGAGAATATTTTCTGGTTGACTATGTTGATTCTTTGGTCTGCATTTACATTTCTTCTGGCTTCTGTGTACTTTGACTATAGATAATCTCGAGTTCATCCCTGTCTTCGGCTTTGACTTTTTTTTGATGATGTTGATCTCACTGTGACCTTGCTTTGTTCACTGTGACTTTGGTTCTTGATATTGTTCGAACTTGTTTTGGTTGACTTCGACATTGACTTTGACTTTGTTAACAACTGTTAACTGCATTTGAACTTGGTATTGTTTCTGTTCTTTGATCCCTTTGCCTCTGGTTATACATCGCGTACCCATACATCTTTGTAGCATTTCATTGGATATCGTTCACTGTTTTGATTTGAAACTGTGTTCATAAGCACTTGAGTTGTTTGCACTGATCATGTTGTCCAGACCTTTGCATATGCTCTCTATAGCATGTATTGTTGTTGGGTTGTTTTGTGTAGCTGGTATCTTTACTTGAATTTCATTTAGCTTGGTGGTTGTTACTTCATTCATGTTGTTGTTGCCTCTTGGAGTTTCAGACCTGTAGCCTTTGTGCATTGAGCTGCATTGATATTCATGTCTGCACTTTGAAATTTTGTAGTTGAACACTAGTTGTGTCTTCATTTAGTAGTTTGTAACTTGCTGTATTGGGTCACTTGAGTCATTGTTCCTGGTCGAGTTCATTGTTCAGTTGTTTTACTGGTGCATTACCTTTGTGGTCTTCATATTCATGTGTGTCTGGTCATGTGTTCTTTGATCTATACATTGAGTTGTACATTGCATTGTCTTTGTCTTTGTGTATTGCCATTCTTTGGTCTCTGACCTGATGTACTTGAGTCTGGTTCATTCAAGTTCAATGTATTTGGTTTGTAGCCAGTTGCCTTTGTAGTTTTGAAGCTTTATTCTTGGTTGAGTTGCATCTCTGGTGTATGCATTGTTTATTCAGTTGAATCAGTTGTAATTGCTGCCATCTTCTTTGGTATGATAGTCTGGATTTGATGTTCTGGTCTTCATGTAGAAGCTTTAGTCTCATTGATGCATTGATCATGCACTGGTTCATGTCCACTGTTATGTGCATACTTGTATATTTGAGTTCGAGTCTTGTATCTTGATTCCTATATATTATCACTGCACACTGGTCTTGATTTCATTGGTGTCATTGGTGCATTTGTGTGCATTGTTATTTATATGTGGATTTGTTTCACTTGTTTGGTTTGAGCTTTGCCTTCATGTCTGGTTTTGTGGTTGAAGTTATTTTGAATTGGTTTGACTTGAGTCTGTGCATTTATTTGGGCTTGCCTGTTCTCATGCTTGAAGTCGTATCCTATACAACTGCCCTATGTTGAATCCAGTTTCAGAACTCGGATTTGACCTTGTGCTGATGACTTGACTTTATTTATATTGCTCTTGAGTTGAATCCGATAATTTGGGTTTGACCTGTGCTCACCTGTCCCTGTAAATTTATCAAGTGTATATATATCGGTGTGCACGGCCTTGTGGCATGTACAGTGATACACTGTGCATGTCACATTGTTCGTGTGTGATGAATTCAAATGATGACGAACAACCCAAATAACTGAGGCACCAATAAAACAAATTTATATTTTGTTTTATACTGCAAAAATATTTTATCTTCAATTTACTGCGTTAATGTATATTTCTGCAGATTGCTCAGATGCTGGATTCACATTGGAATGAAGTTGAAGATAAATACGAGTGTGAGTGATATGTAGTGAGGAACTGATGTAACTATGAAATTTTAATGTAATTGTATTGTGACTGAAATTTTATAGTTATAGTGAGAGCTTGAAATTGTACTATCAAAATTGTAATAAATATTTGTTTGAATAAAATATTTGTTTGAATTCCAATTCTGTGTTATTTATTTTATTTAGCAAATATTTATTTTATCTGTGAAAAATAAAATAGTACAATATCAAATACATTTAAATGAATATATATTATGTTTATTATCATCAAACAAAAATCATATACATGCATATTCAACAGAAATTGGGTCTAAAATTTTAATATGTTTGATTACATGATGAAATTGAATTTTTTTGATTTTTGGGGATTTTTCCTAATTGATTTACTAGGGAAAATAAATTATCTTAAAAGAAGGACTTTTCTGAAATAATTGGTTTTAGTATATGGAAGGGCTCAAACGTTACATATTTATGGTTTTAACCTGATATAAATGCGTTAGTTTTAAACGAAAATTATTTGAAAAGTTTTTATGGCAACCAATCTATGGTATACAAATAGGCAAGTCGTTAGAAAGTAATTACTAAAAGGTGCCGTATTTCATCCTTTAAATCAGAAAAAGGTGTTCCGCCACTGTTAGTAAGCACCTTTCGACTCCTTCGATTCCGCCTCGTCCTAGTCGAAACCAACACAATCGAAACCACCATTGTCACAACCAATACACAGGATATCACTTAGATGGTATGCAGTGGATTGGAAGTAGGGCGGAAGCCTTGGTATCGAAAGGTTAGCTTTCGATGGAGTCGAAACCGTGCTTGTTTTCATCATAAGTTAACATTCTTGCTTTGTTTTACTTAAAGCTTTCGATCTAGTCAAAACATATGATTGCGAAAGAGTTTTATAATTAGCTTTCGAAGAAGGTTGTCATATTTTGTTAAAGTATTAGCTTTCGAAGAAGGTTGTCATATTAGGTTAAAGTATTAGCTTTCGAAGGGGTACCTTTTTCCTTAAACAAAAGCTTTCGAAAGGGTAGGTTCCAACCTAGTCGAAACCCGGCCACTATGCTACCTTTCGACGGTGATGCTTTCGAAAGGTTATCTCCGTTTTAACCAAAGTTAGACACTTCCTAATTTCTTTCGAAGGGGTTGAGGGTTTCAAAGGTTATAGAGTCGAAAGGGGGTTTCGAATCTGTCCTTTGAATTTTTAATTTTTAAAGTCCTTTGCTTTCGACTAGATGGTTCCGACACCATCAACATTTCCCTAAATTTATTTTATTTGGTTTCAAAAGAGATACTTTCATATATAACCATTTTGACTCAAATGATGTTTTTAAAGAGTAAACCCAATGCTTTTAAAAGGGTACTTTATGTGTTTCGAAGCTATGTTTTAAAGAATGTTTTCTTGATACTTTCAAAAAGTATCATTGATTTCGAAAGGTATGTACTTAGAATATTGAAAGAGGTTTTCTGTGCTTTCAAAGGAGGTCATCCAGTGGTTTCGAAAGTGGTGTTTTAAAGTTTCAAAACAAATAACCCATTCTCATTTTTAAAGGAAAACCATGGCATAAATAAAGGTTTTGGAAATATTATTCAAAATTTTATTAACCTATAACCGTATTTTGTGGAAAAGGTGGAATAACCAGTTAGGTTGACCCAATAGTAAATATAATTTAACAGATGTTAAATTCTTAATTAAAGATATTTGAAGGGGCCAATATGTTTACAGTAAGCCCATGAAAACTGTATGATATTGGCCGAGGCTAATAGGTTCATAGTCAGCCCATGAAAACTATGATTTGATACTGGTAGGGGCCAGTTAGCCCATGAAAACTATATCCGGATTAAGATATTGGTAGTCAGCTAATAGATTCCTAGTTAGCTCATGAAAACTAGGATAAGAAATAAGATATTGGAGTTACCAATAGGTTCTTAGTGATCCCATGAAAACTAAATAATTAGACAGGTAGCCCTTAGTATGTAACAGGTTAATAGTAACCCTAGAAACTATAATTAAGACAAATAGTCAGTATGAATGGGGATGGGTAATCCAGAATTGACTTATTTATTTTGCATATCATCATATTGTTTTGAAATACTATGTTTTAACCATTATAAAACCCGTAGAATGTAAATGTTTTAGGATACTAGTGAGGGGAAAACCTATTCCGCTAAGCGGCATGGTCTCACTAGATATCCAAATGGTTTGAGACGGTAAATTATTATTCATACCAGGCTTTATGTTTGATTCAAAGTATTTTTTCCCCATAACTCTCGGGTACTCAATTGAATTTGAGTAGGTTGAGAGTTAAAGTTTCTAAGTGTTCTTTTAGACGATTAAAGCATCCGAAGACATGCAGGAGGCAAGCTTGTTATTAGAGTTCTTTTATTTCCACCGTGTGTTTTGTTTGTAAAGGCAAATGGTTTTCTTGCCTATCCATATACTCTGATCTACCAAGGGGGCATCTTCATACGTCGCTCTTGGCTTATGTTTTAATAATTATATGTCGTCTGAACGTGGTCTGCGAATTGGGATTATGTAATCAATTTGGTATAATTTGAAATAGAATGTGGAATTTGTTTACTGTTTAAATTTTCTCCATATTTGTGTTTCTATGTATCAATGTATATAATATCGTTGTATTTGGTCATCAAGGATTAATAATTAGGGATGAATGCAGCATCCGTAGCTGTTAGTTGGGCCTCAAGTAGGGGATGTTACAGTAATTTCGATGATATTTGAATTTCTCTATAAAAGATTTTTATAAAGGATTTTTATAAGGGATTTTTATAAAGGAGTTTTATAATTATATTATGAGATTTATGGAAAGTATACGAGTCTTATAAATATATTGGATATTTATTAAAGGAGTTTATAAATTATAAAGAGGAATTTATAAAAAGGAGTTTTAGAAATAGAAATGAGTTTTATTAAAAGAGTTTATCAATGGAGTTGGGGTTTTATAAAAGGATTTTTATAGATAACACTTTACAAAAGGAGTTTTATAGATATTATTTCATAAAAGGAATTTGTAAATCTAAAAGAGTTTTGTAAGTATAAGGAGTTTTGTAAAGGCATTTTATAAAGAAGAGACTTATAAAACGACCGAGACCTAAGAATGAGAATCAAGGCAAGGATAGTTTTCTAACCTATCTGATTTCATTATTAATCGAGAGATATTACTATTTGAAATTGGGTAGTGACGGTAAGTATTTATGGTTTAATTTCCATATGACTTGTTTTTCTTACACCTAAAAATGTTTTGGGTTTATTGTTGTAAATGTTTTTAAATGACATTTGTTTGACCCAATTGGGCATGGTTTTGAAAAAGTGAAGTCTTTCTTAATATTTATGAATATACTTATACCGTAGAGATAAATATATGGGTATATTTTCCAAGTACGGAGAATGTAGCATTTTGTGAATATACTTATATTGTTGATATAAAGAGTTGGTTTCCGCTAGTATTTGTCATGCCAAATTTCTTAACTAAGTCTTTGGCATATTTTCTTGATTTACAAAGATTCCATTATTTAATTGTCTTATTTGTAATCCTAAACAGAAGGTTAGTTCTCCCATATTACTCATTTCAAATTCCTAAGTCACTATATATAAAAATTCTTTATTTAACTGTTCGTTTGTTGATCCAAAAGTAATATCATCTACATATATTTGTATAAGTTGAATATCGTTATTATTTCTTTTAATAAAAAGAGCATTATTCACCTTTGCTATTTCAAAATAGGATTGCAATAAATAATATTTTAGCCTATAATACCATGCTCTAGGTGCTTGTTTTAAGCCATATAAATCTTTCTTTAATTTATAAACGTGATTTGGTAGTTTTTCATCTTCAAAAATTGGAGGTTGTTCAACATATACATCTTCTTTAATTAATCCATTTAAAAAGGTGCTTTTGACATCCATTTGAAATAATTTAAAATCATTATGATTTGCAAAAGCAAATAAAATTCTGATAGCCTCTAATCTGGTTACAGGAGCAAAGGTTTTATCAAAATCTATACCTTTTTCTTGATTATAACCTTGAGCAAATAAACATGCTTTATTTCCAACGACTTCCCCTTTTTCATTCATTTTATTTCTATATAACCACTTAGTTCCTGTTATTGTTTTATCTTCAGGTCTTGGGACTAATTCCCAAACATCATTTATAATGAACTAATTCAGTTCTTCTTGCACGGCAAGAACCCAAGAATCATCTAATGATGCTTCCTTTGGATTTTTGGGTTCAATAGTTGAGAAAAAAGCAACATTACTCATTTTATTTAATTGATATTGTTTTTACAACAGATTCTATGTTTTCTAAAAGATTTTCTCTAGGATGAACTTTCAAATATTTTGTTCTTTTATTTGGATGTAAATTTTTGGAGTTATCATTATTTTCAACATTAGCAATTTCATTATTAGTAATTTCATTATCAATATTTTCTTCCTCATCAATATTGGTATTATTAATTTTAAAATTTACAACAAATGAAACATGCAATGATTCTTTGATGGTGTTAGTTATGTGTAACAGCCCGCCAATCCGTACACGGAAAGACACGCCATTATTAAGAAAGAAAGAGGTGAGAAAATAGAAAAGATAGGGAAGAAAGAAGAAACAACATCAGAATCTCAACAGCGGAACGAATAAAATATAATATATCACGTAAGAGAATACATAGTATCATATACATCAGAGTCACACCGATAATACAACACATACTAGACAGTTATAAACACCTGTCTAGTTAATACAACTCGATACAACTCACAACATCACAAAGATACAACACAGCGGAAATACATATAAATACTACACAGCGGAACCAATATATCTATCTACAACGCTGAAGCCTCCTGCTCCATTGCTCCTTCCGAATTCGTCAAAGCTAACCTGAATCCCTTGGCTACCCGTAAAAATTTGGGTACCCGAGAGTTTAGGAAAAACAGAAATAAACTCCGGGTCAGACATGGGTCTGGTATGAGTAAACGGTTAAAGTTGCTTAACTTTAAAAATCCTTTGGAAAACAAAAGGTATCACGTAAGACATCCCACACATAAACATGGAAATGTTTTTACCTTACGCTAAGCAAAACATTTGATAGGAAATCCGGTGATATTATAATAGTGTCTAGGGTTTTCAAGTAAAATACAGAAATAGCTGAAATGCTTACATCTCACATTCCAACATAGTTGGGCACAATCAAAACGTACGGCACTTATTGGAGATTGGATTCCATACAATGGCTGGGCTACTGGGGTACCGCCCGTCACAGTACCTGGCCTAGATCAGCGTACCGAGGACCCATCCTAAGTCCCCTGCAACACAAGGCCGGACCCATCCCTTACTGGATAGTTCCGAATAAAATCACCCCACGGTTGGGATCCACAACCGCACACTAAGCCGAAATAAAAAGGGACATCTAGACAGGGATGACCTTACTCTCAAGTGGGTGCTACCCACGAAGCCTTGCTGCACCTCCCCTGTTTTAGCCATTACCGGTTGATGAGGCTTGAGGCTACGATTACCTTTAGAGAACGCATCTCTTAGAATGCTCATCGTCCACCTGACGATGTGCTGAAAGCATTCAATCCATACAAGTTCGTTCCGGGTTCGAACGAAACCGAAGGCATTATCTCGTTACACTCATTTTGGAATCACCCTCAGAGTTAACGACAATAACCCTTGCACTCTGAATCTTCATCTTCACTTGAGATTCACGACCTATCGTTAATTTGGATCGATGTGGTATTCGGGTCTCCAGACCTAGAATCCCGGTATACGGAAATCGGATCCCGGTCTCATCGAAATCCAAACCGTATCTTTTAAGGCCAAGTTGTTTTAAAGTTAAAACAATTCAATTCAATATTATCTATATACTCACAGATAGATAAATCTCAATATCACAGATAGATAATCCACAATATCACAGATAGATAATTCACAATATCATCATAAATAGAAAATCCATATCACACAGCATCCATATCTGAGATCTCAAACCCTTCAAGGCAAACAATATCATCCATCCATACACAAGCAAGGATAAATAATCACACCATTTATAATTAATTTAAAATGAATTAAATTAATTATCTCATTTCAAATTAATTTAAAATGAATTAAATTAATTACTTCTTCTCTAATTAATTTAAAGTAAATCAAATTAATTACTTTATCTTATAAATCCTGCTTACAAAATCATTAATTAATTACAAATCAATTAATTAATCATTCTCCAACTTCCATTTTAATTAATCATCTTGGATTAACTAACCTTTAATTACATTCCAGTAATTACTCTTTAATTAATTTCACAAATTAATTATTCTTAACCATTCACAGTAATTAACCATTAATTACTTCATCAATTACATTTATTAACGAACCTTAATAAATTACTTCCATAAATTAATTAACTATAATTAATTACATTAATCCTTAATTAATTACATTAATTAATTAACTTCTATTAATCACTTTCATTTATCAACCTAAATCATATACAGGAATTTCCATCTTGAAATTACTTATCTTAATTAATTAACTTCTTAATTAATTATATAAACCCTTATTATTTATTACACCAAGTAATAAATCTTTAATTACTTCTACAAAGTAATCCTACTTTAATTACTTCCCATTAAGTAATTTCCTTCATCTAATTACATCCTGTAATTATTCATTAATTACTTTGCTAAGTAATTATACCTTTCAATTTCATTAAGTATTCATACTTAATTAACCATCAAGTGGTTATCTTTAATTAATTTACAATTAATTATCTTGAATCAATCACATTCATTTGATCCATTACAATTGATAATTCATTTCTTAATTGCCCTTTTCAACAAATTTATAAATCTTTAATTACAGATTAATTATTCTTTTAATTATTAATATATAAACCTTAATTATCAATTAATAAGATTTAATCACAATTTAATTAATCCTTAATTAAGCTTTATAGATTAATTATTCCTTATTCATTAACCAATTTATTTATTTCTAAAACTCAATTACCAACTAAGTACTTCTTATTTTCCAATTAATCAACCTTTAATTTCTTAATTAATAAATCCCTAATTCATTAATCTCTAATTATTAGTTAATCAATCACAATCATTAATTAATTAAATTAATTAATTATCCTTGAATTAATCACTTAATTAACCTTTATTCTTAATTAATTAATTTAATTAGTTATATTTAATTCCTTAATTAACTTAATTAACTTCAAAGATAATAAATCTTCTTTTAACTTAAGATAAACATTTTCTTAATTACCATATACATTTAAACCCTTTTATCTTAAAATTAACTTTCATAACATTTATAAAGTAAGGTATAAAGTTTTAACAAAATTTGTTTTTAAATTTCAAAATCTTATTTTTAAAACTTTTATAAAACTGGGCTTTCCCTTCGAGTCATATCCGAATGATACTCGGGTCTATCCCGAGTCTTCCCTACTTCTTCCCCTTCCTTTTAAAACTTAGTTAAATTAACAATTTAAAACTGAAGCTATTCCCCAACACTCGAGCACGACTCGAGTCGAAACCCCAAAACCCCGAGCCCATCTTCGAGTAAACTCCCCAGATTCTCGAGCAAATCTCACGAGCAGCTCGTCTTTCCCAAATTAAAACTACCCAGATACGAAATGCACGTACACGTGCACAGGAGTTCGCCAGCGCTCCGATCATGGCCACCACCTTCAACATGTCGTCCCCGACCTATACGAGCATCACGAACATCCAAGACTAAGAATCAATGACGAGAACGAAATCGAGCATTCCAGTTCCTACCTGGGACTCGAACACCTCCACCAAAAGCACTTCGCCAGCGTTCCTCAGACCACCGGAGGAGCTCCGACTCCGTCTACACCACCTTAACGCGCTACTCTTACATCCTCTAGAACCCCACGCAGCTCGATGCATCAGAGGTGACGAGATCACCTCATTTCCCAGTCATGTCCAAATTCGAAACGAAAACCTAATTCGACCTCGTTTCTCCAATTCGTGCAATAGAAAAATCATTCGTCAATTTTCTCGAAATCATAGATGCTCGAGCTTGCTTCAAACCAAATCTTAGCATTTAAGATTTGTTCGATCGTCATAATTTGATCAAAATGCTAATTTTATTCAAATTCAATTTACTCTTGAAATACTAAACTAAAAATCTTCGTTTTAGTTTTATAAATCCTAATTTGCAAAGTATATTCGAATTTACATCCTGAAACAACAAATTTCCATGATGGGTTTTTAACATGCTTTTTAAAAATTCCACTGTTCTTTCTATTTTACAGTTAAACATCATATATTTATTTCTTAACTTCATTTTTTTAAGTATAATCTAAGACTAAACAACAATTCTTGTTTGATAACTAGATCATAATAAGGATCAGAGAAACAAGAATGGATTGGAATTAAGTTTAAATTCTGAAATATGGAACAGAGCAGTGGTATTCACATCAGACATGCACACAAGAATACCATCACATACAGAATCATAT
This sequence comes from Allium fistulosum, assembly GCA_030737815.1. NCBI lineage: Eukaryota > Viridiplantae > Streptophyta > Magnoliopsida > Asparagales > Amaryllidaceae > Allium > Allium fistulosum. Next base: position 684,568,311 of record CM060905.1, on the reverse strand, counting down.
ACATAGATATACACATGCAGGTTAACATTATCACAAATATTTCACGAGCAACCATCATTAACTTATTTAAATTTTTAAATAAAGATGTTTACTCACCAGGTTCAAAATGAAGAACAGAGGCTAGAACTTGGAACTGGAAATGAAAACTTGAAACTTGAAAAGCTTTGTCTCCATGCTTTAAAAAGAATGGTTTACTTGCTTCTTTAAAAACTGAAAGCTTTAAAATACAGGAACTTTGAAAGCTTGCTTCCCTTTTGAAAACTGGTTATAAAGTTTGTTTTGCAGTGTTTTGGAAAGAGTTTTCAGGGAGAAGAAGAATGTTTCAGGTTTTTGGTTTTCTTTGTTTACATAGTTCGAATGAATGGTTTAAATGAAAATGGAAACTGATATAAAATATAACAAGTGCAGGCTGAAAAGAAGGGGTAACTGGTACACATGCATAAATGAGGCAGCCATACTTATTTTTTTTCCAGGTATGAAGGCTGAGATAAAGCAATTTGTACACTAGCATTAATTAAGCATGTTGCATTTACATCCCATATTTAATTTCGTGTACTATGTTTTCTCTGGCCTGCAAAACTTGAGGCTGAAGTATGTATTCCATACTTGACTTGATCTCCTACTACATGCATTTATAAAGGTGATAGGGTGTGTATATTACTATGCAGGTATATGTTTTTTTATTTATTTATTTTGTACATCTTGAGTATATTTTATTTTGTTTTAGACTTGCCTATCTACAATGCTATAGTACATGCATTTCTATATCTAATTTGGTTTGCCTCCAAGGCTCCATTGCCATAGTACAAATATTTATTTAACGCTGTACTCTTGTATGTATTTTACTTTGTTTTAGACTTATTTCTTTTTGCATATACGTCTACATGTTTATAAAACCATTCATTTGCAGGTACCATCTTGTATATCTTATTTGTATTTTACATGACTACTTATTTTTATTTCTATCTATAACTTAATGTATTTAACTAATATATTTTCTATTTTAAACTTAACTTACCAAACACTTTATTTATATTTATTTATTTATTTATTTTATTTATTTATTTACTTATGTTAAGTATGTTTATAAGTTTATATATTAATACTTACTTTTATGACCATATATTGGTTTTATATTTATATTTAATATTGACAAGATTATTTCAAATTAAACATTATTACCAAAATTACATCATATTATTATATATATCAAAAGTGAATAGGCAGAACTTTATTAAAATTTAAGATAGATTTTATTGTAATTAAATTGGGACACTTTTTATTTTAAATCCTCAAATTATAATTTTCTTCTAAACACATAAATATACACATAAATATAAACATTTATATAACACTTATTAAATTAGAAATAATAGGACTATTTAAATTTATATAAAAAATATCCCAGATTAAATTTGTAACTAATTATTCTGATTTAAAATCAATTTATAACCATATTTTAAAACATCACATTATTAATTTATCTGTTATTTATATTTGAAAATAACAATTTTATCAATTTTAAATAATTTAAATAAGAGATTATCCCATTTTAAATTCCTTGAAATTCCGGGATGTCACATTCCTTCCCCCTTAAAAAGAATTTCGTCCTCGAAATTTAAAACAAAAGATAATCCAAAGTTTTATTTTATTTCAACCAATTTAGCATACATATCGGCCATATACAACCATTCAAATAAATTCAATCAACAAACAATCCAATCAATAAACAACACTAGCTATTCGGACATAGATCCGGATAAGCTTCCTAAAAATTTCTCGAGTTTCCCAGGTATAGATACTGGAATACTCGCTCTACTGAATCCAAACTAGCTTCACTACTGAGCTACTGAGCTCCTACTCAACTAGATCTATAAAACAAGACAGGACATCAGACAACAGACAAGTCTGACTCAACAATCAAAACTCCCTGAATGCTGGTTCCAAAACCAGTGATAGACTTACACGTATTCCCTCAGAGATACGTGAGACACAAGGAATCCCAGTTCTCCAAACTGGCAATTCACTCCTGAAATCCAAAACTCTTATCCTTACCAGAATACAGAAAGATCCAATATACTCCGGAGCTAACCTCACAGTCTTACCCAATCTTATTGCTCCCTTTACCGAAGAAAATCTCAACAACATCGAAGTCTCCAACTTCGAATTCCAACTTCTTCCGTCTCTTATCCACAATAATCCTTTGACGATCCTGGACTGCCTACATCCTTTCCCTACCAGCCAAAACTTTGTTGATGCTTCAATAACCAACTGGATCAGAATAACTCAACCAAAAAGATTCTCTCCAGATTTACCCAATCATTCCGAATACAACTCTACTCTACCATCATCAGTAGATACAACTCACTTCTCCTATCCGAAAAAGACAAAACATATGCACTGCCAATCTGGCCTCAAATCCAGAAAATTCCTATAGAAATTCTCTAATCACAGAACACTGCAACTTCCGATTGCTTCCACTCTAAAACAACTGCCACCATGCTTCCGCTGCACAACTCTGATCTGAAGTAGATGAGAATGTCGATGAATTTGAGAAAAAATCCCAACCAACACCTCCAGGACACACAACATCAGATCCACCCCAAACAGAAACAAACTGCTCAAAGAAACATATGAGTCCTCAGTCAAGGGTACTGTCTTCAGCTACCCTTAGCTAGAAGAAACACGAAACTAGATACAGAGGAGAAAACACAAACGCTCCACCGAATCTTCCTAAGAAACCATCGGTACCACTCCTGGAATCCAGTCGATACCAACTAAATCTCCAGATGCTGACAAAACTCTGACTTCCTGCAGACATCCAGAAAAAAAATCACTGACAAACCAAGAGAACACTCAGATTATCGCAAGTCACTTTTACGATCAATCTAGCCTAACTCCAAAGAAAACTGCTCTCTCTCAACCAGTCAGAATAGCTTACGCTTATGAAGCCAATCCGTCGAAGAAACGGAACCACTCTGCTGCTTCTGAAATTACCTCGAGAAAATATGCCAAGCCAGAAGACTTCCTAGACGGCACAGAGAGCACTCCGAGCTACAATACTGACCCAAATGCCCAAAACTTCCCATCCAAAGCTCTTCGAGAAACTCGGAACACAAACCAAACAGAAACACCCTGCTGAACACAGCCACAATCACCGAAGCAGGCACACTGCCACAACTCCGAAATAGGCACACTTCCTTATCTTGTTCCAAAGAAAACATCTTCAGAAACATCCATAGTCACTGTGTCTCATCACACAGCTACAACATCCTGGGGTATCAAGATATCATGACTTACTTCTGTCCAACCGACAGATCCAAACTCTCAAAAATCCGCTCACGCGAGCGCGATCAACTTGCACTTAAATGATGAACTCCGAATCCTTCACAGGTTTCCTTCAGAGATCAACAAAATCCTTACATCAACAAAGCTTACTCGAGACGGTATTAGGTCTACAGTCTCGACAGATACACTTCCAACCACAACAAACTCCAACCATTGGTAGTCGTGTTACACACACCACTACCAAGTCTACCTTTATAAATTATATTGGAAACCCGAACAGGTTACCCAACAGATAGGTAGAAATAAATAAATATATATATATATAGATAAAAATTACAAGTACGCTCTCTCGAGAAAGATACTACTCTAGAGCTTAGGTATTCGCTCAACCTATTGCTCTGATACCACTGTAACGGCCCGCCAATCCGTACACGGAAAGACACGCCATTATTAAGAAAGAAAGAGGTGAGAAAATAGAAAAGATAGGGAAGAAAGAAGAAACAACATCAGAATCTCAACAGCGGAACGAATAAAATATAATATATCACGTAAGAGAATACATAGTATCATATACATCAGAGTCACACCGATAATACAACACATACTAGACAGTTATAAACACCTGTCTAGTTAATACAACTCGATACAACTCACAACATCACAGAGATACAACACAGCGGAAATACATATAAATACTACACAGCGGAACCAATATATCTATCTACAACGCTGAAGCCTCCTGCTCCATTGCTCCTTCCGAATTCGTCAAAGCTAACCTGAATCCCTTGGCTACCCGTAAAAATTTGGGTACCCGAGAGTTTAGGAAAAACAAAAATAAACTCCGGGTCAGACATGGGTCTGGTATGAGTAAACGGTTAAAGTTGCTTAACTTTAAAAATCCTTTGGAAAACAAAAGGTATCACGTAAGACATCCCACACATAAACATGGAAATGTTTTTACCTTACGCTAAGCAAAACATTTGATAGGAAATCCGGTGATATTATAATAGTGTCTAGGGTTTTCAAGTAAAATACAGAAATAGCTGAAATGCTTACATCTCACATTCCAACATAGTTGGGCACAATCAAAACGTACGGCACTTATTGGAGATTGGATTCCATACAATGGCTGGGCTACTGGGGTACCGCCCGTCACAGTACCTGGCCTAGATCAGCGTACCGAGGACCCATCCTAAGTCCCCTGCAACACAAGGCCGGACCCATCCCTTACTGGATAGTTCCGAATAAAATCACCCCACCGTTGGGATCCACAACCGCACACTAAGCCGAAATAAAAAGGGACATCTAGACAGGGATGACCTTACTCTCAAGTGGGTGCTACCCACGAAGCCTTGCTGCACCTCCCCTGTTTTAGCCATTACCGGTTGATGAGGCTTGAGGCTACGATTACCTTTAGAGAACGCATCTCTTAGAATGCTCATCGTCCACCTGACGATGTGCTGAAAGCATTCAATCCATACAAGTTCGTTCCGGGTTCGAACGAAACCGAAGGCATTATCTCGTTACACTCATTTTGGAATCACCCTCAGAGTTAACGACAATAACCCTTGCACTCTGAATCTTCATCTTCACTTGAGATTCACGACCTATCGTTAATTTGGATCGATGTGGTATTCGGGTCTCCAGACCTAGAATCCCGGTATACGGAAACCGGATCCCGGTCTCATCGAAATCCAAACCGTATCTTTTAAGGCCAAGTTGTTTTAAAGTTAAAACAATTCAATTCAATATTATCTATATACTCACAGATAGATAAATCTCAATATCACATATAGATAATCCACAATATCACAGATAGATAATTCACAATATCATCATAAATAGATAATCCATATCACACAGCATCCATATCTGAGATTTCAAACCCTTCAAGGCAAACAATATCATCCATCCATACATAAGCAAGGATAAATAATCACACCATTTATAATTAATTTAAAATGAATTAAATTAATTATCTCATTTCAAATTAATTTAAAATGAATTAAATTAATTACTTCTTCTCTAATTAATTTAAAGTAAATCAAATTAATTACTTTATCTTATAAATCCTGCTTACAAAATCATTAATTAATTACAAATCAATTAATTAATCATTCTCCAACTTCCATTTTAATTAATCATCTTGGATTAACTAACCTTTAATTACATTCCAGTAATTACTCTTTAATTAATTTCACAAATTAATTATTCTTAACCATTCACAGTAATTAACCATTAATTACTTCATCAATTACATTTATTAACGAACCTTAATAAATTATTTCCATAAATTAATTAACTATAATTAATTACATTAATCCTTAATTAATTACATTAATTAATTAACTTCTATTAATCACTTTCATTTATCAACCTAAATCATATACAGGAATTTCCATCTTGAAATTACTTATCTTAATTAATTAACTTCTTAATTAATTATATAAACCCTTATTATTTATTACACCAAGTAATAAATCTTTAATTACTTCTACAAAGTAATCCTACTTTAATTACTTCCCATTAAGTAATTTCCTTCATCTAATTACATCCTGTAATTATTCATTAATTACTTTGCTAAGTAATTATACCTTTCAATTTCATTAAGTATTCATACTTAATTAACCATCAAGTGGTTATCTTTAATTAATTTACAATTAATTATCTTGAATCAATCACATTCATTTGATCCATTACAATTGATAATTCATTTCTTAATTGCCCTTTTCAACAAATTTATAAATCTTTAATTACAGATTAATTATTCTTTTAATTATTAATATATAAACCTTAATTATCAATTAATAAGATTTAATCACAATTTAATTAATCCTTAATTAAGCTTTATAGATTAATTATTCCTTATTCATTAACCAATTTATTTATTTCTAAAACTCAATTACCAACTAAGTACTTCTTATTTTCCAATTAATCAACCTTTAATTTCTTAATTAATAAATCCCTAATTCATTAATCTCTAATTATTAGTTAATCAATCACAATCATTAATTAATTAAATTAATTAATTATCCTTGAATTAATCACTTAATTAACCTTTATTCTTAATTAATTAATTTAATTAGTTATATTTAATTCCTTAATTAACTTAATTAACTTCAAAGATAATAAATCTTCTTTTAACTTAAGATAAACATTTTCTTAATTACCATATACATTTAAACCCTTTTATCTTAAAATTAACTTTCATAACATTTATAAAGTAAGGTATAAAGTTTTAACAAAATTTGTTTTTAAATTTCAAAATCTTATTTTTAAAACTTTTATAAAACTGGGCTTTCCCTTCGAGTCATATCCGAATGATACTCGGGTCTATCCCGAGTCTTCCCTACTTCTTCCCCTTCCTTTTAAAACTTAGTTAAATTAACAATTTAAAACTGAAGCTATTCCCCAACACTCGAGCACGACTCGAGTCGAAACCCCAAAACCCCGAGCCCATCTTCGAGTAAACTCCCCAGATTCTCGAGCAAATCTCACGAGCAGCTTGTCTTTCCCAAATTAAAACTACCCAGATACGAAATGCACGTACACGTGCATAGGAGTTCGCCAGCGCTCCGATCATGGCCACCACCTTCAACATGTCGTCCCCGACCTATACGAGCATCACGAACATCCAAGACTAAGAATCAATGACGAGAACGAAATCGAGCATTCCAGTTCCTACCTGGGACTCGAACACCTCCACCAAAAGCACTTCGCCAGCGTTCCTCAGACCACCGGAGGAGCTCCGACTCCGTCTACACCACCTTAACGCGCTACTCTTACATCCTCTAGAACCCCACGCAGCTCGACGCATCAGAGGTGACGAGATCACCTCATTTCCCAGTCATGTCCAAATTCGAAACGAAAACCTAATTCGACCTCGTTTCTCCAATTCGTGCAATAGAAAAATCATTCGTCAATTTTCTCGAAATCATAGATGCTCGAGCTTGCTTCAAACCAAATCTTAGCATTTAAGATTTGTTCGATCATCATAATTTGATCAAAATGCTAATTTTATTCAAATTCAATTTACTCTTGAAATACTAAACTAAAAATCTTCGTTTTAGTTTTATAAATCCTAATTTGCAAAGTATATTCGAATTTACATCCTGAAACAACAAATTTCCATGATGGGTTTTTAACATGCTTTTTAAAAATTCCACTGTTCTTTCTATTTTACAGTTAAACATCATATATTTATTTCTTAACTTCATTTTTTTAAGTATAATCTAAGACTAAACAACAATTCTTGTTTGATAACTAGATCATAATAAGGATCAGAGAAACAAGAATGGATTGGAATTAAGTTTAAATTCTGAAATATGGAACAGAGCAGTGGTATTCACATCAGACATGCACACAAGAATACCATCACATACAGAATCATATACATAGATATACACATGCAGGTTAACATTATCACAAATATTTCACGAGCAACCATCATTAACTTATTTAAATTTTTAAATAAAGATGTTTACTCACCAGGTTCAAAATGAAGAACAGAGGCTAGAACTTGGAACTGGAAATGAAAACTTGAAACTTGAAAAGCTTTGTCTCCATGCTTTAAAAAGAATGGTTTACTTGCTTCTTTAAAAACTGAAAGCTTTAAAATACAGGAACTTTGAAAGCTTGCTTCCCTTTTGAAAACTGGTTATAAAGTTTGTTTTGCAGTGTTTTGGAAAGAGTTTTCAGGGAGAAGAAGAATGTTTCAGGTTTTTGGTTTTCTTTGTTTACATAGTTCGAATGAATGGTTTAAATGAAAATGGAAACTGATATAAAATATAACAAGTGCAGGCTGAAAAGAAGGGGTAACTGGTACACATGCATAAATGAGGCAGCCATACTTATTTTTTTTCCAGGTATGAAGGCTGAGATAAAGCAATTTGTACACTAGCATTAATTAAGCATGTTGCATTTACATCCCATATTTAATTTTGTGTACTATGTTTTCTCTGGCCTGCAAAACTTGAGGCTGAAGTATGTATTCCATACTTGACTTGATCTCCTACTACATGCATTTATAAAGGTGATAGGGTGTGTATATTACTATGCAGGTATATGTTTTTTTATTTATTTATTTTGTACATCTTGAGTATATTTTATTTTGTTTTAGACTTGCCTATCTATAATGCTATAGTACATGCATTTCTATATCTAATTTGGTTTGCCTCCAAGGCTCCATTGCCATAGTACAAATATTTATTTAACGCTGTACTCTTGTATGTATTTTACTTTGTTTTAGACTTATTTCTTTTTGCATATACGTCTACATGTTTATAAAACCATTCATTTGCAGGTACCATCTTGTATATCTTATTTGTATTTTACATGACTACTTATTTTTATTTCTATCTATAACTTAATGTATTTAACTAATATATTTTCTATTTTAAACTTAACTTACCAAACACTTTATTTATATTTATTTATTTATTTATTTTATTTATTTATTTACTTATGTTAAGTATGTTTATAAGTTTATATATTAATACTTACTTTTATGACCATATATTGGTTTTATATTTATATTTAATATTGACAAGATTATTTCAAATTAAACATTATTACCAAAATTACATCATATTATTATATATATCAAAAGTGAATAGGAAGAACTTTATTAAAATTTAAGATAGATTTTATTGTAATTAAATTGGGACACTTTTTATTTTAAATCCTCAAATTATAATTTTCTTCTAAACACATAAATATACACATAAATATAAACATTTATATAACACTTATTAAATTAGAAATAATAGGACTATTTAAATTTATATATAAAATATCCCAGATTAAATTTGTAACTAATAATTCTGATTTAAAATCAATTTATAACCATATTTTAAAACATCACATTATTAATTTATCTGTTATTTATATTTGAAAATAACAATTTTATCAATTTTAAATAATTTAAATAAGAGATTATCCCATTTTAAATTCCTTGAAATTCCGGGATGTCACATTATGGTTTGAAAATTCTCTAAGCTTTGCTTCTATTAGAATAACCAAGAAAAATACCTTTATCCGATTTAGCATCAAATTTGTCTAAGTTTTCTTTAGTAATTAATATAAAACATTTACTATTAAAAATTCGAATATATGATACTTTAGGCTTTTTATTATAAAATAATTCATAAGGAGTTTTTTGAGTCAAAGGTCTTATTGGAATTCTGTTTAAAATTTAACATGTTGTAGCAACTGGTTTAGTCCAAAAACTTTTAGGTAATTAACTATCGTTTAACATTGTTCCAGCACATTCCTGTATAGTTCTAGTTTTATGTTCTACTACTCCATTTTGTTGTGGTTTTCTTGAAAATGAAAAGATACGTGTTATTCCTTTCTTATTACATAAGTTTTCAAAATTATCATTTTCGAATTCACCTCCATGATCGCTCCTAATCATTTTAATTTTAGTTAACATTTGATTTTGAATTCTTTTAGCAAAAATTTTAAAATTTTCAAAAGCATCACTTTTATGTTTTAAGAAGATTGGCCATGTAAATCTAGAAAAATCATCTATTGTTACAAAGACATATCTGTTGTGATCTTATGATTGTATTTGCGATGGTCCCAAAATGTAACGACTTGAAATTTTATCACTTTGATTTTTGGAATACTTAATTAGTTTTAAATATTCAATTTGGGTTTCCTATAATAAAATCTATGTTTCAAATAATCGTTCGATTTTCGATATCGCATCTTTAATTTAATTTATAGATTTTTCCATAATTTTTAATTTGGAAAATAAATAAACTTTCGTTTGACGTATTTTACGGCAAATGGGAACATTTTTGACACTTCACATAATAAGATAACTTGTCTATTTTATTGTTGTTTTGAGATCCTATCACATTTTTATACGTGATCGTACTTTGTAAAGACCCAGTTTTCAGTCGTTTGGATTTAGAATATTTCATTGAATGTAAATACTGAGAATATGAATACTATAAGTTAAAACAGTTAATTAATGGAATATTGAGTCTAATATGGATAAAAATAATTTACAATGTTATTTTAAATTCTATTTTAATTAGAATAGAGATAGTAAACTTTTAAAATTGAATTAAAAGTTAATTTATAGAAATTGGAAATTTTAATATTTAATTAACATGTAAAAATAGTTATTTTTCATACTGTCTTGGATTTCGAAAAAACTAGTTTCATTGGATCCGTAATGTTATATTATTGTAGGATTTAAAATTTTGTATCAATCGGACTTATGGTTTGGTCGTGCGAAGCTGAAACGCGTAGAAATTTATTTAAATAAATTTAATTAAAATAACTTGATTCGAAAACCTATCTTCCAAATACGATGGAATTTTCTCCCGATATACATTCCATTGTGTTCAGAATAGGAGTAAAACATTATGAATGCCAGGCGGCACGCTTCGTTTGGAGTTCGGAAAATATTCGGTGGCATAGTGATTTATATTGCCTATAAATATAGGACCATACCCTTCATGTTTGAGACAACCCTAGGGTTTCCTTAGCCTAGCCGCCGTTTGTAATTTAATGGCCGAAATTAGCCTAGCTTCCACCCTCATTTTCTCTCCTTCTATCGACTTTTTGGCTTCAACATCTTAATGAAAATTGTAGAGCACGATGAGATCTACCGAACCAACGGTGGAATTTTGTTGTAATGACTTGGATTTGCCAAATTTTAAAGATAAAGAGAGCACGTTCGTGCATGCTTTTCTAGGGTAGGGAAGGGCCAAGTTCAACATTGCTCTGGCCAGTGATGGAGCTCGCGATGAGCTTTCATGTGGTGGTCGCCGATCATGTTCGAGTTTGTCGAAGGAGGAGCATAATTTGAGTGATTAACGGCGGCCAATGGGTTTCTTATGCATGCGATTTTTTACCTGGGTTTGAACATGTTCAAGAAGGAAGGGAAAAGGATATGCGGCTGAGATTTGATCCAAGGGATGAGCGGCCCAGATAGTGTTTAGGTTAAATATTAATAAAAAAAATTTGTAAATAAATTTATATATTAAATAGTGTAATCTTTAAAATGCTATAACTTCTCCATGCGAGGTCGAAATTTGACAAAACAAGCGGTGATGGAATCGTGGCGACAAGCACTACAATATGGAATCAATTTAGAGTTGATTGGAGCTAACTAAATTTTTAGGTTAAATCGAACGTCGTTCGATTTGATTTAAAATTGAAAACTCAAGGTGAGTGTTTTATAACGCTAAAAAATACTAGGATATTTTTATGATAGTTAAACTTGAAATTACAAAGTGATAAAAATTTAATGGTCGTTGTTTGAAAATTTAATTGTCATGTAAATTAACTATTAAAAATAAAGATTGACAGTAAGATTTTAAATTGGGATTTAATTGCCAGTAGACTACCTAATATTAATAACTATGAAATGGTTGTGAATTATTTTGGCTATTTGGATGATTGATTGTGATGGATGCCAATTGATTGATATTTGGATGATTGATGTTTATTTATTTTTATATATATCCTGTTATCACCTTGAAAATTATTTACAGTACATAAACTGTAAATTGAATTATTACGAATGAATTAAGAAATAGGTTGAAACGATATATACCTATGACCAGTGTTTTAAATCTCGGATTTTGGCCAATATCTCGGGAAAATATCTCGGCTATCTCGGACGATATTTAAAACACTTATAACTAAATAGGCTGCCAAATCTCGGATTTTGGCTGATATCTCGGATTTTTCATCTCGGCCATCTCGGGGAGATTTAAAAGCCTGCCTATGACATCGTGATTTGGATTGAAATGGTACCTATCCATCCTTGAAATTAAATTAAAATAACTGATGACTTGGCCATAGGATAGAAAATTATATATGAACACCGGATTGGTTATACTAAATGATTTTAAAAATTTTGATTCGAAATTATTTAAATGATTTGATTTAAAGGAGTAATAAATCGAATTTATGGAAATCGAAATATTTTCGAACTTGAGCTCAAAATTTTAAAATTTTAATTTGGCAATGAAATTGTTTAAATAATCGAAGTTGAGATTTTGAAGTATAATTGGAATATGATTTGAATTTTAGAAATTGATTTGTTTAAAGGATTGGACTTTTATTCGAACTTTGAGTATTGCTAAGTAAAAGTGATATAAAAATGATATTTTGAAATTGAGCTTGGAATCGAATTATATTTGAATATTAGGATTTTAAACTGAATATTGAAGGTAAATTTGATTTAAGTGTTTTGAATCGATATTTTGAAAATCGAGCTCTAAATCGATATAAATTGAGATTGAAATTGAATTAATTGGATTTCAAAGTGGAATTGAATTACTTTGGAATCGAAGTTGAAATTGATTTGAATTGAAATCGAAATTGAATCAATCGAATGGAAATTGGAATTGATTAGAACTAGGAAGTTGGAATTGAATCGGTTTGACTTTGAAGCTATTTTCAATAAAATTATTTTAATATAAACTGTTTAGAATCTATCTTCTCTGTAACAACCCAAAATTTAACCCGTAATAATTAATTTGTTAATTAGTTAAATAATAAAATAACTTTGTGAAATTATCAGAATCAAGCTACGAAAGTTTCACCATTGTGTCCGTGGTAATTTTCTGGTCAATTTCCATATATAAAACGTCCAAAACCAAGCTAATATGACCAAATTATAAAATAAACAAAATAAGCAGAAATAATATATATATATATATATATATACACAGGTCGACCAGCCGGTCGACCTGGGCAAGGGGGCAGTCGACCCACCTTGCTTTTTGGCAAGCGAACGAACGTTCCAGAACCCCTAACCGACGTATTTTGCATCGTTTTAACTGATCCGGTCCCTCCGTTTCTGCATCCGATGGCCCCTATTCAGCCTATGACGTGGTTGCATCCTATTCAATCTCCAACTCTAACGGTCCGAGATCCACTTCCACACCTATAAATAGACCCCTAGACCTAACACCTTTTCTAATTCTAGGTTTTCTCCAATTGGGTTGGCTTTTCTAGGAAGGGCCCAAAATGGAATAATTTTTCCAAAGTAGAAAATCGTTATAAGTGAAATTATTTTACAACTCCAACTGGATCCGGGAAGACCAAAGGAAGAGCATTGGACCAAAGGTGAGTGATTGTAATTATTTTAAGATTTCTTTAAGTAATTTAAAATAATAGGATTTCCAATAGTTGTAGTTTTACTACGATTTTTGGAATAGCCTTTTTAGTTGTTTATTTACAGTTTTTAGAATTATTTTCAATCTATTTTCTTTCAGCTATTCTATTAAGTAATTTTAGTTTATTTCTGTTAATTATAATTTATTACTGTTAAGCATAGCCTTTTTATTTATTTACAGTTTATTTACAGTATTTAATTTTAATTACTGTTATTTATTTCTTATTTGCATCTTTTTCGACGTTTTGGATTTTATGCAAGCGCTATTCTCTTCATCCCCTTTTTCTTCGCGTATGGGTTAGAATAAATTAAACGCGAATATGTATTATGTAAGTAAGAATATTGAATGAAGAAAATAAGATGTAAATTATAAAGACTCTAATAAATAATGGAATTGGACTGAAATTACGCCTAATTATAATTAGAATTGGACTAATTAAAGATAATTGGCATAGTTTAACTTAGAATTATAACTAAATAGAGTAAAAGATGAAGTAAGCTTATTTTCACACATAGACCTTGGGTTAAGTAATAAGCATGATTATAACGTAGGTTATAATAAGGAATAGAACATAATGAGGCTTATTTTAAGACATAGGATAAATTAATAAGCAAAGATAGTAGGGATAAATTGTAAAGGCTTATTTAAAATAATTTATCTAAGTTAATAAGCAAAGATGAAAGTAGGACCTATACCAAATAGCATTCCCTACAAAACGGTAAGCCTAGGGCACGCTTATGCTAAGAACGGTAGTAATTAGTCAAATAGAAGTCCAAATCACGGGGGATTTGGATAAGGGGCGCAACTAGATATTGTTTGGATAAAGGGCCAGTACCAACAGCATTTCCCCTATAGATTCTATGGACACACGGTGATCTCACATTTGCCTGAAGTGGGATGAGGGGCACGCTTATGCTGGATGTTGAGGTAATAAGAAGACCCAGTAGGTGGTGCAAAAGGTAGCATGGGCATGGTGGCAGTTACGCGTGCGACTTCCATTCGGGTGCTCAGTAATAGCTATGAGTTCCAAGCGCTTAGTATGAGTGTCTTTCGTAGACACCATTGCCTTCTGTGTAGGGAGCTATATATGACGTCCGGATCCACAGTGGTTGCTCTGTGCATCTTCCGTAGATACCATTGGCTGCTGTGTAGGGAGTTATATAGCGACTAGTCCACAGTAAGGTCTATGGAGTAGTAGGTTGATCAAAAAAGGTAGAATTAGGGTTACATCCTAATTATAGCATTAGGAGTTCAGCCTAATCAAAGCAGAAATCAAGGACAAGTGTAAGCAATCAAAGTTAACCTATCTTATAAATTGAGCAATATTTAATCGTACTTATTTTCAGTTTATCTCTTCCTATTTCCTTTATTATCCTTATTTATGCTAGAACTGTTGTAGAGTCTATTACTTTTACCTTGCTTAAAGACTTGAGTAATTACTGTCATTCACCAGACTTTTAGTCTGACTCACTCCTCTATTTTCCCCTTTCCCCCCTTAGGCAACTAAGGGAGAAGTCAGTAGATTGATGCAGCTTGGAGTTTTCTTGGAGGAAATTTCTTCTATGTATTTCTTTTATTTCATCTTTTGTTCTTTCTATGTACTGGCTTATTATGAGGGATATTATGTACTCTGATTTTGACACTATGTGTTTTTGTTTCATGAAACATACTAGATTTTTAGACATGTATGTGGTATTTGGTATTTGACTTATTTATGAAGTAATTATGAAGCATTGTTTCAATTAAGTTATTATTTTAGTTTCCGCTATTTTTACCTATTTTTGTCTTGTGAATCTTAGTCTCTGTTAGTTTTAGGTATACCTTCAATGCACCACGCCTTTTAATGTGTCCTTTTGGGTATATTAAGGGGTGTGGGGGTGTTTTATTTGGTATCAGAACCTAAGGTTACAGGATTCCAAATTTTTTTTAAAGTAAAGTATTTTTCAAAATAACTTGTTTTAAAGGTATTTTTCAGAAAAAAAATTTTAGGAATGATTTTTAAGTATAAAAGATTTTTTATAAAAATCCCCTCATAAGTCCGGTTCAATTTCCTTTGACTCTTTCCTAAACTATCCTTTTCTTTTCGTAGAATGGATGATGCCCCGAACCTTCCCAAGGGCATTCCAGTCCCAGCCTAGTTTTGTAGGTACTTACAAGCCACCACTCCAAAGGTGCACAGGCCTGCGCCCAATCCTGCACCAGCGGGTGGGAATCCCATCAACCCACCTGCCGCCATCAATTTCTCTAAGCTTTGTAAAGATTTTTCGAGTTTGGGCGGGAAGACTTTTTCCGGCGAGGAGACTTTTGTAGAGGCGAGAGCATGGCTTAGGGACACAGAGAGGATTTTTTGTCTTTTGGGATTGGATGGTCAGCAGCGAGTTCAGCTAGCCGCTTGGCAGCTAAAGGAGGACGCCTCTTATTGGTGGGAGTTGATCGAGTTGGAGGGAAGGAATATTACTTGGGATGGATTCCGGGAGCGATTCGATAGGAAGTTTCTGTCTCAAGCGGAAGAGAGTGTTCAGCTAGAGAGGTTTATCAATTTGAAGCAAGGAAGTTTGTTTGTCAAGGAATACATCAACCAATTCAATGAACTGTCACGGTTTGGTATGGATTTGGTGAACACGCCGCACAAGAAAGCTATGAAGTTTGCGAAGGGATTGAATCAACCCCTTCAGGGATTATTGCTGACTCATGTACCGATGGAAACTACTTATGAGTCTTTGGTCGAGATGGCGCTTATGTTGGATACAGTCAAGGAGGGAGAGTCTAAAGAGGAGGTTAAGTCAGAAGGTTCAAAGAAGAAGTGGTGGGAAAAGAGTAAGAAGAAGAAAGGTGATGGTCCTCGAAAACAGATTAAGAAAGGAATAAACTGCCATGGTTGTGGGAAGGTTGGACATATGGCCAAGGATTGCTGGAAGGAGAAGATGAAGGGTAAGTGCTATACTTGCGGGCAGTCTGGTCATATGAGTAGGAGTTGTCCCCAGGGAGTGAGTGTACCAGTTGCGCAGATTCAGGCGTTAGACACAGCACCTTCTAGTAGCATTCCAGATTGAGGTAGGAAATTCACAGTTGAAGGTTTGATTTCTATATCTGATTTTCCCATTCGGATTTTATTTGATTCTGGAGCATCACATTCTTTTATCTCTAGTAGATTGTTTTCACTTGGACATATCATAAGCAGTAGGCCCCATTATTATTTCAAACCCCATAGGAGGATCGACACACTTATCTATGGTTTGTAGGGGTTTGAAAATCTTTATCCTAGGCGTAGAATTTGACTGCGATGCCTATGTTTTGGGATTCTCGGGGTATGGGATGATCTTAGGGATGGAATGGCTATCCACATACGGAGCTATCTTAGACTGCGAGAGGAGAGTCGTTAGACTTGAGACTTGTAGTGGTAGGACTCTAGAGGTATCTTGCGACCCACAAGGGTCGGTCATGTTGAGTTTTCTTTATTCCCTCGATTCATCATCATCAAATTTGCATTCGGTTTCTGTCGTCAGAGATTTTGCAGATGTCTTTGAGGAGGTTAGGGGACTACCCCTTAAGAGAGAGATTGACTTCAGGATTTATTTGACTGAGAATGCCAAGCCAGTAGCGTTACCTGTGAGACACATGGCATTTAGGGAGAGGAAAGAATTAAGCAAGAAGATTCGTGAGCTCTTGGAGAAGGGATTCATAAGAAGGAGCATATCGGAGTGGGGAGCGCCAGTCGTCTTCGCCACTAAGGCGGATGGTTCTCTCCGACTATGCGTGGACTATAGGGAATTAAATAAGCTCACCAAGAAGAATCGATATCCACTTCCTAGGATTGATGATCTTTTTTACCAGTTAGTAGGTTCCTCAGTTTTCTCTCAACTTTATTTAGCCACGGGATTCCAGCTTAGTGTCGCTGATGACAGCATAGATAAGACTGCATTTAGTACACCGGACGGATTCTTCGAGTGGTTGGTTATGCCTTTTGGGCTAACCAATGCTCCAGCCTATTTCATTGATTTGATGAGCCGTGTCTTTAGGGATGTCCTAAACAAGTTTGTGGTGGTATTCGTGGATGATATCTTGGTATTTTCCAAGAATATGGAGGAGCATGCTGTTCATTTGGAAGAAGTTCTTCACACACTTCGTAGTCATCATTTGAGAGCTAAGTTTTCGAAGTGTCATTTTTGGAGAGAGGAAGTTCATTTCTTGGGGCATGTAGTCTCAAAGGAAGGTTTGGCTGTTGACCTCGCCAAGGTTATTGCAGTGCAAGATTGGAAGGCCCCCAAAAACGTTACCGAGGTTAGGAGCTTCCTAGGATTGGCTGGCTACTATAGGAAGTTCATTAGAGACTTTGCCAAGATTTCGGCACCACTCACGCGCCTTACTAAGGAGAATAAAGCTTTCGTGCGGGATGTGGATTGTAAGGATTCCTTCATGAAGCTTAAGAGAGCCGTCGCTAGTGCACCAGTGTTAGTTTTACCCGACGGAGCTAAGCCTTTCACTGTATACACTGATGCATGCGGAACGGGTCTAGGAGCGGTGTTGATGCAAGAAGGGAGGGTAGTGTGTTATGGTAGTAGGCAGTTGAGGATGCATGAGAAGAACTACCCTACCCATGATTTGGAGTTGGCTACCATAGTTTTTGCACTTAAGGCTTAAAGGCACTATTTGCTTGGAGAAAGGTTTAAGCTTTTTATCGACCACAAGTCATTAAAGTACCTATTCTCGCAGAAGGACTTGAACTTGAGGCAACAGAGGTGGATTGAGTTTTTAGCCTTGTATGATTTTGAGATAGCTTATACCCCTAGCAAGGGTAATGCGGTTGCAGATGCATTGATTAGAAAGAAAGCAACCCTTAGACCTTTGTTCGTAGAGTGGAGGAACTTGGAGTTTATTTCTACTTTTGATTTTAAGCCCTCTACGAACATTACTCCTGGATTGTTGACGATGTTAGAGGTGTTACCCTTATGGATCAGATTGGCTCGAGGTCGCTGGAGGATTCGGAGCTCATGGACATTATGGGTAGGATTAGAAGAGGAAAGGTCTCGAGACATCTCCAACGCTATTCCATTGATAGTAGAGGGTGGCTTAGGAGAGATGGGAGGTTTTGTGTTCCACATGCTAGTGACTTGTTGAGAGCAGTTTTGGAAGAGGCGCACCATTCCCATATGACTATTCATCCGGGTGGTGACAAAATGTATTGGGATATAAAGAGGATGTTCTATTGGGGTGGCATGAAGAAGGGCGTGGCGGAATTCATAGCTAAATGTCTCATATGCCAAAGGGTAAAAGAAGAGCAGTAGAAGCCCGGTGGATTACTTCAGCCCTTAGACGTGCCGGAGTAGAAGTGGGACAGTATTTCTATGGATTTCATTGATGGTTTACCCTGTTCTAGGAAAAGGAACACTAGCATTTGGGTGATTGTTGATAGATTGACCAAGAGTGCTCACTTCATCCCAGTTAAGAGTATGCGTATGGCTTCATATTTGGCATCCTGGGATATTGGGAGATAGTCCGTGTACACGGAGTTCCTTCTAGCGTTGTTAGCGATAGAGATCCCATTTTCACTATTGAGTTTTGGAGAAGCTTACATGAGGCGCTAGAGACGCAACTTAGGTTAAGTACGGCCTATCACCCCCAGACAGATGGCCAAACGGGAGAGGGTAAATAGGGTGCTTGAGGATTTGCTGCGGATGTGCATTTTAGACTTTGGAGGAACTTAGGAGGAGCATCTTCTGCTGGTTGAGTTTGCGTACAATAATAGTTACCAAACAAGTATAGGAATGGCACCATTTGAGGCTTTATATGGGAGACCTTGCAAGTCCCCATCATGTTGGGTAAAGTCTACGGAGAAGTTATTACTTGGACCCGATATAGTTAGGGAGACTTCTGAGAGGGTGGATTTGATTCGATGAAGGATGAAGACGGCTCAAGACAGACAGAAGTCATATGCGGACAAGCGGAGGAGAGACTTAGAGTTTGAGGTTGGAGACTTAGTTTTTATCAAAGTATCCCTGTGTAGGAAGGTGGTAAGATTCGGATCAAATGGGAAGTTAGCCCCTAGATTTGTTGGACCATTTCCTGTCACACAGAGAGTTGGAAGATGGCTTACCGAGTAAGGCTACCTGATAGGCTCGCAGGAGTGCACGACGTTTTCCATGTTTCGCACTTGCGAAAGTGCTTATATGACTCGGTGGAGGTTATAGAGCCTAGTCAGTTAGAGGAGGTGGAGGTAGAAAGGGAAGCTTCTGTTCGGCATATCTCCACGAAGATTGTTGGAAGAAACATCAAGCAACTAAGGAATAAGGAGGTTCCACTAGTGAAGGTGCAATGGGGAGATGATGTTGCAGACGCCACTTGGGAAGCGGAAAAGAAGATTCGTACTTCCTATCCTCTTCTTTTTGATAGTAAGTTTTAGAATTCCTTTTTCCATCTTTAGATTTGAATAGGTTCTTTCTTTTATTATCCTTTGGGAGGGTAAAACTTAGGATTTAACCTATGGATGGTAGGATTTGATGTAAACATGCTAATAGAACATGTTATGAATGATGTATGCTAGCGGTTGCAAGTGTTTACTAGCGGATGCTATGGACGCATATAGGTACACTAGGCACTATTATTCCTTAGCGATCGGCCTAACTAGGACACTAAAGAATATGCATATGGATGTGTGCGCATTTTTATTTTATTTCCATGGTTGCTATAAATGGATGTTTATCACTTAATTGTTGCATTTGGGTGATGTTTGTAGCATGTATATAGAACTATCAGTTATCATTAGGAAAATTTTGCATTCATTTGGATACATGGCATGGACATGATTGCATAAAAGGAGGTGAACTGAATCGGTGGACCGCCAAATCTTTTGCATTAGTTAGGAAAATTTACACTACACTAAATGCATAAGTATCATAAATTGCAATAGGAAAAACTTAATGACAATGGGTGAATGGTTGATGATTGAGTAGTTGGTTGTAGAATTGGATGAAAACATTTAGTACATTCTTTTATCCTTAGAGATTCGGGGACGAAATCCCTTAAGGAGGGGAGAATGTAACCCGTAATAATTAATTTGTTAATTAACTAAATAATAAAATAACTTTGTGAAATTATCATAATCAAGCCACAGAAGTTGCACCATTGTGTCCGTGGTAATTTTCTGGTCAATTTCCATATATAGAACGTCAGAAACTGAGCTAATATGATCAAGTTATAAAATAAACAAAATAAGCAGAAATAATATATATATATATATATATATATATACACAGGTCGACCGGCGAGTCAACCTGGGCAAGGGGGCGGTCGACCCGCCTTGCTTTTTGGCAAGTGAATGAACGTTCATCGTTCGAATGTTTCGGAACCCCTAACCGACGTATTTTGCATCGTTTTAACTGATCTGGTCCCTCCGTTTCTACATCCGATGGCCCCTATTCAGCCTATGACATGGTTGCATCCTATTCAATCTCCAAATCCAACGGTCCAAGATTCACTTCCACACCTATAAATAGACCCCTAGACCTAACACTTTTTCTCATTCTAGGTTTTCTCCAATTGGGTTCGCCTTTCAAGGAAGGACCCTAAACGGAATAATTTTTCCAAAGGAAAAAATCATTATAAATTAAATTATTTTACAACTCCAAGTGGATCCGGGAAGACCAAAGGAAGAGCTTAGGGCCGGAGGTGAGTGATTGTAATTATTTTAAGATTTCTTTAAGTAATTTAAAATAAATAGGGTTTCCAATAGTTGTAGTTTTACAACGATTTTTGGAATAGCCTTTTAAGTAGTTTATTTACAGTTTTTAGAATTATTTTCAGTCTATTTCCTTTCAGCTATTCTTTTCAGTAATTTTAGTTTATTTCTATTAACTATAATTTATTACTGTTAAGCATAGCTTTTTATTTATTTATAGTTTATTTCAAATATTTAAGTTTATTTACTGTTATTTATTTCTTATTTACATCTTTTTCGACGTTTTGGATTTTATGCAAGCATCTATTCTCTTCATCCCCTTTTTCTTCGTGTATGGATTATAATAAATTAAACGCGAATATGGATTATATAAGTAAGAATATTGAATGAAGAAAATAAGATGTAAATTATAAAGACTGTAATAAATAATGAAATTGGACTGAAATTACGCCTAATTATAATTAGAATTTGACTAATTAAAGATAATTGGCATAGTTATAACTTAGAATTATAACTAAATAGAGTAAAAGATGAAGGGAGCTTATTTTCACACTTAGACCTTGGCTTAAGTAATAAGCATGATTATAACGTAGGTTATATAAGGAATAGAATAGAATGAGGCTTATTTTAAGACTTAGGATAAATTAATAAGCAAAGATAGTAGGGATAAATTGTAAAGGCTTATTTAAAATAATTTATCTAAGTTAATAAGCAAAGATGAAAGTAGGACCTGTATCAAATAGCATTCCCTATTAGACAAAACGGTGAGCCTAGAGCACGCTTATGCTAAGAACGGTAGTAATTGGTCAAAAAGAAGTCCAAATCATGGGGGATTGGGATAAGGGGCGCAACTAGATATTGTTTGAATGAAGGGCCAGTACCAATAGCATTTTCCCTATAGATTCTATGGACACACAGTGATCTCACGTTAGCCTGAAGTGGGATGAGGGGCACGGTTATGCTAGATGTTGAGGTAATAAGAAGACCTAATAGGTGGAGCAAAAGGTAGCATGTGCATGGTGGCAGTTACGCGTGCGACTTCATTCGGGTGCTCAGTAATAGCTATGAGTTCCAAGCGCTTAGTATGAGTGTCTTTCGTAGACACCATTGCCTTCTGTGTAGGGAGCTATATATGTCGTCCGAATCCACAGTGGTTGCTCTATGCATCTTCCGTAGATACCATTTGTTAACTCGTATTTTAATCGCGACCTAAAACTATGCGACCTATAACTCCGCGACTTAACAAGCTACGACCTAACTAAGTTAAGGACCTAAGGAAGGTTAACGACCTAAGGGAGCTAACGACTTAAGGGGTTTCACGACCTAGCAGACCTTGCAACCTAACTGCAGAGACGACCTAACGACCTAGCAGACTTCGCGACCTAACTGTAGAGACGACCTAACGACCTAGCAGACTTCGCGACCTAACTGCAGAGACGACCTAACGACCTAGCAGACTTCGCGACCTAACTACAGAGACGACCTAATGACCTAGCAGACTTCACGACCTAAGGAAGGTCACGACCTAAGGACTTCATGAGCCAACGAGTTAAGGAGCTTCACGACCTAACTTCACAAAGCAGCTTAACGAGCTAAAAGAAGAGAAAGGGTGCACGACTTATCTTAGGTCGCTCACGATCTATCTTAGGTTGCTTACGACTTACCACTTCAGAAGAAACAGAGTACAACTCCATCAGACCAACCTCCTAAGTCACGAGTGGATCACGACCTACCTTAGGTCGCTCGCGACCTACGACCTAACTTAGGTCATACACGACCTAAGACTTGGCAGAATTTCCGTCCAGAATCAACTCCTATAAATACCCCCCTAACTCCAATGGAAAAAGGACTTTTGGCCAACCATTTTCTGAAGCACTATTACTCTGCCGAATTCTCAACTCATCCAACATTTGAAGAACTCTAATCACTCAAGACATTACAACAAGCTTTGAGAGATATCTACCGCATTCAACATGAATTTGAGAAGATCTTCAACATCGAAGCTTGAGCTATAGTCTAAGGTGTTTAGGAATCGAAATATATTATATTTTGAAGAGCATTGTATCAATTTGTAACCAGAATCAGCAATAAAAGACTATAAAGTGGACGTAGGCTCAATTACGGGCCGAACCACTATAAATCTGTTGTTCCTTTACTGTTTTCTGCTATTTTCTACTTATATTTTGTTCCCGTATCAACGGGTGGTGCTTTCACATTGTTATTACACACACCGGGTGTTAGCGTTCGATTTTTAGCATTAACATTTTGGTGCTTTCACTGAGAATTGAACTCAGGAAGATTGTCATCATTGCTTCAAAAAAGTTCGTTGAAAAAGTCTCTTTCAAAACCAGAAGTTTGTTGGATATAATGGCTCCTGGAAGAAAATGCAAGACTGTCAGATCTGAAGATGCTCACGATAACACTGCTACTTCTCTTTCTCCAAGTCAAGCAGCTCCCAGCATTGGAGTGACGCGAGAAGAGTTAGATGCTGCAGTGACCGTGTTGTATCAGCAAATTGAAACTTAGAATACTCTAATGATGGAGGAGTTAAGTACTTTGCTCGGGGCTAGTCAAAGACCGGTAAATAATGAAGAAAACATTGCTGATGCTCTTCACAACTCCAAAGGAAGAAATATTCCTCAAGAGGGATCAGGTGCTGCTGAAGGGGCACCCCTCCAAGCTGAAGGATCCAGGCCATCGCCAGTTTTTCGCGAACACTTGCCCGAACAAACTTCCGAGAAAATGGCCGAAGTTTACTCCGCAAAGTCATTAAACAATGAGGAATATCTCTCTGGCATGATTCGGCAAATAATGAAAGAAAGCATGCAGAGAAATGAAGATGAGAGCGAATGGGGATTCGCGCCGAGTAAAACTCCGTTTACTAAGAGGATTCTAAAAGCTGAGTTTCCCAGAAAATTTGTTCCCCCTACCATTCCTGCTTATCGGGGGACAAGTGACCCGAATCAATTCTTATACAAATATGACTGGCACATGACCGGCGCCAGAGCGACTGATGAGATTAAGTGCCGATATTTCCCGGTATACTTGGAAGGAGTGGCACTTCTTTGGTTTACAAAACTTCCTGTTTGATCTGTAGACCAGTTTTCCGATCTAACCCGAAAGTTTAAAGAGCAATTCAGGCTATACGCTTCAAAGGCGAAGGACATAATGTCATTGTCTAGTCTTGAGCAGAATCCGGGAGAGCCTATTAAGTCATTCCTGAATCGCTTCAATATAGCTCTGGCTGAAGTTGACAACGCAGAGCCACGAATGGTCTTGACTTATTTGATGCGTGTTATCGACAAGTCGAGTGAATTTGGAAAATGGCTGAAAATGAAGGAGCCAAATTCACTCGAGAAATTCTATAAGAAAGCTGATGAATTCATACGCTTGGAAAATCTTCCGGCACCAATGAAAGTGGTGACAACAAAGGAGGAGAATAATATTGCTGCTTCGATTAAGAAAGATTCCGGAGGTCAGAAGAGGGAAAATCATGATGGGAAGAAACAAAAGGATGTAAAGAGACCTCGCTTCTTTAAACCCTCAGATTTCACTCCTTTAACCGACACTCCGGAGAATATCTTCTTCGCCACCAAAGATGTTGTGGAGTATCCTAAACCAGTGGAGATCAAACCTGGAAAGGGTGCTATGCGAAATGGAAAATTCTGCCGATTCCATAACCAACCCGGACATGATACCAACGAATGTCGTCATTTGAAGAGCTTAATTGAAGAGTTGTTGAGGGAAAACAAGCTGCAACAGTATGTTAAAAAGAACAGGAATGACCCAACTTCGTCCACTCAGGGGCAGCAACCCCCTACTCATCCATCTGGCTCGGGTAAAGGCACTACCGCACATGAATCCGAAAGGCCTGTTATCAATGTGATTACAGGAGTCCCACACCCAGCGGGCAGAAGCTGGGGTGAAATGGAACGATATGCTCGTGCTTTGAAATACACTCCATCATAAGAAGATGTTTTTGTTCTAGAAGACGCTGCACCCTTGAAACAGCAGAAAACTTCTGATGATGATATTATGTTCAAAGCCAGTGATTCTATAGGTATTGAAGCTCCAACCATAGATCCCTTGGTCATTTCTGCAGGAATTGGGCCAACTATTGTAAGACGAGTTGTTGTTGATTGCGGTGCTTCCTACAATATACTCTTCAAGAAGACATTTGATCAAATGAAGATTCCAATGGCTGACGTTCAGGCTTCATCACAGAAGATTGTTGGGTTCACTGGGGAACCGCAGCAACCAATCGGAACTGTCGACTTGTTTGTGGAACTTGGAGAGGGCAGAAAAGGGTAACTCGGAAACAAACTTTTGTAATTGTCGATGGGTTTTCTGCCTACAATGCCTTCCTAGGCCGGCCAACTCTAGCTGCATTCAAAGCCATTCTGGCCCCGTGGTGCCTAACTATGAAATTTCCTACAGATAATGGTGTTGGTGTCATCAAAGGAGATCAAAATGCTGGACGTGAATA
This sequence comes from Allium fistulosum, assembly GCA_030737815.1. NCBI lineage: Eukaryota > Viridiplantae > Streptophyta > Magnoliopsida > Asparagales > Amaryllidaceae > Allium > Allium fistulosum. The sequence continues at coordinate 684,542,714 of CM060905.1, read as the reverse complement.
TTATCTTGTAGAGCTTCAAGAGGCCAGGAAGAGAGAAATGGGTAAAGATGCGGCAGCCCCCCTCCGCATCAAAAACCCAACCTTGTAGCAAATACAGGGTGGTCCCTGCACTGGCGAGCATAGTGGTGCAAGGAGAGAAATGGACCCCGGAAAAGCCAGTGCGGAGGAGAATAGAGTGGTGCCGATGGAGGTAACGGTACCAGTACCTGTTGATCTTAAAGACCCAAACAAATTGCTAAATGTGGGTTCGCAACTCAGTATGGCAGTCCAAAATATGCTAATATCATTTTTGAAAGCAAATCTGGACGTATTCGCTTGGAGTCACGCCGATATGTGTGGAATATCTCCAGAGATTGCTGTACATACTCTGAATATTTATCCGAAATTCACACCTGTGAAACAGAAGAGAAGAACCCAAGGTCCAGAAAGGTCAGCAGCGCTAAAGGAAGAGGTAGACCGACTCATGGAAAATCATTTCATCAGAGAGTCCATATATCCAAATTGGGTTTCAATTCCTGTGCTGGTTAAGAAGGCCAATGGAAAATGGAGAGTGTGCATTGATTTCTCAGATTTAAACAAAGCCTGTCCCAAAGACTACTTCCCGTTACCAAGGATTGATCAGCTGGTAGATGGAACAGCCGGACACGAATTGTTATCTTTTATGGATGCTTACTCCGGGTATAACCAGATTATGATGCATGAGTCGGACCAGGAGGATACGAGCTTCGTCACAGATGTTGGTTTATACTACTACAAACTCATGCCTTTCGGTTTGAAAAATGCAGGGGCAACATATCAAAGGCTTGTTAATGCAATGTTCAAATCACAGCTTGGAAAAACTATGGAAGTCTATGTCGATGATATGTTAGTGAAATCAAAGAAAGCAGTTGACCATATGGACCACTTAGCAGAAATGTTTGAAATCCTCCGAAGATATGGAATGAAGCTCAACCCCTTGAAATGTTCATTCGGAGTAGAGTCCGGGAAATTCTTGGGATTCATCGTAAGCGCTAGGGGCATTGAAGCCAATCCTTCTCAAATTACTGCTCTAAGAGAAGTCAAAGCCCCTAGAACAAAGAAGGAACTGCAGAGCCTAAATGGAAAAGTTACTGCCTTGAGTCGATTCATTTCCAAAGCTACTGATAAATGCATCCCCTTCTTTGACGCTTTAAAGAAAGGAAAGAAGAACTTCGAATGGACACCTGAGTGCCAGAAAGCTTTCGATGAATTAATCCGTCACATGGAAGTGCCTCCAATACTTTCTAAGCCCAACAACGGCGAAGACCTTTTCATATACTTGGCAGTTTCATCTCATGCCCTGAGTGCAGCACTAGTAAGAGAGGATGCAAAAATTCAGCGTCCGGTCTACTATATCAGCAAAAGACTCACTGGGGAAGAAATGAATTACTCAAAGCTAGAAAAGCTCGCCTAATGTTTACTGATTGCTTCTAGAAAGTTGAGGCCGTATTTTCAAGCTCACCCTATTAAAGTTCTCACCGACCAGCCCCTAAAGCAAGTCCTATTTTCGCCCGTCTTCTGAAATGGAATATTTAGCTTAGCCAAATATGATATCACTTATCATCCCCGAAGAGCGATCAATGGACAAGCCTTAGCGGATTTCATCGCAGAGTATACAGATAAAGGTGATAAAGAGGAAGAGACTACAGTAGACATCCCAACCAAATGGAAGTTATATGTCGATGGCTCAAGAAATGATTACTGTTCCGGAGCTGGGGTTGTGCTTGAAACCCCCGAAGGGCGATCGTTATGTTATGCATTAAGATTGGAATTCCCTTCTACAAACAATGAAGCAGAATATGAAGCTCTAATTGCTGGATTAAAGATTGCAAAGGAATTAAACATCGAAGCATTGCAAATCTTCAGTGATTCTCAGCTTATTGTGTGTCAGGTCAAGAAGGAATTTCAAGCTAAAGGAGGAAATCTGCCCGCTTATTTGTCAAAGGCTTCTGAACTTCTCAATGTTTTCGATCAATATTCGATAAGCCACATACCTCGAGGGGAAAATATGAAAGTGGATTCTCTAGCAATGTATTCAAGCTCCGGAGAAGCTCAGTTATTGGGATTGGTTCCTGTGGAGGTTTTGTCAGCTCCAAGCATTGATGATATGGATATCGACTGGATCATGGCTGTATCTCAAGAACAAGAGTCATGGATGACCCCAATCAAAAAATATCTGCTCAACGGCTCCCTACCAGAAAATTCTAAAGAACGCCAAAAGCTGTTAAGAAAAGCATCAAGATATGTAATTCAAGACGGCCGGTTATACAGGCGGGGATTCTCAATGCCATTACTCCGATGTGTAACCAAGGAAGAAGCTAGGACAATCTTAGCAGAGGTACACAGAGGAGAATGTGGGGATCATTCAGGCGGTCAAACACTTGCCAAGAAAGTTCTTCGGTATGGGTATTTTTGGCCCGATATTAATCGAGATGCTGCTATCTACTCCAAAAAATGTGACAAATGCCAGAGATTTGCAAAAATCCCAAGAGCGCCTTCAACTGAACTAACACAGATGGTCAGCCCATGACCGTTCGCCATTTGGGGGATAGATCTAATCGGACCATTACCAATTGCCAAGTCGGGAATCAAATATGCTATTGTTACTGTTGATTATTTCACTAAATGGGCTGAAGCCGAACCATTGGCCACTATTACTTCTAAAAAGATGATAAATTTTGTAACGAAAAATATCATTTGCAGATATGGTGTGCCACAAAAGATAATCAGACAACGGTACTCAATTTGAAAGTGAAGAGTTCCAGGACTTCTGCAAGCAATTCAAAATTCGAAAAAGTTTCTCAGTAGTGGCCTATGTGCAGGTAAACGGGCAAGTGGAAGCAGTAAACAAAATTATCAAGTCAACCATCAAAAAGCAACTTGAAAAAGCAAATGGTGGATGGGTTGATAAGCTACCACTAGCACTATGGGCATACAGAACAACCCATAAAACTGCGACTGGGCACACTCCATTCTCATTGGCATACGGATCGGAAGCAATGATTCCAGTTGAGATAGAAGTCCCTTCGCACAGGAAGGTTCATTTCAATCAGGACGAAAATGAAAAATTGCAACTCGAGGCACTTGACTTTCTTGATGAGAGAAGGGAAGAAGCTAGACTCAGAGTTGTAGCATATTAGCAAAGAATTACAAGGCACTTCAATTCTAAAGTCCGTCAACGGAGCTTTGAAGTCGGCGACTTAGTGTTGAAAAGGATCATGACAGCAGTCAGAGTATTTGGGCCAAATTGGGAAGGGCCATATGTTACAGGCAATAAACTTCTTGATGGCACATTCAAACTCACAACTGTCGAAGGAGATCCAGTCCCAAGGGCCTGGAACAGCAATCATTTGCGCCCATATTTTATTTAAAAAAGCTTTGCTTGAAATTGTAAAATGATTATGGATGTATCGATTGTATTGTAAACCATTGTAAAATCAGTGATGATGAATAAAAGAGCTATAAAGTGGATGTAGGCCCAGTTCTTGGCCGAACCACTATAAATTCTGTGTTCTTTATTATTGTAATATGCCTGTTTTATTTCGATATGTAAATACTCTAAATGTATTGCTAAAATGTCGATTCAATACTGCAGGTCATTAAAACAAAGCTTACCCATCACAATGCCAAGTGAACCCCACAAATCACTCAATAGACAAATTTCAAGCCACAAAAAGTTCCAAATTCAAATCCAACGTAAAATGAACTTTACACCAAAGGTTGATGATTCCACCAAAGAGACACTTTTCCAAAGAAAAGGAACTAGACGCTTATTAACTAATCACGATCGTCTGTATAAACAAACATCTGATTGAATAACTTGTGCATGTCCCATGGAATCAATCAACAGTAAAAGTACACTCTATTGGATAGAACAAGCTGCTTGCAAAGGAAAGGAACATAGGCTCGGAGACAACAACAAAGGGACATGGGCGAGCAATAAAAGCCCTCTTCGGAGGCACAAGCCCTCTTCGGAGGCACAAGACCTCTTCGGAGGCGCAACTCTTTGGAGGATAAAGACCTCTACGGAGGCACAAGCCCTCTTCGGAGGCACGCCAATAAATTGAAATTCTCTTCTCAACAAAATGGTTGATGGAACCACTGAGGCAAGGCCTTTGTTAACTAATTGCGATCGTTTGTGCGAATGAACATCCAATTAAATAACTTGCATCCGCCCTGTAAATCCATTTAACTGTGAGAAAGTAACTTCCAGGCAATCAAATAAAGACCTCTTTGGAGGCACAAGACCTCTTCGGAGGCACAAGACCTCTTCGGAGGCATAAGACCTCTCCCGAGGCACCGCAAGCCCTCTCACGAGGCACAAGCCTTCCCCAAAGGCACATACTGCCCTCTTCGGAGGCAGAAGACCTTCCCCAAGGCACACAAGACCTCTTTAGAGGCACAAGACCTCTCCGGAGGCACAAGACCTCTTCGGAGGCATAAAACCTCTTCGGAGGCGCAAGACTTCTCCGGAAGCACAAACAAAAGACTTCTTCGGAAGCATAAGACCTCTCCGGGGGCACAACGCTACTTCACAAAGCATAATGCTACTCTTCGGAGTCCAAATGCTACTCCTCAAAAATAACGAAAAGCCCTCCTCAGAGGCACACTTCAACTCTCAAGGAAGATTTACTTGTTCATCTTGAAAAATTCTTCCCCAGAAATTGAAGTGCTAAGTAAAATCCTCTTTAGAGGCCCGCTCTACCGCGTAGGAGAATTCACTTCTCAAAAATATGAAGTGACCATCTCCGAAGGTTGAAGCACAAAAACTTCTCCAAAAATGAGACACGCTCTATTTAAGTAGAATAATTGTTTCCTCAAAGACGGAATAATTATTCTCCAAAAATAAGAGTACAAGTCTCGCCAAAGCAAAAAGATATTGCAATGCACTTGTGGTATAGGGGCAATATAATACAATAAAATTACAACAATGAAAGTAGTATTCAAGCAACATACCGCAAGCACATCACAATATCACGCGGAAAAGATGTGGAATAAATGCATTCTCAAACACAGACAAAAAGTTTATACAAGTAGAAAGAATCGCTTATTCTACACTAAAATGAGAAATAGATGCATTCTTACATATACAAGAATTCGTACAAGTAAAAGAATTATTTTATTCAATATTGTGAAAATTCTTTACATGTGCAGATCTCAAAAAAGCAGGGACCGGTACCCGCACAATCTCCGGTCGATACAAGCAAAAAGCAAAATAAGAAAAGTAAAATTCAAGCTATCACTCCTTCTTCCTGCCACCCTTAGTATCCTTGCTCGGTTTGATGATTAGCTTCAGAATCCGACGGGGACGGGTCGGAGAAGAAGGTGGAGAGGGTGCAGCTGGATCTTCTTCTGCCTCATCTTCTCCAGCGGGAATGTTTTTCTTCGACTTCTTCATGATGTGTTTCCCTTTCCTCTTAGAGGAAGACTCACTTCCCGGGGTAGTAAGTAGCGCAGAAAGCTTAGTGTTATCATCAAGAGACTGCTCCGGAGTCTTCTCGCTGTTCTCAAGGTCCTCCGCCTTCTGTTCTTGTGAAGCGGGTGGATCCTCCAAACCTCGAAGGGCTTCTATCTACTCTTCCTGCGAACCTGGTTGAGAAGCAGGAGTTACTTGAAGAGTTGGAGGAGGAACATCTGGAAGAGGAGAAGAGTGTATAGCGCTCGGTGTCTCCGCTGCAGAAGAAAAGAATTTAAAATCGGTATTCTCCGAGAAAAGAGAAGTTATTGGTTCATCAAAGCTTAAGTAACAAGTAAGAAGCTCATCAAACTCGGTTAAATTGAATAAATGATTCACTGGATCCGGTTCGACATCAAAGTTACCTGGAGGAGTCGGCTTTGCGAGATCAATCTCAAATTTCTCAGCCTCAATATCTTCCAGGGCCTCGTCCTCAGTGGAAGTAGTCACAGTTTCTTTGTCAACTTTAGCAGGAGGCGAAGAATGGGAACTGGAGTCTATAATGTTAACATAGGCCGAAGTTGAAGTATGAACGGGGGCAGTTAAAGGAGCTTCCTCCTTTGGGTGTTTTTCTCCCGTCGATTCAGCTCGCGCTTTAGCAAGTTGCTCCTTTCCTCTAGCAAGAGCGACACGAGTTTCATCGTCAAGATAACGTGCCTCTAGCTCTGCCTCATCATAGCCGGCACCGCCAAGCATATCAACCGCGGCTTCCCACACTTCGGCCAGAGTAATCTCGTAATCAGGGCCCAGAAAGGAGAGGCTCCCATGACCCAGAACGCTATGCAAATAAAAGTCGAACAGAGTAGAGCTTATATTGGCCTTAGTAGCCACATGAGATTCTTCGGCTGCAACTTTCCCAGCGATGGCCTCATCGCGCTCTTTTTCAGCTTGAGACTGTTGAGCTCGCAACCGAGTAATTTCCAAGTCCTGGGAACTCGCCTTCTCTCGTAGCTGGGCAATGTCGGTGCGATAAATTTCTGTCATCCTCTTTTCAGATTCAAGTTGAGCCTCAGCATTTCGTTGGGCAGCATGAGCATCGCGAACTTGTTTTTGAAGAACTTCTTCCTTTTGGGTGTAGGAGGAGGAAGAAGTAGCAAGCTCATCTTTAAGTTTCTTAACTTCAGACTCAAGTCTTGAATTGTCGTCAACAATGCTTGTCATTTCCGCGTCATGTTGCTTACAAATTTTGTCCCACTCCGATTTATCGTTCTCCATGGTCAACATGGCTTCGAGATTCGCACGATTGACCCTTTGCAGCTCATCAACAAGCTTTTTCCATCCGGACACCCTTTCAATATTAAGTTTGACGGCATCAAGGCTACACAGCATATCCGATTTATCGATCGGGACTAAATCAAGGTCGAAGTGTACCCCCTTTAAACACCATTGCAGGAACCGACTTTGAAGAATTGGCAGACCCTGTCCAACTTGATACTGGGGTCTGTTGATGATTGTTTGGATATCAGACTTCTCAAGAGCAGGAGAGTCAGTGGGGATATCAAGAGGAATTGGAGCAGGGGTCTTCTCAGAAATTGCAGACGCGTCACTAGGCTTGACCCGCTTGCTTGGATCATCAACAATATGAGTCTTCCCTTTATCGTCATAAGACTTTCGCTTATGAGAACTATCACCTCTGTGGGAAGAGTCGTATCGCTCATCTCTCCTCCCGTATTAATGCTCATAGCCCCGCTTCTCTTGCTCATAGTCCCATCTCTCTTGAGCTTTCCTAATAGCTCTTTCTTCATCCATCTCCCTTGGGGCATTGAGGTATCGCCTAAAGTCATAAGTTCCGCGGCCTCCATGGCACTGAAACTTGTCATAGTATGAACCAGTGCGTCCCATCGGAGAATCTGAAAATGGAAAGTAAATAAAGTTTAGAAATCTCCAGAAAAAGAGAATAAGTGCGTATAAGTGCTAAGCAGCCTAAGTGTGTGTGGCGTGCGAACTACGCGCGTCAGACTACAAACCACTCTTTGGTATGGGAGTTGTGACGACTTGTGTAATAGGCGTTGTGATTATTTGCAAAGAAGAAGTCGCCTCGACAATAGGAGAGGTAGCTTTTGGAGTGACATCCTTAAATAACTCCTGCGAGGTTACCATCAAATCACTCAACCCCTCAAAGATATCATCGCCAATATGTCCGGCGGAACTTTTCCCTTCAATTCCCACATTGACCGCCTTTCCGAAATGTTGAGAAGCCTCCTCTTCTTCGATGACCGGGGAAAGTGTTAACTTGCTGGACAACCTCGCAACATCCATAGAAGTGGAACATTTCACTAGTAAAGTCTCAGTGGTGGGATCTTTCAGTGGAAGTTCTTCGGCAAAGGCTGGGGCATTTGACGTCTTTTCTGGAAAATCAGGAACTTCATGAGACTGGATGGAACGAGAAGAATGTAGAAGTTCGAACTGGTGAAAAATTTCATCTTTCAACAAGAATTTGGCGCTCCTCTCTTCCATAGCCACAGCATTTAAAGTTTCAAAAATCGACTTGAGGCTGGGATTTCTAAGCGGGGGAGGAAGTGCTGAAAAAAGAAAAGGATGAGGATAAGCATTTGATAAATTCGGGTTTCGAAAAGCTCATGAGATGAATAGAGAAAGGCAATCTTACTCCCGATTCTCCAGACAGAGTAGAATCCCGGAGGACATCGGACGAAGAAGAATTGACTTAGGAACCCGTGAGCACTATCGGGTAAATCCAAAATCAACTTCCGGTTTTTGGCGCCACTTACAAGCATGATTGAAGGGTGTTCTTTATTCTTAGCAAAGGTGCATAAATAGCATATTTCATCGAAGCTCGGGAGGCGGTCGAGCGTCCTCCTAAACAGAACACATAACCCCATCAAGACGGCATAACCGTTGGGATGCAGCTGGAAAGGCGAGATAGCTAATCGAAGAAAGAGTTCTCGGAGAAATTCGTTAAAAGGTGGAATAGCTCCGCTTAAGCACATCTGGCGATTCACTGTGACAAAACCGAGAGGTGGCCTGTCAGCTGCGTCATTTGCTCCAGGGAATATAGCATCTGGTTCGGCAATACCAAACTGGGTACACAGTTGTTTGAAAACTTTGTGGCTCAGAGAGGTCGGAGTTCTTTCCGGAGGATCGATCAGTGGATTAGCAATCGGGAAAGCTTCTCCGGCTGGTCCTGAATCTTCTTGTTGAGATGTCATTCTACACAATCAATTGGATATTCAAATTTGAAGGTGCACGTTTCCTAAAAAAGTGTGAAGTGTTGTGCAAAACTAAAACGATAACAAGCAAGTATAACTGAAATTGAGATAGTTGACATTTGTCGATTATAAAGTTTCGAGACTTGTCATTTTAAGTTCAAATACAATGTTGTGTTGATGCAAACAAATCAGCTTAGGTTGATTATTTCAGCTTTGCTTTAATACTTCATTTGAATTTATCGTTTCACAGCATTTTATTCACAAAATTCATGTAAGTTAATTGTTCTTTGTCAACTAATCTATCATGCGATGTGGGCAGTCAATGGCAGTATATTTGTCCCGTTTTTCTGCAAATGTGGTTTTTAAACAGGTTATTAGCGTTAAAAGTCAAGACAATCTGGAGAGAAATGCAACACAGTTCAAATCCAAAGCTCAGTCAACTTCTGGCCAAATTTCACAAGTCCTAGGTCGTCCAGCGACCTATCATAGGTCGAGGCATTTTTAGGTCGTATTGTGCAAATTAAAATGTTCAGGGCATTGCAGAGCTGGTTCAGGTCCTAGGTCGTTCAGCGACCTATCATAGGTCGAGGCATCTTTAGGTCACACAGTGCAAGTAAAAGATTCAAAGGCGAGGCAAGTTTCTCAAAGTCCTAGGTCGTTCACGACCTAGCATAGGTCGGAAACCACTTAGGTCACAGGAATCCTTAGATCGGTCAGTTATCTTAGGTCGAAGGACTTAGGTCGCGCAAACCTCAACACGACCTAACTTTTAGGTCGTCCATATCTCATGGGTCGCTGACTTCCTCTCCACGAAATCCCTTACTAAACCCGATAACCCGATAACACCAATACAGAGAAAATCTATCATCCTCCTCGTAAAATTTCATTCATCTCCACATACCACCAAATCACCCAGAAAATCAATTCCAAGCCCCTCTGATCCATTATAAAAATTATCGTGCATTCATGAATTTCTACAACGTATCAAACGACGATCAAAAGTCGATCGAAATAGCCATTCAAAATTGAAGCACGACACATGAAATTAAACTTGGATCGGAAGGCATGGGTTCACGATCGAGCGGCGATTATGGTGGAGTAGAGATTGGATCCACTTACGTAGTAAGTTGGTAGAAATGGATCGACGCTTAACTGGATTGAATTCGCCTTCGGAAGATTGAAAATTCGTCAATAACAATGGAAGCTCGGAGCAGTGAGAAAGGGAGGAAGGAGCGACCTAACTAATTTATATGAGGATGAGAGAGGGAGGCGAACAGGCATACGAGTTAGCACGAGTTTTAGGTCGTTCACGACTTAGCGAAGTTAAGTCGAAGCACACGACCTATGACATAGGCCTGCACTTCGAGGGGCAAATGTTAACTCGTATTTTAGTCGCGACCTAAAACTATGCGACCTATAACTCCGCGACTTAACAAGCTACGACCTAACTAAGGTAAGGACCTAAGGAAGGTTAACGACCTAAGGGAGCTAACGACTTAAGGGGTTTAACGACCTAGCAGACCTCACGACCTAACTGCAGAGACGACCTAACGACCTAGCAGACTTCGCGACCTAACTGCAGAGACGACCAAACGACCTAGCAGACTTCGCGACCTAACTGCAGAGACGACCTAACGACCTAGCAGACTTCGCGACCTAACTGCAGAGACGACCTAATGACCTAGCAGACTTCACGACCTAAGGAAGGTCACGACCTAAGGACTTCATGAGCCAACGAGTTAAGGAGCTTCACGACCTAACTTCACAAAGCAGCTTAACGAGCTAAAAGAAGAGAAAGGGTGCAAGACTTATCTTAGGTCGCTCACGATCTATCTTAGGTCGCTTACGACTTACTACTTCAGAAGAAACAGAGTACAACTCCATCAGACCAACCTCCTAAGTCACGAGTGGATCACGACCTACCTTAGGTCGCTCGCAACTTACGACCTAACTTAGGTCATACACGACCTAAGACTTGGCAGAATTTCCGTCCAGAATCAACTCCTATAAATACCCACCTAACTCCAACGGAAAAAGGACTTTTGGCCAACCATTTTCTGAAGCACTGTTACTCTGCCGAATTCTCAACTCATCCAACATTTGAAGAACTCTAATCACTCAAGACATTACAACAAGCTTTGAGAGAAATCTACCGCATTCAACATGAATTCGAGAAGATCTTCAACATCGAAGCTTGAGCTAATAGTCTAAGGTGTTTAGGAATCGAAATATATTGTATTTTGAAGAGCATTGTATGAATTTGTAACCAGAATCAGCAATAAAAGACTATAAAGTGGACGTAGGCTCAATTACGGGCCGAACCACTATAAATCTGTTGTTCCTTTACCGTTTTCTGCTATTTTATGCTTATATTTTGTTCCTGTATCAACGGGTGGTGCTTTCACATTGTTATTACACACACCGGGTGTTAGCGTTCGATTTTTAGTGTTAAAAAGAACAGGAAGTTTTATATATTGCTATTTCACGACCGACTGCTGTTTAGGAAGTTATATAGCGGCTGGTCCACAGTATGGTCAATGGAGTAACAGGCCGATCAAAAAGGGTAGAATTAGGGTTACATCCTAATTATAGGATTAGGAGTTCAGCCTAATCAAAGCAGAAATCAAGGACAAGTGCAAGCAATTAAAGTTAACCTATCTTATAAATTGAGCAATATATAATCGTACTTATTTTCAGTTTATCTCTTCATATTTCCTTTATTATCCTTATTTATGCTAGAACTATTGTAGAGTCTATTACATTTTTCTTGCTTAAAGACTCGAGTAATTACTATCATTCATCAGACTTTTAGTCTGACCCACTCCTCTATTTTCCACTTCCCTCCCTTAGGCAACTAAGGGAGAAGTCAATAGATTGCTGCAGCTTGGAGTTTTCTTGGAGGAGATTTCTTGTATGTATTTTTTTTATTTCAGCTTTTGTTCTTTCTATGTATTGGCTAATTACTAGGGATATTATGTACTCTGATTTTGAGACTATGAGTTTTTGTTTCATGAGACATACTGGATTTTTAGAAATTTATGTGGTATTTGGTATTTGCCTTATTTATGAAGTAATTATGAAGCTTTGTTTCAATTAAGTTATTATTTTAGTTTCCGCTGTTTTTACCTATTTTTATCTTGTGAATCTTAGTCTCTGTTAGTTTCAGTTATACCTACGACGCACCACTCCTTTTAATCTATCCTTTTGGGTATATTAAGGGGTGTGGGGTGTTTCACTCTTAAATATACAAATTATTTTGGTTTTCCAAATTATTTTACTATATAAACCATTTTAATACTTAAACTATTTTATATTAAACTATTTTAACCATTTAAACTATTCTTAACGATTTTAACCATTTAAACTATTTTTAACTATTTTAATTATTTAAACTATTTTAAAACTATTCAAACTATTTTTCAAAAATTCAAACTGGTCAAGGGTGGAATGTTTATTTTTAAATCATGGATTTAAATATGAATTGGGTTAAATGGAGTTATAACCAAAATTGAAATTAGAAACAATTTTGGAATCGAAATCGAGATATTAAGACGTACATGATTTTGAATTGAAATGGTATATTTTAAGTAAATGTGATTGTAACAACCCACATATTTTACGACTGTATATTTAAATATTTTATTTAAATATAGCATCGTTAATCGGATTAAATTCCGAAAAAGCTACTTTTTGTATACAGTCGAATTGGGACTCGAGACCACTTCCATTAAGTCCAAAATGGCGTTTACATCTTTTTTGAGTATAAACATCGATAAGTTTGGAGTTGGGTGAATTTTGCTATTTTTCTATTGGGCTTTGGGTTTGGGTTTCAGCTCATTACTCATCTAATACCCTATACTCCACTCAGCTTCCTTCATTCATTTTCATTTCCTAACACTCTCAAGCTTAAGAGAAAATGGGAAAGAATGCGAAATTAGAATTCCAAACCCTAGTTTTATTAGGAAATTCGAATTCAAGCTCTAGAAAACAAAGAGAAGCTAAGGTAAGCATCCTCTTCTTCTTCTTCATCTCAATCTCTCTTCAATTCTCAGATATTCCTAACCCTAACTTAGGAAAAACTTTACCTTTGATAGTAGATTGAGAATTCTAGAGGTGTGTTGAAGAGGAATTGTTCTAGCCTTGTTTTAAAAGCTTCTCACTCATTGTTTTTGGGTTTAAAGGTGAGTTCTTTAACTCACATCTACGTCTATAGCTATCATTGTTGTTAGGTATAAACTCCTAACATTTGTGCATATTCATTTGCTTTTGATTTGAATTGATTTGGTGAATTTTCCAAATTTTGGTGTTTTGGTCCAATTTTATGAAAATCCTTCTATGGACATTTGGACATTGATATTCGGGGTGTATCGAAGAGTCTTTAAGGCCGGGTTGTCGCTTGGCATAAATCCTTGTCGCCACTGCTCGTTCGATCGCTTCCGATACGTTTTGGCGACTTTGGCCTAGGCAAATTGTTGCTCGGACCAGGTGACCAGACGTTTGGTGACCAAGTCCAGACGTCTGGTTTGGACCTGGAGCAAAATTGTATGCACGCAAAATATAAAAAAAAGTCAGAAACTATTTCCAGACGTCTAAAATTCAAGATCAGACGTCTGGATGAGTCTCAGACGTCTGACTTGAAGTTTCAAACATCTGGGGGTTCTCTGGATAATTTCCAGAGAACAAAACCAGACGTCTGGATTCAAAATCAGACTTCTGGACATGGCTCAGACGTCTGTTTTGTTAATCCCAGACGCCTGGGTGGCTTTCTGAACTATTTTTCAAAAAACAAATCCAGACGTCTGGATTCCAAATCAGACGTCTAGAAATGTTTATTTTTGCGTAATAAGGCTGTTTTGTGTGGATTTCCTATTCTAATCGATTTTTGTTGATCCGGATAGTTGTTATCACTTATTATCGACTTTGATTACTTCTTTCTTTGGATTTTTTGGAATATCCATATGATGGATTTGATATCGATTTCTATGGTTTTGATTCACGACTTCGAATGTGAATCTTTGGTGATTGATTGTTTCTACAATCATTTTTGTGATTTGTCACTTCTAAATACAAAGGTTTCTATACTAGTAGTAAATACTCAAACTCTTTCATCAAAACGATTTCAACACTATTTTAAATACAAAGCTCGTTTTAAAACCATTTTCCAATATATTAGTTTATACAAACCTTTACCTCATTCGTACCAGAAATCTAATTAAACGGCATAGTAAAACAAGTGGTATGAAACGCTCGTGTTTACTTCGTCGGTTAACTCTTGGACTTGTTCGATTGAACTCTTGTGACAATTTTCGAGTGGAAATCAACAATTTGTTCGTAAATATTTAAGTTAAGCTAGTGGTTATGGAACATGAAGCTAAACTCATATATTTACTGGCTTAGTGTAATTCACACTTTTTATTGATCGATGATGATCATTTTGTGATTTAGACTAGCGATGTGCGATGTCTATTTGTTTGTGTGGGGACTAAAAACCCCGTTTGTGGAGCTTCGGCTCAAATTTGGCGGGGTAGCGACCGATGATCTTCGGGCCGTTTGTGGACCTTCGGCTCAAAATTTATGGTTAGCGACCATGGAATAGCATTCCGTTTGTGATACACGTGTTGGTGAGTTTTCATGCTCCCGTTTGTGATAGGCCTCCCCTTTTGTGATTTCTGAATTTCTAGTTTATGATTTCTAGAATTTGTGTTTCACCTCTTTTTGTGATTGGCAATGATATGTTTGTCAATATTTGGGGTTTGGTGAATAAAATATTGAATATGACATTCTTTTTGGTGCTTTGAGATTCTTGAGATATTGTATGATTTTGTTGTTGTTTAAAGTATACTTGTCACAGTTTGACATTGTTGTTATCATACGTTTTTTTGTTATATCTCTACTCATATCTCATTTTATATATGATAATTACAGCTAGACTGATCCGTTTATTATTTTCCTCCTAAATAATACTCAGGTCAGACCGATATGTTACAAGTGCTTCTGCTTGACTCCTTATCTGGGATCATCTTCTGACTTTTGTCTAACTACATTAGATTGGTAGTTTTATTGTTATACATTTGAGTTAGAGACTCCTTGGTGTATACATATTCTTTTGTCTTGCACCTGTATCTATTCTTTTGTAATGTAGTGGATCTTATATGACCACTATTCTGATGTACACTTTTATGACCTATATTCATATATGATTCCGCCTTTGTGATATGAATGTCTATGACTGATTTGTGTTATGTTTATTTCTATATTTGTTTCCGAAGTCCACTTAGCCACTATGTTGTAGCTTTGAGTTTGTATTTGATATGTCGGATTTCCTCTTGAAATGAAAATGTAAGTTATATTATCTGACATATCGGTACTCGCACAAAGCAATTACACAGATGGTCGCTCCTCAACAGCCTTATTCTTCATGCTAGTCGACAGCATTACCTCGTAGTGTCCTTGGCTAGCGTGAGCATAGTGGTGGGGCGTCCCAGCTTTGTATCAGAGCCAAACTTCGGAATAATGTAGAATAATCTAGCAAGGATCATTGTCCTAAGTCTTTCTTAGGAATCGTGCCAAAGGATTTAATTCGAGTCTTCGTACCATTCTATCCTATTTCTTTTATAATGCCTTGTTTTATCAATCAAGTTTGTTTGATATTTATTTTGTGAATAACCTTTTTCCTCTTTTCTTTCTTTCTTAAAGAAGAGAAATGGTTAAACCAGGCCGTCCCAGCGCGGGTCAATCTAGTGCTACTCCTCAGGATGGAGTATTTATGTCTGCTCAGCAACTTCTAGATCTTGTAAGGAATGCTCAAGCTATCGGACCCACTCTAGAGCCCACCCATCCTAAATCTGGTTTGCACGCTGGTGTAGTGATTACACCAGTTTGGGTGGAAAGCCATTCAAAGGTTTCGAGAGCGTTACAGAAGTCCAGGCTTGGCTTCGAACATGCGACCGCATCTTTTCTCGCATGAATCTTATTGATCTCCATCGAGTCGAAGTGGCTTCTAGCATGCTCCAAGAAAGAGCATTAGACTGGTATGAGCTTTTGATCTCTGAAATTAGTGAAGTGGATCTTACTTGGGAGCAATTCCGGGAAAGATTCAAATTGAAGTTTGTGCCGGAGGCTGAAAAAGTAACTTTAGCTTGGCGCTTTATTGACCTTGTTCAAGGTGAATCTTCTATGACCGACTACGTCGCATCTTTTGAATCTCTCTCTAAATATGGGGTCGAATATATTAATTCCCCATTGAAGAAAAATCAGAGATTTGTTTATGGCTTGAACAAGAGCCTCAAAAAGCCATTACTTCTGAAATTAGAAGTTTCTTTTGATCAGCTAGTTGATATCGCTCTTCGACTCGAAGAGGCCGATAAAGAAAGTGATGTTGAGGCCAAACAAAACATCAACAAGAAAATGCCTTTTAAATTCAAGCCTAATCCCAACAAGAAAGGGAAGCAAACAACTTCGGTAGCAAATACTCCCAACTCTCATCGTGGAGAATGTTACAATTGTGGTTCTAAGGACCATTATGCAAACAAGTGTCCGAAGTCTCTTTCTTGCCGCTATTGCAAGAGTTCGGGTCATACTATATCTTTGTGTCCCAAACTTCAAAGCAAGAAGGATGGCAAGCTAAATGTAGTACAAGCCCCTGCTAACACTTCTCGTGGTCAAGGTATTTATCATTCTATCCTTGATGGCATTATTATATTTCGTGATCTTCCTATTAGAGTTCTTTTTGATACAGGTGCATCTCACTCTTTTATATCAAAAGAACTTGTTGAGACTTTATCTTTGAATGTTATTGGCTTGATGACTTCATTAAGGATTGCGAATCCAGTTGGTGGATCCGCAACACTCATTTTACTTTGTAAAGATGTCGAAATTATTTTATGTAATTACTCTTTCCGTGCCGATTTGCATGTTATGCGTTACTTAGGCTTCGGAATGATTTTGGGAATGGATTGGCTTAACCGTTATGAAGCCCATATCCTATGTCCTGAGCGGACTATATATCTTCAACATCCTCAATCTGTTAAGCAGATTTCTCTTGTTATGAAAGATTCAGATTCGAATTCAAAAGCATCCTTGTACTCTCTAAATCCTCATGATGACGATAATGATGATGAGGAAGTTGTTATTTCTCTCATTCACATTGTTCGTGAATTTCCCGACATATTTGAGCCCGTTATAGGATTACCACCTAAGCGAGCAATTGAGATCAGAATTAATCTAATCCCTAGAGCTCAACCTATTACTCGTCCTCCTTATCGTATGTCCAATAAGGAAAATGAGGAGATGCGTAAACAATTATCTGAATTGGAAGCAAAACAGTTTGTTCGTTCTAGTTCCTCTCCATGGGGAGCTTCAGCTATTTTTGTGAAGAAATCTGATGGTACACTTAAGCTTTGCGTTGACTACCGCAAGCTTAATGATCTCACCATCAAGAATAAATATCCTTTACCGCGGATTGATGATCTATTCGATCAACTTAGTGGTGCTAAAGTCTTTTCACAATTAGACTTATCAATCGGTTTTCATCAGCTCCATATTGCAAAGGATAACATTCCTTTGACATCGTTCCGTACTCGTTATGGATCTTATGAATGGCTTGTTATGCCATTTGGTTTGACGAATGCTCCAGCTTATTTCGTCGACCTTATGAATCGAGTTTTCAAAGACTTCCTCGATCGATTTGTTCTCATCTTTATCGATGATATTCTTGTTTATTCTAAAACCGAGGAAGAGCATGAAAATCATCTTCATATTGTGTTGGAAAATCTTAGGAGCAACCAATTGAAAGTAAAATTTTCTAAATGCCACTTTTGGCAGTCTCGTGTGAAATTTTTGGGGCATATTATTTCTGAATCCGGAATTTCCGTGGATCCTTCAAAGATTGAAGCGATTCAAAATTGGAAGAGACTGGAGAGTGTGACGGAAATTCGTAGCTTTCTCGGATTGGCAGGCTATTACCATCGGTTCATAAAAGACTTTTCTAAAATTTTCGTACCTCTTACTAATTTGACAAAGAAGGGAGTTAAATACATTTTGTCAGGCAAATGTGAAGCTGCGTTTCACAAATTAAAAGAACTCCTTTCCGATGCTCCTATTCTTGTCATTCCCAATGGGAACCAAGATTTTATTGTTTATACCGATGCTAGTCATGTTGGTTTGGGAGCCATTCTCATGCAAAGAGAACGTGTTATTGCTTATGCTTCTAGGCAATTAAAGCCTACCGAGACTAGATATGCCACTCATGATTTAGAGCTCGCAGCTATTGTTTTCGCCCTTAGAATTTGGCGTCATTATCTTTTGGGAGAGAAATTTGTTCTCTACACCGATCATAAATCTTTGAAGTATTTATTTTCTCAAAAGGAACTTAATTTGCGTCAACAACGTTGGCTCGAGTTCCTTGCATCTTATGATCTTGATATTCTCTATACTCCCGGAAAGGGAAATCTTGTTGCCGATGCCCTTAGTCGTAAGCAACAAGCGGTAGTTTCCATGATGATATCCGAATGGAATGATCTCGAGACTTTATCCACTTGTGAGATTCGAAATCGTGAATCCAATTCCTATTCACCTCTTGTTTTATGTAGCCTCGAGGCTCATCCTTCTCTTTTAGACCGCATTCTTGAAGCTCAAAAGCATGATCCCGAATTGGTTCTTCTTAGCCAAAGTTGTAGGGATAAAATTGATATTGAAGGTTTAAAAGCCTTTGATATTGATGCTCGTGGCGGTGTTCGAAAATTTGGTAGACTTATTGTGCCAAATATTATCGATCTTCGTAAAGACATTTTAGAAGATTCTCATCGTTCTAAATTTACCATTCTTCCCGGTAGTAGTAAAATGTACGCGGATATGAAGCGACTTTATTATTAGGATGGGATGAAATCAGATATTGCTAACTTTATTAAGCGTTGCATGACTTATTGCAACCTTTGGAAATTCCAATATGGAAGTGGGATCAAGTCTCCATGGACTTTATTGACGGTCTTCCCCGTTCTCGTTCGGGCCATGATAGCCTATGGGTGATAATAGATAGACTTACAAAATCCGCCCATTTTATTCCCGTTCGGTCCAATCGGACCGTACCTCTTTTGGCCAAACTCTATGTCAAGGAAATTGTTAAATTGCATGGAGTTCCTACTTCTATAGTTAGCAATCGTGATCCATTGTTTACTAGTGGATTCTGGAAGGGTCTTCAAAAAGCTTTGGGAACAAAGCTTAATTTTAGCACCGCTTATCATCCTCAGTCCGATGGACAAACCGAGCGTGTGAATCAAATTCTTGAAGATCTTCTTCGTGCGTGTGTTCTTGATTTTGGTGGAAGTTGGGAAAATCATATTTCTCTTGTTGAGTTTTCCTATAATAATAGCTTCCAATCTAGTATTGGTATGGCTCCTTTCGAGGAACTCTACGGAAGGCCATGCCGATCTCCTTTGTGTTGGCTTGAAGCTGGTGAGAAGCTGGTTTTGGGTCCCGATTTTATCCGTGATGCCACAGAAAAGATTGACCTTATTCGTCATAGGATGAAAGAAGCTCAAAGTAGACAATAATCCTATGTCGATAACCGAAGAAGGAAATTAGAATTTTCTGTGGGAGATTTTGTGTTTATTCATGTTTCACCTATGAAGGGTGTTGTGCGTTTCAGTCGATTGGGAAAATTAGCACCTCGTTATATTGGCCCATTTTCTATCACCGAACGCATTGGTTCCGTGGCTTATCGCCTTTTATTACCGGCTCAATTTTCTGCTATTCATGACGTATTCCACGTCTCTCAATTACGGAAATGCCTTCGAGATTCCGATTCTGTTCTTGAGCCCGGTGTTATTGAAGAAATTGAAGTTTCGCCTAATTTGACTTATGAGCAATATCCTATTCATCTCATTGCTATGGAGGTTAAACGCCTTTGAAATAAAGATGTTCCTCTTGTGAAAGTTCAATGGTCCTCAAATCCTAAGGATTGCTCTTGGGAATCTAGAGAATTCATCGAGCGAACACATCCCGACTTACTCTCTCGTGCTCTTTAAAGGTGAACTTCTCATTTCAAAATTTCTTCTTTTTGTGTTGTTATGCCTTTGTATGGTTGTTACTTTTTATTTCTTTTTCTTAAGTATTGCGAGGACGCAATTTCTTTAAGGAGGGGAGTCTGTAACAACCCGCATATTTTACGATTGTATATTTAAATATTTTATTTAAATATAGCATCGTTAATCGGATTAAATTCCGAAAAAGCTACTTTTTGTAAACAATCGAATTGGGACTCAAGACCACTTCCATTGAGTCCAAAATGGCGTTTACAACTTTTTTGAGTATAAACATCGATATGTTTGGAGTTGGGTGAATTTTGCTATTTTTCTATTGGGCTTTGGGTTTGGGTTTCAGCTCATTACTCATCTAATACCCTATACTCCACTCAACTTCCTTCATTCATTTTCATTTCCTAACACTCTCAAGCTTAAGAGAAAATGGGGGAAAGAATGGGAAATTAGAATTCCAAACCTTAGTTTTATTAGGAAATTCGAATTCAAGCTCTAGAAAACAAAGAGAAGCTGAGGTAAGCATCCTCTTCTTCTTCTTCTTCATCTCAATCTCTATTCAATTCTTAGATATTCCTAACCCTAACTGTGACGCCCCACCTCTATACTCACGCTAGCCAAGAACACTACTGGGTAATGCTATCGACTAGCACGAAGAATAAGGCTGTTGAGGAGCGACCATCTGTGTAGTTGCTTTGGGCGAGTACCGATATGTCAGATAAAATAACAAATCCAACATATCAAATACAAACTCGAAGCTACCACACCGTAGCTATGAGGCCTTCGGAAACAAATATAGAAATAAGCATAACATAAATCAGTCACAGAGGTTCATATCTTAAAGGCGGAAACAGATATGAATATAACACATAAAAGTGTTCAACAGAGTAGTGGTCAATCAAGGTCCACTATATCACAAAAGAATAGATACAAGTGCTAGGCAAAAGAATAAGTTTACATCATGGAGTCTATTTCTCAAATGTATAACAACAAAAACTACAAATATAATGTAGTTAGACAAAAGTCAGAAGATGATCCCAGATGAGGAGTTAAGCAGGAGCACCTGTAACATCTCATTCTGACCCGAGTATTATTTAATAAGAAAATAATAAACGGATCAGTCTAGCCATAATTACCATGCAAAATGAGATAGAGTAAGAGGTATGACAAAAACATGTGATAACATTAATGCCATACTGAGATAATATATATTTGAAAATCAACCATTAATCATTCAATATCACAAGAATCTTCTCAAAGATCAAAGAAAATGTATATCATAATTTTTTTTGTTTTTATTCGCCAAGTCATAAATGTTGGAGAAACTCAAATTCACCAATGCACAAACATTGATAAATCTTATCAATGAAATCACAAAAATTGGTGAAACACAAATTCTAGAAATCATCGATAGAAATCCAGAAATCACATAAAGGGGGAAGGCCTATCACAAACGGGAGCATGAAAACTCACCAACACATGTATCACAAATGGAACGCTATTCCATGGTCTCTAACCATAACTTCGGAACAACGACGCAGTACAATAACGGTACGTCCGATGAACCAAAAAGTCGGGACATCGATGTAGTACAATAACGGTACATCCGATGAACCGAACATAATAAAAGAACATGGGTCGCTAGCCCATAAAAGAATGAGACGAAACTCAATAAAACGAGGTACAGTCCCCTCACGTGGACAAAGAGACATTGCACATTGCTAGTCTAAACCATAAAATGATCATCATCGATCATCAAGAAGTGTCGATTACACTAAGCTAATAAATATAAGAGTATAGCCTCATGTCCCATAACCACTTGCTTAACTCAAATATTTACGAACAGATTGTAGATTTCCACTCGAAAATTGTCACAAGAGTTTCAATCGAACAAGTCCAAAAATTAACTGACGAAGTAAACGCAAGCGTTTCATACCACTTGTTTTACTAAGCCGTTTAATTAGATTTCTCATACGAATGAGGTAGAGGTTTGTATATACTAATAGATTGGAAAATGGTTTTAAAACGAGTTTTGTATTTAAAAGTAGTGTTGAAATCGTTTTGATGAAAGAGTTTGAGTATTTACTACTAGTATAGAAACATTTGCGTTTTAAAGTGACAAACCATAAAAATGATTGTAAAAACAATCAATCACCAAAATTTCACGTTCGAAGACGTGAATTAAATCCAAAGAAATCGATACCAAATCCATCAAAATGGATATTCCCAAAAATCCGTAAAAAGAAGTCATCAAAGACGATAATAGTGATAACAACTAATCGGATCGACAAAAATCGATTAACACTAGAATTTTACTCAAAATTAGGCAAATAGGCAAAACTGGGAATTTCCAGACGTCTGAGGGATTGTTCCAGACGTTTGGATTTGGTTTCTGGAAATATTCTAGAAAACCATCCAGACGCCTAAAGCCTAAAATCAGACGTCTGAAATCCTTTCAGATGTTTGGGGGTAGATCCAGACGTCTGGTTTTGGTTTTTGGAAATATTCCAGAAAACCAACCAGACGTCTGAAGTCACAAATCAGATGTCTGACATCCTTTCAGACGTCTGGAATGATAATTCAGACGTCTGAAATTAGTCACTGCCCTTTTTGTTTTTCTGCCGTGTATTATTTTTCTCCAGGAGGCAAAACCAGACGTCTAGCATTTGTATCCAGACGTCTGAACTCCTGGTAAAGGCAACAATTTGCCTAGGCCATAATGGCCAAATCGATCCGGGAGCGATCGAGTAAGCAATGACGACTAAGGATTTATGCCAAACGACAACCCAGCCTTATAAGCTCTTCGATACACCACAAACAACATATCCAAACATCCATAGTAGGATTTTCACAAAATAATGGACTTCAAATTCAAAAATTGGTAATCAACCATATCAGTTCAAATCAAAAGCAAATGATCATGAATAGATGTTAGGAATTCATACCTAACAACAAAGATCGATATAGACATAGATGTGAGATAAGAATCTCACCTTTTACACAAAAACAAGGATGAAGAAGTTTGAAAACAAAGGAGGATCAACCACTCTTCAATCTCAACTCTAGAAGCTTGAATCTAAGCTC
This sequence comes from Allium fistulosum, assembly GCA_030737815.1. Taxonomy (NCBI): domain Eukaryota; kingdom Viridiplantae; phylum Streptophyta; class Magnoliopsida; order Asparagales; family Amaryllidaceae; genus Allium; species Allium fistulosum. The sequence goes on along the minus strand of CM060905.1, from coordinate 684,519,957 downwards.
AAAAGAAGAACGTTTCCTAAGTTAGGTTTAGGAAATAACTAAAATTAAAGAGAGAATGAGTTGGAGAAGAAGATGGAGATGCTTACCTTAGCTTCTCTTTGAATTTTGGAGCAAGAATTGTATTTGCTAAGGAAACTAGGGTTTTGGATTTCTAATTTCCCATTCCTCTCCCCATTTTCAGTTGCTTGAGTGTTTAAGAAAATCGAAATGAAGTGAAGAGGAGAGGAGAGGGGCTGAACTAGGTTATAGAGTGAGTTGGGTGGAACCCAAACCCAAAAGCCCAACAGAAAATAGCAAAAATCAACTTACTCCAAACATATCGATGCTTATACTCAAAAAGGCCGCAAACACCATTTTGGACTCAATGGAAGTGGTCTCGAGTCCTAATTTGACTGTTTGCAAAAAGTAGCTTTTCGGACTTTAATCCGACTAACGATGTTATATTTAAATAAAATATTTAAATATACAATCGTAAAAATATGCTGGTTGTTACACTAACTTAGGAAAAACTTTACCTTTGATAGTAGATTGAGGATTCTAGAGGCGTGTTGAAGAGGAATTGTTCTTGCCTTGTTTTAAAAGCTTCTCACTCATTGTTTTTGGGTTTAAATGTGAGTTCTTTAACTCACATCTACGTCTATAGCTATCATTGTTGTTATGAATTCCTAACATTTGTGCATATTCATTTGCTTTTGATTTGAATTGATTTGGTGAATTTTCCAAATTTTGGTGTTTTGGTCCAATTTTATGAAAACCCTTCTATGGACATTTGGACATTGATATTCGGGGTGTATTAAAGAGTCTTTAAGGTTGGGTTGTCGCTTGGCGTAAATCCTTAGTCGCCATTGCTCGTCCGATCGCTTCCGATACGTTTTGGCCACTTTGGCCTAGGCAAATTGTTGCCCAAACTAGGTGACCAGACGTCTGGTGACCAAGTCCAGACATCTGGTTTGGACCTGGAACAAAATTGTATGCACGCAAAATATAAAAAAAAAGAAAAAATAGTCAGAGACTATTTCCAGACGTCTGAAATTCAAGATCAGATGTCTGGATGAGTCTCAGACGTCTGACTTGAAGTTTCAAACGTCTGGGGGTTCTCTGGATAATTTCCAGAGAACGAAACCAGACGTCTGGATTCAAAACCAGACGTTTGGACATGGCTCAGACGTCTGTTTTGTTAATTCCAGACGCCTGGGTGGCTTTCTGAACTATTTTTCAGAAAACAAATCAAGACGTCTGGATTCCAAATCAAACGTCTGGAAATGTTTATTTTTGCCTAATATTGCTGTTTTGTGTGGATTTCCTATTCTAATCGATTTTTGTTGATCCGGATAGTTGTTATCACTTATTATCGACTTTGATTACTTCTTTCTTTGGATTTTTGGGAATATCTATTTGATGGATTTGATATCGATTTCTATGGTTTTGATTCACGACTTCGAATGTGAATCTTTGGTGATTGATTGTTTCTACAATCATTTTTGTGATTTGTCACTTTTAAATACAAAGGTTTCTATACTAGTAGTAAATACTCAAACTCTTTCATCAAAACGATTTCAACACTATTTTAAATGCAAAGCTCGTTTTAAAACTGTTTTCCAATCTATTAGTATATACAAACCTTTATCTCATTCGTACGAGAAATCTAATTAAACGGCATAGTAAAACAAGTGGTATGAAACGCTTGCGTTTACTTTGTCGGTTAATTCTTGGACTTGTTCGATTGAACTCTTGTGACAATTTTCGAGTGGAAATCTACAATTCGTTCGTAAATATTTAAGTTAAGCTAGTGGTTATGAGACATGAAGCTAAACTCATATATTTACTGGCTTAGTGTAATTCACACTTTTTATTGATCGATGATGATCATTTTGTGATTTAGACTAGCGATGTACGATGTCTATTTGTTTGTGTGGGGACTAAAAACCCCGTTTGTGGAGCTTCGGCTCAAATTTGGCGGGGTAGCGACCCGTGGTCTTCGGGCCGTTTGTGGAGCTTCGGTTCAAAATTTATGGTTAGCGACCATGGAATAGCGTTCCGTTTGTGATACACGTGTTGGTGAGTTTTCATGCTCCCATTTGTGATAGGCTCCCCCTTTTGTGATTTCTGGATTTCTAGTTGATGATTTCTAGAATTTGTGTTTCACTTCTTTTTGTGATTGGCAATGATATGTTTGTCAATATTTGGGGTTTGGTGAATAAAATAAAGAATATGACATTCTTTTTGGTGCTTTGAGATTCTTGAGATATTGTATGATTATGTTGTTGTTTAAAGTATACTTGTCATAGATTGACATTGTTGTTATCATACGTTTTTTTTTGTTATATCTCTACTCATATCTCATTTTATATATGATAATTATAGCTAGACTGATCCGTTTATTATTTTCCTCTTAAATAATACTCGGGTCAGACCGAGATGTTACAGGTGCTTCTGCTTGACTCCTTATCTGGGATCATCTTCTGACTTTTGTCTAACTACATTAGATTGGTAGTTTTGTTGTTATACATTTGAGTTAGAGACTCCTTGGTGTATACATATTCTTTTGTCTTGCACCTGTATCTATTCTTTTGTAATGTAGTGGATCTTATTTGACCACTATTCTGATGTACACTTTTATGACCTATATTCATATCTGATTTCGCCTCTGTGATATGAATGTCTGTGACTGATTTGTGTTATGTTTATTTCTATATTTGTTTCCGAAGTCCACTTAGCCACTGTGTTATAGCTTTGATTTTGTATTTGATATGTCGGATTTCCTCTTGAAATGAAAATGTAAGTTATATTATTTGACATATCGGTACTCGCACAAAGCAATTACACAGATGGTCGCTCCTCAACAGCCTTATTCTTCGTGCTAGTCGACAGCATTACCTCATAGTGTTCTTGGCTAGCGTGAGGATAGAGGTGGGGCGTCACAGTGATGATTTCAAAATGAATTTGATTTTGAAGCAAATATGATATTTTGATATCAAGTATGAATTGTTTTCGAAATGTAAAATTACCAACCGGTATGTAAAACAACGTTTGGTAGTTAAAGAGACCGGGGCCGGATATGGGCATACTCTCTGTTGATACCGGAACCATTTTAACAACTGTGTACATGGATTGATGATCCAGAATGAAGTGGTTGGATTTGGCGTATGTTTTCTGGATTTGAAGAAAGTGAAAGATGATGGTTAGCCTAGCATTTGTGCCAATTTGAAATGAATAAAACAGGAGCATAATTCGATGAACGTTCGTGCTCCGGCCAGTGATGGAGCTCGCGATGAGCTTTCATGTGGTGGTCGCCGATCATATTCGAGTTCGTCGAAGGAGGAGCATAATTCGAGTGATTAACGGCAGCCGATGGGTTTCTTATGCATGCGGCTTTTACTTGGGTTTGAATGCATTTAAGAAGGAAGGGAAAAGGATACGCGGTCGACATTTGATCCAAGGGATGAGTGGCCTAAATTGTGTTTAGGTTAAACAATAACAAATAAAAAATTTGTAAATAAATTTATATATTAAATAGTGTAATCTTTAGAATGCTATAACTTCTCCATGTGAGGTCGAAATTGGACGAAACAAGCGGTGATGGAATCATGGTGACGAGCACTACATTATGGAATTGATTTGGAGCTAACTAAAATTTTAGGTTAAATCGAACGTCGTTCGATTTGATTTAAAATTGAAAACTTAAGATGAGTGTTTTATAACGCTCATAAGTACTAGAATATTTTTATGATAGTTAAACTTGAAATTATGAAGTGATATAAATTTATTGGCCGTTGTTTGTAAATTTAATTGTCATGTAAATTAACTGTTAAAAATTAAGATTCATAGTTAGATTTGAAATTGGGATTTAATTGCCAGTAAATCACCTGATATTAATAACTATGAAATGGTTGTGAATTATTTTGGTTATTTGGATGATTGATTGTGATGGATGCCAATTGATTGATATTTGGATGATTGGATGTTTGTTTATTTTTATATATATCATGTTATCACCTGGAAAATTATTTACAGTGTATAAACTGTAAACTGAATTATTCCGAATGAATTAAGAAATAAGTTGAAACGATATACTTATGACATCGTGATTTGGATTGAAATGATATATATCCATCCCTGAAAATAAATTGAAATAACTGATCACTTGACCATAGGATAGAAAATTATATACGGACATTGGATTGGTTAAATTAAACGATTTTAAAAATTTTTGATTTGAAATTATTTAAATGATTTGATTTAAAGGAGTAAAAAATCGAATTTATGGAAATCGAATTATTTTCGAACTTGAGCTTGAAATGTTAAAATTTTAATTTGGTAATCGAAATTGTTTAAATAATCGAAGTTGAGATTTTAAAGTATAATTGGAATATGATTTGAATTTCAAAAATTGATTTGTTTAAAGGATTAGACTTTTATTCGAACTTTGAGTATTTCTAAGTAAAAGTGATATAAAAATGATATTTCGAAATTGAGCTTGGAATCAAATTATATTTGAAGATTGGGATTTTAAACTGAATATTGGAGGTTAATTTGATTTAATTGTTTTGAATCGATATTTTGAAAATCGAGCTCGAAATCGATATAAATTGAAATTGAATTAATTGTATTTTAAAGTGGAATCGAATTAATTTGAAATCGACGCTTAAACCTTCCAAAATGTGGGTCATCACCTATTTTGTTTTTTGTCATTCGCGACTCGTACACAGATGCGATATTGTGGGTCGGGATAACAAATCTGTTCAAAAATTTACACATACACATATGCACAGTGCAACCACCATTGTTTCCTCTTCCACCCTATCAGCCACTGTTGTTTCTTTGTCCCCTTGTCTCCCTATCCCTTTGTCCCCTTGATCTTTGCCTTGGTTAGATTTTGTGTTGCCTATATATTTGTACACAACAAACTCCTATGATCTTCTTGCGACCATTGGTGCTTCCCAGTTTTTCATCTCTCTATTCCTTTCCAAAACCAAGATAAACAAACATTTCCCTCGTTCAAAAATCAATACATCCCAAACTATTGGGTTTTAGCCCGAGTGACCAAAATGAAAGTAGATAGACAAGAGAGATATCATCAAATATCAGTAAGAGGAAAATAATGTTCACAAATGTCAAAAATCGATTGCTCGTGATACCCTTCGAATTAGAAGGTGGCGCTACCATCGTTGGAGTTGTCGTATGATGTAATTTATTTGGGGAAGTTTTGGCATTCATTCCATGATGGTCATCGACGATCATTGGCGCTTTGGGTTTGGGATTGCTCAGCTATGGTCATCGGTTGGTGATTTGGAGAGTTTGAGGATGTTTGTGGAGGAGAGGAGCACATGCGACTAAAATTTGAGGTGGTCCAATCTTGGAATATGGGGTGTGATGTTTTAGGGCAGCAAGTCGTAGAGGCGGGTCGAACGTAGAGGGAGGCAGTTGAGCTTAGATTTGATGGGTCTGGGAGGTCGGGTTTGCAAAGAGCAATGCGTTGGCGCAAGCGGCATTCAAATCCATGGAGTATTGGTCCGTATCATTGATATTGTGCATGGCATTTACATGGGTTTAATGTACATGGAACTTTCAATTTTAGGTTGGGAGAGATGAGGGTGTAGCTTGCGGGTATAGGCCGTAATTGATGGGTTGGCTTGTGTATTTGAGGTGAGGAACTTATTTTTTTAATTATTTTAATTTATATTAGTAAGTATGTTAACGTAGAAAATGTATATCTCACCCGTTTTAAATCCATGAACTATGGATTTTTGTGTCGAGTTCGTATTAACGAGCATAATACATTGACATAAGTTATTGTCCGTTTTGGTGTAGCATAATTTAATGATAAATTAATATTGCTTGATAATACGTAGTTAAACTAATTTTACTTCATGGTGTTATCTATTTGGCTAAATAAACACCTTACTACTCAAATGAATTAAATATGGTAATTTGAACACCTGTTTAGTAGAATAAATCATCGTTTTGCTAATTAAATTAATTGGTCATTTGATTACCAGAATAAATCCTCGTTCTGCTATTTTATAGATTGGACATCCAATTATATTGTTAATTGATATACCACATTGAGTAAGTGATATGTTAAACAATGATGGTTAAGTGTTGAGTTTATTTAGATAGTCGTTGATTATGTAAATATTAGTTATTAACTTGGAAAGTTAAATTGAAGGATATGGTACCTTACTTATGTACCATTGTGATCGTTAAGCCTGTTTCAAATTTGAAAAGTTAATTATTAATTTGAAATTTATTTTAAGAATAATTATTATTTATTATGAAGTATTAAAGATAATTATTATTTAGTAATAAGATTTAAAAGGTAACAACTATTTATTAACAATGTTTTAGAGATAATTTATTATTGTTTTTAATAATTATTTAAATTAAATTTTTTATTAATATGGTTCTTAAAAGTTATTTCTTAAAATTATTTAAGAATATTTAATCATTATTTAAAAGTTATTTAATTATTGTTTTTCAAATGTTTTAATTATATATTAATTGATTGTTTAAAATTAATTATTTAAATTAATTATTTAAAGTTAATTATTTTATATTTTAAAGTTAATTATTTTATTTAAAAGTTATTTTTTATATCATCAACATTTTAAAAGCTTATTTTCATTATTAAAATAATATTGTTTTAAAGTTGATTTATTATTATGTTAATATTGTATAATAAGTTAATTTATTCATATTTTAATGTTGTTTTAAAGTTATTTAAGTATATTTTAAATATTGTTTAAAGTTAATGATGTTTTAAATATGGTTTAAAGATAATTAATTATTTATATAAGATGTTTTTAGGTAATAAATTGTTTTATAGAAAGGCGTTTAAAAATAATAAACTGTTTATTTAAAAAGGTATCATTTTAAATGGAAAGGCTTGTATAAAGGTTTTATTTAGTGAAAGAATTCATTTACAGAATTTATAAAATTTGGAAAGAGATTTTGGAAATTAGATAGAAGTTTGGTTTAATGGTATTTGAGATTTATAAAAGGAGTTTTATAAATGATTTTGGAGATTTATAAATAGAGTTTTATAAAATAAACTTGAAGATTTATAAAAGAAAATTTATAAAGTAGATATTTATTTATAAAATAAAAAAAGAGTTATGGAGAGGAATGGCTTATGAATATACTTATACTAGTGAGATAAGTGTATGAATATTTTGATAAATATTTTGGAAAGAGATTTAATTAATCAAAAATTAATTTTAAGTGGCTTAGTGGTTTCTGTACGGAATGTAATCTCTGTTTGAATGTATGTTTATTTGATAGTTAAATAACCGACTATCAAATCTTGGCCTAAATATGTATTCCTGCTTAATTTTGGTGGTACGGAAATATTCCCTACTTAACACCGAAGGATTTTAACTCTGGAAATATCTAGGAGAAACACTGGAATTATATGGTATAGTTACCATCGATGATGCTATACTGTATGTATAAACTGTTTTTGTTCTTCTAAGACAAATGATAAGGAGATCTGTCCACTTAAGCGGTTAGGGGGATCCCCGCTCTTATGTATTGTTCGATTATTTCTTGAAGAACCAGTATTGAGCATTCCGAAAAATCGACGATTGGTTTTTTGGGCATCCGGTTAGTGGGGGACTCTACAAGTAAGAGATGACCCCTTACCGAAATCATTTCAAAAACCATATACGGTTCTATGAAGGAGTTTCATGATATATTAAGATGTTTGAATCCATGTGCGATTCCGAGACCATATAGGGTATGAGAATCCATGTGTGATTCTAAGATATATTTGAGATATGGGAATCCATGTGCGATTCCAAGACCCATTGGGGTATTGGAATCCATGTGGGATTCCATGATCTATTTGGATGGCAGTGCGTGAGCTAAAACGTCGGACGTAGCCTCATCAGCGGTAATGACTAAGGCCAGAGATAGGAGGCATGGCCGGTTGGGTTGGCAAACTCATAGGGTGCCGTCGGCTCCACCTAAACGTTACTTACTATTGTTATGCATGCATGGAGCGATGCACTTGGTCTTAGCGAGACCAGCTATGTTTTTCTTATGGTACATCACTAGGGATATATACTGCTTCGGAAGGGTATCTCTTGTCCTTGTGCAGGAGGACCGTCTCTCAACGTACCGAGAGCACTTTCATGGAATCCTACACAATTAGCGAATGTGCCTTATCGGTTTTCATTATATACCTAGTATTGTTCTGTTGTACAGTCATGAGCATCACAGCTACTTGATTATTATTATTTTCACCTTTAGACGTTATTATAATATAACTGGATTTTCTGATATAAATGTTTTGGTTATCGTAAGGTAAAAACCCATCTGTGTTTATGTGGAGGATGGTCTTACGAGATACCTTTGATTTTAAAGGATTATAAAATTAATAGTAAATAAAATTTCTTGTGATTTGGGTTTCTCACGTTGGTTTTACCAGACCAACTCAGGCATTGTTTTCTATAACGCTCTGGGTCAGCCCGAGCATATTTTCTAGATTTAGCTGGATACTTTAGAGCTTTACAGGAGACAAGCTGGATTCTCCAAGACATATTCACGTATCTTATATTTTTCATTGTTATGTTGTTCTTGATTTCTGTATGTTTTCATCAGCAATTGTAAGGACATGTTTTTATAACTGTTCAAGCTGACATATGTTAGTGTGCTCTGATTTGTGTTATGTATGTATATATAAGATGATTTCCTTTTGTAAAGATCTTGTGTATATTATATACTTATCTCATCATGATGTGAGATTCTATTCTTTCTTTTCTTTCTTTCACCCCAACAATCTGTCTTTCCGGCACTTGGATGTTCGACAAGAGAATACCGTTGACGTATTAGTGTAATGACCCGTAATTTTCGATAATAAAAAATATATTTAATTTAATAAGATTTTGGTGTTAATATTGGAAGAAATAAAAATTTTTGATTTATTAATAAGAAAAATAACTAAAATGTAATGTTAATAATGTTAATTTAAGGCAATTGATAACTATTTTAATGCAATCTCAATTAATTGGAATGATTGGAAAGTTGTAATTGGTCATAAAGTTTAAATGTTAAATAAACCAAATGTTGTATTAAACAGTGAAATTGTATGTAATTAATTGGAATTGATTAAAATAGAATAATTAATCCATATGTGAATTTATTAGTTTTGTTTGTTCACAATAAACATAAAATTGTGTTTGAAATCGTAAGTTGTAACAATGGTTTAATTATCATTGCATTATTTAATCTGTTGAAACTTAACTATAAATCAATTGCAATAAATGTAAGTGAATATTGTGTTAATATGAATTAAGATGGAAATTGTAGAATATTGATGTAATAAATGGAAAACCAATGTTAACTATGTCCATAAAGTAATGATTGATTTATAAAAAGATTGACATAAAAAACAATCAATTTATTGGGTTTTAAATTATAATTAATCAATTTATTGCAATTGGAACTGGAACACCGTAATTAGCGCAATATTAATATTTGAATTTGACATGGAAAATTTGTTTTAAAAGATTATAATTACTAGTTAATCAAAAGTGATAAAAATTTGTTAGTTATAAAATTTGAATTTGAAAAGTGATAAATTTAATTTAATAATAATTTACTTAATTAACATGGAAATAGCCATTTTGGCCACTATCTTGGATTTCGATGAAACCGGTTTCATCAGATCCGTAATAGTGAATTATTGTGGGATTTCAAGTTTCGTAGCGATCAGACTTGTCGTTTGATAATGCGGGCTCGAAATGCGTAGAAATCAATTTGAAATAAGGTGATTTTGAAAGCTAACTTCTGTAAACAATGGAATTAGGACTTGAAACTTGTTCCATTGAGTTTAAAAATATCGAAAACCTATATTTTAAGATATTGGATGACTCATTTTCGTTTCGGGAATGAAACGGGCTTTTCGGGTCGTTGTTATCGTTTCGATCCAACCTTGCCTATATATAGGCTGTTATAAACCTTAGTTGATTCTCATTTTATTATTTTTGTATGTACATCTTCTTCTTCTTTCCCAAATGTCAGAACATTAAACCTAATTCCCAAAATTCCAAAACCTAATTTTAAAAAAAAAATTGGTTGCTCCAGGTTTACTTCGAGTCACGAAGAGGTTCGCTTCGGGTTCCAGAGGCGAAAACGCTGCAGCGACTTCGGGTCAAAGAAAGTTCCATGCCAAACAAGGAGGATCTGGTCGCGCTTCGAGTCCAAGAGGCGAAAACCTTGCAGCGACTTCGGCTCAGGAGCCAAATGACTCGGGTCTCGGGTTGTTTTGGCAAAAACTTAGAGCAAGCACCGGGTAATTGAGGCGACGACCCGAAGTCAAAAATTTTCGATCTTCTAACGTTAATAACTTTTGCATACGAGCTCGGACTCACGCGCAATTTTATCCATTGCGATCATATCAAAATTCCGGACATTATGGAACTGGTTTGGCTGCATTCTGAGACTGTTAAATTTTTGGGCTAATATTGGATTTTAAATAGACGACAAATCGAAGGTGAGTGTTTTAATCCACTCACAACTACTAAATTATCTTATGTTAGTTAAATTGAATTTATGATGTGATTAGAAATTTATTGGTTGATGTTTGGTGTATTAAAATTGTCATTCCAGTTAAATCTGACTTTTATTGAATTTGATCGCCATTTAATTTAATATTGAATTTTAAATTGCCTATTAATACCTGTTATTGATAATTAGTCAACTGTTGTTATTTGCTGGTTGATTGAATGGTGATTGTGATGGATATTTGGTTGTTGATATTGGATGACTAAATGTTATATTTATATTGTTATAACATTGCAAGTTCCCTTAGTTTATTGTTAGAAAATCCATATGGGTTGAAATGATACATACCCGAACGATCTATAGATTAGGGAAAAATCGTTATGGGTTGAAATGATAATCCTGAGCGATTTTATGGATTTTAGTTTATTTTGGGATTGCGGGTTAAAATGATATATACCCGTAAATTTAAATTATTGCAGATTGAAATGATATACATCCGTATCAGTTGACCATAGGGTAGAAAATTATATACGGACACCGGATTGGTTAAATTAATTGATTTAAATCCTTAAATTTTGAATTCAGTTAAATGATATTTTGAAGTAAAATTTGAATTATATAAACTGAATTATTTTGAAAATCCAAGCTTTAAATGTTGAAATTGGAGTTGGTAATGAATTGTTTGAAGAATAAAAATAGAAATTTCAAAGTTGGAATTTGAAATATAAATGAAATGAAAATGTTTGAATGTTTTAAACTTTGAAATCTATGAAATTGAAGTGCTTTAAAATTTTAGTTCAACATGAGTTTGAAATCGATATAAATTGAAATGATTTTTATGAGAAGTTGAATTAAAAGAAAAAATTTAGTTTGTTGATTTGAAAGTTGGACATGGTCTAGATGTGTTGAATGAAAGGAATAGTTTAATTTGATATTAATTTCAAATCTATTATTTTAATATAAACTGTTTAAAAATACATTATTTTAAAAATCCTGATTATTGAGATTTTCAAACTATTAGACTAATTTAATCTATTTTAAACTATTTTAATCAATTTAAACTATTTTCACTTATTTTAATCTATTATAATCTATTTAATCCAATTTAATCTATATTAACCTATTTTAAACTAATTAGCCCGTTTTTATCTATTTTAAATATATTTAATCTATTTTAAATCTATTTTAAACTATCTTAAATCTATTTAAACTATTTTTAATCAATTTTTAAACTATTTTAGAGTATTTTAAACTATTTAAAAATTTATTTTAAACTATTTAAACAATATTTCTAAATTTCTAACGGTGCAAGGTTGAATTGTTTATATTTAAATCCTTGATTTAAAAGCAAATATGGTTGAATGATGTTATAACCTAAGTTGGGATTTGAAATAATATTTACTAGTGAAACGACAAATTTGAGTAAATATGATTATTTTGAAATGAGGATTTAACCTATTTTGTGAATATGATTTAGAAAGTGAATATGATTTCAAAAGTGATATGGTTTGAATTGAATATGATATTTTGATATCGATTATGAATTGGTTTTGGAAATGTAAAAGAACCATCCGGTGTGAAATAAGCAATTGGTTGTTAAAGAGACCAGGACCGGATATTACTCTCTGCTAATACTGAAAACCACTTTAACAACTGTGTACGTGGTGTGTAAAAACCCGCATATTTTACGATTATATATTTAAATGTTGAATTTTAAATATAGCATCGTTAGTTGAATTTGAAGTCCGAAATGTGACTTTTTGTAAACGGTCGAATCTGGACTCGAGACCATTTCCATTTAGTCCAAAATGGCGTTTGCGACCTTTTTGAGTATAAACATCGATATGTTTGGAGTTGATTAGAATTTTGATATTTTCATTTGGGGCTTTGGATTTGGGTTTCAGCCCACTAACCTAACAAGGTAACCCCAACTCCTCTACCTAATCACTCCCACTCCACTCCTCTTCATTCATTCATAACATTTCCTAACACTCAAGCTAAAGGAAAGAATGGGGAAAAGATGGGAAATTAAAAGTTCCTAAGCCCTAGTTTTCTTAGGAAATTCAACTTCTTGCTCTAAAATCAAAGAGAAGCTTAGGTAAGCATCCTCTTCATCTTCTCCATCTCAATTTCTCTTCAATTTTCAGAAATTCCTATAACCTAACTTAGGAATAACTTCACCTTTGATAATAGATTGAAGATTCTAGAGGTGTATTGAAGAGGAATTGATCTTGCCTTGTTTTAGAGCTTCTCATTCGTTGTTTTTGAGTTTTAAAGGTGAGTTCTTGAACTCACATCTATGTATATAGCTTTCATTGTTGTTAGGTATGAATTCCTAACATCTATTTCATGTTCAATTGCTTTTGATTTGAATTGATTTGGTGAATTTTCCAATTTTGATATTTTGAAGTCAAAATCTTTAAAGATCCTATTTTGGATGTTTGGACATGTTTTAGGGGTGTATCGAAGAGCCTATAAGGCTGGGTTGTCGCTTGGCATAATTCCCTAGCCTCCATCGCTCGTTCGATCGCCTCCGGTTTGGATTTGTGCCCATTTTGGGCTAGGTTGATTTTTGCCTAGCAGGAAAATCCAAACGTCTGGAAGAAAATCCAAACATCTGGAAGGAAATCCAGACGTCTGTTTGAAAAATCCAGACATCTGGAAGGGGTCCCTGGGAAAAGAAAAAAAAGGCAAAGACAAAATCCAGAGGTCTGGAAGAAAATCCAAACGTATGGAAGGAAATCCAGACGTCTGGTTGAAAAATCCAGACGTTTGGAAGGGGTCCCTGGAAAAAGAAAAAAAGGCAGAGACAAAATCCAGAAGTCTGGTTCCCCAACCAGACGTCTGGTTCTATGCAGTTTTGCCTATTTTGGCTGATTTTGAGTGGATTTCCAATTTTTATCGATTTTTGTTGATCCGGTTAGTTTTTGTCAATTATTATCGACTTTGATGACTTCATTTATGGATTTTTGGGAATATCCATTTGATTGGGATTTGATATCGATATTATGGTTGGAATTCACGTCGTCGAATGTGGATTTTTGGGAATATCCATTTGATTAGGATTTGATATTGATTTTTATGGTCGGAATTCATGTCGTCGAATGTGGATTTTTGGTGATAGATTGTTTTTACAATCATTTATATGATTTGTCACTTTTAAATACAAAGGTTTCTATACTAGTAGTAAATACTCAGACTCTTTCATAAAACCGATTTCAACGTTACTTTTAATACAAAGCTCGTTTTTAAAACCGTTTTCCAATCTATTAGTATATACAAACCTTTACCTCATTCGTATGAGAAATCTAATTAAATGGCTTAGCAAAATAAGTGGTATAAAACGCTTGTGTTTACTTCGTCGGTTAATTCTTGGACCTGTTCGATTGAACTCTCGTGAAAATCTTCGAGTGGAAATCTACAATTTGTTCGTAAATATTTAAGTTAAGCCACTGGTTATGGGACATGAAGCCTAACTCATTTATTTACTAGCTTAGTGTAATTTACACTTATTTTCGAGTGAAAGTCTACAATTTGTTCGTAAATATTTAAGTTAAGCCAGTGGTTATGGGACATGAAGCCTAACTCATTTATTTACTAGCTTAGTATAATTTACACTTATCGATTAATGATGATCATTTTGTGATTTAGACTAGCGATGTGCGATGTCTCTTTGTTTGTGTGGGGGATTAAACCCCATTTGTGGAGCTTCGGCTCAAATTGGTGGGGTAGCGACCCATGGTCTTCGGGTCGTTTGTGAAGCTTCGGCTCAAATTGGTGGGGTAGCGACCCATGGTCTTCGGGCCATTTGTGGAGCTTCGGCTCAAATTTGATGGGTTAGCGACCATGGAATAGCGTTTCGTTTGTGATACACGTATTGGTGAGTTTTCATGCTCCCGTTTGTGATAAGCCTCCCCCTTTGTGTTTTCTGGATTTCTAATTGTTGATTTCTAGAATTTGTGTTTGACCAATTTTTGCGATTGACATTGATATTATTTGTCAATATTTAGGGTTTGGTGAATAGCTAAAGAATGTGATATTCTTTTTGGATATTTGACGAGATTTGAGATATTGTATGAATTTTATTGTTATCGAATGTATACTTGTCACAGTATGTCATTATTGATATCATACATTTTTGTAGTATCTCTTATCCTTTCTCATCTCATATGATATTTATAGCTAGACTGATCCATTTATTATTTTTCTTCTTAAATAATACTTGGGTCAGACCGAGGTGCTAAATGTGCTTCCACTTGACTTCTTAGCAGGGTCTAGCTTCTGACTTTTGGCTAACTACTTTAGCTTAGTAGTTTTTGCTTTTATACATTTGAGATAAAGACTCTTGATGTATACATATTCTTTTGCTTAGCACTTGTACATATTCTTTTGTGATGTAGTGGAATTTCCTTTCACCAAATAACCCTCACTTCACCCAGAGGAACACGTTTACAATAGCAAAGTTTCTTTGTCAACTATGTGTTCTCTATTACATGGATTTTGACTATATAGTACAATTGAACTTCCTATATCTCTTGGATAATTGAATACAACATTGTTCGAGAGAATATAGAAGTGTATGATCTCAGATTTTCAGATTGTATAGCAAGGGGATGATTAGAACAAGAGATGATCAAGATAGAGAGTTGAGTTCTAAGGTAGTCAGGTGTGTGTCCTTTCTCTTGATTTCTGATGCTATATATAGTTGTGGATAGGTATGTTGAGTAGTTGCATCCATTAACAAGTGTTCTATGGTTGCTTCTGATGGTGATGAAGAGTTGTAGTGAAGAGAAGCGAAGGTGTCTTTTCAATTGCGGCAGTCGTAATTTGAATGTCAACAACCGAGTTCAGTTTCAGACGTCTGGAATATGTCTTAGACGTCTGGCTCTTTATAATTTTTTGTATATAGTAGCCTTTCAGACGTCTGAGTACATTAGCCAGACGTCTGATTTTGTCTGGTTTGTAATCCAGAGGATTTATTCAGACGTTTGACTTGTGCACTCAGACTTCTGAAAACTGTGCATGTCCTTTTTGTGCATGTTTCTTGTTGCTTCTTTGATCTTATCGACTTGTAGTCTCTTGTATTGTTCTTTGCACCTTGTTCTTGTCTTTCTAGTGATGTTGCTCTAGAAAGTTCCTGTATATATACTTATATATGTACATTTGATTTTCATTGTATAGTTGTTGTCATTAAAACCATGAATTTGATTTCCTAACAATCTCCCCCTTTTTGATGATGACAACTATACAATGTACTTATATGTAATTTTTTATAAATCTCCCCCTGAATATGTGCTTTCCATTATCTCTCCCCTTTTGTCATTATCAAAAAAGAATGAGGGAATCATATTTGCAAATTCCAAAATCTTTCCTTTTGTTTCTCCGAGTACCTGTAATAAATAACAATCATTTTTTGGTACCCACTTACTATGTTAGGGTCTGGGGGTTAGATCTTTGGAAACCATACCCATTTGGGTATGGTTGAACCTTTATAAATATAATTTTCATTATTAACTACCATATCAAAATAATCATCAATGTATTTTTCTCTATTTTTCCAATTAACAGGAACCCAAATACTTAGATAATTTTTATTCATATTTCCGTTCAATGATTTTGTACTTCTAGAGAAATTATAAATATTATCGGCCAAAGTATTTGAATTTCTATAAGAATTTGATCTAGACTTTACTCGAAATTTAGTACTAGCACTAACATTTTTACTATACATGAAAGCGTATCTAGTGCTATTTCTATGATCAGTTTTATTATATCCTAAACCACTTTTGTCATGTAAAGGTCTAGAACTAGATAAAATCATGTTTAAATCATTTTGACCTTTATTAAATTTTGTGACTTCAGTGTTAAGTTTATCAAATTTAGCATTGAAGTCAAAATTATTATTTTCAAAAGAAATATTACTGCTTTTCAAAATATCAATTTGCTTGTTTAATTCATAGTTCTCCCTGTTTATCGTACAGTTCTCATTTTCGAGAAGAAAAATTTGAGATTCTGAATTATCTAAAGATGATTGTAATACATCATTTTGTCTTTTCAAATCTGTAATTTCTTTTGAAAAAATTTCCTTTTCTTTGTCAAAGATAGTATTTTTATTTTGCAAAGCATTGATTTCCTCTAAAAGATCATTGTTTTTATCTTCTAACTGCTCATTTTCTTTTTGTAGGAAATCTTTTTGTGAAACAAGTTCTTCTACGGTATTTTGAAAACATTTAGTTTGTTTTATCAAAAATTTATTTTCCTCTTTTAAACTGGAAATTTCTTGTTCACAATCTTTGAACTTATCTAAAGCAATTCTATTAACTTTATTCAAGGTTTTACAATCTTTTAATAATTCATCATGTGCTAACAAAAGATCTTTATATAAAGAATCTAAGCATACCGATTGTGATCTGAGTTTAGCCATGAAGCATTTGTTTGTTTCCTCCTTTGATTCTTCTTTATTGCTCTTCCTCTGCCTATTGCCTTGAGTAGATCTCTTTATAGCCATTTATTCTAGGATGTTGTTATGATCTCTAGAATCTCAGGCTCTGATACCAATTGAAAGTCTATAGTATGGTGGATCGATTATGCAAATGACAAGTATGTGACTAATTTAAACTATATTGTAACAATATTAAAGTATGTAAACAAGAATAATCGCACCAGGGATTTTATACTGGTTTGGACCTCCCGTCCTACGTCCAGTCCCGAAGCTCCTCTTCGAAATTTCCTTTCACCAAATAACCCTCACTTCACCCGGAGGAACAGGTTCACAATAGCATAGTTTCTTTGTCAACTGTGTGTTCTCTATTACACGGATTTTGACTATATAGTACAATTGAACTTCCTATATCTCTTGGATGATTGAATACAATATTGTTCGAGAGAATATAGAATTGTATGATCTCGGATTTTCAGATTGTATAGCAAGTGGATGATTAGAACAAGAGATGATCAAGATAGAGAGTAGAGTTCTAAGGTAGTCAGGTGTGTGTCCTTTCTCTTGATTTCTGATGCTATATATAGTTGTAGATAGGTATGTTGAGTAGTTGCATCCATTAACAAGTGTTCTATGGTCGCTTCTGATGGTGATGAAGAGTTGCAGCGAAGAGAAGCGAAGGTGTCTTTTCAATTGCGGCAGTTGTAATTTGAATGTCAACAACCGAGTTCAGTTTCAGACGTCTGGAATATGTCTTAGACATCTGGCTCTTTATTTTTTTTGTATATAGTAGCCTTTCAGATGTCTGATTCTGTCTGGTTTGTAATCCAGAGGATTTATTCAGACGTCTGACTTGTGCACTCAGACGTCTTAAAACTGTGCATGTCCTTTTTGTGCATGTTTCTTGTTGCTTCTTTGATCTTATCGACTTGTAGTCTCTTGTATTTGTTCTTTGCACCTTGTTCTTGTCTTTCTAGTGATGTTGCTCTAGCAAGTTCCTGTATATATACTTATATATGTACATTTGATTTTCATTGTATAGTTGTTGTCATTAAAACAATGAATTTGATTTCCTAACAATATCGGTACTCGCACAAAGCAATTACACAGATGGTCGCTCCTCAACAGCCTTATTCTTCGTTCTAGTCGACGGCATTACCCTGTAGTGTCCTTGGCTAGTGTGAGTATAGAGGTGCGGCGTCACAGCTTGGTATCAGAGCCAAACTTCGGAACAATGTAGAATAATCTAACAAGGATCATTGTTATAAGTCTCTCTTAGGAATCATGCCTTAGGATTTAATCCGAGTCTTAGGACCCGTTCTATCTTATTTCCTTTTATGATGCCTTGTTTTATCAATCTAGTTTATTTGAATTCATTTTGAGAATAACCTTTTTCCTCTTCTTTCTTTCTTTCTTAAAGAAGAAAAATGGTTAGATTTGGCAGTCCTAGCGCTGGTCAATCCAGTGGTCCTCCTCTGGATGGCGTATTCATGTCTGCCCAACAACTTTTGGATCTTGTAAAGAATCAAAGGTTTATCTGTGCTTTGAATAAGAACCCAAAAAAGGTTTTACCTCTGAAATTAGAAGTGCCTTTCGACTAGTTTGTAGATATCACTCTTCGACTTGAAGAGGCCGATTAAGAAAGTGATGTTGAAGTTGTAGGTGCCAAACAAAACTTCAACATTAACAAAAAGAGGCATATTAAGTTCAAAGGCCCTAATCCCAACAAGAAAGGGAAGCAAGAAACTTCGGTAGCAAAGACTCCTACCTCTAGTCGTGGAAAATGCTACAATTGTGGTTCTAAGGACCATTATGCTAATAGGTGTCCGAAACACATTTTTGTCGTTATTGCAAAAGTTCAGGCCATCTTAAATCTTCATGTCCCATACTCCAAAGTAGGAGAGAGGGAGAGTCGAATGTTGTGCAAGCCCCTAGTAACATTTCTCTTGGTCAAGGTATTTCTCATTCTTCCCTTGATGCCATTATTTTGTTTCGTGATTATCCTATTCGAATTCTTTTGATACGGGTGCATCTCATTCTTTTATATCAAAAGAACTTGTTGATACTTTTTCTTTAATATTATGGGTTTGATGACTTCACTAAGAATTGCGAATCCGGTTGGTGGATCTGCAACACTCTCTTTACTTTGTAAAAATTTCGAGATTATTTTATTTGATTATGCTTTCCGATCCGATTTGCATGTTATCCGCTACTTAGGTTTCGAAATTGAAGCCTATATCCTATATCCCGAGAGGACTATCCATCTTTGACATCCTCAACCTGTTAAGCAAATTTTTATTGTTCTTAATGATTTCGATTCCAATTCGGTGGCATCATTTTATTCTTTAAACCCACATGATGAGGAAGATGTTATTTCCCTCATTCAAGTAGTTCGTGAATTTCCCGATATCTTTGAGCCTGCCTTAGGATTACCACCTAAGCGATCCCTTGAGTGGTGCTAAGGTCTTTTAGTTTTCATCAGCTACGAGATGCGGAGGATAGCGTTCCACTTATCGCATTCCGCACTCGTTATGATTTTTATGAGTGGCTCGTTATGTCATTTGGTTTGACGAACCCTCCAGCTTATTTCATCCATTTTATGAATCGAGTATTTTGCGAATATCTCGATGAGTCCGTCCTTGTATTCATTGATTATGGGTGAAAACAGTAGTTTAAAATTTGCAAATCTTTTTAATAAGATATTTATAAGTATAATTGGATTTTGTTCTTAAAACGAGCAAAGAATATTTGTAAATTTTATAAGAGGCATGTTTATCATATAAAAGATGATTTTGTGTTGTATTGCCCATTGAGTGCTTTAAGGATTCTGGTCGATGCGCCTGATCAACGTTATCGATAGGAGTCTCCTAAACACTATGATGAGACAGTCAGACACAATAAATTGACTTGTAAAAAGTAAATTTTTCTATAAAGTTGATTACATAAAGTTCATTATAATTTTAAATGTCTTAGCTTTTCGG
The DNA here is from genome assembly GCA_030737815.1 of Allium fistulosum. Lineage (NCBI taxonomy): Eukaryota > Viridiplantae > Streptophyta > Magnoliopsida > Asparagales > Amaryllidaceae > Allium > Allium fistulosum. The sequence continues at coordinate 684,500,031 of CM060905.1, read as the reverse complement.
GAAAGAGGATCATTTAAAAGAACTCCTTTCTAATGCTCCTATTCTTGTGATTCCCGAGGGGAACCAAGACTTTGTTGTTTATACCGATGTTAGTCGTGTTGGTTTGGGAGCCGTTCTCATGCAAAGGTAATGTGTTATCGCATATGCTTCTAGACAATTAAAGCTTTCCGAGAGTAGATATGTTATTCATGATTTAGAGCTCGCGGCCATTGTTTTTGCCCTTAGAATTTGGCGTCATTATCTTTTGGGAGAGAAATTTGTTCTCTACTCCGATCATAAATCTTTGAAGTATTTATTTTCTCAAATGGAACTTAATTTGCGTCAACAACGTTGGCTCGAATTCCTTGCTTCTTATGATCTTGATATTCTCTATACTCCCGAAAAGGGAAATCGTGTTGCCGACGCCCTTAGTCGTAAGCAACAAGCGGTTGTTTCCATGATGATATTCGAATTGATTGATCTCGAGACTTTGTCCACTTGTGAGATTCGAGATCGTGAATCCAATTTATGTTCATCTCTTGTTATATGTAGCCTTGAGGCTCATCCTCCTCTTTTAGACCGCATTCTTGAAGCTCAAAAGCAAGATCCCGAATTGGTTCTTCTTAGTCAAAGTTGTTGGGATAAAAATAATATTGATGGTCTGAAAGATTTTGAAATCGATGCTCGTGGAGGCATTCAAAAATTTGGTAGACTTATTGTGCCAAATATTAGTGACCTTCGTAAAGACATTTTAGAAGATTCTCATCATTCCAAATTTACCATTCAACCCGGTAGTAGTAAAATGTACTCGGACATGAAACGACTTTATTATTGGGATGGAATGAAATCTGATGTTGCTACCTTCATTAAGCGTTGCATGACTTGCCAACTCGTAAAGGCCGAGCTTCAAAGGCCCAGTGGGTTATTGCAACCATTGGACATTCCAGATTGGAAGTGGGATCAAATTTCCATGGACTTTATTGACGGTCTTCCCCGTTCTTGTTTGGGTCATGACAGTTTATGGTTGATTGTAGATAGACTTACAAAATCCTCCCATTTTATTCCCGTTCGGTCCAATCAGACCGTACCTCTGTTGGCCAAACTCTATGTTAAAGAAATTGTTAAATTGCATGGAGTTCCTACTTCTATTGTTAGCGATCGTGATCTATTATTTTCTAGTGGATTTGGAAGGGTATTCAAAAAGCTTTGGGGACGAAGCTTAATTTTAGCACCGCTTATCATCCTCGGTCCGATAGACAAACAGAGCGTGTGAATCAAACTCTTGAAGATCTCCTTCATGCATGTGTTCTTGATTTTGGTGGAAGTTGGGAAGATCATATTTCTCTTGTTGAGTTTTCTTACAATAATAGCTTCCAATCTAGTATTGATATCGCACCTTTCGAGGCACTCTACAGAAGGCCATGCTGATCTCCTTCGTGTTGGCTTGAAACCGGTGAGAAGTTGGTTTTAGGTCCAGATTTTATTCGTGATGCCACAGAAAGATTATGTAACGACCCAGAATTTATATTAATTAAAATTTGGATATTTAATTGATTTTAAATATTAATAAATGAAATTAATAAGTCGAATAATTTATTTTCGAATATCTGGATTTAATTGGGTAATTGAATCGATAATTTAATAGTTGAAATTCTAGAAATAATTGAAATCTGGATTTAATGTGATTGAAAATGATTTATAAAGTTGTATTAAATCATTTTGAAGTTATAGTGATGTTATAGAACTTATAAAATTGAATTTAGAATTAATCTGTGAAAATTGAATATTTTAATATTAAATCGACTAGTGAAATTAGCCATTTTTGGGACAGTCTCAGAATTGGACGAAACTAGTTCCATTGGATCCGTAATAGTTTATTATTATCGGATTTCAATTTTCGTAGCAATCGGAGTTGTCGTTTGACCGTGGCAGGTCGAAACGCATCGAAATTGTTTTAATATTAATTTGGCGAGTTAAAATAGTCATTTTTCAAAAAGTCTCGGATTTCGACGAAACCAATTTCATCGGATCCGTAATGTGATATTATTGTATGGTTTCAAATTTCAAGTCAATTGGATTTGTCCTTTGACCGGGGCAAGCCAAAACGCCTCGAAATCGGTTTAAATCGGTTTAATTTAAAATCGATCGTTTATTGCCGTAACTCACACAGATGATCGAATTAGCTCCCGAAACACATTCCATTGTGTTCGGAACGTGGGATAAACCTTACGAACGCCAGGCGACACGTGTGATTTGGAGATCGTTTGAAAAAGTTGTTTTAAAATGAATTTAATATTATTATATATATACGTATATATATATATATACGTATAAGGGCTGAGAAACCCTAACAAATGCTTCAGCCGCCACTCCATCATTTAATGGCCAGAAAATCGCCATCTTCTTCCTTAATTATTTTCAAATCCATAAAGAATTAGAGGAAACTTCCAACTACAAAGTTGTAGATCTCGTCGAGATATTTCAATCCAACGGTGGTGATCTGAAACGGAGCGACGTGGAGGGGGGAAATTGGCCACGTTTTCGCTGCAGTTGGGCACGTTTTTCTGTGCCTAGATGGGGCCGAGTTCATCAATACTCTGGCCGTGGGTAGCTCATGTGATAGGCAGTCGAGTGGAGGTCCCTGATCGTCTTCAACTTCAACGTGGTGGCCACGATAATTCGTTGAAGAGCGGCGGCTATGGGTTTTTGTTTGTGCATGTTTTATTGGGTAGAGGAAGAAGGAGGGGGCGGTTCAGATCTGAAGTGGAGGAAATGGATGGCCTGGATTGAATCTAGGGTTTGCAATTGAAAATAAATTGTAAATTATTATATATTTAATTCGTACAAACTTTAAACTATCATAACTTTTTCATACGAGATCGAAAACGCACGAAACTAGTTGCATTGGAATCGTATTGTCGAGCACTACGCTATGGAACTAGATTGGAGTCAATTGGAGTCAGTGAAAATTTTGGATAAAATTAAACGCGTGTTTGATTTTATTCGAAATAAAAAGCTGGAACGGAATTGAAATCAAGGTGAGAACTCCTCACTCAATCGAATGTTTTGTTTCGATTTAAAATTTTAAATAGTTAGATTTAAAATTGCTTGATTGTGTGGATTGAATGATGATTGCTATTTATTGTGATAAATAGACATTATACGCCGTTATTAAGTGGATGTTATTTATTAAAAACATATACTGCGATAATTTCACATTGAAGTGGAATTGGTATTATATATGTATATAGCAATATATATATATATTGGAATATGTTTATATTGAAGTTGATTTCCCGCATTGTATAGCGGATGAGACCCTATTGCGCCGTATAATAGCGGATAATATTTATAAATCCCATATACCGCGATAATTTCACATTGACGTGAAATTGGTATTGTGCTAACATTTGTGGATGCAGGGAAACAAGTTGGAGGGATCCAACTGGATTCCTCACCGTAGTGATTTATTTACAGATATTGTGATATATTCTGTTATCATATGATGATATATGTTGTTTGGATGCTGTGATTGACTATTTGGTGCTGTTGCATCATCAGATTCATTTTAGAAGTTTAAGATAACGATTTTGATTTTTAAAGGGATTTTTAAAGTGATTTTTGAAAGTATACGTTTTATAGAATTGGTTTATTTAAATTGAGATTTTTGAAATAATTATAAACAGTTTATATAAAAGATTTATAAAATTGATATTTATAAATTAAAATATTGGAATTATAAAATGAGTTTTTATAAATGTTAAAAGGAAGTATAAATGGATTTCATAAGTGAATGAAATTAATAGATTTATAATGTGAAGCTATAAAATGAATAGATTTTTGTAAAATAAAAGATTTATAAGTAATTAACTTATAAATTAGATTTTTGGTATAAAAAAATTAAGTTATAAATCGAATTGTTAATTCAAGGATTTTTATAAATCGAAGTTTTTATAAATAGAATTGGAATTTTTAAACATTGTTTTATAAATTCGAAATCATTTATTTTGATAAATGAATTTTGGAAGTTAATTAAAGGAATTATATCCACGATTTTAGACAGTGGATAATCTTTTAAAATAAATGTGTGGAAACATTGAATTGGGTAAATAAAGTATATTCACGATTTTGGACAGTGAATATATTATTAAATAAAATGGATATGTTTTGGAGAAGTGATATTACGAAATGAAGTATTGTTTTAAAAAGATGTTTTAAAATGTGTTAAGTATCGAAACATAGATTTCAACATTTATTGTTGAAATAGACGTTTCGAGAAATAAGGAAATGGTGGACTATAACACTGTTGTTATAGTAAATGGTTTCCGAAAGGAAATGGTTTATATAGTATTGGGATTTATATATCTATCTAAATTTCGAATCCCTATACTAGTGATTTAGAGTTGTCGTAACAATGTTTTATGTAACATTCGTTTTGACTCAAATAAAATTTGTGAAAGAGAATGATTTCCTTAAAGAATGAAATATATACTTAACTGGATTTAAGTATATTGAATATTTTCAAATGTTGAAAATAAATGGATTTGTGAATTACCTATTGTTAAATAGGTATGGAAATGCTTTTCCAATATGAAGTGAAATCTTTTGAGATTTTATCTTCAAAGATAAAGATAAATGTGGAATTGATTTGAAATTGTTTTCAAATGGTTAAGTGTGGAAAATTATATATCTTGTAAAGATATTTTTGGAAGATAAATAATTTGGAAAATTATTTGAAATCCGATGATGTTGCGCATCTTTATTGATAGTTAAATAACCGACTATCAATAATTACCTTGAATAGGTATTTGTTGTGATTCGCTTGAATTTGAATGCCACACTTATTTTTGAATAAGCGCTCACTATTCGAGTTAGCCGGGAATGGACCTTTGTGTCGAATAACCCATTCCAAATTTGTGATACGACGATATGGATCGTATTGAAGACCGGGTATTTGTGAAAACGATAGGATGACCTATCGATTGTCTCTGCACCGTTAGCTACGGTATAGAGATTTCCTTTGTGATGGGAAGTTTTATCGGGATTGTGAATATCCGGATTGCAAGGGCTTCTTTGGAAGTGCCTTCGGTTCTGTTCGAACCCGGAACAGACTTGTATGGTTACATGTCTGACATTACGTTTTGAGATATAAAGCTAATTTCTTTCAAATACATTTCTGTTGGTGGCGGAGAATTTATTCTCTTAGCTTAACACCCTTCTCTAAGACGTACGAGCTCAGAGGTTATGTAGTTGAAATTTATCAGCGATATATTCCCAATTTGGTAATGTGACATGTTGAGTGTTGCTGTGAAATGATCATTGTTTGACCATTTGTGATATGATCATTTGTTTGATCATTTATCTTTGTGATCATTACTTTGATCATTTGTTTGACCCAAAGCATAGCTTTTGTATAAAGCGTAGCTTTGTGAACGAGACTTCGTTAGGGCCTCAACCACCCGGAAATGGTCGAAACAGGAATGTTGCGGCAAGGTTATGAGGGTCGCGCCCTTTAGGGTATGTCATTTCCTTCTGGAAAGGGGTGGTATCATGGTATGGAGCCTAGATACTTACTCATGTGGACACACCTGATTTATTATGTGTGATGATGTTACCGAGCGCTCGGATAAAGGTCCCAAAGGACCGGGTGATGACATATTCGTAAGTTACCTAGTTACAGGGGTAACCCGGCCTTGTTTGGCAGAGAGCAGTTTGTCTCTCGGGACGTCCAGCCAGAGGCGATCCCATTTGGCAGTAGGAAAGGAAGTTCCTTAGCCTGACCATTTGTTGGAAAATCCAAAGAAACAATAAGAACCTTGTACGGTTTTAGTTGTATTACCTGCTATGGAATGTGGCGGTAACCTGCTATTGAACATAGTAGCTATAGTAGGCATAAGTGCGGAATGCCTATGCTGGCTAAGATTAATATTATACTTTCGAAATGTTTTCTACACTATGCACTAATAATAATAAAATCAAATGATTTTGCGTAGTAAGAATGTTTGATTATCATAAGAAGAAATCTCCTCCAATTCTGCGTTTGCATTGTGTGTGTGGCGGGAGGTCTTATGGTAGTTTCATTTTCCAAAAGCATTGCGGATTTTCTACTTGCTTTGTTGTTGTTTAAAGATAAACTATTTTAGTTCTCACACCAGTCACCATGACTGACCTGGAGTTTATTGTTTCCTTTCTAAACTCTGGGTGCCCATCATTTTCCACACGGGCAGTCTAGAGTTAGGTTATTAGGTCATCCTGGATTCGGGATGCTATGGAGCTCAGTGGCGAGCTGGATGGCGAGACATCTTGTATATGATAGTATTATTCCGCTGTGTATTCTGTATATGGACAAGTTCATATAACTGTCCAGTTGTGTTGTATATTGTTGTTGTAAACTCTGATGATGATGTAATGTATAAAATGATATAGTTCTTTGATTTAAAGATTATTCATTTATCTATTATATATTGTTCCGCTGCGAATGTGAGATTTTGATATTGTCTCTGTTTCTGTTGTTTCTTCTTTCTTTTTCTTCTGTTTTCTTCTACCTCTTCTTTTAACCCTAATGGTTCGGTTTTCCGTTCATCTTGAGTTAATCGATGGAGATTAGTGTCTATTCAAGGCGTACGAAAAAGTGGATTATTACAGATTAACCTTATTCGTCATAGGATGAAAGAAGCTCAAAGTAGACAAAAATCCTATGCTGATAACCGAAGAAGGAATTTGGAATTTTCTGTGGGAGATTTGGTATTCATTCGTGTTTCACCTATGAAGGGTGTTGTGCCTTTCAGTCGATCGGGAAAATTATCTCTTCGATATATTGGCCCTTTTCCCATCACCGAACGCATTAGTTCCATGGCTTATCGCCTTTTATTACCGGCTCACTTTTCTGTTATTCATGACGTATTCCACGTTTCTCAACTATGGAAATTCCTTAGAGATTCCGATTCTGTTCTTGAGCCCGGTGTTATTGAAGAAATTGAAGTTTCACCTAATTTGACTTATGAGCAATATCCAATTCGCATCATTGCTACGGAGGTTAAACGCCTTTGTAATAAAGATGTCCCGCTTGCGAAAGTCCAATATTCCTCAAATCCAAAGGATTATTCGTGGGAATCCAGAGAATTCATCGAGCGAACACATCCGGACTTACTCTCTCGTGCACCTTAAGGTGAACTTCTCATTTCCAAATTTCTTCTTTTGTGTTGTTATGCCTTAGAGTGGTTGTTACTCTTTATTTTCTTCTTAAGTATTGCGAGGATGCAATTTCTTTAAGGAGGGGAGTCTATAACAACCCGCATATTTTACGATTATATATTTAAATGTTGAATTTTAAATATAGCATCGTTAGTTGAATTTAAAGTACGAAATGTGAATTTTTGTAAACGGTCGAATCTTGACTCAAGACCATTTCCATTGAGTCCAAAATGGCGTTTGCAACCTTTTTGAGTATAAACATCAATATATTTGGAGTTGATTAGAATTTTGGTATTTTCATTTGTGGCTTTGGATTTAGGTTTCAGCCCACTAACCTAACAAGCTAACCCAACTCCTCTACCTAATAACTCCCACTCCACTCCTCTTCATTCATTTATAACATTTCCTAACACTCAAGCTAAAGGAAAGAATGGGGGAAAAGTTGGGAAATTAAAACTTCCTAAGCCCTAGTTTTCTTAGGAAATTCAACTACTTGCTCTAAAATCAAAGAGAAGCTTAGGTAAGCATCCTCTTCATCTTCTCCATCTCAGTCTCTCTTCAATTTTCAGAAATTCCTATAACCTAACTTAGGAAAAAATTCACCTTTGATAATAGATTGAAGCTTCTAGAGGTGTATTGAAGAGGAATTGATCTTGCCTTGTTTTAGAGCTTCTCATTCGTTGTTTTTGAGTTTTAAAGGTGAGTTCTTGAACTCACATCTATGTCTATAGCTTTCATTGTTGTTAGGTATGAATTCCTAACATCTATTTCATGTTCAATTGCTTTTGATTTGAATTGATTTGGTGAATTTTCCAATTTTGGTGTTTTGAAGTCAAAATCTTTAAAGATCCTATCTTGGATGTTTGGACATGTTTTAGGGATGTATCGAAGAGCCTATAAGGCTGGGTTGTCGCTTGGCATAATTCCCTAGCCTCCATCGCTCGTTGGATCGCCTCCGGTTTGGATTTTTGCCCTTTTTGGGCTACGCTGATTTTTGCCTAGCAAGAAAATCCAAACATCTAGAAGAAAATCCAGACGTCTAGAAGGAAATCCAGACGTCTGGTTGAAAAATCAAGGCGTCTGGAAGGGGTCCCTGGGAAACGTAAAAAAGGCAGAGACAAAATCCAGACATCTGGAAGGAAATCCAGACGTCTGAAAGGAAATCCAGACGTCTGGTTGAAAAATCCAAACGTCTGGAAGGGGTCCCTGGAAAAAGAAAAAAAGGCAGAGACAAAATCCAGACGTCTGGTTCCCCAACCAGACTTTTGGTTCTGTGCAGTTTTGCCTATTTTGGCTGTTTTTGAGTGGATTTCCAATTTTTATCGATTTTTGTTGATCCGGTTAGTTATTGTCAGTTATTATCGACTTTGATGACTTCATTTATGGATTTTTGGGAATATCCATTTGATTGGGATTTGATATTGATTTTATGGTTGGAATTCACGTCGTCGAATGTGGATTTTTGGTGATAGATTGTTTTTACAATCATTTCTGTGATTTGTCACTTTTAAATACAAAGGTTTCTATACTAGTAGTAAATACTCAGACTCTTTCACAAAACCAACTTCGACGTTACTTTTAATACAAAGCCCATTTTCCAATCTATTAGTATATACAAACCTTTACTTCATTCGAATGAGAAATCTAATTAAACGGCTTAGCAAAACATGTGGTATGAAACGCTTGCATTTACTTCGTCGGTTAATTCTTGGACTTCTTCGATTGAACTCTCGAGACAATCTTCGAGTGGAAATCTACAATTTGTTCGTAAATATTTAAGTTAAGCCAGTGGTTATGGGACATGAAGTCTAACTCATTTATTTACTAGCTTAGTGTAATTTACACTTATTTTCGAGTGGAAGTCTACAATTTGTTCGTAAATATTTAAGTTAAGCCAGTTGTTATGGGACATGAAGCCTAACTCATTTATTTACTAGCTTAGTGTAATTTACACTTATCAATCAATGATCATCATTCTGTGATTTAGACTAGCGATGTGCGATGTCTCTTTGTTTGTGTGGGGGATTAAACCCCATTTGTGGAGCTTCGGCTCAAATTGGTGGGGTAACGACCCATGGTCTCCGGACCGTTTGTGGAGCTTCGGCTCAAATTGGTGGGTTAGCGACCCATGGTCTTCGGGCCGTTTGTGGAGCTTCGGCTCAAATTTGATGGGTTAGCGACCATGGAATAGCGTTCCATTTGTAATACACGTGTTGGTGAGTTTTCATGCTCCCGTTTGTGATAGGCCTCCCCCTTTGTGTTTTCTGGATTTCTAATTGTTGATTTCTAGAATTTGTGTTTGACCAATTTTTGCGATTGACATTGATATGTTTTGTCAATATTTGGGTTTTGGTGAATAACTAAGAATGTGATATTCTTTTTGGATATTTGACGAGATTTGAGATATTGTATGAATTTTATTGTTATCGAATGTATACTTGTCACAGAAATCATACATTTTTGTAGTATCTCTTATCTGTTCTCATCTCATATGATATTTATAGCTAGACTGATCCGTTTATTATTTTTCTTCTTAAATAATACTCGGGTCAGACCGAGGTGTTACATGTGCTTCCACTTGACTTCTTAGCAGGGGCCAGCTTCTGACTTTTGGCTAACTACTTTAGCTTAGTAGTTTTTGCTTTTATACATTTGAGATAGAGACTCTTGATGTATACATATTCTTTTGCTTAGCACTTGTACCTATTCTTTTGCGATGTAGTGGATTTTGTATGACCACTATTTTGATGTACACTTTTGTGTGTTATATTCATATCTGTTTCCGCCTTAGTGATATGAATATCTGTAACTTATTTGTGTTATGCTTATTTCTATATTTATTTTCGAAGCCCACATAGCCACTGTGTAGTAGCTTTGAGTTTGTATTTGATATGTCGGATTTCCTCTTGAAATGAAATGCAAGTCATATAATCTGACATATCGGTACTCGCACAAAGCAATTACACAGATGGTCGCTCCTCAATAGCCTTATTCTTCGTACTAGTCGACGGCATTACCCCGTAGTTGGCTAGTGTGAGTATGGAGGTGGGGCGTCACAGCTTGGTATCAGAGCCAAACTTCGGAACAATGTAGAATAATCTTACAAGGATCATTGTCCTAAGTCTCTCTTAGGAATCGTGCCTTAGGATTTAATCTGAGTCTTAGGACCCGTTCTATCTTATTTCCTTTTATGATGCCTTGTTTTATCAATCTAGTTTATTTGAATTCATTCTGAGAATAACCTTTTTCCTTTTCTTTCTTTCTTTCTTAAAGAAGAAAAATGGTTAGATCTGGCAGTCCTAGTGCTGGTCAATCCAGTGGTCCTCCTCTGGATGGCGTATTCATGTCTGCCCAACAACTTTTGGATCTTGTAAAGAATCAAAGGTTTATCTATGCTTTGAATAAGAACCCTAAAAAGGTTTTACCTCTGAAATTAGAAGTGCCTTTCGACCAGTTTGTAGATATCACTCTTCGACTTGAAGAGGCCGATAAAGAAAGTGATGTTGAAGTTGTGGGTGCCAAACAAAACTTCAACATTAACAAGAAGAGGCATATTAAGTTCAAAGGCCCTAATCCCAACAAGAAAGGGAAGCAAGAAACTTCGGTAGCAAAGACTCCTACCTCTAGTCATGGAGAATGCTACAATTGTGGTTCTAAGGACCATTATGCTAATAGGTGTCCGAAACCCCTTTTTTGTCATTATTGCAAAAGTTCGGGCCATCTTATATCTTCATGTCCCATACTCCAAAGTAGGAGAGAGGGAGAGTTGAATGTTGCGCAAGCCCCTAGTAACATTTCTCTTAGTCAAGGTATTTCTCATTCTTCCCTTGATGCTATTATTTTGTTTCGTGATTATGCTATTCGAATTCTTTTGATACGGGTGCATCTCATTTATTGATACTTTTTCTTTAATATTATGGGTTTGATGACTTCACTGAGAATTGCGAATCCGGTTGGTGGATCTGCAACACTCAGTTTACTTTGTAAAAATTTCGAGATTATTTTATTTGATTATGCTTTTCGTTCCGATTTTCATGTTATGCACTACTTTGGTTTCGAAATTTATTTTGGGAAAGGATTGGCTTAATCGTTATGAAGCCCATATCCTATATCCCGAGAGGACTATCCATCTTCGAAATCCTCAATCTGTTAAGCAGATTTTTATTGTTCTTAATGATTTCGATTCCAATTCGTGGCATCATTTTATTCTTTAAACCCACATGATGAGGAAGATGTTATTTCCCTCATTCAAGTAGTTCGTGAATTTCCCGATATCTTTGAGCCTGTCTTAGGATTACCACTTAAGCGATCCCTTGAGTAGTGCTAAGGTCTTTTCAGCTCGACCTTGCCACCAGTTTTCATCAGCTACGAGATGCGGAGGATAGCGTTCCACTTATCGCATTCCGCGCTCGTTATGATTTTTATGAGTGGCTCGTTATGTCATTTGGTTTGACGAACCTTCCAGCTTATTTAATCCATTTTGTAAATCTAGTATTCTGCGAATATCTCGATGAGTCCGTCCTTGTATTCATTGATTATGGGTGAAAACAGTAGTTTAAAATTTGAAAATGTTTTTAATAAGATATTTATAAGTATAATTGGATTTTGTTCTTAAAACGAGCAAAGAATATTTGTAAATTTTATAAGAGGCATGTTTATCATATAGAAGATGAGTTTGTGTTGTATTGCCTATTGAGTGCTTTAAGAATTCTGGTCGATGCGCCTGATCAACGTTAACGATAGGAGTCTCCTAAACACTATGATGAGACAGTCAGACACAATAAATTGACTAGTAAAAAGTAAATTTTTCTAAAAACATGATTACATAAAGTTCATTATAATTTTGAATGTCTTAGCTTTTCGGGAAAGAGGATCATTTAAAAGAACTCCTTTCCGATGCTCCTATTCTTGTGATTCCCGAGGGGAACCAAGACTTTGTTGTTTATACCGATGTTAGTCGTGTTGGTTTGGGAGCCCATCTCATGCAAAGGGAATGTGTTATCGCATATGCTTCTAGACAATTAAAGTCTGCCGAGACTAGATACGCCACTCATGATTTAGAGCTCGTGGCCATTGTTTTTGCCTTTAGAATTTGGCGCCATTATCTTTTGGGAGAGAAATTTGTTCTCTACTTCGATCATAAATCTTTGAAGTATTTATTTTCTCAAAAGGAACTTAATTTTCGTCAACAATGTTGGCTCGAATTCCTTGCATCTTATGATCTTGATATTCTCTATACTCCCGGAAAGGGAAATCGTGTTGCCGACGCCCTTAGTCGTAAGCAACAAGCGGTTGTTTCCATGATGATATCCGAATGGAATGATCTCGAGACTTTGTCCACTTCTGAGATTCGAGATCGTGAATCCCATTTATGTTCATCTCTTGTTTTATGTAGCCTTGAGGCTCATCCTCCGCTTTTAGACCGCATTCTTGAAGCTCAAAAGCATAATCCCAAATTGGTTCTTCTTAGCCAAAGTTGTAGGGATAAAAATAATATTGATGGTCTGAAAGATTTTGAAATCGATGCTCGTGGAGGCATTCAAAAATTTGGTAGACTTATTGTGCCAAATATTAGTGACCTTCGTAAAGACATTTTAGAAGATTCTCATCGTTCCAAATTTTCCATTCAACTCGTAGTAGTAAAATGTACTCAGACATGAAGCGACTTTATTATTGGGATGGAATGAAATCTGATGTTGCTAACTTCATTAAGTGTTGCATGACTAGCCAACTCGTAAAGGCCGAGCATCAAAGGCCCGGTGGGTTATTGCAACCTTTGGACATTCCAGTTTGGAAGTGGGATCAAATTTACATGGACTTTATTGACGTTCTTCCCCATTCTCCTTTAGGTCATGACAGTTTATGGGTGATTGTAGATAGACTTACAAAATCCACCCATTTTATTCCCGTTCGGTCCAATCAGACCGTACCTCTTTTGGCCAAACTCTATGTTAAAGAAATTGTTGAATTGCATGGAGTTCCTAATTCTATTGTTACCGACCATGATCCATTATTTAATAGTGGATTTTGGAAGGGTCTTCAAAAAGATTTTTGGAAGAAGCTTAATTTTAGCACCGCTTATCATCCTCGGTCCAATGGACAAACGGAGCGTGTGAATCAAACTCTTGAAGATCTCCTTCGTGCTTGTGTTCTTGATTTTGGTGGAAGTTGGGAAGATCATATTTCTCTTATTGAGTTTTCTTACAATAATAGCTTCCAATCTAGTATTGGTATGGCACCTTTCGAGGCACTCTACGGAAGGCCATGCTGATCTCCTTCGTGTTGGCTTGAAACCGGTGAGAAGTTGGTTCTAGGTCCAGATTTTATTCATGATGCCACAAAAAGATTGACCTTATTCGTCATAGGATGAAAGAAGCTCAAAGTAGACAAAAATCCTATGCCGATAACCGAAGAAGGAATTTGGAATTTTCTGTTGGAGATTTGGTATTCATTCGTGTTTCACCTATGAAGGGTGTTGTGCGTTTCAGTCGATCGGGAAAATTAGCACCTCGATATATTGGCCCATCTCCCATCACTGAACACATTGGTTCTGTGGCTTATCGCCTTTTATTACCGGCTCACTTTTCTGCTATTCATGACATATTCCACGTTTCTCAACTACGGAAATTCCTTAGAGATTCCGATTCTGTTCTTGAACCTGGTGTTATTGAAGAAATTGAAGTTTCACCTAATTTGACTTATGAGCAACATCCAATTCGCATCATTACTACGGAGGTTAAATGCCTTCGTAATAAAGATGTCCCGCTTGTGAAAGTCCAATGGTCCTCAAATCCTAAGGATTGTTCATGGGAATCCAGAGAATTCATAGAGCGAACACATCCGGACTAACTCTCTCGTGCTCCTTAAGGTGAACTTCTCATTTCCAAATTTCTTCTTTTGTTTTGTTATGCCGTAGAGTGGTTGTTACTCTTTATTTTCTTCTTAAGTACTGCGAGGACGCAATTTCTTTAAGGAGGGGAGTCTGTAACAACCCGCATATTTTACGATTATATATTTAAATGTTGAATTTTAAATATAGCATCGTTAGTTGAATTTGAAGTCCAAAATGCGACTTTTTGTAAACGGTCGAATCTGGACTCAAGACCACTTCCATTGAGTCCAAAATGGCGTTTGCGACCTTTTTGAGTATAAACATCGATATGTTTGGAGTTGATTAGAATTTTGATATTTTCATTTGAGGCTTTGGATTTGGGTTTTAGCCCACTAACCTAACAAGGTAACCCAACTCCTCTACCTAATAACTCCCACAACACTCCTCTTCATTCATTCATAACGTTTCCTAACACTCAAGCTAAAGGAAAGAATGGGGGAAAAGATGGGAAATTAAAAGTTCCTAAGCCCTAGTTTTTTTAGGAAATTCAATTTCTTGCTCTAAAATCAAAGAGAAGCTTTGATAAGCATCCTCTTCATCTTCTCCATCTCAATCTCTCTTCAATTTTCAGAAATTCCTCTAACCTAACTTAGGAAAAACTTCACCTTTGATAATAGATTGAAGATTCTAGAGGTGTATTGAAGAGGAATTGATCTTGCCTTGTTTTAGAGCTTCTCATTCGTTGTTTTTGAGTTTTAAAGGTGAGTTCTTGAACTCACATCTATGTCTATAGCTTTCGTTGTTGTTAGGTATGAATTCCTATCATCTATTTCATGTTCAATTGCTTTTGATTTGAATTAATTTGGTGAATTTTCCAATTTTGATGTTTTGAAGTCAAAATCTTTAAAGATCCTATCTTGGATGTTTGGACATGTTTTAGGGGTGTATCGAAGAGCCTATAAGGCTGGGTTGTCACTTGACATAATTCCCTAGCCTCCATCGCTCATTCGTTCGCCTCCGGTTTGGATTTTTGCCCTTTTTAGGCTAGGCTGATTTTTGCCTAACAGGAAAATCCAAACAACTGGAAGAAAATCCAAACGTCTAGAAGAAAATCCAGACGTCTGAAAGGAAATCCAGACGTCTGGTTGAAAAATTCAGGCATCTGGAAGGGGTACATGGGAAAAGAAAAAAAGGCAGAAACAAAATCCAAACGTCTAGAAGGAAATCTAGACGTCTGGAAGGAAATCCAGACGTCTGGTTGAAAAATCCAGATGTTTGGAAGGGGTCCCTGGAAAAAGAAAAAAAGGCAGAGACAAAATCCAGACATCTGGTACCCCAACCAGACGTCTGGTTCGGTGCAGTTTTGCCTATTTTGTCTGTTTTTGAGTGGATTTCCAATTTTTATCGATTTTTGTTGATCCGGTTAGTTGTTGTCAATTATTATCGACTTTGATGACTTCATTTATGGATTTTTGGGAATATCCATTTGATTGTATTGATTTTAGGTTTGGAATTCATGTCGTCGAATGTGGATTTTTGGTGATAGATTGTTTTTACAATCATTTCTGTGGTCTGTCACTTTTAAATACAATAGTTTCTATACTAGTAGTAAATACTCAAACTCTTTCACAAAACCGACTTCCACGTTACTTTTAATACAAAGCCCATTTTTAAAACCGTTTTCCAATCTATTAGTATATACAAACCTTTACCTCATTCGTATGAGAAATCTAATTAAACGGCTTAGCAAAACAAGTGGTACGAAACGCTTGCGTTTACTTCGTCGGTTAATTCTTGGACTTGTTCGATTGAACTCTCGTGAAAATCTTCGAGTGGAAATCTATAATTTGTTCGTAAATATTTAAGTTAAGCCAGTGGTTATGGGACATGAAGCCTAACTCATTTATTTACTAGCTTAGTGTAATTTACACTTATTTTCGAGTGGAAGTCTACAATTTGTTCGTAAATATTTAAGTTAAGCCAGTGGTTATGGGACATGAAGCCTAACTCATTTATTTACTAGCTTAGTGTAATTTACACTTATCGATCAATGATGATCATTTTGTGATTTAGACTAGCGATGTGCGATGTCTCTTTGTTTACGTGGGGGATTAAACCCCGTTTGTGGAGCTTCGGCTCAAATTGGTAGGGTAGCGACCCATGGTCTTCGGGCCGTTTGTGGAGCTTCGGCTCAAATTTGATGGGTTAGCGACCATGGAATAGCGTTCCGTTTGTAATACACGTGTTGGTGATTTTTCATGCTCCCGTTTGTGATTGGCCTCCCCCTTTGTGTTTTCTGGATTTCTAATTGTTGATTTCTAGAATTTGTGTTTGACTAATTTTTGCGATTGACATTGATATGTTTTGTCAATATTTGGGGTTTGGTGAATAGCTAAAGAATGTGATATTCTTTTTGGATATTTGACGAGATTTGAGATATTGTATGAATTTTATTGTTATCGAATGTATACTTATCACAGTATGGCATTATTGTTATCATACATTTTTGTAGTATCTCTTATCCTTTCTCATCTCATAAGATATTTATAGCTAGACTGATCCGTTTATTATTTTTCTTCTTAAATAATACTCGGGTCAGACCGAGGTGTTACATGTGCTTCCACTTGACTTCTTAGCAGGGGCTAGCTTCTGACTTTTGGCTAACCACTTTAGCTTAGTGGTTGTTTCTTTTATACATTTGAGATAGAGACTCTTGATGTATACATATTCTTTTGCTTAGCACTTGTACCTATTCGTTTGTGATGTAGTGGATCTTGTATGACCGCTATTTTGATGTACACTTTTGTGTGTTATATTCATATTTATTTCCGCCTTAGTGATATGAATATCTGTAACTAATTTGTGTTATGCTTATTTCTATATTTGTTTTCGAAGCCCACATAGCCACTGTGTAATAGCTTTGAGTTTGTATTTGATATGTCGGATTTCCTCTTGAAATGAAATGCAAGTCATATTATCTGACATATCGGTACTCGCACAAAGCAATTACACAGATGGTCGCTCCTCAACAGCCTTATTCTTCGTGCTAGTCGATGGCATTACCTCATAGTGTCCTTGGCTAGTGTGAGTATAGAGGTGAGGCGTCACAGCTTGGTATCAGAGCCAAACTTCGGAATAATGTATAATAATCTAACAAGGATCATTGTCCTAAGTCTCTCTTAGGAATCGTGCCTTAGGATTTAATCTGAGTCTTAGGACCTATTCTATCTTATTTCCTTTTATGATGCTTTGTTTTATCAATCTAGTTTATTTGAATTCATTCTGAGAATAACCTTTTTCCTCTTCTTTCTTTCTTTCTTAAAGAAGAAAAATGGTTAGATCTGGCAGTCCTAATGCTGGTCAATCCAGTGGTCCTCCTCTGGATGGCGTATTCATGTCTGCCTAACAACTTTTGAATCTTGTAAAGAATCAAAAGTTTATTTGTGCATTGAATAAGAACCCTAAAAAGGTTTTACCTCTGAAATTAGAAGTGCCTATCAACCAGTTTGTAGATATCACTCTTCGACTTGAAGAGGCCGATAAAGAAAGTGATGTTGAAGTTGTGGGTGCCAAACAAAACTTCAACATTAACAAGAAGAGGCATATTAAGTTCAAAGGCCCTAATCCCAACAAGAAAGTGAAGCAAGCAACTTCGGTAGCAAAGACTCCTACCTCTAGTCGTGGACAATGCTACAATTGTGGTTCTAAGTACCATTATGCTAATAGGTGTCTGAAACCCCTTTTTTGTCATTATTGCAAAAGTTCGGGCCATTTTATATCTTCATGTCCCATACTCCAAAGTAGGAGAGAGGGAGAGTTGAATGTTGTGCAAGCCCCTAGTAACATTTCTCTTGGTCAAGGTATTTCTCATTCTTCCCTTGATGCTATTATTTTGTTTCGTGATTATCCTAGTCGAATTCTTTTGATACGGGTGTATCTCATTTATTGATACTTTTTCTTTAATATTATGGGTTTGATGACTTCATTGAGAATTGCGAATCCGGTTGGTAGATCTGCAACACTAAATTTACTTTGTAAAAATTTCGAGATTATTTTATTTGATTATGCTTTCCGATATTATTTGCATGTTATGAGCTACTTAGGTTTCGAAATTGATTTTGGGAAAGGATTGGCTTAATCGTTATGAAGCCCATATCCTATATCCCGAGAGGACTATCCATCTTTGACATCCTCAATCTGTTAAACGGATTTTTATTGTTCTTAATGATTTCGATTCCAATTCATGGCATCATTTTATTCTTTAAACCCACATGATGAGGAAGATGTTATTTCCCTCATTCAACTAGTTCATGAATTTCCCGATATCTTTGAGCCTGTCATAGGATTACCACCTAAGCGATCCCTTGAGTGGTGCTAAGGTCTTTTCAGCTCGACCTTGCCACCGGTTTTCATCAGCTACGAGATGCGAAGGATAACGTTCCACTTATCACATTCCGCACTCGTTATGATTTTTATGAGTGGCTTGTTATGTCATTTGGTCTGACGAAGCCTCCAGCTTATTTCATCCATTTTGTGAATCAAGTATTCTGCGAATATCTCGATGAGTCCATCCTTGTATTCATTGATTATGGGTGAAAACAGTAGTTTAAAATTTGCAAATCTTTTTAATAAGATATTTATAAGTATAATTAGATTTTGTTCTTAAAACGAGCAAAGATTATTTGTAAATTTTATAAGAGGCATGTTTATCATATAGAAGATGATTTTGTGTTGTATTGCCCATTGAGTGCTTTAAAATTTCTGGTCGATGCGCCTGATCAACTTTATTGATAGGAGCCTCCTAAACACTATGATGATACAGTCAGACATAATAAATTGACTTGTAAAAAGTAAATTTTTCTACAAAGATGATTACATAAAGTTCATTATAATTTCGAATGTTTTCGCTTATCGGGAAAGAAGATCATTTAAAACAACTCCTTTCCGATGCTCCTATTCTTGTGATTCCCGAGGGGAACCAAGACTTTGTTGTTTATACCGATGTTAGTCGTGTTGGTATGGGAGCCCTTCTCATGCAAAGGGAATGTGTTATCGCATATGCTTCTAGACAATTAAAGCATGCCGAGACTAGATATGCCACTCATGATTTAGAGCTCGTGGCCATTATTTTCGCCCTTAGAATTTGGCGTCATTATCTTCTGGGAGAGAAATTTGTTCTCTACTCCGATCTTAAATCTTTGAAGTATTTATTTTCTCAAAAGGAACTTAATTTGCGTCAACAACGTTGGCTCGAATTCCTTGCATCTTATGATCTTGATATTCTATATACTCCCGGAAAGGGAAGTCGTGTTGCCGATGCCCTTAGTCGTAAGCAACAAGCGGTTGTTTCCATGATGATATCCGAATGGAATGATCTCGAGACTTTGTCCACTTCTGAGATTCGAGATCGTGAATCCCATTTATGTTCATCTCTTGTTTTATGTAGCCTTGAGGCTCATCCTCCTTTTTTAGACCGCATTCTTGAAGCTCAAAAGCATAATCCCAAATTGGTTCTTCTTAGCCAAAGTTGTAGGGATAAAAATAATATTGATGGTCTGAAAGATTTTGAAATCGATGCTCATGGAGGCATTCAAAAATTTGTTAGACTTATTGTGCCAAATATTACTGACCATTGTAAAGGCATTTTAGAACATTCTCATCATTCCAAATTTACCATTCAACCCGTAGTAGTAAAATGTACTCAGACATGAAGCGACTTTATTATAGGGATGGAATGAAATCTGATGTTGCTAACTTCATTAAGTGTTGCATGACTTGCCAACTCGTAAAGGCCGAGCATCAAAGGCCCGGTGGGTTATTGCAACCTTTGGACATTCCAGTTTGGAAGTGAGATCAAATTTCCATGGACTTTATTGACGGTCTTCCCCATTCTCCTTTAGGTCATGACAGTTTATGGGTGATTGTAGATAGACTTACAAAATCCACCCATTTTATTCTCGTTCGGTCCAATCGGACAGTACCTCTTTTGGCCAAAATCTATGTTAAAGAAATTGTTAAATTGCATGGAGTTCCTACTTCTATTGTTACCGATCGTGATCCATTATTTACTAGTGAATTTTGGAAGGGTCTTCAAAAAGCTTTGGGGACGAAGCTTAATTTCAGCACCGCTTATCATCCTCGGTCCGATGGACAAACGGAGCGTGTGAATCAAACTCTTGAAGATCTCCTTCATGCTTGTGTTCTTGATTTTGGTGGAAGTTGGGAAGATCATATTTATCTTGTTGAGTTTTCTTACAATAATAGCTTCCAATCTAGTATTGGTATGGCACCTTTCGAGGCGCTCTACGGAAAGCCATGCTGATCTCCTTCGTGTTGGCTTGAAACCGGTGAGAAGTTGGTTTTAGGTCCAGATTTTATTCGTGATGCCATAGAAAGATTGACCTTATTCGTCATAGGATGAAAGAAGCTCCAAGTAGACAAAAATCCTATGCCGATAACCGTAGAAGGAATTTGGAATTTTATGTGGGAGATTTGGTATTCATTCGTGTTTCACCTATGAAGGGTGTTGTGCGTTTCAGTTGATCAGGAAAATTAGCACCTCGATATATTGGCTCATTTCCCATCACCGAACGCATTGGTTCCGTGGCTTATCGCCTTTTATTACCACCTCTCTTTTCTGCTATTCATAACATATTCCACGTTTCTCAACTACGGAAATGCCCTAGAGATTCCGATTCTGTTCTTGAGCCCGGTGTTATTGAAGAAATTGAAGTTTCACCTAATTTGACTTATGAGCAACATCCAATTCGCATCATTGCTACGGAGGTTAAACGCCTTCGTAATAAAGATGTCCCGCTTGTGAAAGTCCAATGGTCCTCAAATCCTAAGGATTGTTCGTGGGAATCCAGAGAATTCATCGAGCGAACACATCCGAACTTACTCTCTCGTGCTCCTTAAGGTGAACTTCTCATTTCAAAATTTCTTCTTTTGTGTTGTTATGCATTAGAGTGGTTGTTACTCTTTATTTTCTTCTTAAGTATTGCGAGGACGCAATTTCTTTAAGGAGGGGAGTCTGTAACAACCCGCATATTTTACGATTATATATTTAAATGTTGAATTTTAAATATAGCATGGTTAGTTGAATTTAATGTCTAAAATGTGACATTTTGTAAACGGTCGAATCTGGACTAAAGACCATTTCCATTAAGTCCAAAATGGCATTTGCGACCTTTTTGAGTATAAACATCGATATGTTTGGAGTTGATTAGAATTTCGATATTTTCATTTGGGGCTTTGGATTTGGGTTTCAACCCACTAACCTAACAAGGTAACCCCAACTCCTCAACCTATTAACTCCCACTCCACTCCTCTTCATTCATTCATAACATTTCCTAACACTCTAGCTAAAGGAAAGAGTGGGGGAAAAGATGGGAAATTAAAAGTTCCTAAGCCCTAGTTTTCTTAGGAAATTCAACTTCTTGCTCTAAAATCAAAGAGAAGCTTAGGTAAGCATTATCTTTTTCTTCTCCATCTCAATCTCTCTTCAATTTTTAGAAATTCCTATTACCTAACTTAGGAAAAACTTCACCTTTGATAATAGATTGAAGATTCTAGAGGTGTATTGAAGAGGAATTGATCTTGCCTTGTTTTAGAGCTTCTCATTCGTTGTTTTTGAGTTTTAAAGGTGAGTTCTTGAACGCACATCTATGTCTATAGCTTTCATTGTTGTTAGATATGAATTCCTAACATCTATTTCATGTTCAATTGCTTTTGATTTGAATTGATTTGGTGAATTTTCCAATTTTGGTGTTTTGAAGTCAAAATCTTTAAAGATCCTATCTTGGATGTTTGGACATGTTTTAGGGGTGTTTCGAAGAGCCTATAAGGCTGGGTTGTCGCTTGGCATAATTCCCTAGCCTCCATCGCTCGTTCGATCGCCTCTGGTTTGGATTTTTGCCCTTTTTGGGCTAGGCTGATTTTTGCCTAGCAGGAAAATCCAGACATTTGGAAGAAAATCCAAACGCCTGGAAGGAAATCCATACGTCTG
This sequence comes from Allium fistulosum, assembly GCA_030737815.1. NCBI lineage: Eukaryota > Viridiplantae > Streptophyta > Magnoliopsida > Asparagales > Amaryllidaceae > Allium > Allium fistulosum. Next base: position 684,478,018 of record CM060905.1, on the reverse strand, counting down.
GTTGAAAAATCCAAACATCTGGAGAAGGTACCCTGGGAAAACAAAAAAAGGCAGAGACAAAATCCAGACATCTGGAAGAAAATCTAGACGTCTGGAAGGAAACCCAGATGTCTGGTTGAAAAATCAAGACGTCTGGAAGGGATCCCTGGAAAAAGAAAAAAAGGCAGAGACAAAATCTAGACGTCTTGTTCCCCAACCAGACGTCTGGTTCTGTGCAGTTTTGCCCATTTTGGCTGTTTTTGAGTGGATTTCTAATTTTTATCGATTTTTGTTGATCCGGTTAATTGTTGTCAATTATTATTGACTTTAATAACTTCATTTATGGAATTTTGGGAATATCCATTTGATTGGGATTTGGTATCGATTTTATGGTTGGAATTCACGTCATCGAATGTGGATTTTTGGTGATAGATTGTTTTCACAATCATTTCTATGATTTGTCACTTTTAATTACAAAGGTTTCTATACTAGTAGTAAATACTCAGACTCTTTCACAAAACCGATTTCAACGTTACTTTTAATACAAAGCCCGTTTTTAAAACTGTTTTCGAATCTATTAGTATATACAAACCTTTACCTCATTCGTATGAGAAATCTAATTAAACGGCTTAGCAAAACAAGTGGTATGAAACTCTTACTTCGTCGGTTAATTCTTGGACTTGTTCGATTGAACTCTCGTGCTAATCTTCGAGTGGAAATCTACAATTTGTTCGTAAATATTTAAGTTAAGCCAGTGGTTATGGGACATGAAGCCTCACTCATTTATTTACTAGCTTAGTGTAATTTACACTTATTTTCGAGTGGAAGTCTATAATTTGTTCCTAAATATTTAAGTTAAGCCAGTGGTTATGGGACATGAAGCCTAACTCATTTATTTACTAGCTTAGTGTAATTTACACTTATCGATCAATGATGATCATTTTATGATTTAGACTAGCGATGTGCGATGTCTCTTTGTTTGCATGGGTGGTTAAACCCTGTTTGTGGAGCTTCGGTTCAAATTGGTGGGGTAGCGACCCATGGTCTTTGGGCCGTTTGTGGAGCTTCGGCTCAAATTGGTGGGTTATCGACCCATGGTCTTCGGGCCGTTTGTGGAGCTTCGGCTCAAATTTTATGGGTTAGCGACCATGAAATAGCGTTCCATTTGTGATACATGTGTTGGTGAGTTTTCATGCTCCCATTTGTGATAGGCCTCCCCCTTTGTGTTTTCTGGATTTCTTATTGTTGATTTCTAGAATTTGTGTTTGACCAATTTTTGCGATTGACATTGATATGTTTTGTCAATATTTGGGGTTTGGTGAATAGCTAAAGAATGTGATATTCTTTTTGGATATTTGATGAGATTTGAGATATTGTTTGAATTTTATTGTTATCGAATGTATACTTTCACAGTATGGCATTATTGTTATCATACATTTTTGTAGTATCTCTTATCTGTTCTCATCTCATATGATATTTATAGCTAGAATGATCCGTTTAGTATTTTTCTTCTTAAATAATATTCGGGTCAGACCGAGGTGTTACATGTGCTTCCACTTGATTTCTTAGCAGGGGCTAGCTTCTGACTTTTGGCTAACTACTTTAGCTTAGTAGTTTTTGCTTTTATACATTTGAGATAGAGACTCTTGATGTATACATATTCTTTTGCTTAGCACTTGTACATATTCTTTTGTGATGTAGTGGAACTTGTATGACCACTATTTTGATGTACACTTTTGTGTGTTATATTCATATATGTTTCTGCCTTAGTGATATGAATATCTGTGACTGATTTGTGTTATGCTTATTTCTATATTTGTTTCCGAAGCCCACCTAGCCACTGTGTAGTAGCTTTGAGTTTTTATTTGATATGTCGGATTTCCTCTTGAAATGAAATGCAAGTCATATTATCTGACATATCGGTACTCGCACAAAGCAATTACACAGATGGTCGCTCCTCAACAGCCTTATTCTTCATGCTAGTCGACGGCCCCGTAGTGTCCTTGGCTAGTGTGAGTATAGAGGTGGGGCGTCACAGCTTGGTATCAGAGCCAAACTTCGAAACAATGTAGAATAATCTAACAAGGATCATTGTCCTAAGTCTCTCTTAGGAATCGTGCCTTAGGATTTACTCCGAGTCTTAGGACCCGTTCTATCTTATTTCCTTTTATGATGCCTTGTTTTATCAATCTAGTTTATTTGAATTCATTCCGAGAATAACCTTTTTCCTCTTCTTTCTTTCTTTCTTAAAGAATAGAAATGGTTAGATCTGGCAGTCCTAGCGCTGGTCAATCCAGTGGTCCTCCTCTTGATGGCGTATTCATGTATGTCCGACAACTTTTGGATCTTGTAAAGAATCAAAGGTTTATCTATGCTTTGAATAAGAACCCTAAAAAGGTTTTACCTCTGAAATTAGAAGGGCCTTTCGACCAGTTTGTAGATATCACTCTTCGAGTTGAAGATGCCGATAAAGAAAGTGATATTGAAGTTGTGGGTGCCAAACAAAACTTCAACATTAACAAGAAGAGGCATATTAAGTTCAAAGGCCCTAATCCCAACAAGAAAGGGAAGCAAGCAACTTCGGTAGCAAAGACTCCTACCTCTAGTCGTGGACAATGCTACAATTGTGGTTCTAAGGACCATTATGCTAATAGGTGTCTGAAACCCCTTTTTTGTCGTTATTGCAAAAGTTTGGGCCATCTTATATCTTCATGTCCCATACCATACTCCAAAGTAGGAGAGGGGGAGAGTTGAATGTTGTGCAAGCCCCTAGTAACATTTCTCTTGGTCAAGGTATTTCTCATTCTTCCCTTGATGCCATTATTTTGTTTCGTGATTATCCTATTCGAATTCTTTTGATACGGGTGCATCTCATTCTTTTATATCAAAAGAACTTGTTGATATTTTTTCTTCAATATTATTGGTTTGATGACTTCACTGAGAATTGCGAATCCGGTTGGTGGATCTGCAACACTCAGTTTACTTTGTAAAAATTTTGAGATTATTTTATTTGATTATGCTTTCCGATCCGATTTGCACGTTAAGCGCTACTTAGGTTTCGAAATTGATTTTGGGAAAGGATTGGCTTAATCGTTATGAAGCCCATATCCTATATCCCGAGAGGACTATCCATCTTCGACATCCTCAATCTGTTAAGCAGATTTTTATTGTTCTTAATGATTTCAATTCCAATTCGTGGCATCATTTTATTCATTAAACCCACATGATGAGGAAGATGTTATTTCCCTCATTCAAGTAGTTCGTGAATTTCCCGATATCTTTGAGCCTGTCTTAGGATTACCACCTAAGCGATGCCTTGAGTGGTGCTAAGGTCTTTTCAGCTCGACTTTGCCACCAGTTTTCATCAGCTACGTGATGCGGAGGATAGCGTTCCACTTATCGCATTCCCTACTCGTTATGATTTTTATGAGTGGCTCGTTATGTCATTTGGTTTGACGAACCCTCCAGCTTATTTCATCCATTTTGTGAATCGAGTATTCTGCGAATATCTCGATGAGTCCGTCCATGTATTCATTGATTATGGGTGAAAACAGTAGTTTAAAATTTGCAAATCTTTTTAATAAGATATTTATAAGTATAATTGGATTTTGTTCTTAAAACAAGCAAAGAATATTTGTAAATTTTATAAGAGGCATGTTTATTATATAAAAGATGATTTTGTGTTGTATTGCCCATTGAGTGCTTTAAGGATTCTGGTCGATGCGCCTGATCAACGTTATCGATAGGAGTCTCCTAAACACTATGATGAGACAGTCAGACACAATAAATTGACTTGTAAAAAGTAAATTTTTCTAAAAAGTTGATTACATAAAGTTCATTATAATTTTGAATGTCTTAGCTTTTCGGGAAAGAGGATCATTTAAAAGAACTCCTTTTCGATGCTCCTATTCCTGTGATTCCCGATGGGAACCAAGACTTTGTTGTTTATACCGATGCTAGTCATGTTGGTTTGGGAGTTATTCTCATGCAAAGGGAATGTGTTATCGCATATGCTTCTAGACAATTAAAGCCTGCCGTGACTAGATATGCAACTCATGATTTAGAGCTCGCGGCCATTATTTTCGCCCTTAGAATTTGGTGTCATTATCTTTTGGGAGAGAAATTTGTTCTCTACTCCGATCATAAATCTTTGAAGTATTTATTTTCTCAAATGGAACTTAATTTGCTTCAACAACGTTGGCTCGAATTCCTTGCATCTTATGATCTTGATATTCTCTATACTCCCGAAAAGGGAAATCGTGTTGCCGACGCCCTTAGTCGTAAGCAACAAGCGGTTGTTTCCATGATGATATTCGAATGGATTGATCTCGAGACTTTGTCCACTTGTGAGATTCGAGATCGTGAATCCAATTTATGTTCATCTCTTGTTATATGTAGCCTTGAGGCTCATCCTCCTCTTTTAGACCGCATTCTTGAAGCTCAAAAGCAAGATCCCGAATTGGTTCTTCTTAGCCAAGTTGTTGGGATAAAAATAATATTGATGGTCTTAAAGATTTTGAAATCGATGCTCGTGGAGGCATTCAAAAATTTGGTAGACTTATTGTGCCAAATATTAGTGACCTTCGTAAAGACATTTTAGAAGATTCTCATCGTTCCAAATTTACCATTCAACCCGGTAGTAGTAAAATGTACTCGGACATGAAGCGACTTTATTATTAGGATGGAATGAAATCTGATGTTGCTAACTTCATTAAGCGTTGCATGACTTACCAACTCGTAAAGGCCGAGCATCAAAGGCCTGGTGGGTTATTGCAACCTTCGAACATTCCAGTTTGGAAGTGGGATCAAATTTCCATGGACTTTATTGACGGTCTTCCCCGTTCTCGTTTGGGTCATGACAGTTTATGGACGATAGTAGATAGACTTACAAAATCCACACATTTTATTCCCGTTCGGTCCAATCGGACCGTACCTCTTTGGGCCAAACTCTATGTTAAAGAAATTGTTAAATTGCATGGAGTTCCTACTTCTATTATTAGCGATCGTGATCCATTATTTACTAGTGGATTTTGGAAGGGTCTTCAAAAAGATTTGGGGATGAAGCTTAATTTTAGCACCGCTTATCATCCTTGGTCCGATGGACAAACGGAGCGTGTGAATCAAACTCTTGAAGATCTCCTTCGTGCATGTGTTCTTGATTTTGGTGGAAGTTGGGAAGATCATATTTCTCTTATTCAGTTTTCTTACAATAATAGCTTCCAATCTAGTATTGGTATGGCACCTTTTGAGGCACTCTACGGAAGGCCATGCTGATCTCCTTCGTGTTGGCTTGAAACCGATGAGAAGTTGGTTTTAGGTCCAGATTTTATTCGTGATGCCACAGAAAGATTGACCTTATTCGTCATAGGATGAAAGAAGCTCAAAGTAGACAAAAATCCTATGCCGATAACCGAATAAGGAATTTGGAATTTTCTGTGGGAGATTTGGTATTCATTCGTGTTTCACTTATGATGGGTGTTGTGCGTTTCAATCGATCAGAAAAATTAGCACCTCGGTATATTGGCCCATTTCCCATCACTGAACGCATTGGTTCCGTGGCTTATCACCTTTTATTACCGGCTCACTTTTCTGCTATTCATGACGTATTCCACGTTTCTCAACTACGGAAATGCCTTAGAGATTCTGATTCTGTTCTTGAGCCCGGTGTTATTGAAGAAATTGAAGTTTCACCTAATTTGACTTATGAGCAACATCCAATTCGCTTCATTACTACGGAGGTTAAATGCCTTTGTAATAAAGATGTCCTGCTTGTGAAAGTCCAATGGTTCTCAAATCCTAAGGATTATTCGTGGGAATCCAGAGAATTCAACGAGCGACACATCCGTACTTACTCTCTCGTGCTCCTTAAGGTGAACTTCTCATTTCAAAATTTCTTCTTTTGTGTTGTTATGCCTTAGAGTGGTTGTTACTCCTTATTTTCTTCTTAAGTATTGCGAGGATGCAATTTCTTTAAGGTGGGGAGTCTGTAACAACCTGCATATTTTACGATTATATATTTAAATGTTGAATTTTAAATATAGCATCGTTAGTTGAATTTGAAGTCCGAAATGTGACTTTTTGTAAACGGTCGAATCTGGTCTAAAAACCATTTCCATTGAGTCCAAAATGGCATTTGTGACCTTTTTGAGTATGAATATCGATATGTTTGGAGTTGATTAGAATTTTGATATTTTCATTTGGGGCTTTGGATTTGGGTTTCAGCCCACTAACCTAACAAGGTAACCCCAACTCCTCTACCTAATAACTCCCACTCCACTCCACTTCATTCATTCATAACATTTCCTAACACTCAAGCTAAAGGAAAGAATGGGGAAAAGATGGGAAACTAAAAGTTCCTAAGCCCTAGTTTTCTTAGGAAATTCAACTTCTTGCTCTAAAATCAAAAAGAAGCTTAGGTAAGCATCCTCTTCATCTTCTCCATCTCAATCTCTCTTCAATTTTCAGAAATTCCTATAACCTAACTTAGGAAAAACTTCACCTTTGATAATAGATTGAAGATTCTAGAGGTGTATTGAAGAGGAATTGATCTTGTCTTGTTTTAGAGCTTCTCATTCGTTGTTTTTGAGTTTTAAAGGTGAGTTCTTGAACTCACATCTATGTCTATAGCTTTCATTATTGTTAGATATGAATTACTAACATCTATTTCATGTTCAATTTCTTTTGATTTGAATTGATTTGGTGAATTTTCAAATTTTTATATTTTGAAGTCAAAATCTTTAAAGATCTTATCTTGGATGTTTGGACATGTTTTAGGGGTGTATCGAAGAGCCTATAAGGCTTGGTTGTCGCTTGGCATAATTCCCTAGCCTCCATCGCTCGTTCGATCGCCTCCGGTTTGGATTTTTGCCCTTTTTGGGCTAAGTTGATTTTTGCCTAGTAGGAAAATCCAGACGTTTGGAAAAAATCCAGACGTCTGGAAAAAATCCAAATGTCTGGGAGGAAATCCAGGCGTCTGGTTGAAAAATCCAGACGTCTGGATGGGATCCTTGGGAAAAGAAAAAAAAGGCAAAGACAAAATCCAGACGTCTGGAAGAAAATCCAGACGTCTGGAAGGAAATCCAGACGACTGGTTGAAAAATCCAGACGTTTGGAAGGGGTCCCTGGAAAAAGAAAAAAAGGCAGAGACAAAATCCAGACGTCTGGTTCCCTAACCAGACTTCTGGTTCTGTGCAGGTTTGCCTATTTTGTCTGTTTTTGAGTGGATTTCCAATTTTTATCGATTTTTGTTGATCCGGTTAGTTGTTGTCAATTATTATCGACTTTGATGACTTCATTTATGGATTTTTGGGAATATCCATTTGATTGGGATTTGATATCGATTTTTATGGTTGGAATTCACGTAGTCGAATGTGGATTTTTGGTGATAGATTGTTTTTACAATCATTTCTGTGATTTGTCACTTTTAAATACAAAGGTTTCTATACTAGTAGTAAATACTCAGACTCTTTCATAAAACCGATTTCAAGGTTACTTTTAATACAAAGCTCGTTTTTAAAACCATTTTCCAATCTATTGGTATATACAAACCTTTACCTCATTCGTATGAGAAATCTAATTAAACGGCTTAGCAAAACAAGTGGTATGAAACGCTTCCGTTTACTTCGTCGGTTAATTCTTGGAGTTGTTCGATTGAACTCTCGTGACAATCTTCGAGTGGAAATCTACAATTTGTTCGTAAATATTTAAGTTAAGCCAGTGGTTATGGGACATGAAGCCTAACTCATTTATTTACTAGCTTAGTGTAATTTACACTTATTTTCGAGTGGAAGTCTACAATTTGTTCGTAAATATTAAAGTTAAGCCAGTGTTTATGGGACATGAAGCCTAACTCATTTATTTACTAGCTTAGTGTAATTTACACTTATCGATCAATGATGATCATTTTGTAATTTAGACTAGCGATGTGCGATGTCTCTTTGTTTGCGTGGGGGATTAAACCACGTTTGTGGAGCTTCAGCTCAAATTGGTGGGGTAGCGACCCATGGTCTTCGGGCCGTTTGTGGAGCTTCGGCTCAAATTGGTGGGGTAGCGACCCATGGTCTTTGGGCCGTTTATGGAGCTTCGGCTCAAATTTGATGGGTTAGCGACCATGGAATAGCGTTTCGTTTTTGATACATGTGTTGGTGAGTTTTCATGCTTCCATTTGTGATAGGCCTCCACCTTTGTGTTTTCTGGATTTCTAATTGTTGATTTCTAGAATTTGTGTTTGACCAATTTTTGCGATTGACATTGATATGTTTTGTCAATATTTGGGGTTTGGTGAATAGCTAAAGAATGCGATATTATTTTTGGATATTTGACGAGATTTGAGATATTGTATGAATTTTATTGTTATTGAATGTATACTTGTCACAGTATGGCATTATTGTTATCATACATTTTTGTAGTATCTCTTATCCTTTCTCATCTCATATGATATTTATAGCTAGACTGATCCATTTATTATTTTTCTTCTTAAATAATACTCAGGTCAGACCGAGGTGTTACATGTGCTTCCACTTGACTTCTTAGCAGGGGCCAGCTTCTGACTTTTGGCTAACTACTTTAGCTTAGTAGTTTTTGCTTTTATACATTTGAGATAGAGACTCTTGATGTATACATATTCTTTTTCTTAGCACTTGTACCTATTCTTTTGTGATGTAGTGGATCTTGTATGACCACTATTTTTATGTACACTTTTGTGTGTTATATTCATATCTGTTTCTGCCTTAGTGAAATGAATATTTGTGACTGATTTGTGTTATGCTTATTTCTATATTTGTTTTCGAAGCCCACATAGCCACTGTGTAGTAGCTTTGAGTTTGTATTTGATATGTCGGATTTCCTCTTGAAATGAAAGGCAAGTCATATTATATGACATATCGGTACTTGCACAAAGCAATTACACAGATGGTCGCTCCTCAATAGCCTTATTCTTCGTGCTAGTCGACGACATTACCCCGTAGTGTCCTTGGCTTGTGTGAGTATAGAGGTGGGGCGTCATATGGTGGAGATTCCAGAATGAAGTAGGATGGTTTGGTGAATGATTTTGTATGAGGTATTAACGTGGCCTTGACTCCCGTAAGTCAGCTTGATGTGGCTAAAACAGGAGCCATGTTGGGCAAAGTGAGGACGCACCTCCGATCAGACACATTTTTCGATACCATATTATGACTTTGTGACTGATTTGGTGGCCACCCCTTGATTTTGATTGTGGGAGTGTGTTCCGAGGTGGGCGGTATTAGCTGCTATACATTACCACCAGTCCAAATCCACAAAATGGTAGTATCCTACCCTGTGCATTGCCACACGTGCCTTATCACATGCCTTATCGCGCCTTCTACGAGTTTGGTTTGTGTCATACCTATGGAGTGCTCCCTGATAGCCCACCAGTTTACGGTGGAGTTTACAGTACTGCATAGACTGCGACATTATATAAAATGTGTTAAGGTGGATATGGGTAATGCCTTAACGCTATTTTAATACTTTACTTTACTGTAGACACTATTATAATAGCATATTGTACTATATATGTAGATAGTTTAACGGATCCTTAGGAGGTGGAATCCCGAACATCCCTTAAGTTATTGCACTCGCGTTTGACACTGGACAGGAGATGTCAAATCCCTTAAACATCTCCAATGCCGTTACACTCATATTTATTTACTGTTGATTTAACTTGCACAAGATCTTTTAGTAAGTGTTTTGTCTTTTCAATTCGCTCGGGTCAGTCTGAGCTTTTCAGTTTATCGAAGACTGCTTTCTGGAGGACAAAGATGAAGATTTAATGTTGTTATTATTTATTATATTTATTCCACTACATCATGGTGTTCCGCTGCATTATTTATATATTTCTGTTGTATGTAACTCTGATATGTATTATAAAGGTGTAATCAAATGTATTTGTATAACAGCTTCATGAACTGTTATTTGATTATTATATTTTGTCATTCCGCTGTAAGATTCCGTGTTTGTTTTATTTCTCTCTCTTCTTTTTCTTATTTACTCCATAACAATCCTCCCTTTTGAATGGTTTGAGTCTAAAATTTGTGGTTTATTGTCGATTTAAACCTTTCAAAAAGGTGGGTCGTTACAGTTGGTATCAGAGCCAGGTTTAGCGATAACCTTAGCTTTGTGGGGTTTGACTCATTAGGAATAGGGTAGTAACACCCTAGAATGAGTCGTTGAGTGTATATATATGAGAGAGCATATTTGTCAGTGTTATAAAAGGTTTTTGTATTGCGATAATTTGTTCTGTTTAATATTTATAAATTCTGGTCGGTACATGGGACGCTATGGTACCGATAGGGATTTCTAAACACTTAATAGGGCAAACAAACACAATATTGTTTTGAAATATAGGTAAATGAAATAATTTTGCCTAGTATTATATTTTGTATATAAAAGAATAATCTTTATAAATGTTTATAATGGTATGTGATATGTTTGTTTATTAGGAAGTTAAATTTTATAAATATTGGGTGTAAATAGGATTTATAAGTAAAATAAATATAAATTGGAAAATTAAGAACTAAAGTTCAGGGATTTTGGAATTGTTTTTCAAAAGATCTTGGAATATGATATTAGTATTATTGGGAAGTATTTTAGATATAAATATCTTCAATGTGATTTAAAAGAAACGTTTTAAAGGAATTTTGGAAGGAAATAAGTTCTGTACTCCTCTCTCTGTCGTTGGAAAATAATTTCGGTGATGAGTGCATGCATCATCGACGTTCATTTTTGAGTTTCAAAGTGGGAAGGACACTGTAGTAGTTTTACTCCACATTTTTTTTGATGAATAAATTTTAATTTCTAAATATAATTTGATATATTAAAGATATGAATATATATATGTTTTGAAATGATTTGAAAAGGAAAACTCGGTATTGAGTTCTTAAGTTTCTGTAAATTACAAATTTTAATTATTATAATGAATGAAATCTTGACTATTTTAATAATTGGAAACTTCAAAGAGGAAAAAAATAAGAAATTAAGAGTTAAGTGATAATGAAATGTAAAGAAATTGAATGTTGTTACCTATAAATTAAAAAAGATATGAAATTTAGAAAATGTAGAACATTTTGTTAACTAAAAGAATAAGATAGACTTGTGTAACATTTAATTACATTCTTAACACATATATATAACTTACCAATATGTTAAAAGTTATAATGTTAGATAGGAATATGTAATGGAATATTATACAAGTGAAACTTAGATAATGAAAGTGTTCAATAGAATTTTTCTATAAATAAGAACTCTGATGTTATAAAATGTTGTAAACTTAAGTTAATAATTTGAAGTGCTACTAATTAAAGTTAATAAAAAGGTGAATATTGTAAGTAAACGATTATAAACTTATGTTAATGATTGAAACCATTTATAATTAAAAGTGAATAGTAAAGGTGAATCCCATATTAAGTAAATGCTCATAACTCCAGAAAATGTTGAAATGATTAGAAATAGATTTAATATTCAACAATGCTAGATATAAAGGAAATGAATATAAAGAAAAAAGTAAAAGTTGAAATTATAAGTATGATTTGATTCACAAATGAATATTGATAATGAAAAAAAAGAAATCAACGTAAATGAATATGGTGAATTAGAATTGCAAAGAAACTTACGTTTTAAAAAATTATGTAAATAAATGGATGTAAAGTAATAGAAAAACGGCATTGTATGAATAAATGAGAAATGAAATTTTGTAGGTAACGAAAGTAAATTACTGGGAAATAGCATTGTATGAATGAAAAAAAAATGAACAGTAAATAATATGAAAGGAGATTAATAAGAATAAGCCTACATGACATTTGAAATTATTGTCTGTTTTAGCTTATGGGATGGTTGGGAAAGAATACTTCTAATTGTATAATGGTGTATAAATAATCTATTAAGTTTTATGTAAGACTGTTAAGTGCATGGTATGCTTAGTAGTTTATTTATCATTTTTACGGTTAAAAGTTTCTGAACCGGACAAACCATTTGTTTTGGTTGTTATGAATGGATTGTTGATTTCTTTGATTTCATATGATGATTGTATTGTTTTGTTTATATGTGACTATGCTTATGTTGTGCAGATTTGTTTTGTTATTAATTGAAACAACTTAAATACTTCTCTTCTATATAATTATTAACCTCTTTGGATTGTATAAGTGTAATACAGGTTTATGGAAGCAATTGCTACTGCTTTTGGTTTTATAAATTAAGCGTTGTTTGCCCGACAAATAGGTACATTTTTAGATTACGGTTTTCTAGCTATATTATATTGTTTTCCCATGGTTTGGGATATTTTATTTTGAAATATGTGATATATACTGTTATTATTGATATTATTATTTCTCCCAGACATCTCCGTACAAAGGAGACTCTACCAAAAAAATTCATGAATTTAGGACATAGAAAATTTTGTGAAAAGTGAAAATATTTTCAAACTTTAGTAAACTTTAATATGAAGATTTAACTTTTATGAATTAGTATATTTTATTTAAAATACTTAACTATGTGAATTAATTGTTTATAAATTGAATACTTTGAATAAAATATATTAATTCCTTAATTCCCTTTTTCCCTTTTCGAGGACGAAATGTTTTGAGTAGAGGAGAGTGTAACAACCCGTAATTTTCGATAATAAAAAAAAGTAATTTAATAAGATGTTGGTGTTAATATTAAAAGAAATAAAAATTTGTGATTTATTAAGAAAAATAACTAGAATGTAACGTTAATAATGTTAATTTAAGGCAATTTATAACTATTTTAATGCAATCTCAATTAATTGGAATGATTGGAAAGTTATAATTGGTCATAAAGTGTAAATGTTAAATAAACCAAATGTTGTATTAAATGGTGAAATTGTATGTATTAATTGGAATTGATTAAAATAGAATAATTAATCCGTATGTGAATTGCTAGTTTTGTTTGTTAACAATAAACATAGAATTGTGTTTGAAATTGTAAGCTGTAACAATGATTTAATTATCATTGTATTATTTAATCTGTTGAAACTTAACTGTAAATCAATTGCAATAAATGTAAGTAAATATTGCATTAATATGAATTAAGATGAAAATTGTAGAATATTGATGTAATAAATGGAAAACCAATGTTAACTATGTCCATAAAGTAATGATTGATTGAATAAAAAGATTGAAATCAAAATGAATCAATTTATTGGGTTTTAAATTATAATTAATGAATTTATTGCAATTGGAATTGGAACGCCGTAATTAGCGCAATATTAATAGTTGAATTTGACATGGAAAATTTGTTTTAAAAGATTATCATTACTAGTTAATCAAAAGTGATAAAAATTAGTTAGTTATAAAATTTTAATTTGAAAAGTGATAAATTTAATTTAATAATAATTTATTTAATTAACGTGAAAATAGTCATTTTGGCCACTGTTTCGGATTTCGATGAAACCAGTTTCATCGGATCCGTAACAGTGAATTATTGTAGGGTTTCAAGTTTCGTAGCGATCAGACTTGTCGTTTTATCATGCGGGCTCGAAACGCGTAGAAATCAATTTTAAATAAGGTGATTTTGAAAGCTAACTTCTGTAAACAGTGGAATTAGGACTTGAAACTTATTCCATTGAGTTTAAAAATATCGAAAACCTATATTTCAATATATTGGATGACCCATTTTCGTTTCGGGAACGAAACGAGCTTTTCGGGTCGTTGTTATCGTTTCGATCCAACCCTGCCTATATATAGGCTATTATAAACCCTAGTTGTTTATCATTTTATTATTTATGTACGTATATCTTCTTCCTCCTTCTCAAATGTCAGAACATCAAACCTAATTCCCAAAATTCCAAAACATAATTTCAAAAAAAAAATTGGTTGCTACAGTTTTACTTCGAGTTATGAAGAGGTTCGCTTCGGGTTCCATAGGCGAAAACCTTACAGCGACTTCGGGTCAGAGAGAGTTCCATGACAAACAAGGCGGATCTGGTCGCGCTTCGAGTCCCAGAGGTGAAAACCCTACAGCGACTTCGGTTCAGGAGCTAAATGACTCGGATTTCGGGTCGTTTTGGCAAAAACTCAAAGCAAGCACTGAAATTTTCCAATCTTCTAACATAAATAACTTTTGCACATGAGCTTGGATTCACGCGCGGTTTTCTCTGTTGCGATCGTATCAAAATTCCAAACATTTTGGAACTAGTTTGGCTGCATTCTAAGACCGTTAAATTTTTGGGCTAATTTTGGATTTTAAATCGACGACAAATCGAAGGTGAATGTTTTAACCCACTCACAACTACTAAATTATCTTATGTTAGTTAAATTGAATTTATGATGTGATTAGAAATTTATTGGTTGATGATTGGTATATTTGAATTGTCATTCTAGTTGAATCTGACTTTTATTGAATTTAATCGCCATTAAATTTAAAATTGAATTTTAAATTACCTATTAATACCTGTTATTGATAATCAGTCAATTGTTGTTATTTACTGGTTGATTGAATGATGATTGTTGATATTGGATGACTGGATGTTATATTTATATTGTTATAACACTGCAAGTTCCCTTAGTTTATTGTTAGAAAATCCCTATGGGTTGAAATGATACATACTTGAACGATCTATAGATTAGGGAAAAATCGTTATGGGTTGAAATGATAAACCCGAGCGATTTTATAGATTTTAGTTTATTTTGGGATTGCGGGTTGAAATGATATATACCCATAAATTTAAATTATTGCGGGTTGAAATGATATACATCCGTATCACTTGACCATAGGGTAGAAAATTATATACGGACACTGGATTGGTTAAATTAAATGGTTTAATTCCTTAAATTTTGAATTCAGTTAAATGATATTTTGAATTAAAATTTGAATTATATAAACTGAATTATTTTGAAAATCCAAGTTTTAAATGTTGAAATTGGAGTTGGTAATGAATTGTTTGAAGAATAAAAATAGAAATTTCAAAGTTGGAATTTGAAATATAAATGAAATTTATCGAAATTAAATTATTGAAAATGTTTGAATGTTTTAAACTTTGAAATCTATGAAATTGAAGTGCTTTAAAATTTTAGTTCAACACGAGTTTGAAATCGATATAAATTGAAATGATTTTTATGAGAATTTGAATTGAAAGACAAAATTTAGTTTGTTGATTTGAAAGCTGGACATGGTCCAGATATGTTGAACGAAAGGAATAGTTTAATTTGATATTAATTTCAAATCTATTATTTTAATATAAACTGTTTAAAAATACATTATTTTAAAAATCCTTATTATTAAGATTTTCAAACTACTAAACTAATTTAATCCATTTTAAACTATTTTAATCAATTTAAACTATTTTAACTTATTTTAATCTATTATAATCTATTTAATCCAATTTAATCTATTTTAACCTATTTTAAACTAATTAACCCGTTTTTATCTATTTTAAATCTATTTAATCTGTTTTAAATCTATTTTAAACTATCTTAAATCTATTTAAACTATATTTAATCTATTTTTAAACTATTTTAGAGTATTTTAACTATTTAAAAATTTATTTTAAACTATTTAAACTATTTTAAACTATTTATGACTATTTAAATTATATTTCTAAATTTCTACCGGTGCAAGGTTGAATTGTTTATATTTAAATCCTTAATTTAAAAGCAAATATGGTTGAATGATGTTATAAACTAAGTTGGGATTTGAAATAATAATTACTAGTGAAATGACAAATTTGAGTAAATATGATTATTCTGAAATGAGGATTTAACCTATTTTGTGAATATGATTTCGAAAGTGAATATGATTTCGAAAGTGACATGGTTTGAATTGAATATGATATTTTGATATCAATTATGAATTGGTTTTGGAAATGTAAAAGAACCATCCGGCGTGAAATAAGCATTTGGTTGTTAAAGAGACCGGGATCGGATATTACTCTCTGCCAATACTGAAAACCACTTTAACAACTGTGTACATGGTGGAGATTCCAGAATGAAGTAGGATGGTTTGGTGAACAGTTTTGTATGAGGTATTAACGTAGCATTGACTCCCGTGAGTCAGCTTGATGTGGCTAAAACAGGAGCCATGTCGGGCCAAGTGAGGTCGCACCTCCGATCAGACACATTTCTTGGATACCATATTATGACTTTGTGGTTGATTTGGTGGCCACCCCTCGATTTTGATTATGGGAGTGTGTTCCGAGGTGGGCGGTAGTAGCTACTATGCTTTACCACAAGTCCGGATCCGCAAAACGGTAGTATCCTACTCTGGGCATTGCCTCGCGTGCCTTGTCACGTGCCTTATCATGCCTTCTACGAGTTTGGTTTGTGTCATACCTATGGAGTGCTCCCTGATAGCCCACCAGTTTACGGTGGAGTTTACAGTACTGTATAGACTACGATATTATATAAAATGTGTTAAGGGGGATATGGGTAATGCCTTAACGCTATTTTAATACTTTACTTTACTATAGACGCTATTATAATAGCGTATTGTACTATGTATGTAGATAGTTTAACGGATCCTTAGGAGGTGGAATCCCGAACATCCCTTAAGTTATTGCACTCGCGTTTGACACTGGACAGGAGATGTCAAATCCCTTAAACATCTCCAATGCCGTTACACTCATATTTATTTACTGTTGATTTAACTTGCACAAGATCTTTTAGTTTCGACTTAAGTGTTTTGTCTTTTCAATTCGCTCGGGTCAGTCTAAGCTTTTCGGTTTATCGAAGACTGCTTTCTGGAGGACGAAGACGAATATTTAATACTGTTATTATTTATTATATTTATCCCACTGCATCCTGTTGTTCCACTGCATTATTTATATATTTCTGTTGTATGTAACTCTGATCTATATTGTAAAGGTGTAATCAAATGTATTTGTAAAACAGCTTCATGAACTGTTATTTGATTATTATATTTTGTCATTCCGCTGTGAGATTATGTGTTTATTTTATTTCTTTCTCTTATTTTTCTTATTTACCCCATAACAGTCCTCCCTTTCGAATGGTTTGAGTCTGACATGTGTGGTTTATTGTCGATTTAAACCTTTCAAAAAGGTGGGTCGTTACAATTTGTGTCAATTTCTAAAGGACAAAAAGGCGGGTCACACTACTACAAAATACACATGTTGCTTCACCTTATTTGCATCGGTTGTTACCACAACTGATGCAAATAGAAGTATTTGCATCGGTTACGTTTTAAAAACCGATGCATTTGGTATGTGGAAAGCAGTAGATGGTAAAAAAATACAATTTGCATCGGTTATCATCAACAACCGAAGAAAATATACCGATGCAAATAGTGTTAGTTGCATCGGTTTTATTTACAACCGGTGCAAAAATGTTGTTCCCACGTTGAAAGCCCTGATGAAAAGTTGGCGGTAAATAATTTCGTCTCCCTCTCATTTTAACTGCGAACCTCTTCTTTTCGTCCTTCACTCGAAAACCCTAAATCCCTCTCCCGCTTTCATCTTTTCCTTTCAATCCATTCAATTATCACTTTTATTCTCTGATCCAACATTAATCAGGAATCTTAACCCCAAAACAAATAAGATTTTTTTTAAAAATTCAATTGCTTGTTGTTCAAGTTCAAAATCGTGTTTGGTAATTTGCGTATGGGAATTGATGAGTTGGTCGATGCTCGCAGCGAGGTCGTGGATTGGTTTCAGGATTGGTCGATGGTGTTCGCGAATCGATTTCAATCATGTATTTGCCAAAGGGGTTGTTGGGATTGGAAGATATATTGGATGAGTACATAAAATTGAAGGAAGATAGGATAGCGATCGATCAGGTAAAACGAAGGGTTGAGGCTGCGTTTAAGGGTTTGATGGAAGTGATGACGAATTACATTACGCCTCAGTCCCCTTCTCTTTTGGGCGCAAATCCGAGTGTCTGTTCTCCTTCACAAGGTGTGCTTGTTTTGAATATTGTATGTTTCCTTTTAAAAATGATTTTGTATTGGCTGGATTGATGAGATTCAGAGATCTTTGGCAAACAAATGCAAATTTGCTCTTGTTTTTTAAGAAACTGAAATATCATAACTCAATTTGGTTCAATACTCAATATCCGAAGTTATTACTTATCAAAGTCAAGAAAATACGAAAACATTTGTTTTAGGTTAAAGTGAAAGTTAATATAATAATTTTTTTGATTACATTTACATCTCCACTTTGAAATTTCAACTTTTAATTTTTAAAATGCTATTAAAAATGTACCTAAATGGTTGACTTGATTTGTATATAAAAGTGTTATTTTTAAGTTCATGAATTAAATCTAGTCATTAGATCTCGAGATTTTCCTAATTGGTGAGTGAATTAACAGAACATGCATATGGATGTGCTGTGATATTCATGTTCCTGAATCTAGTCAATAGGAGTGTCTATAGCATGCTTATCAAATTTGCTTAAAATTTAAAGTGTGGTCATAGAAAATAGTTATCCTGTGTCTCACACTTCAGCATTCTGCTTGTGAATGAGATAAAATGCAAGAACTTTGATGCAGGGATGCATTAAAATTTGATACAACCCACTTCAATATTTAACATGTTAGAAAACAAAATACATTTATCATTACTTTGTCCAATAAATTAGTATATTTGCATTAAAGTTTTGATACAATCATCTGTGTCATAGTTTTTTCTGATAAAATGCAAACATAAGCAATTCTGATAAAATGGAAGTGCAATTGTGTTGCCTTGCTCCATGGGCTCTTCTGTGGATTATGGGTGCCGTGAGTATTACCCGAATCCGCAGCCTAATCTGTCTACAACTTCTTATGTAAGCACTCTCTTCAGCTGTTTCATTTTCAAATTTTTTGCATATGCTGTAGTTGAATGTGATAGGATCTGATTCTTTCTTGTTCAATTGGAAATTTGACAGCACATCCCACCTTCTTCCCTGTAAATTTTTTTAACTGAACAATCAAGAAGAAGCTTAAGCCTGATTGATTGGTTGGTGAATGCTGATTAGTTTTTGGTTTTTTTATGGAAATTAGAGACAATTCCCTCTTTAAAAACTTATTTGTTTTACATCCTAACTTTATTCAACTACTTTATACAGTTATATTTTATTTTTATTTTTTATTTTCTTCTTTTGTTCTAAATTTAAAAATCCCATCAAAGATGTGTATTGCGGACGATTATCAGATATGTACATATATCTTTAAGTAAAATTATCGAAATACCCTTTGAACTTCACCTATTTTTTTTGAAAACATAGATGTATCAATAAAAGAAAATTTAAATAATGGACTCAAAACTTTTTTTTTAATTACAAGGATGTAATACCAAAACTTTCTTTAGTTTTGGATCCAGGTGGTTTTTTATAGCAAAGTAAACATTAAGAACTTTAGTAAAAATCACATGCTACACTACAGTAAGTGTTTAATAGCATTGAGCACTATTTATTTTAAAAGCACACAAAGCCAAGTTCGTCTCTAGTTTTAGTCAGGGAGGGATTTGAATAACCATTTTGATTAAATTAGAATAGAAATGTTATGAATTTGTGAATTTTCCTAATTAGATTATTCCCAAATTTTACATGAGCGGGAAATGAAAGATGGGAAGGATGGCCATGACTACCAGGACCCTAAACATTCTAGAGGGGAATGGTGGCAAGGTACAATTTTCAAGCATTAGAAACTGTAGTAATAATGCACACTTTGAAAATTTCATCTCATTTTGAAATTTTATGTTTTGAGCAGGTTCTTTATATTACTGACTGTACTATGCTATGAACTTGTGCTCCTGGTCCATATTAGAAGGTAATTTACAGGTTTGTCTTATCATATTTCACACTACGTAGTTGCTCAGTGTATTGTAAATATTTGTAACATTAAACTTGGCTTCATTTTCGCAAGTTTAGTAATAGATGCCTGATACCATTTTCATGTTCCAAATAATTCAAATCGACTACTTCTGTTTAAATTTATATGCTAATATTCTTTTATTATCTTATTAATCCTAGGTTAGCTAGCCTATCCAACAAGTGGAGCACAATGTGAAGAAATAGCAAGCTGTCCTCTTTTATCCAGTTCAGCTTAGTGTGTGTTTTAGTGTGCGTGCGCATGCAGCAATTAGTATAAATAAATAAATTAAAACTGCTATCATGTATTTTCATGTATATCATAGTTATGTAGGGGCCGTTTAACCCTGGTTTCAGTTTGGGGGGTATTATATTTTCAAATACTCACCGAAAACGACCAGTGTTATAATATTGCAGTAACGTACAGTCCTCGTTTCTCAGGTACTTGTATAACTTATATATATATCGTTGAGAATACATCTGTTTGTGTTGTGTATTACACAGTAGTAGATTGTTCTTTCAGTTAAACTAGTGTATGTGCATAGAACTCAAGCCTTGTAGTGCTGTATCGATCGAGTTTATACAGGTTTAGATAATATTATTGGCTCCACAGCTGAGAATTCTAGTTTCAAGAAAACTTTGACATAATTATATCACGCTATATAAATGTCATGAAGAGCTGTATGTAATTTATGCACACGTAAGGATTTGGAACGTAAATTTATTACTCCATCCAATTTTTAAGTTTTCGCGTTAATTCCTCCGGTCTAGATTTATGCT
The DNA here is from genome assembly GCA_030737815.1 of Allium fistulosum. NCBI lineage: Eukaryota > Viridiplantae > Streptophyta > Magnoliopsida > Asparagales > Amaryllidaceae > Allium > Allium fistulosum. The sequence continues at coordinate 684,457,491 of CM060905.1, read as the reverse complement.
CGTTAAAATTTGTTAAAATTTATTTCAGGTACTTCCATTTTTCTGATAAAACCTGAGTCCATGGTGCATAAGCAACACCAACCACCTCCCCAGAATAGTAAAAGGTGGTCAAACTACTGTCAAACTGGAGAAGTGCTGCATTGGGATTCCGAATAGAAATATCAGCAACCCATGTAGCATTGATGGATATAGGATGAATAGGAGATGGCGGCAGTATTTGGAAATTGTTGAAGTAAATGGTGTTGAGGGCTAGTCTGTTCATTTAATTTATTGATTGATGAGGGTTAGTCTGTTCATTTACATTAGAGGTGTATTAATCTTAAGTATGTTGCTCTTTGGTTATTCTTACAATAATTTTTGTATTGTTTTGTAGAAAAGAGTTGTTTATTGCGAAGTACAAAGTCCACCATCTTCACAAATAACTGTGTAAGTTTTTCTACTCAGAGGTTCAGTTAAGTAGCTTCTTTTTATTTTAATTCATGTTTACTTTAAAGAAATATTATGAGTATTTATTTGATTTGTGACATTGTTTATATGCAATTTGTGTTGGTATACGAATGCATACACAATTTTAATTTCTTATGTATGATACCTCAAATCAAGTTAAGCAACTTTTAAGATATGGTTCTACATGAGGATGAATGTGTCAGAGATTGGTGGATGAATAATGCCCTGTAACTGTAGCGTGAATTATCCCGCCTCTTAATTTTATCTAATATCTGAAATTCATTATTGATGGGAACAGATGACCCAGACAATGCAGATACCATTAACGTATGCAGAGAACATAATTGGAGTTGGTGGAACAAATATTGCTCACATACGCCGAACCAGTGGATCAGTACTTACTATTCAGGAGAGTGGTACTTCACGCGATGAAATTACAGTTGAGATCAAGAGCACTTCATCACAAGTTCAGATTGCTCAGAATCTCATTCAGGTATCTTTTGAAACCAATCAGAATATTGATGTCTAATGATGTGTTGGTTCAAGTTCTGACACTTGTGATTGAATCCATGTTATTGAAACAATGCATGTTGTGCATTGTACAAGAATACATAGAAGGTCACAAAGGGTCCTTGATCAGCGGTTATCCAAGCCTGGATATATAACAAGGTCAGCATTATCAAACATGAAATATTTTATTTTATTTATTTAGAGTCAAATAGGAATAAAGGTCTCAGTTTGTGCAGGTATGATTTTGACCTGATCATATTCCATGTTCCACCTCAGGCGGTCTCAGTTTGTGCAGGTATGATTTTGATCTGATCAAAGTCAACATCACCTGAATGCTGAACTACCTAGTATACATATTTCCCTTCTTAAAATATTAAGGTACGATTAAAATCAAGAAATAACTGACTTGAGGAATAAAGGTCTCATGATTGGGATATGGCAATTTTATGTTGATTGACCTTTAAATTTGAGTTTTTCCTCCAACTGAGGTTTGTATCGCTAGGTTTTTGGCATTTGAGAAAAAGGCAAAAGCATAGCCAGATGCCAAAAGCTACAAGATTCTAAAGATACATACTTGTTTTATTTGCTAAGTTAACTCCTTCCCATTACAGGTTTTCAATAATAGTCCTGATGAGACTGCATATTATAGAATGATGCTAAATAGAGAAAATGTGTCTAACTCTGTTGTGATGATTCAACCTTCGCTTATATTATACCCGTTCAATTCAGTACCTGAACCAGCCCTTCTAGATGTGACTGCAATTGCGTCTGATCGAATTTTGCTCTTGGATTCTTACTTTACTATAGTTATTTTTCATGGAGCCACTATAGAGAAAGGCTATCAAGAACCCTGCTGTCTGAAATCTTGATCAGTGAAGCAACACCTTGGCGAGGCAATGATAATTTTGCAGCCAATAGTTATGGATGTAGAGCAATCAGGTGAGAAGATCTTGATCAAGAAGATGATGCTTTTGGCAAAGCAGTGATAATACTGCAGCCAAAGTAGACTCTAGTGATCAAGATCAGTGCAACCAGATGAGGAGATGAAGATTTCTAATCTGATCCTCTTCTAGGATGGCACAGTTTGCAAGAATTGGTAAGAATTTGATATTAAGATGATCAAGAGATCGGTATTCCCCCTGTGATGATAATGCTCTGAGGGGAGAAGTGAAATTCATTTTATTATATTTTTACTTCTTGTTTATAACAGTGGTGGTTACAACATCAAGGTTGGTGCAGGAACATCTATTGATATCATGAAATTCGATATGGGTGGATCTGCAGCAACACTTGGGGCTGCAAAAGCAATTGGACAAATCAAGCTTGCTGGAGTTGAGGCAAGTATTGCTTATGGCTTGCTTAAAAAATTGAAATTAAGAAAGAAAAAGAAAAAAAGGTTCTTGTAAGTGCTTGATGTGCTGAAATTATGATTGTTGATTTCTTGCATTCAGGTTCATTTTGTCGTGGCTGCATGTGAAAATATGACAAGTGGTACAACAATGAGGCCAGGTGACATAGTCATTGCTTCTAATGGGAAAACTATTGAGGTAATATTTGTATTTACAGAAGTTGTTTACATTCTTCTGTCTTTTTTTCATGTCGGTTTAATCATTTATCTGAAGAGTAACTGAATAACATAGAAAAATATTCATTTCTGGCAGTAGCAATTTTCAGATCCATGAAATGATGAAGAAGCCATGGAACACTGATCAAGGAATAAAGAACTGAAGAAAGTTTTTCATGTCGGTTTAATCCTTCTAACCCGTATTCATCTTCAGACATTTTGAGAAGAGTTCTGAATATACTACTTATTAAATCTAAAAGTACTGTATTTATTAAATCTGATTATGTATTAACCCGTGCACTTATGCTATTTATTAAATCCGATTATGTATTTGCCATCTTGAATGATTGTAATATTCCATGCAATAATTGTTTGTTATAATCAATAATATATATATATAGTCTATTTGAGTACTGTAATAATGGTTTCTGAGAATGACTTTTTTGCATCAGGTATAAATAGCTGATGCAATAGGGGGATTAGTTTGCATCGGTTGTTATAAAAAACCGATGCAATAGAGGGATTAGTTTGCATCGGTTTTCAATAACAACCGATGCAACAAGTTCCTTTGTTGCATCGGTTTTCATTACAACCGATGCAACAAGGGGCTGTGTCCAAGCAATCAACCATGATATTTTGCATCAGTTGTTAGTGACAACCGATGCAAAAAGGATCTTTTTGCATCGGTTTCAGAACTGATGCAAAAGTGTTAAGCCTGTTGCATCGGTTGCATATGCATCAGTTGTTGAACTGATGCAAAAGGGGGGTAAACAACCGATGCAAATGACCTGTTTTGTAGTAGTGTCATTACGGAAAAGATCTAGATGAATAAGTTCAAGGGGATGAGAAGTAGATATCATATATTTAAATTTAAAGGAACTTTTATAAAAAAAATTCCTATTTAACAGGTGTCACATAAATTATTAACATTAAAACATATTTTAGGAAGACCCCTGACAAGTTTATATCTTGCAACTTTAGTAAGATGTTTAAAATTCAAATAACCAAATCATTTGTGTCAAACCAAGGGTTGTTAGATTCAGCCAAAAGACATAAGTAATCATTAGACACTTTCATACTTAAAATATGGATGTTACGTTTCCTAATACCTTCAAAGATAATGTTTGACTCATTATCTTCGATATGGCAGTTATCTTTTTCAAACTTAATTTTAATACCTTTATCACACAATTGACTAATACGAATAAATTATGTTTTAAATTCCTAACTAGCAAAACATTAGAAATAGCATGAGTATTAGAGTTACCAACATTGCTGATACCAATCACATATCCGTTTGAGTTCTCTCCAAAGTTTACCGATCCACCATCTTTATAGACTATAACTTCTAAGATCTTTGGATTTCCAGTAATGTGTCTCAAACATCCACTATCCAACATCCACTGTAACGACCCGAAATTTTCGATAATTAAAAATTGTTAATTTAGTTAAGTTTTGCAATTTAATGTTGAAAGAAATAAAAATTTGTAAATTAAAAATGAAATAGTAACTAAGATGAAACGTAACAAGGTTAATTAAAGTTAATAATTAATGAATTAAATGAAATGCCAATTAATAAAAATAAATTTAAATGTTATACTTGGATATAAATGGAATATATGAAAACAAATGTAAGTTAATTATTAATAACCTGAATGGGATTCCAACCAATTGAATTTATGTAAATGTTATACTTGGTTATAAATTGAATATAAGGAAACAATTGTAAATATTTAATTTATTAATGGTAATTGGATAAAACCAGTATTGTGTAAAGAATTATAATATTTGTTGTATTAATGTGTGCATTAATTTATAATAGGATAAAAAAGTAATTATTATTTAATTTTAAAATGTTGACTTATTGAAAAAATAATGTGTAATGAATGGAAATGGAATAAATTAGTGTTATGAAACTAATGGTAGCATTTGTGTAAGTAATGAACTTGTAAATGAAATAAAAGTTAATGGTAACAATTATTATGTGTTACCTATTTATTTAGTCTATTAAATAAAATTGGAAATCAAAATTTTCAATTAAATGAGATTTAAATATTACGTAAATTAAAATTAAGATGAAATGGGAAGATATTAATGCAGTAAGATATAAACCAATGTTAATGTAACCAATAAGATGATAATTGATGGAATAACAAGATTGAAAGTTAAAGAAATGGATTTATTGGAAATTTAATATATAATATCTGAATATACTGAAAATGAAATTAAAACTTTGAAATTGGAGGAATATGCAACATTAAATTGATATGCAGATTAGTTATAAAGGATTTTAAATTACTAAGTGACCCAAAATGATAGAAATTGTGATTTATTAAATTTGAATAGAAAAGTGACTTAATTAATTTAATATTAATTTATTTAAGTAAGTGAAAATAGCCATTTTGGCCACTGACTCGAATCCGTAACTGTGAATTATTGTAGGATTTCAAGTTTCGTAACGATCGGACTTATCGTTTGATTGTACGGGCTCGAAACGCCTAGAAATCAATTTAATTAAAATCAATTGAAATCGATTTGAAATAAGCTGATTTCAACATAACTTCTTTATACGATGGAATTTGAACTTGAAACCTATTCCATTGAATTTAAAAATATTGAAAGCATCTATTTTGATATATGGGATGACCCATTTTCATTCCGGAGGCAGAACGGGCTTTTCGGGTCGTTTATCGTTCAACGTGAATCAATCTGGTCCATTCTATTTTTTTCAACTTTCTCTATAAATAACTTGTTATAAACCCTAGTGTTCCTAGTTTGTCTGTACATACAATTTCATTTGTTTCTCCTCTTTCCAATGGCAAACAAAACCCTAATTCCCAAATGCAATTTCAAATCAAATTCAAATCCAAAATTAAAACATCTCAAACTATATCGAATTATATATCGTTTTGAAGCTCTCGACGAGCGTAATCTTTTGCAACCATTCATTTTTCGATTCGACGCATCATTTATCCTGAAATTCAAGATGAACCTCGACCGTTCATAGGCCACGTGCTCGATCAACGGTAGATCTTCGTTGTTTGGGCGATCGGGAAGTTCGTGCATGTAGAAGACGTCAAGGGGAGCACATCCATATGGTTGCTTGGGTCTAGAGGTGTCGGGTTTTGGCCAGAATCGATGGGGAAGGTGGCGTGGATAATTTTGACTCGGGGTGTTTTGCGGTGCCACGAATTGCCAGGGGAGGCGCCTCGGCCTGCTCTGTTCGACGGTGGTCATGGATCTAGCCCAACTCAATCGAGGCGATGCTATTTTTAGCATGAAGTTGTGTCGGCTAGTAGGGTCGTGTATCATGATGTTTGATCGCGTGATAGGGGCATGCGTGTGGAAGGAGATATGGCTTGTTCTGATTGGTTTGTTTTTTTTAAATTGTTTAACTTCTAACGTGTATAATTTTTACGTACGAGGTTCGATTTACGCGCGGTTCGATCTGCTGGGATCGTATTGAAATCTCTGACATTTTGACGCTGGTTTGGACGAATTCGGAGACCGTTTGATTTTTGGGTTTAAATTGAATTTAAATTCAAAGGTGGGTGTTTTAACCCACTCACAACTTCTAAAGTTTATTATGTTAGTTAAATTAATTTATGATGTGATTAGAAATTTATTTATGATTGTTTGGTATATTTTAAATCATCATCTCAGTTAATTTGAATTTATCTGAATTAAATCGTTATTTAATTTATTATTGAATATAAATTGCCAGTTAAATAACTGTTATTGATTATCAATTATATATTGATATTTATTGATTGATTTGGATGATGTTTGTAATGGATGTTGATTGTTGATATTGGGTGAATGGTTGTTTTATTTTATATTGTTATAAACTGCAAGTTCACTATAGGTTAAAATGATACATACCCGAATGATCAATAGATTAAGGAAAAATCGTTATGGGTTGAAATGATAGACTCGAGCGATTTTATGGATTTTATTATTAATTTGGGATTGCAGTTTGAAATGATATATAACCGTAACATTTTAAATTGTGGATTGAAATGATAAATATCCATATCACTTGACCCTAGAGTAGAGAATTATATACGGACACCGGATGGGTTAAATTTAAATGATTTTTAATCCTCAAATTTTGTATTGAGTTAAATGATATTTTTGAAATAAAATTTGGGTTATATAAATCAAATTTTTATCGAATTTCGAGTTTTATATTAGAATCGAATTGTTTTGAAAGATTTGTTGAAGGAATAAAATTGAAATTTTATTGTCAATTTGAAATATAAGTGAAGTTTATCGAAATTGAGTTATTAAAAATCGTTGAAGTATAACTTTGAAATATATTGAAATTGGAGTAATTAAATTGATGTTTTAACATGGATTTAAGCGATATTGAATTTAATATTTATATAAAATTCTGAATCGGAAAATTTGAAATTGGGTTTTGGGACATTGAAATGGTCAAAATGTGTTGAAATGAAATGAATAGTTTAATTTGATATAAATTCCAAATTCATGTTTTAATATAAACTGTTTTAAAAAAAATTATTTCAAAATTTCTAATTATTAAGAATTTCAAAGTATTAAACTATTTTAACCTATATTAATTATATTAAATCATTTTAACCTATTTAAACAATTTAATTTATTTAAACTAATTAACCTGTTTTAACTAATTTAAATCTAATTAATCTATTTTAAAGCTATTTAATCTATTTTAATTATATTTAATCTATTTTAAATCTATATTAACTATTTATAACTATTTAAAACTATTTTCTTCTAAATTCCAAACTAAGTAAAATGGATGGGTTTATATTCAAATTCTCGATTTTTAAGTGAATATGGTTAATGATGTTATAACCTAAGTTGGGAATTAAATAACATATTTGGTTTAATATGATATTTTGAAATGAGAGTTTAACCTATTTTGGAAATATGACATTTGAAAGGAAATATATATTCGAACTACGATTTCAATGTGATAAAATTTTAGAAGTAAGAAATGATTTCAAAAGTGATATGATTTGAATTGAATATGATATTTTGATATCAATTATGAAATTATTTTGGAAATGTAAAAGAACCATCCGGTGTGTAATAAGCGATTGGTTGTTAAAGAGACCGGGATCACATATTGTCATACTCTCTGCTAATACCGAAAACCACTTTGACAACTGTGTACGCGTTGGAGATTCCAGAATGAAGTAGGATGGTGGCAACGATCCTAAAGGTATATATATGTGGACCTGACTCTCATGAGTTAGCTTAAGGTGGCTAAAACATGAGCAATCGACGGGCTAAGTGAGGTCATTCCTCTGATCGGGTACATTCCTTCGATACTATATTCTAACTTTGCGATTGATTTGGTGGTCATCCCTTGATTTTTGATTTGGGAGTGTCTACTGAGATGAGTGGTAGTAACTGCTATGCATTATCACCAGTCCGAAAGTGTAATTGGTATATCTACCCTGGCATTGCCTAGTTGTGCCGTGTCACCTACCCTAGCGCACCTTCTACGAGTTTGGTTTGTACCATACCTATGGAGTGCCCTCTGAAGACGTCCAGTACGGGCGGGATTACGGTACTGTATAGACTATGGGAAATAAAAATGTGTTAAGGGGGATGTAACGACCCAGAATTTCGAACAAATTAAATTGTAAATATTTAATTAATTTTAAATATTTGAACGATAATTTAATTTGAATCTCCGATCTAAGTTTGAAATTGGTGATTAAATTATAAAATTTAATCTATTGTAAGTTGAATAAAAATTTAAATCTTCAGTTTTAAGCTGAAGAAAAATATTTCAAAAGCTATTAAAATTTATATTGATAATATTAAAGATAATAGAAGCTTCAGAATCTAATTTCGAATTGACTTGATCAGTTTTGAAATTAAATCGTTCGAACCGATATTTAAAAATAGCCGTCCGAGGCACAGTCTCGGAATTCGACGGAACCAGTTCCATTGGGTCCGTAATATTGAATTATTACCGGATTTCAAATTTCGTATTTTTCGAAGCTAATATGTGAGCATACGACACCTAAACGCATTGAAATTTTATCAAATTCAATTTAATTTTAAAATTCAAATTGGTCAACATCAGTTTTCCTTTCTCCCTTAAAACACGCCCCGTTGTCTCTGCCTAAAATCACGATACAGAAATCGTGCAAGTATGGTCGCGTACTCTTCTCGTTTGTTTAAAAATAAATGGCGACATCTCTTCCCTCTGTATAATTCTTCAGTTCGAAATCAAAGAAAATGAAAACCGAACGAAAGAAAAATAAAACGAACGAAAAATGGCGACATCCCCTTTCCCTTTCTCTCGTTCTCCCTCTTCAATCAGTTCAAAAGAAAAATAAACGAGTTCATTCTCGTTCAAAATCTAAACCATGGCCGCTTCCATTTTCTTCTGGTTGTTCGAAATCATGAAATCCTCTTCCTCTCATTCCTAATCCAATCGAATCAAAGCCAAGTAAAGTCGGATGAGGTTGTACGAGGCAGATGCTCGATCGCGTGAGTGAGCAAGGGATAGGGCAACTCGCGATTTCTGATGGAGGCGATTCTCAAGTGGGCTTTGGCGAACGAAGCAGATCAAGCTCGCGTGGTTCCTAGAGGTGTGTGATTGTCGCGATAGTGGCGAGACACTCGAGAACTCGATTCGAGTGGGGAGGGTGGGTGTTGATGGCGATGACGTGGAAGAAGCACGGCGGTGCACGCGTACGCGTGATAGATGGGTTCTTCGATTTTGAGAGTGCGGCAGTTCGTCGAGCAACAGGCGTCAGGTGGTTCGGCGATGGGATTTCGGTGGTCTCACGGTCGATTTGAAAGGAGCAGGGGCGATGCTTGGTTAAGCAAGGGGTTCGTCGTGGCAGTAGCAGCGATGCGCGAGGCCAGGTGAACGCGAGGGCTTCATGATGGCGATCGACATGTTGGGCGTTGTGAGGGTCAGTGCTAGAGGCCGAGGGCAGCGGTGCGTTGGGCTGGGGATCGATGGCTACGTGATGCTCGTGGAGATGATTTCTACAAGAAGTAGATTTTTAAATCTGCAGTGAGGTATATTTACAATCTGCATTTTCAATTTAACATTCGCGTATGTATAAATATATATTCACAAAAATTTTGAAACTTATAAATTAGTTCAAAATAAATTCTGAGTTCAGTAAGTTAAATTTATAAAATAGGAATAAATTTGTTCAATTATTTTTGTTACCAAAAAGTATTTTTGAAGTGTGTTTTGAATTTAATTTTTAGTTAAATCAATTATTAAAGACAAAATTGGGTTAAACGAAACAATCAATGAATCTAATTATTTTAGTTGCAAACTGAAAATATAAATACAGAAGTAAAAAGAAGAAAATTTAGTTTTAGATTTAAAATTTTAGTTAGATAAGTTTATTTAGAGAAATTGGTTTAAAACAAAATCATTGGATAATTAAAATTACAAAACAGGAAATTTATTTTTCGATCTGTTCAAATATTAATAAATGGTGTAAAATATTTATACAATGTATAAATCAAGATAATTGGATCGAGATTGGAAATGGACTGCAAAATAAATGCTAAGGTGAGATCTTCTCACTCAAAATAAATCTGGATTGCAGTTATTGATTGCTATTGGATGTGATATTAGATATAGTAGGATATATCTATATATATATGTAGCAATATATACATATTGGCATATGTATATATCGGATTGATTGATTTCCCGCCTCGTACAGCGGATGAGACCCTATTGCGCCGTTAGTAAGCGGATTATTTTTATAAAACCCATAGACCGCGATATTCCACCTCGAAGTGGAATTGGTATTGTGCTAACATCTATGGATGCAGGGAAACAGGTTGGAGGGATCCAACTGGATTCCTCACTAGTAGTTATTTATTTACAGATATTGTGATATTTGTTGATTATCATATTGATATATGATGTTTGTTGTTGTGATTGACTAATTGGTGCTGTTGCATCATCGGATTCAGTTTTGAAGTTTAAAAATAACGACTTTACTTTAAAAGGATTTTTAAAGTGATTTTTGAAAATATACGTTTTATGGAATTTTTGAATTGATTTATAAACGTTAAGATTTTAAAGTTATAAAAGTTAAGATTTGTGAATTATAACCAAAAGGTAATTTCTTTTGAAATAAATAGTTAAGAAATTTATAAAATGGTTTTAATTGGAATTTTTGAATTATTAAAAAAAACGATGTATGTAAAAGATGTACAAGATTGATATTTATAACTTTAAAATGTTAGGATTATAAAACGAGTTTTTATAAGCGTTAAAATGAATTTGTAAGAATTTATAAGTGAATGAAATTTATAAATTATGAACTTACAAATGGAAATGATTTTGTGAAATAAAGGAATTATAAGTATTTAACTTATAATTATGGATTGTTGGTATAAGATTTGAATTATGAATCGAATTGTTAATAAAGAAGATTTATAAATTGAAGTTTTTATAAATAGAAATAGAATTTATAAACGTTGTTTTATAAATTCAAAATCAATTGAATCTGATAAATTAAATGTAGAAGATTATCAAAGAAGATATATTCGCGTTTTTGGATAGCGAATTTTTATTGAAATAAAATGTGTAGAAATGATTGAAATTGGGTTAAGTGAATTATATTCACGATTTTGGACAGTGAATATATTATTGAAAAAAATGGGTTCGTTTTTGAAGAAGTGACATTAAAAATGAAGTAAACATTTTAAAGATGTTTTTAAAATGTGTTAAATATCGAAACCATAGATTTCAACATTCATTGTTGAAATAGACGTTTTCGAGGAAGAAGGATGTTAACGCTAAAAAGTGAACGCTAACACCCGGTGTGTGAAATAGAATCGTGAAAGCACCACCCGCGTGATGGGAACAGAATTTAAACAGTAAAAATGGCAGAAGAGTAGTAAAAGACAGCAATTTATAGTGGTTCGGCTTGAGATTAAGCCTACGTCCACTTTGAATCTCTTTATTACTGAATCCAGTTACAAATCAATACAAATCTCTTATCAAAACAGTACAATTTGATCACAAGAAACAATCTTGACTACTAGCTCAATCTTCGTCGATGAAATTCGATGAATCCGTGTTGGATGTAAGGAATTTCTCTTGAAGCTTGTTGTAGCGTCTTGAATGTTTGGAGATCTTTGATTGCTGGATGAATGGAGACATCGACAGAGTAACGGCGCTTGAAGAAATGAATGGCCAAAAGTCCCCTCCTCGTTGGAGTTCGAGCCCTATTTATAGGAGCTGATTTCTGAGCAGAAAATTCGCCTAAGTCTTAGGTCGCGTACGACCTTAGTTAGGTCGTAGTTTGCTGGGTAGAAGCAGGAGAAAGGTCTATTTTAGGACCTGAGTACATACAAGAAACCAAGGAGAAAATTGAGTTGATAAGAAGAAGAATGACAGCAGCTCAAGATAGGCAAAAGAAATTTGCAGACATGAGAAGGAGGCAGGTAGAATATGAGGTGGGGAATTTTGTTTTCATCAAGATCTCACCCATGAAAAATGTGCTGAGGTTTGGAAAACAAGGCAAATTAACCCCAAGATATATTGGACCATACAAAATTCTGGAGAGAATTGGTCCCTTGGCATATAAGTTGGAATTACCAGAAAACATGCAAGGTATACATGATGTTTTTCATGTATCACAATTGAGAAGGTGGGTCCATGACAAGGCAGAAATTCTTGAAACCCCAACCCAAATGCAGATAAATCCTAATTTGATTTATGAAAAGGATCCAGTGGGAATTTTGGCAAAAGATGTGAAGAAGTTGAGGAATAAATCTCTGAAACTTGTGAAGGTGCAGTGGAGTCTTGATCCTAGTGATTGCACATGGGAATTAGAAGATAAGGTTAGGATGAATTATCCTAAGCTATTTTCAGATTAAGGTAATTCTGATTTTTGATTGTTTTCTTTATTTTGGATGAATATATTTTTAGTTAGTATAGAACTAAGAATCTATTTGGTAGAGAATATACTTGTTCTCTAAATTAAGTTTAAAATTTATTTTAAGCTTAGGAAAATTGTGGGACACAATTTCTAAAAGGAGGGGTGTATGTAATGACCCAAGATTTTAGGAATTTATTCTGGAAAATATAAATAAATTTAAATTAAGTTTTAAATAAATTTTAAAGGAGGAATTGATATAGCTTGATGGTGTATCAGTGTGTGTACATGAGTGCACAGGAAATGCACATGAATATAAGCTAAAACCCTGAACTCCAAGAATACATACATATTGATGTGTATGGGAATATATATATATATATATATATATATATCTATATATATATATATGTAGATTAAATTCTTAAAAGTAGTATGCATAAGTAAATGTATAAATGAGTGCTACTGAATAATTTGAGTGTACATGTGCATATGTGTGTGTGTCAGTATAGAATGATGTATGAATATATAGGAAGGTATACTAATTATTACAGAAAGACTTATATACAAATATATATATGTGTTAATAAAATACTAGAGTTTAAACTAGTGAAATAAAATATACAGACACAATTTTAATATAAGCAGAAATGAAAAGAATAGAGATATAAAAAGGAATAATCCTCTTATAAATAAATGAAGGAAGTACATACCATTTACATGAAAGCTAAAAATAGGAAAATAAGATAAAACGGAGAAGTTCTTGGTATAGGCAGAATTAGAAAAGAGTATTTGATAAATAACAAAACCAAGTCACATTTTTAGCATGATTGTAGACAAGGGGAAAAGTATTTTCTGAAAAGCAAATTTCTGAAAAATGTATAACCACTTTTCTCTTCACCCAAATTAAGCCGGGGAGGGGGTTAAAACTTTGGGTTTAAAATGCAGATAACATGATTTTCTGGTGGGCAAAAATGGACTTAGCCAATACCCAAAACCCTAAGAGAGAGACCCTGTATATATATATACATGTATATGCAGCAGCCTCCTCTTCTCCTCAGAAAAGAAAAACAATACCACAGAAATCATAAGACAAGGGAAGAAAGAGAGCTTGAGGATAAGAGCAGGGGTTCATCAGTTAATTAAGGAAACAAAGGAGAGAGCTAGGTGAGAAAACTCACTCCAAAATCTAAGGCAATAAGTCCTAATGTAGGCAGCCAGATAAATGTGTTTTTTTAAAAGAGTATTTTCATATATGAATGTTTATCTGTGAATTTAAAATCTGAAAATGTTTTGATTTTCTTTGATTGATTACTTGTTTTATTACAACAAAGTTTCATGTGTTGTTGGTATACATATCTGGTTTATACACTCAGATCTCTGATATGTTAATGTTCAGGGATATAAACAAATACCCAGAAAATAAAATGGTGAGAATAGGCAAGTAGTATTGGTTTTAGCTCAACCCAGAAAGATGTAAATAATGTTGAGCTGCAATATACTCATGTATAAGTGCTGAGGCTTGAAATAAAAAGGAATTAGGGGTGCAATAGGGTTGCCTATGTGCTGATGCTCCTGATTCAATAAAATGCATAGCAAACAAAATTTTGTGATTCAGTGAAACCAGATTATTCTGAGTTTAACTCAAGCACAAATGGTTGCAAAAAGAAAAACTCTCCCAGAAGCCATAAGCCAATGTTAGTTGCCTAAACTCCTTTTAAAAATACCGGGATGAAAATATATATATATATATACAGAACCTTATTATGTAGCCACCCATGGTTGTTTGCTTGTTTGTCTCTGTATAGTTATGAATAATATGAGATGCCATGTTATGGATGTTTTAACCAATAAAATGAATCACTGAATGGTGTTGTCATGAAAAATCAAAAGAGTTATTATAACTTAAACCTGATTAGGAAATTGGGGTCAAGAACACTGCAGGAATGACTTGTGTGCTTGAGTAACATAAGTTGACACATGGCTTGTTTAAGTCCTGAGATCTTTGTGTAATGGAGTGAATTAGTTCATTACAGTGTGTCCATTGATTCATAAATATTGCAGATGAGACCAAGGATAGATAAATATTCCAAGGAAATAATACTTGAGCAGATGAGAAAACTAGAGTTTTTCCCAGATTTGAAATATGAGAATTGAATAAGTGATTTAACTCATATTAGTCATTTTCCTGTTTGGTATGAATGATTGTTTGTCTATGATTGAGTTGTATGCTTGGATGTATGTGCCATACTCATATGTGTAGTCTCTGGAAAGAAAGTTAAAGTGTGCACATGCACAATGACACAGAGCATGCACACAAGTATTTACCTGATTCTAAAGGACAGAACCTTATGTATTTGTACTTAACTTGATTTTAACCTAATTAACAAATTGCTTTTGTGAATTTTCTCATACCAGACATGTGTCTGACCCTAGTGTGCTAATGGCATCTGGGGTGTCTCATTTAAAATGAGGCAGTTTCAAATGCTTTTTCAGGGATTGCAGCAACTAAGTAGGAGTAGGAGCAAGGCCTTGAGAAGAAGATATAGCATGCTAAAACTTAGTTAGATAAGAGCCTAAGTGTTGAAATCTGCATGTATTGACAATTTAAATTGCTACTTGTATTAAGTGTTGAATGTTGGATTGATATTTTGTTAGGCATTTTGTTAAGAATTTGACTTGTATCTGGAATCTATGAACCTAGTAAAATTTCTGTTATGTTTAAAAAGGATTTTGATCAAATCTTGTAAGTGGATTTAGCAAGAACACCATGTTAAAAATTGAGTGATTACATTTTATAAGTGTATTAGTCAATCTTGAATCTTTGAAAGGGATTTAAGTTTTGGAAAATCAGGATAGTTGATTTTCAGATAATTAAATGGTTTTATTTTCTACTATGGCATATGTATACAAAAGAAAATAGACATAGGTTGAATGTTTTTATATGGCTGCAAGGTTTATTTAACTTGTTCCATACAAATGTTTCATGTCCTATTTTTAATTAAAGAAAGGATCTGTAATAAGGTAGATGGAAGCCAGATTCAAATAGTTGCAGATATACATGCACATAAATATGTTTAGTGCAAACAGTACCATATCTTTTTCTTTGTATTTGTAATAGGAATCTGAATTTCACTCAGATTCTAACCAAATGCATTTTAAATGCCAGACAGATCTTATAAGAAGAAATACAAACCTGAATAATGATAAACACTTCTATCATCCTCAAAACCCAAGGGCCAGACCCTTAACTCATATCAATCCTGAAGCCTGACAGGGTATAGGGATGGGTTTCAAAAATAATTAAGCAAGAATTATTGTTTTGTATGTTGGAATATAGGCAAAAATAAAGCATATATATATATGTGCAGATATAGGTAGATAATAGATTGCAAACTGTACAGGAGAAAAAAAAAGGAAAAACCAAAAATTGTGTTTGAACCGACCAGCATAGCACTCGAACTCGTGACCTTTCATGTATAAGTTAGGCGCGTTTCCATTACGCCTAGATGTTGCTTGTGTTCCCTTAGGATCCACTTTCTTTTATACTGAATTTGTCACTATTCAGAACTTAACACAAACATCTATATTAAAAGCTTGTTTACTATTGATTATTACTTGATCACTTCTTAGTTAGTATAAACAGACTATTGTGTATGTTTCCAGTGGATTGTTTAGTCAAAAAAAAAAATTTCTATTAGCAATCCAACATCCTCTTGTTTTCCAGAACTCTGATTCAAACAAGAGAGGCATATACATCCTCACATGTATGTGCTTACCTTTGTGAATGTACTGATATATTTATATTGGTTGATTATTGTGATCCTGGATATATTTTGGTTTATTAGAGAAAGATATTGACCCGGAGAATTATATTTGCAATGGATAATATATCTATATATTCATATATCCTCTTTACCTTAAAAAAAAATTCCTTATGAAATTAGAGTAGAATTAGGAGGGTCATTTCAGTTGGTATCAGAGCTATGTTATTCAACATAGTAGAAGTAAGGATCAAGTCCTTAGATAGAAATAAAATTAAAGGGAACTAAATATCAAACTAACTAGCTATGTAAATTATTATTAGCAAACTATGGTAGGGAGACCACCAAATCAGGGAGCAGGATCTTCCCATGCACCACCAATGGTCAATCTGCAAGACTTGGTGAGAGCATTTAGGGATGGGGTAGGACAAAGGCAAGAAAATCCCTATGAAGAACTCTCAAAATTACTCAAGACATATACTCATTTAGGAGGCAAAAGCTTTGAAGGGACAGAGAGTATCATGGAAATTCAAACATGGTTGAGGACATTGGAAAGAATTTTCAATGACATGCAACTTGATGATCAAAGAAAGAGGCAAGTGGCTTCAAGACAGCTGAAAGGAGTAGCTTTAGGCTGGTGGGAAGTAATCATTGCAGGGAGGAATGAGAATGAAATCACTTGGAATCAATTCAAAGAGATGTTGGAAGCAAGGTTTGTACCAGCATCAGCAAAGACTACCTTGCTAGAAGAATTTATTAGACTTAGACAAGGAACCATGACTGTCACAGAATATACTCAAAAGTTTGAGGGGCTTTCCACATATGGAGCAATGCTTGTGGCAGATGAGGCATCTAAAAATGATAGGTACATAAAAGGCCTGAACCCAGGACTTAGCAGAGCCATGTTACCCTATGTAGACAAGACTTTTGATCATGTGATAGACTTAGCTTTGAGGTTGGAGCAGCATGACAAAGAAAGGGAGAAGTTCAGAAATTTTAAGGGCAATAATAACAAGAAAGGTAAGGGGAGGTATCACCCTTATGATAAGAAGAAAGAAGAGGCTAGTAACAAAAGCACTGGAGATGTCAAAGCTAAGGAAGACAAGAAGAAAATTGTGTGCCATCAGTGTGGAAAGGAAGGGCATATCAAACCAAAATGTCCAGAATTGAAAGGAGGAGCTTTCAAATGCTATCTATGTGGGAAAGAGGGGCATATGAAGAGGAATTGTCCTGAGTATAAACAGCAAGGCAAATTGGCAAATTTGGAAGGAAAAGGCAAAGCCACAGTGGAGAGTAACACTGTAAACCATAGCCAAGTGGAAGGTACATTACTTATTTGTACCATACCCATAACAGTAGTGTATGATACTGGGGCAACTCACTCTTTAATTTCTTATGAACTGGTTAGAATGCTAAAACTGAATTGCATATTAGTTGAAACCCCATTGCATATACAAAGTCCATTGGGGAGTTCTAGTGTTTTGAATATGATTTGTGTGGATGTGGAGTTAAACATAGGAGGAAATATTTTTATTTCCAATTTATATGTTTTGAATTACCCAAATATAGGTGTTATATTGGGAGTAGACTGGTTAAGGCAATTTAAAGCCATAATTAATTTAGACTCATCCACCATATCATTGCAAAACTCTAGAGGCCAGAGAATCACAGTTTTATGTGAGGTAGCTAAGGAAGAAAAACTATATCATTTAGTTGACTCAGAAAAAGATTTCAGTGAACAAACCATTGGAGAAATTCCCATAGTCAATGAATATTTGGATGTGTTTGGTGAGGTCAAGGGTATTCCACACCATAGACCAGTAGAATTCCAGATCAATTTAGTTCCAGGAGCAAGCCCAGTGATTAAAAAGCCAACTAGAATGGGGCCAAATGAACTAAAGGAACTAAAGAAACAGTTAGAAGAATTGGAAGAAAAGGGTTTTATAAGACCAAGTAATTCTTGCTGGGGAGCACCAGTGGTATTTGTTAAGAAGCAAGATGGCTCTTTAAGACTCTGCATAGATTATAGAGAATTAAACAAAGTAACAATTAAAAATAAATACCCATTGCCAAGAATAGATGATCTTTTTGATCAATTAGCAGGGGCAAAAGTATTTTCTAGACTAGACTTAGCATCTGGTTTTCATCAAATGAAGGTGGAAGAATCAAGCATCAAGTACACTGCCTTTAACACTAGGTATGGGTTGTATGAATTTTTGGTTATGCCATTTGGCTTGACCAATGCACCATCTTACTTTGTAGATTTAATGAACAGAACTTTTAGAGATTGTTTAGACAAGTTTGTGCTTATTTTCATAGATGACATTTTGATTTATTCCAAGACAGTGGAGGAACATAAGCATCATTTGCACCTGGTTTTGTCTAGATTAAGGGAAAAAGATTTAAAGGCAAAATTTTCAAAATGTGTGTTTTGGAAGGAGGAAGTACATTTTCTTGGCCATGTTATATCTGCCAAAGGAATTTCTGTGAACCCCAATAAAGTAGTGGCTATCCAAGCATGGAAGAGGCCAAGCACTGTGAGCGAAGTAAGGTCATTTATGGGGATGGCAGGGTATTATAGAAGGTTTATAAAAGATTTTTCAAAAATTTCTACACCTCTCACTAACCTAACCAGGAAGAACCAAGCTTTTGTTTGGTCAGAAAAATGTGAAAAGTCTTTTGAACAATTGAAGGAGGCATTGGTGAATGCTCCAATTCTAAAGGTGCCACATGGAAATGAAGAATTAGTGGTATACACTGATGCTAGTGGATTTGGCTTGGGTGCAGTGCTGATGCAACAAGGCCAAGTCATTGCATATGCATCCAGACAACTTAAACCCCATGAAGTAAGGTATGCCACACATGATCTCGAATTAGCAGCTGTGATATATGCTTTAAAACTTTGGAGACATTATTTATTAGGCACAAAGTTTGAACTCTACACTGACCACAAGTCTCTAAAATATTTGTTTTCACAAAAAGATTTGAACATGAGGCAACATAGATGGGTGGAGTTCTTAGCTGCCTATGACTTTGACATACTTTATACACCAGGGAAAGCAAACAAAGTTGCAGATGCTCTAAGTAGACAGCATGCTAAATTGGCTATGATGATGATAGCAGAATTTAAAGATTTGTCTTTGCTAACTGAGTTAGAGATTGGGGAGAATGGTTGTGTGCACAATAATGAGCAGATGCATGGTGCACAAGAAGATAAAGGGAAGTTAAGCTTAATGACACTTCAACCAGATTTAATTCTGAAGGTAGGAAAAATGCAAGAACAAGATGCTCACTTATTAGAGAAGAGAATGCTCCTCTCAAGAGGGGAGGAAGTATTGAATCACCACATTGATAAAGATGGTTATGTGAGATACCAGAATAGGATGTGTGTACCAGAGGACATAGAATTGAAGAGGGAGATATTGAATGAATATCACAGAAGTAAATACTCCATACACCCAGGTAACACAAAAATGTATCAAAATTTGAAAAGAGACTTCTGGTGGAAGGGGATGAAATCTGATATAGCCAAGTACATTGCCAAATGTATGACTTGCCAACAAGTCAAGGCTGAAACTCAAAGACCATCAGGGTTGATGCAACCTCTTAGAGTACCACAGTGGAAGTGGGAAGACATATCTATGGACTTCATAGATGGACTGCCTAGATCTAAGAGAGGTAATACAAGCATATGGGTGATAGTTGATAGGCTAACCAAGGTAGCACACTTCATCCCAGTCAAGTCAGAAAGAACAGCACCAAAACTAGCTCAAATTTTTATAAAAGAAGTGGTAAGGTTACATGGCATTCCCAAAACCATTGTGAGTGATAGGGATACCATCTTCACTTCAAAATTCTGGAGAAGCTTTCAAGAAGCAATGGGAAGTGAACTATGTTTAAGTACTGCCTACCATCCTCAATCAGATGGGCAGACTGAGGTGGTAAACAAAGTTTTGGAGGACATGTTGAGGGCATGTATACTGGATTTTGGGGGCAACTGGGAAGATTATCTCCATCTAGTTGAATTTACCTATAACAACAGCTACCAAAGCACCATAGGAATGGCTCCATTTGAAGCCTTATATGGTAAACCCTGTTTGTCACCTGTTTGCTGGGTAGAAGCAGGAGAAAGGTCTATTTTAGGACCTGAGTACATACAAGAAACCAAGGAGAAAATTGAGTTGATAAGAAGAAGAATGACAGCAGCTCAAGATAGGCAAAAGAAATTTGCAGACATGAGAAGGAGGCAGGTAGAATATGAGGTGGGGAATTTTGTTTTCATCAAGATCTCACCCATGAAAAATGTGCTGAGGTTTGGAAAACAAGGCAAATTAACCCCAAGATATATTGGACCATACAAAATTCTGGAGAGAATTGGTCCCTTGGCATATAAGTTGGAATTACCAGAAAACATGCAAGGTATACATGATGTTTTTCATGTATCACAATTGAGAAGGTGGGTCCATGACAAGGCAGAAATTCTTGAAACCCCAACCCAAATGCAGATAAATCCTAATTTGATTTATGAAAAGGATCCAGTGGGAATTTTGGCAAAAGATGTGAAGAAGTTGAGGAATAAATCTCTGAAACTTGTGAAGGTGCAGTGGAGTCTTGATCCTAGTGATTGCACATGGGAATTAGAAGACAAGGTTAGGATGAATTATCCTAAGCTATTTTCAGATTAAGGTAATTCTGATTTTTGATTGTTTTCTTTATTTTGGATGAATATATTTTTAGTTAGTATAGAACTAAGAATCTATTTGGTAGAGAATATACTTGTTCTCTAAATTAAGTTTAAAATTTATTTTAAGCTTAGGAAAATTATGGGACACAATTTCTAAAAGGAGGGGTGTATGTAATGACCCAAGATTTTAGGAATTTATTCTGGAAAATATAAATAAATTTAAATTAAGTTTTAAATAAATTTTAAAGGAGGAATTGATATAGCTTGATGGTGTATCAGTGTGTGTACATGAGTGCACAGGAAATGCACATGAATATAAGCTAAAACCCTGAACTCCAAGAATACATACATATTGATGTGTATGGGAATATATATATATATATCTATATATATATATATGTAGATTAAATTCTTAAAAGTAGTATGCATAAGTAAATGTATAAATGAGTGCTACTGAATAATTTGAGTGTACATGTGCATATGTGTGTGTGTCAGTATAGAATGATGTATGAATATATAGGAAGGTATACTAATTATTTCAGAAAGACTTATATACAAATATATATATGTGTTAATAAAATACTAGAGTTTAAACTAGTGAAATAAAATATACAGACACAATTTTAATATAAGCAGAAATGAAAAGAATAGAGATATAAAAAGGAATAATCCTCTTATAAATAAATGAAGGAAGTACATACCATTTACATGAAAGCTAAAAATAGGAAAATAAGATAAAACAGAGAAGTTCTTGGTATAGGCAGAATTAGAAAAGAGTATTTGATAAATAACAAAACCAAGTCACATTTTTAGCATGATTGTAGACAAGGGGGAAAAAGTATTTTCTGAAAAGCAAATTTCTGAAAAATGTATAACCACTTTTCTCTTCACCCAAATTAAGCCGGGGAGGGGGTTAAAACTTTGGGTTTAAAATGCAGATAACATGATTTTCTGGTGGGCAAAAATGGACTTAGCCAATACCCAAAACCCTAAGAGAGAGACCCTGTATATATATATACATGTATATGCAGCAGCCTCCTCTTCTCCTCAGAAAAGAAAAACAATACCACAGAAATCATAAGACAAGGGAAGAAAGAGAGCTTGAGGATAAGAGCAGGGGTTCATCAGTTAATTAAGGAAACAAAGGAGAGAGCTAGGTGAGAAAACTCACTCCAAAATCTAAGGCAATAAGTCCTAATGTAGGCAGCCAGATAAATGTGTTTTCTTAAAAGAGTATTTTCATATATGAATGTTTATCTGTGAATTTAAAATCTGAAAATGTTTTGATTTTCTTTGATTGATTACTTGTTTTATTACAACAAAGTTTCATGTGTTGTTGGTATACATATCTGGTTTATACACTCAGATCTCTGATATGTTAATGTTCAGGGATATAAACAAATACCCAGAAAATAAAATGGTGAGAATAGGCAAGTAGTATTGGTTTTAGCTCAACCCAGAAAGATGTAAATAATGTTGAGCTGCAATATACTCATGTATAAGTGCTGAGGCTTGAAATAAAAAGGAATTAGGGGTGCAATAGGGTTGCCTATGTGCTGATGCTCCTGATTCAATAAAATGCATAGCAAACAAAATTTTGTGATTCAGTGAAACCAGATTATTCTGAGTTTAACTCAAGCACAAATGGTTGCAAAAAGAAAAACTCTCCCAGAAGCCATAAGCCAATGTTAGTTGCCTAAACTCCTTTTAAAAATACCGGGATGAAAATATATATATATATACAGAACCTTATTATGTAGCCACCCATGGTTGTTTGCTTGTTTGTCTCTGTATAGTTATGAATAATATGAGATGCCATGTTATGGATGTTTTAACCAATAAAATGAATCACTGAATGGTGTTGTCATGAAAAATCAAAAGAGTTATTATAACTTAAACCTGATTAGGAAATTGGGGTCAAGAACACTGCAGGAATGACTTGTGTGCTTGAGTAACATAAGTTGACACATGGCTTGTTTAAGTCCTGAGATCTTTGTGTAATGGAGTGAATTAGTTCATTACAGTGTGTCCATTGATTCATAAATATTGCAGATGAGACCAAGGATAGATAAATATTCCAAGGAAATAATACTTGAGCAGATGAGAAAACTAGAGTTTTTCCCAGATTTGAAATATGAGAATTGAATAAGTGATTTAACTCATATTAGTCATTTTCCTGTTTGGTATGAATGATTGTTTGTCTATGATTGAGTTGTATGCTTGGATGTATGTGCCATACTCATATGTGTAGTCTCTGGAAAGAAAGTTAAAGTGTGCACATGCACAATGACACAGAGCATGCACACAAGTATTTACCTGATTCTAAAGGACAGAACCTTATGTATTTGTACTTAACTTGATTTTAACCTAATTAACAAATTGCTTTTGTGAATTTTCTCATACCAGACATGTGTCTGACCCTAGTGTGCTAATGGCATCTGGGGTGTCTCATTTAAAAAATGAGGCAGTTTCAAATGCTTTTTCAGGGATTGCAGCAACTAAGTAGGAGTAGGAGCAAGGCCTTGAGAAGAAGATATAGCATGCTAAAACTTAGTTAGATAAGAGCCTAAGTGTTGAAATCTGCATGTATTGACAATTTAAATTGCTACTTGTATTAAGTGTTGAATGTTGGATTGATATTTTGTTAGGCATTTTGTTAAGAATTTGACTTGTATCTGGAATCTATGAACCTAGTAAAATTTCTGTTATGTTTAAAAAGGATTTTGATCAAATCTTGTAAGTGGATTTAGCAAGAACACCATGTTAAAAATTGAGTGATTACATTTTATAAGTGTATTAGTCAATCTTGAATCTTTGAAAGGGATTTAAGTTTTGGAAAATCAGGATAGTTGATTTTCAGATAATTAAATGGTTTTATTTTCTACTATGGCATATGTATACAAAAGAAAATAGACATAGGTTGAATGTTTTTATATGGCTGCAAGGTTTATTTAACTTGTTCCATACAAATGTTTCATGTCCTATTTTTAATTAAAGAAAGGATCTGTAATAAGGTAGATGGAAGCCAGATTCAAATAGTTGCAGATATACATGCACATAAATATGTTTAGTGCAAACAGTACCATATCTTTTTCTTTGTATTTGTAATAGGAATCTGAATTTCACTCAGATTCTAACCAAATGCATTTTAAATGCCAGACAGATCTTATAAGAAGAAATACAAACCTGAATAATGATAAACACTTCTATCATCCTCAAAACCCAAGGGCCAGACCCTTAACTCATATCAATCCTGAAGCCTGACAGGGTATAGGGATGGGTTTCAAAAATAATTAAGCAAGAATTATTGTTTTGTATGTTGGAATATAGGCAAAAATAAAGCATATATATATATGTGCAGATATAGGTAGATAATAGATTGCAAACTGTACAGGAGAAAAAAAAAGGAAAAACCAAAAATTGTGTTTGAACCGACCAGCATAGCACTCGAACTCGTGACCTTTCATGTATAAGTTAGGCGCGTTTCCATTACGCCTAGATGTTGCTTGTGTTCCCTTAGGATCCACTTTCTTTTATACTGAATTTGTCACTATTCAGAACTTAACACAAACATCTATATTAAAAGCTTGTTTACTATTGATTATTACTTGATCACTTCTTAGTTAGTATAAACAGACTATTGTGTATGTTTCCAGTGGATTGTTTAGTCAAAAAAAAATTTCTATTAGCAATCCAACATCCTCTTGTTTTCCAGAACTCTGATTCAAACAAGAGAGGCATATACATCCTCACATGTATGTGCTTACCTTTGTGAATGTACTGATATATTTATATTGGTTGATTATTGTGATCCTGGATATATTTTGGTTTATTAGAGAAAGATATTGACCCGGAGAATTATATTTGCAATGGATAATATATCTATATATTCATATATCCTCTTTACCTTAAAAAAAAAAATTCCTTATGAAATTAGAGTAGAATTAGGAGGGTCATTTCATAGGTCGCGAGCGACCTAAGCTAGGTCGCAGTCTCCTTGCGACTTAAGAAATTAGCTGGTTAAGTCGCACTTGGCTTCATTTGAACAAGTGGTAGGTCGCAGGCGAATTAAGGGATAGTTGTGGGAGCTCTAGGTCGTCGAAGTCCTAGCTCGTTTGCCCCTTAGATCGTAGGTCGCTGAGCTGCTTTAATAGTTAGGTCGCTGACTTCCTTAGGTCATCAAGTTCCTTAAGTCGCTAACTACCTTAGGTCGTTAAGTCCCTTAGGTCACAAGCTACCTTAGGTCGTTGAGTCCCTTAGGTCGCAAGCTCTTCCTGTAGTTAGGTCGCAAGGTTCTTTAAGTCCTTAGGTCGCAAGCTTCTCTTAAGTCCTTAGGTCGCAAGCTTCTCTTAAGTCCTTAGGTCGCAAGGTTCCTTAAGTCCTTAGGTCGCAAGCTTCTCTTAAGTCCTTAGGTCGCAAGCTTCTCTTAAGTCCTTAGGTCGCAAGCTTCTCTTAAGTCCTTAGGTCGCAAGGTTCCTTAAGTCCTTAGGTCGCAGGGTTCCTTAAGTCCTTAGGTCGCAAGGCTCCTTAAGTCGCAGAATTCCTTAGGTCGCGAACTTCTCTTAGGTCGCAGAGTTTTAGGTCGCTGAGATAAAGGAATTAACATTTGCCCCTCGAGGTATATGACTATGCCATAGGTCGTATACTTCGACTCAACCTTGCCAAGTCGCAAACGACCTAGAACTCGCATGCCTGTTCGCCTCCCATTCTCAGTTTCATATAAATTGGTTAGGTCGCTCCTTCTTCCTCACCTTACTGTTTTGAGCCTCCATCGCCATTGACGATTCTTCGAGCTTCCAAAGACAAATTCGACCCAGTCTGTCATCGATTTTTCCTCTCCAACATAATTCGTAAGTGGATCAATCTTTATTCATCTATAATCACTACTCGATCGCGAATCGCTGTCACCTGTTCTAAGCTTAATTTTGTGCATCATGCTTTTTGAATGGTGGTTTCAATTGTCTTTTGTTCATCGTTTGACGCGTTATGGTGATTCGTGATCATCTGGAAGCTTTCACTATAGATCTGCGGGGTTTGCAATCGAGTTGCTAGTCATTTGATGGTATGTTGAGGTAGGATGAAGGGGAAGATGAATTCCTCTGAATTGGCGGTGTTGGGTTATCGGATCCAATATGATGTTGCTTGGAGAGGAAGTCAACGACCTACCAGATTTGGGCGGCCTAAGAGTTAGGTTGCGTGGGAATGCTTAGCGACTTAAGCCTTTGCGATCTGACAACATTTGCGACCTAAAGAGTCTTCGACCTAAGAACAGTTATGCACGACCTAGGACTTAGAGAAAATTGCATCATCTTAATCCACCCAGTTGCAATGCGTGACCTACAGACATCTTGACCTATAATAGGTCGCTGAACGACCTAGCACTTAAACAATTTTCACAGTCTTGAACTTTTAATCTGAACAACACGACTTACGAACGCTGCAACCTATGTTAGGTCGTGAGCGCCCTAATACTTAGAATTCCGAGCAGAATTTGACAGATTTTGAATTTGAATTGTTTTGTACTTTGTTGTACTTCTTTTCAGATTGCCTTAACTTTAACGCTGATAACCTGTTTAGAAGCAACATTCATAGAAAAATGGGACGAATATACTGCCATTGATTGCCCACTTCAATTGACAGATTAGTCGACAAAGAATATCAAACTTAAATGAACTTTGTGAATGAAATGCTGTGAACTAACAAATCTAAGTGAAGTATTAAATGATCAACTAAAGCTGATTTATTTGTATCAATACAACACTGTTCTCGGACTTAAGATTTCAAGCCCTGAAACTTCATAATCGACAAGTATCAATTAATTTAGTTTCATTTATGTTTGCTTGTTATTGCATTAGTTTTGCACAACACTTCACTCTTTTTTAGGAAACGTGCACCTTAATATTTGATCGTCCAGTTCCTTGTGTAGAATGGCATCTCAACAGGAAGACTTGGAAATAGCTGGAGAAGCTTTTCCAATTGCTACTCCACTGAACGACCCTCCGGAACAGACTTCTACTACTCTGAGTCATAAAGTTTTCCATCAATTATGCATCCAATTTGGCATCGCCGAAGCTGACGCTTTGTTCCCTGGAATAAATGATACTGCCGATAGGCCGCCCCGTGGCTTTGTCGCAGTCAATCGTCAAATGTGTTCCAGTGGAGCTATTCCCCCATTTAACGACTGTCTTCGAGAACTTCTCCTCCGGCTATCTATCTCTCCTTTTCAACTGCACCCAAATGGATACTCTATCCTGCTGGGACTGTGTGTGCTATTCAAGAGAACGTTGGACCGTTTTCCCAGTTTTGCCGAAATTCGCTTCTTGTGCACATTTGCAAAGAACAAAGATCATCCCTCTATTACACTTGTGAGGAGTGCCAGGAACCGTAAACTAATTCTGGACTTGCCCGAAAGTGCCCACGGGTTCTTGACTCAATTCTTTTACGTCCGCTGTCCTCCGGGATTTTATGCCATCTGGAGAGTCGGAAGTAAGATTGCCTCTTTCCGATTTGTTTTTAAGACTTTTCAGAACTTGAACTGTCAAATGCTTAACTCCATTCTTTCTTTTTGCAGCACTTCCTCCTCCACTTCGAGATACCAGTCACAAGTTAATTTTAGATACTTAGAGTGCCGTTGATGTTGAAGAGAGGAGTGCCAAATTCTTGCTGAAAGATGAATTTCTGCACCAGTTTGGTCTTTTACATCCTTCTAGATCGACCCAGATTCATGAAATTTCTAGTTCTGATGTGGAAACGTTAGCTGCTTCGGGCTCTCGAGCAGAGACCTCGAATACCCCAGCTTCTGTAGAAGAAATTGCATCAAAAGCACCCGTCGTAGAGGCTGCTTTGATAAAATGTTCTGCATCCACCGATGTTGTAGGATCAGTCAGCAAGTCGGCACTTGCCCCAATTATTGAAGAGGAAGAAAATCCTCGAGTTTCTGAAAAATCAATTGATATGGAAGTGGAAAAAGAGAAGTCTGCTGAATACCAGGGTGATGACACCTTTGATGACTTGAGTGATATAATGATAACTTCTCAAGAGCTTTTCAGGGATAACATTCCAAAAGAGACTTCTCCTGTTGTTGAAGCGACTTCCACCTTTAAACAAGCCCTGATGCCTTCTACACCAGTTGTCCCTGTTTCCACACTAAAGCGTGGTCTGTAGTTTGACGCATGTAGTTTGCACGCCGCACACACCTAGGATTTTTTCAGCACTTATAAGCACTTATCCTTCTTTTTTGGAAATTTCTAAACTTTATTTCTTTTCTGTTTTCAGATTCTCCGATGGGGCGTACTGGCTCATACTATGACTCATTTCATCACCATGGAGGCCGTGGATCTTATAACTTTAGGAAATATCTCGATGCCCCAAGCGAGACAGATGAGGAAAGAGCTCGAAGGAAAGCTCAAGAGAAGCGGGATTATGATCAGTGGCAGAGAAGAAAAGATGCTGAACGATATGATTCTTCTCAATGAAGTGACCATTCTTATAAGCGAAAGTCTTATGATGATAAGGGGAAAACTCAGATTACTGACGAATCGAGCAAACGGTCTAAGCCAAGTGACGCGTCTGCTATTTCTGAGAAGACTAACGCTCCCATTTCTTCTTATATTCCGGCCGGCTCTCCTCCTCTAAAGGAATCTGATATTCAAACAATCATTAACAGGCCACAATATCAAGTTAAAGACGGCCCTCCAACGCTTCAGAGCCGATTTCTGAATTGGTGCCTAAAAGGAGTGCGCTTTGACTTGGATTTGGTTCCGATTGATAAGCAAGACATGCTTAAAAGTCTTGACGCGGTCAGGCTTAATATTGAGAGGATGTCGCAATGGCAGAAACTTGTTGATGAACTCCAGAGAGTCAACCACATGAATCTTGAGGCGATGATGACCATGGAGAACGATAAATCAGAATGGGACAAATGGCGTAAGCAGCATGATGCGGAGATGACGAGCATTGCAGACGACAACGCAAAGCTTGCATCTGAAGTCAAGCGACTTAAGGAAGATCTCGCCTCATCTTCTGCATCGCACACTCAAAAAGAAGAAGTCTTTCAGAAGCAAGTGCGGGATGCACATGCTGCACAAAGAGATGTCGAAATGAAGCTTGCCGCTGAGCAGCACATTACTGAGAAATATCGCACAGAAAACGCCGAACTGCGAGAAAAAGTCACTTCCCAGAATGTGGAGATTGAGTTACTAAAGTCTCGACTCGCTAAGGCTGAGACAGAGCGTGACGAGGCTATTACTGGTCGGGTTGCTGCCATTGCTGAAAAAGAAGCGGCCGAGCAAGCTCATGCGGTGACAAAAGCCAATGTCAGCTCTACCTTATTTGACTTTTACCTGCATAGCGTTCTGGGTCGTGGGAGCCTCGCTTTTCTGGGTCCTGATTATGAAATTACACTGGCTGAAGTATGGGAAGTCGCAATTGACATGCTTGGCGGGGCCGGCTATGATGAGTCGGAACTTAAGGAGCGTTATCTTGATGATGAGGCTCGTGCCGCTCTTGTTAAGGGGAAGGAGCAGCTTGCTAAAGTACGGGCTGAATTAACGGGAGAAGAGCTTTCAAAAGAGGAAGCTCCTTTAACTGCCCTTGTTCATACTTCCACTTCGGCCGATGTAAACATTATGGGTTCCGGCTCCCATTCTTCACTCCCAGCTAAAATTGCCCAAGAAACTGCAACCACTCCCACTGAGGATGAGGCACTGGACGATACTGAAGCCGAGAAATTTGAGATTGACCTTGCGAAGCCAACTCCTCCAGGTAATTTTGGCGTCGTCCCGGGCCCAATGAACCAGTTATTTGATTTAACCGAGTTTGATGACCTTCTTACTTGTTACTTAAACTTTGGTGAACCGATACCTTCTCTATTTTCGAGAGATATTGATTTTAACTTCTTTTCTTCTACAGCGGAGGCACCAATCACTGCACAAGTTTCCACTCCTTCAGTTGATGTCCTTCCATCTTTACAGATTACTCCTCCTTCTGCTTCCCAACCGGGATCGCAGGCAGAAAAAATCGAAGCTCTTCAAGGCCTGGACGATCCGGCTGTTTCGCAGGAGCAGAAGGCGGAGGATCTTGAAGATATCGAGAAGACCCCGGAGCGGTCTCTAGATGATGACCCGAAGCTTTCAACATTGCTTGCTACTCCGGGGAGCGAATCTTCTTCGAAGAGGAAGGGGAAGCGTTCCATAAGGAAGAAGAAGAGAGGTGCTTCGACTGGGGAAGACAAAACAGAAGAAGACCCAACCACTCGTCCTTCTCCGTCCCGCCCACATCGGATTCCGAAATTAACTATTAGGCCAAGCAAAGGCTCCAAGGGTGGCGGAAAGAAGGAGTGACAAGCTGAACTTTCTACTTCTTATTTTGCTTTTTACATGTATAGACCGGAGATTGTGCGGGTACCGGTCCCTGCTTTTGCTTTTTTGAGATATCTGCACATGTAAAGAATTTTCATAGTACTAAATAAAACAATAATTTTACTTGTACAACTTCTTGTGTATGTGAGAACGCATATGTTTCTCTTTTTTAGTGTAGAATAAACGATTCCTTTTACTTGTACAAACTTTTTGTCTGTGTTTGGGAATACATTTATTCCACGTCTATTTTTCGTGATATTGCAATGAACTTGTGGCATATTGTGTTTATTAATATAATAGAATTGTATAGTATTGCCCCCATGCCGTAAGTGCATTGCAATATTCCTAGCTTTTTCAAGACTAATACTCTTATTTCAGAGAATAATTACTCCGCTTTTAAGGGGAGAATCATTCTGCTTTTAATAGAGTATATCTAGTCTTTAGAGGAATTTTTATTTTCTCTTTCTGAAGAACGCTTCAACTTTCGGGGATAATCACTTTTATTTATTAAGAAGTGAATTTTCCTATGAAGTGAAATGAACTTTTCTGAAAGAATTTTGTAGTATTTCAACTGTTTTAGGAGGAACTTTTTGAGATGAACAAGTTAATCTTTCCTTTGAGAGTTGAACTGTGCTTCCGGAGAATGCTTTTCGTTCGAGTATTCTATTTTGGGACATGCCTCCGGAGAGGGCTCCTCTTAAAGAGTTGTGCCTCCGAAGAGGTCTTGTGCATCCGAAAAGGGCTTGTGCCTCCGAAGAGGGCTTGTGCCTCCGAAGAGGGCTTGCGGTGCCTTGGGAAAGGGCTTTTGCCTCCGAAGAGGTCATGTGCCTCCGAAGAGGGCTTGTGGTGCCTTGGGAAAGGGCTTTTGCCTCCGAAGAGGTCATGTGCCTCCGAATAGGGCTTGTGCCTCCGAAAAGGGCTTTTTGATTGCCTGGAAGTTACTTTCTCATGGTTGAGTAGATCCACGGGGCGGACGCAAGTTGCTTGATTGGATGCTCGTTTGCACAAACGATCGCAATCAATTAACAAGGGCCTTGCTCCTTTAGTTTAAGAAGGTGCCCCTCCGGTGGTTCCATCAATCTTTTTTGATTGAGAGAAGTACTTTCATTTTTTGGTGTGCCTCGTCAGAGGGCTTTGTTGAACTTTGGGAAGGAGCATTGGGTGGTTGGTGTGCCAGGAAGGTTGCGTCTCAGGGGCAAGTAGATCCACGGGACGGACGCAAGCTGCCTGATCGGATGCATCACGATTAGTTAGCAAGAGCCCTGTTCCTTCTGCTTGGGAAGGTGTCCCTTCGGTGGTTCTTACCGGCCCTTTTATTGAGAAGCATACCTCCTTTTGGCTGCTCCTTTGTTTGCTTGGCAATGTTCTCTCATCATCTGCTCATTAGCGATCTTTTATTATCGTTTCCAAGCGCATCTTCTTTCCTTACATTGCCATGTTCGAAGAAGTGGACTTCACTGTTGAACGACTTCACGGGACAAACGCAAGTTATCTAGTTGGATGTCTGTTTATATTGACAATCTCAACTAATTAACAAAGGTTTGTCATAGTGGAGTCGCCAACTTTTTATGTGAAGTTCTCCTTGTATAGGATTTGTATTTGGAATTTCTTGTCGCTTGGTTTTGTGACGAGCAAGCCTTGTTTTGATGTCCTGCAATTTTGAATCGACATTTTAGCAATACATTTAAAGTATTTACATATCGAAATAAAACAGGCATTACGAAATAATAAAGAACACAAGATTTATAGTGGTTCGGCCAAGAATCGGGCCTACATCCACTTTATAGCTTTCATTCATTCACACTGATTTACAATGTTTTACAATACAACTGATACATTCATCATTATTTTACAATTTTGAACAAAGCTTTTTCTTTCAAGTAAAATAAGGACGTAAGTGGTTGCTGTTCCAGGCTCTTGGAATTGGATCTCCTTCAACAGTTATGAGCTTGAAAGTGCCATCAAGAAGTTTACTGCCAATGGCATATGGTCCTTCCCAGTTTGGTCCAAACACACCAGTTGCCGTCATGATCCTTTTCAAAACTAAGTCCCCGACCTCAAAGCTGCGTTGGCGGACTTTAGAGTTGAAGTGCCTGGCTATCCTTTGTTGATAAGCTGAAACTCTGAGCCTAGCTTCTTCTCTTTTCTCATCAAGAAAATCAAGTGCTTCAAGTTGTAGCTTTTCATTTTCATCTTCGTTGAAATGAACTCTTCTATGTGAAGGAACTTCTACTTCCACTGGAATCATTGCTTCTGATCCGTATGCCAGTGAAAATGGAGTGTGCCCAGTTGCAGTTTTGTGAGTAGTCCTGTATGCCCATAGTGCTGATGGAAGCTTATCAACCCAACCACCTTTTGCTCTTTCGAGTTGCTTTTTAATGGTTGACTTGATGATTTTATTTACTGCTTCCACTTGCCCGTTTGCCTGCGGATGAGCCACTGCTGAGAAGCTTTTCCGAATTCTGAACCGTTTGCAAAAATCCTGGAACTCTTCACTTTCAAACTGAGTACCGTTGTCTGTGATTATTTTCTGTGGCACACCATATCTGCAAATGATATTTTTCGTTACAAAATTTATCATCTTTTTAGAAGTAATGGTGGCCAGAGGTTCAGCTTCAGCCCATTTGGTGAAATAATCAACGGCTACAATAGCATATTTGATTCCTGATTTGGCAACTGGTAATGGTCAGATCTATCCCCCAAATGGCGAATGGCCATGGGCTGACCATCTGTTTGAGTTCGGTGGAAGGTGCTTTTGGGATTTTTGCAAATCTTTGACATTTGTCGCAGTTTCTAGAGTAAATAGCAGCATCCCGGTTAATGTCAGGCCAAAAATACCCATATCGGAGAACTTTCTTGGCTAAAGTTTGACCAGCTGAATGATCTCCGCATTCTCCTCCGTGTATCTCGGCTAGAATTGTCTTGGCTTCTTCCTTAGTCACATATCGGAGCAGAGGCATTGAAAATCCTCGTCTGTACAATCGGCCATCTTGAATTATATACCTTGACGCTTTCCTCAATAGTTTTCGACGTTCCTTAGAACTTTCTGGCAGGGAACCACTGAGTAGGTATTCTTTGATTGGAGTCATCCATGATTCATGCTCTTGAGACGTAGCCATAATCCAATCAACATCCATTTCATCAATGCTTGGAGCTGACAGAACTTCTACAGGAACTAATCCCAGCAATTGAGCTTCTCCGGAACTTGAGTACTTTGCTAGAGAATCTGCTTTAATGTTCTCTACTCGAGGAATATGACTTATCGTGTAATGATTGAAATCTTCGAGAAGTTCACATGCCTTTGACAGGTATGCTGGCAGATTTCCACCTTTAGCCTGAAACTCTTTCTTTATCTGGCAAACAATAAGTTGAGAATCGCTGAAGGTTCGTAACACTTTGATGTTTAGTTCCTTGGCGATTTTCAAGCCAGCAATAAGAGCCTCATATTCTGCTTCATTGTTCGTTGAAGGAAATTCCAGTCTCAATGCATAACACAATGATCGTCCTTCGGGGGTTTCAAGCACAACCCCTACCCCAGAACAGTAATCATTTCTCGATCCATCAACATACAACTTCCACTGGATTGGAACGTCATCAGTTATTTCACCCTTACTATCACTTCTGTCAGTAGATTCTGCGATGAAATCTGCTAAAGCTTGTCCATTGATTGCTTTCCGGGGATAGTATGTGATGTCATACTGGCTGAGTTCAATGTTCCATTTCAAAAGACGACCCGAAGTTTCAGGACGAAACAGGACTTGCTTTAGAGGTTGATCAGTAAGAACCTTGATAGGATGGGCTTGAAAGTATGGTCTCAATTTCCTGGAAGCAATGAGCAAACAATAGGCGAGCTTTTCTATCTTCGAATAATTCATCTCTGCCCCAGTGAACCGTTTACTGATGTAATAGACTGGACGCTGTACTTTCATATCCTCCCGTACAAGTGCTGCACTGAGGGCGTGAGATGAAATTGCTAAATAGATGAAAAGGTCTTCACCGTCAGTAGGCTTGGAGAGAACCGGAGGTGTTTCCATATGATGAATTAGTTCATCGAAAGCATTCTGGCATTCGGGAGTCCATTCAAAATTTTTCTTTCCTTTCTTTAGAGCGTCAAAGAAGGGAATGCATTTGTCTGTGGCTTTGGAAATGAAGCGGCTCAGAGCAGCGACTTTTCCATTGAGACTTTGCATTTCTTTCTTTGTTTTAGGGGCTTTGACCTCCCTTAGAGCTGTGATTTGAGTAGGATTGGCTTCAATTCCCCTGGCGCTCACAATGAAACCCAAAAATTTCCCGGATTCTACTCCGAATGAACATTTCAATGGATTGAGCTTCATTTCGTACTTTCGAAGAATTGCAAACATTTCCTCCAAGTGTCCCATGTGATCTACAACTTTCTTTGATTTTACCAACATATCGTCGACATAAACTTCCATGGTTCTACCAATTTGAGGCTTGAACATTGCATTGACGAGCCTTTGGTAGGTTGCCCCAGCATTTTTCAATCCGAAAGGCATAACTTTGTAGCAGTAGAGACCCACATCTGTAATAAAGCTTGTGTCTTCCTGATCCGGCTCATGCATCATAATCTGATTGTATCCGGAGTAAGCATCCATAAACGATAACAACTCATGCCCAGCTGTTCCATCCACCAATTGATCAATTCTGGGCAGGGGGAAGCAATCTTTGGGGCATGCTTTGTTTAGATCTGAGAAATCTATGCATACTCTCCACTTTCCATTTGCCTTCTTGACCAATACTGGATTTGAAACCCAATTTGGATAAGTGGAGTTTCTGATAAAGCCGTTCTCCATGAGCCGATCGACTTCTTCCTTTAGTGCTGTCGATCTTTCTGGGCCTTGAGTTCTTCTTTTCTGTTTCACTGGCATGAATTTTGGATCTATGTTCAGAGCATGTACAGCAATTTCCGGGGAGATCCCACACATATCAGCGTGACACCAAGCGAACACATCTAGATTGGCTTTTAAGAATCATATCAGCGTGTTTTGAACTGTTATGCTTAGCTGTGAACCCACATTGAGTACTTTGTTCGGGTATTTCGAGTCAACAGATATTGGTACCGTTACCTCCACGGGTACCACTCTATTCTCCCCTGTACTGGCTTTCCTGGGATCCATTTCTTTCCTCGCATTGCTGTGTTCGCCAGTACAGGGGCCATTCCGTAGTTGCTACAGGGTTGGTTCCTTGATGCGGAGCGGAGCTACCGCATCTTTCCCCATTTCTCTTTTCCTGGCCTCTCGGAGTTCTACAAGATAACATTCTCGTCCTGCGTTCTGATCTCCTTTAATAACAGCAATCCCATTATCAGTAGGAAATTTCATTGTTAAGCACCATGGAGCGAGGACGACCCTGAAAGCAGCAAGAGTAGGCCGACCCAAGAAAGCGTTATAGGCGGAGAATCCATCAACAATTACAAAAGTTTGCTTCCGAACCAACTTCTTCTGCCCTTCGCCCATTTCAACAAACAAGTCCACCGTTCCAATTGGCTGTTTCAGTTCTCCTGTGAATCCGGCAATTTTGTGTGAAGAGGCTTGTACATCTGTCATAGGGATTTTCATTTGGTCAAATGTCCTTTTAAAGAGTATGTTGCACGAAGCACCACTATCAACCAGAACTCTTCTAACAATGGCCGGCCCAATACCGACAGAAACAACTAAAGGGTCCTCAGTAGGAGCTTCCACATCAATAGAATCCCTGGTTCTGAACATAATATCATCGTGAAAAGTCTTCTGCTGCTTTAGAGGTGCAGCATCTTCCAAGATCAAGACACTTTCTTCAGTCGGAGCATACTTCAAAGCTCTAGCATACCTTTCCATTTCATCCCAACTCCTGCCAGCTGGATGAGGTCCTCCTGTGATCACATTGATGACAGGTCTTTCTTTTTCAGCAGGCCTTTCTCCTGAACCAGATGAATGAGCTAGGGGTAGTTGCCCCTGGTTAGATGAAGACGGGTCTTTTCTATTCCTCTTGACGTATTGCTGCAACTTATTCTCTCTTAACAATTCCTCAATCAGGCTTTTCAAATGGCGGCACTCATTGGTATCATTCCCTGGTTGGTTGTGAAACTTGCAAAATCTTCCGCTTTGAACAGCATTTTTCCCAACTTTCACGGCCGGTGGTTTTGGAAATTCAACAGCATCCTTAGTGGCGATGAAGATATTCTCCGGGGTATCGGTCAGAGGAGTAAAGTCTGAAGGTTTAAGGAAGCGGGGCTTTTTGAGATCTTTTTGCCTCTTCCCACCGTTACTTTCCCTTTTCTGATTTGCAGGTTCTTTCTTGCTTTGAGCTGTAGCATTATTTTCCACCACTATTGTCACAACTTTAGCTGATGCGGAAAGATTCTCTAGGCGTATAAATTCGTCAGCCTTTTTGTAGAATTTCTCAAGCGAATTTGGCTCCTTCATCTTCAGCCATTTTCCAAATTCGCTCGATTTGTCGATAGCACGCATTAAATAGGTCAAGATCATTCATGGCTCTGCGTTATCGACTTCTGCCAGAGCTAAATTAAAGCAGTTCAAGAATGACTTAATAGGCTCTCCCGGATTCTGTTCAAGACTGGACAATGACATTATGTCTTTTGCCTTTGAAGCGTATAGCCTGAATTGCTCTTTGAATTTTCGGGTCAGATCGGAAAACTGATCTACAGATCGGACAGGAAGTTTGGTAAACCAGAGAAGTGCTACTCCTTCCAAATAAACCGGGAAATATCGACACTTTATTTCGTCCGTTGCTCTTGCGCCGGTCATGTGCCAGTCGTATTTATACAAGAACTGATTTGGATCACTTGTTCCCCGATAAGCTGGAATGGTGGGGGGAACAAATTTTCTAGGAAATTCAGCCTTTAGAATCTTCTCGGTAAATGGAGTTCTACTTGGTGCGAATCCCCATTCGCTCTCATCTTCATCTCTTTGCATGCTCCCTTTCATTATTTGCTTGATCATACCAGAAAGATATTCCTCATTGTTCAGAGATTTCGCAGAATAGACCTCGGCCATCTTTTCGGGGGTTTGTCCAGGTAAATGCTCACGAAGAACTGGTGACGGCCTGGATCCTTCGGCCTGGAGGGGTGCCCCTTCGGCAGCACCTGATCCCCCGTGAGGAATATTTCTCCCCTCGGAATTGGGAGCAGCATTAGCAAAGTTTCCCTTATTACTTACTGGTCTTTGATTCGTACCAAATAGAGCATTCAGCTTTTCCATCATCAGATTATTCTGAGTTTCAATCTACTGGTATAGTCCGGATACAGCAACATCTAACTCTTGTCGCGTCACACCGACGCTTGGAGCTGCTTGATTTGGAGAGAGAGAAGTGGCAGTATTGTCACGGTCATCGTCAGTTCTGACAGACTTTCGTTTCCTTCCAGGAGCCATTATGTCTGATAAACTTCTGATTTTGTAGGTAATTCTTTCAGCAAACTTCTGTGAAGCAATGGTGAGTAGTAGCCTGAGTTGGGTTCTCAGTGAAAGCACCAAAATGTTAACGCTAAAAAGTGAACGCTAACACCCGGTGTGTGAAATAGAATCGTGAAAGCACCACCCGCGTGACGGGAACAGAATTTAAACAGTAAAAATGGCAGAAAAGCAGTAAAAGACAGCAATTTATAGTGGTTCGGCTTGAGATTAAGCCTACGTCCACTTTGAATCTCTTTATTACTGAATCTGGTTATAAATCAATACAAATCTCTTATCAAAACAGTACAATTTGATCACAAGAAACAATCTTGACTACTAGCTCAATCTTCGTCGATGAAATTCGATGAATCCGTGTTGGATGTAAGGAATTTCTCTTGAAGCTTGTTGTAGCGTCTTGAATGTTTGGAGATCTTTGATTGCTGGATGAATGGAGACTTCGACAGAGTAACGGCGCTTGAAGAAATGAATGGCCAAAAGTCCCCTCCTCGTTGGAGTTCGAGCCCTATTTATAGGAGCTGATTTCTGAGCAGAAAATTCGCCTAAGTCTTAGGTCGCGTACGACCTTAGTTAGGTCGTAGGTTGCGAGCGACCTAAGCTAGGTCGCAGTCTCCTTGCGACTTAAGAAATTAGCTGGTGAAGTCGCACTTGGCTTCATTTGAACAAGTGGTAGGTCGCAGGCGAATTAAGGGATAGCTGTGGGAGCTCTAGGTCGTCGAAGTCCTAGCTCGTTTGCCCTTTAGGTCGTAGGTCGCTGAGCTGCTTTAATAGTTAGGTCGCTGACTACCTTAGGTCATCAAGTTCCTTAAGTCGCTAACTACCTTAGGTCGTTAAGTCCCTTAGGTCGCAAGCTACCTTAGGTCGTTGAGTCTTTTAGGTCGCAAGCTCTTCCTGTAGTTAGGTCGCAAGGTTCTTTAAGTCCTTAGGTCGCAAGCTTCTCTTAAGTCCTTAGGTCGCAAGGCTCCTTAAGTCGCAGAATTCCTTAGGTCGCGAACTTCTCTTAGGTCGCAGAGTTTTAGGTCGCTGAGATAAAGGAATTAACAAAGGAAATGATGGACTATAACATTGTTGTTATAGTAAATGATTTTCGAAAGGAAATGTTTTATATAGCATTGGGATTTATACATCTATCTTAATTCTGAATCCCTATACTAGTGATTTTGAGTCGTCGTAACGATGTTTTACGTAACATTCGTTTTGACTCAAATAGATGTTAAAAAAATGATTTCCTTAAAGAATGAATATATACTTAATTTTGATTTAAGTATATTCAATATTTTCAAATGTTGAAAATAAATAGATTTGTGAATTTCTTATTATTAAATAAGTATGGAAATGTTTTCCAAAACGAAATGAAACGTTTTTGAGAATTTATCTTTGTAGAGATAAATTGAAAATGAATTTTGAAATCGATTGAAAATCGTATCA
Source organism: Allium fistulosum (assembly GCA_030737815.1). NCBI lineage: Eukaryota > Viridiplantae > Streptophyta > Magnoliopsida > Asparagales > Amaryllidaceae > Allium > Allium fistulosum. The sequence goes on along the minus strand of CM060905.1, from coordinate 684,418,433 downwards.
GTAGATATTTTGAAAGATATAAATTCACTATGGAATTTATAAATGAAATGGAAAATTCATTTTAGAAAATAAACGTTGATTTATTTTTAAGTGAAAATTAGCCACACATCCTTAAAATGGAACTTAAATTCAAAGCGGGTCCCTGTCATAAAATATATATTTTCTACATCCCTGTTTCTGTTTTTCGCCATTTTTTTCCCAACTTACCCCTGCGTTTCGCTGTGGAGCTGAATCTTCTTCTTATTTTTCGATTTAATGGTAAACTGCAATTAAATTAAAGATGAATCAAATTTTTTTTATGAAATATGATATTCTTAATATTTGCAGTTATGAATAATCGCAACAAATTTCTGCAAATATATGCGCAATAGTTGCAGAAATTTCTGCAACTATACGCAATAGTTGCAGACATTTCTGCAACTATAAGTAGTAGTTGTAGAAATGTCTGCAACTATAAGCAATAGTTGCAGTAATTTCTGCAACTATAAGCAATAGTTGTAGAAATGTCTGCAACTATAAGCAATAGTTGCAGTAATTTCTGCAACTATACGCAATAGTTGCAGACATTTCTGCAACTATTTGCAATAATTGCATTTCTACAACTATATGCAATAGTTGCAGATATTTCTGTAACTATACGCAATAGTTGCAGACATTTCTGCAACTATTTGCAGTAGTTGCATTAATGTCTGCAACTATAAGCAATAGTTGTAGTAATTTTTGCAACTATACGCAATAGTTGCAGACATTTCTGCAACTATTAGCAATAGTTGCATTTCTGCAACTATATGCAATAGTTGCAGATATTTCTACAACTATACGCAATAGTTGCAGACATTTCTGCAACTTTTTGCGATAGTTGCATTTCTCAACTATATGCAATAGTTGCAGAAATATTTGCAACTATGTGTAATAGTTGCAGATATTTCTGCAACTATTTGCAATAGTTGCATTTGTGCAACTATATGCAATAGTTGCAGAAATGTCTGCAACTATATGCAATAGTTGCAGATATTTCTGCAACTATACCGTATAGTTGCATAAATTTCTGCAACTATACCCAATAGTTGCAGACATTTATGCAACTATACGGTATAGCTGCAGAAATATCTGCAATTATTTGTAAATTTTGTAAATTTAAAAAAAAATCAAAAAGGTTTAAAAGTTGCTGAATTGTTTACAAATATTTGAAATAATTGCACATTTACTACAAATATGAATTTTTGGTATCAACAATGGATCTCATTTCAAAGATCATAAAATTTGTGATTTTTTGATGAAAACGGTTTGTTGATCCGGTTTTTGTACATAAAGTTATACGCGTTTGAAATGTTAAAAACGTAAAGGGTATTTGTGTATTTTTGCCTGCGCGAATTTGAAAATAGGGGGCGGAAATGTAAGTTTTGTATGTGAAGGATGTTTTGTTTATTTTGAAACTTATTAGGGATGTGAGCCAAACTCTCCCTATTTTTAAAGTGTGGAAATTTTATATCTAGTAAAGATATTTTGGGAAATAAATAATTTGGAAAATTATTTGGAATCTGATGATGTTGCGCATCTTTATTGATAGTTAAATAACCGACTATCAATAATTACCTTGAATGGGTATTTGTTGTGAATTGGATGAATTTGAATGCCACACTTATTTTTGAATAAGCGCTCACTATTCGGGTTAGCCGGGAAAGGACCATGGGGTCGTATAACCCATTCCGAATATGTGATACGTCGTTATGAATTACATTTGAAGACCGGTGTTGAAGACCGGATATTTTTGAAAACGGAAGGATTACCGTCGAGTTACTCTACATCGGCTGATCTCCGATTTAGAGGTTTTATCACCCTTAGTGACGGGAAGTCCGGACGTGATTAGAAATTTATCCGGATATGCAAGGGCTTCGTGAGAAGTGCCTTCGTTTCTGTTCGATCCCGGAACAGACTTGTATGGATTGTGTGTCTGACGTTACAAATTGAGATATAAAGCTGATTTCTTTCAAATACATTTCTGTTGGTGGCGGAGAATTTATTCTCTTAGCTTAACACCCTTCTCTGAGACGTACGAGCTCAGAGGTTATGTAGTTGAAATTTATCAGCGATATACTCCCAATTTGGTAACGTGGCATACTGAGTGTTGCTGTGAAATGATCAGTGTTTGATCATTTGCGATATGATCATTTGTTTGATCTTATATCTTTGTGGTCATAGGTTGATCATTTGTTTGACCCGAAGCATGGCTTTGTAGAAAGCGTAGCTTTGTGGACGAGACTTCGTCGAGCCTCACACCCCGGAAATGGTCAAAACAGGAAGGATGCAGCAAGGTTCTAGGGAGTAGCGTCCCTTAGTGTATGTCATTCCTTCTGGATAGAGGTGGTATCATGGTATGGAGCCCAGATACTTAACCTATGTTGATACTGCTTATTATGTGGTTTGTTGCGAATCGGGGATCCTCGGGAAGATCGGTTATGATCGGGGAATGGCATACGCGTGTCAGTAGTTACCTATTTTTGCAGAGGTAACCCGGCCTTGTGTTGGCAGAGATCCGGTTAGGTTCTCGGGTCGCCTTTCCAAGGGCGTACCTATCGTGGCAATGGGAAGTTCCTTGGCCTGACCATTTGTTGGAAATCCAAAGAAACAATACGTGACTTGTACGGTTTTAGTTGTATTACCTGCCATGGAATGTGGCGGTAACCTGCTATTGAACATGGTAGCTATAGTAGGCATACGATACTGGTCGTATGTTGGCTAAGATTAATATTATACTTTCGAAATGTTTTCTACACTATGCACTAAAAATAATATCAAAAATGATTTGATTTTGCGTAGTAAGCATCTTTGACTATCATAAGAAGAAATCTCCTCCAATTCTGCGTTTGCATTGTGTGTGTGGTGGGAGGTCTTATGGTAGTTTCATTTTCCAAAAGCATTACGAATTTGTTTTATTTTCTTTGTGAAAAATTACTGTTTTACGATCTCACACCAGTCACCATGACTGACTCGGAGTTTATTGTTCCGTTCTAAACTCTGGGTGCCCACCAATTTCCACACGGGCAGCCTAGAGTTATGTTATCAGGATATTCTGGATATTCTGGAGCTTTGAAGATAAGCTGGAGGACGAGACGTAGTATTTGTATCTGATATTATTTATTCCGCTGTGTATTCTGTATGAGGACAAGTTTATATAACTGTCCATTGTTGTATATTGACTCTGATTGATGTATGTATAAAAACTGATATAATTCTTTGTTTTAAAAGGCTAGTGATTATCTATTATATATTGTTCCGCTGCGATATGTGAGATTCTGATATTGTTTCTGTATCTGATGTTGTTCTGTTGTTCTTCTTTCTTCTTCTGCTTTCTTCTTCTTCTCTTTTTCTTCTATCTTTTCTTCTATTTCTTTTTCTTAAAACCCCTCAGGGTTCGTATTTCCATGCATCTTGAGTTAATCAATGGAATTTAGTGTTTAATCAAGGGTACGGATTTGCGGATCGTGACAGGGGAAAATGTAACGCCTTAACGCTATTTCAATAGTTTATATTACTGTAGACGTATTATAATAGCGTATTGTACTACATAGTAGATAGTTTAACAGATCTTTAGGAGATGTGAATCCCGAACATCTCTTAAGTTACTGCACTCATGTTAGACACTGGATAAGAGATGTCAAACCTCGTAAACATCTCCGACGCCGTTTACACTCATATTTATTTATCGTTGATTTAACTTATATAAGATCTTTTAGTTCTGACTCGAGTGTTTTGTCTTTTCAATTCGCTCACGTCAGCTTGAGCATTTCAGGATTTGAAGACCTTATTTCTGGAGGACGAAGGCGAAGATTTGTGCTACTATTATTTACTATATTTATTCCACTGCATTCATCTATTCCGCTGCATTATTTATTTATCTTTGATATGTGTAACTCTGATTTTGTATTATATAAGTATAATCAAATGTTTTATATACAGCTTCATGAACTGTTATTTGATTATTATATTTTGTCATTCCGCTGCGAGATTCTATTTTGTTTTTTTCTTCTCTGCCTTTTCTTATTCACCCCAAGAACAATCCGCCCTTTTGTATAGTTTGAGTCGGCTTGCGTGTCTTCTTAAAACGTACAAAAAGGCGAGATGTTATAGTTAGTATCAGAGTGAGGTTTAGCAATAACCTTAGCTTGGTGGAGTCTGACTCATTTTAAATAGGGTAGTAATACCCTAGGATGATTCGCTGAGTGTATATATATCAGAGAGCGTATTTGTTAGTGTTATAAAATGTATATTGTGTTAATTTGTTCCTTTTTGTATTTATAAATTCTGGTCGGTACATTGGACACTATGACATCGATAGGGATTTCTAAATGCTTAATAGGACTCACGGACATAATATTGTTTTGAAATGAAGGTGAATGAAATAATTTTGCCTATCGTATATTTTTATATATAAAATAATGATTTATAAATGATATATATTTGGTTGTAATATATTTGTTGTTAGGTAGTGAAATTTATAAATATTTGTTGGAAATAAGATTTGAAAATAAAATAAATGAAAATTGGAAATTTATAACTTAAGTTCCGGGGTTTTTGAAAATTTCTTTCGAATGATTTTGGGATATAATAATAATATTATTAGAAGTATTTTCTGATATAAATATTTCAATATAATTTTAAAGAATTGTTTTAATGAAATTTTGGAAAGAAATAAGTTCTGTACTCCCTGTTAACGGTAAAAAGTGAACGCTAACACCCGGTGTGTGTAATAGGATTGTGAAAGCACCACCCGTTGGTACGGGAACAGAATATAAGCTGAAAATAACAGAAATGCAGTAAATGAACAACATATTTATAGTGGTTCGGCCCGTAATTGAGCCTACGTCCACTTTATAGCCTTTTATTGCTGATTCGATTACAATTTGATACAATATCCTTCAAAATACAATACAACTTGATCATGAAAACACTCTTGACTACTAGCTCGATCTTTGATGATGAAACTCGATGGATCCGTGTTGGGTGTTAGGAGCTTTTCTCGAAGATCGTTGTAGTGTCTCGAATGCTTGAAGATCTTTGATTGTTGAATGAGAGGAGGCTTCGACAGCGTAACGGCGCTTGGAGAAATGAATGGCCAAAAGTCCCCTCCAAGTTGGAAGTGATGGGGTATTTATAGGAGCTGATTTGGACTTAGGAAATTTCTCTAAGTCTTTAAGTCGTAGCCGACTTAGGGTAGGTCGGTGACGAGTTAAGGGATAGGGTTAGGTCGGTGACGAGTTAAGGGATAGGGTTAGGTCGGTTTGTTCTGGGCCCATCCTGTGGCTGTCTTTGACAAGTATTAAGTCGTAGCCGACTTATCAGACCTTAACTCGCAGCCTTTAAGTCGTAAACCCACTAAGTCGTAACCCGTTAGGTCGGAACCTTCTTAAGTCGGAGCATTTCATAACTCGGAATCTTCCTTAGGTCGTAGCCTTTAGGTCGCAACACTACTAGGTCGCGGAGTCTTTAGGTCGCAAGCTTCCTTAGGTCGCGACTTCCCTTAGGTCGTGACATTTCTGTAGCCTTAGGTCGCTGGGCAAGTTAAGTCATTGAGTCCTAGGTCGTAGACATCTTAGGTCGCAGACTCCTTAACTCGCAGGCACTTTAACTCGTACATTGTTAGGTTGTGATGTCCTCTTGAGTCGTAAGCCCGATGAGTCGTAAGCCTGATGAGTCGTAAGCCTGATGAGTCATACAGACCTGATGAGTCGTACAGACCTGATGAGTCGTAGAGCCTTTAACTTGCTGAGTAGTTAAGTCGGAAACCTCTTAACTCTTTAAGTCGTAGACTGTTAAGTCGTAACCCACTGTAGGTTTGAGTCTACTAACTCGTGAAGCTTTTAGGTCGTAAGTCGTCGAGTCCCCTTAGGTTTTAGGCTTTTTAACTCGTAAGTCGCTGCTAAAAGGGAGTTAACATTTGCCCCTCGAAGCATACGTCTTAAGTCGTAAGTCGTGTGCTTCGATTTTCCTTAGCTCGCTTCTTGATGAGTGCGCTAGATCGTGACCGACTTAAGATGAGTCGTAGGTCGCGAACGACTTAGTATAAGTCGTAAGTCAGATATGTCGATTCACCTTTCACTGTCCCAGGGCATAAATAGCTTAGGTCGTTCTCTCTTCTCCTTCACCTGTTTCATTTGTGCTTTAAGTCGTATCTGCCATTAACAAGATCTCAAGCTTCCAAAGGCGATTTCGACTCGATTTACCTCCAACCACTTCCAGTTACATCGCGTAAGCGTCTTCTCCCTTTTCCCAATCGCTGACCATTGCTATCGACCTTTCTCCATGAATTCTTCCCTCGGTCCTTGCGAATACTGCTGTGTAGGATATTCATGGAATTAAGGTGGCTTGATATGGATTGTAATGATTTGTGATCTGTGGTGGTTTTAGAAATAGGGTTGACGAAGAAGCTAACCGGTGAATGGGTTAACGGGTTGGATAGTTAAGGGTTAGGAGTTGGTCGGATATGTGGCTAACGAGTTAGGGATCAAACGAGTCAGGAGTCAGATGGACTAAATTCTGGATCGACTTATCACTTACAGCAACCAAGCTTTGAGTCGTAGCCGAGTTACGACTTACGACTTAGGGAATTGAAGTCCCCTTTTAATCCCCACGACTTATGACTTAGAGAATAGTTAACCCTGGCTCGTAGGAACCATTTGAGTCGTTCGCGACTTAGCACTTGTTCACTTTGCTTGAATGTGTGGTACGATTGGAGAGTTACGACTCAACTTGATTCATGGCATATCTTTTAGACCGTGAACGAATTAGGACTTAGGAAAATCTGCCCCACGCTAAGTTGTGATCGAGTTAGAACTTGAGCAAATTTCCCACTGCCTTGAATGCTAAGACTTGAGTTGTTTGAACTTTGGACTCTTGAATTTTGTTGCACTTTTTTATAGATTGTCAATAATTCTAACTGCCTGTTATAACATTTACAAAAAACTGGGACGAATATACTGCCACCGACTGCCCATATCGGATGACAGATTAGTTGATAAAGATTAAAATTAAATGAACTGTATGAGTGAAATGCTACACAATAACCAACTCAAATGAAGTATTAAAGCAGAATCGTAATGGTTAACTAAAACTGATTTGTCTGCATTGACACTGCACTTAAGCATTAACAAGTTTTGAAATCTCGTAATCGACTGATTGTCAGTTAGTTTAATTCCAGTTATACTTGATTTTTCTTATTTTCATTAGTTTTGTACAGCACTTTACACTTTTAGGAAACGTGCACCTTCACTTTTGAACATTCGGCTGATTGTGTAGAATGGCATCCCATCAAGAAGATTTGGAATTAGCTGGAGAAGCTTTTCCAATTGCTACCCCGCTGAACGATCCCCCGGAAAGGATTCCTACCACTCTGAGTCATAAAGTCTTCCGTCAACTATGCACCCAGTTTGGCATCGCTGAATCTGACGCTTTGCTCCCTGGAATAAATGACACTGCTGATAGGCCGCCCCACGGCTTCATCGCAGTGAACCGCCAAATGTGCTTGAGTGGAGCGATTCCCCCGTTTAATGACTGTCTCCGAGAACTTCTCCTTCGATTATCTATCTCCCCTTTTCAACTTCATCCTAATGGCTACGCCATCCTGCTGGGACTGTGTGTGCTTTTTAGGAGAATGCTGGACCGTTTCCCCAGTTTTGGAGAAATTTGCTTTCTATGCTCATTCACAAAGACCAAAGACCATCCCTCTATCACAGTTGTAAGGAGTGCCAGGAATCGTAAACTGATTATTGGTCTTCCCGAAAGCGTTCCTGGGTTTATGAGCCAGTTTTTCTTTGTTCGTTGTCCCTCGGGATTTTACGCCATTTGGAGAGTGGGAAGTACGATTATCTATCTTTTCCCTGTGTTTTTCTAAAATTCTTCGAAATCCGAATTGTCAAATGCTAACTTCTTTCTCTACTGTTTCAGCGCTTCCTCCCCCCTCTAGGGAACCTCGTCACAAGATTACCTTTGAGAGGCTTATGGCCGTGCCGGTTGAGGAGAGGAGTGTTCAATTTCTATTGAGAGATGAGTTCCTCCACGAATTTGGACTCTTACATCCTTCCCGTTCCACTCAGCCACATGAAGTCCCTGATTCTCCTGCTGAGGAGTCAGATGCCCCTGTTCCTGTTAGAGAACTTTTACAGAAAAATCTTACCGCTGAGACTTCATTGGTAAAGTGTTCTACTTCTTCCGCCATTGCTGGACCGTCCAGTAAGTTAGCACTTGCCCCGGATGTTGAAGAGGAGGAAAATCTTCACACTCTTGAAAAGACGGCTGAGGTGGAAGTTGAAAAAGAGAATTCTCCCCTGCACCATGGCGATGATACTTTTGATAGTCTAAGCGACATCATGATAACCTCTCAGGAGCTTTTTAAAGATGATGTTTCTAAAGTGGTCCCTCCTGTTGTCGAAGCAACTTCTTCTTTGCAACAAACCACAACGCCTTCCACACAACTTATTGCCATTTCTACACCCAAAAGTGGTTTGTAGTCTGATGCGCGTAGTTTGCACATCACACACACTTAGAATTTTGGCACTTATATGCACTTAGCTTCTTCAACTTGAGGATTTCTAAAACTGGTCTTTTTCTTCAATTTCAGGTTCTCTGATGGGGCAAAGCGGCTCTTACTACAACAAATTCCAGCGTTACGGAAGCCGTGAGGCTTATGACTTTAGGAGTTATATCGGTGCTGTGAAGGAAACTGATGAGGAGAGGGCTGCCAGAAAGGCTCACGAGAGGCGAGCTCATGAAGAGCGTCGCCGGAGAGAAGACGAGGAATACTATGGGAATAGGGACGAGCGACGTGACTCTTCCCGCAGAAGCGACGATCCTTATAAGAGGAAATCTTACGATGACAGGGGGAAGAGTCATACTTCCGATGAGTCCAGCAAACGGGTCAGACTTGACGAGAAAGATACATCTAATATCTTGGAAAAGACTACCGCTTCTATTCCTCCTAATACATCTTCCGGTTCCCCTGCCCTTAAGGAATCTGACATCCAGACAATCATTAATAGGCCACAGTACCAAGCTGGAGATGGTCCTCCCACACTCCAGAGCCGATTTCCGAATTGGTGTCTGAAAGGAGTGCGTTTTGATTTGGATTTGGTCCCCATTGATAAGCAGGCGATGTTGAAAAATGTCGATGCTGTGAAACTTGACATCGAAAGAATGTCTGGATGGCAGAAGCTGGTTGATGAACTTCAAAGGGTCAACCACATGAATCTTGAGGCGATGATGACCATGGAAAATGATAAGTCTGAGTGGGACAAATGGCGTAAGCAGCATGACGCGGAGATGAAAAGCATTAGCAATGGTTATGTGAAGCTTGAAGCTGAAGTTGAAAGACTTAAAAAAGAGCTCGCTACTTCTTCCACTTCTTATTCTCAGAAAGAAGAAATGCTTCAAAAACAAGTTCGAGACGCCCATGCTGCTCAGAGAGATATTGAGGTGAAACTCGAAGCAGAACAGCAGGTTACAAGAAAATACCGCGATGATGCCATCCAACTTCGAGAGAAAGTCAGCTCTCAAGACTTAGAAATTATAAGATTGCAATCTCAGCTACTGAAGGCTGAAAGAGAACGCGATGAAGTTCTTTCTGGTAAAGCTGCAGCCGAAGAATCCCATAAAGCGACCATAGCCACTGTTGACGCGACTCTGTTCGACTTTTATATGCATTGTGTCCTGGGGCGTGGGAGCCTTTCATTTTTTGGACCAGAATATGAAGTCACCTTAGCGGAAGTATGGGAGGCAATCATTGACTTATTTGGTGGTGCCGGATATTCTGAAACAGATCTTCAAGCTACCTACTTAAGTGAGAGCGATCGCGCTGCCCTTGCCAAAGGAAAAGAGCAGCTCATCCGAGTGCGGGCCGAGGCGACGGGAGAGAAGCTTCCTGAGAAAGAAACACCTCCTATTGCTCCTGCTTATACTTCGGCTTTAGCTCATGCGGATATTACTGGCTCTAGTTCTCATTCCACGCCTCCCGCTAAGGTTGACAAAGAAACTGTAACCACCCCTACAGAGGAAGAGGCAATGAAGGACTTCCAAGCTCGGGAGTTTGAGATTGATCTTGCTAAACCGGCTTCTCCAGGTAACTTTGACGATTCACGGTCTTCTTTTTTCTCGGAGAATACTGATTTTGATTTCTTTTATTATGCAGCAGTCGTGCTGGAAACTGCACCAATTCTTCCTTCTTCAGCTGTCGTTCCTCCTCCTTCTCAAGTTATATCTCTTCCAGCTTCTCAACCAGGTTCACAGGAAGAACCAATAGCAGCCCTTCAAGGTTTAGACGAACCACTTGCTTCCGAAGAACAGAAGGCAGAAGGTCTGGAAGATAGCGAGAAGACCCCGGAGCAGTCTTTTGATTATGACACAAAGCTTTCTACATTTCTTGCTCCGGGGAGTGAGTCTTCTTCCAAGAAGAAGGGGAAACGTGCAGTTTCGAAGAAAGGAAAGAAGAGTTCTTCTGCTGCTGGGGATGAAGCAGAGATTGATCCGGCTGAGTCTCTTTCTCCTTCTTCTCCGATACGGCCTACGAAGCTAATTACCAGGCCGGGTAAAAGCTCCAAGGGTGGGAAGAAGGGGAAATGAGTTTGATTTTGCATTTTCTGCTTTTTGTATTGACCGGGGATTGTGCGGATACCGGTCTCCGCTTCTTTTTGTAACCTGTTCAATGTAAAAAATTTCTCATAGTGTTGAAATAAATAGATATTTTTCTTGTACAAATCCTTGTGTATGTAGGAATACATCTGTTTTTCATTTGAAGTGTAGAGTAAACGATTCTTTCTATTTGTACAAACTTTTTGTCTGTATTTCAAGAACGCATTTACTCCACATCTTTATTACGTGATATTGCAATGAACTTGTGGTATGTTGCTTGTATATTACTTTTATTAATGTAACTGAATTGTATAATGTTGCCCCCATACCACAAGTATATTGTAATATTTCTTGCTTTCACAAGACCGATACTCTTATTTTAGAGAATAACTTTCCACTTTTTCAGGGAAGAATTATTCTGCTTTTAATAGAGTATATCTTGTCTTTGGAGAAATCTTTATTTTCTTTTTCTTCCTGAAGAACACTTCGACTTCTGGGAATGATCACTTTTATTTGTTTGAAAGTGAATTTTCCTGCACAGTGAAATGAGCTTCTGAAGAAGGTTTTGATTTTTGTGCCCCAGTAAAGGGTTTATTTTTGGTACTTCAAGCAAGGTGAAGTACGCCTCTGAAGAGGTCTTTTGGTCTCCGAAGAGAAGCGATTTTGGTCTCCGAAGAGAAGCAATTTTGGTCTCCGAAGAGAAGCAGTTTTGGTCTCCGAAGAGAAGCAGTTTTGGTCTCCGAAGAGAAGCAGTTTTGGCATTTCATCTCTGGTGAAGTGGGTCTCCGAAGAGAAGCATTTTGCACTTCTACACGGGTGAAATGTGCCTCCGAAAAGGGCTTTTTAGTATTTCATCACTGGTGAAGTGGGTCTCCGAAGAGAAGCATTTTGCACTTCTACACGGGTGAAATGTGCCTCCGAAAAGGGCTTTTGCCTCCGAAGATGGCTTGTGCCTCCGAAGAGGGCTTGTGCCTCCGAAGAGGGCTTGTGCCTCCGAAGAGGGCTTGTGCCTCCGAAGAGGGCTTGTGATTGCCTGGAAGTTACTTTCTCATGGTCGGAGGGGTCCACGGGACAGGCGTAAGTTGTTTGATTGGATGTTTGTTTGTACAAACGATCGCAATCAATTAACAAGGTGCCCCTTTGGTAGTCCCACCGATCTTTTTGATTGAGGAAAGCTCTCCATTTATTGGCGTGCCTCGTTAGAGGGCTTTGTTGACCCTTGGGAAGGAGCATCAGTTGGTTGGTGTGCCAGGAAGGTTGCGTCTTAGGGGCAAGTAGATCCATGGGATGGACACAAGCTGCCTGATCGGATGCATCACAATCAGTTAGCGAGGGTCTTATTCCTTCTGCTTGGGAAGGTATCCCTTTAGTGGATCTACCTGCTTTCCTGTTGAGAGGCATACCTCCCTTTGGCTGCTTCCATGTTTGCCCGCTCATGTTGTATCATCATCCGCCAATCTGCGATCCTTTATCATTGTTTCCAAGCGCGTGTTCCTTTCTTTTGCAAGTAAATTGCTTTATCCGAAGAAGTAGACTTCACTGTTGAATGACTCCACAGAGTAAATGCAAGTTATTTGGTTGGATGCCTCTTGATATCAACCATCGCAACCAGTTAACGAGGGCTTGACATAGTGGAGCCGTCAACTTTTTATGTGAAGTTCCTCTTGTATGGGATTTGAGTTTGAAATTTTTGTTGCTTGAAATTTGCTTTAATAAATGATTTGCAAGGCTCGCTTAGCTTTGCGATGGGTGAGCTTTGCTTTAATGACCTGCAGTGTTAGATCGATATTTTAGCAATACATTTAGAGTATTTACACATCGAAATATAACAGGCATTTTATAATAGAAAACACAATGCATAGTTTTTCATTATTGAGTCATGCTGATTTCTCAGCGGTTTACAATGCAGAAGTTATACATCTATCATTATCTTTACAAATTCAAGCAATGTAGTTAAGTAAAAATGAATGCTAGTTATTGTTGTTTCAGAATCTCCAAGCCGGATTTCCATTTGTGCTTGATTCATAGCTTTTGGATTTTTATGTCAGAGAAAGTGAGAGATGCCCCAGTCGCAGTTTTGTGGGTAATCAGTAGTCATCCCAACTTCTGCTTGCTGGGTATGGTCCCCCTGTGATAGCATTAATGACAAGCTTTTCTGAATCTTGCACTGCAGTGTTGTTGTGAGAATCGGATTGATGGGTAGGGTGTTGTTGATCCTGAGTGGATGAGGTTGGATCGACTCCGTTCCTTTTAACGTATTGTTGGAGTTTACCCTGCTCTAGCAATTCTTCAATCACCTTCTTTAATTGGCGACATTGGTCAGTGTCATGGCCAGGTTGATTGTGAAATCGGCAGAATTTTCCATTACGCTTTGCCCCTCTCGTCATCTCAGGTGGCTTAGGATACCTGACAACGTCCTTTGTTGCAAAAAAGATATTTCTTGGTGTATCAGTTAAAGGAGTAAAGTCCGAAGGATTAAAGCGGCGAGGTTTCTTTTCATTTCCCTGGCTTTTTCCTCCTTCATTCTCCCTTTTCTGACTTTCAGATTCTCTTTTCTTAGGTGGGACATTGTCATTATCAGTCTGGGCAGTAACCACTTTCGATGTTGCAGAAAGGCTTTCAAGGCGAATGAACTCATCGGCCTTTTTATAAAATTTATCAAGTGAGTTCGGTTCCTTCATCTTTAGCCATATCCCAAATTTACTCGATTTATCAATGGCTCGCATCAAATAAGTCAGGATCATGCGTGGTTCCGCATTTTCTACCTCGGCTAAAGCTATATTGAAACGGCTCAAGAAAGATTTGATTGATTCTCCGGGCGCTTGTTCAAGGTTAGACAATGACATTATATCCTTAGCTTTTGAAGCATACAATCTGAACTGTTCTTTAAACTTTTGCGTTAATTCGGAGAATTTATCTACAGACCGAACTGGAAGCTTTGTGAACCAAAGTAAAGCCACACCTTCTAGGTATACCGGAAAGTATCGACACTTGATCTCGTCTGACGCCCTTGCACCGGTCATATGCCAATCGTACTTGTAGAGGAAATGATTAGGGTCACTGGTTCCCCTATAGGCTTGGATAGTAGGAGGTGCAAATTTCCTTGGAAACTCCGCTCTTAGGATCCTTTCAGTAAACGGAGTTCTGCTTGGCGCAAATCCCCAGTCAGCCTCATCCTCTTCCCTTTGCATGCTCTCTTTCATGATGCGGCCAACCATTTCAGACAGGTACTCTTTATTGTTCAAAGACACCTCTGGGCAAGCATTAGTTCTTCCCTCGGAATTTTGCCCGGGCATATGCTCATGACAAGTTGGTTGCGGCATAGAACCATCAGCTTGGAAAGGTGGCATTTCAGGAAGAGTAGTTTGATGGTTTTCTGGTTGACGATTTGCCCCGAGCAGAGCAGTTAATCTATCCATCATCAAAGCGTTTTGAGCTTCAATTTGTTGGTATAATCCAGAAACTGCGTCATCCAATTCAGCCCTGGTGACTCCAACGGTTGGAGTTGCTTGGTCTGTTATTGGGGAAGCGGAAGTCCCTTCGTGAGCATTTCCGGATCTGATAGGTCTACCTCTTCTTCCAGGAGCCATTATTTTGGATCTGGTTTTTAAGAGAGGTTCTTTTTATGAATCTTTGCGAAGCAACGGTGGATGATCGCCTGAGTTCAACTCTCAATGAAAGCACCAAAATGTTAACGGTAAAAAGTGAACGCTAACACCCGGTGTGTGTAATAGGATTGTGAAAGCACCACCCGTTGGTACGGGAACAGAATATAAGCTGAAAATAACAGAAATGCAGTAAATGAACAACATATTTATAGTGGTTCGGCCCGTAATTGAGCCTACGTCCACTTTATAGCCTTTTATTGCTGATTCGATTACAATTTGATACAATATCCTTCAAAATACAATACAACTTGATCATGAAAACACTCTTGACTACTAGCTCGATCTTTGATGATGAAACTCGACGGATCCGTGTTGGGTGTTAGGAGCTTTTCTCGAAGATCGTTGTAGTGTCTCGAATGCTTGAAGATCTTTGATTGTTGAATGAGCGGAGGCTTCGACAGCGTAACGGCGCTTGGAGAAATGAATGGCCAAAAGTCCCCTCCAAGTTGGAAGTGATGGGGTATTTATAGGAGCTGATTTGGACTTAGGAAATTTCTCTAAGTCTTTAAGTCGTAGCCGACTTAGGGTAGGTCGGTGACGAGTTAAGGGATAGGGTTAGGTCGGTGACGAGTTAAGGGATAGGGTTAGGTCGGTTTGTTCTGGGCCCATCCTGTGGCTGTCTTTGACAAGTATTAAGTCGTAGCCGACTTATCAGACCTTAACTCGTAAGACCTTAACTCGTAAGACCTTAACTCGCAGCCTTTAAGTCGTAAACCCACTAAGTCGTAACCCGTTAGGTCGGAACCTTCTTAAGTCGGAGCATTTCATAACTCGGAATCTTCCTTAGGTCGTAGCCTTTAGGTCGCAACACTACTAGGTCGCGGAGTCTTTAGGTCGCAAGCTTCCTTAGGTCGCGACTTCCCTTAGGTCGTGACATTTCTGTAGCCTTAGGTCGCTGGGCAAGTTAAGTCATTGAGTCCTAGGTCGTAGACATCTTAGGTCGCAGACTCCTTAACTCGCAGGCACTTTAACTCGTACATTGTTAGGTTGTGATGTCCTCTTGAGTCGTAAGCCTGATGAGTCATAAGCCTGATGAGTCGTAAGCCTGATGAGTCGTACAGACCTGATGAGTCGTACAGACCTGATGAGTCGTAGAGCCTTTAACTTGCTGAGTAGTTAAGTCGGAAACCTCTTAACTCTTTAAGTCGTAGACTGTTAAGTCGTAACCCACTGTAGGTTTGAGTCTACTAACTCGTGAAGCTTTTAGGTCGTAAGTCGTCGAGTCCCCTTAGGTTTTAGGCTTTTTAACTCGTAAGTCGCTGCTAAAAGGGAGTTAACACTCCCCTCTCTGTCGCTGGAAAATAATTTCGGTGATGAGTGCACGCATCATCGACATTCATTTTCGAGTTTCAAAGTGGGAAGGTCATTGTAGTAGTTTTACTACAGGTCTATTTTGATAAACAACTAAAAATTTTAAAGTTTAAATATGATTGGATATAAAAGTTATGAGTGTATATATATATATATGTATGTATGTATATATTATTTTAAATGATTTGAAATGGAACCCGACATTTAGTTCTTAAATTTCTATGAATTAGAGATTTCAATTATTGAAATGGAATAAAATTTTAACTATTTAATAATTGAAACTTCTAAATGAAAATAAGAAATTATATGCTAAGTTATAACTGAAATATACGAGGAATTTGAAATTTGTAACTTGTAAACGAAAAGAATATGAAAATAAGAAATGATCATTATTGAACCTTTAGTTAATTAAAATAAGTAAGTCAAACTTGTGTAACTTTCAATTGCATTCTTAAAGACATATATATATATATATATATATAACTTACCAATTATAAAAGTGGAAATGTTAAAAGAATATGTAATGGAAATTTTTACAAGTAAACTTATGTAAGGGAAGTGTTTAATGAAATTTACTTTTATAAATATGAAATTTGATATGAAAATAGTTACAAACTTGAGTTAAAATTGTAATACTACTAATTAAATGAAATAGAAAATGAGTACTGTAAGTAAAGGATTTTTAACTTAAGGTAATATTGAAATTATTTATAATTAAAGTAAATAATAAATTGAATGTAATGCAATAAAAGAAATTGACATGATATGAATAAATGAAAATGAATTTTTGTACGTAATAAAGAAAAAATAAATGAAATAAACACTGAATGAATGAGTAGGAATAAAAATTTGTAAGAGATAAATGTAAGTTAAAGAAATAATCCTTGTATGAATGAAAAGAAAAAATAAAAACTGTAAATATTGTGAAAGAAATTTAATAAGAATAACTCAAGTACATTGTAAATTATTGTTTGTTTTGGTTTATGGGTTGTTTGGGATAAGATTCTTCTAATTGTTTAAGATGTATGAATAATCTATTGAGTTCATCTAAAACTGTTGAGTAAATGGTGCACTCAATAGTTTATTTGTCATTCTAGGCAGTTAAAAATTTCTGAACCCGAACAAGTCATTTGTTTGTTTGCTATGGATAGATAGTTGATTTTATTGATTTCATATGATGATTGTATGCTGTGATTGCAAGTGATTGTTGTTTTATATTGATTTGTTTGTTAGTGGTTGAAACAACTTTAAATATTTCATTTTATATAATTATTAACTCTTTTAGATTATATAAGTGAAATACAGGTTATAGAAGCAATTTCCATTGCTTTTGGTTTCGTAATTAAGCGTTGTTTGCCCGACAAATAGGTACGTTCTCGGATTATGGTTTTATAGCGATATTATATTATTTTTCCACTATTGGGATATATTGTTTTGGAAAATTTTGATATATATTATTATTATTGATATTATTATTTTATCCCGAGCCTCTCCGTAAAAAGGAGACTCTGGCAAAAAAATTCGTGAATTTTGGACTTAGAAAATTTTAAGAAATGTTTTTCCAAACTTTATTAATTAGAGTATAAAGGGATTTAATTGTTTATAATTTGATATATTTATTTAAACTATTTTATTTTGTAAATTAATTGATTATAATTTTAATATTTTGAATAAGATATATTGATTACCTGATTCCTTCTTTTCCCTTCTTTTTCCATTTCGGAGACGAAAAGTTTTGAGTGGGGGAGAGTGTAACGACCCGAAATGACTTTTTAATGTAACCAATAAGATGATAATTGATGGAATAACAAGATTGAAAGTTAAAGAAATGGATTTGTTGGAAATTTAATATATAATATCTGAATATACTGAAAATGAAATTAAAACTTTGAAATTGGAGGAATATGCAACATTAAATTGATATGCAGATTAGTTATAAAGGATTTTAAATCACTAAGTGACCCAAAATGATAGAAATTGTGATTTATTAAATTTGAATAAAAAAGTGACATAATTAATTTAATATTAATTTATTTAAGTAAGTGAAAATAGCCATTTTGGCCACTGGCTCGGATTTTGATGAAACCAGTTTCATCGATCCGTAACTGTGAATTATTGTAGGATTTCAAGTTTCGTAACGATCGGACTTATCGTTTGATCGTACGGGCTCGAAACGCCTAGAAATCAATTTAATTAAATCAATTGAAATCGATTTGAAATAAGCTAATTTCAACATAACTTCTTCATACGATGGAATTTGAACTTGAAACCTGTTCCATTGAATTTAAAAATATTGAAACCATCTATTTTGATATATGGGATGACCCATTTTCGTTCCAAAGGCAGAACGGGCTTTTCGGGACGTTTATCGTTCAGCGTGAATCAATCTGGTCCATTTTATTTTTTTTAGCTTTCTCTATAAATAACCTGTTATAAACCCTAGTGTTCCTCAACTCAGTTTGTCTGTACGTACAATTTCATTTGTTTCTCCTCTTTCCAATGGCAGACAAAACCCTAATTCCCAAATGCAATTTCAAATCAAATTCAAATCCAAAATTAAAACTTTTCAAACTATATCGAATTATATATCTTTTTGAAGCTCTCGATGAGCGTAATCTTCTGCAACCATTTGTTTTTCGATTTGACGCATCGTTTGTCCTGAAATTAAAGATAAACCTCGACCGTTCATAGGCCACGTGCTCGATCAACGGTAGATCTTCGTTGTTTGGGCGATCGGGAAGTTCTTGCGTGTAGAAGACGTCAAGGGGAGCACAACCATATGGTTGCTTGGGTCTAGAGGTGTCGGGTTTTGGCCAGAATCGATGGGGAAGGTGGCGTGGACGATCTTGACTCGGGGTATTTTGCGGCGCCGCGAATTGCCAGGGGAGGCGCCTCGGCCTGCTCTGTTCGACGGTGGTCGTGGATCTGGCCCAACTCAATCGAGGCGACGCGATTTTTAGCATGAAGTTGTGGCGGCTAATAGGGTTCGTGGATCAGGATGTTTGATCGCGTGATAGGGGTGTGCGTGTGGAAGGAGATATGGCTCGTTCTGATTGGTTTTTTTTATTTAAATTATTTAACTTCTAACGTGTATAATTTTTACGTACGAGGTTCGATTTACGCGCGGTTCGATCCGCTGGGATCGTATCGAAATCTCTGACATTTTGACGCTGGTTTGGACAAATTCGGAGACCGTTTGATTTTTGGGTTTAAATTGAATTTAAATTCAAAGGTGAGTGTTTTAACCCACTCACAACTTCTAAAGTTTATTATGTTAGTTAAATTAATTTATGATGTGATTAGAAATTTATTTATGACTGTTTGGTATATTTTAAATCATCATCTCGCTTAATTTGAATTTATTTGAATTAAATCGTTATTTAATTTATTATTGAATATAAATTGTCAGTTAAATACCTGTTATTGATTATCAGTTCTATATTGATATTTATTTATTGATGTGGATGATGTTTGTAATGGATGTTGATTGTTGATATTGGATGAATGGATGTTTTATTTTATATTGTTATAAACTGCAAGTTCACTATGGGTTGAAATGATACATACCCGAATGATCAATAGATTAAGGAAAAATCGTTATGGGTTGAAATGATAGACTCGAGCGATTTTATGGATTTTATTATTAATTCGGGATTGTAGTTTGAAATGATATATAATCGTAACATTTTAAATTATGGATTGAAATGATAAATATCCGTATCACTTGACCCTAGGGTAGAGAATTATATACGGACGCCGGATTGGTTAAATTTAAATGATTTTGAATCCTCAAATTTTGCATTGAGTTAAATGATATTTTTTAAATAAAATTTGGGTTATATAAATCAAATTTTTATCGAATTTCGAGTTTTATATTAAAATCGAATTGTTTTGAAAGATTTGTCGAAGGAATAAAATTGAAATTTTATAGTGAATTTGAAATATAAGTGAAGTTTATCAAAATTGAGTTATTAAAAATCGTTGATGTATAACTTTAAAATATATTGAAATTGGAGTAATTAAATTGATGTTTTAACATGGATTTAAGCGATATTGAATTTAATATTTATTTAGAATTCTGAATTGGAAAATTTGAAATTGGGTTTTGGGACATTGAAATGGTCAAAATGTGTTGAAATGAAATGAATAGTTTAATTTGATATAAATTCCAAATTCATGTTTTAATATAAACTGTTTTAAAAAAAATATTATTTCAAAATTTCTAATTATTAAGAATTTCAAAGTATTAAACTATGTTACCTATATTAATTATATTAAATCATTTTAACCTATTTAAACCATTTAATTTATTTAAACTAATTAACCTGTTTTAACTAATTTAAATCTAATTAATCAATTTTAAAGCTATTTAATCTATTTTAATTATATTTAATCTATTTTAAATCTATATTAACTATTTTCTTCTAAATTCCAAACTAAGTAAAATGGATGGGTTTATATTCAAATTCTTGATTTTTAAGTGAATATGGTTAATGATGTTATAACCTAAGTTGGGAATTAAATAACATATTTGGTTTAATATGATATTTTGAAATGAGAGTTTAACCTATTTTGGAAATATGACTTTTGAAAGGAAATATAAATTCGAACTACGATTTCAATGTGATAAAATTTCAGAAGTAAGAAATGATTTCGAAAGTGATATGATTTGAATTGAATATGATATTTTGATATCAATTATGAAATGATTTTGGAAATGTAAAAGAACCATCCGGTGTGTAATAAGCGATTGGTTGTTAAAGAGACCGGGATCGGATATTGTCATACTCTCTGCTAATACCGAAAACCACTTTGACAACTGTGTACGCGGTGGAGATTCCAGGATGAAGTAGGATGGTGGCAACGATCTTAAAGGTATATATGTGGACCTAACTCCCATGAGTTAGCTTAAGGTGGCTAAAACAGGAGCAATCGACGGGCTAAGTGAGGTCATTCCTCTGATCGGGTACATTCCGTCGATACTATATTCTGACTTTGCGATTGATTTGGTGGTCATCCCTTGATTTTTGATTTGGGAGTGTGTTCTGAGATGGGTGGTAGCAGCTGCTATGCGTTACCACCAGTCCGAAAGTGTAATTGGTATATCTACCCTGGCATTGCCTACACTACGCCATAGATTGCATACTGCAACACCCAAGAAGTGATGCAAGAAGTGCCAAAAAATGTTGATGTAGGCTAAAAAAGGGCAAAGGCAACACTTTCTCGGTGATGCATTTTGCCGCGTTGCCGCAGACCTCAAAGGCAACATTTTGACTAACTAAGGCAACATAAGAAATATTGTTGCAAAAAACCGTATTTGGGTCTATAGCAACATCCATAGGTGTCTGTAGCAACATTCCAAAATATTGCTATAGATATTAACTTTCTGAATTTGTGGGGCCCACAATGTAGAGCATATTTGATTTTTGTAGGGCCTACAATGTAGAGCATATTCATTTAAATGTATTTGTTAATGTACTATTTTATTTTTCATAGATTAAATAAATATTTGCTGAATAAAATAAATAACACAGAATTTAAATTCAAACAGAAATTTTATTTAACCAAATATTTATTACAATATTTGAATAGTACAAATTTCAAGCTCTCACTATATATATGTAATTGAAATTTCAATTACAGTACAATTTTGATCACATCACGATTCACATTTACATTTGACCTCACTACATATCACTCATTCACTCAACTCGTATTTTATCTTCAACTTCACTTCAAATTGAATCCAGCATATGAGCAATCTGCAAAAATAAATATTGACGCAGTAAAATTGAAAATAAAATATTTTTGCAGTATAAAATAAAATGTGAATTTTGCAATATATTTGCCTCAGTTATTTGGGTTGTTCGTCATCATTTAATTTTGAATTCATCATACACGAACAGCTTGTAACATACACAGTGTATCACTGTATATGCCACAAGGCCGTGCACATCATAAAACTGTCAAGCATAAAATTCAAATACAACCAAACAGTGCAGTGATGGATATGCAACCAAATGCCACTAAGTGAATATGATAACACAACACATCAAATGAAACAGTACCAGCATAAGCCAGAATGTACATGAAACAAATATGCAAACTGCCTCGAATGGTACAAGTTAAAGACTGCAACACTACGACAATTACAAGTGACAGTAGTGTGAAACTAAACCACAAAGAAGACAATGCAAATGCAACATGTAGGCTACAGCTCTGGCAAGAGATAAGCACGCATATACACCAGTATCAGACTCGAGTGCATATACAAGTATGCAACTGTGAAACTGGATCAAGCAAGTGCAGACTCAAGTGATACAAGTTCGAACAAAGCAAGCACAACCAGAGCTCAATACATGTGAACTCAACTAGACAGTTTTTTAAAAAGACATGAGCAATGCAAGTGAGACAAGGCTACGAGTTCAAAAGCAATACAGTATGAATCATATCAGTGAACATATATAAGCACTGAAACAAAGCGGCAAACTAGGCTAGCATAAATAAAAATACCAGACTACATGAAGCAGTTCAATATTCAAGCAATAACAGGTACAACATGCAGTGCAGTTTATCATAAACAAGATCAAGTGAACCAATGGCCAATATCAACTCAAATATTCCAGACCAAACCAACATGTACATGTTAGCATTTGAACACAAGTAATGAAACAACACATGTACCAGTGAAATAGAGTGATACCAAGTTATACAAGCAACTCAAACTCAACTGGACAGTGCCATCACAATGAACACAAAGACTCAATGCATATTGAAACACATGTCAGTTGAAAATATCATCACAATATCATCAGTGCCGAAGTTCAGTGATGTCGAAGATGGTAATATCAAAAATCAAGTTGAAGCCATAAGCAACTGACCGGAGTCAAAGGAAACAAAGATCGAAATCAACATCGAACAGTTCAGTAACGAAGCCGTGGCAATCAAGGAATCGAGCGAAGTCAAAATCAAAACCGTGTCAATCAAGTAAACCAAATTACTCAATTTGACAAATTCAGATAAATCATCAACATCAAAACATAATCAAATGGCCAAGACGAAGTCAAGCAAACTATCAGACGAACACAAAATTAGGAATTCGAATCTATATAAAAACCCAATCATCATCGGCTTTAAAATCCATCAAGTTCAAGTAAGCCAAAACAAGTAAAGCAAAAGGAGAAAATTACATACCAGAATCAAATTCGAACTTGATCGAATTGAAGTAGCCGAAGACAATTCAAAGAGCCAAACAATCGATCGTCAAGCAATCACGAAGAACAATCCACCTGATCGAAGTAATTAAAGTCGGCTTCTTCAATTTTAAACAAAGCCCTAATTTGCAAGCAAAGGAAAACAAGAACAAGCCCTAGCTTTTTTTCACAAGAAAGAGATACCAACAGCCGAAGAAATAAAAGTGTTTGAGTGAAACCCTAGCTTTTGCCACTTTTATTTTGCTTGCCGCGTTAAAAATTATTTCGACCCGCTTTTTTTTCAGCCCGCACTCATTTTTTATAATACTTTTATAAGTCTATAGCTACTGCAACATAGTGTTGATATCTATGCTAACATCCTGAAGCTAATGTTGTAATAGACAAAAATCAGCATAGCTATCGTTACATTGTAGCTAGCAACATCTTGTATTTTCGTTGCAATAGGCCATCTATGGCGTAGTGCTAGTTGTGTCATGTCACCTACCCTAACGCGCCTTCTACGAGTTTGGTTTGTACCATACCTATGGAGTGCCCTCTGAAGACGTCCAGTACGGGCGGGATTACGGTACTGTATAGACTATGGGAAATAACAATGTGTTAAGGGGGAAAATTTAACGCCTTAAAGACATATATATATATATATATATATAACTTACCAATTATAAAAGTGGAAATGTTAAAAGAATATGTAATGGAAATTTACAAGTAAACTTATGTAAGGGAAGTGTTTAATGAAATTTACTTTTATAAATATGAAATTTGATATGAAAATAGTTACAAACTTGAGTTAAAATTGTAATACTACTAATTAAATGAAATAGAAAATGAGTACTGTAAGTAAAGGATTTTGAACTTAAGGTAATATTGAAATTATTTATAATTAAAGTAAATAATAAAATGAATGTAATGCAATAAAAGAAATTGACAAGATATGAATAAATGAAAATAAATTTTTGTACGTAATAAAGGAAAAATAAATGAAATAAACATTAAATGAATGAGTAGGAATAAAATTTTGTAAGAGATAAATGTAAGTTAAAGAAATAATCCTTGTATGAATGAAATGAAAAAAATAAAAACTGTAAATATTGTGAAAGAAATTTAATAAGAATAACTCAAGCGATATTGAATTTGAATTTGAAATATATTGAAATTGGAGTAATTAAATTGATGTTTTAACATGGATTTAAGTGATATTAAATTTAATATTTATTTAGAATTCTAAATCGGAAAATTTGAAATTTGGTTTTGGGACATTGAAATGGTCAAAATGTGTTGAAATGAAATGAATAGTTTAATTTGATATAAATTCCAAACTCATGTTTTAATATAAACTATTTTAAA
Source organism: Allium fistulosum (assembly GCA_030737815.1). Lineage (NCBI taxonomy): Eukaryota > Viridiplantae > Streptophyta > Magnoliopsida > Asparagales > Amaryllidaceae > Allium > Allium fistulosum. The sequence goes on along the minus strand of CM060905.1, from coordinate 684,394,276 downwards.
AAAAATATTATTTCAAAATATCTAATTATTAAGAATTTCAAAGTATTAAACTATGTTAACCTATATTAATTATATTAAATCATTTTAACCTATTTAAACCATTTAATTTATTTAAACTAATTAACCTGTTTTAACTAATTTAAATCTAATTAATCTATTTTAAAGCTATTTAATCTATTTTAATTATATTTAATCTATTTTAAATCTATATTAACTATTTATAACTATTTAAAACTATTTTCTTTTAAATTCCAAACTAAGTAAAATGGATGGGTTTATATTCAAATTCTTGATTTTTAAGTGAATATGGTTAATGATGTTATAACCTAAGTTGGGAAATAAATAATATATTTGGTTTAATATGATATTTTGAAATGAGAGTTTAACCTATTTTGAAAATATGACTTTTGAAAGGAAATATAAATTCGAACTACGATTTCAATGTGATATAATTTCGGAAGTAAGAAATGATTTCGAAAGTGATATGATTTGAATTGAATATGATATTTTGATATCAATTATGAAATGATTTTGGAAATGTAAAAGAACCATCCTGTGTGTAATAAGCGCTTGATTGTTAAAGAGACCGAGATCGGATATTGTCATACTCTCTGCCAATACCGAAAACCACTTTGACAACTGTGTACGCGGTGGAGATTCCAGAATGAAGTAGGATGGTGGCGACGATCCTAAAGGTATATACGTGGACCTGACTCCCATGAGTTAACTTAAGGTGGCTAAAACAGGAGCAATCGACGGGCAAAGTGAGGTCATTCCACCGATCGGGCACATTCCTTCGATACTATATTCGGACTTTGCGATTGATTTGGTGGCCACCCCTCGATTTTTGATTTGGGAGTGTGTTCCGAGGTGGGCGGTAGTAGCTGCTATGCGTTACCACCAGTCCGGAAGTGTAATTGGTATATCTACCCTGGCATTGCCTAGTTGTGCCGTGTCACCTACCCTAGCATGCCTTCTACGAGTGTGTACTGTATAGACTATGGGAATAAAAACGTGTTAAGGGGGAAAATGTAATGCCTTAACGTTATTTCAATAGTTTATATTACTGTAGACGTATTATAATAGCATATTGTACTACATAGTAGATAGTTTAACGGATCCTTAGGATATGTGAATCCTGAACATCTCTTAAGTTACTGCACTCACGTTAGACACTGGATAAGAGATGTCAAACCCCGTAAACATCTCTGAAGCCGTTTACACTCATATTTATTTACCTTTGATTTAACTTATATAAGATCTTTTAGTTCTGACTCGAGTGTTTTGTCATTTCAATTCGCTCGGGTCAGCCTGAGCAATTCAGGATTTGAAGACCTTATTTCTGGAGGACGAAGGCGAAGATTTGTGCTACTATTATTTACTATATTTATTCCAATGCATTCATCTGTTCCGCTGCATTATTTATTTATCTCTGATATGTGTAACTCTGATTTTGTATTATATAAGTATAATCAAATGTTTTGTATACAGATTCATGAACTGTTATTTGATTATTATATTTTGTCATTCCGCTGTGAGATTCTGTTTTGTTTTTTTCTTCTCTGCTTTTTCTTATTCACCCCAATAACAATTCGCCCTTCTATACGGTTTGAGTCGGCATGCGTGTCTGCTTAAAACGTACAAAAAGGCGGGATGTTACATCCACTTATCCTTCTTGATTTGTAATAAGGATTTTCAAGCATCTGTTCCCCATCGGCCATATAAAAAACTTGTTTCTACTATTCAAAACATTCCTTTCCAAGAAATTAATAACTTTTCAAAATAATTAGTTTTTTAAAAAATACTGGTTTCATAAAAAAAATTTGCAAAATTCTTAAAAGTATTACTAGCCATTTAAACTTTTTAAAAGCCAAATTATGAATTTTTGAAAACCTAATGCTCTGATACCAAATGTTAATCGCAAAATTATGGATCTTAAGACTTAACTAAACACTAGCGGGGTAGGGGGTAAACAATGTTTTATAATTTTGATGAATTTTATTTTGATTATTTTAAGATTATACTTAATTAACATAGAATAAACAATCAAAGATTTAAATACAGATAAATATAAATTCAGTAAAATAAAAGTAGGGAATCAAAGAGATCACACCAAGGATTTTATATTGGTTTGGAGTTACCATACATCCAGTCTCTTACAATTGCTTATAAGATTTCTTTTCAAATGCCAATCTTTTAACATGCAGAAGAAAAACCTAATACAATCTCGATTTCAAGGCAATGAGACACATCCTTCAGATTTTCAAAGCTCTGGGTACACTCACTTGATTTGACTTGGGACACAAGCAAACCCACTTGGATTTTTGGGATACCAAGCACAACCAATTGATTTGAATTGGGACACAATCACACCCAATCAACTACAACTAGAGTTTTAATAGTTTTTACAAAGATAATGTTTAATCTTTGGTATAGTCTCTTGAACAACACTTTGAAATTTGATTAAGTGAGAGAGATAATTGAAATCAAAGAGTAAATAGTAGAGAATCAATACGATAAAGATTGAACTGATTCTGGTTCGAATTTCAAAAAATTTGAATTTATTTTCAATAGAAGTTTTGGCAGAGTAAGAGGAGAAAAGATAATAAGAAAGTATTTGTTAAAAATTCATTTTGGAAACCCCCTACAAATAGAGAATGTAACGACCCGTAATTTTCGATAATTAAAATTTAAATCAAATAAGATTTTGGAATTTAATATTGGAAGAAATAAAAAAATGATTTTTTTAATAAAAAACAATTAGAATGAAATTCAATAGTGTTAATTTAAGGTAATCGATGACTATTTAAATGTACTCTCAAGTGATTGAAATAATTGTAAAGTTAATTTGGTGATAAATTGAAATAAGGAAATGAATTAAATATTATATTAAAAAGGGAAATTATATGTAATTATGGGAATAGAATATAATCAGTGCTGTGTAAATAGTCATAACATTTGTTGTTGATAATAAACTTATAAATGTGATTAAATTAAGTAAAAGGTAACATTTGTCATTTATCACCTATTTATTTAATCCATTGAAATTAAATTGGAAATCAATTGCACTCAATCTAATTAATTATTACAGTTAATATGAAATAAAATGGTAACTTCAGAATATTGATATAATAAATGGTAAACTAATGTTAACTATGTCCATAAAGTAATAATTGATGGAGTGATAAGATGTAAATCGAAATAAATAAAGTTATTTGGATCTAAAATTTTAATTAATGAATTTATTTCAATTGAAATTGAACACTGTAATTAGTGCAATATTTAACATTGGATTTGACGTGGAAATTTATTTTAAAAGATTATAAATTACTAGGTAATCAAAAATGATAAAAATTGTTAGTTATAAAATTTGAATTTTAAAGGTGATTAAATTAATTTAATAATAATTTATTTAACTAACGTGTAAAATAGCCATTTTGGCCACTGTCTCGGATTTCGACAAAACCAGTTTCATTGGATCCGTAATAGTGAATTATTGTAGGATTTCAAGTTTCGTAGCGATCAAACTTGTTGTTTGATCGTGCAAGCTTGAAACGCGTAGAAATCAATTTAATGAATTCAATTAAAATAAGCTGATTTTAAAAACTAACTGCTGTATACAATGGAATTAGGACTAGAAACATGTTCCATTGAATTTAAAAATATCTAAAACATCTATTTTGATATATGGGATGATCCATTTTCATTTCGGAAGCGGAATGGGCTTTTCGGGTCGTTATTGTCGTCTCGAACCAATGCGATATATTCATTCATTCTATCGAGCCTTGTCCATATAAATAGACTCTATTTCTCAACCCTAGCGGTCTTTCAGTTTATTCTGTACGTACATTGTTAACGCTAAAAAGTGAACGATAACACCCGGTGTGTGTAATAGAATTGTGAAAGCACCACCCGTTGGTATGGGAACAGAATATAAGTTGAAAATAGCAGAAAAGCAGTAAATGAACAACAGATTTATAGTGGTTCGGCCCGTAATTGAGCCTACATCCACTTTATAGTCTTTTATTGCTGATTCGGTTACAATTTGATACAATATCCTTCAAAATACAATACAACTTGATCATGAAAGCACTCTTGACTACTAGCTCGATCTTTGATGATGAAACTCGACGGATCCGTGTTGGATGTAAGGAGTTCTTCTCGAAGATTGTTGTAGTGTCTCGAATGCTTGAAGATCTTTGATTGCTGAATGAGAGGAGACTTCGACAGCGTAACGGCGCTTGAAGAAATGAATGGCCAAAAGTCCCCTTCATGTTGGAAGTGTTGGGGTATTTATAGGAGCAGCTCTGAATCCTGGACAGAAAATTGGCTAAGTCATGAGTCGTGACCGACTTAAGGTAAGCAATAACTCGTAGCCGACTTAAGATAACTCATGGGCGCCATACTGGGTTCTTCTTGTGGCTCAGTTGAAGACAAGTGCTAACTCGTAGCCGACTTACCAGATAAAGGTAGCATAAGCACGGGCTTTAAGTCGTAAGGCCTCTTGAGTCGTAAGACCTCATGAGTCGTAAGACCTCATGAGTCGTAAGACCTCATGAGTCGTAAGACCTCATGAGTCTTAGAGCCTTTAAGTCGTAAGACCTCATGAGTCGTAAGACCTCATGAGTCGTAGAGCCTTTAAGTCGTAAGACCTCATGAGTCGTAAGACCTCATGAGTCGTAGAGCCTTTAAGTCATAAGGCCTCTTGAGTCGTAATAAGCTTATCTCGTTGAGTCATGAAGCTCTTAAGTCGTAGGCCTGCTAACTCGTTGAGTCGCGCATCCCTTAAGTCGTAGAAGACTTAACTCCTTGAGTCGTAAAGCCCTTAAGTCGTAGAAGACTTAACTCGTTGAGTCGTTTGGGCTATGAGTCGTATACTTCTTAAGTAGTTAGGTCGCAAGCTCCTTTAGGTCGCAAGCTTCTTTAGGTCGCAAGCTGCTAGGTCGCGAAGCTCTTGAGATAGTTGGGTCGTAGACTCCCTTAGGCCGTAGCTCCCTATCCCGGTAGGTCGTAAGTCGTTCAAGCCGTAGATTCCTTTTCAGCAACTAAGTCGTAAGTCGTTGAGTACACAGGTTTCAGGCTTTTTAACTCGTAAGTCGTTGCTAAAAGGGAGTTAACATTTGCCCCTCGAAGTATACGTCTTAAGTCGTAAGTCGTGTGCTTCGATTTCCTTAGCTCGTTTCTTGATGAGTGTGCTAGATCGCGATCAACTTAAGATGAGTCGTAGGTTGCGAACGACTTAGTATAAGTCGTAAGTCGGATGTGTCGATTCACCTTTCACTGTCCCAGGGCATAAATATCTTAGGTCGTTCCTTCTTCTCCTTCACCTGTTTCATTCCGTCATTTGCAAGCATTCAAGTTCTTCTCAGACAAACTCAATTACTCGATCGCCAGACATCTTCGATTTCGTATTGCGTAAGTGGATTCGATTGCTATTCATTCCTCGATTATCACCCAATTACGAATCCCATTTTCACCATCGACCCCCCTTTTCTTATGCCGTATTTCTCTGCAATTCTTATTTCAATTGATTACTGATGGGTTTGAGACGGCCTGTCCTGGCTTTGGACAGTCGGTCAGAACAAGACGATGGACAGCAGCATTTCAGTTTGATTGATTTGTGGTTTGTGATGGAATGACATTAGACCGGGTTTATGGTGATTTCGGGATGATTAAATGCGCTGAGGGAACGAGAGTCTTGGTTGGAGGAGAAGCTAATGGGTTAATGGGTTAAGGAGTTAGCGAATTGATGTATTAGGGAGAAGACGAACGACTTAAGGCCTTCGCGTTCTGAATAGAAATCTTGAGACCAAGTCCTAAATCATATACGACCTAAAGTAGGTCGTAGGTCGGTAACGACCTAAGACTTGACAATTTTTCATTGCCTTGAGACCTTTCTTATGCAGCACTCCTTAATAGATTGATGGCTTAACTTAACTCGTAGCTTGCCCTTAGGTCGTGGACGAGTTAGCACTTAAGGATCTAACTTGCGAGCACATCTGAATGACTAGGTCGTGGATGAGATAGCCCTTAACTCGTAACTCGCGAACCCATCCGAACGACTTAATAACTTGAACTCCATGACTTCGAATTCTTGGACTTGAATGATCTGACTTAAGAGAACATGCCTTGAACATCTTGACTTGCATAATACGACCTAAAAGCCCCGACTTATGATAGGTCGTTTAACGACTCAAGACTTAGATGATTTTGCACAGAAGTTTGCTGAACTCTTGAATTTGAACTGTGTTGTGTTACCTCTCACACTGTCTTGACTTTAATGCTAATAACCTGCTTAACACAACATTCACATAATACTGGGACGAATATACTGCCACTGACTGCCCACATCGAATGACAGATTAGCTGATAAAGAGAAAATTAAATTAAACGAACTATATGAGTGAAATGCTACACAATAACCAATTCAAGTGAAGTATTAAATCAAAATCGTAATGGTAAACTAAAACTGATTTGTCTGCATTAATACTGCACTTGAGTATTAACAAGTTCTGAAATCTCGTAATCGACTGATTGTCAGTTAGTTTAATTCCAGTTATACTTGTTTTTTCCTGTTTTCATTAGTTTTGCACAGCACTTCAAACTTTTAGGAAACGTGCACCTTCACTTTTGAACATTCAGCTGATTGTGTAGAATGGCATCTGATCAAGAAGACTTGGAACCAGCTGGAGAGGCTTTTCCAATTGCTACCCCTTTGAATGATCCCTCGGAAAGGACTCCTACCATCCTGAATCATAAAGTCTTCCGTCAACTATGCACCCAGTTTGGCATTGCTGAATCTGATGCTTTGCTCCCTGGAGTGAATGACACTGCTGATAGGCCGCCCCACGGCTTTGTCGCAGTGAACCGCCAAATGTGCTTGAGTGGAGCGATTCCCCCGTTTAATGACTGTCTTCGAGAACTTCTCCTTCGATTATCTATCTCCCCTTTTCAACTACACCCTAATGGCTATGCCATCCTGCTGGGACTGTGTGTGCTTTTTAGGAGAACGCTGGACCGCTTTCCCAGTTTTGGAGAAATTTGCTTACTGTGCTCATTTGCAAAGAACAAAGACCATCCCTCTATCACAGTTGTAAGGAGTGCCAGGAACCGTAAACTGATCATTGGTCTTCCCGAAAGCGTTCCTGGGTTTCTAAGCCAATTTTTCTTTGTTCGTTGTCCCCCGGGATTTTACACCATCTGGAGAGTGGGAAGTACGACCATCTATCTTTTCCTTGTGTTTTCTAAATTCTTCGAAGTCCAAATTGTCAAGTGTTAACTTCTTTTTCTATTGTTTCAGCGCTCCCTCCCCCCTCTAGGGAACCTCGTCACAAGACTACCTTTGAGAGGCTTATGGCCGTGCCGGTTGAGGAAAGGAGTGTTCAATTTCTATTGAAAGATGAGTTCCTCCATGAATTTGGACTCTTACATCCTTCCCGCTCCACTCATATTCATGAAATTTCTAGTTCTGATGCGGAAACGTTAGCTGCCTCAGGCTCTCGAGCAGAGGCCTCGAATGCCCCAGCTTATGTAGAAGAAATTGAATCAGAAGCACCCGTCATAGAGGCTGCTTTGATAAATTGTTCCGCATCCACTAATGTTGTAGGGTTAGTCAGCAAATCGGCACTTGCCCCAATTATCGAGGAGGAAGAGAATCCTCGAGTTTCTGAAAAATCAATTGATGTGGAAGTTGAGAAGGAGAATTCTGCTGAGCATCATAATGATGACACCTTCGATGACTTGAGTGACATAATGATAACTTCTCAAGAGCTTTTCAAGGATAATATTCCAAAGGCGAACTCTCCTGTCATTGAAGCGACTTCCTCTTTGAAACAGACCTCGACGCCTTCTACACCCGTCGTCTCCGTTCCAAAACAAAAAAGTGGTTTGTAGTTCGACGCACGCAGTTCGCACGCCGCACACACTTAGGATTTTTCTGCACTTATAAGCATTTACTCTTTCTTCCTGGAAATTTCTAAGCTTTACTTATTTTCCGTTTTTCAGATTCTCCGATGGGACGCTCCGGCTCATATTATGACTCATTTCAGCGCCATGGAGGCCGTGGATCCTATGACTTAAGGAAATATCTTGGTGACCAGAGAGAGACAGATGAGGAACGGGCCCAAAGGAAGGCTCAAGAAAAATGGGATTATGAGCAGCGGCAGAGAAGAAGAGACGCTGATCGATATGATTCTTCTTACAGAACTTACGATTCTCATAAGCGAAAGTCTTATGGTGACAAAGGAAAGACTCATATTACTGATGAATCGAGCAAACGGTCTAAGCCAAATGACGCGTCTACTATTTCTGAGAAGACTAACGCTCCCATTTCTTCTGACATTCCGGCCGGTTCTCCTCCTCTAAAGGAATCTGATATTCAAACCATCATTAACAGGCCACAATATCAAGTTAAAGACGGCCCTCCAACGCTTCAGAGCCGATTTCCGAATTGGTGTCTAAGAGGAGTCCGTTTTGACTTAGATTTGGTTCCCATTGATAAGCAGGCAATGCTGAGAAATGTCGATGCTGTCAAGCTTGATATTGATAGAATGTCTGGATGGCAGAAGTTGGTTGATGAACTTCAAAGGGTCAACCATTTTAACCTTGAGGCGATGATGACCATGGAGAACGATAAATCAGAATGGGACAAATGGCGTAAGCAGCATGATGCGGAGATGATGAGTATTGCAGACGACAATGCAAAGCTTGCATCTGAAGTTAAGCAGCTTAAGGAAAATCTCGCTTCTTCTTCTGCATCATATACTCAAAAAGAAGAAGTCTTTCAGAAGCAAGTGCGGGATGCACATGCTGCACAAAGAGATGTAGAAATGAAGCTTGCCGCCGAACAGCACGTTAATGAGAAGTATCGCACAGAAAACGCCGAACTGCGGGAAAAGGTCACCTCCCAGAACATGGAGATTGAGTTACTAAAGTCTCGACTTTCTAAAGCTGAGACAGCTCGTGATGAGGCTATTACTGGTAGGGTTGCTGCCGTTGCCGAAAAAGAAGCGGCTGAGCAATCACATGAGGCAACGAAAGCAAACATCAGTTCTACCTTATTCGACTTTTATTTACACTGCGTTCTGGGTCGTGGGAGCCTTGCTTTTCTGGGTCCAGATTATGAAATCACTCTGGCTGAAGTGTGGGAAGCCGCACTTGATATGTTTAAAGGTGCCGGCTATGATGAAGCAAAATATGAGGAAGCAAAATTTGAGGCTCGCTATCTTGATGATGAGGCTCGCGCCTCTCTTGTTAGAGGAAGGAACAGCTTGCTAAAGCACGGGCTGAATCACTGGGAGAAGAGTTTTCAAAAGAGGAAGCTCCTTTAACTGCTCCTGTTCATACTTCCACTTCGGCTGATGCAAACATTATGGATTCCAGCTCTCATCCTTCACATCCAGTTGTGACCACTCCTACAGAAGAAGAGGCAATGAAGGACTTTCAGGCTCGGGAATTTGAGATTGATCTCGCTAAACCGGCTTCTCCAGGTAACTTTGACGAGACGAATTCAGTGAATTGCTTATTCGATTCAACCGAGTTCGACGAACTTCTTACTTATTACTTAAGCTTTGACGATCCACTGTCTTCTTTTTCCTCGAAGAATACTGATTTTGATTTCTTTTATTATGCAGCGGACGTGCCGGAAACTGTACCATTTTCTCCTTCTTCAGCTGCCGTTCCTCCTCCTTCTCAAGTTACTCCTCTTCCAGCTTCCCAACCAGGCCCACAGGAAGAAAAGATAGCAGCCCTTCAAGGCTTGGACGAACCACCTGCTTCCGAGGAGCAGAAAGCAGAAGATCTGGAGGAGAGCGAGAAGACCCCGGAGCAGTCTTTTGACTACGACACAAAACTTTCTACATTTCTTACTCCGGGGAGTGAGTCTTCTTCCAAGAAGAAGGGGAAACGTGTGGTTTCGAAGAAAGGAAAGAAGAGTTCTTCTGCTGCTGGGGATGAAGCAGAGATCGATCCGGCTGAGTCTCTTTCTCCTTCTTCTCTGATACGGCCTACGAAGCTAATTACCAGGCCGGGTAAAAGCTCCAAGGGTGGGAAGAAGGAGAAATGAGTTTGATTTTGTCTTTTCTGCTTTTTGCATGCATTGAGCGGAGATTGTGCGGATACCGGTCTCCGCTTCTTTTTGTAACCTGTACAATGTAAAAATTTCTCATAGTGTTGAAATAAATAGATATTTTTCTTGTACAAATTCTTGTGTATGTAGGAATACATCTGTTTTTCATTTGAAGTGTAGAGTAAACGATTCTTTCTACTTGTACAAACTTTTTGTCTGTGTTTCAAGAACGCATTTATTCCACATCTTTATTACGTGATATTGCAATGAACTTGTGGTATGTCGCTTGTATATTACTTTTATTAATGTAACTGAATTGTATAATGTTGCCCCCATACCACAAGTATATTGTAATATTTCTTGCTTTCACAAGACCGATACTCTTATTTTAGAGAACAACTTTCTACTTTTTAAGGGAAGAATTATTCTGCTTTTAATAGAGTATATCTTGTCTTTGGAGAAATTTTTATTTTCTTTTTCTTCCTGAAGAACACTTCGACTTCTAGGAATGATCACTTTTATTTGTTTAAAAGTGAATTTTCCTGCACAGTGAAATGAGCTTCTGAAGAAGGTTTTGATTTTATGCCCCAGTAAAGGGTTTATTTTTGGTACTTCAAGCAAGGTGAAGTACGCCTCTGAAGAGGTCTTTTGGTCTCTGAAGAGAAGCAATTTTGGTCTCCGAAGAGAAGCAATTTTGGTCTCCGAAGAGAAGCAATTTTGGTCTCCGAGGAGAAGCAATTTTGGTCTCCGAAGAGAAGCTATTTTGGTCCCCGAAGAGAAGCAATTTTGGTCTCCGAGGAGAAGCAATTTTGGTCTCCGAAAAGAAGCTATTTTGGTCTCCGAAGAGAAGCAATTTTGGTCTCCGAAGAGAAGCAATTTTGGTATTTCATCTCTGGTGAAGTGGGTCTCCAAAGAGAAGCATTTTGCACTTCTACATGGGTGAAATGTGTCTCCAAAAAGGGCTTTTTAGCATTTCATCACAGGTGAAGTGGGTCTCCGAAGAGAAGCATTTGGCACTTCTACACGGGTGAAATGTGCCTCTGAAGAGGGCTTTTGCCTCCGAAGAGGGCTTGTGCCTCCGAAAAGGGCTTTTGATTTTGTGCTTCAAGCATGGTGAAGCGTGCCTCCGAAGATGGCTTGTGCCTCCAAAGAGGGCTTTTGATTGCCTGGAAGTTACTTTCTCATGGTCGGAGGGGTCCGCGGGGCAAGCGTAAGTTGCTTGATTGGATGTTTGTTTGTACAAACGATCGCAATCAATTAACAAGGTGCCCCTTCGATGGTCCCACCGATCTTTTTGATTGAGGAAAGCACTCCCATTTATTGGCGTGCCTCGTTAGAGGGCTTTGGTTGGTGTGCCAGGAAGGTTGCGTCTTAGGGGCAAGTAGATCCACGGGATGGACACAAGCTGCCTGATCGGATGCATCACAATCAGTTAGCGAGGGTCTTATTCCTTCTGCTTGGGAAGGTGTCCCTTTAGTGGATCTACCGACTTTCCTGTTGAGAGGCATACCTCCCTTTGGCTGCTTCCATGTTTGCCCGCTCATGTTGTATCATCATCTGCCAATCTACGATCCTTTATCATCGTTTCCAAGCGCGTCTTCCTTTCTTTTGCAAGTAAATTGCCTTATCCGAAGAAGTGGACTTCACTGTTGAATAACTTCATGGGACAAACGCGAGTTACCTAGCTGGATGTCTGTTCAAATTGACAATCACAACTGGTTAACGAAGGCTTGCCCCAGTGAAGTTCCCAACTTTTTATGTGAGGTTCTTCTTGTATAGGATTTGAATATGGAATTATTTGTTGCTTGGTATTTGCTTTAATAAATGATTTGTAAGGCTTGCTTAGCTTTGCGATGGGTGAGCTTTGCTTTAATGACCTGCAATATTAGATCGACATTTTAGCAATACATTTAGAGTATTTAAACATCGAAATATAACAGGCATTTTATAATAGAAAACACAGAATGCATAGTTTTTCATTATTCAGTCACACTGATTTCTCAGCGGTTTACAATGCGGAAGTTATACATCCATTATCATTTTTACAAATTCAAGCAATGCCGCTAAGTAAAAAACGGATGCTAGTTATTGTTGTTTCAAAATCTCCAAGCTGGATTTCCATTTGTGCCAGATTTGCAGCTTCGGATTTATATGCCAGAGAAAGTGAAAGATGCCCCAGTTGCAGTTTTGTGGACCATTAGTAGTCATCCCAACTTCTGCCTGCTGGGTGTGGACCTCTTGTGACAACATTAATGACAAGCTTTTCTGAATCTTGCGCTGTAGTGTTGTGGTGAGAATTAGATTGATGGGTAGGACATTGTTGATCCCGAGTGGATGAGGTTGGATCGACTCCGCTTCTCTTAACGTATTGTTGGAGTTTACCCTGCTCCAGTAATTCTTCAATCACATTCTTTAATTGGCGACATTGGTCAGTGTCATGGCCAGGTTGATTGTGAAATTGGCAGAATTTTTCATTACGCTTTGCACCTCTCGTCATCTCAGGTGGCTTAGGATACCTGACAACGTCCTTTGTTGCAAAAAAGATATTTCTTGGTGTATCAGTTAAAGGAGTATAATCCGAAGGATTAAAGCGGCGAGGTTTCTTTTCATTTCCCTGGCTCTTTCCTCTTTCATTCTCCCTTTTCTGACTTTCAGATTCTCTTTTATTAGATGGGACATTGTTATTATTAGCTTGGGCAGTAACCACTTTCGATGTCGTGGAAAGGCTTTCAAGGCGAATGAACTCGTCGGCCTTTTTATAAAATTTATCAAGTGAGTTCGGTTCTTTCATCTTTAGCCATATTCCAAATTTACTCGATTTATCAATGGCTCGCATCAAATAGGTCAGGATCATGCGTGGTTCCGCATTCTCTACTTCGGCTAAAGCTATATTGAAACGGCTCAAGAAAGATTTGATTGATTCCCCGGGCGCTTGTTCAAGATTAGACAGTGATATTATATCCTTAGCTTTTGAAGCATACAATTTGAACTGTTCTTTCAACTTTTGCGTTAAGTCGGAGAACTTATCTACAGACCGAACTGGAAGCTTTGTGAACCAAAGTAAAGCCACACCTTCCAGATATACTGGAAAGTATCGACACTTGATCTCGTCTGATGCTCTTGCACCGGTCATATGCCAATCGTATTTGTATAGGAAATGATTAGGGTCACTCGTTCCCCTATAGGCTTGGATAGTAGGAGGTGTAAATTTCCTTGGAAACTCCGCCCTTAGGATCCTTTCAGTAAACGGAGTTCTGCTTGGCGCAAATCCCCAGTCAGCCTCATCCTCTTCCTTTTGCATGCTCTCTTTCATGATGCGGCCAACCATTTCAGACAGGTACTCTTTATTGTTCAAAGACACCTCCGGGCAAGCATTAGTTCTTCCCTCGGAAGTTTGCCCGGGCATATGTTCACGACAAGTTGGTTGCGGCATAGAACCAGCAGCTTGGAAAGGTGGCATTTCAGGAAGGGTGGTTTGATGGTTTTCTGGGTGATGATTTGCCCCGAGCAGGGCAGTTATCCCATCCATCATCAAAGCGTTTTGAGTTTCAATTTGTTGGTATAATCCAGAAACTGCGTCATCCAATTCAGCCCTGGTGACTCCAAAGGTAGGAGTTGCTTGGTCTGCAGTTGGGGAGGCGGAAGTCCCTTCATGAGCATTTCCGGATCTGATAGGTCTACCTCTTCTTCCAGGAGCCATTATTTCGGATCTGGTTTTTAAGAGAGGTTCTTTTTATGAATCTTTGCGAAGCAACGGTGGATGATCGCCTGAGTTCAATTCTCAGTGAAAGCACCAAAATGTTAACGCTAAAAAGTGAACACTAACACCCGGTGTGTGTAATAGAATTGTGAAAGCACCACCCGTTGGTACGGGAACAGAATATAAGTCGAAAATAGCAGAAAAGCAGTAAATGAACAACAGATTTATAGTGGTTCGGCCCGTAATTGAGCCTACATCCACTTTATAGTCTTTTATTGCTGATTCGGTTACAATTTGATACAATATCCTTCAAAATACAATACAACTTGATCATGAAAGCACTCTTGACTACTAGCTCGATCTTTGATGATGAAACTCGACGGATCCGTGTTGGATGTAAGGAGTTCTTCTCGAAGATTGTTGTAGTGTCTCGAATGCTTGAAGATCTTTGATTGCTGAATGAGAGGAGACTTCGACAGCGTAACGGCGCTTGAAGAAATGAATGGCCAAAAGTCCCCTTCATGTTGGAAGTGTTGGGGTATTTATAGGAGCAGCTCTGAATCCTGGACAGAAAATTGGCTAAGTCATGAGTCGTGACCGACTTAAGGTAAGCAATAACTCGTAGCCGACTTAAGATAACTCATGGGCGCCATACTGGGTTCTTCTTGTGGCTCAGTTGAAGACAAGTGCTAACTCGTAGCCGACTTACCAGATAAAGGTAGCATAAGCACGGGCTTTAAGTCGTAAGGCCTCTTGAGTCGTAAGACCTCATGAGTCGTAAGACCTCATGAGTCGTAAGACCTCATGAGTCGTAAGACCTCATGAGTCTTAGAGCCTTTAAGTCGTAAGACCTCATGAGTCGTAAGACCTCATGAGTCGTAGAGCCTTTAAGTCGTAAGACCTCATGAGTCGTAAGACCTCATGAGTCATAGAGCCTTTAAGTCATAAGGCCTCTTGAGTCGTAATAAGCTTATCTCGTTGAGTCATGAAGCTCTTAAGTCGTAGGCCTGCTAACTCGTTGAGTCGCGCAGCCCTTAAGTCGTAGAAGACTTAACTCCTTGAGTCGTAAAGCCCTTAAGTCGTAGAAGACTTAACTCATTGAGTCGTTTGGGCTATGAGTCGTATACTTCTTAAGTAGTTAGGTCGCAAGCTCCTTTAGGTCGCAAGCTTCTTTAGGTCGCAAGCTGCTAGGTCGCGAAGCTCTTGAGATAGTTGGGTCGTAGACTCCCTTAGGCCGTAGCTCCCTATCCCGGTAGGTCATAAGTCGTTCAAGCCG
This sequence comes from Allium fistulosum, assembly GCA_030737815.1. NCBI lineage: Eukaryota > Viridiplantae > Streptophyta > Magnoliopsida > Asparagales > Amaryllidaceae > Allium > Allium fistulosum. Next base: position 684,379,234 of record CM060905.1, on the reverse strand, counting down.
TAGATTCCTTTTCAACAACTAAGTCGTAAGTCGTTGAGTACACAGGTTTCAGGCTTTTTAACTCGTAAGTCGTTGCTAAAAGGGAGTTAACATACATCAACTTCTTTCTATTCCTTTCTTCAATGGCAGAAACCAATTCCAATTCAAAACCCTAAATTCAATTTCCAAACAAATTTCAAAAATCAACCTCCTCAAAACCTTAACATATTATATATCATTGGAAAGCTCTCGTGAGTGTAATCCACTGTAGTGATTTGTTTTTCAATCTAGTTCACCGTTTGAATAGAAATCGAGGAAGAACCTTGGTCGTCCATATTGGGGTTTTCCGATTCAACGGTGGATCGTCGACCGTTTGACGATCGGAGAGTTGCGTTGGGAAGTGGACGTCGAGCAACACACATCCATGGGTTTGCATCATGTCGATGGGTCTCGAATTGGCTTGGAAATGGAGGTAAAGGCGGTGGCATTGGTGCTCTCCAGTGGTCGTGGGTGGCCGCGAGGTGATGGGTGGGGCGGCTTTGGTTGGTGAAGTCGAGGGCGAGCATGGATCTGGTCGTAGGCACGCGGATAGGCAGCGAAAATTGATGGAAGGTGGCGGCCGTAGTTCTTGAACGAGGCTAAACGAGATGATCGTGTATGTTGACGCGTGAGCTAGGGTTTTGCAGGTGATCTGAATTTACAATTCTGCCCTTCAATTTTATTTAAATTTAAATTGAAAATTTATCTTCTAACATCGATAGCTTCTTCATACGAGTTTGGATTTGGATGCAGTTTTTTGCATTGCAATCGTATTGAAATTCCGGATAGCATCGAACTGGTTTGGATGAATTATGAGACTGCTAGATTTTGGGCCTTTAATTGGATTTTAAATCGATTTGAAATCAAAGGTGAGTGTTTTAACCCACTCACGACTATTAAATTGTCTTATGTTAGTTAAATTAAATTTATGATGTGATTAGAAGTTGATTGATTGCTGTTTGATATATTTAAATTATCATTCCAGTTAAATCTGACTTTTATTGAGTTTAATTTCCATTTGATTTAACATTGAAGTTTAAATTGCCAATTAAAGACCTATTAATGATATTTAGTTAATTGTTGTTGTTTATTGATTGATTTGAATGATGATTGTGATGGATGTTTGATTGTTGATATTGGATGACTAGATGTTATATTTATATATTGTTATCACACTGCAAGTTCCCTTGGTTACTGTTAGGAAAATCACTATGGGTTTAAATTATACATACCCGAACGATCTATAGATTAGGAAAAATCGTTATGGGTCGAAATGATAGACTCGAGCGATTTTATGGATTTTGAATTTGATTCGAGATTGCGGGTTGAAATTATATATACCCGTAAATTTTAAATTATTGCAGGTTGAAATGATAGATATCTGTATCACTTGACCATAGGGTAGAAAATTATATACGGACACTGGATTGGTTAAATTAAATGATTTGAAATCCTAAATTTTTGAATTCGGTTAAATGATATTTTGAAATAAAATTCGACTTGTATAAACTGAATTATTTTCGAAAGTCCAAGCTTTAAATGTTGAAATTGGAATTCATTTAAATGAATTGTTTAAAGGATTTACATTGAAATTTTAAAGTTGAATTTGAAGTATAAAAGAGGTTTATCGAAATTGAATTATTGAAATGTTTGAATATTTAAACTTTATATCTACTAAATTTGAAGAAGTTTAAATTTATAGTTTAAACATAGATTTGAAATCGACATAGATTTAAATGGTTTTATTGGGAATTTGTATTAAAAGACAAAAATTGAGTTTGTAAATCTGAAAGCTGGATATGGTCCAGATTTGTTGAAATGGAAATAGTTTAAATTGATATTACTTTCAAATTAATTATTTTAATATAAACTATTTAAAAATATATTACTTTAAATTCAGATTTATTCAGATTTTCAAACCATTTTATATTAATCTATTAAGCTGTATTAAACCTATTTTAATCTATTTAATCTATTTTAAACTATTTTAAATTATTTTTAAACTATTTCAATCTATTTTAAACTATTTTAATCTATTTTAAATTATTTTAATCTAATTTAAATCTATTCTAAACATTTAAACTATTTTAAAGCATTTTAAATTATTTTAAAACTATTTTTTAAAAATTATTTTGAAACTATTAATAACTATCTAAACTATTTTCAAAAATTTAAACAGTGCATGGCTGAATAGTTTATATTTAAATCCTGTATTTAAAAGCGAATATGGTTAACTAATGTTATAACCTAAGTTGGGATTTGAAATTATATTTTCTAGTGAAATGACATATTTTGAGTAAATATGATTTTGAAATGAGGGTTTAACCTATTTTGAAAATATGATTTCGAAAGTGAATATGATTTCGAAAGTGATATTATTTTGAGAATATGATATTTTGATATCAATATGAAATGGTTTTGGAAATGTAAAAGAACCATCCGGTGTGTAATAAGCGTTTGGTTGTTAAAGAGACCGGGATCGGATATTGTCATACTCTCTGCCAATACCGAAAACCATTTTAACAACTGTGTACGTGGTGGAGATTCCAGAATGAAGTACGATGGTTTGGCGAACGATTCTGTATGAGGTATTAACGTAGCTTTGACCCCTCGGGTCAGCTTGATGTGGCTAAAATAGGAGCCATGTTGGGCCAAGTGAGGTCGCACCTCCGATCGGACACATTTCTTCGATACCATATTACTTTGCTATTTATTTGGTGGCCACCCCTCAATTTGATTTTGGGAGTGTATTCCGAGGTGGGCGGTGGTAGTTGCTATGCGTTACCACTAGTCCGGATCCGCAAAACGGTAGTATCCTACCTGGGCATTGCCTCACGTGCCTTGTCACATGCCTTATCGCATCCATTACGAGTTTGGTTTGTACCGTACCTATGGAGTGCTCCTTGAGTATCCCATTAGTTTGGTCAGGCTTACACTATCTGTATAGACTACATGAATATATAAAAATGTGTTAAGGGGGAGATGGGTAACTCCTTAACGCTATTTTAATACTTTACTTTATTGTAGAAACTATTATAATAGCGTATTGTACTATGTATGTAGATAGTTTAATAGATCCTTTGGAGATGTAATCCCGAACATCTCTTAAGTTATTGCACTCACGTTAGACACTGGATAGGAGATGTCAAACCCCGTAAACATTTCTGACGCCGTTACACTCATATTTATTTACTATTGATTTAACTTACATAAGATCTTTTAGTTCTCACTCGAGTGTTTTTTCTTTTCATTACGCTCGGGTCAGTCTGAGCTTTTCAGTGTATTGAAGACCTTACTTCTGGAGGATGAAGACGAAGATTTTGTACTATTTTTATTTATTATATTTATCCACTGCATCTTGTCTTTCCGCTGCATTATTTATTTATTCCTGCTGTATGTAATCTTATTTTTTATTGTAAAAGTGTAATCAAATGTTATTTGTAAAACAGCTTCATGAACTGTTTATTTGATTATTATATTTTGTCATTCCGCTGTGAGATTCTGTGTTTTATTTTTCTTTCTTTTCTTTCATTTCCTTATTTACCCCATAACAATCCTCCCTTTCGAATAGTTTGAGTCTGAGATGTGTGATTTATTGTCGATTTAAACCGTCCAAAAATGTGTGTCGTTACATTTGGTATCAAAGCGAGGTTTAGCAATAACCTTAGCTTTGTGGGGTCTGACTCATTAGAGATAGGGTAGTAATACCCTAGAATGAGTCGTTGAGTGTATATAAATGATAGAGCGTATTTGTTAGTGTTATAAAAAAAATTATACCGTGTTAATTTGTTATGTTTATTATTTATAGATTATGTTCGGTATATGGGATGCTATGGCATCGATAGGTATTTCTAAATACTTAATAGGGCAGACCAACACAATATTGTTTTTGAAATATAGGTAAATTTAAATAATTTTACCTAGTATTATATTTTGTATATAAAAGAATAATCTTTATAAATGGATATAGTTGTATATGATATGTTTGTTTGTTAGGAAGTGAAATTTTATAAATACTGGTTATAGGACAGAATTTACAAATAAAGTTAATATAAATTGGAAATTTGAGAACTTAAGTTCCAAGGGTTGAAATGGTTTTCAAAGGATTTTGGAATATAATAATAGTAGTATCTAGAAGTATTTTCGGATAAATATATTTTCAGTGTGATTTGAAAGAGATGCTTTAAAAGGGATTTTTTGTTAAAGGAAATTAGTTCCGTACTCCCCTCTCTGTCGTTGGAAAATAATTTCGATGATGAGTGCACGCATCGTCAACGTTCATTTTCGAGTTTCAAAGTGGGAAGGTCACTGTAGCGATTTTACTATGCATTTGTTTTGATAACAAATCTTAATTTTTCTAAATACGATTTAGATATATAAAAGATATGATTATATATCTTATTTTAAAATGATTTTAAAATGGAACCCAGTATTTAGTTTTAAGTTTCTGTAAATTAGTAGTTTCAATTATTATAATGAGTGAAATCATAACCATTTAATAGTTAGAATCTTCTAAAAGGGAAAATAATAAATTGGATGCTAAGTGATTAGTGGAATATACAAGAAATTGAAAATTTGTAACTTGTAGATATGAAAAATAAGAAAATGTAACTATTGAACATTTTGTTAACTAAAATGAATAAGATAAACTTAGGTAACATTCAATTACATTCTAAAAGACATATATATAACTTACCAAAATATTAAAAGTTGAAATGTTAATAAGAATATGTAATGGAATATTACACAAGTAAAACTTAAGTAACGAAAGTGTTCAATGGAATTATGTTTATAAATGAAGAATTAAGATGTACAAGAATGTTATAAGCTTAAGTTAATCATTTGAGATGCTAGTAATTAAATTTAATAGGAAAAAAGTGAATACTGAAAGTATATGATTATAAACTTAAGTTAATGATTGAAGTCATTTATAAATTAAAAGTGAATAGTAAAAGTGAATACTATATATGAAAGAAATAAATGTGAAAAGAAAAAGAATTAAAAATTTAAGTATGAGTTGCTTCACAAATGAATAATTATATAAAAGGAAATCAAAGTAAATAATAAATGTGAAGTAAACCAAAATAAAATGTATGTAATCCTTCAATAATGAATTCATTGATTATTTTAAATAACTGAATGGAAATAATTTATGTAAGTAATGAATGTAAATTAATGAAAATAAGCATTGTATGAATGAATGGAAATAAATAGAAAGTAAACAATGATGTGAAAGGATATTAATAAGAATAAATTTAAATAACACTTGAAATTCTTGGTTGTTTTGGCGTATTGGATGTTTGGAAAAGGATACTTCTAACTGTATAAAGATGTATAAATAATCTATTAAGTTTTATTTTAGACTATTGAGTGTATGGTATACTTAGTAGTTTATTTATCATCTTATATGATTAAAAGTTTCTGAACCTGAACAAACCATTTGTTTTGGTCGCTATGGATGTATGATGAATTGGTTGTATTGTTGTTTGCATATGATTATTTCATATTTTGGTTGTTGTGTTGTAAACTGAAACAACTAATATATTGCCTTTTTTTACATAATTCTAACTCTTCGGATGATATAAGTGAAATACAGGTTTATGGGAGCAATAACTACTGCTTTTGGTTTCATAAATAAAGCGTTGTTTGCCCGATAAATAAGTACGTTTTCGGATTATGGTTTTATAACGATATTATATTGTTTTCCCGTGGTTTGGGATATTTATTTTGAAATATAATATATATATGGTTATTATTGATATTATTATTTCTCCCGGACCTCTCCGTATAAAGGAGACTCTGCCCAAATTTTTCGTGAAATTAAGACTTAGAATTTTTTTGTGAAAGTGAGATATTTTCTAACTTTTATTTATTTGAATATGAAGATTTAATTGTTATTAATTTGTAGGTTTTATTTGAAATACTTAATTATGTAAATTAATTGTTTATAAATTTAATGCTTTGAATAAATTATATTAATCCCTTAAATCCCTTCTTTGCCTTTTCAAGGAAGAAAAGTTTGAATGGGGGAGAGTGTAACAACCCGTAATTTTCGATAATTAAAATATTATATTAAATAAGATTTTGGAATTTAATATTGGAAGAAATTAAAAAAAATTAAGATTTGTTAATAAGAAAACAATTAGAATGAAATTCAATAGTGTTAATTTAAGGTAATCGATGACTATTTGAATGTAATCTCAAGTAATTGAAATAATTGTAAAGTTAATTTGGTGATAAATTGAAATAAGGAAATGAATTAAATGTTATATTAAAAAGGGAAATTATATGTAATTAATGGGAATTGAATATAATTAGTGCTGTATAAATAGTCATAACATTTGTTATTGATAATAAACTTATAAATGTGATTAAATTAAGTAAAAGGTAACATTTGTCATTTATCACCTATTTACTTAATCCATTGAAATTAAATTGGAAATCAATTGCAATCAATCTAATTAATTATTGCAGTTAATATGAATTAAAATGATAACTATAGAATATTGATATAATAAATGGTAAACCAATGTTAACTATGTCCATAAAGTAATGGTTGATGGAATGATAAGATGTAAATCGAAATAAATGAAGTTATTTGGATTTAAAATTTTAATTATTGAATTTATTTCAATTGAAATTAAACACTGTAATTAGTGTAATATTTAACATTGAATTTAATGTGGAAATTTATTTTAAAAGATTATAAATTACTAGGTAATCTAAAATGATAAAAATTGTTAGTTATAAAATTTGAATTTTAAAGGTGATTAAATTAATTTAACAATAATTTATTTAATTAACGTGTAAAATAGCCATTTTGGCCACTGTCTCGGATTTCGACGAAACAAGTTTCATCGGATCCATAACAGTGAATTATTGTAGGATTTCAAGTTTCGTAGCGATCGAACTTGTTGTTTGATCGTGCAGGGTTGAAACGCGTAGAAATCAATTTAATGAATTCAATTGAAATAAGCTGATTTTAAAAGCTAACCGCTTAAACCATTGGAATTAGGCTTGAAACCTATTCCACTGAATTTAAAAATGTTGAAAACATCTATTTTGATATATGGGATGACTTATTTTTGTTTTGGAAGCGGAACGGACTTTTTGGGTCGTTATTGTCGTTCCGAACCAATGTGATATATTCGTTCATTCTATCGGGCCTTGTCCATATAAATTGACTTTGTTTATCAATCCTAGCGGTCTTTCAGTTTATTCTGTACTTACATCAACTTCTGTTTGTTCCTTTCTTCAATGGCAGAAACCAATTCCAATTCAAAATCCTAAATTCAATTTCTAAACCAATTTCAAAAATCAAACTCCTCAAAACCCTAACATATTATATATCTTTAGAAAGCTTTCGATGAGCGTAATCCACTGCAGTGGTTCATTTTTCAATCTGGTTCATTGTTTGACTAGAAATCGAGGAAGAACCTCGGCCGTCCACGTTGGGGTTTTCCGATCCAACGGTGGACGTCGACCGTTTGACAATCGGAGTGTTGCGTTGGGAAGAGGACGTCGAGCAGCACACATCCATGGGTTCACATCATGTTGAAAGGTCTTGAATTGGTTTAGAAATAGAGGTAAAGGCGGCGGCGATGGTGCTCTCTGGTGGTCGTGGGTGGCCACGAGGTGATGGGTGGGGTGGCTTGGGTTGGTGAAGTCGATGGCGAGCATGGATCTGGTCGTAGGCACGTGGATAGGCAGCGAGAATGATGGAAGGTGGTGGTCGTGGTTCCTGAATGAGGCTGAATGAGAAGATCGCATACGTTGACGCATGAGCTAGGGTTTTGCAGGTGATCTGAATTTACAATTCTGCCCTTCAATTTTATTTAAATTGAAAATTTATCTTCTAACATCGATAACTTCTTCATACGAGCTCGGATTTGAACGAGATTTCTTGCATTGCAATCGTATTGAAATTCCGGACAACATGGAACTAGTTTGGTCGAATTATGAGACTGTTAGATTTTAGGCCTTTAATTGGATTTTAAATCGATTTAAAATCAAAGGTGAGTGTTTTAACCCACTCACGACTACAAAATTGTCTTATGTTAGTTAAATTAAATTTATGATGTGATTAGAAGTTTATTGATTGATGTTTGATATATTAAATTGTCATTCCGGTTAAATCTGACTTTTATTGAGTTTAATTTCCATTTAATTTTATATTGAAGTTTAAATTGCAAATTAAAGACCTGTTAATGATATTCAGTTAATTGTTGTTGTTTATTGATTGATTTGAATAATGATTGTGATGGATGTTTGATTGTTGGTATTGGATGACTGGATGTTATATTTATATATTGTTATCACACTGCAAGTTCCGTTGGTTACTGTTAGGAAAAGCATTATGGGTTGAAATGATACATACCCGAACGATTTATAAACTAGGAAAAATCATTATGGGTCGAAATGATAGACTCGATAGATTTTATGGATTTTGAATTTAATTCGGGATTGCAAGTTGAAATGATATATACCCGTAAATTTTAAATTATTGTGGGTTGAAATGATAGATATCCGTTACACTTGACCATAGGGTAGAAATTATATATGGACATCGGATTGGTTAAATTAAATGATTTTAAATCCTAAATTTTTGTATTCAGTTAAATGATATTTTGAAATAAAATTCGACTTGTATAAACTGAATTATTTTCGAAAATCCAAGCTTTAAATATTGAAATTGGAATTGGTTTAAATAATTGTTTAAAGGATTTACATTGAATTTTTAAAGTTGAATTTGAAGTATGAATGAAGTTTATCGAAATTGAATTATTGAAATATTTGAATATTTAAACTTTGATATCTACTAAATTTGAAGTAGTTTAAATTTATAGTTTAAACATGGATTTGAAATCGACACAGATTTAAATGGTTTTATTGGGAATCTATATTGAAAGATAAAAATTGAGTTTGTTAATTTGAAAGCTAGATATGGTCCAGATTTGTTGAAATGGAAATAGTTTAATTTGATATTACTTTCAAATTAATTATTTTAATATAAACTATTTAAAAATATATTATTTTAAATTCAGATTTATTTAGATTTTCAAACCATTTTATATTAAACTATTAAGCTATATTAAACCTATTTTAATCTATTTTAAGCTATTTAATCTATTTTAAACTATTTAAACTATTTTAAACTATTTTTAAACTATTTTAACCTATTTTAAACAATTAAACTATTTAAACTATTTTAATCTATTTTAAACTATTTTAATCTATTAAATCTATTCTAAACATTTAAACTATTTTAAAACTATTTTTTTAAATTATTTGAAACTATTTATGACTATCTAAACTATTTTCCAAAATTCAAACCGTGCAAGGCTGAATGGTTTATATTTAAATCCTGGATTTAAAAGCAAATATGGTAAAATAATGTTATAACCTAAGTTGGGATTTGAAATGATATTTTCTGGTGAAATGACATATTTTGAGTAACTATGATGATTTTGAAATGAGGGTTTAACCTATTTTGAAAATATGATTTCGAAAGTGAATATGATTTCGAAAGTGATATGATTTTGAGAATTTGATATTTTGATATCAATATGAAATGGTTTTGGAAATGTAAAAGAACCATCTGGTATGTAATGAGTGTTTGGTTGTTTAAGAGATCGGGATCAGATATTGTCATACTCTTTGCCAATACCGAAAACCATTTTAACAAATATGTACGTAGTGGAGATTCTAGAATCAAGTAGGATGGTTTGGTGAACGATTCTGTATGAGGTATTAACGTAGCCCTGACCCCCTCGGGTCAGCTTGATGTGGCTAAAACAGGAGCCATGCCGAGCAAAGTGAGGTCGCACCTCCGATTAAACACATTTCTTCGATACCATATTACTTTGTGATTGATTTGATGGCCACCCCTTGATTTAATTTTGGGAGGGTGTTCCAAGGTGGGCGGTAGTAGCTGCTATGCATAACCACCAATCCGGATCGGCAAAACGGTAGTATCCTACCCTGGGCATTGCCTCGCGTGCGTTGTCACATGCCTTATCGCTCCCTTTACGAGTTTGGTTTGTACCGTACCTATGGAGTGCTCCCTGAGTATCCCATCAGTTTGGTAGGGGTTACAGTATCTGTATAGACTACATGAATATAAAAATGTGTTAAGGGGGATATGGGTAACGCCTTATGTAACGACCCACTATTTTGGACCATTCAAATCGACAATAAATCCACACATGTCAGACTTGAATAATTCAAAACAATAGATTGTTAATTTAAATTGGCAAAACTCAGCATATACAGAAAATAAAATAATCACAAACACAGAGTAATATAACAATAATGCAGCGGAAACAAAAGAATAGTAGTTCATGAAGCTACTATATATATATATATAACAGAGTTAAACAAGATACAACAGAAGTCTCGAATACAAAGATATCTCAATACAATAGTCAAATACAATATCTGAATACATCACTGGAATCAACTGGATAACTGATAGTAGAATCGATAGATAGCTCGATCTCCAAGCGAAGCTCCAACTCCAAAGGTGAGTCTCGAACACTGTATCACTCAGTCTGACCCGAGCGTAAAGCAAAACACAAAACACTCGAGTCAGGATTAACATTCTTATATCTATAAATCCAACTCAAGTGAAATAACAACTGAAATACAAGTAACTCCAAGGATGTTTGGGATAACCATCCTCTAAGGATCCGTTAAATTATCTACTACGTAGTAGTGTACGCTAAGTAGATAATGTCTATCAGTAATATAAAGTATCAAAATAGCGTTAAGGTGTTACCATAATCCCCCTTAACACATTTTTATAATGTCATAGTCTATACAGCACCGTAAGCCCCACCGTAAACTAGTGGTTATCAAAGGGTACCCCATAGGTATAACACAAAACAAATCGTAGTGGTCGCGAATAGGATAATCAGTATGACAAGGTACATGAGGCGATACCAACTAGGATACTAGTAGTTGCGTCATCCGGACTGATGTTGGGCATGGCAGCTACTACCCCAACACCGCGAAACAACACTCCCATAATCGAGGGGTGCACCCAAATCGAATCACAAAAGTAATAGATATGGTAACGAAGAAGTGTGTCCGCTAGAGGTGGCGAACCTCAATGGCCCGGCAGGGCTCCTGTTTTAGTCATGTCAGGGGTCATCCAAAATTGTTCTCTTTCTTCAGTCAACGCGTTCATCAAAACCATCCACTTCGTTCTGGATCAACACTCCGCATATATTAGTTATTAAAGTGGTTTCGACAGAGAGTATGTCCATATCTGATCCCAGTCTCTTTAATAACTACGTATTATTACACCGATGGTCATTAAATAAATTTTCAAATAGTTATATTTTAAAACCGACATATCATTGCCAATTCAAAACCCTATCAATACGATATCACTTTCACTTCAAATAAATCCATTTCCAAAATCATATCACTTTCCAAAATTATATCGCTTTCGAAATCATAAGTCTTTTAAAATCAAAACACTTTGGAAATCAAAACCTTGAAATTCATAACACTGTGAAATCATAGCTTGAAATCATAACATTTTGGAATCCTAACACTTTCCTCTTAAACAGTTTAAATATTAAAATTTGTATATATAGAAAAATAGTTTATACAATAAAATAGTTTATATAAAATAGTTATAAGTTAAAATAGTTTATAATAAAATAATTTATATTGAAAATGATTTATATTAAAATAATTTATATTAAAATTTATAAAATAAATATAAATAGTTTTAGATATAGTTTAAAATACTTTATATAAAAATAGCTTCCTCAAATTTCACAAATCGATTCACAAAAACTCGAATTCCAAAATTAAAATTTAATCAAATCTCAAATCATCAATTTCAACTCGATTCAGCTTCTCAATAAACCATTTCAAATTATCAATTTCAAATACATATTTGAACCACAAAATAAGCCATTTCAATTTCAATATATTTCAAAGCTTTAAATATTCACATTTCAAACTAAATTTGATAATTCCATTTATATCTCAATTAAATTTCATTACATTTTGTTTCTGAGATATTTCTTTAATCATTTCAATACTTCTAAATACGACTTCAATTTTGAAATTTAAATAAACAAAATATCCCATTTAAATTTTATAAGTTTGAAATATTCATTTAAGTCACTTTTAATCAAATTCAAGTTATAAAACATATCTTAAGATTTCAAATTTAATAGATTTCGAATCAAACTTATTTAAGTATAATTATTTAATAATTAAGAATTCCAAATCAATTTCAAATTTATCTTTCAACCTGAAACATTATAAACTCTATATTTGAAAATATAAATTTTACATAAATACTCAACATATATTTTTATATTGATTCAAATCAACTTTAATAAATCTTTAAAATCAATATTTATTAAAACCATATATTTCTTTTCAAAACAATAGAAATCATTTTTCAAAATATTTATATATATATACCAGTGGTGTCTATATATAATTTTCTGTCCTATGGTCTAGTGATACAGATATTTATCATTTCAATCCGAAATTTAGATTATATTCGGGAATATATCTTTTCGACCCGAAATCCCAAATTCAATTCAATTGAAAATCGCTTGGGTTTATCATTTCAACCCATAACGATTTTCTCCTATTCTACAGATCGTTCGGGTACGTATCATTTCAACCCATAGTGAATTCTATACTAACAAGGAACTTGCAGAGTGATAACAGATATGATAACAATATAACAACGGTAACAGGCATATATCATCAGTATAAATAACAGATAAGGGTGTCAGATGTCACAGGTGAACAGATACAGATGATGGCATATATATATATATATATATATATATATCAATATAAATAACAAATAATGGTGTCAGGAGTCACAGGTGAACAGATACAGATGATGGCATAGATATAGCAATATAAATAATTAACAGCAGCATATTTCAATTGTCGTTTCAATTGCAATCACATTTAATAAATATAAGAACGTTAATCGTGAGTGATTGCTCACCTTTTGAGGCTAGAGATGAACGAGACTGAGAGAGGTCACGAATCCAAGCACGAATTCCAGAACAAAGCACGATTGAATACAACTTTGATGAGCAGAGCTGATCGCTCGGAATCGACGAAATCGAATCAACTGGATTTATGAAGATCAATGGTGTAAGTGAACATATATATAACTATATATATAAATCATATTTTAAATTCCAAACGTAAAGTTTTACAAATATATACTGTACAGTACTACACTTAGAATTTAACAGATTCCCAAATCTGCTAAAAATTCCACAAATCTAACATTCAACAAAATTTCAAATATATACGTTTGACTGTAAAATGGCAAATAAATTTATACTCCACTCCTATTACGTTATAAAATAAAATATTATAAAATATATATTTAACAATCATTTATAAGCTAGTATAACATATGTGTTTTTATAAGTAACCAGACATATATACATTAATATACAAATACACGTAATAACTCGATATATATAAAGTTATATAAACCTAATTAGATAATATACAAACATACTTATATATGTAAGAGATCAAATCTTCTCAAGCAAAACAAATCAGCAAGTTATACCTTAACACAAAGTAGATACACTCTCAATAGACTTGCATATAAACTTATAGATCAGGTAACTAAACTTACATATATTTTGTATTTATATATATAACAACAACTTACTTTATAATAAACTATATACCATACGCCAAATCATTGAATAAACTAACATTTAATATATAAATAAGTATGTACACGATATATTTATAGATCAATATACAAAATAAGTAACAATTATATAATAGCTTAGTTAGATATATACATTTGATAACTGATTGTATGCACAAATCCAATAGTACTGCAAATATGACCTTTATACTTTATATACTTTATAACACCAGAATATTATAAAATACAGTATAGTATATATATATATACATATCACAGACTTAATACATATATATACGAACAAATACTATAAAATAAAAACTATTATAACTTATGTACATATCACAGATTAGAACTTCAAGGAGAAATATCAACAACAGACTATGTCCAATATATATTTATATATATACACCTACCCATCATGTAAGCGGCGAGATCGAACAAGCATGAGGACAGGTGGCCGGAAGGGATAGTAGAGGAACGATGAGGGAATGCACGAAGTGGAGGAGGGGGACTTGCGTGAAGGGCTTCGGCCATTGGGCTGCGTGAGCAGTGAGCTGCTGCACACGGTTGTTATGCCGCATGGTGGTGCTCAGGTAGGCGGCCAGAGGACCGGAGGTGGTGGGTGAAGTGATGAGGGAGAGCGTGTAGAAGGAATAGCAGGTGTAACGACCCGGAATTTTGGTCGTTAGATTTTGAACATTTAATTCATTTTAAATGTTGAATGTGAATTATAATTTGATTTGAAATAAGAATTTTTGGTTAAATCAATAAGATTTGTTACAATTTCAAATATGACTATTAAATTGGATTTGGATAAATAATAATTAAATATTTGAAAATTGGGAAATTTGTGAATCTAGGTGTATGGTTATAAAAATGGTTTCTAAGATTTATTTTAAGTTTATCTAGATTTAAATAATGATGTTAGTCTTTTGGATGAAATCAAAAGTTGATAAGTTAAATTTGTAAGTTTATATTAATTAAATAATGGGATTTAATATTATAATATTGAAATTAATCAGATTTTGGTTCAAAATGAGTCAGACTGATTTTTAATGTGATTATAAATTTTATATGATTTATTATTAAGTTGGTAAAATTATAAAAGTAAAATTTTTAGCGTTTTCGACGATTTTGAAAATCGCCCGATTTAATCGACGAGTTAAAATAGCCTTCCGGGGCACAGTCTTGGAACTCGGCGAAACTAGTTCCATTGGATCCTTAATAGTTAGTTATTATCGGATTTCAATTTTCGTAGCAATCGGAGTTGTCGTTTGACCATGGCAGCTCAAAATGCATAGAAATCGTTTTAACCGATTTAATTTAAAATTGATCGTTAAATTCCGTAACTCGCACATATGACCGAATTAGCCTATGAAACACATTCCATTGTGTTCGGAACGTGGGTAAAACCCTGGGAACGACAGTCGGCACGTGAGATTGGGAGTTCGTTTGTATAGGATGGTTAAAATTCTAGAATATTATTAAATAATATTAAATAATATATAAACTCGTTCCTTATCTCTAAACCCTAGTTTTCTTGTCGAGCCGCCGTGAGATTTTTAATGGCCGAATTTCATCATCATTCAACCCCAATTTCTGACCAATCCATCAATTCATTGCAAAAGTTTCCAACTAACAAATTATAGATCTCTCCGAGCTCGTCAAATCCAACGGTGGATTCTCCCCGACGTCGCCGTTTGAAGCCTGATATTGGTTCCGTTCATTCCGCGTTCGATCACGTTTTTCCACATGATGGTGAAGCCGAGCTCGGGCAGGTTGGGGCTGAAGGTAGGCGTCGGAGAGGGGCTTCCTTTGACGGGAGCTGATCAAATTTCCATTGAGTTTCGTGGCCGCGATTGGCAACCCTAGGCCGCGTGTGGATGGGTGCTACCTCGATCTGGAGTACGTACGCGAGTTGAGGAAGAAGACGACGTGCGGCCTGTACCTTTCCTTTGTAATGAACAGCTAGATTCATTCTGGTAAAAAAAAAAGAGAATTTTTGTTTAACAATTTATTCAAAGTTTAAAAATTTATATCTTCTACATACGTTATCGGAATTTGACGAAACAGGAAACGCCGGGATCGCAGCAACGAGTACTAAGCAGTGGAGCAATTCTGGAATCTTTTTGAGCAAGTGAAAAATTAGGTTAAATCGAACACCGTTCAATTTAATTTAAATTCGAACGCTCGTTAAAAATTCAAGGTGAGTAAATCTCACTCACATCTGGATGCTAGCCAATTTAAATAGTTAATATTTAAATAACTCTGTGATGGGTTGAATATAAATGTTGTTATCAGTCTGAAATGATATTTATATATTTGATGTGCTAATATCTGTGGATGCAGGGAAACAGGTTGGAGGGATCCAACTGGACTCCTCGCAATATAGTAATTATTTGAGGATTTATGATGCATTCTATGTATATACTATGATAGATAAATCTGGAATTAAATTGTACTGTGATATTGATGGATAAATCATAACTCCAGAATTTAATAAATGGATTAAATTGGGTTTTTAAGAAATAAATTGAATTGTTAAAATAAAGAGTTTAAAGGAATAAAAATTGAAATCTGTTTTGGATGAAGATTGGAAATTGGTAAATTTGGAAATATAAACGAAGAGGAAATTTATCAGTTGATAAATGTGAAAGTATAGAATTCTGGAGATAAATTCTATAGAAGTTATAAATTGTTTTAAATAACGACGGAGTTATTGATGGTGTTTTCCTGGAAATTAAAATATGTTTCCAATGAAGCTTTCCAAATATAAACTAGTAGTTTAAATGTATATAAAAATATTTTGAAATAAAATTTTTCACCATTGGGATTTTATTTATTTAATGCGTAAGTACTATTTTCTTTTAATAAATTCCCAAAAGTTTTATTTAAAAATATTTTAAACCTATACTTTGAAAGTGAATTTCCTGGAATGGAAAATGTGTTAAAATTCAAAAGGAGTTTATTTTTAAGCATGGAAAGAAAATTTATGTTATTTAAACATAAATTTGGGTTGTAATGGATCGGGCTGGATTTATAAGAAAGTTCTTTGGGATGTTTGAATGGAAGTGTGTTTCCTTGGGAAACCAAGTTCGTGTTTTAACAGATTTTATTTAAGTATAAGTTAAAGTTTAAACTTGATTAAAAGAGTGTTTTGAAATTATTGTTTTAAAGTAACTAATTAATAAATTTGCACCAGTAATTATTTACAAAAACATTTGAAATTTATTTTTACAAATGGAGTTATTTAAAGGCTAGTTTTGATTTAAGTTATTTGAAATTAGTATTAATCCCTTTAAACCTCTACTTTTAAATTTAGTTTAACTAAACCTTTATTTAAAAATCAAGTTTATATCTTTATAGCTAGTTTTATTTTACATATTTATATTTTTGAGTAAATAACTAGTAGTAAATTTACATATTTAAAGTATATTTCAGAATAAAATGTTTTAACTGTTAAATCTAAATTGTTTTGAACTTGATTATTTCCAAAGGGAATAAATGGTAAAGAATTTACCTTATAAAGGAAGAACTTTGGGAAATTGTTTCAAATGGGTTTGAAATTGGAAATGTCTCTATAAAGATAGTTGAGACTGATAAATAATGTGAGAAATTATTTATTGTGTGATGGCTGCTTGTGAATGTGAATTGATAGTTAAATCACCGACTATCAATAAGTGACAAATGCGCTGATCGTTTCGAAGAGACCGGGATCGAGATTTATTTCTCGAAAACCACTTCGATCCGATTTTGTACGTTTCGTGTGGAAACGAGTTGATATCGAAGATGGTGCAGTGAAGTGCAAGGGCTAGTCGCTACTAATCTTGAGGATATTTCCAAAATGGATGTAGTAGGAGTAGTGCCTTCGGTTCCGTTCGGACCCGGGACGGACTTGTATGGATGAATGCTTTCGGGACATCGTCAGGTGGACGATGGGCATTCTAAGTGAAGCGATCTGAAAAGGTAACGCTTAGCCTCAAGCTTCAACAACCGGGAATGACTGAAAATCAGGGGTTATGCAGCAAGGCTTCGTGGGTAGCCCCCACTTGAGAGTAAGGTCATCCCTGTCTAGATGTCCCTTTTATTTCGGCTTAGTGGTGCGGTTGCTGATCACAACCATGGGGTGATTTTATTTGGAATTACCCAGTAAGGGGTAGTTCCGGCCTTGTGTTATAAGGGACTCAGGGTGGGTCCTCGGTACGATGATCTAGGCCACGTACTGTGACAGGTGGTACCCCAGTGCCTAGTCATTAGATGGAAATCCATTCTCCCTACGTGCCTTGTACGGTATTTGTTTGTATTACCCATGATTGTGGCTAGTATGCTGGAATTTAATAGATGTAACAATTTCAGCTATTTGAATAAGTATTTGTATATAAACACTATTATAATATCAGAGGATTTGATAGAAAGTGTTTTGGCTATCGTAAGGTAAAAACCCGACATGTTTATTTGTGGCGTGGTCTTACGAGATGCCTTTGGTTTTCAAAAGGTTTTAAAAAAAACTTTAATAATCAGTTTGGATGTATTTCTCTTACGCTGGTATTCCAGACTAACTCGGGTGTTATTTCATTATAATGCTCAGGTCAGACCGAGTATATTTACAGGATAGGTTGCTATGGAGCAGGTGAGGAGCTGAAGTCGAGACGTATTCTTCGTACTTGTTTATATTCGCTGCTGTGTTTGTTTGATGTTGTCAGGCATGTATATGATGTTGTTGTGACATACTCTGATGATGTACTGTGTATATAACAGATATAGATTCATTTGTGTAAAGATCTATTCTTATATATTATATTTTGTTCCGCTGCGACTGTGAGATTCTGATTTTGTTTAGTTCTTTCTTTCTTCTATCTACTTTCTTATTCCTCTACAATCTGTCTTTTACGACGTTCGATCGTCGGCATATCATACTATTGAGTATTTGTGTCGATTTTCGAGAGTCGAGAAGGGTGGGTCGTCATACATGGTATCAGAGCATAGGTTGGCGACAACCTAGGCTTTGGTGGGGGAAATTACTCATTAGAAATAGAGTCAATTGTACTCTAGAATGAGTTGAGAGTAATAATAGCTATGAGAGCGTATTTGTTAGTGAATATAAAAATTGTTTTTCTACTGTGTTGACTTATCGGTTGAGTGTTTATGAATTCCGGTCGGTGCGGGAAGTACAACCATATCGATAGGGATTTCTAAACTCTTAAACAAGATAAACTGACATAGTATTGTTTTCAAAGTGGGTTAATGAAATAATTTTACCCAAAATTATATTTTGATATAAAATAAATGGTTTTCTAAATTACTATATATTTGGATGTTTGGTTGTAAATACTATAATCAAATAGAAATTTGAAATATGAACTGAAATTTGAAAAGATTTATAAGTAAATAAGAATTTAAATATTAAAATGGTTTATAACCAAATAGAATTAACTAAATATGATTTAAGTAAGAAAAAGTATAATTAAATTTGATTTAAACCAGAATTAAAATCCCGGAAATTATGAAAAGAGTTCTAAATGAATTTAAACAAAGGATTTGAGAATTTAAAATATTGGAAATGTTTGAAATGTTTTCCAAAACTTTTGAAGCAATAATGGAGTATGATTTTGGGAAATATTTTTGAATAGAAATTGTTTTGAAATGAATTTGTGGAAGTAAAGAAGTACTGAACTCACTTCAGTCGCTGGAAAATAATCCTGATGATGATGGCCACATCATTAGAATTCATTTTCGAGTTTCTAAAGTGATGGATTGCTTCCGTAATGGTTGGATATGACACTTGATTGGACTTGTTTGATATACGAGTTGTTTAACAATTTCAAAGGGAAATTTGTTTTGGTAAAACCAAGTGTTTTGGAATCCGGAGATTTGATTTGATATACCAAGTGGGTATGTATTATTTATGATTTCAAATTGGTTTTGAAATAAAATCCGGGCAATGGAATTCTGGAAATTCTATTTAAATAATGTGAATGGTTAAGGTGAATCAACTATGGAATTTATAAAGTGAAGTTGATTTAAATGAAAAAGGGAAAGGAACTCTTAATCATGGAATTGAGGTTTCACTTGAGTATATGGAAGTGAATAAAATATATTTGAATTTAACTCAGGATAAGATAGATAAATTGAAATTGGAATCGAACTAATTTGGATAAAGTTGTAATGGAAAATGATTATAATTATAAATTATGATTGAGTAAGGAAAATTTATACCCTAAGTTATTAAGTGCTATATATAATCTGGAATTGTGATTATAGAATGAAAATGACTCATATGAGCAATATAAGCTTTTAAATAAATAAGTTGTTGAACCTATGAATAGAGAAATGCATTGTGAAACCAAAAATAAAATGGTTGGTATCTTATGGAAAATCCAAATTTTACATCCTTAAATGAAATGTAAAATGAGATAAGGCAAAGAAGAATATATAATGTGAATGGACTTAAGTGAGTGAATAAGTTTTGAACTTATATATGGGGAAATAAAATTGAATCAAATTGGATTTAATTTAAATAAAGTAATTGAGTTGAATTTGGACTAAATTGAAATCGAGTTTCAGTTGGGTTATAAATAGTATTGAAGGGAATTAAATTCTTACTTAAATTTGTGAGGAAATGGAATGAATTTAAATTGGCTAAATAAAAATTTAGTGGGACTTGAAATAAATTTGGGTAAGAATTAAATTGAAAGAAAATTTGATTTAGTCGGAAGGATATTGAATGTATTAAAATTCTCACTCAACTAGAGTATGGTTTGAAGATGAATTTAGCATAAGCTAAATCTAATGAAATTCGACATATAAGGTAAATGAATTAATTATGATCTGAATATTGTCGAATGAAAGGAGGTTGGGTTAAAATGGTTATGGACCAAATTGCAAAATAAATTCAGTTTGGATATAGGATAATTGAAAATAGTTATGTTATTAATAAAATTCAGAAATGAATTGGGAAGGTGAATTTAAATTAAAATTGGATAGAGTAAGTAAACAAATTTGATTAAAATTTGTAAAAGGATTGAAATTTGATTGAATGAGGATCCAATTAAAATGGAAATAAAAATTGATACAAGAAGAAATGGAAATATTGTGAAATTGAAATAACTTAAGCAAATTGGAAAATGATTGTTGTTGAGCTTTATGAAATGATTTTTGAATGAAACTTGTTGGATAATGAATTGAAATGCAACAGAAGGGGTTTATATTA
Source organism: Allium fistulosum (assembly GCA_030737815.1). Lineage (NCBI taxonomy): Eukaryota > Viridiplantae > Streptophyta > Magnoliopsida > Asparagales > Amaryllidaceae > Allium > Allium fistulosum. The sequence continues at coordinate 684,358,331 of CM060905.1, read as the reverse complement.
ATAATGTAATGGAAATAAGAATGTTGGGTTGTGAATGATCCAGAAAGGAATAATCTTAATATAAATCTAAGTTGGAATTAGCTTAAATTGGTTATAAGCCTAAGAAATTGTTATTGGTTTGAATAACAACAAACTTGCATAAGAATTGGTCGTTTTGTTGTAAACGAAAGCGAATTGATTTAAAGAAGCAAATAAAGTTGGTTTTGGATTAATTGGATTTGTATAAAATGCAAGTGGATCATTAAGGAAATGCAAATGAATCAAATTGTAAATAAAATTTGATTGTGAATCAATTTGGAATTGGATTGAAGTAAATTAATGTAAGAAAATCATATGTTAACCATGTTGAAGTGAATTATGAATTATATGTAGTAAACTTGAATGTAAATCATTCGAGTGGATTAAAATGAAGTTTGGATTTGGTAGGAAATTCAAATGGTGTAGAAAGTTTGAGATTTCTTGTAAATTATGGTTTACATGTAAGATTATGCAAATTTGTTGTATATGCTATGTAATGGATGTGTTTAGCTAAGATAAATGTATGGAAGGTGGTTAAAAATCTCATATTATTGGAAACTAATGTGCTTGTTTGAGAAAGTACAGGTGCGGGAGGCAATCGATTGAGTTGGAGCGCGTAAATGCATAACTAATTAGCTGCTTGCTTATAAAATGCTTAAACAAGGTATGCCTACGCAATACAAATAGGAAATATGAACTATTTTTGTTTTGCCGACCGTGTGGGTCGATGTATATATAGTTATATCTATTGTGATATTGTAAAAAGGCTCTCCGCACAAAGGAGACGCTGTCAAAAAATTTCAAAAATTTTGGGAGTTAGAAAATTTTTTGGAAATTTTGGAGTTTGGGTTTATTAAGGAAGTTGTTTAGAAATAAAGTGTAAACAAACTTTTAAACTATAAAAGCAAATGGCTTTGGAATTGAGCTAAAGGGTTTTGGTGAGAGGAACGTAAGTTTTAACTAAGTAAGTTTGGGTAAGTATATGAGTTTAGTAGCAATTTTCTTACCTTAGCAAATTTCGGGGACGAAATTTTTATAAGGGGGGAGGAATGTAACGACCCGGAATTTTGGTCGTTAGATTTTGAACATTTAATTCATTTTAAATGTTGAATGTGAATTATAATTTGATTTGAAATAAGAATTTTTGGTTAAATCAATAAGATTTGTTATAATTTCAAATATGACTATTAAATTGGATTTGGATAAATAATAATTAAATATTTGAAAATTGGGAAATTTGTGAATCTAGGTGTATATGGTTATAAAAATGGTTTCTAAGATTTATTTTAAGTTTATCTAGATTTAAATAATGATGTTAGTCTTTTGGATGAAATCAAAAGTTGATAAGTTAAATTTGTAATTTTATATTAATTAAATAATGGGATTTAAAATTATAATATTGAAATTAATCAGATTTTGGTTCAAAATGAGTCAGAATGATTTTTAATGTGATTATAAATTTTATATGATTTATTATTAAGTTAGTAAAATTATAAAAGTAAAATTTTTAGCGTTTTCGACGATTTTGAAAATCGCCCTATTTAATCGACGAGTTAAAATAGCCTTCCGGGGCACAGTCTTGGAACTCAGCGAAACTTGTTCCATTGGATCCGTAATAGTTAGTTAATATCGGATTTCAATTTTCGTAGCAATCGGAGTTGTCGTTTGACCATGGCAGCTCAAAACGCATAGAAATCGTTTTAACTGATTTAATTTAAAATTGATCGTTAAATTCCGTAACTCGCACATATGACCGAATTAGCTTATGAAACACGTTCCATTGTGTTCGGAACGTGGGTAAAACCTTGGGAACGATAGTCGGCACGTGAGATTGGGAGTTCGTTTGTATAGGTTGGTTAAAATTCTAGAATATTATTAAATAATATTAAATAATATATAAACTCGTTCCTTATCTCTAAACCCTAGTTTTCTTGTCGAGCCACCGTGATATTTTTAATGGCCGAATTTCATCATCATTCAACCCCAATTTCTGACCAATCCATCAATTCATTGCAAAAGTTTCCAACTAACAAATTATAGATCTCTTCGAGCTCGTCAAATCCAACGGTGGATTCTCCCCGACGTCGCCGTTTGAAGCCTAATATTGGTTCTGTTCGTTCCGTGTTCGATCACGTTTTTCCATGTGATGGTGAAGCCGAGCTCGGGCAGGTTGGGGCTGAAGGTAGGCGTCGGAGAGGGGCTTCGTTTGACGGGAGCTGATCAAATTTCCGTTGAGTTTCGTGGCCGCGATTGGCAACCCTAGGCCGCGTGTGGATGGGTGTTGCCTCGACCTGGAGCACGTACGCTAGTTGAGGAAGAAGACGACATGCGGCCTGTTCCTTTCCTTTTTAATGAACGGCTAGATTCGTTCTGGTAAAAAAAGAGAATTTTTGTTTAACAATTTATTCAAAGTTTAAAAATTTATATCTTCTACATACGTTATCGAAATTTGACGAAACAGGAAATGCCGGGATCGCAGCAACTAGTACTAAGCAGTGGAGCAATTCTGGAATCTTTTTGAGCAAGTGAAAAATTAGGTTAAATCGAACACCGTTCGATTTAATTTAAATTCAAACGATCGTCAAAAATTCAAGGTGTGTAAATCTCACTCACATCTGGATGCTAGCCAATTTAAATAGTTAATATTTAAATAACTCCATGATGGGTTGAGTATAAATGTTGTTATCAGTCTGAAATGATATTTATATATTTGATGTGCTAATATCTGTGGATGCAGGGAAACAGGTTGGAGGGATCCAACTGGACTCCTCGCAATATAGTAATTATTTGAGGATTTATGATGCATTCTATGTATATACTATGATAGATAAATTTGGAATTAAATTGTACTGTGATATTGATGGATAAATCATAACTCCAGAATTTAATTATAAATGGATTAAATTGGGTTTTTAAGAAATAAATTGAATTGTTAAAATAAAGAGTTTAAAGGAATAAAAATTGAAATCTGTTTTGGATGAAGATTGGAAATTGGTAAATTTGGAAATATAAACGAAGAGGAAATTTATCAGTTGATAAATGTAAAAGTATAGAATTTTGGAGATAAATTCTATAGAAGTTATAAATTGTTTCAAATAACGATGGATTTATTGATGGTGTTTTCCTGGAAATTAAAATATGTTTCCAATGAAGCTTTCCAAATATAAACTAGCAGTTTAAATGTATATAAAAATATTTTGAAATAAAATTTTTCACCATTGGGATTTTATTTAGGTAATGCGTAAGTACTATTTTCTTTTAATAAATTCCCAAAAGTTTTATTTAAAAATATTTTAAACCTATACTTTGAAAGTGAATTTCCTGGAATGGAAAATGTGTTAAAATTCAAAAGGAGTTTATTTTTAAGCATGGAAAGGAAATTTATGTTATTTAAACATAAATTTGGGTTGTAATGGATCGGGTTGGATTTATAAGAAAGTTCTTTGGGATGTTTGAATGGAAGTGTGTTTCCCTGGGAAACCAAGTTCGTGTTTAACAGAATTTATTTAAGTACAAGTTAAAGTTTAAACTTGATTAAAAGAGTGTTTTGAAATTATTATTTTAAAATAACTAATTAATAAATTTGCAATAGTAATTATTTACAAAAACATTTGAAATTTATTTTTACAAATGGAGTTATTTAAAGGCTAGTTTTGATTTAAGTTATTTGAAATTAGTATTAATCCCTTTAAACCTCTACTTTTAAATTTAGTTTAACTAAACCTTTATTTAAAAATCAAGTTTATATCTTTATAGCTAGTTTTATTTTACATATTTGAAAATATATTTTTGAGTAAATAACTAGTAGTAAATTTACATATTTAAAGTATATTTCAGAATAAAATTTTTTAACTGTTAAATCTAAATTGTTTTGAACTTGATTATTTCCAAAGGGAATAAATGGTAAAGAATTTACCTTATAAAGGAAGAACTTTGGGAAATTGTTTCAAATGGGTTTGAAATTGGAAATGTCTCTATAAAGATAGTTGAGATTGATAAATAATGTGAGAAATTATTTATTGTGTGATGGCTGCTTGTGAATGTGAATTGATAGTTAAATCACCGACTATCAATATTGGACAAATGCGCTGATCGTTTCGAAGAGACCGGGATCGAGATTTATTTCTCGAAAACCACTTCGATCCGATTTTGTACGTTTCATGTGGAAACGAGTTGATATCGAAGATGGTGCAGTGAAGTGCAAGGGCTAATCGCTACTAATCCTGAGGATATTTCCAAAATGGATGTAGTAGGAGTAGTGCCTTCGGTTCCGTTCGGACCCGGGACGGACTTGTATGGATGAATGCTTTCGGGACATCGTCAGGTGGACGATGGGCATTCTAAGTGAAGCGATCTGAAAAGGTAACGCTTAGCCTCAAGCCTCAACAACCGGGAATGACTGAAAATCAAGGGTTATGCAGCAAGGCTTCGTGGGTAGCCCCCACTTGAGAGTAAGGTCATCCCTGTCTAGATGTCCCTTTTATTTCGGCTTAGTGGTGCGGTTGCTGATCACAACCATGGGGTGATTTTATTTGGAATTACCCAGTAAGGGGTAGTTCCGGCCTTGTGTTGCAAGGGACTTAGGGTGGGTCCTCGGTATGGTGATCTAGGCCACGTACTGTGACAGGTGGTACCCCAGTGCCTAGTCATTAGTTGGAAATCCATTCTCCCTACGTGCCTTGTACGGTATTTGTTTGTATTACCCACGATTGTGGCCAGTATGCTGGAATTTAATAGATGTAACAATTTCAGCTATTTGAATAAGTATTTGTATATAGACACTATTATAATATCAGAGGATTTGATAGAAAGTGTTCTGGCTATCATAAGGTAAAAACCCGACATGTTTATTTGTTGCGTGGTCTTACGAGATGCCTTTGTTTTTCAAAAGGTTTTTTTAAAACTTTAATAATCAGTTTGGATGTATTTCTCTTACGCTGGTATTCCAAACTGACTCGGGTGTTATTTCATTATAGTGCTCGGGTCAGACCGAGTATATTTACAGGATAGGTTGCTATGGAGCAGGTGAGGAGCTGAAGTTGAGACGTATTCTTTGTACTTGTTTATATCCGCTGCTGTGTTTGTTTGATGTTGTCAGGCATGTATATGATGTTGTTATGACATACTCTGATGATGTACTGTGTATATAACAGATATAGATTCATTTGTGTAAAGATCTATTCTTATATATTATATTTTGTTCCGCTGCGACTGTGAGATTCTGATTTTGTTTAGTTCTTTCTTCTTCTATCTACTTTCTTATTCCTCTACAATCTATCTTTTCCGGCATTCGATCGTCGGCATATCATATTGTTGAGTATTTTGTGTCGATTTTCGAGAGTCGAGAAGGGCGGGTCGTCATAGGAGGTGAGCTCGGTGATGGGTTTGACAAAAGGAGGAGGAATGGTTTGGGGCATGAGCAGTTCAGCTTCGGGCAAATAGGGCGCATGCATTACCTTCGAGCAAAAGGAATGTGACCTGGGAATACAAGTGGGATCTCGAAGCCAAAGAAGATTTGATAGAAGGCAGAGGAATTGTGAAAGATGAACGAGAAGGCACTGCTCTTTTTTTTTGTTAGATCTAAATGAAGAAAGGAACGAACAGAAAATAAATTGAAATAGTTGGGAATAGTAAGTGACAACATTAAATTAGTGGCTATACAGTTTTTTTTGCACGATGGGAATATTGAAAGTTATGATAATATAATTTCTTTATCAAAGCCCCAAAACGAAAGAACACAATGATGTTGGAACTTGGAACCGGTTGAAATGCTAATAGCCAAAGAATGAGTTGTCTACTTTATGATTCACATTCACTGTTATACATAATTAATTGAAAAGAAACGGTAGAATAGGAATAGGCTTAGAATTTTATCCGAGTTTGAATTTTGAAAGGCAATAGAAACAAAGATCACAGATACGGTACCGATATGGTTACCGGTTTCGCGGATTCCGTCGTGTACCGAGCTTCAAAACAGAATCGAATATACCGTAGAAAATCAGCACGACGAGACGCTCAAAATGATATACAGATATCAGTGGTATGATTGAATTATAAAAATTCGAATTTTCTACTAGCGGAAAATGCAGCAAAAACGCAGAAAAATAAGATCAACGGAGCTAAAGAAGTCCGAATTTGGAAAAACGAAAAATGACGTCTTAGTCAGAAGATGAATTAGAATTTTTCTATGTAAAAATATTCAGGTTTGGAAAATATTTTATTATCATCGATTTTAACTGATATAAATTGGAATAAAATTACACTAGAAAATAAACTTCCAAATTATCTGATGAAAATTTACCAGTTGCTATGATTAATTAGACGCATTCCAAATATCAAATTTTTATTTCAAAATTTTATCGTTTAAAATTTCACACAATTCCAACTAATTACGTTATTAAAACAGTTAAAATTTACGGGTCGTTACACTCTCCCCCACTCAAAACTTTTCATCCCCGAAAAGGAAGGAGGTAGGAGAATAGAAACAACTAGAAAAAAACGAATTGGAATACAAGTAAAACAATTAATTTAAACCATATAAATTTCAATTTAAATTAATTAATATTTAACAATTTGGTTAAATCCCTTTGAGTTCACTTAAGTTAAATCGATCTATCTATTTCTAAATTCATTATCTTATTATCTAGTCATCCTCAATTAACAATTTCTAGATCATCAATTTGTATAATCATTTATTGTACTCATATTTTATTCAAAAAATTTAATTCTTTTATTCCAAATTATTATTAAGTTTATTCCACTTAATATATCTTATTACATATATTTAAATCATATAAATTAATTTAAACCATATAAATTTCAATTTAAATTAATTTATATTCAATAATTGATTTAAATTTAAGGTTTTTCCATAAGTTGATCTAATTTCAATTTGTTAATTCTTTCAGAACAAAATTTTATTATATTCATCTCATTCAATTAACTTATTATTCTATCATCTTTATGAGCATTTTTTTATAATTAAAATCTAAGTGTATAATATTTATTATAAACACTCAAATTTTATTTATAAAATCATTTTATATTGTATATTATCCAATTACATTTTAACTTCTGAATAATTTAGGTAAGTTATATTGAAATGCAATTTAGTACTATACAAATAAAATTTCAAATTGAATTATTTCAAGTTTAAATATTTATCCAGAATTTAGCTTTATTTATAATTGAAAACATCCTTTAACATAATTTTAAGAATTAAATTTCTGTTTAATTTCAAACCCTTTAGAGATAATTATGTATATACTATATATATTAAATCAAATTAAATTCAAAATAATATACCCATATATATATATATATATATATATATATAAAAATCAAGTCATACTTAAGGAATTCAAATTAAAATATTTTTCCAAACAAAACCGTAGCAAAGCTACAGAATGGTTTCTCCACTTCGAAACTCGAAACTGAATGTCGATGATGCGGCCGCCATCACCGGAATTATTTTCCAGCGACAAAGAGAAGAGCACTGATTTCAACATTTTAAAATTCCTTGAAAACGATTTCTATTCGTAAATACTTTCAATAATATATACTTTTAAATTTTAAAACCAAAGTTCGAAATCATCGGAAACTAAATTCTCAAATTTCTGAATTAAATTCATTTCAAATTCCAAATCAATTTATAAACCCCATTTATAAATTCATTTAGAACAATAAATGATAATCAAATATTATCATTTCAAACAACCATTTTAATTAACTTATTAAATTCCAGAAAATTTTACTTATATTCTTATAATATAATAATACAAATTTATTTCATTTACCAAATTTGAAAATAATATTGTGTCAGTCTGCTCTGTTCAAGTGTTTTGGAAATCCTATCGATATCGCTGATCAGACGAATCGATCAAAAACCCAAATCAACATCGACAACTCAAACAACACAATATATAAAACATTTTAATGTTAATACAAAATTACACTCCCTCACTCGATGATACAAGAAGGAATTTCAAGGCAACGATAGAGATCCAAATTAAAGGGACTTAAATCAAAGAATTCAAATTCGAAGGTAGGCTCGATAGGGCGATAGGATGATTGAATTTCAAACATGAAGATGGATAAACTTATACAAATCGCGGGCAACCTTAACCGGGTCAACTGTGACTTCATAGATAAGATCGATGTAGAATTCTGAAGCAAATTGACATTCGATTACCAAAGGTAGAATTTGGTATAGCATAAGATAGCAGCATCGTAAATCGAAGATACAGAAATCTCCGGTGAATCAATGTTGTTGTAAAGGAGTTTCACCCATTTACAATCATTCAAAGGTTGGCGAGAACATCGATTTATTATAGAGATCATTCGAAGTGGAGTTATGGGATACTCTAGAATCAAAAGACGCGAATAGGGGAGACACGAATGGACTTCGGAACCGAAGGGAACGTTCCAAAATTCAAAGAAACCGAGTCAAAGAAGGAGGAATTCAATCTCGAACGAAAATGATTCTGTAATCAAATTTACTACATATGCTGAGGTTTGCCTTAAACCATAGCTCTGATACCAACTATAACGACCCACTATTTTGGACCATTCAAATCGACAATAAATCCACACATGTCAGACGTGAATAATTCGAAACAATAGATTGTTAATTTAAATTGGCAAAACTCAGCATATACAGTAAATAAAATAATCACAGATCACAGACACAGAGTAATATAACAATAATGCAGTGGAAACAAAAGAATAGTAGTTCATGAAGCTACTATATATATAATAGAGTTAAACAAGATACAACAGAAGTCTCGAATATAAAGATATCTCAATACAATGGTCAAATACAAGATCAGAATTCATCACAGGAATCAACTGGATAACTGATAGTAGAATCGATAGATAGCTGGATCTCCAAGCGAAGCTCCAACTCCAAAGGTGAGTCTCGAACACTGTATCACTCAATCTGACCCGAGCGTAAAGCAAAACACAAAACACTCGAGTCAGGATTAACATTCTTATATCTATAAATCCAACTCAAGTGAAATAACAACTAAAATACAAGTAACTCCAAGGATGTTTGGGATAACCATCCTCTAAGGATCCGTTAAACTATCTACTATGTAGTAGTGTACGCTAAGTAGATAATGCCTATCAGTAATATAAAGTATCAAAATAGCATTAAGGCGTTACCATAATCCCCCTTAACACATTTTTATAATGTCATAGTCTATACAGCACCGTAAGCCCCACCGTAAACTAGTGGTTATCAGAGGGTACCCCATAGGTATAACACAAAACAAATCGTAGTGGTCGCGAATAGGATAATCAGTATGACAAGGTACATGAGGCGATACCAACTAGGATACTAGTAGTTGCGTCATCCGGACTGATGTTGGGCATAGCAGCAACTACCCCAACACCACGAAACAACACTCCCATAATCGAGGGGTGCACCCAAATCGAATCACAAAAGTAATAGATATGGTAACGAAGAAGTGTGTCCGCTAGAGGTGGCGAACCTCAATGGCCCAGCAGGGCTCCTGTTTTAGTCATGTCAGGGGTCATCCAAAATTGTTCTCTTTCTTCAGTCAACGCGTTCATCAAAACCATCCACTTCGTTCTGGATCAACACTCCGCGTATATTAGTTATTAAAGTGGTTTTCGGTATCGACAAAGAGTATGTTCATATCTGATCTCGGTCTCTTTAATAACTACGTATTATTACACCGATGGTCATTTAATAAATTTTCAAATAGTTATATTTCAAAACTGACATATCATTGCCAATTCAAAACCCTATCAATACGATATCACTTTCACTTCAAATAAATCCATTTCCAAAATCATATCACTTTCCAAAATTATATCGCTTCCGAAATCATAAGTCTTTTAAAATCAAAACACTTTGGAAATCAAAACCTTGAAATTCATAACACTTTGAAATCATAGCTTGAAATCATAACATTTTGGAATCCTAACACTTTCCTCTTAAACAGTTTAGATATTAAAATTTGTATATATAGAAAAATAGTTTATACAATAAAATAGTTTATATAAAATAGTTATAAGTTAAAATAGTTTATAATAAAATAATTTATATTGAAAATGATTTATATTAAAATTTATAAAGTAAAATATAAATAGTTTTAGATATAGTTTAAAATACTTTATATAAAAATAGCTTCCTCAAATTTCACAAATCGATTCACATAAACTCGAATTCCAAAATTAAAATTTAATCAAATCTCAAATCATCAATTTCAACTCGATTCAGCTTCTCAATAAACCATTTCAAATTATCAATTTCAAATACATATTTGAACCACAAAATAAGCCATTTCAATTTCAATATATTTCAAAGCTTTAAATATTCACATTTCAAACTAAATTTGATAATTCCATTTATATCTCAATTAAATTTCATTACATTTTGTTTCTGAGATATTTCTTTAATCATTTCAATACATCTAAATACGACTTCAATTTAGAAATTTAAATAAACAAAATATTCCATTTAAATTTATATAAGTTTGAAATATTCATTTAAGTCACTTTTAATCAAATTCAAGTTATAAAACATATCTTAAGATTTCAAATTTAATAGATTTCGAATCAAACTTATTTAAGTATAATTATTTAATAATTAAGAATTCCAAATCAATTTCAAATTTATCTTTCAACCTGAAACATTATAAACTCTATATTTGAAAATATAAATTTTACATAAATACTCAACACATATTTTTATATTGATTCAAATCAACTTTAATAAATCTTTAAAATCAATATTTATTAAAACCATATATTTCTTTTCAAAACAATAGAAATCATTTTTCAAAATATTTATATATATAGACCAATGGTGTCTATATATAATTTTCTATCCTATGGTCTAGTGATACAGATATTTATCATTTCAATCCGTAATTTAGATTATATTCGGGTATATATCTTTTCAACCCAAAATCCCAAATTTAATTCAATTGAAAATCGCTTGGGTTTATCATTTCAACCCATAACGATTTTCTCCTATTCTACAGATCGTTCGGGTATGTATCATTTCAACCCATAGTGAATTCTATACTAACAGGGAACTTGCAGAGTGATAACAGATATGATAATTATATAACAACGGTAACAGGCATATATCATCAGTATAAATAATAGATAAGGGTGTCAGATGTCACAGGTGAACAGATACAGATGATGGCATATATATATATATATATCAATATAAATAACAGATAATGGTGTCAGGTGTCACAGGTGAACAGATACAGATGATGGCATAGATATAGCAATATAAATAACTAACAGCAGAATATTTCAATTGCCGTTTCAATTGCAATCACATTTAATAAATATAAGAACGTTAATCGTGAGTGATTGCTCACCTTTCGAGGCTAGAGATGAACGAGACTGAGAGAGGTCACGAATCCAAGCACGAATTCCAGAACAAAGCACGATTGAACACAACTTTGATGAGCAGAGCTGATCGGTCGGAATTGACGAAATCGAATCAACTGGATTTATGAAGATCAATGGTGTAAGTGAACATATATATAACTATATATATAAATCATATTTTAAATTCCAAACGTAAAGTTTTACAAATATATACTATACGGTACTACACTTAGAATTTAACAGATTTCCAAATCTGCTAAAAATTCCATAAATCTAACATTCAACAAAAATTCAAATATATACGTTTGACTGTAAAATGGCAAATAAATTTATACTCCTATTACGTTATAAAATAAAATATTATAAAATATATATTTAACAATCATTTATAAGCTAGTATAACATATGTGTTTTTATAAGTAACCAGACATATATACATTAATATACAATTACACGTAATAACTCGATATATATAAAGTTATATAAACCTAATTAGATAATATACAAACATACTTATATATGTAAGAGATCAAATCTTCTCAAGCAAAACAAATCGGCAAGTTATACCTTAACACAAAGTAGATACACTCTCAATAGACTTGCATATAAACTTACAGATCAGGTAACTACACTTACATATATTTTGTATTTATATATATAACAACAACTTACTTTATAATAAACTATATACCATATGCCAAATCATTGAATAAACTAACATTTAATATACAAATAAGTATGTACATGATATATTTATAGATCAATATACAAAACAAGTAACAATTATATAATAGCTTAGTTAGATATATACGTTTGATAACTGATTGTATGCACAAATCCAATAGTACTGCAAATATGACCTTTATACTTTATATACTTTATAACACCAGAATATTATAAAATACAGTATAGTATATATATATATACACATATCACAGACTTAATACATATATATACGAACAAATACTATAAAATAAAAACTATTATAACTTATGTACATATCACAGATTAGAACTTCAAGGGGAAATATCAACAACAGACTATGTCCAATATATATTTATATATACAAACCTACCCATCGTGTAAGCGGCGAGATCGAACAAGCATGAGGATAGGTGGCCGGAAGGGACAGTAGAGGAACGATGAGGGAAGGCACGAAGTGGAGGAGGGGGACTTGCGTGAAGGCCTTCGGCCATTGGGTTGCGTAAGCAGTGAGCTACTGCACACGGCTGTTGTGCCGCATGGTGGTGCTCAGGTAGGCGGCCAGAGGACCGGAGGTGGTGGGTGAAGTGATGAGGGAGAGCGTGTAAGGAATAGCAGGTGAGCTCGGTGATGGGTTTGACAAAAGGAGGAGGAATGATTTGGGGCACGAGCAGTTCAGCTTCGGGCAAATAGGGAAAAACGCATGCATTACCTTCAAGCAAAAGGAATGTGACCTGGGAAAACAAGTGGGATCTCGAAGCCAGAGAAGATTTGATAGAAGACAGAGGAATTGTGAAAGATGAACGAGAAGGCACTACTATTTTTTTTGTTAGATCTAAATGAAGAAAGGAACCAACAGAAAATAAATTGAAATAGTTGGGAATAGTAAGTGACAACATTAAATTAGTGGCTATACAGTTTTTTTTTGCACGATGGGAATATTGAAAGTTATGATAATTTCTTTATTAAAGCCCCAAAACGAAAGAACACAATGATGTTGGGACTTGGAACCGGTTGAAATGCTAATAGCCAAAGAATGAGTTGTCTACTTTATGATTCACATTCACTGTTATACATAATTGAAAAGAAACGGTAGAATAGGAATAGGCTTAGAATTTTATCCAGGTTTGAATTTTGAAAGGCAATAGAAACAAAGATCACAGATACGATACCGATATGGTTACCGGTTTCGTGGATTCCGTCGTGTACCGGGCTTCAAAACAGAATCGAATATACCGCAGAAAATCAGCACGACGAGACGCTCAAAATGGTATACAGATATCAGTGGTATGATTGAATTATAAAAATTCGAATTTTCTACTAGCGGAAAATGCAGCGAAAACACAGAAAAATAAGATCGACGGAGCTAAATAAGTCCGAATTTGGAAAAACAAAAAATGACATCTTAGTTAGAAGATGAATTAGAATTTTTCTATGTAAAAATATTCAGGTTGGAAAACATTTTATTATCATCGATTTTAACTGATATAAATTGGAATAAAATTACACTAGAAAATAAACTTCCAAATTATCTGATGAAAATTTACCAGTTGCTATGATTAATTAGACGCATTCCAAATATCAAATTTTTATTTCAAAATTTTATCGTTTAAAATTTCACACAATTCCAACTAATTACGTTATTAAAACAGTTAAAATTTACGGGTCGTTACACCTTAACGTTATTTTAATACTTTACTCTACTGTAGACACTATTAAAATAGCGTATTGTACTATGTATGTAGATAGTTTAACGGATCCTTAGGAGATGGAATCCCGAACATCTCTTAAGTTATTGCACTCACGTTAGAAACTGGATAGGAGATGTCAAACCCCGTAAACATCTCTGACGCCATTACACTTATATTTATTTGCTGTTGATTTTACTTACATAAGATCTTTTAGTTCCGACTCGAGCGTTTTGTCTATTCATTACGCTTGGGTCAGCCTGAGCTTTTCAGTGTATTGAAGACCTTATTTCTGGAGGATGAAGACGAAGATTTTGTACTATTTTTATTTATTATATTTATCCACTACATCTTGTCGTTCCGCTGCATTATTTATTTATTCCTACTATATGTACTGTGATTTTGTATTGTAAAGGTGTAATCAAATGTTATTTGTAAAATAGCTTCATGAACTGTTTATTTGATTATTATATTTTGTCATTCCACTGTAAGATTCTGTGTTTTGTTTTTCTTTCTTTTCTTTCATTTCCTTATTTACCCCATAACAATCCTCCCTTTTGAATGGTTTGAGTCTGACATGTGTGGTTTATTGCCAATTTAAACCATCCAAAAAGGTGGATCGTTAACAAATAGACATGTCCATTCGCGAAGAGTTATGATGAATATACACTTTATTTCAAATTTTAATTTTGAGAGTTGCGGCATATATGTCGACATACATGCCTAAATGTCGACATATCCTAGTATATTTTGAAAACTTGTTTATTTTAAATTTTTTTGAAAATCTAATGCTTTGTAAAATATTTTGATACTTTGTAAAATAGTTTAAACACAATTTATAAACATTTTAAACTTTAGAAAACTTTTATAAAATATTTTTAAATATATTTTGATTTAAAAGTAAATGGTAAGAAAAAGAGAATTGAGATCAAAAATTGCTACCAAGGACTTTAACAATATTCTATAACTTTATACACTGTACTAGTCTTGAAATCTTCATATCTTGATTTTTACACTCATGAATCTTCATGTCCAGTTCTTGAGTCTTTATACTATATAGTCTTCAACTCAAAACCTGTATAATATTTAGCACAATATACTATATAACTCGGCAAAATCATTAGTGTCCATATTTTATATAAACGTATATTTGTTATTAAGATTGTTATCATCAAAATCAACATTTGAGGTACTAACAGTTTATTCAAAGTATTCATCATTTCAGTTATGTGACTCAAAGTTGTAAATTCAGTTAGTGATTAATATCGAACAATTCAAATATTAACTTTCACGCACAACTTTGCTAGTCGTGTGACATTTTAGCTGCATTTATCACTTACACATCCTTTTTGATAAAATCTAGTTTTACTTATTATAAGCGGTACCCAGTAGTAACGATTATTTACACCAATTCTCTTCATCAAAACTATATCACAATAGGATTATGAAATTTGGTTTTGGTCAATATTCCAATATTATCTACATTCAAATTGGTTGGTCCATAAACAAAGTCTTTGGTTTACTAATAACATTTATTATTAACCGTACTAGCTAGAGATTTTCAATTTTAGTAGACTACAGTTGACCGTGATACTAAACCCATATAACTAAGGAGATGAATTCTCTATTAAATAGTGTTTCACTTCCAATGCTTCAACTCAGACCCAACTATAGTCGTTCAATGGATGACATGCCATGACTTAGTTATAATCAAAGTGGAGTGTTCACATTGAAGTTCCATGGTATTCTTAAGTCGAGAGAACTATGTAACATTGTCACTTCGAGATTCTCTATTTGACCTTAGTTGTATTAACCAATAGAAAACTCTCGATTGAGCCATTCCGTAATTATCCAATAACTATCAATATGTAACACCCTGTGCCCCAACAGCTATGAGTAATACACTACCTATTTGAAGAGCATTACACACTATAGCCACAATACTGTTATCCCGTCTCGAAAAATCTTGAGTAGAAACCTTTAAAATAATATCTTATTTTTAATTTGGTAAATTTCTCATTATTACAACATATTGTAATTACTATCACATAACATATGACTTATGGTTTTCCAATTTAATATACTTTAAATTAATTGTTTAGTTAATTATATCATAATATAAAAAGTATATAATAGAAACAAAACACATTTTATTTTTGAACAAGATTGGTTATAAAGATAAATATATGTAACAAGTTACGTTATTTCCCGTAAAGCATACCCCCAACTCTATTAATATGTATAAAGAAATATGTGGCTAAATAAATAAAACGCGTGAGACTTAATGAAGTATACATTGGATGTACATAAAAAAATATGATATCATGAGTTATACTCATCTCCCTTAAATAGTTGAAACATATACAGTTTTTTTTAATTATGAATTAAAAATAATAATGCTTTCCATCATTTATAATACATGTATAGTACCTAATCTAGCTATGATTATTGAGCAACCTCAAGCCATGGAATATTTAAGATGATGTTTAAATATGCCTAGATAAGAAAGAATGTTATGTAACTTTGTTAAGAAACCTTAAAGGTTACATAACCCCACTTATGATATCAAGAAAATGATAAGTTTAGGGTATCTGATGTACTTCATGATTTGTTGAGCAACCTCATGGTCATGAACATGATTATGAGTATAGCAAAAAGTGTATTTGGAGTTATATACAAGATTATTAAAGTGTTACCTACTATTTATGGGGATTAAAATTTATTTAGCAACCTCAAGATTGTAGTAACATGATAAAAGAATCCTCACATCTACTGAAGGAATTTGGGAAATTTATGTATCCCTTTAAGGTTTTTAAGAGATGCAGTATTCGGTAGGAGGCTTATTATATAAATATAAAATAAAAATCTAATAAGGATATGAATAAATGTAATTTTATCTAATTTACTTTAATGAATTTGTGTAGACAAATTGCTACCATAAAGGTGTTTTCCGCAAAGAACACACTAACTGGTGCAAACTATAAAGACTAGCTAAGAAACATCAAGATAGCACTCACATATGAAATGCTCTAGTATATTGTTATCAATGAGACATTAGCTAAACCAAATAAGGATCCCATACTTGAAATATTAAAGCTTACGAAGATGATCGATGGACTATGAAGTTCTGCACTTTTATGTGCTGCAACGACCCGTGATTCTGAACTCTTCGTATTTAAATATCTGGATTATTAATACTTGAATCTAAGTTAAGTATGATTAAATTGGATTTATAACCTTGTTAAGCTCCTTTTAAATATTAAATCATGATCGAAATACTTTTTTTATGTGTTTATAAAAATAAATAGTTTGAAGAAATATCGATAATGTGACCAAACCTCGTTTTAATGATAAACGACTTTTTACTCGATATAAGTTGAACTTTTTGGGCTTGCCTAATATATTAATGTGTAACTAATTGGCTAAAAAATATTTTGGGGTTTATGGCTAACTAATTTCATATGATGATGTCATGGATGATGTCATAGAAAATATGTGATATCCCGGGAATTTGGACAGTATCAATTTAATAATCTGCATAGGAAATTAAATTGATTTGATGATCTTTGTTAATAAATTTGAATAAATTTAATAATCTAATTAAAATAAATATTTAATTAGTGATTTATCTTTTAAAAGTTTAATAAAATATTTTCTATTTATAATATATATGTATAATTGTATATATTGTAAATAGATGAGTTGGTTTGAATTTAACAAATGAAATTATGTTTTCAAATTTCTAATATATTTTGGGTAATTTGGAAATCATGATTTAATTTAATATTAAGCTTTTTAATAAATAACTATATAGTTTTAAAATACATAATATAAATGTTTAATTGTTTAAAAATGGATTTTAGCTTAAGTTCAAATTTAAATAAAAGGTTTATTTTATTTCTTTTCAAATATTATTTGATATATATGATTTAAAAATAGAAGTAATTTATAATCTCTTTTATAAATTATTTAAAATAGTCAAATTTGATATTTTCAAATAATAATTATAATACTTTGTTTTTATAAATATGAATAGACTTTAATAAAATAGAATGGTTATTTTAAATATAAATGGTAGTTATATATGCATATATATAACTTGATTTTTATTTGGATTTAAAATATGAAATTGGATTTATAATAGAAATTAAAAGAATAAACATTTTTAAAAATATTTGAATAAGCTTTTAATTTTATATAATTTGTTTATTTACATTTTCTTTAAAAGAGAAATGCATATATACATTTAGGTAAGTATTTATAAATAGCAAACTAATATAAAAGCTTTTATTCACATTTAAAAATAAATAAAAATATGTATTAAATACTTATAAGACAAATGTCACCATATTAAGGCTTAATAAAACATGTGTTAAACAATAGATTAAACAACATGACAAATGTCATCTTTAATTTTATTTTATTTTTCTTTTATTTTGGTAAATCACAATTTCTACTTATATAAACAATGCTTTCTCTTTCCATCCTTTTCTTTTTCAAAAACTAAGAAACTTCAGCTGAAATATAATCTCAAAACAGATCTGTAACCCATTTTCTTTTCTATCCTCTTCAATTCAAAAACCAAGAAGAACTCAAATAATCTCTCTAAAAACCAAATCTGGAAACAATCTTTAGTCTGCAAAGCTCTTCTTAAATCTGAAATCAAAACACTCCTCAAAACAAAAATGCAAATCAAAACCTGGAAACCATTTTCTTCAATCTGAAACAAAATCCTCTAAACAAATCTGTAATTAACCCTCCTCAATCCGAAGTAAATCAAAGAGCTTGAATACTTTTCTTCAATCTGGAATCAAAATTCAAAGCCTGTAAATCAAATCTTTCAAACCAGAGAATCCTATCCCCTGCAAATCATGTTCAAATCAAATCAGAGCCTGCATTTCTTTTCCAGAGTGCATGCATTTTTAAAAAGCAAAGAAGAATCAAAAGCATGCAGATTAATAACTCAAGTTTTAAAGCAATAGAGTTCAGTTTTCAAAAAGGGTTTTCAAAGCTTTTCAAAAATATAGAGGCTCTGTCTTCATTCTATATCTGGTGAGTAACTTTAAAATTTAAAATAAAATTTGAATTGCATGCTAGTATGGTTGGATATAGATGAGTGTATTGCATAAGGGAATGTCTGATGAGAATTCTTATTTAAGTGCATGCTGATTATAAGTGTTCTGTCATCATTATTTTAGGGAAGTAACATCTTTCTAAAATGCTTAAGTATAAATGGGTATATGTGGATCTTTGAATCAAGAATGTTTGTATATGTATTAAATTTTCTATGAACATTTGGGTGATAAATATGTGCATGTTGGTGAAATGTCTGAACTTCTCTGTTCTTAGTTTTAAAACTAAGATTTTAGTTAAAAATCCATTATTCCTTTAACCAATCTCTGTTTAGTCTTAGAATTCAAATAAAACTTATATGTTTAATCATAGATTAAAGTTTAAAATTTTATTTAAGTAGATTAAATTGAAATGGCTCTGTAAAATCAAGAAGAACAGTACAAGTTGGAGCTATGTTAAAATTTCAACATTTTAATTTATTGATTCAGGGTTATGAATCAAACCCCTAAACAAAATCATGATTTTTAAAAAATAAAATCACGAATTCTAGTCTTAGGATCAGAGAGTAGTTCAGGGTTGACTGAAATTTGAGTTTTTGGTCATTACTGATGATCTCAAAGGTTTGGGAGGTTGGGGTTTCTTCTGGAGTTGGATGAACGATTGGGTAGTTAGGGAAAATTGCCAAGAAAATTTTATATTGCATGAATTGATTTGGCGAGATCAATTTAGGGTTTTAAGGCCAGTTTTACTCGTATGGGTTTAAAGAGGAACTGCGTAAATCTCGAGGTGTTCCAGGCGATCGGTCATGGGGGAAATCGGAGCTGGATATCATGGCGTGGCTTTGGGTTGAACGGCGTGAGGTCTGGAGGTCGGAGGTGACGATCAGTGATCGATTTCCGATCAGATTTTGGTTCCTGTTTTGTTCGAGTTTGTTCGTTTTCGTTTGACAGTCAATTTTGCAGTTCCGTTTGGTCAAGTTGATCGTTGAGATCGTTTGCAGCTTGGAGAATGCCGGAGAGATGGTCGGAATGTCGCCGTGGGCTGGTGCACGTGTACGTGCACGTCTGAGAATCTGATGTGTTTTGGGAAGGAGGAGGAGCGACTCAGGTGTGTTCTCGTGATTTTTGGTGGAAGACTCGAAGTAAATAAAGTTAGGCTCGGGTTGAAATTTGGTTACAGGGTTTAAAAGCAACCTGTTTTAAAAATTTAAATCTGAAATTTAAATTGTAAAGCAAAGATTTAAACAAAAGTTTAAATCTAAATTAAAATCAGGATGCAAGTTTGGTTTGAATTCTAGTTTCGGAATAAAATAAAGTTTTAAATAAAAATGTTTTAAAACCATTTGAATGTTTAAAGTTTGTTAAAGTTAAAATTGTAATTATTTGAAATCTTTTATTTTGAAATGGAACTTAAGATAAATTTAAAAACAAAAAGGTTTCAAATGGCTTGTAAATGATAATTAAGCCATTAATAAGTATGACGTTTTTATCTTAAGTAAATTAAGATTAATGATTTGTAATTCATTAAATTAATAAGAGATTTAAAAGGTAATTAAGGGTTGTAAGTTGATTAATTTAAAGATTAATTAAATTGAAATCAAGGATCATTAATTAGATAAGATTTGATAAGTTAAGATTATTAATTAATGGTTAGGAATAAATTAATCAAGTAATTTAGAATTAATTAAGTTATTGTTAGGTACTAAATTAATTAAGTAATTAGAGATTAATTTATTTGTAATTAGAATTGATTAATTTGTAATTAATAATGATTAATTAAAGTTAATTATTTAAGAAAAATAATTAAAGAATAGTTAATGTAGATCATTAACTTGGGTTAAATAAGTAATTAATTAATGTGATTAATTGTGATAATTAAATAGATTAATTAATTAAGATTAATCATTTGTGAAATAGGTTTAATTAAATATAATTACTTACTGGAAGTAATTAAGATATTAATTACTCATTGTAATTAATTAAGTTTCTTTTGATTAGTTAAATTAATTAATTTAGTTTAATTAATTTAAGATAATCATTTAATGATTTGTATAATTACTTAATGTAATTTAAGGAGGTATAATTACTTGGGAAAGTAATTAATGGATAATTACTGATGTAATTAATAAAGTAATTAAGGGTAGTTAATTACTTAATGGAAGTTAATCAAGGGATTAATTAAGAAATTAATTAAGGAATAATTAATTTATTTTAAGAAGTAATTAAGGTTAGTTAATTACTGAATGTGATTAATCAATAGTGATTAATAATTATGGTTTAATTAAAGATTAATTACTCAATGTAATTAATTTAAATAAAGTAATTAATGATAAAATGTAATTAAGGATCATTAATTTATATAATTATGATGTAATTAAGAATTGATTAATTAAGTAATAATTATAAATGAAGTGATTAATTAATGTAATTAATTAAGGAGTAATGTAATTAATTATAGTTAATTAATAAAAGAAGTAATTAAAGGTTGATTACTATAAGTGGTTAAGAATAATTAATTTGTATAATTAATTTAAGTACTAATTACTTGAATGTAATTAAATGTAATTAATCAAGGATGATTAATTAAAATGAATAATTGGATAAGGGTGGATTAATTAATTTATAATTAATTAATAGTGACTTAAGCAAGATTGTTAATGATGAAAGTAATTAATTTAATTTACTTTAAATTAATTAGAGATGAAGTATTTAATTTAATTCATTTTAAATTAACTATATATGTGATTAATAAATCATTGCTTAAGGATATTGAATGATATTGATTTACCTTGAATGGTTTGAGATCTCAGAGATGAGATAATTGATACTGTATGATTTGGATGCTTTGGTTGCATAATGCTGATGATATGGATTATCTGCTTTTAATGATAATGTTGATTATCTATTGTGAATATGTGAATTATCTATCTGTGTGTAAATAGATAGTATAATTGAATTGTTTAAACTTTAAAACAACTTGGCCTTAAAAGATACGTTTTGGATTTCGATGAGACCGGGATCGGGTTTCCGTATACCGGATTTCCAGGTCTGGAGACCCGAATACCACATCGATCCAAATTTACGTTAGGTCGTGAAATCAAATTGGAGCAAGTGAAGACTCGAGGTGTAAGAACGATTCTTTGTCAATATAACTCTGAGGGTGATTCCGTAATGAGTTGACGGAGATAGTACTTTCAGATTCGAGATGAAGATTCAGAGTGCAAGGGTTATTGTCGTTAACTCTGAGGGTGATTCCAATACGAGTGTAACGAGATAATGCCTTCGGTTTCGTTCGAACCCAGAACGAACTTGTATGGATTGAATGCTTTCAGAACATCGTCAGGTGGACGATGAGCATTCTAAGTGATGTCCTGATTAAAGGTAATCGTAGCCTCAAGCCTCATCAAACCGGGAATGGCTAAAACAGGGGAGGTGCAGCAAGGTTAGTGGGTAGCACCCAAGTAGGACAAGATTATCCCTGTCTAGAGGTCCCTTCTTATTATTCGATTGAGTGGGCAGTTGAATTGCAACAACTGCTGGGATATCTTGTGCGGGAATTATCCAGTAAGGGATGTTCCGGCCTTGTGTTGCAGGGGATTGGGAGTGATCCTCGGTACGGTGATCTAGGCCACGTACTGTGACGGGCGGTACCCCGGTAGCCCTGCCATTGTATGGAATCCAAAATCCAATAAGTGCCGTACGTATTAGTTGTGCCCAACTATGTTGGAATGTGAGATGTAAGCATTTCATCTATTTCTGTATTTTACTTGAAAACCCTAGACCCTATTATAATACAATCGAATTTCCTATCAAATGTTTTGGTTAGCGTAAGGTAAAAACTTACCCATGTTTATTTGTGGGAAGTCTTACGTGATACCTTTTCTTTCAAAAGGTTTTGAAGTTAAACAAGTTTAACCTGTTACTCACACCAGACCCATGTCTGACCCAAGTTGTTTATTTCTGTTTTATAAACTCTTGGGTACTCAAATTTTTACGAGTAGCCAAGGGATTCAGGTTTAGCTTTGACGAGTTATTCTGGAGGAGCAATGGAGCAGGAGGCTTCGGCGTTCGTAGATATAGTATTCCGCTGTGTAGATCTCTATGATAGTGTTTGTATTGTATTTGAGTTGTAATGTCTAGACAGATGTTTATAACTGTCTAGTATGTGATGTATATGTTGTATAACTCTGATAAGTGTTGTATATTATGTAATACTTTTGTTATTAATATAATTTATTCGTTCCGCTGTTTGAGATTCTGTTGTTGTTCTTCTTCTTCTCTTTCTTTTCTACTTTCTCACCTCTTTCTTTTCTTCAAAACGATGCGTCTTCCTGGACGTAGGATGGCGGGTCGTTACAAAATATTTTCGAGAGGGGTATTTTGGGAAGACTTAAGGGTGAAGTAAAGGAGATATTTTGGTGGAAAGAAAGCACATGAGAGGGATTGCTTGTTTGCCTTTCATAAAAGGTTTAGGAGGTGAGGATGACCTCTTGTTTAAGTCTATAAATACACTTCATATGTTGTATTAATCCACTTTATTAAATTATAAACATAGAAAACATATGCTTTGCATCCTTTCTCCCTTCTCTTTATATTCCTAAACAATAGCAAATCAACTTTAAAATTCACCAAACTTGGGCAAACGCCCTAGCACAACATAGGAGACAAGAATAGCAGCTCAAATGTAGAAGGAAGGAGGTCAAAGAGGGGAACAAGTGGTGGCCATGAGCAATAAAGTGAAGGGGAGGGTGGCCAAGAGCTATTTTGAAGAAAATGTTGAAACTTTGGCTTGTTTGGTGATGGTAGGAAATGGTCTTATGTCCTAGTGCTTATGCTCAGTTGTAGGCTTGGTTTGGGTGAGTTTACTCACCATTGAAAATTATATAATGTGTTTATATATGTTGTATGCAAATATGAAGTTAAAGAACTATTGCAAGTTATAACTTTTGGACTCCACTTGCTTTGGAAAGCATGACAACTTTATATCTAGTATAATGATTTCTATTATCTTCTACAACATGTATTGCATGTTGACTTTGTGTTTACATTTTTTGTTTGGTTGTGTGTGAAGTTGAAGTGTGTTTGATAGTGTCAAAAGCGAGAAAGGTCTCTATAAGTGCACTTCAAAATCCCTTGTATTTAACTTGCTTTAAATTGGTGACATGTAAATATATTGTGAAAGTATGTATTTTGATTATAGTCAACAAGGAAATGGTTTGAAAAATTGTAGAAATGATAGAATAAAGTTGTAAAAGTTAGAAGCGAAATAGTCACTATAAATGCACTTTAAATAGCTTGTATTTGGGGATTTTTAATTTTAATTTGAAAAATATCCTTTGGGGTTTCTTTGCAAGGTGTTCAAGTACTCTAAGTATACTTCATAGTTAAAAAATTTAGATCTTAAATCAACAATTTGGATAGATAAAACCGGCCACAAACTTTCAAGTTTTCTTATATGCTCTTTGTCCAGTAACATTTAAAGCACATAATAATGCTGTCTTTGACATACGACGTCACTTTTGGCCTACTATAGCACTGTTTTGTGTTTGTTGTTTTAAGCTATTTTGGTGATTTAAATATGTTTAAAATGTTATTTAAATTTAATATTTTTATGAGACGGTTTTAGGGTTGTTCCATAACGGATTTTACATTATTTTAAAAGTGGCATTAAGTTCAAATATATTTTTAATAATTATTCATGAATTTCTAAAGTAAAGAGTTATATATATATAACATTCTTTTTTATGATTTTTTAAAGTTCTAATTTAGTTATTTTTAAGCAATTTTATATATGGATATTTAAAATGTTTTTATAAGTAGTTTAAAAGCATATACACAAGCTTGGAAAGTAAGTTAATTATTTTATAAAAGAGAAGGGTTTTATAGTTACGATGTTTTAGCAGCATTTGTTTTTAACCTTTTTGATTATATTTTAAAGTATAAAATCTTGTTAAGTGATCTGTGGATATTCTTATACCTTTGAGATAAGTATATGAATTTATTTCTAAGTACTGAAAAGAATAGAAATTAATAGTGAAATTGTAGTATACATGTATATATCTTTTGTAAAGGTAATTTAAATATATACACAAGTATTTACGAATAAGTATTATTTAAATACGCGGATTAGAAGTCGCTTGTGTGACTTAATCGTGCTTTATGTGTCTACTAATTTATGGAAAGTATTTACTCCAATACCTAGCACTAAAAGCCGACAAAGTAGACTTATTCTACTTCAAAGAGTTAAGAATGTAGTGTCTAGGTAGGGATTGGATGCAACCAGTGCTCTAACCTAACCAGCTTCATTCTTCACCGAGGGATAGCGTAAGTTGAGAAGGTCGAAAATGGTGTAAGTACATGAAACCTAATTTCTACAAGCAATCATTTTCATTCCTATTGAATTTGACAAAAATTAACTTAGGATGTATATAAAAGCTTTGCGGCTTCATACGGTTTGAGATCCTTAGGGGAGGACTCATTAATGAAATGTCTATTGATTTAAGAATGGATATATATATGAGATCCCTCCTAAAGGACTCCTTTATATCATTTGCTTGCTTCTAAAAGAACAAAAATTGAGCTAATTGGAAATTCACCAATTTAGTTTTATAAAGTCTGGGATTGAATAAGTATACTTATGTATTACTTAATGAAAACCACTTTAAAACTAGTATACGAGTTCTATGTTTTGGAAGCGGTTGTGAGTGAAAATGTTATAGAGTTGAAATGTCCATCCTAAGGGTAACTCTAAGAAAAAGATCAGCGTTGATATTTTGTACAATGGTGTATAGTTGAACTATCTATCCCGAGGGTAACTCCAAGAGAGAGGTCAATGTTAGAATTTATCGGATGACTTATGATGGAATCCATGGAGAGATTCGTGAACTGTTCGAGTGATGATGGCTCATGTGTTAAGATGTTGGAATGCACATAGAGATTTGTCATTTTCTCAAGTGATGAAGACTAATGTGAGAGGTAACATAACTTCACCATTGGAAATGAAAAAAACATAGTAGGACTCATAGCCAGTGAGTTTAGCTGACTTAAGGGTACATCAACTCCAAATATCTAGAGATGCATTCGATTAAGGAGCATGGGAGTTGATGGTATTCAGTATCACATGTTCGGGTGTGACTAGTTATGATTTTCCATTGTGATATATTGTATCAAGAGATATATGTGATTTTGGAAGGTAGTTTCCGACCCTTGTCAAGAGGCCGACCTCGATGTGCTGAGGAGACCTCCAATGGTAAACCATATGCGAACGTACCTTAGTAGTTTTAGTTGTACTTCTAGTATTGTTTGTTATGAGATGCAAGCAGTACAGCTATTTTCTGATTTATATTCTACACCCTAGACACTATCTATTATACTGCCATATGTACTTAATAAATGGTTTAGTTCAATTGAGGGGAAAACTGTTACGGTGATTCGAATGGTCTTCAAATTTATTGTTATATATTATATGCATATTTCTTGAGTTTCTCACACCAGACTTATGTCTAACAAATGGTTTTATCCTTTCATTAATTCCTCATGTGCTTGAAAACGAGCAGTTTGAGAAAGATAGGTTTTCCTTGGATATCCTTTGAAGCTTCAGGAGATGAGCTGGATGCTTCCATTCGCCTGCAGTTGTATTTTATTTCCACTGCATACTAATATGTATATATTAGCACATGTGAGTACATGCTATTATAACTGTCCAAGCCGGTGTTAGTACTGAGGTTAGTAACCCTGGAATTACGTTGTATCTTAGAGTAACCCTTTGTATTGTTTTGAAATTATATATTATCATCCCATTGTAAGATTCGAATGAATTTTCTCTTCTTTCTTGTTCTTTTTTTACTATTTCTTTTTACCCTAACAATCTGTCTTTTTAGCACTTGGGTGTTCAGCACATGAATATTATGGATATATTAGTGTTAATATTTGGAGGCTGAAAAGACGAGCCGTTACATGTGCTATCAACTATGAGTGTTAAGCTCCAAAAATAACAGGAGAACATGAATGTTCAAGAAATATTAAAGCATCGACAAAAGTTGTACGGTATATACTCTCATTTCTCAAGATATGAGATTTCATAGAAACTGTTTCATGTGAAAGTGAGCAAGCGCACCTCATTCCAAGATCGTGTACTCAATATGGTTAGGCATAGTGAAAAGTTGTCCGAGTTAGGAACTACACTTGACACCAAGCTTCTGACTAATTTGATTCTTGGATTGCCAACTCCATAGTTCGATCCATTCATATAGAACTTCGATATGAACTCAATGAAGTATACTGTCATAGACCTCCTTAATATGTGAAGGACAGCCGAGAGTACATTCAAGAAGGAACCTAATGTCATGCTTGCTATTAAGGGTGCCTCTTCCATGAATTTTCAAAGAAGAGAAAAGTAAGTCTAAGCATGTAATGAACTAAGATTTTCAATCCTCGAAAATCGACACTAATACGTCTAATGTATTGTGTGCTGAGCAATCGAATGCCAGAAATAACCCATTGTTAGGGGAAAGAAGAAGGAAGGAAGAAGAAAACTAAACAATACAGAATCTCACAGCGGAACGAATAATCTATAATACACAACAAATCTTTACACACAAAAATGCAATATACATACACCAATCATAGTATACTAACCTATTTCAGCCCGGACAGTTATACTGCATATCCTTACAATTGCTGATAATACAACCACCACACAACACAGCGGAACACAAATAATTATGTAAATAGCCTTGGACCTCTAGCTCATCTCTTCTCATTGGATTTATAATTAAGTCCATTGAGCTGTAATGCATCCAAGCGATCTGTAGATATGCTCGGTATGACCCAAGTATTATAATAAAATAAAACCTGAGTCACTCAGGAAAACCAGGGTGAGAAAACACACCCAACTGGATTTTAAAGTTATAAAAACCCTTGAAATCAAAAGTATCTCGTAAGACCACACCGCACATAAACACGAATAGGTTTTTACCTTACGATAACCAAAACATTTACTATAGAAAATCCAATGATATTATAATAATGTCTAGGGATCAAATTAAAATATGAATACATATGAAATGCTTGCAACCCAAGTTTCAACGTAGTTGGGCATAACTAAGTTCGTATGGTGCTTATTGGAGAATGGATTCCATACAATAACTGGGCTACTGGGGTACCGCTCGTCATGGTGCATCTCTACATAAAATAACACCGAGGAGCTCGCCAGGATCCCCAGCCAACACAGGACCGGCCAACCACTTGACTAGTGGTAGTGAATATGATCACCCCTCCGTTAATGGGCCCTAAAGCATACAAATGAGAAATAATATCGACTCAAGATAGGGATGATCATACCCTAATTGGAAGCGACCCACTTTGCCCTATTGTATCTCCCTTGTTTTGGTCATTCCCAATTGATGAGGCTTGAGGTTATAGTTTACCTTTTATACATCACTTCCCACTTGGAATGCTAACACTGCCCTCCAGGCAACAATGCAATGCGAGCATTCATCCATACAAGTTCGTTCTGGGACTGAACGAAATTGAAAGCACCACTTCTACTACATCCATTTTGGGATCACCCTTAGGATTTGTAGTAAGCAGCCCTTTCACTTCAAAGAGCTCCATCTTCAATTCCATCGTCTTTAAGATGTCTCACTTTGAAACACTTAAGTTAGATCAAAATGGTTTTCGAATAATATATTTGATCCTAGTCTCTTCGAAAAAACTTCCAATAATTTTTTGTGAACAAAAACCTGGTTCTTTAGGAGATAACAATCAAAGATAGGAGCGGAGGTCGCCTTCTAACCATCAGTGGATGGATTTCCTTATTATTGTCCTAAGAGAATGAAACGAGATTTATATGCATAGTATATCATCATCGGAGATGACTATGCCATATAACTCATGTATTTCTCCAAGATATTTTCAAAGTTACGTTTTGGGTACATATTTGATAGTCGGTTATTTAGCTATCCATAAACACACATCCAAATCAGGGATTTAGTTCCATAGGGAAAACCAACACTGGTTAAGCACATAAGCAACTACTAACATCTTTAATTAATCTTTTCATTAGTTAAAAATAACTTTGTAAATACTTGTATTGAAATACTTTGACAAAGATGTAACCAAAAATCCCTATATTTTCAATACTATGAAAAATATCCATATACTTATCTCAGCGATATAAGTATATTCATAGAACAGAGGAAGATTTCCTTTTTACACAATTCTAAAACCATTATAAACACCTATATAAATTTATTTATAAACTATTTTATAAATCTCTTAAACCATTTATAAATGTCTCTAAATCATTCTCAAATCATTTATAAACTCTTTATAAATACATAAAACTAATTTTAAGACTCCTCTTATAAATCTGTAAAACCCATTTCCAAATTTGTTTATAAATATCTAACCATTTATAAAACTCCTTTACCTTGTAAATAATCTTCCTTTAAGTCTTCAAACCATTTTATAAATTCCTTTTATAAACCTAAGTCCATTTATAAATCTCTATCTATAAGTCTCGAAAACAATTATAAATAAATAAAAATCATTTACTTCAAAACCTTATTATATAATAATAATTATTAACAATGAACATTATAAATAAATAATAATAACTTGAAAACATCTTTAAAATAATAGTTAATAATTTAAAAACATTATTAAATAAACAATAATAATTTATTTCAAAATCATTATTAATAAATCATTATTATTAATTTCAGGCCATATTAATTATTTAAATAATTAAAATTTTAAAATATCAAAATTATTGATAAATAATTTTAAAACAACAATAAATATAAATAAATCATCTTTAAAACAATATTAAATATAAATAAATAACTTAGAAAAGACAAATGAAAAAGGTTGGAGTAAAATAGAAGCTAAATCTTTTAAAACAAAATATTTCTAAAACCAATTTTAGATTTAAAATCATTTCCGGTCTCAAAAACCAACTCCAACTCAAATGTCAATTTATAGTATTTTTATAATACTAATTTGAGGCCAATAGCTACCTAACATTTTACCAATGTCGATTATTGATTTTCTTTCATTACAGGGTTTAAGTTTTGAACATATAACAATGTCATAATCAATAGAGCCAACAATCAGGTTTAATATCCAATAATTCACATGACAGGAATATTATTGAATTTAAAAATCAACAATGGTGAGGAATCCTGTTGGATTCCTCTAACCTGTCCCTCTGCATCACAACTCATATATATCAGCACATGTATATAAATAAAAATCAATGGTTGTGAAGAATCCTGTTAGATCCATCCAACCTGTTTTCCTGCATCACAAATAGTATATAATTATATAATATGGGTCATCCGCTACTAGGCGGGTACATAAAAAGGTCAACCGCTCCAGGGGTGGGAATAAAAACCCAAACGAACTTATAAAACAGTAAATCATCCAAACATCCAATCAAATTTTTTTATCAACTATATAATATTACTGGTTAACCAAAAATACGAGTTTAACTCACAATTATCCTAGTTGTCGCTGAGACGTTCCGGTTTGGATTAAAATCAAACAGGCGTTCAATTTTAACTTAAATTCCTACTAACTCCAAATCCATCCAAACCAACTCTATATTGCAGTATTTTTTGGTACGATCGCAACGCAACTCGTCGCATTCAATTTCGACCTTGTATGAATTAGATATGAATTAACGAACATTTGAGATTATTTAAATTATAATTAACTATTATTAGTTAAGTTTTAAATTTCAATTACCTTCCCCCACCCTCACTCTCGTACACAACCAGGCACGCAAAACCCACTCAATCGCGTCTTTGACGCCTCGCAGCCACCGCTACGACTAACTACACGCCGCTGCTCCACCACCTCATGACGCCCCGCCTTAGACGAGTCCCCAACCACCAATCACGTCGCCTTCGCCTACCTAGATTACCGGAAAATGGCAAAGTTCTGTCGTGACTTCAAAACATTGTAGCTGCCGCCGTGTTCCACCATTTGACAAGTGCCTTTGCCAATAGGTGCCCACTGCCCCCTTCTACGACTTTCCTTTAGACGACATCACCTAGAAATGCTTCTATTTGCCGGAATCGACCAAAAATCGAACCATGTTCATCTTGAAACTACGGCCACCATGCAACGAATGACGATGATCCAATAGTCAAATGCCTTCGTCTTGGCCTCGTGCACGTTTCGTTAGTTGAAGACTTCGCCTGATTTTGTTCGTAGTGGCGCCGATGATCTCGAGCCATTAGATGAAGAGGGATTTGATTTTGAAAATTGGCGAACTTGCTGGTAGAAGTCGTGATTTTCCAAGGCAGAATGGTATGGGTTAGAGAATGTGGGCAAGGTATAGTCTGGAGTATGGGCTATGGTTTAAATATGGTTATAAAATAGTATACATATTATTTTATTTAAAAATATCAAGCTTCAAACATTCGAAAATCTCAAACTCCTATCGTGACGTGCCACCTGGCGTTCTATACTATATACCTCTATTCTGAACACAATAAAACTAGCCTTGAGACCTAATTTGATCATATACAAAAGATAGATTTCCAAATCCAGTTATATTATATTAATTTCTAAAATTAATATATATGTATTTCAAACTCGTACGACCAAATGATCCATCTATTTGCCATGAAATTCGACGGCATATAATAATTCACTATTACGGATCTAATGACACTATTTTCATCAAAATCTTAGATAGTGCCCCGGAAGGCTATTTTCACATGTTAATTAAAATGAATTATTATAAAAACCCAAATTAATCACTTTTATTCAAATTCAAAGTTTACTATCTTCATTCTTATTCAAATATAACCTAAATCAACTTCCAAAATCATTTTCATTCACATAAAATTCAAGATTCAATTATTTTAACAATTTCAAATTTTCAAATAACCATTATATTTGAAATTCAATTTATTTAACTTATAAATTTAACTTTTCGATATTAAAAATCTATTAAATATTCCAGATTCGAATGACTGAAATTCTGGGTCGTATATTCTCCCTCCTTAAAAGAATTTCATCCCTGAAATTAGCAAGTAAGAAAAAATGCCCCAAACCAATTAACTTTTCAAAACCAATTAGTTGAAATAAATTACCAAATTATTTTAAGCCTTTAACTTTCCATAGTCAATTTGTTGAAATAGATTATAAAATTTTCTAAGTCTTTAAATTCATCCACAGAGTTCAACTAATATCATTCCAAGTTATAACATAGAAATCAAATTTTAGTTATAAAAAATTCTTTAAAATTTTTAAAAAAAAATTCTAACTCTTTAATTAACAGAAAATTTCGGCAACGTCTCCTTTGCGTAGTTTGATTGAAAATTTTACAATACATATCAAATATACATCTCATCTTCAAGGATGAGGTATTCCATAGGGAAAAATATAAAAATATTAAAACCAATGAGAACATGTATATAGAAAGTAATATATAACATAGACTATACAATAACCATTTCCAAATGTAGCAAATGTAACAAGAGAAACCATCAAACAAGTAATACCCATTCAATTAGTGCATAACCATATCAATCTACATTTTCCAATGACAACATTTAATTTATTAAGGCCCAAGCGATGTACATATACATCTGTATGCAAAACCATACCTAATCGCTTGCTCGATCACACAATTTCACTTTCGAACTAGTATCGTTTATACGACTACTCTAATGCGGACTCAGATCTGACTCCTTGATTAGAAACTGTCATTCTCCTTGTATATCCATATACTGTGATATAGAACTCCAGAATCAATCAAAAATCCATGTCCAATGTTCGCCGTCAATAATCGGGTGAAAAATTCTAACTCGGACGATGTAAATCATCTTGAAATTATGTACTCGAATCTGGATCAAACAGTTATGCAAATAAAATAATATACGTACAACTTACATATATTATTCATTCATTTATTCATAATCATTATTCACATTGCATATTCATATTCATTTATTACTTAGTATATTTCTTTCAATACTAATGTCACTTAAAAACCATTCCATCAAATTTTATTTAGGTTTATTATAAACATTTTATACACACTTCCCATGTTCATTTCCACTCCATAACTTAAGTTCATATTCGTTTTAAATCAAATTCAATTTCATTTAACTCATTTTGTTATTCAATTCTATCAAATAACATTCTAAACCATATTCAATTCACTAATTTATTTAATTAGTCCATTCCATTAATTCATCTTAAATCACAATCAATTTCATTTCAAAAATCATTTCATTTCAAAAATCATTTCATTTAACTTAACTAAAGTTAAATTTCATTTGAATATGCTTTTCTTAACATTCATATTCAAAAAAAATAAACATTTTCCCTTTTTTTTACTTATTATTCCTTAATTTATGAGTAACAAAAACTGATTTCTTATAATTCCAACAAAATACTTAGATAAAATATTTTAGAATTTTAAACACTCTTTCTTATTTTAAATTATTTTGAAACAATAATATAAATAATTTCCTTGTATTTCTAATCATATTTAGGATTTAAATCAAAACTTGTTTTACCAAACAAATCCCATATGGTAGCAATTCCTCTCTTGGAATCCCAAAAATGAATGTCGATGAAGTTGTAGTCATTATCGAAATTATTTTTCAGCGACCGAAGTGAGTTTAGTGCTTTCTTAACACTTTTAAATTCCATTTTAATATATTTCCATTCAAAAATATTTTCCAAATAATAATATTATTATTTTTCAAAACTTGAATTTTTTTTTTCAAAATCAATAGGATTTAAATTCTCAAATTCTCGGCTTTTAAATCCTTTTTATTCAAAAATCACATTTATAAATTTCCCTTATATATAATTTCACTTTGGTTATATAAAACCATTTCTTAATTGTTTATCTTTGTTTACATTAATATAATAACAACTTTTATTAGAACAAAAACAACAAACAACGAATGATAAAAATCAAATATTATCATTCATTAACACCCAACACAACATATATACTATAATAATTTCTAAAAAATTAGTCCTTTATATATAAAATATAATCAAGGCAAAATTATTTCATTTACCCAATTTTAAAACAATACTATGTCGAATTGCTATGTTCAAGTGTTTAGAGATCCCTATTGATAACGTCAATTACTCGTATTGACCAGAATATATAAGCCACTCAACAGATCAACCAACACAATATAAGACATTTTATCACTAACAAATACACGCTCACACACACACATACACACACACACACACTCAAACTCATTCTGGGGTGCTACTAATCCTATCTCTAATGAGCAATCCCACCAAAGCCAAGGTTCTCACTTAACCTTCAGCTCTGATACCATGTGTAACGAACCGGGATTTCGACCCTCAAAAATTGACACTAATACGTCCACGGTATTGCGTGCCGAAGAATCGAACACCGGAAAAAACCAATTGTTAAGGGAAAGAAGAAGAAAGGAAGAAGAAAACTAAACAATACAGAATCTCACAGTGGAACGAATAATCTATAATATACAACAAATCTTTACACAAAGAAAAATGTAATATACATAAACTAGATAGACTATACTAACCTATTTCAGCTCGAACGATTATAACAGCCTATCCTTACAATTGCTGATAAATACAACCAACGCACAACACAGGAGAACACAAAGAATTACGTAAATAGGTCTAGGACCTCCAGTTGGTCTCCTGAGTTCTAATGCATCCAAGCGATCTATAAATATGCTCGGTCTGACCCGAGCATTATAATAAAATGACACCCCTAGTCAGTTTGGAAAACCAGTGTGAGAAAACACACCCAACTGGATTTTGAAGTTATAAAAAGCTTTGAAATCAAAATTATCTCGTAAGACCACGCCGCACATAAACATGGACGAGTTTTTACCTTACGATAACCAAAACATTTCCTATAGAAAATTCAGTTATATTATAATAGTTTCTAGGGATTAAAGTAAAATATGAATATAGCTGAAATGTTTGCATCTCACGTTTCATCATAGTTAGGCACAACTAAGTCCGTACGGTGCTTATTGGATAATAGATTCCATACAATGACTGAAATTAGGCTTATTTTCAAAATTTAGTTTGAAATTTAATATAAACTTTTAATTAAAAAGTTTAGTTTAAAATATAAATAAAATTTTACAAAAATTATAAAATATTTTCCAAAATTGCTTTGAAACTAAGTTTAATATTTCAGAAAAATTAGTTAATATTTAACTAATCAGATTCATAAATAACAATTATAATCGATTAAAATAAACATATATATTGATATATCTATGTATATAACTATAAATGTTATTGTTATATATATGTAAATATCTTAAATTGGTTAAGGTAAGTTCAAATAATATTTCAAATTTATTAAAAAATATTAAATTATTTTTTAATTAAATAAAATTATTATTTGGTAAGTAAATAAATTAAATGTTAATTGATAAAAATATATACATATATAGTGTTATGTGTATATAAAACTATAAATATTATAGTTGATATCCATCTTAAATTGTTTAAGATGAACAAAATAAAATTTTGAATTTTTAAAATAATTTAACAAGTTAGTAAATTAAATTAATTAATTAAAATTAATTAAATAAGATTTAGTTAATAATATACATAAGAATATTATATAAGTTAATTAAATTATAAACACCTATATATAATTAAAATTATATAATATTTATGTATGAAATAAGAGGAATGGTAAGAAACCCAACTTAGATTTAAGAAATAAATACATATGTATTGTACATATACCATGAGTTCAAATGTGTCAGACATTTAAATTACGAGATTATTTCATAGAAAATACATTATTCCTAAAATCGATACCACTCTAATAAATGTATAGATTAAAGATTACAGTCTCCAGTATATAAAGTTATCCTCTATCATTTATATATTAATATAGTATTAGCATACTCCTTAGTTGTCAAACTCAAGCTAGGGATGTTATGTGTAGTACTATTAATATTTTGACTATACAAGGTAAGATACGTGCATGTATTTGTTAAGAAAACTCAAGGTATTTGCGTTATATTTTGGCCATCGCAAAATGGTTCGTACAAGTGAGTAATCACTTCCAATTTGTTGAGCAAACTCAAGGTTGAGACGAGATCAGGACAAAGAACACATGTTAGGAGTTGTATATGACATAACGGATAAAGTGCTATCCATCACTTGTGGGCCTACAATTTGTTAAGCAAACTCAAGGTCCTATCCCAAGGTTAGCAAGTCCTAACACTCAGTAGAGGAGTAGAAAGATTTTTATATTTCTCTCAGGATTTTGAGGAATATAAAGAATCTAGTGAGAGCCTTATTAGAAAAATGAAATGAACACATTTAACCTTTCTAATATTATAGATATGACTCTCAATATCTACTTATTTATAAACCCGACCATGTACACCGTATGCTATGTTGCACAGGTGCATTAAACACAGAGAGCATATAATGATATAATCATTAATGATAGAAAATTAAATACAATAAAAAAGCTAGATTTTATTCAACTAATCTAGATTGAATCTAGTACAACCCGTTAAACTTCATAAGCCCATTATGACCCAAAATATGAATTTTCTTTTAAGTCTACATATTTCATCCATTGTAAACTTGTCTGATTTCATCAAAAAATAATTCTCAACTCGCCATGCTTAAATCCATTCGGATACTGCTCGATATCACTGTTTATTATGACTATGAAATATAGCAAATGGACATTAGAAATCATTTATAAATAAAGATTTAGAAGAGACTATTTGTATATCATAACCAGAGGGTTTCGAAGTTAGCGAGTGCTAAGATAAAGCATATAGAGTCTTAAGATCAATTTACCACCTTAAGAAAGCATAAGGTAATCAAACAGTTTTGGTTCAATCAATACACATAGAAAGTGTGTGTGTATACGAATGAGCAAAATAGTGCTGTAATGGTTTTAGTATTATATGTCGAGGACTTGCTACTGATTGGTAACAATGTACCAATGTTACAGTAAGTGAAACTTGCTTTTTCAATAATTTCTCAATGAAGAATTTAGGTGGGGCATCCTATATACTAGATATAAAGATTTATAGATATATATCCAAAAGTATATTAGGATTATCTCAATCTACGTACATAGATACCATACTAAGGCTGTTTAGTATGGAAAATTCTAAGCATGGAAACATTCCAGTGCAACATGGAATTGTCCTTTCTAAAGAGGACTCTCCATCTATGGATTAGGAAAGGTAGTGCATGACTTGAATTTCTTATGCTTCCAAAATAGGGTCGATCATGTATGTTATGCTATGTACAAGGTCGGATGTCACTATTGCACTTGGTACAATAAGTCGATTTTAACCAAATCTGAAAGAAAATCATTGAATAGCTGTAATGACCCACCTTTTCGATCCTTGAAAGTCAACACTAATACATCCACGGTATTCATGTGTCGATCACCCAACTGCCAGAAAGACAAGTTGTTGGGGAAAATGAAAAGAAAAGACAGAACAAAATCTCACATCGTGCCAAGTAATATATAATATACAACAGACCTTTACAAAAGAAAACTGTAATATACATAACTCAAACTCAGAGTAAACCAATCCTATCATTAGCTAGGACAGTTATAATAGCCTTTCCTTACAATTGTTGGTAAATACAAAAAAGAAAATGCAGTAGAAATGAAATATGTGAATACAACTTGGAAGCATCCGGCTCGTCTCCTGAAGCTCCAAAGCATCCAGAACTAAATATAAAACATACTCGGTCTGACCCAAGCATTATAAGAAAAATAACACCCAGATTTGTCTGGTAAACCAGTGTGAGAAAACACAATCCAATCATATTAATTTCTATACTTATAAAATCCTTTCAAAATAAAAGGTATCTCGTAAGACCACGCCGCACATAAACATGGACTTGTCTTTACCTTATAATAACCAAAATATTTCTATAAGAAATCTTCTAATATCATAATAATGTCTAAGGTTTAAAGTAAATATTGAATCATAGTCAAAATTGTTACATTAACTAAATTCTAGCATAATAGATATACGATAAGTCCGTAGGCACTTACTGGAGAATGGTTTCCAACAATGATAAGGTAATAGACTACCTTCCGATCAGTACACCTCTAGATAAAATGTACTAGAGGTGCCTTAATTTGCACCTCTACTAACATAGGGCTGGGCTACCCCTTTCTGGATAGTATCAAATATAATCATCCCTAGGTTGATCAATAACCGAAATGGGCCCCGAAGCATATATATATATAAGAGAAACTATCGACTCTAGATAAGAGATGATCATACCTTAATGGGAGAGACACACATAGTTCTGATGCAACTAACCTGTTTTAGTCATTACCGAGTATAAGGCTTGAGGCATTGATTTTACCTTTTAGAAATTCCCTCTTGGAATGCTAACACTGCCCTCTAGGTAAAAATGCAATGACAGTATTCATCCGTACAAGTTCGTTCTGGGACTGAAAGAAACCGAAGGCATTGCTTCTGCTACAACCACTTTGGAATCACCCTCAGGATTAGTAGCAAGTAACGTTGCATTTCAAAGAACTTCATCTTCAGAACCATCATCAAGATGTCTTCAATTTCGAACGCTTATTCCAGTTTAGAGTGGTTTCGGATAATATGTCTGATCCCAGTCTATCCGAACTGACATCATAGTTTAAAACTGGCCAAGTTTGATAATCAATAATTTAACTTACAAATAAAAAAATTCCAATCGGGAATTTATTTTTGTACAGAAACCAACATTGGTTAAGCACATAAGCACCCACTAACCTCTTTAATTAATCGTTTCATTAATTAAAATCACTTTGTAAATATTTGTATCAAAATACTTTTTAAAAGATACATTCACAAACCATTTATACTTCTTTCCATATTTGGAAAAAACATCCATATAATTATCTCAACGGTATAAATATATTCACAAAACACTGAGAAATATTTCCTATTGGTGTTAAGTATGAAAGGATGTTCCACACCACCATGATTATTAAAAGGTCATTTATGGAAATCAAATCTCATCGTCTTTTATAAATTTCCTTTTTATACAACTCAAAAATCATTTATAAATTCCTTTTATAAATCTCTAAACTATTTCTAAATCTCTTTTACAAATTTTTAAAAACTTTTAGAAAATTCTATTACAAATCTCAAACATTTATAAAACTCCTTTATACATTTTTAAAACCACTTATAAATGTTCTTCCTAAAGTCATTTTAAAACCAAACTTCTTTTCCAACTCCAAGACCTCTTTCAAATTTATAAACTATTTTAATAAATCCTCATATTAAATAAAAACCTTTATATAACTCTTTCATTTAAAATGATTCTTTTTTATGTAAATAGTTTATTGCTTTTGAACATCTTTTATAAAACAATTTATTATATAAAATCATCCTTAAATAAAACAATTAATTATTTTTAAACAACATTAGTAAAATTATTAATTTACTCCAAAAACATTATTAATATAATAATTAATAATTTCAAAAATTATTAATAAAACAATAATAATAAACCTCTAAAACATTATTACAATAAATAATAATTAACTTTCGAACACTATTAATAAATAAAAATTATTAACTCCAAAACATTATCAGTAAATAATTATTATTAACAACAAAACATTGCTAATAAAAGTAATGATTAACTTCAAAACGTCATTGTATAATAATAATAATTATCTTCCAACAATATTGATTATTTAAATAAATAACTTTTCACAATATTAAAAAATTAATAAATAACTTTAAAACAATATTAAATATAAACAACCGCTTTTAAAACATTTATAAATAATAGATAAACAACCTTAAACATTATTAAATAATAATAGTTTTACCATAAAAGAGTATTTCCCAAAATACTTTAAACATTTTTATAAATATTAGAAAATTCAAATAAAATGGTTAATGTAATATAGAGAAGTTTTGAAACCCAAATTTTAAATAAATTATTCCAGAAAGTCAAAATTCAACTTTAAAAATCATTCCCAGATCAAACCAATTTTCAAACCCAACGGTAGTTAATAGTATTTTCAAAATACTAAATTGAAGTCAATAGCCACCAACGCACTTGACCAATGTTTTTATTGATTTTTATCACTATAGGGGATAAGTTTTGAACACATAACAATGTTATAACCAATAGAGCCAACAATCAAATTTTTGATGTTCAACAATTCAAATAACAAGAATAGAATTGGAATTAAATTTACAATGATGAAGAATCCCCTTGTATCGCTCTACAAATTCCATGTACTTCAGATTAATTCCCTGCAAATCATTTCATATATTAACCACTTTCAAAAGCAACAATTCATCAAAACAAACAACTAACATATATAACATCCAAGCATGCAATCAATAATTTTTATTTATTATATAACATTATAGTATTCATGCAGAGTTGAGTGAACTCATCAAAATTCCAGTTACCGTCGAAGCGTTCTAGTTCCATCTAAAATTGAACAGCATTCGATTTTAGCTGAAATTCCTACAGGCTCCAAATTCCATGAATCCAATTCCAAAGCAGACCTATCGTCGATACAAATGCAACGTGACTGGCCGCGTTCGATTTGGACCTTGTATGATCAAGTTAATGCATTTATAAGATTAACAAACTAAATAATATAATTATCTTCTTAATTACAATCATTAACTAACTAATCACCTAATTTAACTCCCTAATCACCCTCATCTCAATCCGGGCCATGAAAAATTGAATCCCTCGACTTCGCCTTCTCTGATCATCCCTGCTGCCACACGCCCTCTCCGGCCACCGCGAGTTCACCTTAAGTAGCCACCGTTGTCCCCTACCCATCGCCTGACTCCTCCTCACGAACCCAAAAATACTACCATCGGTAAACTCGAGTTTAGGCCACCACATGATGAACCACCTCAAAATCCAACCATCCATCGCCATCCCCTCCTCCCCGCAACCAACTTCCATGTTGGGACCCAAGCCCAAAACTGCCTCGAGCAGCTTCGATCAACGTGGATCATTAGACAACGGAGTTTGGGTGAACGAAAATGGCGGCTAGGTTTATATTATCTGGTTTTAGGAAAAAGAATAGGTTTGGGGGTCCTTATATAGCTAATCTCTACGACACTATTCACGTTCGAAATATTCAAACTCCAATCGAGGCATGCTCACCGACGATCCTAGCCAAATAATACCCCTATTCCGAACTCAGTGGAACTAGTTTTAGGACATAATTCTATCATATATAGAAGTTAACCTTTTGGTTATTATTATTATTTAACAAGGGTTTAAACAAGTTTTCGAAATCATTTTATCCAAATTAAATTCAAGATTCAATTATTTAAATAATTTTGATATTTTATTATAAAGTGTGAAATTCCAAATCGTTATATTAAAAATAATTTTTTTTATTATTTATTCGAACCATTTATTATTGCAAATAAAGTTACAAAATGAATTCACTGTTATTATTTATTAATTTAAGGAAGTTAAATAAGACCATTAAATCTATTAAATAAACATTCAATTCAAAATCCAGATATTTAAATCACTATTCAGGTATTAAATTCACAATTTCAAATATATAAGTAATTGCTATATTTGAATTCAAGTTTTAAACCTTAAAAACCAATTAACTTAATATTTAAAATTAATTAAATATTCAAACACCAAAATTTCGGGCATTACAATATAGCTGTGAAGTTCTCCAAAAGTATTTAAGAAATATTAAGGATTTGTTTATCATATATAGAAATAACAAACTCCTTATAGAGGGATATTAGGACTTAAGTTTTCAAATCGATATTGACAAAAGTAAGTCGGTCTCATTTTTTGTGTTTACCCTCAATGGAGGGGTCGTTATTTGGAAAAGTTCCAAATAAGAAGATGGAGATGATTCTACCATAAGGCTAAGTACATCACCTTGAATGATGTCACAATAAAATTAGTGTGGATGCACAAATTTATTACGGAGCTAGGAGTGATCCTAAGCATTGAAGGTTTGATGCCCTTGTATTGTGAAAATAATGTGGCAATGCAGATTACCAAGGAACCATGAGCTCATAAGAAATTGGGACACATCTTTCGTAAGTACCACATGATAAGGCATTTTATCAACAACAGAACAATCATAATGGAGAGAGTAGATACCAAAGAGAGCATACCAAATCTATTCACTAATCTTCTTTCTTAGTTTATTTTAGGAATACTGGCTGAAAGCATAGGGATAAGGTTCCATAATTGGCCGCAAGTGCAAATGGGAGATTGATAGGGTTCAAGGGATGACTTAGAGGAAATTATGTAATTTGT
Source organism: Allium fistulosum (assembly GCA_030737815.1). Lineage (NCBI taxonomy): Eukaryota > Viridiplantae > Streptophyta > Magnoliopsida > Asparagales > Amaryllidaceae > Allium > Allium fistulosum. Next base: position 684,316,156 of record CM060905.1, on the reverse strand, counting down.
TATATAAACTTAACTCTAAAAAATATATTGACCATAATAATATGTGCTTTAGTTTTATTTTCTGTTACATGTGTGGTTATATAGTGAAATAAACAATGACTTAATTACATTAAACATATATAAGTAGAAAATCCTATGGAGGAGTGTTTTATTGATTGCAATTACAAATGTATTTGTAACCACAAGTATTGAATCCATATATACATAAAAGTAACTCCTTAAATGTTCTTAGTCAATATCTATTGAGAAAAGAATATCAATACATCTATTGAGACTAGTGAAAGTAACGTTGTCCATACGAGGGATGGTGATTTACGCATGACCGTTAGAGGCATCAAGGGGTTACGTACTTGTAGTTGTTTGGACCATTCAGACGATGACTCGATGAGAGTCTTCTATAGGTTAATATAACCAAGTCAAAATAAAAGATCTCAGGGTAACTATGACTCATAGTCTTCTGACTTTAGAGTACTATCGATCTTAAGTAGGTAGACTGTATTTTCATTATGGTCAAGAACGTGGTATGCCGACCGTGTTATTGCCATAGTTGGATACATATTGAACTACTTAAAGTGAAACACTACTTAAGAATGGATTCGTCTTCTTTATTATAAAAGGTCAGTATCACCGTAATTGGTAGATGATCTAAAGCCAAAATCTCTAGGCAGAGTAAATCGGTTAATCAATAAATGTTATCGGATTGAACCAAAGACTTTAAGGCAATCTACGCAATTTAATAGAGTTTTTGAACTTAGACCAAACCCTAGATATCTAAGTGGTATAGTGATGACGAAATTAATACGTGTAAAAAATATTGTTACCAGTCAAGCTTATTATATATTAGAAATTAGATTCATGATCTATAAGAGTTGAACTTGTCCATGATACTATACTCAATTAGGGTTGTAAACAAGTTAAACTGTACCAGATGTAGGCGTGTTCATGTCATATCATATAAGAGATTCATACGGACAGGGACCAGACAAGGTCTAAGTTCGGACATTATTCATAGGAATCAGACAACAAATAGATAATGTTCGGACAATAGAAAAACATCGAACGATTTCGAACGAATGTATTTTCATACATATTTTTATCCTAATTGTGTTCTAAATGAGAATTGGACGTACACGGACTATACACTTTACAGCCACGGACTGAGCCGACATTATACGCTCATACAAAATTTATACCTTAACTTTAGTAAAGACCATACAGGCTTCAGTGTTTAAATTGTTTAATATTGACAAAGGACAAACATCACACCAGAGAGTCAACATAACCACGTTATTAGTTATTTCCAAATTGGATTGTTGTTAAAATTAATTTATTAATATTATACATTAATAATAAATTAATAAAATGGTTGCATTAAAATTTTATGCCTGAGTTATTTTTTGAAACTTAAATCGATTGGAGCAATGTATAAAAGTTGTATGTCGGTTTGATCAAAAATGGAGCTTGAATAAAATAATTATATAACTGATTCAAAAGGAGTCAAAGGCAATTTTGGCCAAGTATAGGTCAATACGAGGCCGACCATATTTGAATTGGGGTATTGGAGACCTAGTCCTTTAGGGTTAGAGAGAAATTAAGAGATATTTTGATATCTCCTTGGCTATAAATAGATGTCCTCTAGTTCTTTTCTCTTTACACGTGCTTCATACAACTCTTACCCCATTGATCATTTGTGAAGCCAAGGTGATAGCTTTGGAACCTATAACCAAGGAGGAAAGCAATTGTTCAAGGTGGAAACAAACAGCAAACAACAAATAACGTATTTGATTGTCAGCTAGATTTCAATAGCGAAAGGTATTAATTCAAATTTCATATATTCACACACACACACTGATATACATATACATACATAAATATATGCGCGCATACACATACATACATATATACACACAAATACATAAATATACACACATACATACATATATATATATATATCATCCCTATGTCTATAATGATATATATATATATTTATTTATTTATATAATTCAGCTACTAAAAAATTATTTTTTTAAAAACATTCTATTTTAATATTTTAAAAATCTATATACATATATGTATACAAACACACACACATATATTAATAAAAAAAAATTGGTTAATGTTTTTTTAGATCTAATAAACATACATATATTAAACCAATTTACAATTCAAAATGTTATACATATATATAATGTTTCTTTTTAAATTAATAAAACTGTTCTATTTCCGTATAATAACATAAACAGATATGTGTATGCGTGTGTAGGGGGTAGGGGGTGTGAGTGTGTACATATATACTTATGGATTTCCATACAAAATTTTTATAAAATTTTATTTTATTTTATTTTTTAATTTTTTTTGGTTGAACATAAAGAAATAAAAAAATTATTTTTGTTTAAAAGTCGAATCTGTTTTAAAATTTAAATCTTAAAATTTTTCAAACCCATAAAAATTTGGTTCGATGTTAATTTTTTTTAAAATATGGCGACAGCTACACCACTATAATAAATAAAGAAAGATTTTGTTTATATATATTATTAAATATTTATTTCGAAATTGTCAAATATATATAAATTTTCATTTTAGAATTATCAAATACATTTTACATTAATTAAAAACATTACATGTGTATAAATAATAAAATATTTTATATATAAAATTTTATTAGTATATAGTTTTATCATTTATTTGTAATGATAAACTATATTTTAAAATAGTTCTATACACAAACACATACACTATATATACTGTAACGACCCTGAATTTTTGACATTTGAAAAGTGAATATTTAATTGAGTTTAAATATTCGAATGATAATTTAATTTGAAATTCAAATATCAGAATGAATTTGGCGATTAAATTTTTGAATTTAATTGTTGAAACTGGGTGAAAATTTGAATTTTCAATTTTTAAGCTGATTAAAAATAATATGAAGTCTTGGAAAATTCATATTGATTATACTGGAGATAATAGGAGCTTCAGAATTGAATTTGGAACTGTTTTGTTCAGTTTTGAAATTTTATCGTTTAAATTGAATTTGAAAATAGCGTTCCGAGGCACAGTCTCGGAATTCGACGAAACAAGTTTCATTGGATCTGTAATATAGTATTATTATCGGATTTCAATTTGCGTAATGTTTGGAGTGATCGTTTGGCCGCACGATAAGAAAACGAGCTGAAATTAAATCGAAAATTTAATACTATAACTGGTTCAAAAAGCTATCTTCTCCATACGATCGAATTTGGACTCGGAACCTTTTCCATTGCGTTCGGAATAGGGGTATAACATTATAAATGCCTAGCGGCATGCCTCGATAGGGGTTCGAGATTTTGAGCTATGTATTCGAGACGGTTTGAATTTAAATTGTATATATATTCGATTTGTCCAATATATTTCCATCAAAACTTTTACCTTTCACTTCAGAGCTTTTTCATTTCCCTTCACATCGCTGTTCACCATCACTATAGCAAGGCCATTTCTTCACGCAAACATCTTCCTCCATCTATTTAAAATCCAGCAGCCTAGGGGAAAAGAGAGCATAGAAAAGGGGGGCTGAATCAGTTAACAGAGAAACGAAAAAAAAATTGAATGCAAGCTCGAAATGGAACTTCGTTCCCCTATTCTTCCATCCCAGTTCGAAAAAAATCAGATCCCTCTTCTCCTCTAGAATAAGCGAATTCGTTCGAATGCAAATAAGGAAAAAAAGTGGAGTCTCATATGAAAAATCAAATTTAATCAAAGCCGAGCATCTCAATTTAATTGCGATCGAAAGTCGTGGCCTAGGGTCGTTCGCGAGTTGTTCTCACGTGAGCGCGCGATGTAGTGGCAGAGGCACGAGATGGGGGAGGATGCGATCGTGTTCAGTCGAGGTCAGGCAGTTGGGATTCGTGTGGCTATTTTGGGGGAAAGCTCGAACTCGTGAGCGATACAGGTGGCCTCGGCAACAGGCGAAGTTGGAGCTTGGAGATTTGACGTCAACACGACGTCGTTTTGGCCAGAGTTTGCTGTGTTCGGAGATGCTGGTGTAGTCGTGACACTGGAAGGGACCATCGATGTAGATCTGTGTAGTAGTAAGTTTTATTTTATTTATTTTATTAAATTATATATATGTAAACAAAATTCATTTTTTTTACATTTACGGATAGACTTTTAAATATATATACATAGGAATATTTAAAATCCAGACTTTTTATATTTTTACAAATATATATGTATTAGAATTTTATACAGTAAAACAGAAAATAATGTATATATATATACTATTTCAAATGGATATCTATTTTCAAAATAATAAAGATAAGAAGAAAATTATATGCATACCAGTTAGAGAATTTTTACAGTAAAATTTATTACTGTTTTAATTTGCAGAAAAGAAAATAATAAATATAAAGATCTGGTTTAAATTGTAGATATTTGTGTAAAATAAAATTTTTGGTTAATTAAATTTATCCAATAGAAATTGATTATTCGATTTATTTCGAATATTTATTAAATTGTATAAAATTGTTTATACAAGGTCTATAATGAAGAAATAGCTGAAATGAAAATGGATTGCAAAATAAATAGCAAAGGTGAGATCTTCTCACTCAAATTGGATAATTGATTTGCAGTTATTAATTGATTGTTGTTTGGTTGTGATATTAGATATAGTAGGATATATCTATATGTATAGCAATATATATATATATATTGGCATATGTATATATTAGTGATTGATTTTTCCGCATTATATATAGCGGATGAGACCATATTGCGCCGCATAATAGCGGATGATATTTTATAAATCCCATATACCGCGATATTCCACCTCGAAGTGGAATTGGTATTGTGCTAACATCTGTGGATGCAGGGAAACATGTTGGAGGGATCCAACAGGATTCCTCAAAACATTTGAATTGGTTTCATATGTTGTGTGATTGATTATTTATAATATGTGTATGATTATAGCTGTGATTGAATGTGTTGAAGGCTATAATTTAGCCGAATGTATTTTTGGTTTCGTTGGATACCAGAAATAAATTAAATTGGATTTTTGAAAATTTAAATTGGAAATTTTAAGTAAATTTCTTTTGAAAGAATTGGATTAATTTAAAAGAAGTTTGAAAAAGATAAAGTTTTGTTTTGAATTATATTGAATAAAATTCCAAAATATGGGAAAAGATTTTTATAAATGGATTTTGAATAGTATTATTCGAAAGTTGGAAAATTTATTTAAAATGGAATTTTAAATGGTTTGGAAAAGAATAAAGGAATTTATTTTAAAAGGTGATAAATTTGTTTGAAATCCAATTGATAATTGATTTAGTATTTGAAGATAAACCTTTGGGAAATCGATATGAAAATTTATTTGATGTTGAATGGAAAATTTATTTGTGTTGAAATAAATTGAAAATCGATTTGTAAAATGATTTGGGATTTTAAATAAATTGGAAATCAATTTGTAATTGATTTGGGATTGAAATAAATTTAGAATCAATTTGAAATTTTATTCGGTGTTGAAGTAAATTTAGAAATCAATTTGGAATTTGATTTGGGGTTTGAAATAAAAATTGAGAAATCAATTTGAAAGTTGATTTGGTGTTGAAAGTGAATATTAGAGAATGTAAATTCAGAGTAGAATTTATAAAGGAAAAGGGAAATTTGTTTTAAAAATAAATGTTGATTTATTTTTAAAGTGTGGAAAATATGATTTGAAATCGGTTTTCAAAGTGATGAAGTGTGGAAATAAATTTACAGATTTGTAAATTTGAAATAAATCGATAAGGATTTATCTAATTGGTTTAAATGGACCATTTTGTGATGAAGTGTGAAAATGTGATTTGAAATTGGTTTTCAAATGTGAAGTGTGAAATATGATTTGAAATTGGTTTTCAAATGTGAAGTGTGGGAAAATATATATCTTGTGAAGATATTTTGAAATTAAATAATTTGGGAAAAATTATTTAAATTGGTTGATTGTTGTGAATGTTGTTGATAGTTAAATAACCGACTATCAATATTTGCCTTTGAAATGACACTTGATTTGTTTTTAAAACAAACCCTCACTATTCGGGTTAGCCGGGAAAAGACCTTTGTGTCATATAACCCATTCCGAATTAGTGATACGACGATATGGATCGTATTGAAGACCGGTGGTGAAGACCGGGTATTTGTGAAAATGAAAGGACAACCTGTCGAATGTCTCTGCACCGAGTTGCTCCGGTATAGAGATTTATATCACTCTTTTTGTGATGGGAAGTCCGGACGTGATTAGTGAATACCCGGATTGCAAGGGCTTCTTTGGAAGTGCCTTCGGTTCCGTTCGATCCCGGAACGGACTTGTATGGATGTGTGTCTGACGTTACACTTTGAGATGTAAAGCTGGTTTCTATCAAATACATTTTTGTTGGTGGCGGAGAATTTATTCTCTTAGCTTAACACCCTTCTCTGAGACGTACGAGCTCAGAGGTTATGTAGTTGATGGTTACTAGTTATACATTCCCAATTTGGTAATGTGGCATACGAAGTGCTGTTGATCATTTGTTGGTCAAAGCGTTGCTTTGTGAAAAAACATGGCTTTGTGAAAAAGCGTTGCTTTGTGAAAAAGCATGGCTTTGTGGACGAGACTTCATCGAGCCTCACAACCCGGTAATGGTCGAAACAGGAATGTTGCGGCAAAGGTTTGTAGGGGTAGCGCCCCTAGGGTATGCCATTTCCGTCTGGATAAAAGGTGATATCATGGTATGGAGCCCAGATATTTTACCTATGTTGATGCTGCACAGTTATCATACTTTGTGGTTGTTGCTTTGTGATTGAGGATCCTCGGATAAAGGTCGGTAACGACCGGGGGATGACATAGCTTGTATGTTAGTTACCTAGTTACAGCTGTACAGCGTGAGGTAGCATCAGTGTGTTAGTTACCTAGTTACAGCTGTACAGCGTGAGGTAGCGTCAGCCTTGTGTTTGCAGAGATCCGGTTAGGTTCTCGGGGCGTCTTTCCAGAGGCGTTTCCATTTCGGTGTAAGGAAGTTCTTTTGCCTGACCATTTGTTGGAAATCCAAAGAAACAATACGAACCCTGTACGGTTTTAGTTGTATTACCTGCTATGGAATGTGGCGGTAACCTGCTATTGAACGTAGTAGCTATAGTAGGCATACAATAATGGTTGTATGTTGGCTAAGATTAATATTATACTTTTGAAATGTTTTCCACACTAGACATTAATAATAATATCAACTAATTTTGCGTAGTAAGCATTTTTTACTATCATAAGGAGAAATCTCCTCCAATTCTGCGATTGCATTGTGTGTGTGGTGGGAGACCTTATGGTAGTTTCATTTTCCAAAAGCATTGCGAATCTGTTTTATTTTCTTTGTGAAAATAACTGTTTTACGATCTTACACCAGTCACCATGACTGACTCGGAGTTTATTGTTCCCTTTCTAAACTCTGGGTGCCCATAATTTTCCATACGAGCAGCCTAGAGTTATGTTATCAGGATATTCTGGATATTCTGGAGCTTTGGAGATGAGCTAGATGGCGAGACGTACACTCGTACTTGTTTATTTATTCCGCTGTGTATTCTGTATGAGGACAAGTTTTATAACTGTCCATTGTTGTATTGAGTTGTAAACTCTGATGATGTATGTATAAATTGATATAGTCTTTTGTTTTAAAGATAAATGATTCATCTATTATATATTGTTCCGCTGTGAATGTCAGATTCTGATATTGTCTCTGTGTAAGGACCCGATTCTTGGACTTCCGAAAATCGACATCGATACGTCTACTGTATCAACTGCCGAGCAAACGAATGCCGGAAAACCGAATTCTTAGGGTTTAAAAGAAGAGGTAGAAGAAAAGATAGAAGAAAAAGAGAAGAATAACAACAGAACAACATCAGAAACAAAAACAATATCAGAATCTCACATTCGCAGCGGAACAATATATAATAGATAATTACTAGTCTTTTAAAACAAAGAACTATATCAGTTTATATATACATCAATCAGAGTCAATATACAACTCAATACAACACAGCACATCAATGGACAGTTATAAAACTTGTCCTCATAAAGAATACACAGCGGAATAATACAAAGTATAGGTGATACGTTTCGCCATCCAGCTTGCTTCCAAAGCTCCAGAATATCCAAAATATCCTGATAACATAACTCTAGGCTGCCCGTGTGGAAAATTATGGGCACCCAGAGTTTAGAAGAGAAACAATAAACTTCGAGTCAGTCATGGTGACTGGTGTGAGATCGTAAAACAGTTATTTTTCACAAAGAAGATAAAACAGATTCGCAATGCTTTTGGAAAATGAAACTACCATAAGACCTCCCGCTACACACACAATGCAAACGCAGAATTGGAGGAGATTTCTTCTTATGATAGTCAAAGATGCTTACTACGCAAAATCAAATCCTTTTGATATTATTATTAGTGCATAGTGTAGAAAACATTTCAAAAGTATAATATAAATCTTAGCCAGCATAGGTACCATTATAGTATGCTTACTATAGCTACCATATTAAATGGCAGGTTCTACAACTAAAACCGTACAAGGCTCGTATTGTTTCTTTTTTTTGGATTTTCCAACAAATGGTCAGGCCAAGGAACTTCCCATTGCCACATGAAAACGCCTCAGGAATGGCGTCCCGAGAAATAACCTAACATTACGGTTAGATCTCTGCCAACACAAGGCCGGGTTACCCCTAACTGGGTAACTACTGACACGAATATGTCATCCCCCGATCGTAACCGATCTATATCCGAGGATCCTCGATTTCCAACAACACATAAGAATAATAATGCAGCAACCACATAGGTTAAGTATCTGGGCTCCATACCATGATACCACCTTTATCCAGAAGGAATGACATACACTAAAGGGGCGCTACCCCCTAATAACCTTGCCGCATCTTTCCTGTTTTGACCATTTCCGAGGTGTGAGGCTCGACGAAGTCTCGTCCACAAAGCTACGCTTTGTCACAAAGCCATGCTTCGGGTCAAACAAATGATCAAAGAAATGATCACAAAGATAAATGATCAAACAAATGATCATATCACAAATGATCAAACAATGATCATTTCACAGCAACACTCAGCATGCCACATTACCAAATTGGGAGTATATCGCTGATAAATTTCAACTACATAACCTCTGAGCTCGTACGTCTCAAAGAAGGGTGTTAAGCTAAGAGAATAAATTCTCCGCCACCAACAGAAATGTATTTGAAAGAAATCAGCTTTATATCTCAATTTGTAACGTCAGACACACAACCATACAAGTCTGTTCCGGGATCGAACAGAACCGAAGGCACTTCTCACGAAGCCCTTGCAAACCCGAATAATTTTCTAATCATGTTCGGACTTCCCGTCACTAAGGGTGATAAAACCTCTAAATCGGACATCAGCCGATGTAGAGTAACTCGACGGTAATCCTTCCGTTTTCAAAAATATCCGGTCTTCAACACCGGTCATCAAATGCAATTCATAACGACGTATCACATATTCGGAATGGGTTATACGACCCCATGGTCCTTTCCCGGCTAACCCGAATAGTGAGCGCTTATTCAAAATAAGTGTGGCATTCACATTCAAACAAATCACAACAAATACCTATTTAAAGGTAAATATTGATAGTCGGTTATTTAACTATCAATAAAGATGCGCAACATCATCAAATTCCAAATAATTTTCCAAATTATTTATTTTCCCAAAATATCTTTACTAGATATAAAATCTCCACACTTCAAAAATAAATCAACGTTTATTTTTAAAACGAATTCCCATTTCTTTTATAAATTCCATAGTGAATTTATATTTTCAAAATATCTACTGATATACGATTTTCAATCGATTTCAAATATTCACTTTCAATTTATCTTTAAGAAGATAAAATCTCAAAACGTTTCATTTCATTTTGGAAAACATTTCCATACTTATTTAAAAATAAGTATTTCACAAATCTATTTATTTTCAACATTTGAAAATATTCAATATACTTAAATCAAAATTAAGTATAAATTCATTCTTTAAGGAAATCATTTACTATAACAACATCTATTTGAGTCAAAACGAATGTTACGTAAAACATCGTTACGACAACTCAAAATCACTAGTATATGGATTCGGAATTTAGATAGATATATAAATCCCAATACTATATAAAACATTTCCTTTCGGAAATCATTTACTATAACAACAGTGTTATAGTCCACCATTTCCTTATTTCTCGAAAACGTCTATTTCAACAATGAATGTTGAAATCTATGGTTTCGATATTTAACACATTTTAAAACATCGTTAAAACAATTAACTTCATTTTTTTAATGTCACTTCCCCAAAAACAGATCCATTTTACTTAACAATATATTCACTGTCCAAAATCGTGAATATACTTCACTAACCAAATTTCAATCTTTTCTACACATTTATTTCAAGAATTATCCACTATCTAAAATCATGGATAAAATTCTCAACCAACTCTTATTATTTACAACATTTAACTTAAAGGATAATTCGCTGTCCAAAATCACGAATATATCTCCTTTAATAACTTCTATGTTTAAATTACCAAATTCAATTGGTTTCGGATTTATAAAACAACGTTTATAAATTCACCTTTATATTTCATAACAACTTTGATCTATAAATCTCCTTTATTAACAAATTCAATTAATAACTCAATATATATACACAAGTCCATATTATAAGTTAATAACTTATAATTCATTTATTTTAAAAGAAATCGTTCTTTTAAACTTCACAAAATTTAAAACTTTCAGATTTCATTAACTTATGAAATCCCATTTATACTTCATTTTAACACTTATAAAAACTTGTCTTATAATCCCAATATTTAAAATTTATAAATATCCATTTTTGTACATCTTTTATATACATCGTTTTTAATAATTCAAAAATCCCAATCCAAATCATTTTATAAATTACTTAACCATTTATTTCAAAAAAATTACCTTTCGGTTATATTTCACAAAAATCATAATTTTTATAACTTTAAAAATTGGATCCAATGATGCAACACACAAATTAGTCAATCACGTCAACAAACATCATATATCGATATGAAAATCAACAGATATCACAATATCTGAAATCAAATAAATACTGGTGAGGAATCCAGTTGGATCCCTCCAACCTGTTTCCCTGCATCCACAGACGTTAGCACAATACCCATTCCACTTCAAGGTGGAATATCGCGGTATATAGGATTTATAAATATATCATCTGCTTACTAACGGCGCAATAGGGTCTCATCCGCTATACAATGCGGGAAATCAATCAATCCAATATATACATATGCCAATATGTATATATTGCTATATATATAGATATATCCTACTATATCTAATATCACATCCAAACAGTCAATCAATCAAATCAATAACTGCAAAACAAATTTTATTTTGAGTGAGAAGATCTCACCTTAGCTTTAATTTGCAATCCATTTTCAATCCAGTTGTTTTCTTCACCGTTTTAGACCTTGTATAAATAATTATACAATTTATCAATATTTGAATTAAATTGAACAATTAAATTTCCGTTTTTGATAGTTTTAATCATTCAATGATTATATTTTAACCCAGTTTCTTTTAATAAATTTATCTAACAAAAATTTAAATCAAAACTATTCTTCCTTTAAATAAATATTTCACTTAATAAACTATATTGGTTTTGATTTATAAATAACTACTTAACATTTTAAAATTCCTAATTAACTTCCAAAATATTATACTTATCTCTATACATTTATATAAATTTAAACTTTGCCAACTGAAACCAAATAGTACACATTCTTTACTAAAAGCATAGATATATATATATATATATATTTTGTATTTCATTTCTGCAAATTAAAACATAGGATTTTTTCTTTACTATTCTTTTTATTTACTCGTATATATATATATCAATTTAGAAATCAAATAAAATAATTTACCTCACTATTCATCGCAGACATGCCGCGACCTCGTCGTCGCCGCCAGTCCCGATTCCGATCCCCCACGACTCGAGTCATCCACCAGCAATCGTCATCGCGTCGCCTCCTACCACCCATCCCACTCGAGATGTCGTACTTCCCTTCGCGCTCGAACCAGAGGTCGCGACCCATCCACCATCGAATGAAATCGAGTCGCATGCCCTAAGTCACGACCCCACAACTGTCGCGAGCACCACGAACTTCGCGAAACCTTTCGATGCCGCCGCCTAGCTTCGCTACCTCGCCGACGTTCGCGATCTCGATCGCGATTTCCATTTTATTTTTTTTCTTGTTCGCGGCCCTTAATTTAAACGAGAGGAGGGACGGCCATTATATTTATTTTGTTTGTTTTTGAACGAGAAGGGGGAAAACTCGACCATTAAAATTATTTTGAAGCTTCTGTTTTTTAAATTGAACGAGATGTTGTTTTCTTTGAATTGCTCGCATGATAAAGAAACAGAAGGGGACAGAGTACGTGATGTTTCAGGGAATAGGTCTGCTAAAGAAAACCTAGGCTGGCTGATGTTGACAAATTTTAAAATTAAAAATTCAATTTGAATTCGATTAAATCTCAACGCATTTATACATCGTGTGCTCGCATAACAACTCCGAAAAATACGAAATTTGAAATCCGATAATAATTCCATATTACGGACCCAATGGAACTGATTTCATCGAATTCCGAGACTATGCCCCGGAACGCTATTTTTAAATTCAATTTAAACGATATTAATTCAAAACCGAACAAAACAGTTTCAAATTCGATTCTGAAGCTTCAATTATCTTTAGTATTACCAATATGAATTTTAAAAGCTTTTGAAATATTTTTCTTCAACTTAAAATTGAAGATTCAAATTTTTTTTATTCAATTCAATAGATTAAATTTTTATAATTTTAATCACCGAATTCATTCTGATAATTTGAAATTCAAGTCAAACCATCATTCAATATTTAAAATCAATTAAATATTTTTAATTTAAATTGTTCAAAATTCAGGGTCGTTACAATCTTCCCCCCTTAAAAGAATTTCGTCCCGAAATTACAAGTTAGGAAAAAAGGTCCTTAACTCGTCTACTATTTTTCACAATCCAATAGTTTTATCAATTTATCAAAACAAATCTTCCTACTAAAGATTCGTTATTAATTCAACTAAATTTCGAACTTCAATTATAAATTTCAAACAACATTGTTTTACTTCTCAATTCAAATTTAAATTTAAATTCAAATTTTAACTTTCAAAATTTTCTCAAAATTTTCTAACACTCGAAATTTTTGAAAAATTTCGCCAGTGTCTCCTTTGCGTGACTAACTCGGTACGACTACAAAACGTCCCTACGGACTCTCAAATTTCAAAAAAGAAAAGAAAAGGCCAAGCGGCTAGACAAGAAAATCATCAAATCTCATATTGAAATTCAAATACTTACCTTTTGTCGAGCAATTCAAATTTATCTTTGAAAATCAAATCCAATTTCCTTTATAACACCTGTATATCCTACTAGCCATAATATCTAGTTACAATATTCAAACTATTTTGCAAATTCCCTTACAAAAATTTTGATACTTACTTCTTATATCATTCTTAGTTTACTATTGAAGTTACATATCCATTATCATTCAATTTTACATTTCAAATTCCATTTGAATTCAATTTACAATTTCAATTTTTATTTGGATTCCTATTTATCTTCCGAATATTGAATTTTATCGATTAACTTTCATTTACAACTGCACTATTTTAAATTAGTTCCAATTACTAATTCATTACAAATTCCAAATCATTTTATTCAATTTTGTTTTCAACATTCAGTTTCAATTCCAGTTTTATTCTTTTGTTCATTCCCAAAATTTATTTTCAATTCACCATTATGGTTTATAACCACTCATATTTAAATTGGGTTTCCAATTCCATATGAATTTAATTCATTTCAAACCATACTAATTTGTCATTTCTTCAATTAGTTTCAGTTACTAATTTTATTTCAATACTTTACTTTACAAATTTGAAATGAATTTTTTCAACATTCAATTTACTTTCATGTACTTGCAATCGCAAACTTATTCATTCGTTCACAATTTTATTCTCATAATTCAATACTCAATTCCAATTCATTTGTTTCTACTCCAAAATTATTTTCAATTTACTATTTTTCTTTAAGTAATCATTTCACTTAGCCTTCTTAGACCTTTCTTCAAATTCACTCTATTCAAATTTATTCACTTATACTTACTTTAATTTAACTCCATTCTTTAAATTAAATTTATTTTATCAAAATTCAAATTGTATAAGTTATCAACTTAATAATATTCCATAAATATTTTTATATAGTATTCCAGAGTCTTACGAACATTTCAAAAATCATTTTGAAAACAATTCAAATTATCCTTTGAATTTCCAAAACAAAACCCAAATTTTCCAAACAATTTCCATTTAAAATAATTTGGCAGCAATTCCTCTTTTGGAAACCCGAAAATGAACATCGATGATGCTGCAGTCATTACCGAAGTTATTTTCCAGCGACCGAAAAGAGTTTAAAGCTTTTATCCCTTCAGAATACTTTTCAAAACCTTTGAAATTCATTTTCAACTCCAAAAAAAAGATTTAAACCTTCCAAATCTCCAAAATTTTCAAATTCTTTTCAAAACATTTCCAAATACTTCTTTGGAATTCCGTTTCAAATTACAAATCACATTTACAATTATATTCTCCAATTCTATTTGTATATGGATTTTATTTCTTAACTTTGGAGTTATGATTTCAATTTCTTATTCAATTTCATATAACAATGATAATATTTCAGTGTTATTACTTCCTAACAACCAAGCATCCATATATCATAATAATTCATAGAAAATTATTTCCTTTATATACAAAAATAGTTTTGGGCAAAATTATCTCATTTACCCTATTTAAAATCAATACTGTGTCGGTTTATCTTGTTTAGAGTTTAGAAACTCCTATCAACACAGTTAGCTAGACTGCACCGACCAGAATCTATAAACAATCAACCGATAAGTCAACACAATACAAAACAAATTCATATTCACTAACAAATACATGCTCATATCTATTATTACACTCAACTCATTCTAGAGTACTACAGACTCTATCTCTAATGAGTAACACCCAACAGAGCAGGGTTGTCGCTTAACCATATGCTCTGATATCACTCTGTAAGGACTCGATTCTTCGACTTCCGAAAATCGACATCGATACGTCCACTGTATCAACTGCCGAGCAAACGAATGCCGGAAAACCGAATTCTTAGGGTTTAAAAGAAGAGGTAGAAGAAAAGATAGAAGAAAAAGAGAAGAAGAACAACAGAACAACATCAGAAACAGAAACAATATCAGAATCTCACATTCGTAGCGGAACAATATATAATAGATAATCACTAGTCTTTTAAAACAAAGAATTATATCAGTTTATATATACATCAATCAGAGTCAATATACAACTCAATACAACACAGCACATCAATGGACAGTTATAAAACTTGTCCTCATACAGAATACACAGCGGAATAATACAAAGTATAGGTGATACGTTTCGCCATCCAGCTTGCTTCTAAAGCTCCAGAATATCCAGAATATCCTGATAACATAACTCTAGGTTGCCCGTGTGGAAAATTATGGGCACCCAGAGTTTAGAAGGGAAACAATAAACTCCGAGTCAGTCATGGTGACTGGTGTGAGATCGTAAAACAGTTTTTTTTCACAAAGAAGATAAAACAGATTCGCAATGCTTTTGGAAAATGAAACTACCATAAGACCCCGCCACAAACACAATGCAAACGCAGAATTGGAGGAGATTTCTTCTTATGATAGTCAAAGATGCTTACTATGCAAAATCAAATCCTTTTGATATTATTATTAGTGCATAGTGTAGAAAACATTTCGAAAGTATATATAAATCTTAGCCAGCATAGGTACCATTATAGTATACTTACTATAGCTACCATATTAAATGGCAGGTTCTACAACTAAAACCATACAAGGCTCGTATTGTTTCTTTTTTTTTGGATTTTCCAACAAATGGTCAGGCCAAGGAACTTCCCATTGCCACATGGAAACGCCTCTGGAATGACGTCTCGAGAAATAACCTAACATTACGGTTAATCTCTGCCAACACAAGGTCGGGTTACTCCTAACTGGGTAACTACTAACACGAATATGTCATCCCTCGATCGTAACCGATCTATATCCGAGGATCCTTGATTTCCAACAACCACATAAGAATAATAATGCAGCAACCACATAGGTTAAGTATCTGGGCTCCATACCATGATACCACCTCTATCCAGAAGGAATGACATACACTAAAGGGGCGCTACCCCCTAATAACCTTGCCGCATCTTTCCTGTTTTGACCATTTCCGGGGTGTGAGGCTCGACGAAGTCTCGTCCACAAAGCTACGCTTTGTCACAAAGCCATGCTTCGGGTCAAACAAATGATCAAAGAAATGGTTACAAAGATAAATGATCAAACAAATGATCATATCACAAATGATCAAACAATGATCATTTCACAGCAACACTCAGCATGCCACGTTACCAAATTGAGAATATATCGCTGATAAATTTCAACTACATAACCTCTGAGCTCGTACGTCTCAGAGAAGGGTGTTAAGCTAAGAGAATAAATTCTCCGCCACCAACAGAAATGTATTTGAAAGAAATCAGCTTTATATCTCAATTTGTAACGTCAGACACACAACCATACAAGTCTGTTCCGGGATCGAACAGAACCGAAGGCACTTCTCACGAAGCCCTTGCAAACCTGGATAATTTTCTAATCACGTCCGGACTTCCCGTCACTAAGGGTGATAAAACCTCTAAATCGAAGATCAGCCGATGTAGAGTAACTCGACGGTAATCCTTCCGTTTTCAAAAATATCCGGTCTTCAACACCGGTCATCAAATGCAATTCATAACGACATATCACATATTCGGAATGGGTTATACGACCCCATGGTCCTTTCCCGGCTAACCCGAATAGTGAGCGCTTATTCAAAATAAGTGTGGCATTCACATTCAAACAAATCACAACAAATACCTATTTAAAGGTAAATATAGATAGTCGGTTATTTAACTATCAATAAAGATGCGCAACATCATCAGATTCCAAATAATTTTCCAAATTATTTATTTTCCCAAAATATCTTTACTAGATATAAAATCTCCACACTTCAAAAATAAATCAACGTTTATTTTTAAAACGAATTCCCATTTCTTTTATAAATTACATAGTGAATTTATATTTTCAAAATATCTACTGATATACGATTTTCAATCGATTTCAAATATTCACTTTTAATTTATCTTTAAGAGGATATGTAACGACCCGCTATTTTTGGACCATTCAAATCGACAATAAATCCACACATGTCTGACTTGAATAATTCAAAATATCAGATTGTTAATTTACATTTGGCAAAACTCAGCATATGCTGTAAATAAATCAATCACAGAATCACAGACACAGAGTAATACAATAATACGCAGCGGAATAGATAAAATAGTAGTTCATGAAGCTACTATATAAACATCAGAGTTAGAAATAAAATACAACAGAATATCTCAAATGCAGTGAAGTCTCCAGTACAACAGATGACTTCTCTGAACAAATCAACTAGAAGAGCTGAAAGCTGAGGCGATAGTTGGATCTCCAAAGGAAGCTCCAAACTCCAAGGGTGAGTCTCAAATGCTGTATCACTCGGTCTGACCCGAGCGTAAAGCAAAACACAAAACACTCGAGTCAGGATTAACATTCTTATATAAATAAATCCAACTCAAGTGAAATATCAACTGAAATACAAGTAACTTAAAGGATGTTTGGGATAACCATCCTCTAAGGATCTTCAGAACTATCTACAAGGTGGAAATATACATTATAACACCGTGGTCATTTCAATTTCATTTATACTTCAAAACCCAAATATCATTTCATTTCAAATATAACTATTTTCCAAGATAGTATGTATATTAATTAATTTATAAAGTAAAGCATTTAACTTTCTCAAGTCTCGCAAATCGATTCAAATCAACTTCAAATTCCAAATTCAATAAGTTTCAAATCGGTTTAATTAAATAAAATTCTTTAATGAATACAATTTCAACTAAATTCAAATTATCTTCCCAACCTTAATTTGTTCAAATTATTGCCAAAATCTATTTTAAAATATAAATTTTTCTTCCCAACTCCATAGAATTTATTTTCAAAATATTTAAATATATGGACCAACGGTGTTTGTATACATTTCTATCATATGGTTAAGTGATACGGATATTTATCATTTCAATCCGTAATTTAAATATATACGGGTAGATATCATTTCAACCCGTAATCCCAATTCCAATTCAAATGAAAATCGCTTGGGTCTATCATTTCAACCCATAACGATTTTCTCCTATTCTAAAGTCCGTTCGGGTATGTATCATTTCAACCCATAGTGAATTCTATACTAATAGGGAACTTGCAGAGTGATAACATATAATATAAAATATAACAACAGGCATATATCATTAATAACAATATAACATAAACAATAGGATATGGTGTCATATCCCACAGGTGAACAGTTACAGATAATAGCATATATAACAATTTAAATAACTACAGCAGCATATTTCAATTGTCGTTTCAATTGAAATCAAATTTAATCAATATAAGAACGTTAATCGTGAGTGATTGCTCACCTTTCGTGGCTAGAGGAGTTTGACACAGAACAAACCACGAATTCAAGCACGAATTCCAAAGCAGGGCAAGATTGGCACGAATTCGATAGAGCTGATAAATATGAACCGACGAGAAAAAATCAGTTTGATAGAAACAAAAATATACTATTATTATTAATAAAAAATTTCCTTAAACAAATATTCAATTTTAAATACATACATTAATTTAAAAAGAAATAATCAAATATCAAATGTCTATATTTCTATATTTCTAAATATCAACATAAATAACCATATTATATTACAATACATACCGAAACAAAGAAAATCAATATATATGCAGACCACTAAAATTACAGTATATAATTCCAACAAGTCACAGGATTCTTATATATACTTTATATATCCTAATTTAAGATTTTGTACTATCATTTTTCACTACATAAAATAAAATATACAATACTAAAAACATATGATACTGTATATAGATAAAATATATAAACTAAACTCATATAACTTAATATATACTATAAACATATTTACCTACGTATCTTCTGCAACATCAATACTCCAGTCCATATATGTAAACCATAACTATATATATACTAGCGAACAATATATAACTTATATAAACTTTTATAACTTTAAAACTTTATAACATATACACCTATAAACTTATATAAACTAACAAATGCATATACTAACACCGTTATAAAGTCTGTAAACTTATATATATGTATTAACATTTTTAACTATTCCTGTCCATAATGATATATATATAGACTTATATATACAAACAACGGTATATACACCCTAAAATAATATGCAGACTTCCAACAATATATGCATGCTTTCAAAAATACGTATGCGAAACCACTCTTATACTATATTTCAAAATAATGCTTATATACATTAACACAGTACAAAAACATTTTGAAACTATAATTATATATATATTCTGAAGCTTAATAAAACTGCATCCATCTAATTTCATGTAACTCAAGTTTATATATAACAACATAGATATATGTAACTAACATACCATAAGATTAGGATATAAGTAAAGTTCTGGAATACATATTATATGTATTAATATATCTATAGCCGAACAACAATTATATATATATAAATTTGACAGACCATGAAATAACAAAATGCAGACTACACAATATATACGAAACTCATATTTACATTATATATATATAGTGAAAGCATGTACCCAGGATATGTTTCATATATGCACTTTACAATAAAAATGGAATAAACTAAGATCAATATACATGCACACTTAAGCATATAGCAGCCCATATATAAATTATATAAAATATCTACAGATTTCCAAGCAAACTTTCAATACCTATCTATATAAATGCAGACCACAACTAAAGATATATATATATATATATGCTAGTATGCGGTTACAGTATAAACATATATACAAACTGCGAATTAAAGGGAAGATAAATTTATAAAACCCATTTATATTAGAAAAGTAATATAAATAAAACCACTATACTTATAAAACCAGATCCGTAAACAGACAGTGATATATATATTTTTATAAATCAAATATAATACTAATATATAAGTTATATACTATACAACAACAGCTTAAAGTATGACATATAAAATAATACCTTTAACATACATATGTATACGTATACCCTACAACTTACTAACATAAACTGATGTATATACTATCTATAAAAGAGATCCACAAACTAAGTTTATATAAACTTAATATACGTTAACAAAAGAGGAAGATGGTGGTCAGCAGTCTGTTACCTAAGCGCACGAGGAGAAGAGGCGGGACAGTGAAGGACGCGGGTAGTCTGTCGTGGGAGGAAGGTTAGAGGCTCGGCCTCGGTGGTGGCTACACGTGGCAACAGGGAGGGCGGTGGATGGCAGAGGGTTGACAGGGAAGGCCGGATCTGAATGGGGTAAGTGGAGAGAAGCCGTGGTTGTTGGGTTTTGGGTGGAAGTTGTGGGCCAACGGTGCGAGTGGGTTTGATCGGCAGAGAAAAAACAAACATATGCAAATAGTGATAGCGTGTATTTATGAATATGTAAGAATGGAGGACATTGGGTTAGAGGCAATCAAGGTTTGGGTTTCAGCCGCCAGAATGGAGAAGAGGAGAGCAGACAAGAATTCCAGATTTAAAGAAAAAGAACGGTTCGAAAATGTATTGAATGTAAAACGTTTTATGTATTCTAATTTTCAGAAATAAAGGAAGACAATGAATCGTATTAAGATATGGGAATAGAAATAGCCGGCCCTGGAATTCAAATCAAATAAAGCAGATGAAATTTAATCGTTCAAAATAGATTAATGCAAACGTATAAAAATTAGATGGGAGCAACGGCTGAATTTTAGTCAATAAAGAATGTTATAATAAATGCTAGCTGCTGTAAATTCCGGTTTGAAATTTGAATGGACACCACTATTAAAAGTGTAACAGTGGTACCCGTACAGTTAACCGTTTTCACAGGTATCACCAAGTATCGAAATTCAAAACAAAGAATTTAATATACTACGGAGATCTACACGATGAGGCGAACAAAACGATATACAGATATTAGTGGTACGATCATCCGATCAAAAGTCGATAATCGGTACCTGAAATGCTGCTATTCTGCCAGAATTAAGATAAACGGAGCAATAGAAGTCCAAATTTGGAAAAACGAAAGATGACATCTGACTCAGAAGAAGATTTAGAAATTTTCTATAGAAAAATATTCAGGTTTTGAAATAAATTTATTATCATCAATTTTAACTGATTTAAATTGAAATAAAATTAAGAAAAAAAAAATTCAATATTATTAGATGAAAAATTACCAGTTGTTATGTTTAAATAGACGTATTCCAAATAATAAATTTTTATTATCAAATTCAATTATTTAAAATTTTAAGAAATTCAGTTAAATACGTTATTAAAACCAATCAAAATTTATGGGTCGTTACAAGATAAAATCTCAAAACGTTTCATTTCATTTTGGAAAACATTTCCATACTTATTTAAAAATAAGTATTTCACAAATCTATTTATTTTCAACATTTGAAAATATTCAATATACTTAAATCAAAATTAAGTATAAATTCATTCTTTAAGGAAATCATTTACTATAACAACATCTATTTGAGTCAAAACGAATGTTACGTAAAACATCGTTACGACAACTCAAAATCACTAGTATAGGGATTCGGAATTTAGATAGATATATAAATCCCAATACTATATAAAACATTTCCTTTCGGAAATCATTTACTATAACAACAGTGTTATAGTCCACCATTTCCTTATTTCTCGAAAACGTCTATTTCAACAATGAATGTTGAAATCTATGGTTTTGATATTTAACACATTTTAAAACATCGTTAAAACAATTAACTTCATTTTTTTAATGTCACTTCCCCAAAAACAGATCCATTTTACTTAACAATATATTCACTGTCCAAAATCGTGAATATACTTCACTAACCAAATTTCAATCTTTTCTACACATTTATTTCAAGAATTATCCACTATCCAAAATCGTGGATAAAATTCTCAACCAACTCTTATTATTTACAACATTTAACTTAAAGGATAATTCGCTGTCCAAAATCACGAATATATCTCCTTTAATAACTTCTACGTTTAAATTACCAAATTCAATTGGTTTCGGATTTATAAAACAACGTTTATAAATTCACCTTTATATTTCATAACAACTTTGATCTATAAATCTCCTTTATTAACAAATTCAATTTATAACTCAATATATATACACAAGTCCATATTATAAGTTAATAACTTATAATTCATTTATTTTAAAAGAAATCGTTCTTTTAAACTTCACAAAATTTAAAACTTTCAGATTTCATTAACTTATGAAATCCCATTTATACTTCATTTTAACACTTATAAAAACTTGTCTTATAATCCCAATATTTTAAATTTATAAATATCCATTTTTGTACATCTTTTATATACATCGTTTTTAATAATTCAAAAATCCCAATCCAAATCATTTTATAAATTACTTAACCATTTATTTCAAAAAAATTACCTTTCGGTTATATTTCACAAAAATCATAATTTTTATAACTTTAAAAATTGGATCTAATGATGCAACACACAAATTAGTCAATCACGTCAACAAACATCATATATCGATATGAAAATCAACAGATATCACAATATCTAAAATCAAATAAATACTTGTAACAACCCGACGTTTCGCATTAATTAATTTCGTCCGTAAACGATTAATCGGTTGGTTAATTGCTGTTAAGTGTTTTAATCCGTTGTAAATTCTTTTACAATTCATTAAGGGTAGTGGGCTTTGAATCTTGGCCCAAGTTTTGTGGTGCTGTGATAATTTATTAAGGCCAGTACTCATCCATTTTCCCTCAATTCAATTTCGCTAACCCTAAGTCTAAACGAAAGAAAATGGTGGCGGCCTAGTTATTCGTCCTCGTCCCCAAATTCAAGAATTAGGGATTCACAAATTAATGGCTGCTCATCTTCGTGTTCGTTCGTCTTCAGGAGGTAGGGCTCATTCGATTCGAAGGCGCCAACTCCTTGCCGTGGATCGATGGTGTCGCTTGCGACTGCTCCTCTTTGATTCGAATAAGGTGAGTGAACCTTTTTTCACTCACATCTATTTCCACTCGTGTCTCGACTGTTTGATTTTGTTTGAATGTGATGTTTCTCTGATGTTTTCAATTCATGTGGATATGGTCACTCGATGATTATAGTCATTCGATTTTTTTTTAATATTTGGGAAGAGTTTTAGAGTTAATTAAACAGTTCGCTCTTCATTTATAAACTGCTTGTCTATGCTTCAGTTGCATATGTTTTGAGATGCTCTGTCATTCTGAATTTGGTACAGGCTCCATATTTTGATCAAACTCAATTTATTCTTACTTAAATCATCTCTAAGCTTTGATTCTCAACAAAACAAGATGTTAAACTTAAACTAAGATTTTTAAAGGTTGATTACAATCATTTTCATCAAGCACTTCACTGTAATATTTAAGTACAGGTAAACCAGGTGATAATTTGTAATATTCGATTGTTGCAAATTACTGACTCAAGATTGTATATTGAATCTATACATCAAATCATGATTTTTAAAGCAAAAGGATGGATTTTTAATTAAGAAATTCGAGAGCAGTTTGAAGGTGAATGAAATTTGCATCTTTCTCAATTCCCAGTGAATTAATCAATAATAAAAGTTGTGATTTGAAATAAAGCAAGTATAATTTGAAAATTAACTGTGAAAATATACAGTTTCAAAAATTAAGTATAAATTTTTATGCGAACAAAGTTTATACTGCTTTGATGATTTCTCGACCTTGGTTGCTTTTTTTAGGCTGTGTGCATACAGTTGCATTTTAGTCTTCACATATATGTATGCATTCATGTATGTATATACATTGTTTGATATGTATATATGCATGTTCGAATTTGCATTGCTTGCTCTCTAATTTATTGAGTTGGGTGTGGTATTTTCTATTGTCCAAAATGTATATTGGACTGTGATGTATTGGACTGGGTTTTTAGTCTGGACAGTTTTGTTGCCCACTGGTGCATTGTTTTGTAGCTTTTGGAGCCCGAGTTGTATACTGTGTCTGTCTGTTTTGTGGGGTAGGTGGACTTGAACTAATATGACTTTGGCATTTAACTATCTTTGTTCAAAACTGCTGCTGTGATTTTCAGTTGCACTTAGTATCACTGGTTGTACGTCTCCTTGCAATTAAGTGTGTGTATCCCTATCATGTTTTCAACCTGACTTGATTTTCTAGTTGCCTTCCCTGTCCACTTTAATTCCCAGTGGCAGTTATTCGTACATTACTCTGATTCATCGATGTAGTTGATGCATGTCTCCTTTGTTGAGCTCGAATTTGATACACTGTATTGATGCAGTGTGTTCATTTGCATTTGGTCACTTGTATTTATTGGTGTGCGTGTTGTGGTGCCATACTTTTGGCGCCCTCACCTTCATTCTACTGCCTACAAGTAGTTGTAACACTGCCTGCATGCACTCAATCATTCGAGCCTGTGTGATTTGGAGTTGTATTGCCATATCTTGTAATTGTAGATTAGCTTGCACACTTTGATCTACTTCACACCAGTAGTATTCATGCTTCATTGTCATCTGGTAGTTCTTGAGTTTGTCGGCACTGGTTCGTGTATATGAGCAGTTTTACTTTGTTTTGATTCGAGGTTACACTTGTGCAGTTCTCTGGTCTTGCATCTGCTGATGTTGTTTCTTTTACTGTTGCATTGCCTTCAGTTCACTGTCTTGGTTCATGTTTATTTGATATATTGACTACTGAAGCAGTAGCATTGATATTGAGACTTGTATTTTGATGTTCTGGTTTTTTGGTTTCTTTGTGGATTTGCATTGTATTAATGCATTGGATTTGTTTTCGAATTCACTTGAGTTGAGTCCATTATTTCGGGTTTGACCTTGAGTTTGCGTTGCAATTTTATTTGGATATCATTTGAGTTGAATCTGATTTCGGGGTTTGACCTGGTGATCATTTGTGACTTTCACTGAGCTTTTGTGTATCTCCTGCAATAGTGGCGAGGCAGTACACGCGTGCGTGTACTGCAGCCCTATCAGATTTAACAGTTTTAAATTGATGTTTCGATTTGTTGGATTGTTTCGTTGGTTAATTTCAATGTTTTGGAGTTGTATTCTGATTTGGATTGTTGATTTGTCATTTAACACTGTTTAGTGTTATATCTGCCGTTATCCAATTCTCGTATCGAGAGTTGGATATACGAGATTTCTATGACTGTCATCTAATTGAGATTGATTATTATTGCTTCCGTACATTAATAACTGAGTTTGAATTAGACTGACCCGTGTATTATTTTCTTTTGAATTTAATACTCGGGTCAGACCCGAGTTATTTCAGGTTGTAGATTTCCTTCTTTGAGTTGTTGTTCGGGCTATGAAGACTTTTCACATCTTCTGAAGTTGTCTTTGTCATTTTGTAGAAGTCGAGTCATTGTATAGGATGATATGTATTCATGTATATTAGTTGATAATGTACTTGTTTATATAACTTCCAGAGTCGACAGTTGTAGTTGTATCATATGTATTGTGTCAACTATATTGTAACTGACATCAGTTATATATATATATATGAGATTTTTTGTTAATCTGTGTTCCGCATTTATATTATCTGTGTTGTTATTATATTCATTGTCCTAAACTATTATGAACCGTCGTAGTTCGTTTTGTACTAGAATTGGGTGTGTCGATGGGAGTAAATAAATAATAGATGAAAAATAAAAAGTATATACCACTCCTATCGATATAACCAATATTAGTGTAAGGCCAATTACGGGTGGTCGCTCCTATCCAGCCTTATTCTTCGTAATAATAGACAGTATTTCTTTTAATACTCTTTGTTATTATGGGCATAGAGGTGGGGCGTTACAATACTGGTGAGGAATCCAGTTGGATCCCTCCAACCTGTTTCCCTGCATCCACAGACATTAGCACAATACCCATTCCACTTCAAGGTGGAATATCGCGGTATATAGGATTTATAAATATATCATCCGCTTACTAACGGCGCAATAGGGTCTCATCCGCTATACAATGCGGGAAATCAATCAATCCAATATATACATATGCCAATATGTATATATTGCTATATATAGATATATCCTGCTATATCTAATATCACATCCAAACAGTCAATCAATCAAATCAATAACTGCAAAACAAATTTTATTTTGAGTGAGAAGATCTCACCTTAGCTTTAATTTGCAATCCATTTTCAATCTAGTTGTTTTCTTCACCGTTTTAGACCTTGTATAAATAATTATACAATATATCAATATTTGAATTAAATCGAACAATTAAATTTCCATTTTTGATAGTTTTAATCATTCAATGATTTTATTTTAACCCAGTTTCTTTTAATAAATTTATCTAACAAAAATTTAAATCAAAACTATTCTTCCTTTAAATAAATATTTCACTTAATAAACTATATTGGTTTTGATTTATAAATAACTACTTAACATTTTAAAATTCCTAATTTACTTCCAAAATATTATACTTATCTCTATACATTTATATAAATTTAAACTTTGCCAACTGAAACCAAACAGTACACATTCTTTACTAAAAGCATAGAATATATATATATTTTATATTTCATTTCTGCAAATTAAAACATAGGATTTTTTCTTTACTTTTCTTTTTATTTACTCGTATATATATATCAATTTAGAAATCAAATAAAATAATTTACCTCACTGTTCATCGCAGACATGCCGCGACCTCGTCGTCGCCGCCAGTCCCGATTCTGATCCCCCACGACTCGAGCCATCCACCAGCAATCGTCATCGCGTCGCCTCCTACCACCCATCCCACTCGAGATGCCGTACTTCCCTTCGCGCTCGAACCAGAGGTCGCGACCCATCCACCATCGAATGAAATCGAGTCGCACGCCCTAAGTCGCGACCCCACAACTATCGCGAGCACCACGAACTTCGCGAAACCTTTCGATGCCGCCGCCTAGCTTGGCTACCTCGCTGACGTTCGCGATCTCGATCGCGATTTCCATTTTATTTTTTTCTTGTTCGCGGCCCTTAATTTAAACGAGAGGAGGGACGGCCATTATATTTATTTTGTTTGTTTTTGAACGAGAAGGGGGAAAACTCGACCATTAAAATTATTTTGAAGCTTCTGTTTTTTAAATTGAACGAGATGTTGTTTTCTTTGAATTGCTCGCGTGATAAAGAAACAGAAGGGGACAGAGTACGTGATGTTTCAGGGAATAGGTCTGCTAAAGAAAACCTAGGGTGGCTGATGTTGACAAATTTTAAAATTAAAAATTCAATTTGAATTCGATTAAATCTCAACGCGTTTATACGTCGTGTGCTCGCATAACAACTCCGAAAAATACGAAATTTGAAATCCGATAATAATTCCATATTACGGACCCAATGGAACTGATTTCGTCGAATTCTGAGGCTGTGCCCCGGAACGCTATTTTTAAATTCAATTTAAACGATATAAATTCAAAACCGAACAAAACAGTTTCAAATTTGATTCTGAAGCTTCAATTATCTTAAGTATTACCAATATGAATTTTAAAAGCTTTTGAAATATTTTTCTTCAACTTAAAATTGAAGATTCAAATTTTTTTTATTCAATTCAATAGATTAAATTTTTATAATTTTAATCGCCGAATTCATTCTGATAATTTGAAATTCAAGTCAAACCATCATTCAATATTTAAAATCAATTAAATATTTTCAATTTAAATTATTCAAAATTCAGGGTCGTTACACTCTGGTTCTGTGTTTCAGTTCTTTCTTTTCTTCTGTCTTCTTCTACCTCTTCTTTTTAACCCTAATGGTTCGGTTTTCCGCATTCGATTGTGCGGCATTTGATACAGTGGACGTATTAATGTCGACTTTCAAGCGTCGAAAAGTCGAGTCGTTACAAGTGGTATCAGAGCAGCCGGTTAAGCAATAACCCTGGCTCTGTTGGGTGTTACTCATTAGAGATAGAGTCAGTGTTACTCTAGAATGAGTGTGAGTGTAATAATAGATATGAGTGCGTATTTGTTAGTGAATACAAAAATTTGTTTTGTATTATGTTGACTTATCGGTTGATTGTTTATAGATTCTGGTCGGTGCAGTCTAGCCAACTGTAATCGATAGGGGTTTCTAAATTCCTAAACAAGATAAACTGACACAGTATTGTTTTAAAATAGGGTAAATGAAATGATTTTACCCAAAACTATTTTTGTATAGAAAGAAATAATCTTTGTGAATTATTATAGTATATGGATGCTTGGTTGTTATGAAGTGATAATATTGAATTATTATCATTGTTATATGGAAATTTAATAAGAAATAATGGTATAACTAAAGATTTGGAGATAAATTCATTTAACAAATGAAATTTATAAATATGAATTGAAAGATAAGGAAATAAAATTCATATATGAATGGGATTTGTAAATGTAAATTGTAAATGTGATTTATAATTGGAAATAGAATTCCAGAGATATTTGTAAAATAAAATTCATTAATGGGATTTAAATAAGTTGATAACTTATATAATATTTGAAATTTGATTGGAATAAAATTCAAATTGAAAAGAAATGAATTTGTGAGTGAACAAATGGAGCAACATTTGTAAATAAATGAATTGGAATTGAAAAAAATGAAATGAGATTGATTTGAATCAAGTTAAAGGGAAAAAATCCAAACTTGTAGAAAATTAATAAAATGGATTGAATTCAAGTAAACAAACTTGATAAATTATTAATTCATGAAATAATGAATTGGAGGTTGAATTAATTAAATTAAAGTTGAGTTGTGAGCTAAATTTGGTAATGGTCTGAGTTTGCATATAAATCCAAGTTAGTAGAAAACAAAATTGAAAATTTCCTTGTTATTGATAAAATAAATTCGAGATGAATTAAATATGGAAATTTGAAATTTAAAATGGATAAGTGAATATTCTAATTGAATTAAATTAGTAGATGGAATGGGTTTGATTTAATAAGTTGTAAACCACTTGAATTGAATGAAAATTGTATGTGAATTGGTCGTAACAAATTTAATTTATATTGAAACCATATAAATTGCTTATGGAATTTATTTTGAATGTATTGCTTATGAAATCTATGTATTTGCTATTGAAAATAAGTGAAATGTTAATAGATTTCCTATATATGTCACTTACGTGTTTAAATTGAGTAAGTACAGGTTTTTGGAAGCCGTTTGGCTGCATTTTGGGTTGCGCAAATGCTTAAAAATAACCGCTTTGCTTAAAATACTAAAAAAAGGTACGCCTACGCAATACAAAATAGGAAATATGAACGGTTTTTGCTTTTCCGACCGAGTGGGTCGATGTATATATATTTATATCTTTTGTAAAATTGCAAAATCTCCTCCGTACAAAGGAGACTCCGCCAAAATTTTCTGAAAATTTTGGGAGTTAGAAAAATTTTAGAATTTTTGAAAATTTTTCACTTAACGACAAAAGATTTAAAATTGGGAATTGAGATAAAAGTGAATAAAACTCCAAAATTAGAAGATGAATCGAATTCAAGTAAAATTCGAAATGAAAATCTGAATGAAAAATTTGGAAATAAAAGTATTGAGATTTGAAATGAATTCCAAATAGAATTGAAATTGTAAATTGAATTCAAATGGAATTGAAAATACAAAGTTGAATGGAAATGAATGTATAACTTTGTTAGTAAAGTGAAAATGAATATAAGAAGTATGTAAATACTTATATTGAACTTAAGAAATGAATGATGAAATTCTTAAGTAAAAAAATTGGTATTGGGAGTCCAATGAATGAATTTGGACATTGTTGTTAAGTAAAGTATACAGGGATTGTAAAGGCTATAGGAAAATGGAATTGGATTTTGATTTTGAAGATAAAAATTGAATTTACTCGGCAAAGGTATGTATTTAAATTTCAGTATGAAATTTCACTGAGTTTCTGATTTTGCCACTTGGCATTTTGTTTTCTTTTGGGATTTGAGAGTCCGTGGGGACGTTTTGTAGTCGTACCGAGCTAGCCGCGCAAAGGAGACGCTGGCGAATTTTTTTCGAAAATCTAGAGTGTTAGAAAATTTTTGAGAAATTTTGGATAATTTAAATTCAAATTTAAATTTGAATTGTGAAGTAAGATAAAGTTGTTTGAAAACTATAAAAGTGTTGGGAGAGTTAGTTGAAGTGATAACGAATCTTTAATAAAAAGATTTGTTTTGATAAGTTGATAAAACTATTTGGATTTGAGAAAATAG
The DNA here is from genome assembly GCA_030737815.1 of Allium fistulosum. Classification (NCBI taxonomy): domain Eukaryota; kingdom Viridiplantae; phylum Streptophyta; class Magnoliopsida; order Asparagales; family Amaryllidaceae; genus Allium; species Allium fistulosum. Next base: position 684,285,703 of record CM060905.1, on the reverse strand, counting down.
TTAACGGGTATTGGAGCATTCTTCTTTACTTGTAATTTCGGGACGAAATTCTTTTAAAGGGGGAAGATTGTAACGACCCTGAATTTTTGACATTTGAAAAGTGAATATTTAATTGAGTTTAAATATTCGAATGATAATTTAATTTGAAATTCAAATATCAGAATGAATTTGGCGATTAAAATTTTGAATTTAATTGTTGAAACTGGGTGAAAATTTGAATTTTCAATTAAGCTGATTAAAAATAATATGAAGTCTTGGAAAATTCATATTGATTATACTGGAGATAATAGGAGCTTCAGAATTGAATTTGGAACTGTTTTGTTCAGTTTTGAAATTTTATCGTTTAAATTGAATTTGAAAATAGCGTTCCGGGGCACAGTCTCGGAATTCGACGAAACAAGTTTCATTGGATCCGTAATATTGTACTATTATCGGATTTCAATTTTCGTAATGTTTGGAGTGATCGTTTGGCCGCACGATAAGCAAACGCGCTGAAATTAAATCGAAAATTTAATACTATAACTGGTTCAAAAAGCTATCTTCTCCATACGATCGAATTTGGACTCGGAACCTTTTCCATTGCGTTCGGAATAGGGGTATAATATTATAAACGCCTAGCGGCATGCCTCGATAGGGGTTCGAGATTTTGAGCTATGTATTCGAGACGGTTTGAATTTAAATTGTATATATATTCGATTTGTCCAATATATTTCCATCAAAACTTTTACCTTTCACTTCAGAGCTTTTTCATTTCCCTTCACATCGCTGTTCACCATCACTATAGCAAGGCCATTTCTTCACGCAAACATCTTCCTCCATCTATTTAAAATTCAGCAGCCTAGGGGAAAAGAGAGCATAGAAAAAGGGGGCTGAATCAATTAACAGAGAAACGAAAAAAGAAAATTGAATGCAAGCTCGAAATGGAACTTCGTTCCCCTATTCTTCCGTCCCAGTTCGAAAAAAATCAGATCCCTCTTCTCTAGAATAAGCGAATTCGTTCGAAAGCAAATAAGGAAAAAAAGTGGAGTCTCGTATGAAAAATCAAATTTAATCAAAGCCGAGCATCTCAATTTAATTGCGATCGAAAGTCGCGGCCTAGGGTTCGTTCGCGAGTTGTTCTCATGCGAGCGCGCGATGTAGTGGTAGAGGCGCGAGATGAGGGAGGATGTGATCGTGTTCAGTCGAGGTCAGGCAGTTGGGATTCGTGTGGCTATTCTGGGGGAAAGCTCGAACTCGTGAGCGACACAGGTGGCCTCGGCAACGGGCGAAGTTGGAGCTTGGAGATTTGACTTCAACGCGACGTCGTTTTGGCCAGAGTTTGCTATGTTCGGAGATGAAGGTGTAGTCGTGACACTGGAAGGGACCATCGATGCAGATCTGTGTAGTAGTAAGTTTTATTTTATTTATTTTATTAAATTGTATATATGTAAACAGAATTCATTTTTTTACATTTACGGATAGATTTTTAAATATATATATACATAGGAATATTTAAAATCCAGACTTTTTATATTTTTACAAATATATATATGTATTTTAATTTTATATAGTAAAACATAAAATAATGTATATATATATATACTATTTCAAATGGATATCTATTTTCAAAATAATAAAGATAAGAAGAAAATTATATTCATACCAGTTATAGAATTTTTACAGTAAAATTTATTACTGTTTTAATTTGCAGAAAAGAAAATAATAAATATAAAGATCTGGTTTAAATTGTAGATATTTGTGTAAAATAAAAATTTTGGTTAATTAAATTTATCCAATAGAAATTGATTATTCGATTTATTTCGAATATTTATTAAATTGTATAAAATTGTTTATACAAGGTCTATAATGAAGAAATAGCTGAAATGAAAATGGATTGCAAAATAAATAGCAAAGGTGAGATCTTCTCACTCAAATTGTATAATTGATTTGCAGTTATTGATTGATTGCTGTTTGGTTGTGATATTAGATATAGTAGGATATATCTATATGTATAGCAATATATATATTGGCATATGTATATATTGGTGATTGATTTTCCCGCATTATATATAGCGGATGAGATCCTATTGCGCCGCATAATAGTGGATGATATTTTATAAATCCCATATACCGCGATATTCCACCTCGAAGTGGAATTGGTATTGTGCTAACATCTGTGGATGCAGGGAAACAGGTTGGAAGGATCCAACAGGATTCCTCAAAACATTTGAATTGGTTTCATATGTTGTGTGATTGATTATTTATAATATGTGTATGATTATAGCTGTGATTGAATGTGTTGAAGGCTATAATTTAGCCGAATGTATTTTTGGTATCGTTGGATACCAAATAAATTAAATTGGATTTTTGAAATTTTAAATTGGAAATTTTAAGTAAATTTCTTTTGAAAGAATTGGATTAATTTAAAAGAAGTTTGAAAAAGATAAAGTTTTGTTTTGAATTATATTGAATAAAATTCCAAAATATGGGAAAAGATTTTTATAAATGGATTTTGAATAATATTATTCGAAAGTTGGAAAATTTATTTAAAATGGAATTTTAAATGGTTTGGAAAAGAATAAAGGAATTTATTTTAAAAGGTGATAAATTTGTTTGAAATCCAATTGATAATTGATTTAGTATTTGAAGATAAACCTTTGGGAAATCGATATGAAAATTAATTTGATGTTGAATGGAAAATTTATTTGTGTTGAAATAAATTGAAAATCGATTTGTAAAATGACTTGGGATTTTAAATAAATTGGAAATCTATTTGTAATTGATTTGGGATTGAAATAAATTTAGAATCAATTTGAAATTTGATTCGGTGTTGAAGTAAATTTAGAAATCAATTTGGAATTTGATTTGGGGTTTGAAATAAAAATTGAGAAATCCAAAGAAACAATACGAACCCTGTACGGTTTTAGTTGTATTACCTGCTATGGAATGTGGCGGTAACCTACTATTGAACGTAGTAGCTATAGTAGGCATATAATAATGGTTGTATGTTGGCTAAGATTAATATTATACTTTCGAAATGTTTTCCACACTAGACATTAATAATAATATCAACTGATTTTGCGTAGTAAGCATTTTTTACTATCATAAGGAGAAATCTCCTCCAATTCTGCGATTGCATTGTGTGTGTGGCGGGAGGCCTTATGGTAGTTTCATTTTCCAAAAGCATTGCGAATCTGTTTTATTTTCTTTGTGAAAATAACTGTTTTACGATCTTACACCAGTCACCATGACTGACTCGGAGTTTATTGTTCCCTTTCTAAACTCTGGGTGCCCATAATTTTCCATACGGGCAGCCTAGAGTTATGTTATCAGGATATTCTGGAGCTTTGGAGATTAGCTGGATGGCGAGACGTACACTCATACTTGTTTATTTATTCCGCTGTGTATTCTGTATGAGGACATGTTTTATAACTGTCCATTGTTGTATTGAGTTGTAAACTCTAATGATGTATGTATAAACTGATATAGTCTTTTGTTTTAAAGATTATTGATTCATCTATTATATATTGTTCCGCTGCGAATGTGAGATTCTGATATTGTCTCTGGTTCTGTGTTTCAGTTCTTTCTTTTCTTCTGTCTTCTTCTACCTCTTCTTTTTAACCCTAATGGTTCGGTTCCGGCATTCGATTGCGCGGCATTTGATACAGTGGACGTATAATGTCGACTTTTGATACGCAGAGGAATTCATATATATATATATATATATATATATGCATAACAAGGCAACTTCAAACTCAGGCATCATAAGCAACAGATAAACACATATATTTAGTTTTAATTGTTTACTCACCGTTGTTTTGAAGAACAAACAGATTTCAAGTTGAAGCAGGTTGTAAAGATTTGCAAGTTGAAAGCTTCTCTTTCTTTAATTCTCTGGCTTTGAAGTTGATTGTTTTTCAGTTGAATTTTGTTTATGGTTTAAAGTGGTATACGTTTCAGATTTTTTTTCTTATCTTAACACCCTTCTCTGAGACGTACGAGCTCAGAGGTTATGTAGTTGAGATTTATCAGCGATATATTCCCAATTTGGTAATGTGGCATGCTGAGTGTTGCTGTGTGATGATCATTTATTGATCATTTGTGATCAAAGCGTGGCTTTGTGAAAAAGCGTAGCTTTGTGGACGAGACTTCATCAGGAACTCACAACCCGGAAATGGTCGAAACAGGAATGTTGCGGCAAGGTTACGAGGGTCGCGCCCTTTAGGGTATGTCATTTCCTTCTGGAAAAGGGTAGTATCATGGTATGGAGCCCAGATACTTACTCATGTGGACACACCTTATTTATTATGTGTGATGTTGGTTACCGAGCGCTCGGATAAAGGTCCCAAAGGACCGAGGAATGGCATATTCGTGAGTTACCTATTACAGGGGTAACCCGGCCTTGTGTTGGCAGAGAGCAGGTTGTCTCTCGGAGCGTCCAGCCAGAGGCGTTCCTACGTGGCATAGGAAGTTCCTTAGCCTGACCATTTGTTGGCAAATCCATTTTCCAATATGAACCTTGTACGGTTTTAGTTGTAGAACCTGCCATTTACTTATGGTGGTCACCACTGTTTAGATGGTAGCTATAGTAGGCATACGATACTGGTCGTATGTTGGCTAAGATTAATATTATACTTTCGAAATGTTTTCTGCACTATGCACTAGTAATAATATCAAAAGAGTTTTGTTTACGTAGTAAGCATATTTGACTATCATAAGAAGAAATCTCCTCCAATTCTGCGTTTGCATTGTGTGTGTGGCGGGAGGTCTTATGGTAATTTCATTTTCCAAAAGCATTACGGATTTCAATGTAAAAAAAATTCTTTTGTTTGTTTTAAAGATAAACTATTTTTGTTGATCACACCAGTCCCACGACTGACTCGGAGTTTATTGTTCCTTTCCTAAACTCTGGGTGCTCACAATTTTCCACACAAGCAGTCTAGAGTTGGGTTTTTCAGATATTCAGGTTTAGTAGACTAGTTGGAGCTAGTTCAGTGTTTGGAGTTCACTGACGACTGACGTTGCTTATCTTGGTGCAACGTGATGTTGGAGTTGTTGGATTCATTCTCTTTGGAAGATCATTTGGAGTTATCACTTCTATTTTCCACTGTACCATTATTTATCTCTGATATTGTTGTATCATATTGATATCATTGTTGTATATCATTCTGGATATTGTATTCATTGGAGTTGTATATGATATCATCTATTTTTATTCCGCAGTGTTGTTATACTTAATGGTGTTATAAGCTCCGGTGAGCCAGATTCGGCGTTTGAATCTACGGCATCTTGAGTACAAGTGAAGTACGGGTGCAGATTTTCGAAGGCTGAATTTTGGATCGCTACATTTTGGTATGTATACACACACACACGTGCACTGTTAAATAAAATATAAATGACTGAAAAAGTATATTATATTATATTAGTGTAAAAATAAACTTAATTATTCGATGCACACATATATTACCAGACATTGAAGTTGACATATGTTATAACCTTGACATTTATTAACCATGTGCCACAATGGTTAATATACCCCTTGATTAGTTTATATTTTAACATGGTTATAATGTTTTTTTTAATATGACCATATCAAATATTAAATAAAAAATTAAAATAAAATAAAATTAATTAATCAATTTTAAACCAAAATCATAATAAAATATTATTATCAAACATTAACAAGAAAATGAATATTTTAAATAAAGTAAATTAACTAAAATATTTCTCAACTCTTTTATGAATAAATATTAAATTTGATTTAATATAAATAAATTTGTAGTCGCATAAACATAAAATAAGATTTGTGCAAATTAATAAAAGTATTTTTTTTAATTCACACTTTTAACCCTTCAACCAATGCATCCAATCTAATAGTTTGGTCACTTTTGATGCAATCATTTGGTGCTTTCATTGAGATCTCAAAACAGATCATAAAGCCACTGGCTAGAATGCAAGGATCGAAGAGGACACTTTTGGATGAAGATCAGTCTACTCGTAGAGGCAGTGAGGAGGCAATGTCTAGTCTGAGTCAATCGGTCAACTATCTTATCAAGGAAGAGGTGTAGACGATTATGGAAAACGTGGAAGGTTCTTTCTTGGATAAGCAGTAGGAGATTATAAATGAATTCCTTCGATGCATGGAGCAAGCAGCACCGATGCTAGTCCAGAGAGATCGAATCCAAAATTTTGTTGGCAACCTATTAGGAATGGATGCAAGAGAGCAAATAAGCTAGGAAGAAGTTATGGAGATATGGATTTCCACACAACCAAACCGGCCAAGGGTTGAACCATTTTGGCTCGGTATCGAGACAATTGGTACCAGACTGAATGGTATAGCTAATGCCAGATCAAGGGATGATATCCCTCTAGAAGTCAGTGCTGATGCAAGAACCACATGCTTGGCTGCTGAAATAGGACTGCTAGAGTTTAGACTGATGAGTCCATGGGTGGTTGATCCATTGCGCATAGGGCATGACATTTCCCACTAACCACCACAAGGAAGCGCTTATTGAGGTAATACATCGAGTGTTAGGCAAGAAAAATGGATCGGATGTTTATGAGATGAACCAAAGTTCGTTCACTCTGAATATTCAATAACTCTAGCGAGAGTTCCATGAACTCCAGTCCATAAGCCACCCTTGATGGAACTGAGTGCTTATGGAGGAAGATTATAAACTTCACTCAAGGGCACAACGTTGAATTCCCACGGACGTCGGAGAATGTCTTTCTCCTACTAGGCATCGTAAGACGGATTTGCACACAAATTATGAAGAATAGAACAACCATAATTTCTCTTCATTTGATGAGTGACAAGATCAGTTAATTGAATGTCTCTCGGCCTTAAAGATGCAAGCCCTTCTCATATGAGCAAATGAATAGACTTTTTGGATAATTTTTGACCTAGAAGTCGTGAACCTCTTTCAAGCACCAAATGCTTGAAATGACCTATCAATTATTCCTTGAATTTTCTAGAGACAATGAAGTATAAACACATATAACTTTACCATCAGCGGTGAAGTATAACTCTACTAGAGGTAGTAGAGTAGAAACTTAACTCTATTGGGGAAGTATAAACTCAACTCTGCCATAGATAGTGTAGCTTAAACTCATTCAAATCTAGCAGAGATAGAGGACTATAAACTCTTTCAACTCTATCAAAGACATCAGAATATAAACTCTTTCAATTCTGCCACACGAAGCTGAGTATAAGCTGATTCAACTCTACCGGGGATAGTGCAGTATAAACTAACCTAAGACTACCAGAGATAGCGAAGTATAAACTTCCTAGTCCCAGAGGTAGGGTTCAACTCCATCGGAGACAATGAAGCATAATGTTGTTTAACCTAAGAGACAAGGCTCAACCCCTTAAGAGACAATGGAGTGTAATTTTCTAAAAAAGCCCCCGAGATAAGGTCAGCTTCATCGGAACATGAATTATGATACTCTAGAGACTTAGAACCCTCATAAAATATAAGGATCACAATGCAAAGGCATGACTTATTTTTATGAACAAATTTGATTGATATGTGTTATAGATACTTGATGGCATAATAGCACCTTGCCACTTGAATATGTGAAACCGACGGGAGTGAGAGAAATTTTTTTGACTGGCTAAGAAAGGATGTTCTTTACACATATGAGTCAGATGGACCTCTTGATTTGCAGGCTAAACGAATGGCCACGCCTAAGCACTATGGAATTTTGCTTCGACTACATCATTCCCCCATTAAGATTTGGTCTCAAGCAAAGAACTACTGATAAGATTTCTATTCAACCTCGAAGATATGGTTAAGTGTGGGTATTTACGAAAGGTAATCATTAACGCTGTAGTGAGAAATAAAAAATGAGGAATTATGAACTAAAATGCAAGGAAAAAGTAAATAACACAAGATTTAGGGTGGTTAGATCTTGAAGAACATACACTATGGTAGTTAATTTTACTGCTTGGAGTTTTTTATAACAAGAGATATATTACAAGAATTATGAGCTTTTATTGCAATTAAGGAAGAAAAATTAGATCCTTGGACAAGTGCAAGTTAATCTCTATTTATAACTATTGAAATCATGCTTCAGAGGGCACAGATTGAAGCTATGACCATGGATTACCTTGTAGCTGTTGATGATGATATATAGTTTAGATGTCAGCCAGCTAGGATGCTGGATGGAAAGAATGGTTCAGATGAGGATCAGTTGGTCGGGTTGTACCATGACATGCTTGTGTCAGAAAGGCGGCATGGGGCACAGAGCTTTTGATGAATAATAACACCGCTGCCATATGGATCGAGACTATAGAGGGTTATTACTACATAGCAATGCTATTGTCAGATGAATAATGTTGTTTTATGCTAATATTATCAAGGGAATATTGTAGGGTCGTCATTTCATTATGCATGAATGGTCAAACACTTTTGCCAAAGCCTGTTGAGTCACAATAAAACAAGACAAACAGGGAAATTTGGACGACCAAGGGATAGATGGAAAGGGAAAGACGAGAGGCTCAGATGGGCTTGTGAGAGGCGAGGCTCTCTTGTTGTGACCTGACCGCCTAATAGTGGCGCGAGGCGGAGTTGCTCATGAAGCTCTAGGCTTTTTGTTGATAGTGATGATTTGATGGGCCGCTGTCTAAACCCAAGAACTAGCGGGGCAGCCATACCTTCAAGAGCTGAGCCTATGCATGCAAGTTTAGGCCGAATCGGTCCTTGGTGGGGCAATATGGCACATGCCTTTGTCGTCGGTCCCTTAACTTATGGGTCCACCATTTATTGTGAGAAATTCTAGCAACAAGCATGCTTCAAATCCACAAAGCATACTTGGATGGCAAAGTGTTAAGGAAAATTTGGTATAGTCTCGAAACACACTTACATCGGTTTGGAAAATATGTGTAAGGTCAGGACATGCACCTCTATTAAAACCGCATCTCAATCCGAGCTACAGATTGAAAGATAAGATATGGTCGCCTAAAATTGGACAACTCCCTTAACCATTTGGACCTTACCTTAGAGAGATACTATCTACTTCACCCAAATGGAACATCTAAAGGCATTGGATTTTTCTATTCGTAGGTACGAAGCTATTGGTCCAAATTTCTCTCAATTTGATTTAAAACAAAGAAGTTATTGCAGAAAGAAGATCGGTCCAGAAAGGAATAAGAGAAATGGTTCAGGAGGGAGTAAGTGCCGAGTAGAAGATATGCTTTGGTGCATAAGAGGGGAAATGGGGTTCGTAGGGAGTAAATGTCAAATATCAGAAATGGTTCGGTTGGAGTAAGTGCCGAACATAAAAAACAGTTTAGTAGGGAGTATCCTGCCTAACGTTTACTACATATTCATTTCCTACCAAGTCAAATTGGCCATTCATGGAAAATGCCAATTTCGTAAGAACCGTAGAGTTATAAATTCCCCATGGACAAACAAAAATAGCAGACAAGTTTTAAGCACTAGAAACTACTGAACTGAATTAGCCGAACCAAATTTCTAGAGTACTTATGGAGAGGAAGTAATTATCCCAATCTTATCCAATCATCCAGCCCACCATCCGACATCGAGTTGTGGTGCACCAACCTAAAGACCTGCTGCATAGCCACACACAACTGTTGTAACCGATCCAATGAGATCTAGCTAGCATTGTAGTAATTGTAAATTGTAGAATCATAATAAAAGATATCAAATGGACGACCATATATTATTGAATCACTAAAAAAATTATGTGTCATTTACTTTTTCATCACTTCTTGCTTTCTAGTATATTTGTCCATTTGTGATCTGATTGATAGTAAGAACTTAACATATTTGGCAACCAAATATCTCACCTTCAGAAAACTAGCATTAACATCACACTTAGGATCGCAGACTCTACCAGATCTATGTTATTGGGTATTTGGTCATTTTTGATGCAATGGTCATTTCTGACACAAAAAATAGTTATATTTACTTATGAATGCTATAATTCACATCTTTTTTTTCTATTTTTTTTCAAAAGATGCAATTTAACTTGCACTTTCAATTAGAAAAACACAAACTAGTTTGCACTTCTATTTTAAAAATAAAACCTGATTTACAAGCTCATTGATAGATGGACTTTTCTTACCTGATGTATACCTATATATTTACTTTTATAAAATCAAATTAATAATTAACTCAATACATCTAATTTAGTTTACTAATTAAAGGGTCAATTAAATAATTAAGGGTTTAATAATTTTGGATAGTTAAAAGTTAGTAATTTAATAATTAGATATATTATAACTGCAAATTCACCTCGGATAAAAATGAAAAAAAGGTGCAAGCTTTATGAAAATCAAAGAAATTGTATCAAATGCATAATTAAATCAAGTATTCAAACTCTAGAATAAGGAGGAATTCCTATACTTCCTCAGTAGATGAGCATATTCTAATCGATCAACTACCTATGACATAATTGACTATCTACCACTTCGTCAATGGATTGTTTTTTAGATTTTGAAGCATAATTAATTTAACTTTCAAGCCATTCAAATGTAGAGCATCCCGTAACTAGGGGTGTTACGGATGCAATAACCATTGTTATTACCACCAACCGTAACCATAACCGTTGTTGACGGTTATAAATTCTTACAACTATTACAGCAACCGTCTATCATAGTTAACCGTCATATTTCCAATTTTGAAGCATTTTCTACATGTATTTTCAATTATATGAACTATTGATGATAAATTCATATAGCTCTAACTGTTTTTTGCAAAAAAATTATATGTTTATAAAAAAACCACGCATGCACATTTTATTAGTTCATAAAGACATATATTATTAATCTATAAGCTATTCCTTTAGCTTAAATTGCTAATTTTTATAATTTAATGTTAAATATTATACAAAACAATCATGTATGGTTGGTATGGTTAACCACGGTTATCTATTTCTTCAACCGTTATCATTATAGATTGTAACCGCATGAACGGTCGGTTGAGCAGTTGATGATTCAGCCTTAACATCCATACCCGAAACAACCCCTAAACAAGTATCCATGATGCAACTTTTAGGGTAAGGTGTTTCTCGAAAGCTTTAGGATACCTTGTGTGTGTCTACACACACACACCCCTCCCCCCTCCCCCCTCCCACACACGCACACCTAGAGAACCAATCTGCTTGTAAACTCCAAGTATGTACATGACAAACACACTCTTAGTATTTATTACAGGTTTATCGATTTTGATTTTTGAACTCGTTATCTTTGATCTTGCAGTCCGAACCATCAACTAAATATGACGACCCAGTTTGACAAATTTTTCTTCTTTTGCAATTTTAACATTTACATTTATTTGGTCAAAGCGATAACTAATATCTATGCACCATAATCACGTCGCAATCAACTAAAAACTATACATGAAGCACTAGGAAAAAAATGAAAGTTGAAATTGAAGTCCTAATATCAATGTTCGACTCCCAAATGAATCTAATGTGGAAAAAATGAACTTGAAGTGCTGAATGTGTAAAAGAAAAGGGAAAAAAGGCGTCCTGGTGCTTATGCATACCTTGGAATTGATCATAAATTAACCTTTTCCTTTTTCACCTTCCAATGTAAGCTTTTCCGATGCGGATGTAAAATAGCTAGCTTAAATTTCTCAAAAATACCTCATCCAAATAGTTAGTAGACAAACAGTGAGATAGATAATGACTGTAGATTCTAAATAGCAAGTCAATCATCCATTCAGTTCTCGAAATTTGTTATATCTTTTTAATTTTATCTTGGAATATACACTGTGGTAGCTAATTTTATTGCTTGGTGTTTTCTATAACAAGAGATATAATCCAAGAACTTTGAGGTAATATTGCACCTAAGGAAGAAAATTTCGATCCTTGCACAAGGGCAAGTGAATCTCTATTTATAATTATTGAAATCATGCTTCAATGGGCTTAGATTATGCTATGACCATGAATTCCCTTGTAGCCGTTGATGATGATATGTAGTTTAGATGTCGATCTGTAACAACCCGCATATTTTACGATTCGTATATTTTTAAATGTTTAATTTAAGTATAGCATCGTTAGTCGGATTTTAGTCCGAAAGAGTCACTATTCGTAGAAGAACAGTTGAAATAGTGAAAAGTCTATCTGGATCGAGATTCGGAGGTGTCTATTTGAGAAAAATAGATAAAAACTGTCTTACAGGGATTCAGACGTCTGAAATGAAGCATTCAGACGTCTGAAATTGTTCGAGTCAAACCAGAAAGGAAATAGGCTAAAATTGCCATTTTCAAACGTCTGAAATGGACGATTCAGACGTCAGAATATTGTTCTAGACAACTTCTGTTTTTCCAGATTTAGACGTCTGAATCGTTCATTTCAGACGTCTGAATAAAGTTAGAAAACTCATATTTTTCCAGATTCAGACGTCTGGTTTGGAAATTTCAGACGTCTGAATCAAGAATGAAGTTGAGAATCAACAATTTGGACTCGAGACCATTTCCATTGAGTTCAAAATTTTGTTTGCGACTTTTTTGAGTATAAGCATCGACATGTTTGGAGTTGAGTAGAATTTGGCTATTTTCTATTTTGGGCTTATGGGTTTGGGTTTCAACCCACTAACCCTACTTCTTACCCTAACTCTCTAACTCTTCATCCATTTACTCATTCATTTCTTTTTCTCTAGCTCAACTGAAAATGGGGGAAGAGAATGAGAAATAGAAATTCCAAGCCCTAGATTCAATTGCAAACTCAAATTCTTGCTCCAAAATCAAAGAGAAGTTTAGGTAAGCCTTCTTTTCATCTTCTCCATCTCAATCCCTCTTCAAATTCTCAGAAATTCCTAATATCTTAACTTAGAGAAAACTTCATCTTTGATTATAGATTGAAGTTCTTGGGGTATTGTTGAAGAGAGATTAACCTATTGCTTGTTCTAGAGCTTATCATTTGTGTTTGGGTTTAAAATGAGAGTTTTTGAACTCACATCTACGTCTATATCTTTGATAGTGTTAGGTAGCAATTCCTAACATATATTCCTTGTCCATTTGTTTTTGAATTGAATTGGTTTGATGAATATTCCAATTTTTGGCGTTTGAAGTCAAAATCTATGAAAAATCCTTATATGGTTGTTTGGGCATGTTGGTCGGAGTGTATTGGTGAGTCTTTAAGGTTGGGTAGTCGTTTGGCGTAAACCCCTAGCCATCGTCACTCATCCGATTGCTTCCGATAGGATTTGGCCATCATTGGTCTAGGCAAAGTATTGTCTGAGCTCTAGTTTCAGACGTTTGAAATATACAATTCAGACATCTGAATCTGCTTGTCTCGGCCCAATTTGCCTATTTGTGTGGGATTCCAATTTTTGATCGATTCTTCTTTCTCCAATTAGTGTTTCACTTTAGTTGTCTTTGATGATTCTTTTTTTTAGATTTAGTACACGGGTTTTTATAAAATGATCTTTTTAAATTGTATTAAAAACTCGTTTCTCCAATTTATAATTTCTATATAAAACGCACACAATTTTGCACTTCGAGCGAAGAGGGAGGAGAATTAAATGATTAAATAAAACGTGTGCTATGAACACATGGGTTTATCTTTTCAGTTAATTCCTAATCTATTCGTTTGACCGTTTTGACCTTTGGGTTTGGTTTTCCGATGAGATGAGGTGAACTTTGTACTGCTTTGAATGTGAAATTGACTAACGGTTAGTAAACCATTTAGTACGAACGTGTGGTATGGGACTCACGTTAACATTTTTCGAGTTCCTTTCTGAGAGTTGCGACACATTCTGCCAGTTAGTGGTGTCCAATACTGGGTCTCCGGACCTTCGCCACTACGGTTCGTTGCCTTCGGGCGTTGCTTTCGGGCGTGTGGATCCTTGTTATACAGTACTGAGCTCGAGCATCTTTTGTTTCTTTGACAATTATATTTCCCTAGTGTATCGCCTTTTGGGGTAGGTTCTTTGAACCACATGATATATAGCGATTACCTTGTGGAAACTTGTGTTACCTTTATTGGTATTTGTTATTTGCCTTTTGGCTTGTTTTGGGATATGATATCCTTGGGTTATTTGAGTTGCCGATGATATGAGGCTTGTTATGATTCATCTTTTGTTAGATGATTTGGTTATCTCTTTTGGAGATATTTGTGGTACTTTATGATTTTGTATGTTCATTATCATTTAGTTCATCTAATTGATTTGTTTAGCTAGACCGACCCGTGTATTTTATACTCAGGTCAGACCGAGATGTTTCAGGTTAAGTACATTGAACTTAGCCCATTTTGCTTCCGCATGGATTATTCTGCTAGCTCCTTTTTGTTATAGCTTTTTGTGTAGTCCTTTTTGGCTGTAACTCTGATATGTATTCTTTTGACTCGCCTGTATATTGTGGTTTACTTTACCACTTGACTTGTATCATTTTGTAAACTCTGTAATGTATCTGTAAATGTGTAAATGTATGTGATGATCTACTATTTTGTGATATGTATTACATTTGAGTTGTCGTATTTGTTCTGATAGATCCTTCAGCCACCTATGGCTTTGTATTAAGTATTTATTGGGGATGTCGATCCATTTGAGAAAGAAGTGGCAATGGTCGGCGTATTCAATAAATAATTAAGACAAGATTATAGATGGTCGCTCCTGCGTTACCTAGTAATACTCTTTGCTAATGTGGGTCTCGGAGTGGGGCGTTACACGATCAATTAGGACACCAGATGGAAAGAATGGTTCAGATGAAGATCAGCTGGTGGGGTTGTACCATGACATGCTTGTGTCAAAAAGACGATAGAGCTTTTGATGAACAGTAACACTGCTTCCATGTGCACTGAGTAATATAGGGGGTTATTGCTACTTAGTGCTTTTGTAAGATGAACAACGTCGTTTTATGCCGATATTATTAGGGAATAGTGTGAGGTTTCCATTTCATTATGTAGGAATGACCAGACGCTTTTGTTAGAAGCTTGCCGAGTCGCAAAAAAGCAAGATGAATAGGGCGATTTGAATGACAAAGGGACAAATAGAAAGGGAAAGACAAGAGGCTCAAATGGGCTTGTTAGAGGCAATGCTCTCTTGTTGTGAGCCGGCCGCCTAATTGTGGGGCGGGGCGGAGTTGCTTATGAGGTTTTGGGCTTCTTGTTGATAGTGATGATCTAACGGACTGGTGTCTAAACCCAAGAAATGGCAGTGCAGCCATACCTTCGAGAGCCGAGCATGCACATGCAAGTTTAGGCTGAATCGGTCCTCGGTGGAGCAATATGGCGCATGCCTTTGTTGTCGAGCCCTTAACTAATGGGTCCACCATCTATTGCGAGAAATCCTAGACTCAAGCACGCTTCGCATCCGCAAAGCATACTTGGACAGCAAAGTGTTAAGGAAAATTTATTACCGTCTTGGAACACACTTACACTAGTTGGAAAATATGTGTAAAGTCGGGATTTGCACCTCCATCGAAATCGCATCTCAATCCGAGCTACAGATTGAAACATAAGATATGGTCATCTAAAATTTGGTCCAATACCTCACTAATTTGAATATTAACTTAAAGAGCTACTATCTACTTCATCTAAACGGAACATCTAAGGGCATTGGAGTTTTCTATTCGATGATGTGAAGCTATTGGTCCAAGTTTCTCTCAATTTTGATTTAAAACGAAGAAGTTATTGCACAAAGAATGTCGGTTTGGAAAGGAACAAGAGAAACGGTTTGGGAGGGAGTAAATTCCGAACAGAAGAAACGCTTTGGTATGAAGAAGGTGCGGAAGAGGGAAACAGTTCATAGGGAGTAAATGTCAAATAGCAGAAATGGTTGCGTATGGAGTAAGTGCCAAACATGAAAAACAGTTTGGTAGGGAGTGTCCTATCTAACTGTTTACTACATAACTATTTTCTACCGAACCGAATTGATCATTCATGAAAAATGCCAATTTTGTAGGAACTATATGCTTATAAATTCTCCATAGACGAATAAAAATGGCAGACATGTTTTGAGCCCTAGAAATTATCTCACCGAATTAACCGAATCGAATTTTTAGAGCATTTATGTATATGTAGGAATTATCTCGATCTTATCCAATCATCTAGCCCACCATCCAATATTGAGGTGTGGCGGACCACCCTCAAGACCTGCTGCATAGCCACGTAAAATTATTGTAACCAATTCAGAGAAATCTAGCAAACATTGTAGCAATTGTAAATCATAGAATCATAATAAAAAAATATAAAGTGGACGACGAGAGATTATTGAACCAGTAAAAAAAATTTGTGTGTCATTTACTTTTTCTCCACTTCTCGCTTTCTAGTATATTTGCCTATTTGTGATCTGAATTAGAGTAAAAAATTAACATATTTAAATATCTCACCTCCAAAAAACTAGCACTAAAATCACTCTTAGGATCCCAGGCTCCACCGGATCTATGTTCTTGGGTGTTTGATCATTTTTTATGGAAACAAATAGTTATATTTACTCATGGACGCTGAAGTTCATCTTTATTCATTTCATAATCTTTTCTTTCGAAAAACACAATTTAACATGCATTTTCAACTAGAAAAAAGGCAAACTAGTTTGCCGTTTCTATTTTTTTTTTTTAAATAAAACCTGATTTGGACTTTTCTTACATGATGTGTACATCAGATTTCTATTTATTTACTTTTTTTTGAGATCACGGGGAACCTTAAGATCATGGTATTCATTGATACTCACTTAAGTAAACCCCACGCTGTGTGTCTACCCCGCTTTTATTTAGTCGTCGCACACGGATGCGTAACGTTGAAACTCCCACTGATGGTTTGGTGCTGGGATTCAAACCTGCCCGGACACAGTCCTTTGGTTCTCATCTCCCAGCTCTCGAACCAACCGAGCTACGAACGGCGGGTTATTTATTTACTTTTATAAAATCAAATTAATAATCAATACAATACATCTACTTTAGTTTACCAATTAAAGGGTCAATTAAATAATTAATGATTTAATAATTTTGAATAATTAAAAGTTAGTAATTTAATAATTAGGTATATTTTAACTGCAAATGCACCTCAGATTAAAAAAGGGAAAGAAAAAAAAGGTGCAAGCTTTATGAAAATTAAAGCAATTATATACTAATAAATGAAAATACAATCGAAGCAAAAACTACTAAATCAAACCAAATGCATAATGATGGAAATGCATGCATAATTAACTCAAGGCTTCAAACTCTAGAATAAGTAGGTAGAACGCCTATACTTCGTCAGCAAATGAGCAGATTCTACTACCTATGATATAATTGACTATCTGCCCCTTCGTTGGTGATTGTTTTTTCGATTTTGAAGCATAATTAATTTAGTGGAAATTAGGGACGCATCATTATCATACTTTCATATTGTAAAGCGGGTCCCTGTCAAAGTTTCATTGTAAATCCGGTTCCTATTTTCTAGAAACAAAGAAAAATTATTACTGAAATGTCAGCAACTTTTATAAATAAGTGCTGATATTTCAGCAACTTTCCCTGTCAAAGTTTTATTGTAAATCTGGTCCCAATTTTCTAGAAACAAAGAAAAATTATTGCTGAAATGTCACCAACTTTTATAAATAAGTACTGATATTTCAGCAACTTTCATATATTGTGTTCACAGTGTACATAAATGTTGCTGAAATGTCAGCAACTTTTATAAATAAGTGCTGATATTTCAGCAACTTTCATACACTATGTTCACAATGTACAGAAAAATTGCGGAAATGTCAGCAACTTTTATGAAAAGTTGCATCATGCTCTGCAATAATCGTGAATAAAAAACAGGGACCTAATTTACACTGAAATTTAATGAAGGACTTTTCGTGTATTTTGAACCTTAATAAGGACATGTGCCATAAGTACCCATTAATTTAACTCTCAAGACGTTAAGCGAACGTAGTGTATCTCGTAACAACCCCCAAGCAAGGATCCGTTATGCAACTTCTAGGGTAAGGTGTTTCTCGAAAGCTTTTGTATACGCAGGACTTGCATAATAAATTAACCTTTTCCTTTTTCACCATTCCGAGATAAGCTTTCGTAAAAAAAGCTAGGTTAAAATTTTCAAAAAAACTGCATCCAAATTGTTCAAAAACAAACGGTAAGGTAGATAATCATAGGCCTATCAACGTATGCTTTCGGATGCGGATAGTGTCATATCTGCATCCGCATTCGAAATCAATATCGAATATCTGCATCCGCGGATACGGACGGATATCGAATAATTATCCTATCCGTTAACGGTCGATAAATCTAGAATTATAAAATGAAAATTTTATTTTAACATAACTAATTTTCAATCTCATTGATTATAAAAGTGTTAAAAATTAGCAAATATGATGATAATAAATAGTTTCGAACGGTTAATAAGCACTAAATGCATTTAATATAAATTACTAATTTAATAAAATAATAAACGAATATCTTTCACTGCACTAAAATACACATAATTCGAACTATAATCTTGACAAAAATCGAACAAATAATTTTCGGATGTGGATGTCTTCATATCCGCATCTGCTTTTCCGAATATCGAATATTTATCAGCTTTTCGGATGCGGATGCGGATGCGGATGGATTTCGGATATCTCTTGACAGCCCTAGATAATCACATGGATTCAATGGCAAGTCAATTTTACATTCAATTCTCAAATTTTGTTTTATCTTTTTAACCAATGTATCATACAATAAAATTACACAAGTGCCCTCCTGCTCTCCTCTTTTAAGGCTCCGCTTGAGACTTTTGTATTATCCGCTCTGAGAGGTTTTAAAAGTACCAGACTATAAATGATCATAGTGATTTTGATTGGTTTACATGAAATGCTATTATAACCGATTAATACATACTTGAGAGTAGGAATGGCAATGGGGCGGGTTGGGGCGGGTTTTTAGTGCCCCATACCCGCCCGGGATTTTTTAGACCTCGCCCCAGACCCGCCCCGTAGACCCGGTGCGGGTCTAGAATTTTGCCCCGTACCCGGGACCCGTGCGGGTCAGGGTAGACCCGACCCGCCCCAAGACCCGATGAGTCTCTATGTATTGATTGAAAATTATGTAGCAACGTACATATATTTATTTGTTTATACTCGTTATCACCAAATAATATATGAAATACAAATAACAATGTGTCTATGGGAAGTTAATAAAAATGATGTCTACAATAACAATTCAGAAAATATATACATATGTTATTGTATAATTATCAATGACGCAACTTAATACTCTAATTTTTCTATAGATATTGATTGAAACATTTTAATATCCATGCTAGAATCACTTATAACTAAAAAGATTACTAAATCATTATAAGAATAAAGTGGTTTCATGAGATGTTAGTAGTGCGGGTCGGGTTGGGGCGGGTCGGCCAAGCCCCAACCCGACCCTAGACCCGGAGTACTCAAGAACGGGTCACGGGTCTACCCGCCCCAATGACCCAATGGGGCGGGTCTTGACGGGCCAAAACAGGGGCGGGTCGACCGGGTTTGGACCCTAAACCCGCCCCATTGCCATCCCTACTTGAGAGTTTAGCATACACCGATTGCAAGAGTTTTCCACTAAAATAATATTGCATGTATAGCCTTATATTTATTTTCCAATTTTGTAAAAATTAATTTTTCAATAATGTTAATAGGGATATAATTGATAAAAAAAAGTTAGAAATCCTCAAAGCACCCCCCCCCCCCCCCCCCCGATTTGATGGCACGAGAATTGTTATTAAAGTTACACTACATCATTTTTCGTTGATTTTATAACCACAATAACCAATGTGAAAAAACACTTACAAATAAAAATTATCACAACACCTGAAATACAATGCCGATCAAAACCAGTTAAAACCGGTAGAAAAAAACTTTCAAGCGAAGATTTAAGGATCACTCGTTTCTATATAAAATTGAAATAAAGTAGTCAGAATAAATTAGCAACAACAAATAAACATTTTAATGAACAAATAATATGAATACAAGCTGTTATGAAACTGAAGTCTCTGAGACTCTTGCGCAAGATTTTCGAAATGCAGGGATATAAAGCCTAGATTCATTATATTATAGCATACTATGAAGATATTAGGTATGAATGCAAGGAAGAAGGCGATAACAAGTAACTAGGGTTTCAAATTACCTGTACAATATCTCAAAATTCTGTACATTTTTCTATATACATGCACAAGACCTGAAGACTAGCACTTAAGAATAAAGAACACAAAATTGCAAGCCGCAAACCTAAGAAAAAGAATGAATTGAATAAATACATAATGCTGCTACGATACAACACATCAAGATATATACTTCACTGGTAGAGCAGAAGAAGTGAGTCCTAAATGAATTGCCTTTACTACTGCTACAAATTTAAAAAGAGTCTCTTCTGAGAACCACTTGAATTTCCATTTCAGCACTCTATCTTTTGTATCCATGTGTCGCGATTTCACCTTGAATCTATATGCATTGCCCATGTTTTCAGATGGAACATTTTTTAAGGTCAGGGTCAAACATTTGCCATTATTTAGCTCGATAACCTGTGAATGTTGCAAACACTTCAAATGATAGAGCAGCGATTGGGGATACATGTATTTACGTGAGAAAAGAGGTACCAAATACAGGAAATTTTGATGAAATTATTTTAGAATTCATTACCAAAATATATATAGATTCTCACACTAAGTACATGCATTGTTAACTAGGATATATTTCATCAAGCTACCAGACTTCAATCTCCGAGGAGCTTAGAGCATCTCCAACAGGATCAATTTGCTGAAAAATGGGGGAAACTCCCTTTTTTTTCGATTCCTCATGCTTCAGCAGCGCTAATTTGAGCGTGGGGAAGAAAGGGAAGTGTGAGTTTCTCTCTTTTTTTTTTGAGCGTGGATTCATAAACTGTTTTCTGAAAACCGTTTATACCCTAAACGGTCTAAGAAAGCCGTTTAAAAAAAAGTAGGGTTTTTGAAGCCCATATAACTCTATAAACGAATTCCTCCGACACGTTTTCTTATCTTCTTCCTCCTAGAATTAGCCACCCTCTTGGAGATACTCTTGGCCAAACGAAAAGATATATTCATATTGCAAATATGGCATTATATAAGTGGTTTTATGGAGTTAATATTGTCCGATTCAACCAATATACCGTACCTTAGAGAGGTCAAGCTTGAAAATACATCATTAAAGAAATTATCAGATTTATAGCAAATTATCGTGAAATTAAAAATAAAATAAAAAACTAACCATTTCTAGTATGTTCTGAATAGAACAAAATGAGTCGAGCGAGTAGTATGGAAGGCTGGTATCGTTGACTAAGCAGCCAAAATGTAAAAGGTCCTCAAAGCAAACCAGCAAGTATCCTTCAATCACAAATAGAGATCTTAATCGCCATGATTTTCCTGTCCAATCAAATAATGAGCTTTGTTCATTTGATGTGAAGAATCTGAAGGAATGGTGTGTTATATAATCCATTCATTATCTTTACTAATAAAAGAAACTAATTTCATATGATTCCTGTCTTTTTTAAACGATAAATTTATCATTTTTAGCTTTCAATGCTTTTTCCATTTCTATGTTAATTGCAACAACATTCCAACAAGCATTTTGTACTGTATTCATTATTTCATCACAATGTATTATTTATATTCATTTTGTATATAGTCTTCATTAACAGTTGGAACAAAATTCACAACTTTTTTTGTCTGATCGTGAACTATCCAAAATTTCCTTACAATATACAGTGATCTCACAAGTTCAAATCTCGATCAAGTCAAACATTAATTTCTCTTTTATATTTAGAAAATTTGAAATGGTATTAAAATCATAGATTCGAATCCTGATGATAAAATATATTTTTTCTTAAATTTAATTCTTTTTCTTTTCTTTATTCTATGTAATGTTTTTTGCATTCGTCAATATCCCTTTTTTTCATTTATTCAAGATTTACATTGAATGCACTGTTTATTTTTTATTTTTGCATATAATTTTAGCTTATTTTGTGAAAATATACTTTTTGAAATATCTGAAAATGAAAAAAAAAATCATCTAATCATTGCATAAAATAGATTTCTTAAACAACATTTTGTATGACATTGAATTTTTCTCTTATACCTATTTAAAAAATATATAACAACTGAAAATTAATGATTATATAAATTAGACGTTTTACTTTTTAAATCTAGAATTCAGATATTTCAAAATCATTTCCAATAAATTGTTTTATCAACAAGTTTATCAAATTAAAATAACTCCATATGTCATGCAAAGTTTGATTATTTTAACTAAATATGTATTTTATTAAAAAATCTTTTATACTCACAACATAATAGAAAATTTTGACATGTCTTTCAATCTCATTCGTAAAACAATTTCAAATAATTCACTTTATACTTTAACAATTAATAAATAATGACAAACTATGAGCTAAGTCTAAGAAAAAGAACAATAGTTATTGAGTTCATTGATTAACATTATGAATATTATCTAGAAGAAGTTTTTAACTCCGCCATATACCGTCGTTTTGCTATTGACGTTGGTGTCAATATCAGAAAAAGAATGAGAGAACGATATTTGCAGAAAACTTAGCAAATATTTCCAGATTTTCAACAAAGTTCAAAAAAAAAGTCTGATCATAGAAACATACGATTAATGTTTCGATTTAATTTCTATAAAAAACGATCTTTATTTTTTAACCGAAACTAAAAATAGATGTGTAATTCAAAACATGTTTTTAGAAGACTTTCTCACGTATGAAAACTGAAAGGGACGGATCCAAATTTCCACTATATTCAAATGATGTTATAATGACATTGAAATTTATGAATTTTAAGTTATACCTTTGTCTGTTACATGTACAGTGTGTCGTTTGTATTAATTATTATATCTTTCATACAAAGAGCACATGTCAATAATACTATTCATCTTGTCTTTTATACATGATCCGTCTATTGTATTAATCATTTTAACATGTACAGAACTTTTGTCCTATGTACTATTTATTTTGACTTGCGTGCCATTAGATCTTGTGATATATGTTATTTTCTACTCACAAAACTACTTGTTACCACTTTTATATACAAGGTCCATTTTTAATAAGATATGTACGTCTGTGAGCACGCACGTGTAAAATGGTAATTATTCAAATAATTATTGGAATTATATAAACCAATGCAGATATTTTGTTAGTCTTCTTCAATGAATTTTCTATACTTTGATACACATTTGGTAAACTTGATTTAAATTACATACAAAAAATGGTATAAATAGATGCACATTGTGCGTGAACAGAATAAAGATAAACTACAACAATGGCAGATCTACGGAAAGATGAGATTGATAAAAAGCACTTAAGACAAATTGATAAATAAGGACTTCCTATGGTCTTCATAGAGATGAAATCGTGCTATAATATGATTAATATGATCTGACACTTGACGGGATCAAAAAACTGAATTCATTGAGAAGTGGTCAAATGACACTAAATTTTGAGAAGTTGATCAAATGACACTAAATTTATCTTTGCCAAAAATGCCCTCATTTTCAATAATATTGTTTTCTTCAATTAATTACTTGTGACACAACTAGAATACGGCAATCCAAACAGATGTGCTGATTGGACCAATAATGATTTCATATTAAGGTTGATAAACGTCTTTAATTGAAAATGCATGAAGGCTGCATACAACTTAAATGGAGCCTGGATTCTACTGAATATCCAATACAAATTCAAACAGAAATAAAAATTCCAGCAGCATTGTTATGATCTTAGCAAAGATGGCACTTATGATAGGATATTATACCTTCGGGCTCGTCATGCCAAAATAATAGCAAAGAGTAGAAGACTATGCCCATCTTTATCCTTCCACATATGTATTGCTCCAGCAGTTCTAACTGAACTTGCTCCCAACTGCATTTAATTCAAGCCTTTTTATTGCAGGAACAGAAAAGAAAGCAATAATAAAGGAAAATGCGTAGCATATATACTAAATAAATAAAACATTAGAAGTATCAGAAGATTAAAACCACCTTTGCAGAGAGCATCCTGAAATAACTTCCGTGGAATCCCCTAGTCCAAACAAGCCATATAAATCTTCATACTCCTCTCTGCTCCTTGGTAGGAAAATATATGTTGCATCACCCTCCATATTTACCCTGAGTTTAAGTATGTGCAAGTAAAACTTATTATCTGTTTCTCAAATCCGCAAAAACATGTGACAAGTGCTAATGTCATTTCTAATACATTTACATACCAACCTCAAAGTTTGTAATCCTAATCCCACAATCATTTCTTTCACTGCATCTATCTTATGGCATCCCAAAAGCTTGGGAGTGGTTCCTGATAAATTATATTCAGAATTATAGTGTTGTGCATAAAAACAAAGAACTAAACATGATAATCTAGTTTGAAACAGTTACTAATGATACTACCTTGCTCATTGGCTACATCATCAATGAGCATCATGTAGATTGTGTTCCTGCTGCTCTGCAGTATATAAACTTCTCTGAAAAGGTAAGATATATGGAAGTGTTGTGAGATATTCAGTACGACAAATCATTAGGAATTACGAATCTCAAAACTAATGATGTACAGCTATCTTTGCTGAAAATGATTAATAGCATCAATCTCTGGAACATAAATTGGCAATGCAAAGATCATGATAAATATACTTTAATGATAGATGATCATCAGCGACGTTGTAGTAAAGACATTCAGCGTTTCACTATTACATGTTACACAGGCTAATTTGGATTGTGACACCAGTGTTACAAATCTTGAGTTGGAAGACACTTCTTATTTTAGCTTCCATTCTTTTATGCTAGCACACTTATATATGCAAGTTTTAACGGAAGTTGAGATTTATAGATTTAACATAGAAGAAACTTCCAGAACAGAACTAGTGAGAGAACGGTAAATTGAGTTGGTGTTGGAGAGTTGAAACTAAGGATTCCAGTTTATCCGTAGTGGAGTGTGAGAGAGTAGCGGAAGGGGCATTATATTCAATTTCTTCTGACATGGTTCAAATTGATGGGTTTTGATTTTATACTTGAGATACATTAATTTTTATACATCAAACATAACTTCATCCTGCAGCTTCACATCCATTATGTAGTTTGATTATATGCATATTTAGATATGTTTATGCATACAATATATTAGTGTTAGTATATGGTTGAAACTTTGGACAATAAGACTAGTGGCATGGTATGCTTGCAATGGCGGTCTGCTAATTAAATAGTTACGATTCAACAGAAGTAAGATAAATAATGACTATGGTTCATGAATTACAAGCAATTATAGATATTTATATTGATCAATATCCTTAAAAAGTTGATCAACATAGACTTCTAGATCCTACTAGTGCTGAGTGATGACTAATAGAGGTTTATCTCATTTGAAGAATTATAGCTTTTATTAATATTATAATCCCACACAAAAAGGTGGAAATTTAGTTACCTAGTAATAAACATCATCTTACACTTCCTGCATGTTTTCACACATGTAAATGGCATAACTCTTAACATTTCCTAAAATGCAAACAAAACAACAGCCTGCAACTCTTTATAATTAATTGACAATGTCAGATGACAGAATGAGTATTAATTTGACAGAGTGTATACTAGGAATTGGGGACAAGGGTGACAGCTGATTTATCAAAATCTCAGCCAGAAATGTTCTCTAGAAAACAACACTGGTACTACCTAAAGACGAGAATTAAAGAGGGCCTGGGAAGGAAAAGCCCAAAAGTAGGACTGTCAATGGGTACCCGAAAAATCCGATATCCGTCCGAATCCGTATCCGAAAATATGAAAAATATCCGTTATCCGAAAAGCGGATACGGATATCCGAAAAGCTTTCCGGATACGGATATGGTATCCATATCCGAAAAATATCCGTCCGATTAACTGATGCATATATATATATATATATATATATATATATATATATATGATTTTCCAACTATTTCATAACCATTGGATGTTACTACGATATGGTTTTTTGCCAGTTTTGGTGTTTAATTTTTGAATATTTTTGGATATGCATATGGATATTAATATAAAACAATGTTTTATCATCACATTTTTTATTCTTTGGTTTTTTTTATGAACATTAGTACAAAAACTGTTTTATGTTGATCCAAACCTTTTCATTTATACTTTTAAATTTATTGATTATGGGCGGAGCGGATAAATATCTGATATCCGTTCGTATCCGAAAATTAAGCGGATAAGGATATCCGATATCCGAAAATTAAGCGGATACAGATATCCGAAAATGATTTCGGATACGGATACGGATATGGCACTGTCTGTATCCGAAAGTATCCGTTGACAGCCCTACCCAAAAGGATAGTAATATATAAATGAGAATATTGGAAAAAGTTTATATACAAAATCATGAAACATGGAAGAACAGTAGAAGCAAGATATCCATGATAAAAGCTAAGTGTAAGATGGAAGGTTTGTAGGTTGTATTGAATAACGATTACCTCTAATACACCACTACTGATGTTATTTAAAGAAATGTGCAAGAATTACCTCTCATGAAAGCTTGACTCTAGCTGATATATACATCTACAGTGAACTGACTGCATACATGTTTCAGAAGATCCAGAATCAGCAAGATTAGCATGGAAGAAGTTTCTAAAGACGTGATCCTGGTCGAGATTAAAACTATTTTTTGCAGTTACACACAATTCCCGGCTGTGACCATAACTTCTGCTCGACTGTCCTTTACTATCATACTCACTTACTTCAAGAGCTCCATTAGCCTTATCTTCTTCAGTACAGAGGTCACTTCTATATCTTAATGATGAAATATCTTTCCTCTTGAACTTCTGTTTAACTTTATCAATTCCAAAATTATTACAATCATCAAAACGGCTACCTGTGGCACTGATATTAGATATGCTGCGATGCTTACTGATACTAGTTTGATTTGTTTCCGTTGCATCGTAAGTGATATCATGTTCCATATATATATCAACAATTGATGGATTAGAACTACGAGAATCATCTTCACTCAAGCTGGTATCACTATCAGATGATGCTAAAGATTGTGAATCAGCTGATAGTTGCAAAAATTCTTCTTCCAAGTAAAGGCGGCGCTGTAAAATATCATCTTCAAAATGCGGAGGTGATCTAGGATCAGTAGAAGAAGGACGGGAGCCAATTATTTCGTCAATTGCACTTGATGACGCTGAGCTCATAATCGAATGAGGGGATGCATCAATGTTCAACTGAGAAAGACGGCGTCTCAAAGTATTGGCCTTTTCTGAATCCTTACCCTTATTCACCCCATTAGATCTGAAAGGAATATTCGTAACATTTTGACCATTGCCATCAATAGAGATATATTCATTTCCACGGTCGTCATTACATGTATCTGTGAATGTTATGTCTGACTCAAAGATAGTTGATTTATTTTCACCATCTATATACCCTGAACCTTCTCCAATAAATCTCTTATCTTCTCTTGTAACTTTTCCACCACCAACACTTGAGCATTGATTTGTGTCGACGGTATAATCAGGCCACTGATCCATCCACTCCTTGAACTCACGCAACCAATGAACAGATTTTTCCTTCTTCATCATTTCTATCCTGTTCTTCAGGCTGATAATATCTGAATCATTGTCCGATACACAATTCTCATCCTTCGTGTGTTTATCACTATCACATGAACATGACACTGACTCTTGTTCCACAGCTTCAAGGTTTGGATATTTCCCATGATCATCATCTGCAATGCTAGCAAGACGACTATATCTTTTCTACAAATGGAGAATGACATCACAATCAGTTTAATTCTCAGCCATTAAAATTAACCAATAAGTCAAATTTCAGGATGTCCTTCCTTAATATTCAACAGAAAAAAGGGGACTAGATGACAAGCTATAGTGTACAGTAAGCTTTCTTTTTTATTTGTGTGTGGGGGGGGTGTGGGTGTAGGTGTGTGTGTAGAGAGAGAGAGAGCATAATGAGTACTAACCTTTTTAGTATTGGTATTGCTCTCGCCATCTGCTCCATCTTTTGCAGGAAAATAAAATCCATATCCAGCAGGCAATTTCTGCCTGCTGGCCAAGATTATATGCCTCTCCCAATATTCTCGTGTGGTAATGCCGTGATCATCCAAAATCAACTGCAAAGACAATGGTGAAATGAATAACAAATGGCATGATTGTGAAGCATACCGGACTAAATTAAAGACTACAGATTGAAAATGATCATGCCAGAATTAAAACAGTACAGTAGCCCGTTTGCTTGAGTATACGATATTATCGCTAATCAAATTAATTAACTTCAACCATATTAACCAACAGAGAATGTAGATGAAAGAATACCATGGGAAGAAAAAACTGAGTCAAATCAAGATTTATGAAAATTAGAAAATACCCTTTCTGGATGTGAGAAAAAACTGAAAACTTGAGAACGATACCACCTAGCACAATAAAGTGGATTCCCTTCCAGCCATAGATTCTGAAGAAAAGGAAGACTTGCAAGAACCTCTAATTCCATGAAACTAGAAATAACGTTGTAAGAAAGGTCAAGTCCTTCAAGTAGTTTTAAATTTTCAATCCCACGTAATGTTTTCAAGGCGTTGTTTCTCAAAACAAGTTTGACTATTGGGCATGATACCTGCAAACAAAGTTTTCAAAACGGAATTTAAATCGTAAATCGTAAAGATCAAATTTTAATTTCAAATTGGATTTATTACCGTAAATCGCAGCTTCAAGGGATTTATATTTTTTTTGTATAAATACTTGTATGCTAATTTTTGGTTATACATATGTCTATGTATATGTGCACATATATACATGTGTGTATTAAATGACATTGAGTTTAAAAACATCGACTGGTTCTTCTTTCAAAGTAAATAATTTATATATCTAAGTTGATTTTGATGCTTGAGTTTCTACAATTGAACCTAAAACTTAATCTTTTCCCCTTGCTTCATCTTCATTTTTTTATAATATAAATAAAAATTGAATTGTAGATTCGATTAAATTTTATTTCAATATGAATTGAATGGTTTTTCTCAATTGTGGTTTAATTTACTTGTAAATTGGAATTTGAGAATCAATTGCAATTACATAGATTCAATTTGAAAGGGATTCCAATCATTAAATTTCAAGAATTTTAACAATGCCAGCAGATACAAATATGAAAAAGACCCAAAGCAAGTATACATGTTAAAGTGCATAAATGATTTGCAACTACCCCTTCCCAAAATGAGTATAACTTCTTCAAAATATTTAAGATATAAAGTCAGATATAGTATTGCTTGATCTATAGCCTAACTTTGAGGTGACCTGAAATAACAAGGATGGATAATGTACCTCGTTAAGAGATGATATAGATCGCAAATGATTGAATCCAAAATCCAAGTGCTGCAGTTTTGTGCATTTTCGAAGATTGGCTAATTTTGCAAACTGATTCCTGCTCAAATCCAAAGTTTCAACCATAGGAAGCAACTGCAAAGATTCGTCCATTAAAACTAAATCATTACACGCACAAGACACAAATGTCAGTTTACTCCACACTGGAGAGCCTTTTATATCGACAATTCTGCTGGCGAAAACATGCCTAAGTGCATCCTGGATTTGAGCATAAAAAACTATAATCAAAAATTAATATTATAAGAATTCTTAAAAAATAGGCGGTGGGTTACATCTGAATATATTGACTTGTAACCATGAAATTCAGCTAGCATCTTGAACGATTGATAGTGTTACATGCAACTTAAGGAAGCTTATTGAAACAGCGGTAGGGACTTGGGAGGAGGAATAATATTCCAAGCTTTCAAGAAAAAACTATGGCAGGTAAAAAAAATGAGATTGATGATACTACAAGGCTATTTGCTCCAGTATGTCGATGAAAACATCAGAGTGGATTACATTCAATTTTTAAGTCATCTCAAATAAAAATAAAGATAAAAATAAAAATCTACATTATTCTAATGATGTTAGTATTGACATTTTGAATAAAAGGGTATTTACAATGTTCTTTTTCTTTAAAAAAAGTAAAATAAGAGGTGATAAGTTTTTTATCCTTTTGGTGTCAAACTATTTGTTCCATGAGACAGTATTCTTACTGCAGTAGAGTTTAACCGCCAATTCTGGAATAGATTTGTGTGGTTTCTCAACCTTTTGTTAAGATATGCACCATCTCAATTTGGATCCGACTATGGACAATTTTGTACAAAAAACACGATATAGAAGATATGGGATATTGTTAAAGGGACTCAAAAAATGGTTAAGGGATGACAAAAACTATATTGGGATATATTTCTAATATTAACTATAATAAAATTACAATATCACCTCTTTTTATTTCTAATGAATTCTTACAATCTCATTCCTTTTCTATCTTCTTCAACCCTAAAGGTAGTAACCACATTCTAAATATATATATAAAACCGTGCTCAAATCCACAATATCTAACTTCAACATATTCTAAAATGATGTGGTTAGACAAAAGTTATTTGTTGTAAGTTTTTATCAACCTTCCGTAAAAGAATATTAGGATTTTATATTATTAATTATTGTATAGGATTAAATGATTTACAGTTCACTTAGTATGACCAAAATATGTGATTTTTTCAAAGGGATGATCAAAGACTGAAATAAAACTGAATGGTTTCTGATTGCACAAAAGGTGTTTATCATAATGTCAAAGAAAATTATTTAAGTGGCTTATTAATTGAGGTTAAAAATGGAATTAACATATAAATTATAAAAGGAAACATAACATCTGGTGACCTCTCACAATGCTAATTTATTAAATAGGAAATAGTGCCCCTCTTAACTATTTTAGGAGTGCCTTTAACAATCTCCAAGACATAAAATAAAGAATCTAATTATTGACAATGATAATATTCTGTGAAAGAAATTGAGGGATAGGTCCCTAATGACACATTGACAATTCAAATGCACAAGAAATCTCCACCACTTATTATTTTCAAGAACATTTCTCTTCTCCAACTAATCAAAATATGAATTTTTAGAATGCGGTGCTTTTTTAATAGAAAAGTCGATTATATTATCTGCATGTCAGTTAGCATTGTGCATATATAAAAGTGAAATCCTTTTTTTTTTTAATTTTAGACTGAGATATGTTTCTATGGTAAAACAAAAATAGGGATGTACCTCCATTATTTAATCATAAGCATCGATATATTTTTGAGGATGTACAACTCAATGCTTAGAATATATTTTTCTAATGCACGTTATACTTTACTAACTCTGAAAATGTTGAACTTAGACTTTCTTTTCGCTTAAATGCATTGATTTATATAAGCTAGATAAACTAGAAATTTTGTAATCAATAAAAAAAATGAAAAACTTATAAATACATACAAACAAGGTTTTCAAAACAAATTTGAATCGTAATTCATACAATTTATTTCTTATCGGGACGAGATTTGAATCATGGATAGTGGATTCAAATACTTCTTATTGTAATGTGTATAATACTTGAGTGCTAAAATTATGATCCACAAAAGTTGTCGAGTGACATTTCAATACATGAAATATATAACCTTTTTGTTATACTGATGATTTATATTTTTGAAAATTGGTTTCATGCTTAAGTTTCTAGATTTTGAATCTAAAGCTTAATTTTCTCTTCCATTTCACCTAAATGGAGTTTTGAATTGGAGTTCAAGAATAAAACCAAAATTGAAGTCGATTAATAATGGAATTCAAATCGTAAGACTTTTGTGAATAATACGTGCAAATGAGAAAACGGAGTTCAACTTCCTTAGAGAGAGTTTAAGAAAGAGTCAACTTTTTCAAAATTGCATTATATACATTGAGTTACAAATTATGTTTACGATTCAACGGTGAAAATGATTATTCAATCCTTATTTTTATATAAAAAAAATATAATTTAAACTATTGTCTTTTATGAATACTTTTAACGTATAGTGATGCCTATCATGTTACATAGGAATACTCACGATACGTGTTAGTCAATGGTAAAAGGAGGATATGTAGTTTGATTTTCTACAGAAAGCTATCATGTTACAATTCATGATTTTTAAAATTCACATGATTTTTAAAATTCATTGTGCAAGTAACCCAAAAGGGACTTAATTTGAATACAGCTATTGCATAAGAACTAATTGTGTATGTGCATTATGATAGTGATCTGGTACGGATTT
Source organism: Allium fistulosum (assembly GCA_030737815.1). Taxonomy (NCBI): domain Eukaryota; kingdom Viridiplantae; phylum Streptophyta; class Magnoliopsida; order Asparagales; family Amaryllidaceae; genus Allium; species Allium fistulosum. The sequence continues at coordinate 684,253,664 of CM060905.1, read as the reverse complement.
TCATACTGCATTGGGAACTGCGTGAGTATCTTCCAAACAATTTAACTCCGCCTGTGTAGTTTTCTATACAGCATGTCCCAAACCAGGATAAAGAAGGAGGGTTGTGATAAGCTTGACGAACCAATGTAAAAACCGGTCTCTCTTATGGAAATGGAACCAAATTATATTTCGTTGGGGCGTAAGCCTCTTAACGACGCGTCATATCGAGGCTCGGGTATGGTGAAAAGTGAGCAAAGGCTAGGTCGTCACTCCCTTGGTGGCGCGCCATATCGAGATTTGGGTATGGTGATAAGTATGCAAGGGTTGAATCATCACTCCCTTAGTGGTGCGCTGCATCCACGCCCCGATGTAGTGATAAATGAGCAAGGGTCTTCGCACTTTACTCGACGGTGCGAAGGACAAGAAACCTAATCGATGAAAGTAGGATTCGGTTAGATAGTTGGAATGTAGGATCATTAACAGGGAAGCTAAGAAAGATAGTTGATACTATGACTAGGAGACATGTAAATATCTTATGTGTTCAAGAGACCAAATGGACGGGCCAGAAGGCGAAGAAGGTGGAGAACACAGGCTTCAAGTTATGGTACACGGGAAAAGAACGTAACAAGAACGGGGTAGACATCTTAATTGACAAGAACCTTAGAAACAGAGTGGTCGACGTTAGAAGACAGGGGGACAGGATCATCCTAGTCAAGCTGGTAGTGGGCAATATGATCCTTAACGTCATTAGTACTTATGCCCCACAAGTAAGTCTAAGTGAAGTCGTCAAGAGGAATTTTTGGGAAGAGCTAGATGTCATAGTTAGAAATGTGCCTCGTAGCGAAAAACTTTTCATAAGAGGAGATTTCAACGGCCGGTGAACTAGTAGGGGGTTTGAGAGAGTGCATGGTGGTTTTGGATATGGCGATATGAACCAAGAAGGAGAAGAAATATTGAATTTCGCTATTGCTTATGACCTCATGATAGCTAATACCTTCTTTAGAAAGAGACAATCACATTTAATTACTTTTAGTAGTAGTCAACACTTTAGCCAGATTGATTTTGTCCTTATTAGAAGAGATGACAAACGAGCTTATGTAGATTGCAAAGTTATACCTGGAGAATGTGTCGTCTCACAACGTCAGCTTTTGATATCCGAGTTTCATCTTCGATCACGCGTTCGACGGGATAAAGAAGCCAAGATTAGTCGAACAAAATGGTGGAAGTTCAAAGGAGACGCCTCACGAGTGTTTAAGGATAGAGTGATGGAAGAAGGGGTATGGAATATGAAAGGAGAAGCAAATCACATGTGGGACGAGATGGCAACGCGCATTCGAAAAGTGGCTACTGAGGTGTTTGGAATAACGAAAGAAAATAAACGCGAACCTAAAGGTTCCTGGTGGTGGAACAGTGATGTGCAAAAGGCTATCAAAGAGAAAAAGGAATGCTATACGTGCTTCCATCATCACAGGAGCGAGGACAACATGCAAAAGTGCAAAGTGGTAAAAAAGAACGTAAAGAAAGCGGTGTGTGAAGCAAGGGGTCGGACGTATAAAGACCTATATCATAAGCTAGGTACGATGGAGGGTGAAAAAAACGTCTATAGGATAGCTAAGCTCCGCGAAAGGAAGACAAGAGACTTCAACCAAGTTAAATGCATCAAAGATGACAATAATAGACTTTTGGTGAAGGACAATGAGATAAAAAATAGATGAATAGATTACTTCGACAAGCTATTTAATGAAGAAGATGGTAGCACTACGATCGAAATAGACCACTCTTTTGATGACACCTATAGACATTTTGTTCGGAGAATTCAAGAATCCGATATAAAGGAGGCGCTAAAACGGATGAAAGCAGGTAAGACATTGGAGCCTGATGACATCCACATTGAGGTGGAGATGCCTTGGGGATGCAGGGAGCCTGGCTAACTAAGTTGTTCGATAATATTTTCAAATCAAACAAGATGTCAGATGAGTGGAGGAGAAGCATATTAGTTCCAATTTTTAAGAATAAAAAAGATATCCAAAATTGCACAAACTACAGAGGAATTAAGCTTATGAGTCATATAATGAAGCTTTGAGAGAGAGTTGAACATCGATTAAGAAGAATGACAAGCGTTTCAAAAAACCAATTTGGTTTCATGCCTGAGAGATCGACCACAGAGGCGATTTTCTTGATAAGACAGCTTATGGAGAGGTTTATGGAGCAAAAGAAAGATTTACATATGGTATTTATCGATTTGGAAAAAGCTTATGACAAGGTACCGCGAAAGGTGATGTGGTGGGCCTTGGAAAAAAGTCACAACAAAGTACATTACCCTTATCAAGTATATGTACGATGATGTTGTGACTAGTGTCAGAGCATGCGATGGTGAAACCAGTGACTTTCCCATTAACATTGGATTACATCAAGAGTCAGCTTTGAGCCCCTACATTTTTACCCTAATGATGGATGGAGTTACGAAAGGTATACAAGGTGAGATTCCTTGGTGTATGTTATTTGCTGATGTTGTGCTAATAGATGAAAGTAGGATTGAGATTGATAGACAACTGGAGCTATGGAGACAGACTTTAGAATCAAAGGAATTTAGGTTTAGCAGAACTAAAACAGAGTATATGAAGTGCGAGTTCAGCTGTGTCAGGTCAGAGAATGGAGATGTCACTCTGGCCGGACAAATATTTTCCAAGAAGGAATCCTTTCGATATTTAGGATCAATGTCGCTGTATGATGGTGAGATTGATGAAGATGTTAGTTTTAGAATTCGAGCGGGATTGGTGAAATGACGACAAACGTCTGACATTCTATGTAATAGGAAAGTCTCACAAAAGCTTAAGGAAAGTTCTACAGAACGGCAATCAGGCCTGCGATGTTGTATGGTGCAGAATGTTGACCTACCAAAATCCAACACGTCCAGAAGATAAACGTAGCAGAGATGTGTATGCTGCGATGGACCTGCGGTCATACAAGAAGAGACCGAATTAGAAATGATGATATACGTAATAAACTTGGAGTAGCACCAATTGAGGAGAAGCTAATTCAACATCGTTTAAGATGGTTTGGACATCTTCAACGGAGACCGCCCAAGGCACCTGTGCGCGTTGGAATTATAGACAACGTCGAATGCTCAAAGAGAGGTAGAGGTCGACCAAGGTTGACATGGGAGGAAATAGTAAAAAGGAACTTGAATGATTGGAGTATATCCGAAGAGCTGGTGACGGACAGGAGCGCGTGAAAGTTAGCGATCCACGTAGCAGAACCATGAGCTATGAGTTTTATAAGTTTTAGATTATAGGACTGGGAAACATGAACCTAAAACGTAGGTTTGGTCTTTGACCAATATTACTATTAGTACCATTATCACTGTTAGTATTATTATTATTATCATTTCTCTCCTTTATATATATATATATATATTATACATTTATTTTTATTTTTATTTTACTTAGTTATTATTATTATTAGTTTTACTTATTTGACTTTATTTTATTATTGTTATTGTTATTATTATGACTTTTAAATTGATTTTATCATTTAGTTTTGGGTTCCACCTCTAGTCGACCCCAACCTGTTTAAGAATAATGGCTTAGTTGTTGTTGTTGTAGTATTAATGATTGTGTAGAATCTAATTGTGTAGGATAAAATTGTGCATGAAGATTTGAGCACCAAGCAGGAAAGCAAAGCAAAATATACGTTTTAAAGTTTCATTTGCCTATGAGTTTTTGTTATGTAACGCTTGTTTTGAAAAGAGAGGAACACACATAACTACTTATAGAAGCGGACTTTGACATAAAAATAATTTCTGTACAAAAATAGTAGTTAATTTTATTGCACAAGCCATGAAATAAAAGGATGCATGTAAAACAGTTCTCATAGAAAGTGTTGATTCTAGAAATGAGTTTCAAATTGAAATAAAATAGATATAAGGTGATCTACTGAATGGAAAAACACCACAAAAGACATCTTTTACCAGATATGTCTCAAAACAAGATTGATCAAAGTTTGAAAATGAAACAAAATGAAGAAAAGATGACTGATCGTGTTTGTGGGTTGAAAAAGAAGCAATTGGCAAAGACAACACATAGAGAAAAGGATACACCATGGTGGAATAAACATACAAAGCTTGCTTCATATCTGCATGATATAGTCATTGAAATATAAAGTTTTGTAACAATGAAGATCCCTTTCAAAAAAAGAAAAGGCATTTATTAAATGAGTTTTACCAAAGATTTTCAAAGAAAAGTGTGTTCCTCTCTTTCCAGCATTATGCTTTATTAGGTTACAATAACACACAGCTAAACAAAAAAGCATAATTTATTATCCTGTTTTCCCACTTGAAATTAAAACCCTCATCCACTGTTTTTAAGATCCTACTTCAAGATCCTACAGAAGTCCATGTGACGACAAATAGTTGTACGAAAACAGTTGCAAGTGAGTTTTGTTGTATAAAATATAATGCCGTAATTAATAAATGTGAATGCTCGGTGTGTAGGTAGGTAGGGAGGGAGGGAGAAAGAAAGGGGAGGGGGTGAAGTCTTGATAAGAATGCTGAAGTTAAAGATAAGTTAGAGATTATTTTGACAATAATTTTAATGAAAGATACTTCTAAGTTGTAGAAAAGTGGTAACAACCTCACATAAAGAATTACTATAATTTCATACCAAAAAATCAAGTTTAAAAAGTTGAAGAGGCCATAGAAAGAAATTATGAAAATTGTGTGTGTATGTACACACACCAAACCCCTCCCCCCCCCCCCCCCCACAAATATTGAGGTGAAAAGGCTTAAGTTAGAAAACTACTAGACAATTAATTAGGTTATTTAATTAAACTTGTGATGTAAAAAAAATGACTAAACTATTAGAGTAATCAATTGATACGTTATAATACTAGATTTTTGGAAATATTATGTCTAAATAAAAAACACTAACATACTGTAATACGAATTCAGTTTTCAAAAGGTTGTCACATGAGCTATCCGTTTACACACATCACTGTGAGTATAGGTTGCTTTAAATATATATATATATATATATATATATATACACACACACACACACACACACACACACGCATATGGTGAACTTTTTACACACATAGTTGGATTTGAATTATGTGGCGTTTGATTGAATGATCAAGTTCGGAAAACAATCTCTCCACTCCAGCGATGAAAGCAAAACTGCGTACATCTTGCCCATCTAGACTTTGCTAGAGCCGGGAACCTTGTGCATTAGGTAGATAATGATGACGACGACGATACACACAAACACTGCGAGGGTAACACAAATCACATGTTCATGAGATGCACATGACTTCTATGATTTTTACAGTGTTCTTGAAGAGATGTTTCTAGAGAGGCAATAAGTTTTTTAAAGATATACTATGCTAATAAATGGCATATCAAAAAGGTACTCGCTGATGTGAAATTGTGAAAGGGCAGATGATAATTTGAATATGCTTTCATTGCCCACTGTACTTCGGTTCGGTTTCGAGTCAAATTTTATGCTAAAATGATGAAATAATCAAATGAACTTACAAAAACATGTATCATATTGATGCTGTGCAGTTAAAGCGCTCGGCAGATTCAAAGCGGCGGAGGTGCAAAAAGTCATAGCGGGGATACAGCGAGGATATAGCAGGATATAGCGGATGGCTTTAAAATAGCATATAAAACTCATACTTAATGTTTTTAAGAATATATAAAAGGTAATTAAATGAAAAATTATCATTCAATTGAATTATAACTAATACATAAATAATTTTTAAATAAAAACATGTGCGAATATACTTTAAATAAACGTAAAACTGTTATATAACATAATTGAATTTAGTAGAATATTATAGTATTTTCATTTTTGAAAATATATTAAAAATTAAATCAAATAAATTAGTTTCATAATTTTTATAATGTATAAATTGAATTTTTTAATTCATTTTATTAAAGAAGATATAGCGGGAATAGCGGAATATAGCGAAAATAACGGGATATAGCGGAAATAGCGGGGATTAAAGCGGAAAGGCTATATTGTGGGGCTATATGGAAATATCGTAGCGACAGAAACCCGCTATGAGATATAGCGGGGTTATAGCGGGGCATTAACTGCACAGTGTTGATGTAGTTATGGACTACGCCTAAGCACCACTATTTTTAAGCTTGTTATCCGACATTTAATGGTATTAAGATGTCTTGATTGGACAGTGTACGTTTGTGTCATATCCATGTCTTTTGTTCTTCAGTGACTTCTACCATGGGATAAATAAAAAGTTGGCACGACGTTAAGCATTGGAGATGGACAATGAAGCTCAAAAGTTACACAGACATTGTTCTTTGCCAACATGGCGACACTGCTAATATCGATAAAAAACTTCAAGGTTGAATTATGATCAAGTTCATGAACATAAGTTTAGTTTAGTAAAAAGATCATAAAAAACAGAATGGCGCAACACTTGATGATATATCAATGACCAGGTATAAAAAAACAAATGTTTCAAAATAATCATTTGTATAGATGCACAGATTAATCAAGATATGAAGTAATTGAGGAGTGAGGACATATTTGTTGATAGAGAAGAACATGACATGATCTCATGCGACAAATTTAGAAAGTTATATTAATTTTTATAGCATTGGAATATGATCATCTACCAATTAGAACACAATTTTACAAAGTGCCTCCTCGGCCTTTATCTTCTGAACCACAAGTTAACATGTTAACAAGTTAATATTAAACATGCGTAAGATATTTTCAATAAAAATATATTAGTTAAATTAACCGGTATTACCAAAAGAATTCATCAACCCAAACATTCTCCTACATATGGATCTCATAAAACACATACAAGCCCATACATTCTACTTGTACATAGAATAAAGATGCAATCAAGCAATTCACATGTCTATTTACAATAAACAAAGACATGGAGCAGAATAATGTAATCGTACTAGGATATAAAGATACAAATCTAACATTTAAACTGAAAATTTATACGTCCTTTTACCAAACTCATTGCAAATTTAATGAAGGACTTCAACATTACCAATGCTAGTAGCTACGGCAACGAGGTAAGAAGATGTACAATGCAGTTAGCTATTTAATGAGTACGCTAGGATACTAGGATTCAGTGACTATGGAGACTATGCATGTTGACCTTAGCACATATACATGGACATGCATCTCATGATATTCTTTGCATCTTGTTTATTAGACACAGATAGTGTCGCATTGCGCACACAACCTCATGAGTTGGTCAGATTTACATCACATTTATACTCTGCACAGCATACATACATACATATATGCATGCATATTTGTTCTCATTTTTTCCACGCTTACTTTCAAATGCTTGTATTGTCTGCCTATATCTGTGTTCTATGTACTTTTCTGTTTTATTATGTTGTATTTTATTCTTTTCCCAATTTGGATGTACAACCAGGCCCGGCCATTAGTCAAGGCCCATCAGCCAAAGGAATTGGGCAACCCCCAACAAGGGGCAACAAAATTTCAGTTTCTCATCTCAACTAACAGGAAAAAAACGCGTTTTTTTTTCTTTTTCTCCTGCTCCTGCGCGCGATTTGAAAAGAAGCCTGAAACCCTAGACTTGCTTCATCATTCATCTGCGTCTCGTCAGTCGTCTTCCCCTCTAAAGCTACAAAATTATCTCATCCTCTGGTAATATATGTATATAATTTCCAAGCTTCTCCTTTAGCTTTATATAATTTCAGCTGCTGATTCAAAATCCCCAATTTGCTGATTAGATAGTATTGCAATTTATAGAGCTGTCACTTTAACCTAAAACCCTAGATTTGATAGTATTGCAATTTGCTGATTTGATAGTTTTATATCCATCTGCGTTTATGAGTAAATATTTCACTTTTATCAGTGAAAATTAATTTAGAAATTTTAATTTAGAAATTGGGTAACAATATGAAACAGTTGGTTGATAATATTTGTAAAGTGAATGTGAATTGATTGTTTTGTTTCACTTCAAAAGTCAATGTATTATGTTTATCAATTTTTAAAGTGTAGGAAATATGACGAAAAATGAAGACGATAAAAATCGGATTCGGTTTCGAAAACAAAATTCCGGAGCTTACAATAGGAAAGTTAAGCAAAAAAGAGATGAACTCACAAAATCACTTGTTGGTTCAATTTCCAACTTATATAAAGCAAAAATTCAAAAATCGCAACCTTCAACTTCATGTATGGGGGTACAAATTGGTGATGAAGATCATGTCATTAATGAGAAGGTGGAGACTTATGAAGCATTGATAAGTGAAAAAAATGAAGATGTTATTAATGAAAATAGTAGTGAAGAAAGTAACGACAATGAAGGAGATAATAATATTGATGAAGTTGTTGTTCATGCTACTATTGAGCTTGACCTTGAGAAAGATATTGATGTCAACTATGATCCAAGATTATGGAAAAAAATTACGGATAGTAAAAGAGTGATGTTAGTTCAAAAAGGGCCTATTAAAATTTTAAAAGAGAATGACAAGTTTTCTAAACATGAAAGTGACGGAAGACATTTTTCTTCTAAACATTATATTGATTATTATCCACGTGGAGAGGAGCATGAACGGAAGTGGCTTGTCTACTCAAATGAGGTGAATAGAGTTTTTTTGTTTTTGTTGCAAGTTATTCAAAAATCCACAAAAGTCATTCAAATTAGGAGAAGAAGGATTTAATGATTGGCATAATATTACAACAAAACTTCGAGAGCATGAATGTAATTCGAAACATATCGCAAGTCTTATCAAATGGGTAGATTTGTATAGAGGCCTTCAACTAAAAGAAACAATTGACAAAAAAATGGAATCTCTAATCGATCAAGAGAGAGAACGATGGAAAAATGTATTAGTTCGCATTATTGGCGTTGTGAAAACTCACTCCCGAAATAATTTACCATTTCGCGAATCTAATGAAAAAATCTACGAGAAGAACAATGGGTTTTGTTGCCAACTCATAGAATTTGTTGCCGAATTTGATCCAATTATGGAGGATCACCTTAGACATGTGGTAAATAATGAAATAAACAATCGTTATCTTAGCCATAAAATACAAAATGAACTAATACTTCTATTGGCCAAAAAGATTAAAGAAATATTGCTTATGAAAATATCAAAAGCAAAATTCTTTTCGGTCATTTTTGATTGTACGTCGGATTTAAGCCATAAAGAACAAATTTCAATTGTTATAAGATGTGTAGATGTTGAACATGCAAGTAACATTAAGGTGGAGGAGTTCTTTCTTGGATTCATTGAGGTTGATGACACAACGGGACTTGGCCTTCTCAAAAAGCTTGAAGATATTTTAGTCGATCTTAAACTAAATATTGATGATGTAAGAGGACAAAGTTACGATAATTGATCAAATATGAAAGGTATGTTCTTTTTCAAAATAAATAAATAACTATATATGATCATTTGTTATTTCAACATATTTATGAATGGTAACTTAATATTTATATAGGTAAACATCAAAGTGTACAAAAGAGGCTTCTTGATATAAATCCTAGAGCATTTTATATCTCATGTGGATGTCATAGCTTGAATTTTGCTTTATGTGATATGGCCAAATCATGTATTAAAGCTAGAATTTTTTTTGCTTATGTGCAAAAAATTTATACTTTATTTTCCGGATCAACACATCGATGGGTAATACTTAGAAAATATGTAAAGGGATTGACTCCTAAGGCATTGTCCGCAACTCGTTGGGAAAGTCATATTGAAAGTGTTAAGGCAATAGGAACTCAACCATCGGAGTTAAGAGATGATTTGATAGATATTGCTAATAATTCCAATGATGATATTGCGAGGGTGGAAGCTAAAGCTTTATGTCAAAATGCTTTAGAGGATTTTGAATTCTTGATTAATTTATGTATTTGGTATACTATATTGGACAATACTAATCGGGTTAGCAAAATACTTCAAGCGGAGGAAATGGATATCGAGGATGCAATTAATAAAGTAAGTGGACTTATTGCATTTTTTAAGAATTTTAGAGAAGTTGGATATGATGAAATGATGAATGAAGCTAAAGAACTTGTGGAAGAAGTTGGCATTGAACCAAAATTTCCGGAAAAAAGAGTTGTTCGTAGAAAGAAGCAATTTGACGAGGATAAAGAAGTCGATGTTAATGAAAGTCAATCTTTGGAAGATAAATTTAGGGTCACTTACTTTCTCCACATAATAAATCAAGCTCTAACCTCACTTACTGATCGATTTGAACAATTTAAGCTTTACGAAGAGATTTTTGGATTTTTATTAAATGCAAAATTTAAGATTTTTGATGATAAACAATTGAAAGAGCAATGCTTGAAACTTGAAAAAAATTTGGAACACAACCAAGAGAGTGACATTTGCGGAAAAGGATTATTTCTTGAGCTTAAACAATTGAAAAGGATATTACCATTGGAAGTAACAAAATCAGTTAGTATTCTTGATTTTTTAAGATCTTATCGTGATGTAAGTGGATTTCTAAACATGTGGGTTGCATATCGGATTTTATTGACTATTCACGTCACGGTTGCTTCGGCGGAAAGAAGCTTTTCTAAATTGAAGTTAATTAAAACTTATCTTCGGAGCACCATGTTACAAGAAAGATTAAGTGGGTTAGCAATGATCTCAATTGAAAATGAATATTTGAATATGCTAAAATATGACGATATAATTGAAGAGTTCGCTTCAAGAAATGCAAGAAGAAGTTGTTTTCATTGAAATAGTTTCATGTATCATACTAGAATGCTTGATGTAGATGATGCTTTATTATCATAGCATGTTAAAACTTTTGTATAATGTATCAATGTACTTAAGAAATATTTTGTGTTTTTATGTGAACTAAAAATATATATATATATATTATAATATTAGTCTTATTAAATTTATTTTGTATAAAAGGCAACAAATGTTGTATTCGTCTCGAGCAACCCAACTCATGGGGCCGGCCCTGCGTACAACTATTGGTGTATAATTTTATTTTCATATTTCGTAAGCAATGAGAGTTTTTTTTTACCGATATGTTTTATAATATATCATATACTTCACACCTTTTTCCTTATGTCGATGTTCCAATGAAATGATTATTTTAGATTTTTTTGATGAAGCGGCAACTTTTGTGGTTTAAATATAAACATGTGTCTATTTAAAAGGTTACCGAGGGGATTTAATGCAAGCAAAGTAAAATGGTTAAGGAGAAAATAGTGATGATTTCAAGGATAAGTTGCAACTAACATTGATTCGATGTTTTCAAAGAACTAAATATTTCTCTTCTATGGCAACATGATTGTATTTTCTGAGTTTTTTAAGCCACAAATCTAAAACATACTAAAACATGATATTTAATCTATTTTAAGAATATCATCTTTTATAGATCATTTTGAAACTTACAACGCTTTCAAAACTGAATCGACGTTAACTATTATAACATTTAATTTACATGGTTCTTTGAAACATTAAATTAGTAGTATTAGGATCATTCAAAAAGTCAATTATTTATGCAGATGATTCAATAGCATTTATGTATAGCTCAAAAAATAAAAATAAAAGATGCAAGTGGGCTTTGACATCCGCATTCAGATTTGTCACATTAGAAGTTTTGAAACGAGTTCATATTTTGTAAATAAGATTTTATTGCCATACAGCTCGATGAAAAGTAAATCACATCTAAATATGCATTATTTCAACAACAAAATAAAATGAGAAAAAGGAAGGTGTTTTAAGAAGAATTATATGACGGTTATAAGGGATATGGAGATCATTTCGACTATAAGTGTATCATATCTAAATAATGCATTATTTCAATCAATTAAATGGGAAAAAGAAAGGTGTTTTAAGAAGAATTATATGAGGGTTATAAAAAGGGATAGAGATTCTTGCAACACACATGTATGCGTACATACATACGACAATACCGAATATAGCACTTTATTTACAGCTCGACCTACTGTATTTGATTCATGTAATCAATAATTAAGTGGTGGTAACATCCTTAATTCTCATTATCAATGAAACAATTATCATGTCGGCATTATTAATGAACACTGACTAAATCAATTCAATAGACCCGAATTAGGAGCACGTTAAACTATAAATGTCTATATTTTTGTTTTCAATTAATTTGCGAGGTTAAAAAGATACTACTACAAGATCTACGGATTTGAGACAATGTCATGCCACTAATACCAGTGTCTCGGGTTTTGTTTAAATCTTTCTTACTAGCTATTACGATGGGTTTTAAAACAACCGGTTATGATCGTAGATGAAAATATTGGTTTTGACACAATTTCATAAGATGTTTTAATCAAGATTCTAGAACTCTGTTTCGTTCTCGGCTTCGATCAATTGAAATTTTCTTAGTTTCATGCGATTTCGAAATTTTCAAAACGTTTTGATTTCAGTTTCGGTTTCGGTTTCCATTTTTAATGACTTGTTAATGAAAATGTAATAATAACCTTTGTAAATAAAATATAAAATATAGTTTATAAAAAAATAGAATTCAACATAAAATATTATAAACAAATAAACTAAACCCTAACCACTTTATGGTTTAACCATTACTTAATTAAAATAGAAAACTAATTGTTAGCCCAGCCCAGTCCAAAACCGAAATAAATCCATGTTGATTTGCTGAAACTTATGAAATAAAAAAAGTTGACGTCCTACTTCATTTCTTTCAAGCCCAAGATTAATTCTTAGCCCAACTCAACCATTAAGTAATTACTTTATGCCCAGTCCAATCCATACAATACACTAATTCAACGTCACCCTAGCCCCTAAAAGCATCGATACTCTCTACTGCAAACCAAAAAAAAAAGGGAAACAAAATCTCAATAGTCGACTGCGAAATTCAATTGAAGTATGCTAACATGAAGTCGATGACGAGACTGAAAACGATCAACGACAAGATTTGATCCCTCTTGCTAGATTCCATTGAAGTCGAAGACGAGATTGAAGTCAATAAAGAGATTGAAGCTTTAACTTCCGATTGAAGCGTATAATTTCAGATATATATTCAACTAGATGCTTGTAAATTTCAAAAACTTTCCCCGCTTTCCAACCGAAACTGGATTCTTGCTAGGGTTTCATCCCATAGTCCACCGAAACTGGATTCTTGCTACGGTTTCATCCCGTAGTCCACCGAAACCAAACCGAGGTGGTCGGAATTTCGGTATTCTAGCCTGAACCTCAAACCATGGTCTTTAATAACCAATCATAGACGCTTTCAAGTTAATTATTCGTCGGTTTTAGATGTTTAACATCGAAAATAAAACCAAAATGCATTGAGAAAAACATTATCAAGATGGAAAGCATCGTTAAGTGTTGTCTATGTGTACGCGCGCACACATACACATACAGACATATGTGTATGTATGAGGAGGGATCAACATCTCTGGTTTGCGCCACATTCAATTTATGGTATCTAGGACTTTCGGAACTCGATAATTTTTTTAGGCATGATCTACTTATCATCAACATCTCTCCCAAAGAATTACCTTATTTTGATAAATTTAGACCATCAAAATTAATTATGCAATATATTATTGTGTACTAAAAAGATTAATGGTAGTCATTGTTTTAAAGTGTCAATTTGTAATGGGTCAGAGATATTGAAATAAATAATTTTTCATAGATGTTATTAGTCGTAAAGTAGATCACGTCTACAAAAAAACATATCAAATTTCAACAATCCTAGATAGCAAAAAACAAACTATGCGCAGATCGAGGATTCTAAAAAGAGATGATGTCAATCCCTCCTATACACTACACACACATCTGTGTAGACAAACGTCTGTTGAGATATATGAGGAAAAAATAATATTAAATATGTCTCTCAATACACACAGTTGTGTGTGTACACACATAGATACACACACATATGAATGTTCAATGACACCTCTCTTTTAGAACACTCTTTAGCACCTAATCATATTTTGCGTTATAAGATTTTAAATGTCATGAAGTTTTGTGGATGTTTAATATATATTATGAGTATCATCCCTAAAAAATATAAGACCATTTTGAGATTTCTAACATCATCAAAATAACAAATCGTCAACTTTAAAGCATTTATTTTACCCGTTGGTTTGAAACATCAAGTTTATCGCATTATGTATATTTAAATGTGCTCAAATTTTGTGGAGATGATTTTGAGTATGATATGAACATATCCACAAAATTTCATAACATTTAAAATCGAGTAACTCAAAATATGATAGGACTACTACAGGGGAGCTCCAAAAGAAGGGTGTCATTGAACACACACACTCACACATATATATAACGGTATTTTATTGCTCTAGCTCAAAATTTAATCCATTTTAAAAAAATATGTTAGGATCCCTCCTAATCGAACAAGTTGTTGATTCTGTACTTTTATGTTTTATTTCTTCTCTGTGTTGAATTCCTAAATGTGTTTTTATTATTATGTAATGAACGAATGAATGTTGCATTTGTAATTCTGGGGGTTCAACATTAATTTTGTATCCATTTTTCTGTAAGTATTCAATGTGTTGAATCCCTAAGTGTGTTTTTATTATTATGTAATGAATGAATGAATGTTGCATTTGTAATTCTGGGGATCCAACACCAACTTTGAAACTACTTTTCTGTAAGTAATAAAAGTACCTTATTTGTTCAAAATAATAATAGCAACGATGATGATAATAATAGCAGCAGCAGTAACAATAATAATCTAAGAGTGCATAAGTGAACCAATTGAAGGTTTTAGTATAATCAAAACTACACTACCTCGGTTTTGGTAGTTAGAACCAATGGTTAAACTCCTTGGTTCCTCAAAAACCGAACTGGCCAAAACATGCAGAAAAAATTTCAGGAGGAAGCCTTGGATAGTTCCAGTTGTGGCATGTTATAATATAGCTACTCTCAAAATATCTAAAATGAAGCTGTAACTATCCATGCAACAATCAAAGATAAAATCAATGGAATTCCAAATACCAAAATTATCAACTCACTGTAGAATTATGACAAATGATCTTCTCCAAGCTCCCTCTCAATTCCAACAACCCTTTCGCTTGTACAGTAGATAAATCACACCCCCTCAACTCCAAAACTCTTAACTTCCCAAACCCCAAAATAGATATCGGAGTCCTATCCCTAACTCCAAATTCCAAACATGACACAATCTTCAAAGAAGTCAGCAACCCCAAAATCCTCCTCAAATGCTCCAATGCCCTATGATCGCCAAGATCCGACACGTAAGCCCGCAGATAATCGACGGGAGCACAGGATACCAAAGAGTTTATCTCAGACAGCGATTCCAACCGCGACTGAACGTAGTGAAGCCCGACCGGGTTAAGTTTCAGGGTTAGGGTTCCATCTAAGAGAGAGGCGGTGTTCGCGTCGATGAATTTCAGAAGCGAGGCGAGGTAGTGATCGCCTGTTAGGATCGGCGTTTGAGATGTAGAAGCCATGATAATTACATATTTCGAGAATCGGCGTTTGGCGGAGGAGGAGAAACCGCCATTGGAATTTCTCGGATTTTGAGGTGACGGAGAGTAACGAACGATGTAATGCAAAGCAATGATTGGTGTAGCGTGTTTAGGTGTGTACAGAGTATAACTTAATTACCTTATGACTTCCCACTTAATCAACAGGTGTTTCATTTATTATTGTGATGAAATGAAAGTCGGGTTATATTCGGACTGCCCATTCATCATTTTTATACTAAGTTTTGCAGTATCGGTTACGATAGGTTTTGATAATACCGGTTTTGATCATAAATGATCGTAGCTGTTTTGATTGATTTATATGAAGTGTTGTTATAACCGATCAATACATGCTTGAGAGTCTAACATACACCGGTTTCGAGAGTTTTTCACTAAAATAACGTTACATATTTTTTAGTTCAACATAAACTTTTTCCAATCTCATTAATTATTGAACTGTCTAAAATAAACAAATATGATGATAATAGATGGTTTAGTACACTTATATGCATTTAATGCGTATAATATAAACTTCTAACTTACTAAAATAATAAATAAATAGCATTCATTGTACTAAAATACACATAATTTAAACTATAATCTTTAAAATTTTCGAACGGATAATTTTCGAATGCGGATGTCTTCGTATCTGCATCCGCATTCATTTTTCGAGATATCGGATATTTATTCGCTTTTCAGATACGGATGTCGGATTTTTCGAATATCTATTGACAGCTCTAAATTGAAGTAACAATACACAATGATGAACACAGCCATCTTGCCTTCAATCCCAAATTAATCGTCAAAATCTCATAAAAGAATTCATAGCACTACCATCAAACAATACTCTAGTAAGTAAATCATATATAGAAATAATTCCTTGCATTTCAGTTTGAATCGAATTTGGAATGCGCAAGTGTTATTTAAAAAAAAATTATGTTTGAGCATTTTTGGTATGCACAAGCATTATTTTTGAAAAAAAAATTGCGTGTAAAAATGCTATATGAAGCAAAACGAGATATATTTTTATAATAAGTTTTGAACGGGACCTAAATTTGAAATAGATTTTTTTTTTGATCGAATTTGAAAATTTGTCCTATCAAATATCCTCCATAAGCAGACGACTCTCTGAGCTTGCTTATACTCGTACATATCTCTTTAGTTTGTTTAATTTCAATGAATATTTGCAGCAACTCTTCTCTCCTTACCTGCAGAATGAACGTTTTTTTAAGTATTTTTTTAAACTTCGTTTATTCTACATTCCTTGCACCAATTCCAACTGTGGCTATCTTGTACTAAAATGCAGCATTCCTACTTAATTGATACACAACTAGCCCTTGGAACGACTTATTAAACTTCTCAAAACTTGTCTCATATCTTATTGACTAGGTCGTCCTTGTCTTATGACTTGAGTTAATTCCTAAAAAATAGTCTTCAACGATGGTTTCTTGTTCATTCTTATTACCTTGTTTCTTAGACCTCTCATATTGGCTAAAAAATATGAAATCTCATATTTAGCATTTATAAAAGTGTATAAAGATTATACTTAACAACTTGTAAACTTAGAATTAATGGAAACATCCAAACCACCCAAGGACGAACCCGGTGGGGGTGGGGGGCAAGTAGGGGCCATGGCACCGCAGTCTTAAAAAAAATTACTAACGAATTTTTTGTGTGTCAGTATAAGCCCATAGCGCAGAAGTTAGTATTTTTAATGCATATGTATTGATATTTACAGTGTTTTTATCTAAAACTTGACAATGTGGCACTTTGTATGCCAGAATTAAACAAATGAAGGATGAATTAATAAAAGCTTTTAATTTTGGTTCTTCCGATGTTGAGTCCGCCCCCTCATTTGTCAAATCCTGGTTTCGTCCCTGAAACCACCCAACTTAAAATCTACTTGAAATAATGTATCCATAACCCAAAATAAAAGAGTAAATTGATCATACTAATATATACATACACACACAAATATATATACACTCACACACGCATATGCACTCATATATACATACATACATATGCAGCTAAAAAATCAAAATCAAAAGTATGAATAAATAAAAAAAAATTAAAATATTTTAAAACTATACATGTACTTCTTTCAAAATATTATACTACCATACTTATCAATTTGAAAATCATCAAAACATATTCACTAACAGGTGCATCAACACTTAGCACACCTATAATATTCCATAGTCGTAGGTCTTATTGCATTATCGTTGTCCCAAATCACTTTTCTAATGATTAGCATCATGCAACAAGCTAATTTTGTAGTGATATTAAAAATGTAACACCCACTATGACTATGAAAATTTCACATTTTTTATCATATGCGAACAACTAAAAATATAAAATATAACATCAACATATCAAATACTATCAGAATTCATCATATGCTCATGAACCTAGCTTATATCCATAAACTATCAAATGTTCACTTTCACATTTATTATAGTATTGGCATACTTAGGCAAACATAAATTATCGTGTTATTACTTATCATATAATTCCAAAGTCTCTCATAAGCAATCAGTGTCGGCCCTATGATGTATGATGTATGAGGCCCCAGGCGAAATTTCTGTAAAGGAAAAAAATTACAGGCGCTAAGATTTGAACTTGCAACCATGTCTTCAACAGCCTGACACTTTACCGATGTACCAAACTATCTTTTATTAATTTGAGGGTCATATAATGATATTATATATAAAATATTTTGTAAATCTGAGGCCCATATAATCAAAGGCGAAGCCTCCGTAATCAAAGATGATGCCTCCTTCGGATCGGAGGCCCTAGGCGGCTGCCTAGCTGGCCTATGCCTAGGACCGGCCCTGTACTCAATTAGAATATCCTAAGAGGTTATAAGGACTATACACCTAAGTTAAACATAAATTCCAGTATTATTAACCCTAAAATATTACCAAAAGAATAATATACTTGTAAACATAAACTCATTCATGTATCCTACACCTATTTACATGCACTCAGCAAGTTATCATAATAATACTATCATAATTGTATCTTTTCTACTATGCAACTGTCATAAAAGGAAGAAAACAACATTAACCAGCAAAATTATCATTTTTTAGTTATTTTGGTCATCATATAAACATAAAACGCTATCACTAACCATTTTAACTAGCCAACATCTTTTGCCTCTCTTGCAACTGTCTCTCTCGCACCTGTTTCTCTTGCATTTTTTTAACTTCATGTTTTATCTTTACTCATCCGCTTTCCATCAGCCCATTTCTAACTAACTATTTTGTACTCTTCTCGTGAATATCAAATTCACCTTCCTCTCTATTGTGACGACCCACATCCTTGAACCTCAGAAATGGACATTAATACATTCTCGGTATTCACGTACCGTAAATCCAAGTGCTAGAGAGGCAAATTATCATGGGGTAAAGAAAATAAAGACAGAAGACAAATAAAATAGAATCTCACATCGTATTCAGCACATAATTATACATATGAGTAGTACATGCAATTTCTCCAATTTGCATTATCAGAGTTCTAGTAGGTACTAATCCAACCGGGATAGTTATAACGACATCTCCTTACAAAAGCTGGTACTACATAATACAAAATATAGATACAGCGAAAGTGATAGATAACTTCAACAAAAGACCCAAAATGCTTCATGCTCCAAAATGCTCTAAACAATCTAACTACTTGGCTGCCCGAAAAATAGGGCGTCCAGAGTTTAAGGGAAAATTAAAATAAACTCCAGGTCATTTATGGGACTGGTGTGAGAAACTCAAAATACCGATATTGAAAACAAATGGTATCTTATAAGACCACGCTGCACGTAAACACGGAATGAGTTTTTACCTTATGATAACCAAAACATTTGATATACAAAATCTGATGATATTATTTTTAATGACATTCTTTCGAAAATACTTTTCAAATAAACTTATGAATCTTAGTCGAAATTGTTACATTGATTAAATTCCAGCATACTGGGTACAAAGTAGGTTCTACAATCAAATCTGAAGGCATTTATTGAAGAATGGATTTCCATACAATGACAAAGTAAGGGACTACCTTCAGTACAGTACATTTCTAGAGGAATGTACCGAGGATCGACATCTTTGAAACCTCTGCGAATCAGAACCGGTCTACTTGCAGACCCATCTAATGGCAGATAGGACCGAATATGACATCACTCCGGGTCGTAACTGACCTATTCGGGATCCCATGGGGTACACAACATACTCGACATATAGAGAGTAATCTAGAAGGGTGATGGCAATACCCTTTTGGGAGCGACCCACATAACCCAGAAGCAACGATGTTTTAGCCATTACTGGTGGATGCGGGCTGAGGTAACGATTACCTTTCATATAACACACATTCCACTTTGAATGCCACACTGCCTTTCCATCCTCACACAACTAATTTCTATAATCGTATAACTCCTGAGCTCATATGTCTCAAGAAAGGATATTAAGCTAAGAGAAGTTTCCTTCTTCGCCACCAACAGATGATACATTTATAGAGATTAATCAATGTGATTAAAAATGCAACGTCGGACATTCATCCGTACAAGTTGTCCAGGAACAGGACAAACTGAAGGAACTCTCCTTCCACATCCTATCGGGAATAATCCTTAGGATTAGTAGCGAGTAGCCCTTGCATCGAAGATCAAGATACTACTCCACATATATATGATATGGAAAATTTCCCCCGAGGGTCAGTGACAAGCAGCCCTTCATTCCATTTATTATCATTCCATGTCTTCACTTCGAATACGTAAATTGGTTCGAAGTGGTTTTAAGATAAGAATCACTCAAATCCGACCCAGTTCCTTCGAACCAATCATCGATAAAAAGATGTTTGGTAAATAGGTACTTATCATTTGATTTATTTACTTCCTTTTTATCAAAATATATACTAGAGATATATATCTTTAAAACATTTCCTTCTGGTATATACAGAATCATTAAACCTCTCTTTAACTTTGGAAATACCAAATCATTTTCATAAGTCATATTGGGAACATTTTTGCGTAAAAAGGGTTGATAGAAATTATACTAATTCTACTCAACATCAATTTCCGTATTCAACTTTCACTATCCGTCGAATAACGGTGAAATCACCTTTTAAATTCACATGGATAGTACGGGTTCCCTCCTTAAAATTTAATACCAAGTATAAGAAGATTATCTCATTTAATCCAAATTGTCTAAATTTGGAAAATTAAATCTTTTATACTTGTTTCATTTTCGACATTTCAACCTTATCTATTCCTCGCCCAGGAAAGAGGCTAGGTGAGCTAGGGCACTTATTACTCTTGAAAATCTCCTTAGTTTAAGCACCTCACATCCGGATCTCACAAATATAAAAATCCAGTCTACTTATAGGCTTTTAGAACCAAGATTAAATCACTTGATTTTAACGGCTTTTCTTTAAATCATTTATTTAAACTCTTTTAAATAAATTATAAAAATTAAAATCATCTTTAAAACACTTAATTACTTATTTTAAAAAAATTATAAAAGATTCGAGAAAGAATACTTAAGTTTAAAGCCATATTTCAAAAGTTATTATAAACCACTGCAGAAAGTGCTGCAAATAGTGTTTTAAAAGCTTATTTGATCAAAACAACTTTTCAATCATTTAGAAATCCATTTTATAACTCAAATATATTTTAGAACATTTTAAAATATTTATAGAATTTATTCCATATTTTTAAAGAATTAAAAATATCATTTATAAAGAATTTGTCGCTTTGGTTTCCGAATTGACAAAGTGCGACTTTTTGAAAACTTGATTTGCTCGAATTTCAAAATCTACAAATCTCGATCTTTTTTTGGTTTGAAAATTATGATTATAAGGGTTTGGAAAACTCTTATTACAAAGAATTCCGACTTCGAATCCATCGTATAAATGGATTTAACTTTCTGTGGCGCGAAATCGCGATCTGCCGTTATGCGACGCGCCTATTTTTGACTCAATTTTCATAACTTGTCCAAACTTCAACAAATTATATTTTAGTGTTTATAAACCATTTTAAACCATTTTCAAGAGGTTTAACAATCTCATATACACCATTTCATTTATTAAAGGAAAGTGATTTCCTTTGTGATATTCGACGTGTATTTATCGTGACTTGTTTATATATCCAAATAACAATATTTTCACAAGATCATAACATGATAAACAATCGTATAAACAACCATAGTCAAACATATATATCGTCCAATATATAGTATATATAAATAGAATTCTCACCTCAGATTAAAAGATTAACTTAAAAATGGCTAAAGCTTCGCTAACTTGAATTCAAAGCTCACGAACTCTTGCACCTTGTCTCCTAGGTGGCCCGACCTATGCTTGGGATGGTGGTGGTGGTGCTCACGGCCTTGGCTAGGGGAGCAGGAAGGATCGACCTTGGGGGCTTAGGGTGGTGGTCGTGGAGAATAAAGGAGGAGAGGAGGAGTTTGCTTTGAGTTTGAAGTGTTTTGATATATATATATATATATATATATATAATTTCTTTTTGCATTTATTTCTCCATATTTTTTCTTAGATGAGAAGCCATTAGAGTAGTGAAGAGAGCTTAGGAATTTGATGGAGAAAAGTGAAGAAATGAAGTGGAGAAGAGGTATGGTATTTATAGGCAAATAGGAGAGTAAAAATATTATGATATTATCTCCATCTTTGCTTCATCGTACCATCACCAATCACCTTCCACCATCATCACCTTGTTTCGGCCAAACATGCCCTTCCATGTGCATGGCCATGTTCTTGTACTTGGTGTGTAAGGTGTTGACTTTGGTTTTGCTTAAGGGTGAAATATATGGAAAATATCTTGATATTTCGTAATGTATATATATTTAAATATGTAAGTATATATGTGTTCATGTGCATGTGAATGTGTTCATGTATATGTACATGTATGTGTGCATCACATTTAATCCACAATGTTGCACAACTTTCACACGTTGAATCGTTACGAATTTCGATTTTGATTTCCGGTCATATTTTCTCTTTTTAGTTAATATACATATATTTCTAAACAAAATTTGATAATAATATTTCTATCATTATATAATAATTAAAAGGGCTCATTTAATAATTAAAATAATTATTAAATCATTTAAACTCAATTTAAATTCAAAAATCAATTATTCCAAAATAGCGACATTATTAAGGATGTCATATATACTTTTATTTTTCCAAAATAAAATAAATTAATTTATTACATATTCTCACTCATATAGATAAATAAGTGTATGTATCCAGCTTCATGCTCGATGTCGGATGGTTAAAGAACTGTTTATCGATAAAATGATTTTCGATCATTTTATCGATATATCTTCCAATGTATATAATTTTGTAAATATTTATTCAAAATAAGATTACCAATATTATTTATTGTTCAAAACATTGTCATTTATGATATCTTATATTTTAATATTTCAAAAAAATTCTGAAGTGATGAATTTGCGGGTCGTTACATACTTTCCCCCTTAAAAGGAATTTCGTCCTCAAAATTTAGGATAAGAAGAAAATAACTCGAAATGAATACATATATACATACATACATACATACATATATATATATATATTTGACAAAATGAAATATATATATATATATAAGATATGATAAAAAACTACACCACAGGCGGCGAGTACACTATCTCGGTACAACATCAATCCTAAACTCAGGATATGCTTTCCTCATTCTGTCTTCTATTTCGCAGATGTAGTCTTCTGCATCAGCACTCCATTGGACTTCCACCAATCACACAACTTTCTTTCTCAATCGTTTCTCATCGTGATCCATGATTCGAGTTAGTCGTCTAATAACTGCCAAATTTGGTTTAACTTCTAAATCTTCTTGGGCAGCCGTTTCTATAATCTGCTCTGGATCATGCACATATTTCCGTAGATGGGATACGTGAAAGACATTATGCATGCCAGACTACCTCTCGGGCAATTCCACATGATAAGCTAATGGGTCAATTTGCTCTAGAATGGGAAAAAGGTCTAATAAATCAAGGCGCTAACTTCGATGCCTGACCAAATCTTACCACACCTCTCATCGGAGAGACTTTCAAAAATAAAAAATCTTCAACTGGGAATTCCAAATTTCTACGCCTTCGATCAATGTAACTTGTCTACCTGCTTTGGGCTTCTTTCATCTTCTTTCTGATCATGTCAACCTTTTCTGAAGCTTCTCTAATTATGTCAGGACCTAGTACCAACCGATCTTCGATCTTGATCCAATATGCTGGGGATCTACACAAACGACCATACAAAGCTTCGTACAGGGGCATGCCAATACTTGCTTGATAGTTGTTGTTGTAGGAGAATTCTACAAGATGAAGATAGTTTTTCCATGAACCTCCAATATCTAAGATACAAGCTCTCAGAAGATCTTCCAATACTCGATTTACCCTTTCAGTTTGCCCGTCAGTCTGGGGATGATATGCGGTGCTTATACTCAGCTTCATTCCCAAAGTTGTTTGTAATGCCTCCTAGAACTTACTGGTAAAGATTGGGTCTCGATCATTAACTATACTGCTTGGGACACCATGCAATCGAATAATTTTCCTCATGTATATCTCTACAAGACTTGCAGCTCTTTTTGTTGGCTTTACCGGGATAAAGTGTGTGCTTTTGGTCAATCAATCTATGATAACCCAAATGCCTTCATTTCCCTTCCTTGCTCGAGGTAAGCCGTCGATGAAATCCATCGATATTTGGTCCCATTTCCAAGTCGGAATTTCCAGAGGTTGAAGTAATCCAGCAGTCTTTTGTTTATCGCTCTTGATCTATTAATAGTTTTTACATCTGCTAACATGAATGGAGATGTCCCTTTTCATACTTCTCCACCAAAATTTTCATTTTACGTCTTTGTACATTTTGTTAACTCCTGGGTGAATGTTTAGCTTGGATTAATGGCATTCAATCAACACTTTCTTGTCTTAAGTTGTCAACATCGGGAACATAAATTCTTCTATTTAACCGTAATATCCCATGGTTATCTACTTTAAAGCTTGAACCTTATCCTTTGCTATATCTTTAACAATCTCTTTTAGAAATCGATCTTCTTTTTGCTTGCTAGCAATTCTTTCTAGAAGATTTGGGGCTACTACCAAATAAGCTATAACGAGATGCTTCCTGCTTAATGCATCCGCTACCACATTGGCTTTCTCGGGCGTATAAAGGATATCTAAATCATATGACGCAAGAAATTCTAACCAACACTACTATCTCATATTCAAATCCTTATGAGTGAAAAGACACTTCAAAGATTTGTGATCTGTGAAGAGTTCGAACTTCTCACCTATTCAAAGAAGGAATATTATTTACCAAGGTCAAACAAAGTTTATCAAAATAAACTATGATAAATTCTTACCTAGTAATAGTGTCTCTAAATCTTTAGTGCAAACACAACGGATAATAGTTCTAAGTCATGTGTTGCATAATTTCGCTCATGTGTCTTTAACTGTCTACTAGCATATGCGATAACCTTTCTGTGTTGCATTAGCACTGCACCCACTCCTTCTCCGCAAGCATCGGTATAAAATGGTTAAACCGCCGCTTTCATCAATAATAGTTAGGATTGGAGCGGTAGTTAACCTTTTCTTGAGTTCCTGGAATGTTTCTTCACATTTAGGGGTCCATTCAAATTTAACATCCTTCATAGTCAACTTTGTTGGGTGATAGAAAATCTCGAAGAAGTCTTGAATAAATCTCCAGTATTATCCTGCTAATCCTAAGAAGCTGCGAATGTCCTTCGGAGTTTGGGGCTTATTCCAATCCATAATGGCTGTAATTTTCCCTGGATCAACTGAGATTCCTTCCTTCGACACAACATGCCTAAGGAATCTTACCTTCTCTTCCTAAAATTGGCACTTTGAGAACTTAGCTTTGAGCACATTTCTCCTTAATATTTCTAGCATAATCTCTAAATGCCTTTCGTGTTCTTTTTAGTCTTTGAATATATAAGAATATCATTGATAAAAACTAACATGAACTTGTGGAGCACTTCTCTGAATACTCTTTTCATAAGGTCTACAAAATAAGCGGACGCATTAGTTAGCCCAAAAGGCATAACCAATCACTCGTAGAAATCATTTGGTCCTCTGAATGTAGTTAAAGGAATGCAATCTTCTGTTATCCTTAACTGATGGAATCCTGTAGCTAGGTCCATTTTTGAAAATACTCGAGCACCATGAAGTCGATCAAACAAGTCATCAATATGGGGTAGAGGATACTTGTTCTTAATCGTTTGCTTATTTAGGTCTCGGTAGTCTACACAAGTCTTAGGGAGCCATCTGACTTTGCAACGTAAACTACTGCTAAGCTCCAACTTGAGTGACTAGGTCTAATGAGTCCTTTCTTTAATAATTTGTCGGTTTGATTCTTTAACTCAGTTACTTCCTTAGGGGCCATTCTTCAAGAAGAATGAAAAATAGACCTCGCACCGGAAATCAAGTCGATTCGAAACTCAATTTTCTTATGTGGGGGTAAACTTCTAACTTCCTCAAAAACATTTGAAAAGTCCTTAACATTTGGTATTAACTCCAAATTTTCATTTGAGATGAATCCAATGCATACATGAATCTCTTCTTCGTTGGACTAGGTTCATTGCACCTATGCAGTTAAAGCGCTCGGCAGATTCAATGCGGTGGAGGTGCAAAAAGTCATAGCGGGGATACAGCGAGGATATAGGGGATATAGCGAATGTCTCTAAAATAGCATATAAAACTCGTACTTAATGTTTTTACAAATATATAAATGGTAATTAAATGAAAATTAACATTCAGTTGAATTATAATTAATACATAAATAATTTTAAATAAAAACATGTGCGAATATACTTGAAATAAACGTAAAATTGTTATATAACATAATTGAATTTAGTAGAATATTAGAGTATTTTCATTTCTTAAAATATATTAAAAATTCAATTAAATAAATTAATTTCATAATTTTATAATGTATAAATATCATTTTTCAATTCATTTCTTTTAAAGAAGACATAGTGGAAATAGCGGAATATAGCAGGAATAATAGGATATAGCGGAAATAGCGGGGCTTAAAGCGGAAAGGCTATATTTGGGGCTATATGGAAAAATCGTAGCAGTAGAAATCCGCTATGAGATATAGCAGGGTTATAGTGGGGCATTAATTGCACAGCGTTGCACATTGTTATGTCCAACACCCTTCCAGTTTCCATTTTTAACACCACTATTCGCTTAGTGCAATCTAGAATAGCTCTATAATTAGATAACCAATCCATTCCAAGTAGAATTTCAAACCCAATAAAATCAAGGACAAATAGGTCGCACAAGAATTTGTGGGTTTGGTAGGTAACTCGAATTTCCTTACAAATCATACAAAGATTGGTGGTACCTCCTACGGGATTAGACACGCAAATAGAGGTATCTACTATTTCTGGGGTAAGTTTTAACTTATCGACCAATTTCTTAGCAATAAAACTATGGGAAGCCCCAGTATCAAATAACACTCTAACTAAAATATCATTAACACAAATTTTACCTTCCAAAACTCCCTTTCCCTTTGCATCGATGGAAGTTGAGGGTTCATCTTTGATGGCAAAAACTCGGACTTGTTCTCCCTTCCTTATCAGTAGCCAATCCCTCTTCCTATGCCCTGGTTTGTGAATATTGTACCAGGTTTCTCCTTGAGCTTTGGGATTCTTACAGTTGTTGGAAAAGTGGCCTTCTATTGGCAGTTGAAACAAATGATATTCTTCAACATGTCTTCCTGGGATCCTCCTTCTGTCTTGCCTTGCCCTGGTTTCTTTCCCAGGTGATTGAAATTTCACTTTTTCTAGTTATTATTACTGCTGTCTTGGGTCACAGGTGGATTCTTCTTATCCAAAGTTTCATATCGGAACCCCATGTCTACTAAATCTACAAAGGTTTCTTTCACATGCCCAGTCATTCTGTCGTGGTACTGCTTTTTCATTCCTACAATAAACATCTAATTCTTCTTGAGGGGCATGTCTATCAAACCAGGCCCGAAGCAAGATAGTTCGTTAAACTTGCTGGCATACTCCTCAAACGTCATTTCCTCCTGCTTCAAATCCATAAAACTCTGATAAAGGCGGGATTTTCTCGCAGTTGCCATATTTATTCTTCCAGAACTTCTTTGAATCGCTCCCATAAGAAATTATCTTCAAAGTCATTTCGAGTGATGGATTCCCACCATGCTAAAGTATCATCCTGGAGTTGCTAGGAAGCTAAGAACCTTTTCTGCTCATTCCTGATATTCAATCACTTAAAAATTCTTTTACAAGAGCGGATCCAAGCCTGAACTTCAATAATGGACTCCATTCCTTTGAATGGTTTACCACCCAAACTGGTGTAATCTTTGAAAGGGAGTGCGGATTAAGGATCTTAAGGCTAATTTAACACTAGAGGAGGGTGAATAGTGTTTAATGGATTCTAAGACTTATATGGACTAAATTAAAATTATGACACAAAAAATACATAACTTAATCACAGAACAATCACAGAATCAAACATAGATGCAGAAAGTAAATAAAAAGCAGTAAAAGGAAAGAACACACTGGATTTTATACTCGTTTGGAGTTACCCTACATCCAGTCCTGTACCAAGGCAGAACACCTCATATAGATTTTTATTATACCAAAGTCGAGATTACAATCCTCAATTTCTAAAGGCCTTGAGGTACCCTCTTGTCTCACAAGTCCGAGGCAAACTCTCTTGATTTATGGGCCACAAGATTACCCAATTGATTTCCAGACACAACCACACCTTATAGAGAGACTCGATAAACTTTTGATTACAAATTGATCCTATAACTCTGAATAACACTTTGATCTTCCAGAGAGGGTAGAGAACCAAACAAGAATGAGATTCTAATTTGATTCACTTGAGAATTTCGGCCCGATCTTAAAAATATGAATATTTTAGAATATGGATTTGTGGAGAAGGAGTGAAGAAAATAAGAAATTAGTTCGTTAAAAAATTCGTTTGTGAAGGCTATTTATAGACCAGTAACGGTCATAACCATTTGTGAAGAGATTTAAACGAATAGACACTTCTTTTGAAAATGAACAGTAACGATCATAACCATTCGTGAAGAGATGTAAACGAATAGACACTTCTTTTGAAAATTGAAACTTTTGAATTTAACGGCCACCATGTCGACATGGGGTATCCTATGATGTCGACATTTCTAAGTTAAAAATAATGTAAAATTTGTTTTGAAAATGGTATTGAAAGGAAAAGAAGATGAAATAATTCTAGAGTAAAATAAACTAATTTTCCTATGTTTTAAAACAAAGAAGAGTAGAAAAATATATTTTTAGAATGTATATATAAATTTGATTTTACATCTCAAGTATATATATATTATAAAAGAATATTTAATAATAAGAAGATAGTTTTAAAAACAAACGAAGTTTAAAACAAGAGTTTATTTAAAAACAAAAACAAAGAATATTTTAAGGCTAAAACATCTTTTTGAAAATCATTTGAAAAGATAATTTTTAAGGCTAAAACATTTTGAAAAGTAGTTTTGAAAATCACTTTGAAAAACCATTTTGAAGTAGTTTTGCAAGCTTCTTCCTGCAGAATATCTCATCACATCGGGACTCGAGAACTTGTACAAAACCAGAATGTTTGTGGGTTTGTAAGCCACTTGTCGTAGGTTTGTAAGCTACTTGTCGTGGGTTTGTTAGCCACTAAGAAGATAGAAATAGGTTCCATCCCAAATGAAATTTGGAATGAAGATTCCCGTGCTATTATGAAGTTTTAACAATCAACTAGACACATATCTTGATCTTGATACCTAGAGTATTCAATCTTGATATCTCCATTCTGAATCTCGAGTCTTTATACTAATCAGTCTTCAGTAAACAATACATGCATATATATATATATATATATATATGTCCTACATAGTTCCTTTATATACATATCTATCTAGACAATAGTGTTAGTATATATTTTATAATAAGATAAGTTAAAAAGGTTGTTGTCATCAAAACCAACATCTTAGTTCCTAACAATCTTTGCATAGGGTAGTAAAGTTAATTTGAAGCTGCACATGAGTTACCACTTCCTTAATGACCATAACATTTTATCGACCGTTGTTGGTCGTTGTGTTGCTACCTCCTCTTCGTCCTCTTTTATTACTCATCTCCTCCTATCTTCATATAGTAAGGAAACATTTTTTTTAGAAATATAAATGAAATTATATTAGGGAATGGGTATAAACTCGAATACACTTATTGGATAAATTTTCAAATATGCGCTCTCTCTGACTAAACTCATTCTAGGGTATTACTAACCCTATCTCTAATGAGTTGACCCCTCAAGGCATAGGTATTCGTTCAACCATAAGCTCTGATACCAAATGCAATGACCCACCTCCTCGACCCTCAGAAATCGACATTAATACATCCTCGGTATTCACATACCGTAAATCCAAGTGCCGAAGAGGCAGATTATCATGGGGTAAAAGAAAAAAAAGATAGAAGACAAACAAAATAGAATCTCACATCGTGTTCAACACATAATTATACTTATGAGTAGTACATGCAATTTCTCCAATTTGCATTATCAGAGTTCTAGTAGGTACTGATCCGACCAGGATAGTTATAACGACCTATCCTTTCAAAAGTTGGTAATACATAATACAAAATACAGATACAGCGGAAAGTGGTAGATAACTTCAACAAAAGACCTAAAATGCTCCATGCTTCATGATCCAAAATGCTCCAAACAATCTAACTACCTGGCTGCCCGAAAAATAGGGCGCCCAGAGTTTAAGGGAAAGGAAAATAAACTCCGGATCAGTCATGGGACTGGTGTGAGAAACTCAAAATACGAATATGAAAAACAAATGGTATCTCATAAGACCACACTGTACATAAACATGGAACAGATTTTTACCTTATGATAACCAAAACATTCGTTGCGCAAAATTTGGGAATACTATTTTTAATGACAATCTTTTGAAAATGCTTTTCAAATAAACTCATGAATCTTAGCCAAAATTGTTACATTTATTAAATTCCAGCATACTAGCTACAAAGTAGGTTCTACAATCAAAACTAAAGGCACTTATTGAAGAATGGATTTCCATACAATGGCGGGGTGAAGGACTACATTCTGTAGAGTACATCTCTAGACAAATGTATAGATGATCGCCATCTTCGAAACCTTTACGAATCAGAACCAGTCTACCCACAAACCCATCTGGTGGCGGATAGGACCAATATGACATTACCCCAGTCGTAACCGAGCTATCCGGGATCCCATAGCATACACAACGTACTTAGCATATAGAGAGTAATCTAGAAGGGTGATGACCATACCCTTATAGGAGCGACCCACATAGCCCTAAAGCAACCCTTTTTTTAACCATTACCGGTTGATGAGTCCTAAGGTAATGATTACCTTTCACATAACACACATTCCACTTTGAATGCCACACTGCCATTCCATCATCACACAACTGATTTCTACAATCGTACAAATTCTGAGCTCGTATGTCTTAGGAAAAGGTGTTAAGCTAAGAGAAGTTTCCTTCTCCGCCACCAACAGATGATAAGTTTATAGAGAACAATCAATGTGATTAGAAATGCAACGTTAGACATTCGTCCATACAAGTTATCCAGGAACAGGACAAACCGAAGGAACTCTCCTACCACATCTTGTCGGGAATTATCCTTAGGATTAGTAGCGAGCAGCCATTGCATCGAAGATGAAGATACTACTGCCACATATATATGATACGGGAAATTTTCCCCGAGGGTCAGTGATAAGCAGCCCTTCATTCCATTTATTATCATTCCATGTCTTCACTTCGAATACGTAAATTAGTTCGAAGTGGTTTTTGGATAAGAATCACTCAAATTCGACCCTGGTTACTTCGAACTAATCATCGATAACAAGATGTTTGGTAAATAGGTGCTTATCATTTGATTTATTTACTTCCTTTTTATCAAAATATCTACTAGAGATATATATCTTTAAAACATTTCCTTTTGGTATATACATAATCATTAAAGCTCTCTTTAACTTTGGAAATACCAAATCATTTTCATAAGTCATATTGGGAACATTTTTGAGTAAAAAGGGTTGATAGAAATTATAATAATTTTACTCAACATCAATTTCCGTATTCAATCTTCACTATCCATCAAATAATAGTGAAATCACCTTTTAAATTAACACGGCTAGTACGGGTTCCCTCCTCGTAATTTAATACCAATTATAAGAAGATTATCTCTATTCAATCCAAGTTGTTTAAATTTGAAAAATTAAATCTTTTATACTTGTCTCGTTTCCGACATTTTGACCTTATCTATTCCTCGCCCAAGAAAGAGGCCAGGTGAGCCAGGGCACTGGTTGCTCATGTACATCTCCTTAATTTAAGCACCTAACATCCGGATCTCACGAAACAAAAAATCCAGTCTACTCGTCGGCTTTTAGAGCCAAGATTAAATCACTTGATTTTAACAGCTTCTCTTTAAATCATTTATTTAAACTCTTTTAAAATAAATTATAAAACTTCAAATCATCTTTAAAACACTTAATTACTTATTTAAAAACATTTATAAAAGATTCACGAAAGAGTACTTAGGTTTAAAGCCATATTTCAAAAGTTATTATAAACCGCTGCAAAAAGTATTGGGAATAGTGCTGCGAATAGTGTTTTAAAAGCTTATTTGATCAAAACAACATTTCAATCATTTAGAAATTCATTTTTATAACTCAAATCTCTTTTAAAATATTTTAAAAGATTTATAGAATTTATTTGATATTTTTAAAGAATTAAAAATATCATTTATAAAGAATTTGCCGCTTTGGTTTCCGAACTACAAAAGCGCGACTATTTTGAAAACTTGATTTGCTCATATTTCAAAATCTACCAAATGAAGTCTCAATCCTTCTATTTTTTTGAAATCTATTACTATAAGGGTCCGGAAAATTCTTATTACAAAGAATTCCGACTCATAATCCATCGTATAATGGATTTAACTTTCTATGGCGCGAAGTCGTGAACTGCCGTTACGCGACGCGTCTATTTTGACTCAATTTTCACAGCTTGTCCAAACTTGACCAAATTGGATTTAGTGTTTATAAAATATTTTAAACTATTTTCTAGAGGTTTAACAATCTCATATATACCATTTCATTTATTAAAGGAAAGTGATTTCCTTTGTGATATTCGACGTGTATTCATCGTGACTTGTTTATATATCCAAACAACAATATTTTCACAACATCCAAACATGGTAAACAATCATTATAAACAACCATAGTCAAACATATATATCATCCAATATACATAGTCAATGTATATGTATATAGATGTTGGGATTTGCATCTATAAAATATACATTCGTCACTTATATGCGCATTTGTCGTCTCAAAGTTTTATTTAAAATTGTATATAATTCTATAAATAAATTTTGAAATTTATTTTATAAAAAATAATAAAATTTTTAAAATTATATTTTTCTAAGTCAATAGAATTTGGATTCAAATTTAACATCATAACATATCTAATGTTGACTTAGTAAATCATTTTAATTTCAACTTTAGATCTGTAAAATATTAATAAAATATCTTTTAATGATTTGAAAACAAATATATACACAAGTGTATATATATGTGTGTGTTAAAATAATTTTATTGCCAATTTTTTTAAATAATTAAAAATTTTACAATAAAATAAACTGTATGTTTATTGCAATAAAAATTATTAAAATATATTTTCTATGTATAGTTCTTTTTAGCCATAATATATATTTTATTTTGAAAGCAATTTTATATTTTTATATATTTTTTTAAAAGTCTAATGTATATAATATTTATATATATATAATAATAATAAATTTACTTTAAATCATTAAATATAAAGACATTAAAATATATTTTTGTTATTATCATATATATGTATGGCATAATTTTTTAATTTGAAACTTATTATATTATGTATATATAATCAATTTTGAGACGTATTATATTTATATAACCAAATTAAGATAAAAAACATCGATTTTGAATAAATGAAAAATATATATATATATATATACATACATATACATATACATACATAGATACATACATACATATATATATATATATATATCAGTCATGGCCAAAAAATAGCTTTTTTAAAACAAGGATCTAAACTTCAAAGCAATTGAAATATATAGTTTTATGAGATTTAACAACATATAAAGTAGGAGATAACTAATATGCACATGAAATTGTTATAACTATTACCTACTACATGATCAGCATAATATAAAATATTAAATCAGATTATATACCTTAAAGATGTTGCATTGGAACACACATTGTGAGACGACCACCCAACACCTCCAATGCTCATAAACCAAATTGTGCGCTGCTGGTGCATCCGACTAATGTTAGACGATTGTCAAAGAAAAGAAATAAAAGTAAAGAAGAGGAATAGAAAAGAAGGGAAGAGAATAGAAGAAAAGAAAAAAAAATAAAACATCACACAATCACATAGCCCGTCGTATGTCTCCCAATGCATCAGATAAATTATAATAGCAAAATCTCAGATATAAAACAGGCGAGACCGTAATAATTATATATACCATAGAATCAGAGTATACATGCTCATACAGTTATACAAAACAGTAATATAGTTTATACAACTAAATAAACTCAGCTGACAAGCTGTCTCTAATAATAGTAAGTCAACACTGTCAAGGCTCCATAGATTCACACAACGGAATAAACAACTCAAAATATAAATATGAGAAAGCATCACCATCTGCTAGTCCATCTACACAACTCTAAGTATTATTTACACCTTCTATCTACTCTACTCATTTAATTGCACCCGAGATAATAAGAAGCAAAGCATAAAACCTCGAGTCAGACAATAGTCTAGTATGAGCGAAAAATAATCTCAAAATACTATAAAAGTCGGTATAGTATATGGAACAGAGGGTATGGAGAATCATACCTGACCTCTTCCTGCATTCATAGAGTTAGCACATATAAAGAATATATGATACTCTATGATAGTCATCATGGGTGTACTATACATCAAAGTACTAAGGGTGCCTAGGTATTGACATCGGTATTATCTACATCGTGTGACATCCCAAAGATGATAGAAATAATAAAACAAACATGGCATCCATCGTCCACTCTCACATTCACTCACTCGGTGCATTTATTATACTCCTATGACCCGTCTGGTCAAGGACTGCTCAACGTCCTGGTTTCTCGATACTCAAATCCATGCCACTCAATAGACCAGGAACTTGACTATGCTCCCTATAACAGCCCAAGGTACGGATCAAAACATCATGCGATCTGGGGCGCTTATTATTTTGTTATATTGTTTGGTAGGCCCTAGTCAGCCAAAGGTTAATAGTAAGCCAAACAAAACTATAGTGTTCGGACAAATAGTCCCTTTGTTACCGGATATGTATGTTTATATAATGTAATGATACCTTACAATTTTATCCAATTTTGGTTGCAGGATAAAGGTTTGCAAAAGATATGTTTTAAAAAGGATATTAGTAAGGGGAAACCCGTTCTGCTAAGCGGCATGGTCTTACTTAATATCAAATAACCGAGATGTATAGTATTATTCACACCAGGCTTTATGTCTGACTCGAAGTTTATGTTTTTCCCCTTAAACTCTCAGGTGCTCAAAATTGATTTGAGTAGGCTGAGGGTTGAGGTTCTTTCAGGTTTTAGTAGGATGACGAATAAAGCTACCGGAGGCGAGTAGGAGGCCAACGGATAGTTATTTAGGGGTTGTAGTACTTTGTTTTGTGTTTATTTCCACTGTGTATGTATTAAGTCAATTATGACTATATGACTCTGATCATCCAAAGGGGCATTTTCATATGTCATTCTTGGCATATTTTATAATATGTATATTTTATCATTGCCCGGGAAACGTTTATGATTACGTAATCTGAATATGGAACATCTATTTTGAAATGTAATGAAAAATTCTGTTTTGAAAACTGTGATTTGTTTCATATTCAAATGCTTCTGATATTATAGATACATTAACATAGCCGTATTTAGTCGCCAGAAGTTAATACTATAGATGACTGCATCATCTGTAGCGCTTAGCTTTAGGTCTCTAAATAGGGGATGTTATAGGGTAGGCCGGTCCTGTGTTGGCATGGGTTCCATGTGAGGCCCTCGGTACATTTTTCTAGAGGTGTACTATGGCAAGGGTTCCATGTGAGGCCCTTGGTACATTTTTTCTAGAGGTGTACTGTGGCAGGCGATACCCTAGTAGTCTAGTCATTGTATGGAATCCCTTCTCCAATACGTGTCTTTACGAACTAAGTTGTATACCTATTATGATGGAATTTAATTAATGTAACAATTTCGACTATGATTCCATATTTACTTTAAACCATAGACATTATCATAATATCATTGGATTTTCTATAAAAATGTTTTGGTTATCGTAAGGTAAAAACCCATCCATGTTTATCCGCGGCGTGGTCTTACGAGATACCTTTATTTTGAAAGGTTTTATAAGGTATAACTATCCCATTTGATTTGAGTTTCTCACGATGCTTTACCAGACTGATTCGAGTGTCATTTTCTTATAATACCCAGGCCGGACCCGAGTACTTTTTCGAAGATAGCTTTGGATGCTTTGGAGCACTAGGAGTCGAGCTGGATGCCCAGGACGTATTTCCGTATTTTTATTTCCACTGTATTTTCTTGGTTGTATTTATTTGAATTTGTTAGGAAAGGCTGTTATAAGTATCCAAGCCAATGATAGGTTAGACTCTGATGTTGTTGGAATATTAAAGTTTTTTCTTTGTAAAGATAATTCGAGTATTATATATATTACTCGTTACATTGTGAGATTCTATTCTGTTTTTTTCTTTCATCCCAACAATCTATCTTTTTGAAACTTGGATGCTCGACACATGAATACCATGGATGTATTATTGTCGACTTTTGAGGATTGAAAGGCAGGTCGTTACAGTTCAAGCGACTAAGGTTACAATTTTTTTTAAAAAGTAAGTTTCCAATATACGTGGTTAAAACTAAAATTGTACAAAATTTTAAAGTTGCCTATTGAAGATATTTACAAATTCTGCTTGTGTATTTATTTTTTTCCCTTGACTATTTTATGATAAATTGTTTTTTATATATTTCTTTTACTTTATGTATAAATGTTTTCTCACAATTTGAATTTTCTTGTATATTTATATGTTTGAGAATGAAATAAAAGACCAAATTTACCTGTATTTAATTATATAGAACAACTTAAGGTCTATTGGTATCTATATGTTCATAAACACAATAATTCTTTAGAAAATAAATGAAAGACCAAAGTCATAAGCTTCAACAAGAAGAAAAATCAAACAAAAATGAAAATGCATTTTGATATAAAATGAAGGAACGAAAAATAGTTCTACTTTACCTAAAATAATTTTTCAAAATGACTGAATATTCTAAGATGTTTATGCATTAATAATAAATTCCTGCAAAATAACTAAAGCAAACCATATTAAAAAGCATACTAATCAAAACAAAAATAAGAGAAAAATAGAATTTGGTCAGAAAATTTGGATCAGAGACCGTAGTCATTAATTTAGGACAACAACAAATTCAAACTCGATTATAAGAAAAATACATAGTAAAATAAATATCTAACCTTTAACTCGAGCTAGTCGATCCAGTAAAACCAAGATTTATGGCGGCTTTTAGATATATTTTTCATAAAATTCTGGAACCTAAATGCACTAAGAAGAAAAACAACCACTGCAAAACAAATAGAATCAAAAGCAATTATGGAGTATACAAAGGTGAAGAACTCTTAATAAACTCTTAAGGAACCCTAATTTGCTTTATATTGAGAATTGAATTATGTCAATATAAAGCTCGAGAAGGGGAAGAAATGAAGTTGTGATTGAGTAATTTATATAAATAAATGGAGAAGGGGTGAAAAAAATTGTAAGGGGTGGAAGAAGAAAGTGAAAATGTGAAATAACCAAGGAGGAAGAAGAAAGTGAAGATGTGAGGTGTCAACAAATTTCTTTGTCAACCCTAAAAGTGCAAGGATGGGAACCTTGGAAAATGATGGAAATTGGAGAGCCTAAATTTAATCTCAAAGAGTGTTGGCATAAAGCGACACTTGGTTGAGTTAAGGCTTAAGAGGAGTGAATGAGAAAGCTTAGGTTCATAGGGAAATCATATGCATGGCTAAGTGAAATCATATATACTTGAAATAAATCCATATTAGACAATCATATGATTAAAATAAAAACCAAGAATATGAGTACTTTTGGGAATTGAAGTAATCTTTGATTAGCAAATCATATATGTTTTGGAACTCGAAAGTATGTCATAATTCGAGAAATCTTGTTTTTATTCCATATAATGTCGAAGGTACAAATCCAATAGTCCAATAGTTCAAGTGCTACAATCGGTTATAATCCCAAAATCAATTTAGGGTTACGAAGCTTAAATTGTAAGAAGAGAGATGAAAATGATTTGCCCCCTTTACAAAGCCCCTAGGTCCGTATTTATAGGGGTGGGAATGCAGCATGCTTAGTAGCTTGACTTCGGCTTTCATGTCCTTCGGCATTAATAATGTCGCATGGTGCCCGACATTATGCATAGTAAAGCTTCGGCATTGTTTCAATAGTGAAGGCATTCAGCATCAATGATTTTTTATGTTGACGGCTTACTCTATAATAATCGACCCTCTTAGTTAGCAGATGCCGGTATCAGTCTGAAGCTACAATGATATAAGACGACATTGATGTGGAGCGGCAACATCATGGAGCGGTGTCGGCATTGATAACTCCTATGAATGTTGATGACTTTCAGCATCAACATTGCATGTATAGATGGATGGTGTCTCCTAAGTGTTATTGAAGCGCAACATGGCATTGATAAATGAAGGTGTTGATAAGCGTTGACATTCTTGAGTGGCAATATGGGCAATGATCGGCCTCAACAACAAACAACGGTAACAATGAGTGACGTTGATGGAAAGTGGCATCACTTTAGAGGGTAACACTGATAAGATGCGACATCAATGAGATGCGATGTAGGTTGTGTCGACATTCATTGATTACTATATTGATTGTAGTTGATATCATTGCTTCCTTGGAGGGGCGCGGCGTTGGTTTCTTGCGGTATTGAACATTCAGTATCATTGCTCCTTCATTTGCACGCGGTATGTATCCTTTTATTAATGAAACGCGGCACTGTGTTCCTTTAATGATAATCCATCTTCATACTTCCGATCTTGATTATTGGTGAGGCACTGATGAGTTGTGACGTTCATCTTATTTTCACAAGTGAAAGGCGGCATTGATAAGACGCAACATCAATGAAATGTAATATAAATTGAAGGTGGCATCATGGAGAAGCGGTATCGGAAACATGCGTTATTGATCATATGCGGTATTGAACGATATTGATAAAGCACGATATTACTTCCTTCTTGAAAGACAGCATCATATTCATGTTTCATGTCACATATCTTCAGGGTTAATAATGGTGATAACATTTGCCCTCTAGTATAGATAAAGCATTGACTTTTCAAGTCAATAGTTTTGGCACCGTCCTGTGCCACCTATTGGTCTTCTTTTACTGATCCACCTATCTATTTAAAGTCAATCCAAAGGCTTCTGTACACTTATTCCTTTCTATAAATAGTCAAGTCTCTTCTCCTTTCTTCTCTTAACTGCAATTTATACGCTCAAGCCAGAAATCAAATTTTTAAAAGAAACCCAAAACTTCCAACTCTCGATTGTTCGATTCATCATTCAGATATGATATCTAATTCTGATTGTTCTATTTAATTTGAATCAAGGAATTTCCACAAAATCACTTTTAGGGCTTTATCGACTCCAAATTGACATTTGGGGTTTAATGTTCAGATTATTAATGTAGTCGACTGTTATTTCTTTTTATAAATCAGATTAACATCGAATTTCTAAGTTGTCTGAATGAAATTTGATGTTGTTGGCGATGAGAACCTGGGTACTGTTTGTTTAACGATGAAAAAGATAGCTTATGGACTCGATATCCAATATAGATTCACTCTACACCGACCATGATATTTTACTACGTCATCATAATATTCGGCATCAATTCATCTTCCCTATGTTACTTCGTAACCAGCATTTTTACGATATTAATATGATATTCGACATTAATAAAGCTTTTGCTAACCTATTTCCCGTTAGCTAATGTTTTCGGTACAAAACTTTTATGAAAGTGAAACACAGAAACCCATTTAGAGTTACAGAGGTTTCTATTATTAAAGTGTTCATATCGATTGGATGTGACCTCACTTAATTATAAACTACGTTGTCGTTGATTTATATTATTGATACCGATAGTCTTACTATTCGTTGTCATCGTTCTATAGTCACTTTTAATACTATCAATTAAGCATTAGTTGATACCATGGCTTACGACATTGCTGATTTAACACATTACAAGTCATTTAATTGATTAGCACAATATCAACTCATGTCGTCGTTATTCACTAATGTCGACAACCTCATCACTTCAAAATTAGTTATAGTCGCAGTATTTCTAGTGCTTTATAATATAAGCTACGCGACATTTGATATTGATATATCTATCGATATAGACTTATTGACGTCGCATATCCATTCTTATTTAATCCTCATATAGGTTTTCCATGAAATTCCTTTGTTAAAGTTAGAGTTTAAGTCTTTTAATAAGCTTGACATGTGTCATTTAAGGGTTATTAACTTGTGACTAACATATACTTTAAGCGTCCTGATGTCATTACTTAGATAGTAGATAAGTCATTTAGATAATAATGTTTTTACTTTAGCATGCAGTGATTCTTCTATATAATACGAACATTATCATTTCTTAAATTTTGGAATATTATCACCTAGCAGATAGATGGAAAGCTCAAAGCCAAGCAAGACGCCTTTTAAGAAAACTAGTGCAGGCCCTAAGGCTTCATCCTCTACTGGTAAGAAGGGAGATAATCTTTCGAACCCATCATACATCACAACCGAAGTCGAGGTGGATTCTATTCTAGAACGATTTTGGATTACGGGAATTACAACTATTCCTATTGGTCCTACAGACAATATTTATAATCCACCAAAAGGATATTTCGCCTTTACTCCAATTCATATTTGGCACATAGGCTACCTTCCTTTTCCCGGCTTTCTTCTGAGATACATCGAACATTTGGATATTGCACCAATTCAGTTCTCGCCAAATTCTTATGCATATCTGACTTGCTTGGAAGTCTTGGCTCGGGAGGCAGGACTCCCTTCCCTTAATGCTAAGATTATTCATTCAATATCTCGTCTTGCCAAGATTGGTGAACAACAAGATCATCAACTATACCGGATTCGTCTTCACCATAAAAGTATGATTTCTGAGAGTGTTAACAAGACGAGAGGATGGGAGACGCAATTCTTTTTCATTAAGTGCTTCTCTAACATCGAAGTAACATTCTCTACTATTAGTAAGCTTCTTGTCTCTTAATACCCTTATTTGTTTGTTATTCTTTATTAATATATGTTTTCTTTCAGATTCTATTCCCAAAAAGCTAAGTTCTTATGATCAGGAGAATGTGCAGTCATTGACCCAAGCATCAGATACTATGAGGAATAGGCTTATGCTAACTCCAGCCAAACTCCTTCAGTATTCCATTATTTTGGATCATCATAAATTTTTGGGAGAGCCTCTAATGGTCAAATATAATGCATGAGGAAATAGATCGTTAGTCATGAGCAAATCAAATCCTTTACTTCTAATTCTCCAATTTAGCCTGAGACGCTTTGTAGTGACCCATAATTTCAACCATTCGAATTTGGAATATTAATTGATTTTAAATATTGAAAAGTTAATTTTACAAGTTAAATAACTTAAATATTAAATATAAGGGTTATTTGAATAATTGGAATTGTTTGAATAATTAAATGTTAAATTTAATGTGAATGAAAATGATTTCGAAAACTGATTTAAATACTATTTGAATAAGAATGAAGATAGTGAACTTTAATTTGTAATTAAAGTGATTTGAATTGTTTTAATAATAATTCATTTTAATTAATGTATGAAAATAGCCTTCCGGGGAACTACCTCGGATTTCGACGAAACCAGTTCCATTGGATCTATAATAGTGAATTATAGTATGCCATCGAATTTTGTGATGATCAGACGTATTGTTTGATCGTGCGAGCTTGAAACATGTAGAAATTTAATTAAATGAATTAAAATTAATATAATTTGATTTGAAAGTTAACTTCTATATATGATGGAATTGGGTCTCGATACTAGTTCCATTGTGTTCGGAATATAGGTATTACATATAGAACGCTAGGCGACACGCCTCATTTGGAGTTTCGAAATTTAACGTGTGAATAGTGTTTTTTAATTTTCTGTATAAGGACATTAATTTTCTCCATTTGCAAACCCTAAAAAAAAATAACTTCAACCGCCATTAACAACCACTTCATCCAATGGCCACGAATCAAAGTTGCGATCGAAGCGAAATTAGCCAAAACGTTCAACATGAAACTTGTAGAGCTCGCCGCCACGAACTCATCCACGCAAGCCGATCATCGATCGATGGTCTACGGTAGCAGCTATAACCGTTCAAATACGAAGCAATTGGGTTCGTTTTCTGTGTTGTTGGCGGAGTTTGACAAGGCGACACCAGTGGCAAGCGATGCAGCAGAGGAGGGGTTGTCATCTGGAGGGAGGCGGCGACGAACAGCGACCCATGGTGGTGGTGGCTGATGAAAAGGCGCGGTCGTGTTTTTTTGTTGCCTAGAAATGCACGAAGCGAGGGAGGGAAGGTGAATTAAGTTTTGAATTTAATTAATTTAAAGTTAATTATAATTTAAATAATATCAAACATTCATTAATTCATATCTAATTCATACGAGGTCCAAATTCAACTCACAAGTTGTGTTGCGATAGTATCAGTGAATGCTACGTTATGGAGTTAGATTGGATGGATTTGGAGCTAGTAGAAATCTGGGTTAAAATTGAATGCCTGTTCGATTTCAATTCAAACCGGAACGTTTTGACGAAACTGGAATCAATGTGAGTTAACTCACCTCCCTGGCCCACTTATATTTCTGTATAAGTGTGGATAATTTTATTGTTATTGTTTGTTGACTGTTTGGATGATTTACTATTTTATTAGTTGGATTGGATATATTCCCGCCCCTAGAGTAGATGAGACCCTATTACGTTCTCATGTATGAGCGGATGACCCTTTGTATACGAACCCGCCTCAAAGCGGTTGATTTATATTTTATGATTATATAGTGTATGTGATGCAAGGGGACAGGTTAGAGGGATCCAACAGGATACCTCACCACTGTCGATTATACTTTTCTTATATTTTGATATATGATGTGTTAGATGCCATATTTGATGACATAGATATGATTTTGCTTGTTTAGTACTTTAGTAGCACTGGCCTTATTTTTTATATTTTAAAATACTATGAAATAATGGTTTTGATTTTAATGGGATTTCAAAGCGATTTTGAAAGTATATATGTTTTAATAATTTTTAAATTATAAAAAAAAGATGGAATTTATTTTAAATAAAATAAAAGCATCATTTTTGGTAATCTAAATTAAATGTTTTTAGAAGTATATTAAATAGAGTGTAACGACCCGGAATTTTCGAACCCGAAAATTCCAGATAGTTAGGGAAAGAAGAAAGAGGTAGAAGAAGAAACAGAAAATAAAACACAGAATCTCACATTCGCAGCGGATCAAAATATAATATCAAATAATAACAGTTATACAAATGAAATCTGTACTTGTCAAATTACACTTTAATATATCAGAGTTACAACATATACACAAACACTGGACAGAAACAATCAACATGTCCTAGACAAACTATAATATATCACAGCGGAATATACTCCATACGTTCCTACCATCCAGCTCGTCTCCTGAGCTCCAGAACGTCCTTACCTGAAAATCTGTAATGCTCGGTCTGACCCGAGCATTACATCAGAGTAACACCCGAGTCAGGCTGGAAACCAGCGTGAATAAACCCATCTAACATGGAATACAACAGCATAGAACTTATATAAAACCCGGGGTAACTCGTATCAATTTACAAATTCACAATTTGTTATAGACATCACTTATTTCACACATCAATTTCTACGTACCAAAACTTAGATTAAATGGTCCAATTTACTTAAATCATTCCATTCCAGCCTATTGATTCACATACCACGCTATAAAGAATC
Source organism: Allium fistulosum (assembly GCA_030737815.1). Taxonomy (NCBI): domain Eukaryota; kingdom Viridiplantae; phylum Streptophyta; class Magnoliopsida; order Asparagales; family Amaryllidaceae; genus Allium; species Allium fistulosum. The sequence continues at coordinate 684,209,981 of CM060905.1, read as the reverse complement.
GAAGTGGTTTCGGGTATTAACTAATACCCGACTCCGGACTCTTCGAATTCAATACTCTCTTATCCCAAGTTATTCAAGTGAACAATAACTCAATCTTAAAGACAAGATGTCACCCTTCTTTTTTTTTACATAACAATTCATCTTCGATAGGTAACCATCATATAATATCAGAGATATCAAACAATTCAAGGTATTTAATTCACCATTCAATCATTTATAAGCAAGATTGATCTCTTCCATTAATTACATTAATTAATGATCCTCTAATTTCTTTCATTGGTTAATTATTATTAAATTTCATTTAATAATTAACCCTTGACTTAATTACATTCATTAATCAACCTTGATTAATTTCAATCAGAAATTAACTTTCCTTAATTTCTCCATCAATTAAATCAACTCCTTGATTATTCATATTAATAAATATTTTAATTATACTGAGTAATTATCACTTAATTTTCTTCCACCAAGTAATTATCCTTTAATTACTTCCCATCAAGCAATTTCCTTTTAATTAATTACTTCCAGTAATTATCCATAAATTTCCTTCCCTAAGTAATTACATCTCATCACTTTCATCAAATGTTTACCTTTAATTAATTAAACTTAATTAATTTAAGTTAACCACATATACTTAATTAATTTCACTGAGTGATTAATTTTCTTTAACTTACTTCATTAAGTAATTATTAATAATCTTTCTTAACATTAAGTAATTAACCCTTTAATTACCCGTCAAATTTAATTTAAAAATAAACCTCTATATCTAAATTAATTACTTAATTTGTATCATTTGAATCTTATTAAATCAATTTCTTGAAATCACTTATCTAAATTAATTAACTAGTATTTAATTATTCCAAACAAACCAATTTAAATTCAAATCCTCGTTTGAAATCTTATTTTAATAAACTACTTTTAAATCTTGGTTTTCAATTCTTTGAACGTATGTATTTCAATAAAGACCTGCTTTAAAATTTAACTTGATTAAAGATTGCATTATAATCTGGTACACTGCCTTTTAATTTAAACTTGGTTACTGAAAACAAGCAACCCAAGCCCATACTTGTTTCCCCGAGTCCCACTCACAAATTCCCCGAGTCACACGCGTCAACTCTCTACTTCGAGGCAACCTCCACAACGATTCGAGACAAGCTCGAGCAACATCGTCTTCTTCAAATTCACCACATTACCCAGACATACACGTACACGCGTACACGTGTACAATCGATCTGGTCATCTCTGACCAGTGCGAAGGCCACCATCAGATCGCCGTTCCTCCCTTCAGTCGCCACGAACCCCCAGATCACCGGAAACATCCACGAAATCGAATTCGAGTATGTCGAACAGACTAGAACCCAAAACCGATCATCTGAAATGCCTCGTGCCGACCAATCCAATCGCCAGAGACCTTGCCGACCTACCCAGGCCTTCGCCTCAGACCCCCGCACCCCTTCCACCACCTCCGAATGGTTCCGTTCCACCCACGATGCCGCAATTTCCATTTAAACCCAGTCAACCAAAACTGGGTCTAAAACCCTAAATCACTGTCATCCGGCCACCTTGGTGAATTATAAATTCACCGAACATTTTTCTAGAGATCCCCGACCTCCAAACATGCTCCAACTATGATCTCGAGACAAATCATTTCGCCGATCACCAGAATCTACCCAAAATGCAATTTTCGTTCATCCGACAAATTCTCCCCAAAAACAAAATTAAAAATCTTGATTTTATTTTTAAAAATCATGGTTTTCGAAGGCGAGTTGGATGATATAGGTTAATTAAGGAAACATGACACTTAAATTTTTTACATGTTTCGAAGTTTTACTGTATACCTTCTTCCCAGTTAAACCATCTTCAAATTTTGCTTAAATTTTTTTTTTAAAGAACCTAGATCTCGAAAAAAAATGTTATATTTAGATCTTAAGGTCTAAGGAGGATTAGAGGGGAAATCTTAGATTTTTAACCGGGTTTGTAACCTGTAATTTAAAAACAGAGGAAATGTGTCTGTTCCCAGACATGTACAGCTAATTATATACATATTTGTATGTATACAGACATATTTACATACATTATAGAAATTTTCACAGCTTTACTTTAGATTTCCATTACTTGCAACAGAATTTAACAAGTATCAGTTTGTCTACTCACTTGTAATTTGATGAACATAAGATAAAAAAGATTTCAAATTTCTTTGAACATATTTTGATCTGTTGTGCTTAACAGAGATATACATATGTTCACTCAGGCATGCAAATCAGAGATTCCACTTATATAACATTCTCTCATCATGTTTAAGTTATTGTTAACATCAATTGAGGCACACATCAACTATACAGATGATTTATTGAAAAAGGATTAAAGTCTACTCACTTGTAGCAGCAGAGAACAGAAAGCAATTTTCTTTAAAAAGCTGCAGTTTAATCTTCCTTTTGCTTAGTCGAGTTGCTTAGTCGAGTTGTTTATTTAGCTTCAGTTGTTTATTTAGCTTCAGTTGTAAGGAAGATATATGTAGACAAGAGTTTTACAGGGCCAGGTATTAACTGGTACAAGACTTGGTCAGAGATATTTCTTGTTTGGAGGCTGAAAGGATTTTTGTAAGGTTGAGAAATGACTCAATTTGTACTAGAATTGATAATATACTTATCCTATGTTCATAGATATTTTTTTTTATAGTTAAACTTATGTTGTAAACACACAAGAATCACTTATTTACCTGCACATGTTTTACCTTTTATTTTATATAATTGAGTATACCCGTGCTTATATATGTATAGATATTTTATTATTCTCATGAGTATGGTTTGTATAACATGTATACATATTTTTATGTTTATACATATCTTTCATGATCTATGTATATATACAATCCACACTTTTACTTTACCTATTTACCATCCTATACATATATTTATACTTATACATATTTTGATATACATTGCTTAAACATATTTTGTCATTGTATGTATGTGTATATATATATTCTTATTTATACAAACTTCCATATGTACTATTTCATATGGCATACATTCAAATACTTGTATATATTTAAGTATATAGTATCAATATCGTAAAGCTTTTATGTATATTTTCTATATATATATAAATATTTTATCTTAATTTGGATGGTGGAATATATATATATATATATATATAATTTATTTCTATAAGATTTATCATATTCAGAGATTGATAATTAAATTTTTATTATAATTTTAAACCACATATATACCCAATATTTTAATCATTAGAAATTTATTTATCGGGATAACTAATATTCCAATAATTACATCCGTTAATTACCCGATAAATAGACGTTAAAAATCCGGGTCGTCACATTCCTCCCCCCTTTGAATATTTTCGTCCTCGAAAAGGAACGAAACGAATTTATGAAAATGTTTAGAATTAGATAAATATTCTTAGATCATTTTTAAAACACTTTTTAATATCTATATAATATTATTCCCAAGTAGTTTTTATAAAAATACTCTTATAACTTGATGTTTCAACAAGTCCATCCTTGTTCTCATAGAATTCGGTCATACGTTGATCAGGCGTAGGACTGAAAATCTATAAGTACTTAGTAAACCCGTTTTCAACACCTAGTGAAAATTCTATGGAAAATAATTTTATTGAAAATATAGAAAACAATTTTGAAAATAGAGAAAATATCTTTGGTGAAAATGCTCTGGAAATCATCACCCCCATCCATGGTCGCAGTTAACCCGATGGTTACGTTGCCGTCCCGGCAAAATCCACAGATAACTGTAGGTCTCCACGCCACTCGATTACGCCATGAAACCCGCTACAGATCGCAGTTATACCCGGGCTATACGTTGCTATCACAGCAAAGACCCATATAACTATAGGCATCAGCACCACCGAATTTCGCTGCCAAAAGAATGAAACTCCTCCACTTGACCATAGATCACAGTCTACCGATGTTATGTTGCCTTCCCGGCAAAATCAAGCGTAGACTGTTGGCACTCATCCTCCACACGATTTTCGCTATGGTTCCCACAGTAGATCGCAGCGACATCGAGTTACACTGTCGTCACAGCATAACCCAAATGCCCCCGTAGGCATTAGCGCCCTCGACTTTCGCTACCAAATAATCCCCAGGAACTAGTTTGTCGGGACTCCTCACAGGATCAACTTTATAGAACCTCCCCTTTAGAGGCTCAAGGCAGTACCACTCAGTGGCACTCCTGAGAAGTTCATTCAAGGGAGCGCCTTTTTCCCCAGAGCCACTTTCAAAACACTTTATACTATACACATGTAGTATTTTCCAAATCATACACCAAGTATGAATCTCATATAAAGCTCCTTTCTCAAAATCGATTCCTAAAATCGATAATTCTCAAAGTAGGCTTTTCCAAATTCCAAATTTGATTTTCCACAAAATCAAAAGCCTTTTCAAATCCACAGGTTCCAAAAATCTTTCCTCAAAATCATTTTCACAAAATCCTTTATATATATATAATAATCTTGGAAAATTTTTTGAATCAATTCTTATTTGTATAAGTTTTATACTTCAAATATTTTCAAAAATCTTTTCTTTTGGCAATCGATTCAACAAGGGAAGTTTTATCTTATTTAACAAAGATATACAACTTTATTTAGTCCAAATTAAATATTCAAATTTGTTTACTCTTTTATAAAGTCATTTACCATATAACTTACTTCCATAAAGCAAATTTTTATTATAGAAATATCAAATTTTCACTTTACTTCATCATATATTTCACAAAATATACTTTCAATTTCAGAAATCATTTATAGTTATTATCCACAAATTTCAATATCGATTTTATTCGAACCCGTACGATGTACACATATCATCCGTACGCAATATCAATCCGATCGCTTACTCGATCACACAATTTCACTTCCGAACTAGTATTGTCCACCCGACTTCCTAGTGCGGACACAGATCTGGTTTCTTGATCAGAAACCATCATTCTCCTTGCATAGTCACAACTATGATAGAGAATATCCAGAATCAATCAAAAATCCATATCCAGGTTCGCCGTCGAAAATCGAGCGAAAAATCCCAACTCGGATTGATAATACTACCTCGAAATTCTATGCTCGAATCTGGATCAAACCATTATGCGAATAGAATAATATACGCACATCCTACGTATTCATCTTCATTGATTATTAACTAAATCAATTTCTCTTTCTATTCACATTTCCTTTAATTTCTATCCACATATTCACAATTGTTTCAATTCCATTGGATTATCACTTTAATCCTTATCCCAAATGGATATTCAATCATAAACAGTTCGAACTCTGTCCAATTAAATTTTGAAAATAGCTTGGAAAATTTTAAAATTAATAAGTAGTTGAAAAATAATTTTTAGTTCGTAAAATAGCTGTAAAACAGTTAACTAATTGTAAAATAGTTGAAAAATATTAAAATAATTACATATTAGTTGTAAAATGGTAACTAGTTATAAAGTAGCTATAAAAATAGTAATTAGTTTATAAAACAGTTGTAAAATAGTTAAATAGTTCCAAAAGTAATTGTAACACAAGTTTAAGATAGTTTTAGGTTTTAAAAGAAAAGTTGTATAGTAAATAGTTTAGAAAAATAACTTTATATTAAAACAATTTATTTTGAAAATAGTCCAGAGTCAAACTGTTCAACTTCCCAATCTCCATTTTAATTAATTTCCCCTTAAATTGATTCAGTCCCAATTCAAGTTGAATTATCCACAATTCAAATCAAATTCCATTTTGAACTAATTCAATTTAAACCTCAACTTTAAACCTTCTTGAATTATATAAATTCAAGTTAAATTTTCAAATGTTGCTTTATTCCCTTAATCCAATTTACATTTATTTTCAAACCAATAATTCCAATTTTTAAACAATTTAATTTCTAAGTTCAATTCTCAAAATTCCATTTTAAATTATCTTCACTTAACTTATTTCAAAGTTCAAATAAGAGTTCAAAACATTTTTTTTCTTTCTTAAAAATCCAATTTATTACCTAATTTTATGTTCAAAATAATTCCACATCCTTAATTTTTAAATTAAAGTTTAATTTTCCTTTTTTATCACAATAATGGATACATTATGTGACGACCGCCCGTGACCCCTGCACCGAATCTAGAGATAGTGCGCTGTAAAGTGTGCCAGGCAACCATGGACGATTGTCAAGGTAAATTAATACAACAGAATCTATCGTATTACTCACAGCGCATGGACAAAATACAATAGAACATATATATAGTGAAGCTTCACAGAATAGAATCTCATCAATAAAACTTCATAATAGTTGAATACAAACATCTGAATAGTCAATACAACAAGCCTCACTACATATCACTCAGAGAATACAAAGCAGCGGAACATCCAGTACATATAGTAAGAAGAAAATATGCAACCCTTCAGCTCGTCTTCGATATCAGCATCGTGAGAAGAGAACAGCACCTGTCACCTGCTACCTAGTCTGCCCGTCCCAAAATGGACGAACAGCCCAAGGCAATAAGAGTTAAAACATAAAGCCTTGAGTCAGACAACAGTCTTAGTGAGCAGTAAATTAACTAACAACATACCAAAAGAGCATAAAGGAAAAGGAATAGGAATACAACCCTCCCACTCCAACCTCTTTCTACAGTGATAGCCCCCAGACACACACTAAGCAGAAGCAATCATAGCAGAGCATACAATGTAAAGTAAAGAAATTGTCACTTGAGTCAAGGGCGATGTTTTCCAAGCACAAACCCCCACGGCCTAAACCAAGATCAGATAAGCACCCAGAAAACACTGCTCTTGAGACCGAATGACGATACAACCAAACATCCATGACTCTGGCTATCACTGTTATTATTGCTTCGATATCACCGTTAATTGAATGACCGGCACATTCTTTCTGCCGTCCGTCAAGGGCTAATGGTAACCCCGGTTCTAGACATAACTCCCGCACGTCATCGTGACCTGTGCCTAGGACTATCGAATCTGCCCAGAGTACTTGACTACCCAATCAGTAGCCTTCAGGGACTATCGAATCTGCCCAACGTACTCTTGCTTTGAGCATGCTAGAACCTTCAACAACGATGAGATCTCAGCCTTCTAGTCGTCCTCCTCGACAACTATTTCCATACTAGCTCAAGCGCCTCTCGAGCATCCATTATCCCCATCCCGCTTGGAATGATCCCGTCTGGATTAGACCAAGACTATCTCATATCATACTTCGCTTCATCACATCCTCGCAAAGTCTCATCTCAACATCATCATCAAATCTATGCATAAGAGCTTCATCATCCGCTACAAATGCCACAAGGAGCTTTTCCCATTCAAGAGCCCTTCCCTTAGCTTTTGAATCATCCTCGATCTAAATCAAATCATCAATCATCTAATTCATAGCAATCAACCAAATCAAACATTAATCCAAGCAATCAAGCATTCAAATATGATCTAAGTAGACAATTATCACAGTAATGGCAATTTCGTAATTAAAGAGTTGAAAGTCTAATAAGCATGAAAACATGAACAATATCTCTATAATCTTGATGAATGAACTTGCATAGGTTAACATGTAGTAAAATGGATGTAACATCATCATGAACAATGGATCTATATGGATCTACACTTAGGATGAAAAAAATGTATGGAAATCACTATTTTAACACCACATCGAACCAACAATCCGATATACTCCTTTGGATCCGTGTGAGAGATAATCACCACTCACCAAATCACCTAAACAACCCCAAATCAAAACGGTTCAGATCTGGACAGCGAAGGATCTAGCTTGATCTATCGCGAATCCGCTTCAAACGAAGAAATCTCACTTCAAAGGATGAAGATCTTCAATCTAAGCTCTTGAATCTTCAATTTGATCTTCAACTTGGATGGATGGAATCACTAGATTAGAGTGGAGAAAAGAAGTGAAGAAGTGTAGAAGTCGAGCTCTCAAAATGGCAGCACTTCGTCGCTTCGAAATCCGGATCCCAAAAATGAAGAAATGGACGAGTATTTATAGGCTGATTTCTCCTTAACTTGGCCATCTCCATAAGTCGTCTCCGACTTATAACCTTCCGACCTAAGCCTCTTCCGACCTAGCAACCTCCTACTCAACACACGCGCCTATACGACTTACCAGACCCCCTGTCTACGACTTAATGCGCACGCGCCTTAACTGGTTAGGCGACTTAGCGAGATAACCCATCCTACGACTTAACAGCTCAACCGAGTTACGACCTAACCTTAAGCCAACACGCAATCTAAGACTTAGCCAACAATTCCGACTTAACAGACTACGACTTAGAGATCCTGCGACTTATAACTTAGCAGTTAACCCCTAAGTAGGTTATGACCTAACTGAGTATACAACTTACGACCTAACTACAAGGCCACAACCCAGCGACTTAAAGTCCACACGACCTAATACTTAGGTACGACTTAAGACAATGCGACCTAACACTTAGCATTATCTCCTTACACGGCTACGACTCAACTAGGCTACGACCTAACTTCGCTAACCACTAGGTCGCTAACCTGCTATCTACTATAAGTCGTCAACCCTTAGGTCGCTTGACCGACCTATCTCACCATTCGACCTAAAATCCTTAGGTCGCTAACTCATCCAACCGACCTAACCCTAACTCGGTCAGTTTTCTTAAGTCACCCCTATTCCTTAAGTCGGTCACAACCTTAGGTCGCTCCAACACCCTACGACCTAAGCTATACGACTTAACTCCTATACGACTTAACTATCTTAACTCGTCCACGACTTAGGACTTAAACTCAGGATGTCATAACAACAATGCAACCCAAATGTCAACTGATTTTACAACGTTTCGATCCGTAAAATACGGGTCGTTACACATTATCACGATTCATTTTTTTCATTCATTTAACCAAATCTAATTCACCATTTAAAGGTTATTAATAACAATAGGATGACATCATCCAATTTATTTTTAAACAAACATCTATTTCCAATTTCTAGATCTCAAACCCATTTTGAGATCACACAAACTCCCAATTCAAATTAACCATTTAACTTCACAAGTTAAATCTCAAATTCATCTTGAAATTTCCAATTCAGATTGCTTGTTAACTTATTTGACTTCCCCAAAGTTAAATTTAATTTACATAATCCAGTCAATTTACACAATTTGAATTCCCATTCAAATTTTAAACATCAGATTAATAACCTTCCCACTTAAGTTTAAAACTTGCTTCACTTTTGGTTTCACATCACATTCCAAATTTAAAACTCAACATTTAGAGTTTATTTCAACCCATTTTGTATCCATATATACATATTTATTCCTTAGCCCACCAGGCTATACTTTAAAATTTAAACCACCTTTGGTTTTAATTTAAGACAGATCTCTTTTTAAGTTTTTAAACAACCTCTTATTTAAAATATGATCACATTCAAGTATATTCTGGACAATATTATTTATTCTTTTCTTTTAACACTTCGAAACAATTCAAATGTTTCTAAATTTAGGTTTAAACTTCACAATTTAAATCCGTTTTAATTTACAAGTTATACTCATCTAAGTTTATATCCTTAACACATCTTATTATTAAACACAACAATCTTTTATGATAATAACCAGGATTACCATATCTGGACACCAGTTTATTATTATCTTTATTCTAGAAACATTTCTACAAATTCAGGATTTTAATTTCGGTTTGGATCCATTTCAAATTCATCTTCATTCAATTTCAATTTGGTTGTATTACTATTACCACTTAATTCCCATTATCTTATTTAATTCCAATAATTTTTTAACAACCAATTACCTTAACATTTTTAGTAGGGAATATTGCTTTATATATATCAAAATACATTCTTATAAAATCATTTAAAATCTTTATATAAGAAAATAACAAGTACGCTCTCATATATACATATACACTATACTCATTCTAGGGTACTATTGACCCTTATCCTAAATGAGTAGACCCACCAGAGCCAAGGTTTCGCTTAACCTTCGCTCTGATACCAAATGTAACGACCCAGAATTTTCGAACCCGAAAATTCTAGATAGTTAGGGAAAGAAGAAAGAGGTAGAAGAAGAAACAGAAAATAAAACACAGAATCTCACATTCGCAGCGGATCAAAATATAATATCAAATAATAACAGTTATACAAATGAAATCTGTACTTGTCAAATTACACTTTAATATATCAAAGTTACAACATATACACAAACATTGGACAGAAACAATCAACATGTCCCAGACAAACTATAATATATCACAGCAGAATATACTCCATATGTTCCTGCCATCCAGCTCGTCTCCTGAGATCCAGAACGTCCTTACCTGAAAATCTGTAATACTCGGTCTGACCCGAGCATTACATCAGAATAACACCCAGGTCAGGCTGGAAACCAGCGTGAGTAAACCCATCTAACATGGAATACAACAGCATAGAACTTATATAAAACCCGGGGTAACTCGTATCAATTTACAAATTCACAATTTGTTATAGACATCACTTATTTCACACATCAATTTCTACGTACCAAAACTTAGATTAAATGGTCCAATTTACTTAAATCATTCCATTCCAGCCTATTGATTCACATACCAAGCTATAAAGAATCGAAGTGGTTTCGGGTATTAACTAATACCTGACTCCGGACTCTTCGAATTCAATACTCTCTTATCCCAAGTTATTCAAGTGAACAATAACTCAATCTTAAAGACAAGATGTCACCCTTCTTTTTTTTTACATAACAATTCACCTTCGATAGGTAACCATCATATAATATCAGAGATATCAAACAATTCAAGGTATTTAATTCACCATTCAATCATTTATAAGCAAGATTGATCTCTTCCATTAATTACATTAATTAATGATCCTTTAATTTCTTTCATTGGTTAATTATTATTAAATTTCGTTTAATAATTAACCCTTGACTTAATTACATTCATTAATCAACCTTGATTAATTTCAATCAGAAATTAACTTTCCTTAATTTCTCCATCAATTAAATCAACTCCTTGATTATTCATATTAATAAATATTTTAATTATACTGAGTAATTATCACTTAATTTTCTTCCACCAAGTAATTATCCTTTAATTACTTCCCATCAAGCAATTTCCTTTTAATTAATTACTTCCAGTAATTATCCATAAATTTCCTTCCCTAAGTAATTACATCTCATCACTTTCATCAAATGTTTACCTTTAATTAATTAAACTTAATTAATTTAAGTTAACCACATATACTTAATTAATTTCACTGAGTGATTAATTTTCTTTAACTTACTTCATTAAGTAATTATTAATAATCTTTCTTAACATTAAGTAATTAACCCTTTAATTACCCGTCAAATTTAATTTAAAAATAAACCTCTATATCTAAATTAATTACTTAATTTGTATCATTTGAATCTTATTAAATCAATTTCTTGAAATCACTTATCTAAATTAATTAACTAGTATTTAATTATTCCAAACAAACCAATTTAAATTCAAATCCTCGTTTGAAATCTTATTTTAATAAACTACTTTTAAATCTTGGTTTTCAATTCTTTGAACGTATGTATTTCAATAAAGACCTGCTTTAAAATTTAACTTGATTAAAGATTGCATTATAATCTGGTACACTGCCTTTTAATTTAAACTTGGTTACTGAAAACAAGCAACCCAAGCCCATACTTGTTTCCCCGAGTCCCACTCACAAATTCCCCGAGTCACACGCGTCAACTCTCTACTTCGAGGCAACCTCCACAACGATTCGAGACAAGCTCGAGCAACATCGTCTTCTTCAAATTCACCACATTACCCAGACATACACGTACACGCGTACACGTGTACAATCGATCTGGTCATCTCTGACCAGTGCGAAGGCCACCATCAGATCGTTGTTCCTCCCTTCAGTCGCCACGAACCCCCAGATCACCGGAAACATCCACGAAATCGAATTCGAGTATGTCGAACAGACTAGAACCCAAAACCGATCATCTGAAACTCCTCGTGCCGACCAATTCGATCGCCAAAGACCTTGCTGACCTACCCAGGCCTTCGCCTCAGACCCCCGCACCCCTTCCACCGCCTCCGATGGTTCCGTTCCACCCATGACGCCGCAATTTCCATTTAAACCCAGTCAACCAAAACTGGGTCTAAAACCTTAAATCACTGTCATCCGGCCACCTTGGTGAATTAAAAATTCACCGAACATTTTTCTAGAGATCCCCGTCCTCCAAACATGCTCCAGCAATGATCCCGAGACAAATCATTTCGCCGATCACCAGAATCTACCCAAAATGCAATTTCCGTTCATCCGACGAATTCTCCCCAAAAACAAAATTAAAAATCTTGATTTTATTTTTAAAAATCATGGTTTTCGAAGGCGAGTTGGATGATATAGGTTAATCAAGGAAACATGACACTTAAATTTTTTACATGTTTCGAAGTTTTACTGTATACCTTCTTCCCAGTTAAACCATCTTCAAATTTTGCTTAAATTTTTTTTTAAAGAACCTAGATCTCGAAAAAAAAATGTTGTATTTAGATCTTAAAGTCTAAGGAGGATTAGAGGGGAAATCTTAGATTTTTAATCGGGTTTGTAACCTGTAATTTAAAAACAGAGGAAATGTGTCTGTTCCCAGACATGTACAGCTAATTATATACATATTTGTATGTATACAGACATATTTACATACATTATAGAAATTTTCACAGCTTTACTTTAGATTTCCATTACTTGCAACAGAATTTAACAAGTATCAGTTTGTCTACTCACTTGTAATTTGATGAACATAAGATAAAAAAGATTTCAAATTTCTTTGAACATATTTTGATCTGTTGTGCTTAACAGAGATATACATATGTTCACTCAGGCATGCAAATCAGAGATTCCACTTATATAACATTCTCTCATCATGTTTAAGTTATTGTTAACATCAATTGAGGCACACATCAACTATACAGATGATTTATTGAAAAAGGATTAAAGTCTACTCACTTGTAGCAGCAGAGAACAGAAAGCAATTTTCTTTAAAAAGCTGCAGTTTAATCTTCCTTTTGCTTAGTCGAGTTGCTTAGTCGAGTTGCTTAGTCGAGTTGTTTATTTAGCTTCAGTTGTAAGGAAGATATATGTAGACAAGAGTTTTACAGGGCCAGGTATTAACTGGTACAAGACTTGGTCAGAGATATTTCTTGTTTGGAGGTTGAAAGGATTTTTGTAAGGTTGAAAAATGACTCAATTTGTACTAGAATTGATAATATACTTATCCTATGTTCATAGATATTTTTTTTTTATAGTTAAACTTATGTTGTAAACACACGAGAATCACTTATTTACCTGCACATGTTTTACCTTTTATTTTATATAATTGAGTATACCCGTGCTTATATATGTATAGATATTTTATTATTCTCATGAGTATGGTTTGTATAACATGTATACATATTTTTATGTTTATACATATCTTTCATGATCTATGTATATATACAATCCACACTTTTACTTTACCTATTTACCATCCTATACATATATTTATACTTATACATATTTTGATATTCATTGCTTAAACATATTTTGTCATTGTATGTATGTATATATATATTCTTATTTATACAAACTTCCATATGTACTATTTCATATGGCATACATTCAAATACTTGTATATATTTAAGTATATAGTATCAATATCGTAAAGCTTGTATATATATTTTCTATATATATATAAATATTTTATCTTAATTTGGATGGTGGAATATATATATATATAATTTATTTCTATAAGATTTATCATATTCAGAGATTGATAATTAAATTTTTATTATAATTTTAAACCACCTATATACCCAATATTTTAATCATTAGAAATTTATTTATTGGGATAACTAATATTCCAATAATTACATCCGTTAATTACCCGATAAATAGACATTAAAAATCCGGGTCATCACATAGAGATTTTTGAATGGTTTATATAAAGGATTTATAAAAGCGATATTTTATAAATAAAGAAATAGATTTATAAACGGGGTTTATAAATATTTATAAAATTGATTTGTAATCAATATTTTATAAATGGATTTTTAAATGGTTTTTAGAAATAAATTAGATTTATAAAGAAAAGAATTTATAAATGGATTATTTATAAAAAATGAGATTTAGAAATGAATATATTTATGAATGGAATTTTATAAATAAAGAGATTTTATAAAAGAAGTTTTATAAAATAGAAATGAGATTTATAAACACAGTTTTATAAATATGGAAATGATTTATGTTGAGATTTGAATATGGAATTTTATAAAGGAAATACATTCACGTTTTAAAAGTCAAAATAATCTTTTAAAGGAATGTTTTGAAAATGATATTTTCAATGGAATTTAATGGTTTTAAAAGTGATTTAAAATGTGTTAAGTGACGAAAACATAGATTTCAACATTTATATTTGTAATTGTAACGACCCGTATTTTTTTGATAATTAAAACTATTGAATTAAATAAGATTTTAAGATTTAATATTATGAGGAATTAAAAATTTATAATTACAAATGGAAAAATTTATTAGAATATAATTTAATATTATTGACTGGATATAATTGACAACCGTTTTAATGTAATTCCAATAAATGGTAATAATAAAGGTTAATGAGGAATAAATTAAATGTTGTATCAAAAGTAGAAAAAATGTGCATTTAATTGAAATTGGTTAACATTGAATATGAAATCAGTTTGGGCAAGTAATTTATAATCTTTGGTTGTAAACATTTATTTTAATTGTCATCCTATTATTTAATCCGTCTGAAATTAATTTGGAAATCAATTGATGAAATTTAATATAATTGAAATATTGCAGTTATTATAAGAAAAATGTTAACAGTAGAAAACGAGTATAATAAGATGGAGACTTATGTTAAATAAATTCATAAAGTTTTGATTGATTTAATAATAAGAGTGAAAATCAAAATAAAAGAATTTATTGGTATTAAAAATATAATAAACTGGGTTTAATTACGGTTGTAATTGAATGCTGAAATTAATGTAATATTTAAATCTTGGATTTAATATGGAAAATTTTATTTTTAAGGGATTATTAATTTCAGTTTAATCAAAATGATGATATGAAACCTTTAATTTAGAATTTTAAAGTGATTAAATAAATTTAATAATAATTTATTTAATTAACGTGTAAAATTAGCCTTTTTGGACACTATCTCGGATTTCGATGAAACCAGTTTCATCGGATCTGTAACAGTGAATTATTGTAGGATTTCAAGTTTCGTAGCGATCAGATTTATCGTTTGATCGTGTGGGCTTGAAACGCGTAGAAATCAATTAATGGAATTTAAATGAATATAATTCGATTTTAAAAGCTAACTTCTATATCAGTAGAATTAGGATTTGAAATTTGTTCTATTGAATTTAAAAATATTGAAAACCTATATTTCGATATATTGGACGACATATTTTTGTTTCGGGAATGGAACGGGCTTTTCGGGTTCGCGTAATCGTTTCGACCAATTCGATCTGTACCATCCATTCTTATCCATCGTTGCCTATATATAGGCTGTTATAAACCATAACAGCCTTTTTATTTTCTATTGTCTGTACGTACATTTCTATCTCATCTCCTCTTTCCAATGGCAGACAACCCAAACCCTAGTTTCAATTTCAAATCAAACTGAAATCCAAACTCCTCAAACTATGTCATATAATATATCGTTGGAAAGCTCTCGACGAACGTAATCTAGTATGCAGTTCGTTTTTGCAATTGAGTCTCGGTTTGGGCAGAATCATTGAAGAAGTTTCTGCCATTCGTATTAGGGCTTGGGATTTAACGGTGGATCGTTGATTATACGACGGTCGGAGGGTACCACGGCGTAGTGGGAGTTGTGAGGAGTTCATCTATATGGTTGGTTCGTGTGTGGGGTCCAGGTGATCGCCAGAATTGTCCTTGAAAGGAGCGGTGGTGGTTGTGTTTTTGTGGAGCCGGAGGTGGGTCGTGTGGCACGGGGGGAGCGGTGGGCCATGGAGAGGCCAGTGGAGATGGTCGATCTGGGCGATAGTGGCTATGGCGACAGCGATTTCAAGATGATGGCGGCGACTGTAGTGTACGTGGTTGGGTTCGGCTGCTGTAGGTTAGCGTGGCCGCATTCGTTAGGGTTGAGGAGATGGTATATTACCATATTGCCCTTCTATTTTATATTATTTAAATTTAAAATTTTGAAACTTCTAACTATCATAACTGTTTGATACGAGCTGATGTGGTTCCTTCCACTAGGATCGTATCGAAATTCCGGACAACATGGAACTGGTTTGGTTGAATTCTGAGACTGTTCAATATGGGCATTCTTTTGGATTTTAAATCGACGATAAATCAAAGGTGAGTGATTTAACCCACTCACGAAATACTAAAACTTCTTATGTTAGTTGAATTAAGTTTATTATGTGATAAGAAATTTATTGATTGCCGTTTGGTAATTTCAATTGTCATTTAAATTTAATTTGAATTTATGTTGAATTAAATTGTCATTTAAATTTAATTTGAATTTATCTTGAATTAAATTGCCATTTAAATTAATATTGAATTTAAATTGTTAGTTAAATACCTGATAATGATAACCAGTTCATTATTGTGATTTATTGGCTGATTTGGATGTTGATTGTGATGGATGTTTATTTGTTGATATTTTGGATGATTGGATGTTTATATCCCTGTTAGCACTATGGGTTGAAATGATACATACCCGAATGTCTTATAGATTAAGGAAAATCGTTATGGATTGAAATGATATATACCCGAGCGATTTTATTGATTTGGAAATTTTTGATTCGGGATACGGGTTGAAATGATATATACCCGGGAAATTTAACTATTTTGGGTTGAAATGGTACATACCCAATCACTTGACCATAGGGTAGAATATTATATACAGGTACCGTTGGTCGGTTTAAATTATTTTCTAAATGGTAAAGTATGTTTGATTTATATTTTTTTTTAAATTTAATTTAATGATTTTAATTTTTTTTATACTGGAATATAATTTATTTTATATGTTTTAAAGTTTCAAATTATAAGTTAATATATGGTTTTAATGCAATTTTAAGATTTTAACTTATAATTTTATTTAGTTTAAAATATATAATTTAAATAATGTAATATAATAAAAACACTTTAAAAATTTAATTTAATAAAATATTCAATATAGTTTTAAAAGATTTATTTAAAAATTTAATTTAAGATACTAAATATAGACTTTTATAATAACTTGAATAGATAAAAGATTTTTGTAAAGGATTTTAGAATTTGTAAAAGGTTTTGTAAGGAATTTATAAAAATTTTATAAGAGATTTTATAAGGATTTTATAAAAGATTTTTAGAAGGAATTTTATAATGGTTTTATAAAGGAACTATAAATGTTTTAAAGGATTTTATAAAGAATTTTATAAAAGAATTTGTATAAAGGGATTTGGAAGCATTTAAAGGAATTCACGTTGAAAGTTTATGAAAATGGGAAGAGTTGTAAACTATTTTGGAATTTATAAATAACTTTATAAATGATTTTAGAGCATATAAATAGTTTATAAATGGTTTAAGAGAGATTTATAAATTATTTTCGAAATTGATTGAAAGAGATCTTCCTCGGTATTTATGAATATATTTATACTTTTGGAATAAGTATACGGATATCTTAATATGAAAGTATAAACTGTTTTCTAGATATATTATTAAAAATGTTTCAAAAAAATGACCATGGTGTGAAATAAGCGTTTGGTTGTTAAAGAGACCGGGGTCAGATATTGTCATACCCTCTGCCAATTCCGAAACCACTTTAACAACTATGTACGTGGTGGAGAATCCAGAACGAAGTAGGATGGTTGGTGAACGCTACTGGTATGAGGTAAGAACGCAGCCCTGACCTTCGGGTCAGCTTGATATGAATAAAATAGGAGCCATAACCAGGCCAAGTGAGGTCACTCCTCCTATTGGACACACTTCTTCGATACCATATCTGTTACTTTGTGATTGATTGGTGGTTGCCTTCGATTTGATTATGGGAGTGTTGTTTTAAGGTAGGCGGTAGCTACGGCTATGCGTTACCACCAGCCTGGTTTCGCAAAATGGTAGTATCTTACCCTGGGCATTGCCTCACGTGCCTTATCGAGCCCACTACAATTTTGGTTTGTGTCGTACCCATGGAGTGATCCTTGTAGCCCATCGGTTTGGTGCAGTTCACAGTATTGTATAGACTACGACATTAATAAAAATGTGTTATGGGAGATATGGGTAACGTCTTAATGCTATTTTAATACTTTACTTTACTGATAGACACTACATATATAACATAGATTACTGCATATAGATAGTTTAACGGATCCTTAGGAGATGGAAATCCCGAAGCATCTCTTAAGTTATTACACGCACGTTATACACTGGATAGGAGATGTAAAATCCTGTCAACATCTCTGAAGCCATTACACTCATATTTAATTGTTGTTGATTTAACTTACATAAGATCTTTTAGTTCTAACTCGAGTGTTTTGTCTTTTTATTACGCTCGGGTCAGCCTGAGCATTTCAGTGTTGAAGACTTTATTTCTGGAGGACGAAGATGGAGTTTGATATATTATATTATTAGAAATTTTCTGCTACATCATTATTGGTATGTTGTTAATTGTACTCTGATTGTTGTAAAATTTATGTAATTAAATGTATATTATAAAACAGCTTCATGAACTGTTTATTTGATTATTATATTTTGTCATTTCGCTATGAGATTTTGTGTTTTGTTTTTCCTTCTTTTCTCTTATTTTCTTATTTACCCCATTGACAATCCTCCCGTTTGAATGGTTTGAGTTGACATGTGTGGTTTATTGTCGATTTAAACCGTCCAAAAAGGTGGATCGTTACAATAATAGACATTTTCAAGAAAGCGAGGAAGGCATGGACTATAACATTGTTGTTATAGTAAATGATTTCCTAAAGGAAATGTTTTATATAGTATATTGGATTTTTATATATATACATATATATCTTATATTTGATGTTAATATTTGAGGTGTGTAACTTCTATCTAATTAGAAGTTAAGAATGTTGTTTAATCAAGGTCCGAGAGGTAATGATACCCCAACTTGAATGGCTTCATTGTTAACTAATAAATAGTTGAAGTTGAAGTTCGACATCGAAGATTAATGTTAAGTATAATTAATCGAATCCCTATACTATTGCTTTGGGTTGCCGTAATGATGTTTTACGCAATATTCGTTTTGACCCAATAAAGCATGTTTTGGAAAATATGAAGCTTTCCTAAAATGATTTTTAATTATACTTACTATGAATTTAAGTATATAGAGATATTTTCTATGTGTTGAAAACTAGATGGTTTGTGAATATACTTATACCGTTAAAATAAGTATATGGATATGTTTTCCAAATATCGAAAGATTAAAATGTTTTTGAGAATATATATTTTCAAAGATAATTTGAAGTAAATATTTGGAAAGTGATTTAATTAATAAGTGATTAATTAAATGGTCCTAGTGACTGCTTATATGCTAGATTTTATTTGTTGCTTTGATAGTTAAATAACCGACTATCAAATTTGGCCAATTTTAGTTCCTTAAGTTGATGTGGGAACTGATTAGTTGTGCACATAACACGAAGCCAACTTTGTAGGCTTGATTATTGTCACATACCGAAATTTTCGACTTTCGAAAATTCGACATCGATACTCCCTTTATCGACTGTCGAGCAATCGAGTGCCGGAAACTCCAATAGTGATGGTTTAAGAAAGAAGAAAAAGGCAGAAGAAGAAGAAAATAGAAGAAGAGGGAAGAAGAAAGAAGAGAAGAAGAGAAAATAGAGAAGAACAACAGAACAACAACAGAACAGAAAAACAATATCAGAATCTTACACATCGCAGCGGAACAATATATAATAGATAAATGAATAATCTTTAAACAAAGAACTATATCATTTTATACATACATCAATCATCAGAGTCAATATACAACTCAGTACAACAATGGACAGTTTTATACTTGTCCTCATACAGAATACACAGCGGAATAAATATATCAGATACAAATACTACGTCTCGCCATCCAGCTTGCTTCCAAAGCTCCAGAATATCCTGATAACCTAACTCTTGACTGCCCGTGTGGAAATTGGTGGGCACCCAGAGTTTAGAAGGAAAACAATAAACTCCGAGTCAGTCATGGTGACTGGTGTGAGATCGTAAAACAGTTTATCTTTATAACAACAAAATAATTTTAAAGTCAATTCGAAATGCTTTTGGAAAATGAAACTACCATAAGACCTCCCACCACACACACAATGCAAACGCAGACTTGGAGGAGATTTCTTCTTATGTTAGTCAAAGATGCTTACTACGCAAAATCAAATCATTTTGGATATTATTATTAGTGCATAGTGGAAAACATTTCGAAAGTAGAATATAAATCTTAGCCAGCATAGGTACCATTATATTATGCCTGCTATAGCTGCCTCCTGAGGAGACAGGTTATACAATTGAAATCGTAAAGGCTCGTATTGTTTCTTTGGATTTCCAACAAATGGTCAGGCTAAGGAACTTCCTATGCCACGATGGGTATGTCCCTGGAATAGACGACCCGAGAACCTAACCGGATCTCTGCCAACACAAGGCCGGGTTACCTCTGCAAAAATAGGTAACTACTGACACGCGTATGCCATCCCCCGATCGTAACCAATCTTCCCGAGGATCCCCGATTCGCAACAAACCACATAATATAAATGCAGCAACCACATAGGTTAAGTATCTGGGCTCCATACCATGATACCACCTTTATCCAGAAGGAATGACATACACTAAGGGGCGCTACTCCCTAGAACCTTGCCGAATCCTTCCTGTTTTGACCATTTCCGGGGTGTGAGGCTCGATGAAGTCTCGTCCACAAAGCTACGCTTTCTACAAAGCCATGCTTCGGGTCAAACAAAATGATCAACCTATGATCACAAAGATATAAGATCAAACAAATGATCATATCACGAATGATCAAACACTGATCACTTCACAGCAACACTTAGCATGTCACGTTACCAAATTGGGAGTATATCGCCGATAAATCTCAACTACATAACCTCTGAGCTCGTACGTCTCAGAGAAGGGTGTTAAGCTAAGAGAATAAATTCTCCGCCACCAACAGAAATGTATTTGAAAGAAATCAGCTTTATATCTCAATTTGTAACGTCAGACACACAATCCATACAAGTCTGTTCCGGGATCGAACAGAACCGAAGGCACTTCTCACGAAGCCCTTGCATACCCGGATAATTTTCTAATCACGTCCAGACTTCCCGTCACTAAGGATGATAAAACCTCTAAATCGGAGATCAGCCGATGTAGAGTAACTCGACGGTCATCCTTCCGTTTTCAAAAATATCCGGTCTTCAACACCGGTCTTCGAATGCAATTCATAACGACGTATCACATATTCGGAATGGGTTATACGACCCCATGGTCCTTTCCCGGTTAACCCGAATAGTGAGCGTTTATTTAAAAACAAGTGTGGCATTCAAATTCATCCAATTCACAACAAATACCATATTCAAGGTAATTATTGATAGTCGGTTATTTAACTATCAATAAAGATGCGCAACATCATCAGATTCCAAATAATTTTCCAAATTATTTCATCTTCCAAAAATATCTTTACTAGATATATAATTTCCACACTTAACCATTTGAAAACAATTTCAAATCAATTTCCACATTTCATTTTATCTTTGAAGATAAAATCTCAAAACAGTTCATTTCATATTGGAAAAGCATTTCCATACTTATTTAAAAATACGTATTTCACAAATCTATTTATTTTCAACCTTTGAAAATATTCGATATACTTAAATCAAATTTAAGTATAAATTCATTCTTTCAGGAAATCATTTACTATAACAACATTTATTTGAGTCAAAACGAATGTTACGTAAAACATCGTTACGACGACTCAAAATCACTAGTATAGGAATTCGGAATTAAGATAGATATATAAATCCCAATATTAGATAAAAATATTTCCTTTCGGAAATCATTTACTATAACAATAGTGTTATAGTCCATCATTTCCTTATCTTTTCGAAAACGCCTATTTTCAACAGTGAACGTTGAAATCTATGCTTTCGATATTCAATATATTTTAAAACATCGTTAAAACGTTTAACTTTATTTCAAATATCACTTTCCCAAAACCATATCTATTTTACTTAACAATATATTCACTGTCCAAAATCGTGAATATACTTCACTAATTACATTTCACTATTTTCTACACGTTTTATTTCAATAAAAATTCGCTATTCAAAATCGCGAATATATCTTCTTTAATAATCTCCTATATTTAATTTATCAAATTCAATTGATCTCGAATTTATAAAACAACGTTTATAAATTCTATTTCTATTTTCTAACAACTTCAATTTAATAAATCTCCTTTATTAACAATTCGATTCATAACTCAAATCTTATACCAACAATCCATAATTATAAGTTAAATACTTATAATTCCTTTATTTTACAAAATCATTTCCATTTATAAGTTCACAATTTATAAATTTCATTTATTTATAAATTCTTAAAAATTCATTTTAACGCTTATAAAAACCCGTTTTATAATACCAACATTTTAAAGTTATAAATATCAATCTTGTACATCTTTTACATACATCATTTTAATAATTCAAAAATTCCAATTAAAACCATTTTATAAATTTCTTAACTATTTATTTCAAAAGAAATTACCTTTTGGTTATAATTCACAAATCTTAACTTTTATAACTTTAAAGTTTGAACGTTTATTTATTAATTAAAAAATTAAATAAAACGTCTACATCCAAAAATCACTTTAAAATCCTTTTAAAGTAAAAGTCGTTATTTTTAAACTTTAAAACTGAATCCGATGATGCAACAACACCAATTAGTCAATCACAACAACAAACATCATATATCAATATGATAACAGAATATACATCAATATCTGTAAATAAATAACTACTGGTGAGGAATCCAGTTGGATCCCTCCAACCTGTTTCCCTGCATCCACAGATGTTAGCACAATACCAATTCCACTTCTAGGTGGAATATCGTGGTATATGGGTTTTATAAAATCATCCGCTTACTAACGGCGCAATAGGGTCTCATCCGCTATACGAGGCGGGAAATCAATCAATCCAATATATACATATGCCAATATGTATATATTGCTATATATATAGATATATCCTACTATATCTAATATCACATCCAAATAGCAATCAATCAGTCAATAAATAACTGCAATACAAAATATATTTTGAGTGAGAAAAATCTCACCTTAGCTTTAATTTGCAATCCATTTCCAATTCTTCTTTCGTTTTCTCGACTTTAACCTCGTATAAATATTTTATACAAACTATTAATATTTGAATACATTGGCAATAAATTATCATCTATTAATTTCTTTAAACCAATTATTTAATTTTATTGAATGATTTGTTTAAACAATTTTCTATTAACTCTTTAAATTGACCGAACAATTCATTACTATGTCTTTTTATCTGTACTTTTATTTGAAACTCACTTCCATATGAAAATAGTTTATATAGATTCCAAATATCTATAAAAATATGTATTTTCCCATTTAAAATTTCTACCTTTCAAAGTTTATCTATATATATAAAACTACACTTTATAAAAATCCAATCTTTATATAACCTTATATATATTTTCTTTTATCTGCCTATCTATACTTATATAAAATCGAATAATTAAATTTTCATTTCATTTCTTTTACTGCCAGTATAAAAATTTGAAACTGTATAAATTTTTCTGATAACAAGTATTTTAATTACAATCAAATTTAACAACAAAAATTTATAACTTTCTCGACAGAATCGAACGAACCCCAAATCGCCTGAACGCTACCACTAACCACCACGCCCTCAAGCTCGCGAAACTGCTCGCCGCTGCCTCGAGTTGCCTCATCGATCTTCACATACGCGTGCGAACTCGCAATTTCCTGGCCACGCCCTATCAACAGCGATGCCATTTACTTCGACCACCTCATCTCGCACGTACGCGAATCACCTCCTGTTCGCGAGTGTTTGTGCGAGCCTCTTCCTGCCTCGTGATTCCCATTGCGACTTCAACGATGAACCCTTACCACCATATCATGCGAGCGCCCCAAATCGATTCCAGTTGCCACGACCTCATCGCCGTGACCCAAATCTCGAACTCGCCTTCGACATCGCGACTGAGTCGCGAGCAATCTTTAGGTCGCGATTTGATTTTGTTTTGGGAGAAAGGAATGGGGTTTTATTTTCGTGAATGAATTTGAAAGAGAGGGGAACGAGCGAGATTTGTTGATTTAGTTGCTCGACCATGACTTCGATTTCTTCTGTTTGCTGGGGAATTTGATTTTCGATTCTAAAGAGGGATATTTAAAATATGAAGGAGCCATACTTATCACGATTCATTTGCGTGATTTTAGGCTGAAACAAGGGGCGTGATTAAAGGAGCAAAACGTGTAGACGTTGACCGAGATTTTAAATTTTAAATTTAAATTGAATTTTGATTTGATTTCAATGCGTTTGCTCGTCGTATGGTCACAAATCAACTTCGAAAAATACGAAAATTGAAATCCGACAATAATTCAATATTACGGACCCAATGGAACTGGTTTCGTCGAATTCCGAGACTGTGCCTCGGAACGCTATTCTTAAATGTCAATTCGAACGATATAATTTCAAACTGAACAATTCAATTTCAAATTCGATTCTGAAGCTTCTATTATCTTCAGTATTATCAATACGAATTTTAAAAGCTTTCGAAATATTTTTCTTCAGCTTAAAATTGAAGATTCAAATTTAATTCAACTTACAATAGATTAAATTTTATAATTTAACCGTCAGCTTCAAAGTTATATCCGGGATTCAAATTAAATCATCGTTCAAATATTTAAAATTAATTAAATATTTTAAATTTAATTTGTTCAAAATTCTGGGTCGTTACAATTATCGTTGGGTTAAGAATAATGTTTCAAGTAATGCGGAGTGACTTTGGTACTCCAATCTACTGGGCTTCCTTCTTGGCTGAAGGATAGCAAGTTGAGAGTTGGAAATGTGATAAGTCTACGAGACTTAGTTTCCATATGAGGTTAAGGGCCTTTTTATCATTGTTGGTGCGGAGTGAACGGGATCGGATTTATCCGAAAACCACTTCGGACCAACGTATGCATTCGAAAGTGTAGGTTGAAGATAATGATTTTTGAAGATGATGGTCTTCATGATATAGGGCTACTTGCCACTAGTCCCTCGGGGAAATTACCATATCATATACTTATGGCGGCATCGGTGCTCTGTTATGAAAATCTTCGATGCAAGGACTGTTCGCTACTAATCTTAGGGTTGATTTTTAACATAATGTAGTAGGAGAGTGCCTTCGGTTTGTCATGTTCCTAGACAACTTGTATGGATGAATGCCTGACGTTGCATTCAAAATCACATTGATTGATCTCTATAAATGTATCATCTATGGTGGTGGAGAAGGCAATTTCTCTTAGCTTAACAACCTTTTCTGAGACATACGAGCTTAGGAGTTATGCGTTTGTAGAAATCAATTGTATGATTATGGAATGACAAAGTGACATTTAAAAAGGAAAGATGTTATGCTATGTGAAAGATAATCGTTATCTCAGGCCTCGCACCCGAAAATGACTAAAACATAGTAGATGCAGCAAGGCTATGTGGTTCACAACCATTTGGTTATGATCATTCCCTTCTAGATATATTTATTCCCGTTATAACGCCAGGTTTCAAATTATTGTGGAAGTATGCAAAGAGAGCTCTCGGATAGGACAGTAATGACCAAGGTAATGACATAATCGATACTATCTAGTTAGAGGTAGGCCGATCTTGTGTTGGTAGAGGACCATTAGTTGGGCCTCGGTATATTCCTCTAGAGATGTACTGTTGGAAGGTAGTCCCTTACCTGGTCATTTTTTGGAAACCCAAACTCCAATATGTGCCTGCCATTTTGTTTGTAGAACCTATTTTGTAGCTAGTATGCTAGAATTTAATCAATGTAACAATTTCAGCTAAGATTAATATTATTTACATACTAGACATTAGTACAATATAATAGGATATGAAATGTTTTGGTTATCGTAAGGTAAAAACCCATCCGTGTTTATATGCGGTATGGCCTTACGAGATACCTTTCGTTTTGAAAAGAAAAGTTTTGATAACTTTAAAATGTAGTTGGGATGTGCTTTTCATGCTGGTTTACCAGAATGATCCGGGTGTTATTCACTTTCAATGCTCGGGTCAGACCGAGTATATTTACAGATTCAGTTTGGATGCTTTAGAGCTTCAGCAGACGAGGTGGAAGTCTTCAGGTCGTATTCACGTATATGTTTATTTTTAGCTGCATTGGTTGTTTAAAAATTATTAGCAATTGTGAGGACATATTGTTATAACTATCCAGGTTGATGATTAGTGATTTGTTATCGTACTATGATTGATGTATGTTTATTACCGTTTCTCTTTTGTAAAGATCATTGATATTATATTATATGTTTTTCCGCTGCGATTGTGAGATTCTGTGTTGTTTTAGTTTCCTTTTCTTTTCTTCTTCTCTTCTCTTCTTCTTCTTTTTCTTTCTTTCCTATAACTGTTTGCATCTTCATTCGGTTTGAGTTGGACGTGTATGGTTTATTATCAGCTCGAATTGTGCGGATTTGCAGGTCGTTACACGCTTTGTAAGCTATCATTTCATTTTATATGAAATCTCTTATGGCATCCTCTTATAAGTTTTTCTTTCTAATTCAAGATCACCTTCC
Source organism: Allium fistulosum (assembly GCA_030737815.1). Lineage (NCBI taxonomy): Eukaryota > Viridiplantae > Streptophyta > Magnoliopsida > Asparagales > Amaryllidaceae > Allium > Allium fistulosum. The sequence continues at coordinate 684,183,165 of CM060905.1, read as the reverse complement.
CTAGCTAGCACTTCCATAAAGAAGGAGATAGCAAGTGACGCTCCCCGAGAAAATGGGAATAAAGATTGTACTTCTGCCTTGAACCAAGCTCCTATGTTACAATCTTTCAAGGACATCATCGCTAGCTTATTCATATCCATAAAAAGGAAATTAAGCGATGGCTCTATTGCCACCACAACTCCTAGTAAGAAGCCTAAAGTCAGGAGCATGCACAACCCTGTTATTGTGGATGAAGAACCATTTGTGGATGTCGGCTCAAGTCCCGGGGTCTTAAACCGTAACACTCCTGGGGAAAAAGCGCAACAACTGAATGAAGCGGAGCATCTCAGGATCCACTTCTTCGTATTACTTTTCTAGGTTCTCCTGGGGCTCTAAAGCATCTTTGTGAGGAGCTTGGATTGTGTATTTCTTCAGAAGATCCACTTCCTTCCAAGTCTCAATCTTCGACCCTTGTTAGTGGTTTTGATGACCTTCTCTAGTTGGTCATCCAGTCTCCATCCTTTGTTAATCTTAAGCGACCGCAACCTTCATCTTAATTTCAAGATCATTGCTTTGCTATCCCTAAGCAATTCTTCTCGTTATGTATGTTCCATGTGTTGACTATTTCAGGCTATTAAAATTTTATGTAATATTCTGATTCATACCTGTTATTCATTTTAGATGGCTAAGCATATGTTTCTTCTATAAGAGGATGTTGTAGGGACCTATAGTTAAGTGTCTAAACTTAAGGAGAAAGTTTCTTCGCTTAACGATCATATAATTGACATCTCAACAGCGAGAGATGAAGGTGTAACAAAAAAGAAAAACTAGCTACCTCACTTAGGGAAGTGGAAACTTCACTTAATAAAGAGGGAAGCGCTAGAAAAATTTCAGATGATAAAGTGAAGCTTTAGAGATAGGGCTTAAGGAGGCCGGCACGAAGGAGACCAAACTTGTAGAGGAGAATGAATTTCTCAAGAAAAAGTTGTGAAAGAAAAGAATTCTTTTGAACAAATCAACTGACGTAATCAATGATGAGAAGTAGAAGGCATCCAATTTCCTTGGCAGGACTCTTGACACCATTATTAAGAGTTCCTACGAAAAAGCACCTTTTATAGCATATGCCGATAATATCCACAGATGCCCCGCTTTGGACTTCCCTTCTCTCCCTCCAACTTGGAATAAGAAATTTAAGAAGAAATTTGAAGCTATTTCAGATAAAAACCCAGGCATTTGGAGAGGAACCTTCGAAGGAGGAGGAGAGAATAATGCCAAGGAGCTGCTGTCCTTTGATGACCCTCCAGCGGATGAAGAAGCAGATTATGATGACGAGGAAGAGGATGACGACGAAGGCAAGACGGTGATGCTTATGATAATGATGGTCACAACAATGATGATAATTATGGTGGCGATGGAAAGGTTCCCACTGGGCTGCCAAATGAGAAAGATGGGTCGGGAAATGCTGACCCGGATTTGGCAGCTCCTGGTGCAGATGCTACTGAAATTCATGATCCTCCCACTAAAGATTCCCCTTAGAAAGAGAATTCTCCTCAAATCCACAATTCTTGAGGGAAGGAACAGACTCCTTCGTCTTCCATTCCACTCTCTTAGGTATGGATCTTTATGCTTAAATGCCTTAAATTACAAAACAGCTCATAGTTAATACGTTTATTATTTTAGTTAAGGAGAAAACTGAAACATCATTATGATGTTCTGCTTGAAAAGAAACAAACAGAAATAGATCGATTGAACAGAGAGTTGGATAGACAACTGAAATAGTACAATAAGTTGTTTTTGAAATACAACAATCTTGCAGCTAGCGCATCAAAATTAAGATTTTTCAAAGAGTGCAAGTTGCTCCATGAATGAAGAAGGCATATTATCATCGGGAGAGACCCTAGGCGGAGAATGCAGAGCTAATGACCCTCTTTTGGATGATGATTGATGTTAGGAAGGCCTTGGAAGAATTTCTCTACAAATTTTACTCTAGGGGAATTTTTGTCGACTTCTTTTATTTAGGTGACAACCACGGAGGTTTACTTAAGCGCTTCCATCATAGGTATTTGAATGAACATGGGTCTGAACCTCACCTTGGGACATGTTGGAATCTCCGGAATGTTACTCCTATCCCTCTTTCTTCTCGTTCTCTTCTCCCTCGGAAAAGTTCAAATAAAATAGGAAGAGATTTATTTCCGAGTTTTATAAGGAATTGATATTGTACGAACCCAAATGATTATATGATTGTAATGTATGACTTATGCAGTTTATAGCTTTTACCATTTTTATTTCCTTACTCTTTGTCTTTTTTCCATGTAATATACAGATTAGGGAATCTCCAAATAGTCCTATTTCCATGGAATTTTTGAATAAATTTTCAAGCTAAAGAGCGATTGTAAGGAGAATTCTCTAATCCTCGTAACTTCTCAGTTAGCAAAACATTGCTTTCTTAGAGATTTACAAGAAGTTTACACGTGATTTCCTCAACTTCGTTTTGACTTTTTGGGCGATGAAAAAGGTAAATTTCCTAGCGAAAGGCGAACTTATCATGCCAACTTGCTGTGTAGTCATACTAGTCCTCTAGCCGGGAAGTGGGATTATCATCGACTTCCTCCAGTTAATACTCTAAAAGGAATTAAAACTTCTTTCGACTCCACTTTTACCTTATCGGTTGGGTCGTTTGAAAAGGTTAAAACTAATGCTTCAAAACTTCAGGAGTTACCAAGAATTAAACTATGATGTAATTCGAGTTTCCTTATTGTTTGTAAACTTTTGTTGTTATTAACAAAAGAGCTTGTTTTTCATGTATTAATTCCTATTTCATTTATTCTTAATAGGAAAACCCATTAGTACGCGCATCTGATCCTTTATATGTTTTCTCACAAGTGATTGAAATCAAAGATAGACTAATAGCTGTTATTGAAAAGAGGCGGTCTTTGCAAGACGCTTCAGTGTTACGATTTCCAAATAATGCGGAGGCACAAGAATGACATAGGAAATACTTCGAACTGAAATTGACCTTTAAATGTCCAAAGGAATGAACCTCTAGCTTAGAAGAGGAGATTAAGGAGTAGGATGAAGGAATTCCGTATTTGAATGAACGGATAAACTCGGCCTTAGAATCCAGGCCTTCGGTTGAGAATGATGTCGAAATGACTAAATTACGTCTACGAATAAATGACCTTGAAGTGGAGTTAATGTAGAATCAAGTAGCTTGCCAATCCCTGGAGCTCATCGTCAGTGAAGGTGATTCCAGTCTTCCTACTCCCATTCCTAGAAGGACAACGAGATCTCAGTCTTTTGTTAGTCAAGAATTTCCTACTTTATTGAATCCACCTCCGGGTTTGAGTGATGAAGTGATCCCCAAATGGAGCAGATAGGTTAAATTCGAATGCATGCAATTTTTTAGTAATAAGTGGAACAAAAAGATATCTCAACGTCTCAATAAATATGAAAGCAAAGTTCAAAAGCTTGAGCGCAAGAAATATACTCTTAAACAAGAGATTGAAGAGTTAAAAAGCATGGTTCGAACTTTCAGAGGAGACAACAAGGCTCTCTAGCATGCTTTGAAAACTCAAATTGATTCAATTGATGATGCTGATATTATTCGAAGGAAGGAAAAGAAATTCAAAGAGCTTTTGGATGTGGCCCTTCACCATGTTACCAATCCTTTGATTGCCAAGGATTTGGACAAGATAGAACAGAGCCTCGAGTTTTGACAAAGATTTGCTTTAAACAGATTCTTCTTTTGCCTAATTTCTTTACTTGTATCTTTGTATATAATGTATTAGATTGTAAATTAATTTGTATTTGGATGAATGTTACCTCGGATGTAAGGTATGTAGCCTCAAATAGAATATTGGTTCTTATTTGAATTCGCCTAAAGATCAATATCTCGCTTTCCCGTATTTTGAGCTTTTAATGGCTATTCTGCTTGAAAATTAAGAAACTTGCTAATTAAGCTTTTAGAACTTGATATAAGGATTTTACTTTCCATTGATATCCAACGGATTGTTTAATAACGGAGATTCTCGTTAAATGAATTCAAATCCGAATTGAGAGCTGATTTATCAAAGCTCCATCGTTAAAAAATCTATCTGATTATAATTTAAATAGAAGCCCAGAGAACCATTCTGGTTATAGAGTGAAGAGAAGTGTAGAAAATTAATAAGGAAGACCAGAAAACCCATCTGGTATTAATAATAGAAGACCAGAAAATCCATCTAGCAATTAGTAAGGAAGACCAGAAAACCCATCTGGTATTAATAATAGAAGAGTAGAAAATCCATCTGGTAATTAATAAGGAAGACCGGAAAACTCATATGGTATTAGTAAGGAAGAACAGAAAACTTATCCGGCAATAGTAATGGAAGACCAAAACACCTTCCTAGTAATAGTTCCTAACTTTTGACGACTCATATTTTGGTAGATCTTCCTTTAGAAGATCTCTTTTGTTTCGGGGTGTTAATTGGCTTACTCTAATAGATCTTCCTCTAAAAGTCATCCTTATTCTTTCTTTCTAATTGAATTAAATTTGATTGATCTTCCTCTAGAAGACTATTTTCGATCCATTCTTTTGGATAAAGTACGGTTGACTCGATTGCTTTTTGCCACCGTTGTAGGTGAGAATCTCAACTTGGATCAAACTCCTTATCACAGTCTTAGGTAATGATTTAGGTTTGTTGTCCAATGCATTTGGCTTGCTTTCTTTTAGCTGAACCGTAAACTTACCTAACCTTCCTCTAGGAGCGCTTTACTAAGGCAGTGGAGACAGTACTAAAGGCTTGTCCGGCACTTTGGACAGGCCAAAGGCTTACCAATCCTCCCTCTAGGAGGCACTTTAGTGAGGCCTTCGATGACGACACTAAAGGGTGGTTCGACACTTTGGACAAGCCAAAGGCTTACCCGTCCTCCCTCTAGGAGGCACTTCAACCAGGCCGCGTAGGCAGGGGTTGAAGGCTTGTAGATCCTTTGGTTAGGCCTTTTCAGACGGAACCAAAGGCTTACTCTGACCTTCCTCTAAGAGGTGCTTTGACCAGGCCATCTTGGCATGGACAAAGGCTTTAGTCCCTTACTACCATCTTAGGCAGTGGTTTAGGCTTTTCATTATTTTAGGAGAGTTTCACTCCTCAACCATGTAGATACACTTATTATGTTAAGAAACTCTTTCTTTATATTGACTTGTTCAATATATTTGTTCAAATTCGTTGAACTTTCCTTGCCCTAAGAGATTGTTGATTATTCCCTCCAAGATTCGTTAATGATTGGTGTCATGGTCGTTAGAGCGATGATAATGATGATATAACACTCCGAGATTCCTTTCATTCTTTGGTCGCTTCTTTTGTGAAGGCCAATTATTGAGCTTTTCTTTAGTCAGGAAATGGATATTCTCTTAGGAAGTGGTAAGGGTGTAGTTCTTGGAAAGTCGTGACCTTTTGAAGGATGGTCCTTTTGATTGGTATTTAATTTCTTTATTGCTTGAGACAGATTTCTCATCTTCGATGACTAATTTCCTTTTTAGGGAGCCTTATGCTGCACTGGTTTTATAGGATCAATCAAGCACACTCCTCTCTTTTCTAGTAAACCGGTCAAAGTCCCTTTTTATTTCCTTTTCGAAAATGGTTCCTTGGCTTTGAGTTGAATCTCTTTCCTCATTTTCAAGAAGGTGCAATCCTTTTTGTATTGCCTACCCAGGGCAAAGATCGGTGTTGGCCCCACATGAAAGGGATTCAAACTCCATTTTTCTGAATTATATAGAGCCACTTGTTTTTTTCTTTTCTTCCATAACTTGTAATGCTACAATTCTTAGCACTTGTTCTTCATGAAGCCGGGGATCATCAGTGATTTGGTAAGTTGGCTTAGTCATTTGAGGTTCGGAGGGTCCTTGCTCGGAGACCTTGACACGATTAATTGGCGTGATTAAGCAAAACTTAGTCAATGCGATTAATTGGTGTTCAGAATTAAAGGTAGGTTAGCTTGGAATGGTATATGCTTGGTTGGGGGCAAGTCCTTTAAGCCCTAAATATGCAAGCTAGGGTAGTTCCACTTAGGGTTTCGATGGAGACGAAGGTTCAAGCCCTCCGTCTAACACCAAAATGTTAATGAATTTCTTCATCAACTTCAAAAGCGCAAGGATGGGAACCTTAGCAAATGATGGAAATTGGAGAGCCTAAAATTAATCTCAATGAGTGTTGGCACAATGCGACACTTAGTTGAGTTAAGGCTTATGAGGAGTAAACGAGCAAGCTTTGGTTCATAGGTTCATAGGATTAAAATATATCCATATTAGACAATCATATGATCAAAAGAGAAATCAAGAATATGAGTACTTTTGGATTTCGAAGCAATCTTTTATTAGCAAATTATATATGCTTTCAAACTTAAAAGTAAGTCATAATTCTAGAAATCTTGTTTTTATTCAATATAACGTCGAAGGTACAATGTCCAATAGTTCAAATGCTACAATCGGCTACAAATCCCAAATCAATTTAAGGTTACAAAGTTTAAATTGTAAGAAGAGAGATAAGAATGATTCACCCCCTTTACAAAGCCCTTAGGTTTGTATTTATAAGGGTGGGAGTGCGACATGCTTAGCAGCTTAACTCGGCTTTCATGTCCTTCGGCATCAATAATGTCGCATGGTGCCAGGCCTTGTTTAATGATGATTTCTGACATTTTTTTATGCATAGTAAAGCTTCGGCATTGTTTCAATAATGAAGGCATTCGACATTAATGATTTTTGGTGATGATGGCTTACTCTATAATAGCCGACCCTCATAATTAGTAGATGGCAGCATCAGTTTGAAGCTACAATGATATGAGACAACATTGATGTGGAGTGGCACCATCATGGAGCTGTGTCAGCATTGATAACTCCTGTGAATGTTGATGACTTTCGGCATCAACATCGCATGTACAGATGGACAGTGTCTCCTAAGTGTTGTTGAAGTGCGACGTGGCATTGATAAATGAAGGCGTTGATAAGCTTTGACATTCTTGAGTGGCGATATGGGCAAGGATCGGCCTCAACAACAAACCGTGGTAATAACGAGTGACGTTGATGGAAAGCGAAATCACTTTAGATGGTGGCACTAATAAGATACGACATCAATGAGATTTGATGTAGGTTGTGTCAACATTTATTGGTAGCTTACTATATTGATTGCAGTCGATATCATTGCTTCCTTAGAGGGACGCGGCGTTGGTTCCATGCGGTATAGTTGCTCCTTTAGTTGTGTGCAACATTGTATATGTTTTTTTATTGATGAAATGTGGCAACGTGTTCCTTCGATGATAATCCACCTTCATACTTCCGATGTTGATTATTGGTGCGGCACTGATGAGTTGTGACATTCATCTCATTTTCACAAGTGAAAGGCAGCATTGATAAGATGCTGCATCAATGAGATTTAATATAGATGGGAGGTGGAATCAAGGAAAAGCGTTATCGGCAACATGTGTTATTGATCATATGCGGTATTGAACGATATTGATAAAGCACGGCACTACTTACATCTTGAAAGGCAGCGTCATATTCATGTTTCATGTCGCGTATCTTCGAGGTTAATAATAGTGATAATATGAGGTACTTTTTTTGCACTATAAGTATGGAGAAGAGGAAGAGAATGTAAGTTAGATTATTTAAGAATAATAAATGTAGGGAGTGAGATAGATAAGAAATAAGTTATGTATTGGAGAAATAATTATATTACAATGTAAACAAATTTAGTTCTAACTGAGAATAATTAATTTTATGGAGGTAAATGGATTTTCACCCTTGAATTGATGAGAGAAGAGTATTTTGAGTGAGAGTGAATGAGTGATAAGAATACCAAAAGTCTTTTATTCTCTTTTACGAATAATAGAATAGATAAGCTTGCTTAACTAACAACTAATTAATTAATATATGGTTTATTAATTAGGCCTGACATCATGAAAGCCCATGCATTGCTATGGCCAACCATATAATGGAAATGATGGTAGTTCTAGATTTTCACATGTGCTCTAATTAATATTTGGTAAATTTTCTATCAAATACTGCATGAATCTATAGGAAGAAGGAAACATATACTCCTAGCATAAGGAAGGCTATAAATACATCTCGTTCTCTAATTCAAAATGATAAACAAAACCTAAAACCCTATATTCCATTAAAAAACTTATAACGACCCAGAATTTTTAACATTTCGTATGGCAATATTTAATTTATTTAAATATTTAAATTTTATTTGAATGTAATAAATAATAAGAAAAACAGCTTTTATTAAAATGATTTGATTTTTAATAATGTATTTTAAAATGAATTTATATGATTTTTCCATACTTTTTAATTTGAAAAAAATTTAAATTATGGTTTGACGTATTTTACGGTAAATGTTGGTATTTTTGAAATTTCAGAGAATAAGATAACCAGTGTATTTTATTGTTGTTTTGGGATCGTGTCTCATTGTTGTGTGCGATCGTATTTTTATTTCAGTTGTTTGTGATTCGTAAGTGAAAGAGATATTGTGCAGCTGTGTACCTAGAACAAATCAAATAAAAAACAAAGCTTTTATAAGAAGCCACAATTTTGATTTGATTTTGATGAGATGGGTGTCATGAATTTTGGGGTTTTGCTTAAGTTTGAAGTAGTGCATCAGTTTTGTGTATAAGTGTGCATATCAACTTAACCGTTCACTTCATTTCATTTCTGCATCTCTCATTCTCTTCCTCTCTTCTTTCATTTTCTTATTCCTATAAAAGAAAAACAACTCCATCTCTTCATTCAAAAATCAATATCTCTCAAATCATTGACTTTTAGCCAAAACTTCCAACATGAAAGTTCTGTGTTATAGTCTCTAGAATTTCTAAAAATAGTTGCTCGCGTTTCGTTGAGTATGGTGGCAGGAATCGTCTGATAAGAGTGATTGTCAAATTATGATGATTTTTCGACAATCATGGAATGGAGATCGGAGGGTATGGTTGTGTTCGTATCGTCGAGTCATGATTTTTAGTGTTGATCATAGGATTTTTAGTGGCTAGAATTGGCCATGTGTAACGAATGAACATTTTTCGCTCATCTAACCTTTTCCAACGATCTAGTGGTCAATGGGAGCTACGATGAGTGCTGGGAGGAAGCTTGAGGCATAGCAGAGGTGATGGGATTGGTCAGAGATGGTGCGGCGGTTGGTGGTGGCGAGGCGAACTCAATTAGGATTTGATGGCTACGTGATTTTGGGGTCGACTTTTTGATGCTGTGCTGGCTAGGGATGCTTAGGAAGTTAAATTTGAAATGATGAAATATTTCGACAATCAACAAAAAGAAAGATACTCACAACGCATCACTGAGTACGCAGCCAAAATTCACAAACTCGAACATGAAAGTTATCTTCTTCGAAAACATATAGCTGAATCGGAAAGACAAAACAAGATCCTTAGTGGTGCAAATGATGCTTTTAATCGTGCTCTGAAGACTTGTATTGAGTCTATTGATGATGCCGATGAGATTAGAAAAAAAGAAAAGAAACTTAAAGAAACATTTTGTGTGGCAATATGATACATTGTTGATCCTTTGACTTCTAAGAATCTAGATAAGAGGGCACAAGATCTTTGAGGAACACACTTGTTTTTTGATTTTTTGGTACCAATATCTTAATGTATTGCATAATATACTTTGTAAATAATTTTGTAGATTAGTTAAATATCACATGGCTTGTAGCCCTTATCTGTACTTGTACTATTGTTTTTGAATCTGCTTCTTGATAACTTTGGCTGTGGTTTTTTGTATTTGTTGAATCATTTGGTCTTCCTTATCAATCTTATTTTCTTGCAAAGTACAAGGTATTCAACATTTTTTATCATTAATTTGAGATTTATGTAAGAATATGTTCAGTAGTTTGTCCATATTATAGGAGATAGTATTAGAATTCCTGATAATCCAATTCCAGAAATCGAAATCAGTAGTTTGTCCAAAAACCAACCATTGCAGAGCTCTTGAAGGAATGATCATCCACTTTTTTAGACAAGGAAAGATCAATAGATTTGTAAAGAACTCGTAAATCGATTTAACAAAAGTTCATTCATGCAAGAAAATCTACATTATTGGGAGTAAGATTCTCCTTAAATTTGGAAACTACATTAAACGTTCTAAAGCCTTTGTCCACGCCAAGATGGCCAGGTCAAAGCACCTCCTGGAGGGAGGTCAAAGTAATACTTTATCCATGCCATGCTATGGCTAGGTTAAAGTATATACAAGCCCTTGATCGTGCCACACTATAGCCAGATCAAGGCGCCCCCTGGTGGAGGGATGGAGTAAGCACTTGAACGCGCCATGCCATGGCTAGGTCAAGGCGCCCCTAGTGGAGGGACAGAGTTAGCCCTTGTGTTAGTCCTTGAGATGATGGTTTTGATGAGAACAACCTTAGGACTTGTTATAAAATATAAATACTAACATTATTGTTTAGATATATATGTATATGCAGGATATATATACAGGTACCAAAGAATGAAGACTGTACAATATAGAGATTCAAAAACTGATGAACTTAAGATCGAAGATATCAAGATTCAAGACTCATGAGTATCAAGATTATCAAGAGTTCAAGATTTCAAGATAAGTAATTTAGTTAGGAATTTTGTTAAAACTCCTAGAAAAGCACTGACATATTAAAATCCATTTTATTCGTGGAATGGAATCCACTTCGAGCCCGTTAAAGGGATGGAACCCTAAGTAGGATGGAACCTACGAAAAATCTAGTGGAACATTGTTTTGTATCCACTAATTTTTATTCAAATGTTTTACAAAATTACATCTTGTTTTCAAAATGATTTCAAAATCTTCCTTTTTAAATCAAAAACATCCATCCTGGTTTTAAAATACTTTTAGCCTGAAAATAATCTTTATTTTCAATATCAAATTATCCTTGGTTTCAAACTATCTTTTAATTATAATATATTTAACTTTCAATATTTATACTTAGATTTAAATATAAAATTATAGTAAAATTTTATATATACCAAAATATTATTCTCTATATTTATTTATGTATTTTAACTATAGTTAAGTATATTTATAAAGTTTAAAATAGTTTTAATATAAGATAGAGTTATTTTCAAAGAAAAACAAATTACCAAAAATAACTTAGGCTTGTCGACAACCCCAAGGACCCCTTGTCGACAAGGTGACAGTTTATTTCAAAAGTTTGAATTTCAAAGGAAGTGTCTATTCGTCATATCCTTTCACGAATGGACATGACTGTTGTTCTACTATAAATAGGGGCTGTTTTAAACGAATTTACAATCATATTTTCTCTGATTTCACTCCTCTTCTTCTTCCACATTTCTTTATATACATTTTTACCATTACTCTGCCGAAATCACCATTGAATCTAACTAGATCATCTCATGTTTGATTCTCTATCACTATCACAACAAGATCCCAGTGCTATTCAGAGTTATAGACTTCTTTGTATTCAATCGAGTGAGAAAAGGTGTGATTGTAGCCTGGAAAATCAATCGGGTGAACTTGTTGCCCGTAAATTCAAGTATCTCTACCCAGAGGATTGCGAATCTGGAGCGGTGTACCTCGTGGCCTTGAAATCGAGGGTGTAATTGTAAGAATTGATTTTGAAAGGAAATCCGTACTTGTGTTGTGGGACTGGATGTAGGGTAACTTTGAACCAGTATAAAATCCGGTGTGTTCTTTCCTTTATTGATTTTCTTTTATATTTGCATCTGTGTTTGATTCCGTGATCATATCTGTAATGACCTGAAATTTTCAACCATTTGCATCCATACATGTCGGATTTGAATTTCTCAAAATATCAGATTGTTAATTTAAATTTGGCAAAACTCAGCATATACAGTAAATAAAATAAACACAGATCACAGACACAGAGTAATATAACAATAATGCAGCGGAAACAAAAGAGTAGTAGTTCATGAAGCTACTATATATATATAACAGAGTTAAACATGATACAGCAGAAGTCACGAATACATAGATGTCTCAATACAATAATCAAATACAAGATCGGAATACATCACTGGAATCAACTGAACAACTCAAAGTAGGATAGATAGTTGGATCTCCAAGCGAAGCTCCAACTCCAAAGGTGAGTCTCGAATTCTGTATCACTCAGTCTGACCTGGGCATAAAGCAAAACACAAAACACTCGAGTCTGGATTAACATTCTTATATCAATAAATCCAACTCAAGTGAAATATCAACTGAAATACAGTAACTTAAAGAATGCTTGGGATCACCCATTCTTTAAGGATCCGTTAAACTATCTACTATGTAGTAATATTTGCTATTATAATAATGTCTATAATAAAAATAAACCTACTTTTAAATAGCATTAAGGAGTGACCCAATATTCCCCTTATCACAAAATAGTCCCAATAGTCTATCCAGTGCCAGCATACCCCCAGATTGGGAGCTACCCTCAATACTCCACAGGCTACGGCACAAATCCAAACTCGTAGTAAAGCTCGATATGGTAGGTGACACGGCACAACTAGGCAATGCCAGGGTAGATATACCAATTATGCATTCGGGCTGGTGGAAACACATAGCAGCCACTACCGCCCACCTCGGAACACACTCCCAAATCAAAAATCGAAGGGTGGCCACCAAATCAATCACAAAGTAATATAATGGTATCGAAGAAATGCATCCGATCAGAGGTGCTACCTCATTGGCCCATCAATCGCTCCTATTTTAGCTACCTTATGCCAACTCACGGGAGTCGGGTCCACGTATATACCTCAATAGGAATCGTCGCCACCATCCTACTTCATTCTGGAATCTCCACCCTGTACACAGTTGTTAAAGTGGTTTTCGGTATCGACAGAGAGTATGCCCATATCCGATCCCGGTCTCTTTAACAACCAAACGTTATTATAACACCTTGGTCATTTCAAAATAGTTTATACTTCAAAACCAAAATATCATTTTCATTTCATAACCCAAATCAATACGATATCATTTTCACTTCAAATATATCCATTTTCAAGATCATATCACTTTCCAAAGTTATAACGCTTCCGAAATCATAAGTCCTTTAAAATCAAACACTTTGGAAATCAAAACCTTGAAATTCACAACTCTTTGAAATCATAACTTGAAATCATAACATTTGGAATCCATAACACTTTCCTCTTAACAGCTTAGATATTAAAATTAGTATATATAGTAAAATAGTATATAAAATAAAAATAGTTTATATAAAATAGTTATAAGTTAAAAATAGTTTATATAATAAAAATAGTTTATATTAAAATAGTTTATTGAATAATATAAAAATAGTTTTAAATATGACTTAAAAATACTTTATATAATAAAGGTAGTTTCCACAAATTCACAAATCGATTCAAATCAACTCGACTTCCAAATTCAATCTTAATTCAATCCCAATTCATAAATTTCAACTCAATTCAATTTCTCAATAAATCATTTCAAATTATATCAATTTCAAATACAGATTTGAAACACAAAATAAACCATTAAATTTCAATATATTTCAACGCTTAAATATTCCACATTTCCAAAACTAAATTAGATAATTCCATTTATATCTCAAATTAATTTCATTACATTTATTTTTTGAAATATTTAATTAATCATTCAATAACATCTATATACAACTTTAATTTACAAATTTAAATAAACAAAATATCTCATTTAAATTTATATAAGTTTGAAATAGGGGAATTTCACCAGAAGGACAAACTTTGCAGTCCAATTAATTTCACTTGCTAAAGAGGCCCTTGTGGCTAATTCCCACTTTGAAATATTCATTAAGTCACTTTTAATCAAATTCAAGTTATAAACATATCTTAACATTTAAATTTAATAAATTTCAAATCAAACTTATTTAACTATAATTCTTAAATAAATATAATTTCAAATCAATTTCAAATTTATCTTTACAACCCGAATCATTACAAACTCCATATTCGAAAATATAAATTTTAAATAAATAATTACGGATATTTATCATTACAATCCGCAATTTAAATATATACGGGTATATATCTTTTCAACCCGCAATCCCAAATTCAATTCAATGAAAATCGCTTGGGTTTATCATTTCAATCCATAACGATTTTCTCCTATTCTACAAGATCGTTCAGGTATGTATCATTTCAACCCATAGTGAATTCTATATTAACAGTGAACTTGCAGAGTGATAACAGATATGATAATAACATAACAGACATAAATCATCAATATAAATAACAGATAATGGTGTCAGATGTCACAGGTGAACAGATACAGATAATAGCATATATAATAATGTAAATAACTAACATCAGCATATTTCAATTGACGTTTCAAATGAAATCAAATTTAATAAATATAAGAACATTAATCGTGAGTGATTGCTCACCTTTCGAGGTTAGAGAAGGTAGACAACGATATTGAGTTACAAAATGCAAGCACGACTTCCAAAGCAGAGCTAGATTGGTACGAATTTGACAGGTAGAGCTGATAACAGAAATTGACGAGAACAGATCAAAATCCGTTTAACATAAACTAAAACAAAATAAATGTCATATCCATATGTCTCTAATGATTAATATAAATTTTAGACTCATATTTAAAAATAATTTATATGTTACTAAAGAAAAATTCAAATATCAATATTTGTTATAAAATCAATATAAACAATTTATTATAATATATATAACTTAAACAGAAATTGATAAATTTTAAAATCTATAACATTATAACTTATATACACTTTAATACTCATTATCAATATATATATAGTATTAAAAGTCAATATCTAAACACACATATTATACAATGAAACACGTATTATGTCATATAGCCATCATAGATTGCACCGTATAAACAACCTGTATATATTAAAACTAATATCTTATGTACACACCTATATTAAACAAGACTCGAACAATTACCATAATATAATATATATAATACTTAAATTTTCGCTCAGCTGAAGGTAGAGAGCAAAGCAAATGTAAATTTTAATAAAATAAGGTGCTTAAAATCCAACACAACGTATTATACTTAAAACCATATGAAATTTAAGATAAAGTAATAATATTTATGACTTATATAAATTCACATTTATAAAACAAACAGATCTATAGATTAACGCACAAACTTCTTTAAACTAATATAGATAAAATTTTAAAATCAAACATATGTATATATATTTATAACAAGCAACTCCAAAAAGTAAAATATATATATATATGGGGTATACCATACCCAATGCTTCTGGGTGTAAATATAACTTTAAATAAACTTATAACAAATATATATATATATAAATCGAACAGTACATTCCTACTGCAAAAATATATATAGAAATTATGAAACAAATACCAAATGCTTACCACTTATATAAATTATATATATACAAACATATATATATATATATATACCTTTTCAAAAGGGTAAGTTTGGCTCACATCCCTAACAAGTTTTAAAATAGTGAAAACATCCTTCACAACCAACATTTACGTTTCCGCTCCCTATTTTTAAATTCACGCATGCAAAAAGACCCAAATACCCTTTATGTTTTTAACTTTTCAAACGTGTATAACTTTATTTACAAAAACCGGATCAACATAATGTTTTCACCAAAAAATCACAAATTTTATGATCTTTAAAATGAGATCCATTGTTGTTACCAAAAATTTATATTTGTATTAAAGGTGCAATTATTTCAAATATTTGCAGACAATTCAGCAAATATTGAACATTTTCGATTTTTTTTCAAATTTATAAAAATTGCAAAAAATTGCATATATTTCTGCAACTATATGGTATAGTTGCAGAAATGTCTGCAACTATTGCATATAGTTGCAGATATTTCTGCAACTATATGGTATAGTTGCAGAAATGTCTGCAACTATTGCGTATAGTTGCAGACATTTCTACAACTATTGCATATAGTTGCAGAAATTTCTGCAACTATTGCAAATAGTTGCAGACATTTCTGCAACTATATGGTATAGTTGCAGAAATGTCTGCAACTATATGGTATAGTTGTTGACATTTCTGCAACTATTGCATATAGTTAATCTACAGGTACGAACTTACATAGTACTTCAGTAATAATCTTTTATTGCAAACAAATAAATCATTAAGCAAGGATAATTTTATCGTTCAATATAAACCAAATAATCACAGATAGAAAAAATGGAGCACACTATAAACGAGGGTATTTATGGAAAAGAATTAAGCTGAAACAAAAATAGGGACCGGATTTATAAAGTTTCGAACAGAAGGAGTTTTTGTGTATTACGTTTGGTTTTAGGGATGTGACCCTAATTTTCACTTTTCAAAAATCGTCATATATATATAAGCAACTGTAATTTATATGAACTATATAGCTTGCATATCATCATGTAACAAACCTTTTCAAACTAGTGTGTGTGTGTGTGTGTGTGTGTGTATATATATATAACACAATCATATAGAAGCTGCTCATAATATACAGTAAACATAACCAATTTATACATGAATTTTGTAAACAAATATATATATACACTAAACTGACCTTATATAATCCCAATAGATAATACCCAAACAAATATAACTTATAATTTGAAACTATATATATATATATAAATAAATATATAAATATACGAATACTACTTAATATAGTATTATATAACCTATATACATTATATATGACAATAAAATAAAACATCAAGAGATTATAAATATATAACTAACAGTATTGTATAGCTTAAAAAAACCCCGTATGTGCATAACAACAGGCAAATCAATATATATAAATCATACGTATAATAGGATCTATTTCTTAGGTAAACACAATACGTCAGTACCTATATACAAAAAAAATATAGTATCTAATAAATAATATATATATATTACCTTATTATATAAAAGAGAAGAGATGCAGCTGCCGTAGGAGGAAGCGGAAGGAGGCGAACAGAGGGGAGGGGAAAAGATCGGAGTTTTGAGAAACGGTGCTGATGTGATGGCTGACGTGGCAGATCGGAGGGTGTGGAGGACGGTGAACTGATGCAAGAAAGTAGGAAGCTTGAGAGGAATGGAGAGAGGGTGATGCGGTTTGCATGCAGAGCTGGGTTATATATCTTCTTTTTTTTGTGAAGCAACATGATGGAGATTCAAAACAATGGACGAGCAGGTTTTGATAAGGAAAATTGAATAGGCTTCAGCTAATTGAAGCAGATGATGAACAGGCACATGCCTCTAACTTTACACTATGTTATATTATTGAACCAGAGAAACAAATGAAATGGAAACCGACAAAAAATGGAGATGTTGAAAAGCCATATTGATTTTAGAATTAAATAAAGGAAATGGCCGCTAGTTTACGGTGGAAAAATATGTGGAAAGGAAAAAGGAAGCCAAAAGGCTTAAAAACGGAACCGTTATGACTAATCGGTTCACCGACTTCGTCGTGACTCAAATTCCAAAAGGCACAAATGAATATACCACAGAGATCAGCACAACGAGACGATCAAAATGGTATACCGATATCAGTGGTACGATCATCCGATCAAAAGTCGATACAGACACTGATATACGTTGCTATTCCGTACGGATAAATCCAAACGGAGCTAGAAACGTCCGAAAGTTGCGAAACGAATTATGCAGTCTTATTCAGAGTGTACTAAATAAATTTCCTCATGTTGACATATTTAGGTTTCGGAACACTTTTAAATTCAACTGTTATTAACTGATTTAAATTGAAATAAAATTACACAAGAAAATAAAATTCAATATTATCTGATGAAAAATTACCATTTGCTATGTTTAATTAGACGTATTTCAAATATTAAATTTTCATTTCAAAATTTTATTATTTAAAATTTCATAAAATTTCAATTAAATATATTAATTAAACAAATAAAATTATTTAAAACTCACGGGTCGTTACAATATCTGTGTCAGAATATTGCATACATTTGTGTTCAAATTAATATAAACTCAAAAAGAATTAGTAATTCCTTAAAACACTATTCACCTTCCCTCTAGTGTTAATTATAGCCTTAAGATCCGTAATCCGCATTTCTCACACCTTGAATGCGCCATGTTATGGCCAGTTCAAGGCACCGACCAGCCTTCAGTCCCGCCTATAAGGCCTGGCTGGAGCACCTCCTAGAGGGAGGACAAAGTAATCCCTTGATCCCGCTACGCCATGGCATGGTCAAGGCACCAAACAAGCCTTCAGTCTCGCCTATAAGGCCTGGCTGGAGTACTTCCTAGAGGGTGGTCGGGTAAGTCCTTGGGTCTTGCTTGTGGATAAGCAAACCAAGCACACCGGACAACAACAGACTAACATGTCCAAGCCCAAGGAATGGCACACAAAGCATTAACAATATACGATGCCTAAAGGATGGCGCATATTGAAAGAATCAGATACCTGGAACCAAAGAGGTAACACAAAGCAAAAGATTAGAACAATCATAGCCCAAAGAGTGGTGCAGAACAAAAGGCTCAGATGAGAATTTTTGAACTTCTATTATTCGAATAACAATTTCTAAACTTTCCTTCTTATTGTCAGGAATAGATTTCTAATCTTATTTCCGAGCGACAATTCTCAGATTACATTCATTAATATATATGAATTTATGGCCTTCAGCTAATTTCCAGAGGATGACTTCTGGACTTCACTTATCAATACTTGAATCTGGGTGTCAGGTCTTCTATTATTGATTTCTAGACTTCACTCATTAATGACCGAATCTGGGTTTTGGGTCTTCTATTATCATGGATCTCTGGCCTTCTACTAACTTCCAGATGATGATTTCTGGATCTCTCTTACTAATACCCGAATCTGGGTCTTGAGTCTTCTACCATTAACTTTTTCACTACACTTATCATTACCCGAATAGGGGTTTCACGTCTTCTATTATTTATAGATAAAAGTTTTTGGACTCCTATTATTTGTCCCAATGAGGATTCCTAGTCTTCTATAACTTATTTCCAGATGATAATTTCTGGACTTTTTTTATTACCAGAGAATTGTTCTTGGCCTTCTATCAGTTATTTCCAGAAGAAGGTTTCTAAGCTTCTATTATTATTGCCAGATTCAGATTTCTAATCCTCTATTGTTAATTCTATAATTAGATTTCTGGTCTTCTATTAATAAACCAGATTCGAATTTCTGGTTTTCTCTCATCATCACCAAAGTTGGGTCTCAGAACTTCTATTTTTGTTAGACAAGAACTTCCAGTCTCTAACCATTCCCAATTATGGATTTCTTATCACATATTATCTTCAGATGAAGATCTAGTAAATTCCATTATTCCCAGATTTAGATTTCTGGAATTCCATTATCAGGAATTCTAATACTATCTCCAATAATATGGATAAACTACTGAACATATTCTTACATAAATCTCAAATTAATGATAAAAAATGTTGTCTACCTTGTACTTTGTAGGAAAATAAGATTGATAAGGAAGACCAAATGATTCAACAAATACAAAAAACCACAGCCAAATTTATCAAGCAGCAGATTCAGAAACAACAGTACAAGTACAGATAAGGGCTACAAGCCAGGTGATATTTATATAATCTACAAAATTATTTACAAAGTATACTATACAACATATTAAGATATTGGTACCAAAAAATCAAAAACAAGTGTGTTTCTCAAAGGTCTTGTGCGATCTTATCAAGATTCTTAGAAGTCAAGGGATCGACAATATGGCATATTGCCACGCAAAGAGTTTCTTTTCTTCCTAGTCTCATCGGCTTCATCAATAGATTCAATACAAGTCTTCAGAGCACGATTGAAAGCGTTATTTGCACCTCTAAGGGTCTTGTTTTGTCTTTTCGATTCAACAATATGTTTTCGAAGAAGATATCTTTCATCTTCGAGTTTTTGAATTTTGGTCGCTTACTCATTGATGCATTGTGAGTATCTTTCTTTTTGTTGATTGTCGAAATATTTCATCATTGATGCCCGCCGCTTTTTCATCCAAACCCGAAGGAGGATTTTTTGTAACGGGGAATTTTTGAATGGCTTAGGAACAAGACCTTGTTGATTTCCCAACAGTTGGGGTGATTGGAGAAATCGGTAAATTAATATTCGGAATATCACCTCCCATGATAATTTCAAAGATTTACACCATGCTTGACTATCCTTTAGTTTTATTTTCATATCACTTACCATTTGCTAAAGCTCAGAGATCTCATGATCGAAGTCGATCGAAGGTTTGATTTAATTTGATGTTTTATTAAGAAACCGTCTCATCTTTCTTCTTAATGTCTGCCTCGAGACTAGTAATTTGATCTTTAAGGCCTTTGATGACCGCCTTTTGGAGCAAAAATTTCCTACACCATTCCAACGCTTGAGTATTGATTTGGAGTTTGGTAGACAAAGGATCTTTAGATAAGCTCCTCTTTTTAAGAACCACAATCAATCTATCCCTAAGACTAGTGAATTAAGATGAAGGATCCGACGAAAGTGACATAGTCGTTAAATGTGTTACTTATAAAACGAAAAAGAAATCAATACCCGAAGAACAAATTTCTTTTATTACAATAGTAAGGGTTACAATTCAAGAAGAAATAAGACAGAGGGTACAACGTCATTATTATAATCGAGTTCTCTCCTTGCCCTATCATTTAAAGACTAGAAAAAACATTTTTAACTTTGGCTAAAGAGTTAGCCGAAAGAGTAATGGTTGATTCAAAAGTGTCTTTAAATCCTTTTGGGGTAATAACTAGAGGGCATTTGCTATAATCTCATTCTCCAACTGGGGGACTGTCACGACCATAAATTAATTTTGTATGATATATCTGAATTTCCTTAAGAAGCTTTTCCTTTTCCTCGCCTAGAAAATCAAAGTAAAGTCAGGGATGTTGCATGTAAAGCTTTTGTAAATCTCTAAGAAAGCAATATCTAGCCAATCTTGAGGATTTTAAGAGCGAGTACTTTTCTAAGTAGTTTCTTCTTAACTTGATAAATTTTCCTAAGTAATCCTTAGTAAAAGGACTGCTTGAGAGATGTTTACTCTGTAATAATGAAATAAAATAAAACTATAGATAAAAAGACTAACACAATAAGGTCCATATATCAATATAATTACATGATTACATATTTTCTTCCAGTTCATACAAGATTGGTCTTTTAAATATTCAGAAATGAACTTACCCTTATACTATTTGAGGTTTTCTAGAGGCAATGTGCGAGGAATTGAGTAGACCCGTGGTAAGTTCCAGCAAGCCCCCGGGGGGATCAGACCCTTGTTCGTCCAAGTATCTCTTATGTGGGTATCTAAGCAAGCCTTAGTTGGATGTCTACAATAAGCCTTATACAAAAATTCTACCAAGATATCTCTGTATTTGATTAACATCCAATAGAGTGTCATCAATTCTTTGTTCTCCTCCAAAAGCTTGTCATTACAAAGACATTCCCTTTTCAATCAAGGGGCCGCTTCTTGATCTTTGAAAAACATTAACACCACAGCGCTTTTATTAAGATTATGGTACTTATCAGATTGTGCATTATGTTCTTTTAATATTTTATCTAACTCCCTATATAGGCCATTTATTTCCGCCTGTTTCTATTCAAGCTTTGTCTTATAAAGGTGCATGTTTTTATTCCTTATCTAAAATGGTAAGATATTAGCTGGGGTTATCTTGAAAATGAGAGCCATTTTGATAAAGAATTCCATACATGAGAAACTGGTATCGAGGTCTGTAAATTTTGCTTCTTCTCTTTTTCTTTGAAACACAAATTAGCATCTTTTCTTTGGAGATCAGAGGTTTCGAGGAATCTAGCCTGATCCGCTTCATGGACAGTAGGATCAGGGTTAGCTTTTCTTAAATCATCTTCATTATCTAGAGCCCTAGAAGTGTCACCGCCGTCCCCTCTAGGAGTATCATCACAATCGTCCACATGGTTGCTAGCACCCTGACCTTTGTCATCATCATTATCATCGTCGTTGTCACCTTCATCAATGACAACTTCATCACCCTCATTGTCTCCTTCCTCGTTTGAGTCAGAATCCTCTTCCATAGAAGGAACCTCAAACGATAGGATCTGGGTGCCATTAATTTCCTCTCTGTCAAGAACCTCAATCCTTCCCTCCATTTTCTTAATCTTAGCCATAAAACTTTTGATTAGCACAGGGTCAAGAGAAGGAATACTCAAATCTGGGCACTTTTCTATGTTATCAGAATAGGCTATCATAAGTGCATCCTCATAAGAATTTACGAAAATATGATTCAAAGAAGTACTCTGAAACTTAAACACTTTTTTCTTAGCCTAAGAAATAGTGTTGATAGCTTTGGATAAAGAATCCTTCTTCTTCTCTAACCTCTTTTTAAGAGAAGTACACTTCTTCTTAAGTGAAACATGCCTATAATTAACCCTGGCCTTTTCATCCTCGAACTCTTTCAAAGTCATTTTCAGAGCCAAAACTTCATCAGCTAAAATCTGTTTTGCCTTCCTCTCCTCAGAAATAGCAGACTCTGCTTGAGCAAGAGAAGCACTCAACCTTTCTTGTTCCCTCACCGCATTATCCTTGGCAGTAGTCAGGGTAGTAATCTGATTGTTTAAAGTTGAGACTTCTTCCCAAAGCTTTGATGTTTCAATAGAGGACATAGAAACATCTTCCTGAAGAGAGTACCAGCTTTTGGTGGTCTAAGAGAAAAAGTAAGACATGAGTCAGGATTCAGCATAAAAAAAGTAATAAGAAAATCAGATAGTATACAATATACCAGAAGTTGTTGTTCGATAAGAGACTGACCATAACTTGATGAATATGGTACAGAAGTAGGTGGCTGAACAGTAGAAAACGATCGGGAGTGCATAATCGACCGCACAACATTCTCAAATTCAATACAAGGCACTGATGACGAGGGTCTTGAGGGATTCAAGTCTCGGGAAGGAATTGAAGTGCCTAGATCCTTCTGCATTTGATCAATAATGCTTGGGGAATCGGATACAACAATATGAGATATAAAGTCATCCTTCGAAGGAACCATTTTAGTTTGATCAGCAGTTGCAGAGGGTAAGTCATCCACAGAAGAAGTATGATTAGGGTTAGGACCCTCTAAAGTCTTGTCAACACCAATAAGTTCATCCTCTTTTGGGGTAAGAGAAGACTGGATATAAGTAGTCTTGGCTTTCTCAAGAGCAGAGCCTGCAGCAGTCACTCCGCTTAATTTCCTTTTTGCAATCATTCTAGACGTAGCAATAGTTTATGTCAGAACTCAGATCCCAAAGATTGAGGAGGTGGATCATTTGTAATTAATTCAGCTGGAGGAGCGACTGTTGAAACCAAAAGGCATAAATTACAAAACAACTTAAGGAATAACATGACAGTAAATTACAAACAATACACTTAAGTTTATTGGGTAGATCTAGACAAATTGAGGACAAGGATGAAATTTTTTTTGGGTCACCCAAAGCTAAGAAGCATTTGCTTTTCAAAGTTTGCTAGACGAGAGGAGGTTGTCCAAGATTCTTCCGGCCTTCTGGTATGAGGGAATGTTTCTGGAGGTTGCTAGGAGTCAGCAACGTAAGTCTGTTCCAAAAACGTTTTGAAGCAACAGTCATCAACTTTACGATTCTCTTACCTTCATCATCAAGAACCTTAGGAGCAGGGCCTAATAAGAAAACATTATTCAGCAAAAGAAAACAAGTTAATAGAAATAAGGGCAATGGTCTACTTACAGGGAGAAGAAAAGGTTCCACTAATATTTGGAAAGCATTTGACGTAGAAGAACCATGTTTCCCAATCCTTAAATCTATTTATTCCGTCTGAAACCAACTTTTTTGTCGGATTGGTTCGGAAGATCTGGCTATTCAAATGACTAAGTTTAACAACGCGTACGAAATAGTTAAGAACTTCAGCACTCAGAGAATGAATTCCCGACTCTAGGGCCATGTTCTCCAAAGAGACAAGGTAGGTGTATACATTGGGTGATAGCTAGATAGGAGCAATGCCAAGATGACTTAAGAATCTCAACAATAACTCTGGTAATAGGATGAAACCCCCATGCCAAATATGAATGGCGGTATAAGCAAAGTATCCCTCATGAAGATTTTGAATTGTGTCGTTATCGCCAGGAGGGATAGCTTCAACCCCTGTGATCCCAAAATCATTGAGGATCGCATCTACTTCATCTTGAGAAGTTATGAGGGAGTGCCTTGAAATTGCCTCAACCTTCTTTGGAGAAGATTCTACTTCTGAAACAATATCCTTGTCAGATTTCTTAAAAGTTCTTTTAATACCCATGATCCTACCAGGCGATATAATTTCATTAAAGTTATGATTTATTCAACTGCTAATACCTTATGAAGGTGTCGAAAGCCTATTACGATGGCTCAAGTACCCGTTATAGCACTTGGTACCATGCCTTTGAAAGAGTTAAAGCTAATTAGGGTTGTGTGAATCATTGAGCTTTTGACAGTGTTGAAACCATTATCAACATCCCCTATTTTATGGCATACATTCACCTGGAGTTACCCTTCGACAATGTCGAAACCCACAGATTTTACTCTATTTTATAATAAGTGTAGCTATCCACGTAATATCTATTTGAACATATACATTGTTGAAATTCCATACTCTAATAAAGTCAAAAGACTTGAAACAAAGTGGCATTGACACTAACGAAAAGACATTAAGAGTTTTGACGATGTTTGTGTTGGAAAAGTGATAATAGCAACATTCCTATTAACTATTGTAGGTTTCGAATAAGTCGAAAGGGCTTAATTGTGTTTTGAAAGTGTCAACACTAAATTGGGACAATGCAAACAGATGTGCTTATCTCAGTTTTGGGTTTTCGACTAAGTCGAAAGGTTAATTAATGGTTTCGACGATGATAGAAAGTATGTTTTTCTTAATTTAATTTATAGTAAGGGTCATTAATTTTTAAACTCTTAGTATCCTTCAAGATAAATTAATATTGGGCATAATGGGGTTTGAGTTTGAAACCGCATCCAACAGTGGCAAATAACCCAAAATTGGCCAAATTCACATTCGAACCTGAATTGATGCCATGGATTAGTCAAAATCAACATGAAATTCGAGTCTAGGATCATCTTACGTGATAGATTAACTCAAATCATTTTCAAAATTCAAAACAGTTACCGATTTAAACCCTAGAAATTTGAATTTTAAAAAAAAACTAGTTTCTAATTTGAAATTGTAAATACTCACCTCAAATCTGAAAGTTTCGCTTTTAAATTTTGAAATTGATGGAAATTTGAAGAATATAATTCTTGTTTTAGAAATTTTCAATTACAGATGAAGAGAAAGGAAAAAGAGGGGTGTAATTTATAAGCTGAATGGATGGGAGGATGACCATCCGATCAGATTCATGTACACGTTTGAGATCAGCTCAGGAATACTAGTAGGCGGGAAAAGTCTTGCGCTGAGGCAATGGAAGGTGCCATATCAAAACAGTTGACTTGAAAAGCCAAGAGCATCCCTTCACCGGAGGGGCAAATGTTATTACCAAAAATCACTTTGACCCTGTCGAAGCCCAAAAGATTACGAAGGAGAGTTTCCTGAAGAACGATAGTGATAGCCAAGCCTTTCGAAAGAGTCGAAGGGATGCTTCTGTAGGTATTAAATGAATTATGGGCTTTCAAAGGGGTCGAAAGGGGTTAAGGCCACCCTTCTGCTTCAGTTGATACCTTCCACAAAAGATGAAAGTAGGGGCTTCCTTTGACATTACCCCTTTCGTATATATAAAACCTTTCGAAATGATTAGTTCTGCCACTGTCTACCTTCAACAGGAGAAGATTCTACCAAAACTTCCCTTTTGAAAGCATGGATTAGCAAAAACTAGCCTTTTGAATCGTTTGAACCCTTCCACGAGTATTAGGGAGATTTTACATATGTCAGTATTGCTTCTGCAAGCGTCAAAAGATGGACTTCCGCATTAATCAAGGGATTGCCTTTGAAAGTCGCCTTCCGTAACCAAGTAAATACGATTCGAAGTAGTTGACCCTTTCGTGGGGGTCGCATCATCATTTACCATTTCATCCTCAATGAATGCTTCCGCAACCATCAGAATAAAAGCTTTCGAAAGCATCATCACCTTACACAAGTATTGTTTGTATGCCTTCCGCACATGTTGGGACACCCTTTCGAGCTTATCCAAGACATCTACAGCAAAATAAGTATAGCTTGTATACCTTTTGATGGAGTCCGAGGCTTCCTGATCTTATGCAAAAGCAACGTTAGAAAGGCACTTTGGAATCAACAACGTCGGAAGGTCATAAAGGTATCCTTTTGACTAAATCTAAAGGACGGATTCGAAAGGGTCCAATATGCGCCTATAAAAAAGACCCTAGGGGTTCTGTTTGAGCGATCCGAATTCATTGCTTCCATGCTTGTACTTTTCTTGAGTTTGTAAACTCTAGTTTCTAAATCAAATTAGGAATTTCGCTTCATTGTAATACCTAAGCCCTTGTATTCATAAAAATTATCAATAAAGTAAATACATGGCACTTTCGAATGCATGGAGTCTGATTTGGTTATATATGATTTCATTTATGGAACATGCACATCTATACCTTTTGAAGGGGTTTCTTTCGAAGGAATAAGATCCTTTCGACTTAGTTAATACCTTTTGTTCCCACTAGGTTACGACCTTAGATCACTACAACTAATTCGAAAGGGGTTTCGAAGGGGTCAGTCACTTTCTAACCTTGCTTTGGGGTATTATCAAGATTTCATTTTAACACTAGTAATTGTGGGAACATTGAAACGAACACCTTATGAATTAAGTTTCACAATTTGACTATAAGGCGTTCGATGATGAAGTTGGGTTAAAATTCAGTTTTAATAAAAATTGTTCAGTTTAATCTAAATAAAGATATACATTTGTGAAGTGAAATTTTATAAGTATGGTTTTAAAATGAAAATATTTAAAATTGAGAATTTGGGAACTTAAATCTGGGTATTTTGAAAATTGTTTTCAAAGTTTTAGGAAAAATAATAATAGTATTATTTAAAAGTATTTGTGTATAGAAATGTTTCTAAAAGGATTTTAAAAGAGATAGAAAACACTGAACTCACTTCTGTCATTGGAAAATAATTCTGGCGATGACTACAGCATCTTTGGCATTTATTTTCGAGTTTCTAAGTGGGGGAAGCTACCATAGTAATTTGCTATAGAGTTGTTTTGATAAAACATTTTTTTTTAAATTCCAAAGGTATGATTTGATATACAAAAGGTTATAAATATATATTATTTTAAAATGTTTTGAAATAAAAACCCGGTGTTTAGTTCTTAAGTTTTCTATTAAATTATTTTATGGATGCATGTATCCTATCCATTAGGATAGTTTGGTTTGTGCATCTCATTTTGATATGTTGTTTGGTAGTTTTCACTTGTTGAAATGAAATGGAACTTTGGGTAGTCGAAAACTTCCGAATTAGTTGAGAACTTGACGTTAATTGTTTGTGAAAATATAAAAGTAGAGTTTTCTAACTCTATAGTGGAAAGATTGTAAGCTAAGACAAGCTTTAAATTTGTTGAACATCCTAGTTAAGTAAGAATAAATCAGATAGTAGTATATACTCTCATAGTGTAGTAGGATATTATACAAGTTTTAAACTTAAGCAATGTTTTATGAAATGTTTTCATAAATAATTTTGGATGTAAAAAGAAATTGGTATAAGTAAGAACCAGCAAGAATAAGTACGTAATTTGTACGTAGATCATTTCTTCGCACGATTCTTGATCCAAGATTTGAATACATGACTTTGAGGTGATTTACACCGACCTGAATAAGGATTTATCACTCGATTCTTGACGGCGAACACTTGGTGAGGGTTCTTGGTTTGTTACTAATGTTTTCTATCATAGTATATGGCTGTGTAAGGATAACAGAGGTTTCTAATCAAGAAGCCTTATCAGAGTCCGCACTAGGAAAGTCGGGTGAGCGATACTAGTCCGGAAGAGAAGTTTATTTATTCAAGTAAGTGATCGAGTCAGATATTACATACAGATGATCTATATACATCGTACGGGCTTATCGAAAATGTTGTATTTATCTAGGCTTATTTCTATCTTGGTTTGTTAGTATTAAAATATCGAGCATGAAATTCTTTTAAGAGGGAAGAACTTAACGACCCGAAATTTTTAACATTTCAAATGGGAATATTTAATTTATTTAAATATTCAAATTTGATTCGAATGTAATAAATAATAAAAAAAATCAGTTTTTATTAAAACAACTTGATTTTTAATGACATATTTTTAAATGAATTTATATGATTTTCATATAATTTTTAATTTGGAAAATATTTAAATTATTGTTTGACGTGTTTTACGAAAAACGTTGGTATTTTTGAAATTTCACAGAATAAGATAGCCTGTGTGGTTTATTGTTGTTTTAGGATCGTGTCGCATTTTTGTGCACGATCATACTTTTATTTATGTTGTTTATGGTTCGTACGTGAATAGGATATT
Source organism: Allium fistulosum (assembly GCA_030737815.1). Classification (NCBI taxonomy): domain Eukaryota; kingdom Viridiplantae; phylum Streptophyta; class Magnoliopsida; order Asparagales; family Amaryllidaceae; genus Allium; species Allium fistulosum. The sequence continues at coordinate 684,154,778 of CM060905.1, read as the reverse complement.
GTGTAGCGCGTACCTATAATAAATCAAGTAACTAATAAAGCTTTTACAATAAGCCACAATTTTGATTTGATTTTGATGAGATGGGTGTCTTGAATTTTAGGGTTTTGCTTAAGTTTGTAGTAATGTAATGGTTTTTGTATAAGTGTGCATATCAACTCAACTCTTCACTTCATTTCACTGCTTCTCTCATTCTCTTCTCTCTTCTACCATTTTCTATTTCCTGTAAAAGAAATATAACTTCATCTCTTCATTTAAAAATTAATATCTCTCAAACCATCGACTTTTAGCCAAAACTTCCAACATGAAAGTTGTGTGTTATAGTCTTCGGTATTTTCTAAAAATTGTTGCTCATCGTTTCATTGAGTATGGTGGCAAGGATCGTCTGATAACAGTGGTTATCGAATTATGATGGTTTTTCGACGATTACGGAATGGAGGTCAAAGGGTATGGTTGTGTTCGTATCGTTCAACCATGATTTTTGGTGTTGATCATAGGATTTTTAGTGGCCGGAGATGGTCATGGTTGGAGAATGAACGTTTTCCATTCGTTTAACTTTTTCGATGATTTAGTGGTCAACGGGAGCTACGGCGAGTGTTGGAAGGAAGCTTGAGGCATGGCGGAGGCATTGGGACTGGTCAGAGATGGTGCGACGGTCGGTGGTGGTGAGGCAAGCTCGTGTTAGGCTTTGATGGTCGCCTGATTTTGGGGTTCAACTTTTAGATGTTGGCTGTAATGTGATGCATCGAGTTCAATAAGGTGCTGGTAGGGGGTTGTAACATCCCTAATTTTTGATAACATTATTCAGGAGATTTAATTAGATAAATTAAATAGAATAATGTAAATAATTAGAGTGATAAAGGGATTAAGATTTGAATAAATAATTAAAGGTCATGCTTAATTATTTAAATGGGCTTAAGAATGGCTTATAGGCTAATTAATTTACACAAGGGCATATTGAGAAATAGCCGCACCTTATTACCATGACCCTTATATATTCTCGTTCCTTATACCATTCACGTTCATTTCTCATTTTCACAAAACACAAAAACGTAAACAAAAGGGAAGAATAGCGACCATTGCTAAGGAAGAAAAGAGGAGAAAATTAAATCAAAGCTAGGGATTTAAGCAAGGGGATTAATCTCAATCAAATCTCAAATTTCTTATCTTAATCAAGGTGAATAATAATCTATATCATCTCTATTTTGTGTTTATGATCATTTGTTTTCAGATTTAATATTAAATCCATTTTAATGATGATTTGGATGATGATATGCTAGGATCATAACATGTTTGATTTAAACAAGATTGTTTAAATATGATTTTAGGCGGTTTTAAGGGTAAAACCGATTAAAGTTAATTTCAAATAACATGAGAAAATTTTATGTCATGTAAAACATGATTATGGAGTTGGGTTTTAATTTTCATAATTTTCCTAGTTATGGATAATTTATTATGTTTTCAAAGGAAAATATGGTTAATTGGGTTTAAAAATTTATTTTGGAAAATATATATAGAATTTGGGTTTGAAATTTAGATATGTTAGATAACATATTAAAAGTGATTTTTTATGATTTTTGGGGATTTTTCCTAAGTGATTTACTATAAGAATTAAATTATTTTGAAAGAAGGACCTAAATGATTTAATTGATTTGCTTAATGGAAGGGCTTATTTGTAAATTAATCTTGATTTAGATCTGAAATTATGCGGTAGTTATTTTTGTAAAGAATTTGAAAAGTTGAGGCAACCAATCACATGTTTACAAGTAGGCAAGTTAGTTAGAAAGTATTCGCTTTAATTGACATTAATAAGCTTTTACCCAGAAAAATGGGTTCTGCCTCTAATAGAAGTACATTTCGACTCATAGCTTCCGCCTTCAATCAAGTCGAAACCCCGCAAAGCCGAAACTAATACACAAGGTATTAATGTTGGTACGTAGTGGACTAGAGAAAGGCGGAAGGTATGGTGTCGAAACATAGCTTCCGATGGGGATGAAACCTTTGCTTTACTTTTAAATGTTAAGCATCTACCTTTGTTTTACTAAAGCTTTTGAAGGAGTCGAAACATATGCCATCGAAAGAAATAGCTTTCGAAGAAGATTGTTGTCTTTCATTTTTAAGTATGAGCTTTCGAATGTGTCCCTTGTTTATAAAACAATGCTTTCGAAAATGGTGGTTCCGATGTAGTCGAAATCCTTCGGTTGTTCATTTTCCTTTCAAGTGCACTGAAGTCATTAATGCTTTCAAACGGTAGCCTTTATTTTAAAATTATACTAAGCCACTTTCTAAATGCTTTCGAAAGGGTTCAAGAGGCAATGGTTTCGAAAGGGGGTTTCGATGTTAACCTTCAATGTTTTTCTTAAATGTTTTGAAGCTTTCGAAAGGATGGTGCCGACGCCATCAAACTTTCCCCAAACAATTTTATATGAAGATTAAAGGTTTTGAAAGGGATACTTTCATATATATTTACTTTGACCCAAAAGATGTTTTTAAGTAAACCAAATGGTTTCGAAAGGGGTACTTTCATTGGTTTCGAAGCTATGTTTCTAAGGATTATTAAGTAGTGTTTGGCACTTTCGAAAGGTACTTTTTGGTTTCGAAAGAAATGATTTAAAGAGCTTCGGAAGGAATATATTTAGTGTTTTGAAAGAAGTTTCCAATGCTTTCGAAGGAGGTTATCCAGGGGTTTCGAAAGTAATGTTTTAAGGTTTCGAAAGCCTTAGTTTTCAAAACAAATAACCCAATCTCATTTTAAAGGAAAAACCATGGCATAATAAAGAATTTTGAAATCGGTTTTTGAAGAATGTTTCCTTTATCAACGAGTTAAAGAGATTAAGTATTATATAAAATGATTTCAAGGATATTAAACCACATGTGTTGGTATTATTATGATATTATGTTTACTTCTTCATATATATATATATATATATATATATATTCACATTGTAATAGACCCATAACTGTATTTTTGGGGGAAAGGGCAGAATAACTAGCTAGGTTTACCCAGTAGTGAATATAACTTGAATTAACTCCTGAATGAGTAGAATTGCATTCAGGAGGTCAGATAGACTAGAATGTAGGATGCGTAAATATTGAGGTTGTCAAATAGACATGTTCATAATAAACCCATGAAAACTATGTTTAGAAAAAGTTATTGGGAGGGGCCAATAGGTTCATAGTAAACCTATGAAAACTATGATTAGAAAGAGTAATTGGTAGGGGCCAATAGGTTTGTAGCAAACCCATGAAAACTATATCTGGATTAAGTTATTGATAGATGTCAATAGGTTTCTAGTCAACCCATAAAAACTAGGATAAGTGGGAAGTTATTGGAGTTACAAATAGGTTCAGGGAGAACCCATGAAATAATAAAATTATTGGTAGGGGTCAATAGGTTCTTAGTGATCCCATGAAAACTATGAAATCAAACTGGGAGTCCCTAAACATTAAACAGGTTGTTAGTCAGCCCATGAAAACTATTAGGTTAATAGTGACCCTAGAAACTATAACTGAGACAGATAGTCAAAAATAAATGGGGATGGGTAATCCATAATTGATTTACTTGTTTGCATATCATCATATTAGTTTGAAATGTTATGTTTTAACCATTGTGGATGTCGGAGCATGGTATATGGTTTTATAAAGTTTTAGGATACTAGTGAGGGGAAAACGCATTCTAAGCGGCATGGTCTCACTAGGTATCTAAATGGTTTGAAATGGTAGATTGTTATTCATACCATGCTTTATTTCTAACTCGAAGTTTATGTTTCCCCCTTAAATTCTCGGGTACTCAATTGATTTTGAGTAGTTTGAGAGTTGAGGTTTTCAAGTACCTCTTTAGACGAATAAGCTTCCGGAGATGTGCAGGAGGCATGATAGGTACTTTGAGTTCTCTTTTATTTTGATTCCGCTATGTTTTGTTGTAAAGGAAAAGTTGTTTAATTGCCTAGTTATATACTTTGATCATCCAAGGGGGCATCTTCATATGTCGCTCTTAGCGTATGTTGTAATAATTATATTTTCTCTGAACATGGTTCTCGTATTGGGATTATGTAATTAATTTGAAATGATTTGAAATGGAACGTGAAAGTTGTTTTATGATTTTGAAATTTTTACATATCCATGTGTTTCTGTTATATTAGTGTATCTAACATTACCGTATTTGGTCGTTGAGGATTAATAACAATGGATGGGTGCGGCATCTGTAACCGTTAATTTTGGGCCTCCAAGTAGGGAATGTTAAAAGTTGGTATCAGAGCATAGGTTTATGAAACTTAAAAGAAATTTAAACCTAAAAGATTTCAAAATATAATCCAATGAATCAGATATTAAGATCGGGGTTTGGGATAATGCTATAGTAACGTACTTGTATGGTCTAAGAGAGTGGGGAATACATACTTATATATATAAGTACGTATTCTCCTCTCTCTTAGACCGTTATTCTGTATCTTACTAAGGCTCATATGCAGATTTACGTGAAAGAATATATGGAGGCAGGAAACGGAAGAGGAAATCTCGGTGAAGGAAGCACCACAACCAATGGAAATGCTCGACCCACTAGGAGGAACCCGGGTCGACAAGCTAATGCTAACCAAAATGCCGACGCCAATGTGGGTGCTGGAAATCCACCAGTGGATATGGGGGCGATGTATCAGTTGTTCGTCAATATGATGCAAGCTGGAGCAGCTGCTGGAGTTGCTGAGAATATTGGAGGAGCTAATCCTATGGCTCTAGTTGGGAATAATTATGCTAAGCTGAGCAGGGATTACACCAGTCTTGGTGGGAAACCATTTATGGGAACGGAGAATGCTATAGAAGTTGAGAATTGGCTATTGCATTGTGAAAGAATCTTTGCTGATTTAGGTTTGGATGATGCGCAGAAGAGGAGGCTAACCTCTAGGCAGTTGCAAGGGGTAGCATTTTATTGGTGGAATAGTGTTACTGCCGGGGTTCCAGAGGAGGAGTTGACTTGGCCAGATTTTAGAGGGAGATTTGAATAGAGGCTTTTATCTAAAGTTGCTAACTCGGCATTGCTGAGAAAGTTTATGGATTTGGTGCAGGGAGAAATGTCAGTAATCAAGTATGCTTCTAAATTTGATGAGTTATCCCGATATGGACATGCTACTATAGACATTGACATCATAAGAAATGAGTGGTTCATTCGGGGATTGAGACCTGAGCTTGCTAGGGCGACCCTGAAACATATTTGTAATCCTTGTAGTGTGGTTGTGGAGATGACAATCCACCATAAAGAGATGCTTGCTGTTTGTGCTAGAGAGAAGCCAGTTGAAACCCAGGGTTCTTAGGGAAAAAAGAGGAAGTTCTTTAAGAAGAAGGGAGCCTAGAAGGGAGAGGCAGCCAAGAAGGCAAAGGCTGATTTAGTTTGCTTCAAGTGTGACAAGAAAGGTCATTATACTCATGGGTGCCGGTCAGGCAAGGGGAAGAAAGCTGTAGAATATAAGAATGTCAAGTGCTTCAACCGTGACTAGGTTAGGCAATATAAGAATCAGTGCCCAGAACTAGTTAGGGCGGACAAGGGAAAGGTTTTTGCTGTTGGACCATCATCTGCTGGGCCAACTGCAGCTGAAAGGGAAGACTGTGATGGAAGGTATGTTTTTGATTAAGAATATACCATCTAGGATACTATTTGATTCCGGTGTATCACATTCATTTATATCCCAGTGTTTGGTTGATAGGTTAAGCTTAGAACCCATATACCTTGTTACTTACTTAAGGGTTGTAAATCCAATAGGGGGTATGCAACTCTAGGGATGAGATATGACCAGTAAGAACTAGAATTGTTAGGTCATAAGTTTGCATGTAGTCTGTATGTTTTCGATTTTGTAGATTTCGGAATCATTTTGGGTACAGATTGGTTGAGTAAGTATGAGGCTAGGATATTTTGCCAGGATGGGGAGAAATCACTAAGACACCCTGATAGTCATAACCGAATCATATTCTCGATGGAGAATTCTGACCAGAGTAGTTGTGCTTTGTTAAGTCCAATGGAAGTGGGAGAAGAGTTAAGTCAGGTTCGAGTAGCAAGAGAGTTTGCAGATGTCTTTGAGCCAGTTACAGGACTACCACCGAAATGAGCTGTTGAGTTTCAGATAGTTCTTATGCCAGGAGCTGAACCTATAAGTAGACCACCTAACAGGATGACATCGATTGAGATGAAGGAATTGAAGGTGCAGCTAGTGGATCTTGAAGGGAGAAATTTTATTAGACCAAGCAGTTCACCTTGGTGAACGACCGCGGTGTTCGTGAAGAAACCAGATGGGTCGTTGTGGATGTGCATCAACTATCGTAAGTTGAACGAGAGGACGATTAAGAATAAGTATCCTTTGCCATGAATAGACGATATGTTCGATCATCTGAGTGGAGCCACGGTGTTTTCCCAGTTGGACTTGGCGATAGGTTTCCATCAGTTAAGAGTGGCAGAGGATAGTATTCAATTGATAGCATTTTGGACTAGGTATGGTTCGTACTAGTGGTTAGTAATGCCATTCGGATTAACGAATGCACCTGCTTTCTTCGTAGACTTGATGAACTGAGTCTTCTGAGAATATTTGGATAGGTTCATGTTGGTGTTTATAGACGGCATTTTGGTATACTCCAAAGATGAAAGAGATCATGAGGATCATCTTAGAGTAGTGCTTGAGACGCTAAGGCAGCATCAGCTAAAAGCAAAGTTTTCCAAGTTTCATTTTTGGAAGAAAGAGGTTAAGTTTCTTGGTTACGTAGTTTCAGAGAAAGGGTTGTTAGTCGATCAAGATAAGATCAAAGCTAATAATAATTGGAAGAGACCAGAGACGGTGACTGAGTTTAGAAGTTTTCTTGGACTTACTAGCTATTACCGGAGATTTATCAAGGATTTCTCGCGGATAGCAGCACCTTTGACTAAGTTAACTAGGAAGGATGTGAAGTATGTCTGGTCCGACAAATGTGAGGAAGCATTCCTTAAGTCAAAGCATTTGTTGAACAATGCACCAGTGTTAGTAGTTCCAAATGGAAACCAAGGGTTGGTGGTGTATACTGATGCATGTGGGACTGGATTAGGAGCAGTGTTGATGCAAAAGGGTAAAGTGATTGCCTACGCTCCACCACAGCTTAGACCGCATGAAGTGAGATATCCTACTCATGATTTGGAGTTGGTTGCGGTGATCTTCTCTTTGAAAATTTGGAGGCATTATTGAAAGTACGCAGAGATCGTGTAATATGGATATATGATAATACAGAGTATAGTGATGATAATAATACGGTAAATAGTGCAGAATATAAAACCAGTATAGTAAAAATGACACCGGAGATTTTTATACTGGTTCGGAGCACCGTCCTACGTCCAGTCCCAGACTTCTTCTGGAATTTCACTAATAACCCTCACTTAACCCGGAGGAACAGGTATATACAACCCTTGAGCAGCCGAACAAGGACCTGAGCAGCAGAACAGGATTTCGCCTCAGCAGCCGAAGAGGACTTCACACGCCTGAGCAGTAGAACATGACTTCAACAAATACAAAAATAGTTTTGACTTTGTGTGTTCTTAATAACACGAATTTGTCACTTGTAGTACACCCTTCCTATAATCTTTTCCTCAAGTATGATGTGTGTAGTTGTGTGTATATGAAGATTAGGAAGTTTCAAATTGCTTGAAGAATATGGAAATGAATACGTAAGCAATGAATATATGAATTCAAGAGAGTAGTTAATTCAGAAAATACGATTCAAGTATAATCAAGTAAGTGAAGTTAGTCAAGTGATTTGATCTTGAAATTCATGCATATATATAGTAGTTAAGGAGTTGCAACTGCTAGTGAAGAGTTCTCTGCGAATAGCAATGGTTGCAACCCTTGGAGAGGAAAAAGGCTATTCAAAAGAGGAAGTGACTTTTCACAAAAAAATGACTGTTGCAGAATTCAGTCGACTGAATAGTCTGAGTCAGTCGACTGATTACAGAGTGTAAACAGGTTCAGATTCAGTCGACCGACTCATATTATTCAGTCGACTGAATTTAAAAACATAAATGTATATGTTAAACTGCACAGATTCAGTCGACTGACTCAGGTTATTCAGTCGACTGAATTCTGTTGTTAAGCAAAAACTATAGTAGCTCATTTGGTTAGAGTACTTGCCTTCCAAACTAGTGACCAGGGTTCGAGCCTCACTCCATGCATTTTTTGAAAACTTGATTTTGATTAAAATATGCATGCAAGTTTATGTGAATGATGATTCTTGAGGAAAGATTTTAACAAAGCACTAAACTAGACTTTATATACTCATTTGATGACTCTTGTTAACTATACAAACCATATATTGAGCCGATGAGTCTGGATGTTATCGTAGTCGTAGATTCGTGAATTTTTGTTTCATGTCAGCAATCAAAACCTATGATCCAACATTCTCCCCCTTGATGATGACAACTCCATTTGCTACGGATGAATCTTCGACAAGCTTTGTTGACTTATAGATTTCTCCCCCTGAATCTATGCTATATATTTTTGTAAATAATTAATCTTTTCTCCCCCTTAATATGTGCTTGCATCGTTTATTCCTGCAAACAGTGTTAGAGAAATATCTTTCTCCCCCTTTGTCATCGACAAAAAGGAGATTTTATATGATGACATAAATTATATTCCATATAAGTATTTAACATAGAACAATATAAAATAACTACTACTTATAATGTAAGGTATCAGAAAAAAAATCAACATTTAAAGCATGCGATACCCAAGGTTCTTATAATTTCCTAATTTTTAGGAAACCATACCCATTTGGGTGTGGTTGAACCTGTATAAATATAATTTTCATTATTAACTACCATATCAAAATAATCATCAATGTATTTTTCTCTATTTTTCCAATTAACAGGAGCCCAAACACTTAGATAATTTTTATTCATATTTCCCGTCAATGATTTTGTACTTCTAGAGAAATTATAAACATTATTGGTCATAGCAGTATTTGAATTTCTATTAAAATTGGATTTAGACTTTACTCGAAATTTAGTACTAGCACTAATATTTTTACTATACATGAAAGCATATCTAGTGCTATTTCTACGATCAGTTATATTATATCCTATACCACTTTTATCATTGTGAGCTTTTGAATTCTTAACATAACCTAATCCCTTCTTATTTGAAGCAGGTTGAGAATTTTCAATAATCCTGGATAAATTTTCTCTCCCTTTATTAAAATTGGAAATATTTTTAGTAATGTCATCAAGCTTAATTTTGAGACTAGTGTTATCTAACTCAATAATTTTAATTTTTGTTTTTAACTCATGATTCTCAGAAGCTAGAGCGTTATTCTTTTCTTTTTGAGCTTCTATTTCTTGACTTAATAGAGCGAGTTGAGAATTTTATGAATCTTGAATTTTCTCAAGTTCTTCTTCTAAAATTTTCTTCTCGTCTTTAAGCATATCTCTTTCGAATTCCGCTTTCTTCTGATTTTCTAGAGCTTCCTTATATTTTCTTTTGAGACTTTTTAAAGTGTCTAGAAGTTCTGAATTTATTTCTATCATATCGTCAAAAGTTAGATCACTAACCTCGTTATCTTTTGCCATGAAGCATTTGTTTGTTTGCTCCTTTGATTTTTCTTTATTGCTTTTCCTCTTCTTATTTCCTTGACTAGATCTCTTTGTATCCATTTATTCTAGGATATTGTTACGATCTCTAGAATACCAGGCTCTGATACCAATTGAAAGTGCGCAGAGATCGTGTAATATGGATATATGATAATACAGAGTATAGTGATGATAATAATACGGTAAATAGCGCAGAATATAAAACCAGTATAGTAAAAATGACACCGGAGATTTTTATACTGGTTCGGAGCACCGTCCTACGTCCAGTCTCAGACTTCTTCTGGAATTTCACTAATAACCCTCACTTAACCCGGAGGAACAGGTATATACAACCCTTGAGCAGCCGAACAAGGACCTGAGCAGCAGAACAGGATTTCGCCTCAGCAGCCGAAGAGGACTTCACACGCCTGAGCAGTAGAACATGACTTCAACAAATACAAAAATAGTTTTGACTTTGTGTGTTCTTAATAACACGAATTTGTCACTTGTAGTACACCCTTCCTATAATCTTTTCCTCAAGTATGATGTGTGTAGTTGTGTGTATATGAAGATTAGGAAGTTTCAAATTGCTTGAAGAATATGGAAATGAATACGTAAGCAATGAATGTATGAATTCAAGAGAGTAGTTAATTCAGAAAATATGATTCAAGTATAATCAAGTAAGTGAAGTTAGTCAAGTGATTTGATCTTGAAATTCATGCATATATATAGTAGTTAAGGAGTTGCAACTACTGGTGAAGAGTTCTCTGCGAATAGCAATGGTTGCAACCCTTGGGGAGGAAGAAGGCTATTCAAAAGAGGAAGTGACTTTTCACAAAAAAATGACTGTTGCAGAATTCAATCGACTGAATACTCTGAGTCAGTCGACTGATTACAGAGTGTAAACTCTCAGGTTCAGATTCAGTCGACTGACTCAGATTATTCAGTCGACGAATTTAAAAACATAAATGTATATGTTAAACTGCACAGATTCAGTCCACTGACTTAGGTTATTCAGTCGACTGAATTCTGTTGTTAAGCAAAAACTATAGTAGCTCATTTGGTTAGAGTACTTGCCTTCCAAACTAGTGACCAGGGTTCGAGCCTCGCTCCATGCATTTTTTGAAAACTTGTTTTTGATTAAAATATGCATGTAAGTTTATGTGAATGATGATTCTTGAGGAAAGATTTTAACAAAGCACTAAACTAGACTTTATATACTCATTTGATGACTCTTGTTAACTATACAAACCATATATTGAGCCGATGAGTTTGGATGTTATCATAGTCGTAGATTCGTGAATTTTTGTTTCATGTCAGTAATCAAAACCTATGATCCAACAATTATCTCTTAGGGGAGAGATTTGAGCTATACACAGATCATAAGTCATTAAGGTACTTTTTCTCTCGGAAGGAGCTGAATATGAGACATCAAAGGTGGCTAGAGTTTTTGACTGCTTACGATTTTGGTATAGAGTATACCCTAGGGAAAGGTAATAAGGTAGCAGATGCTCTTAGCAGAAGACATCAGAATGTGGTGTTAGTTATGTTGGCAGAGTGAAAGGATTTAGAAACTTTGACTACTTGTAGTGTGCAGTTAAGGTCGACTGCTAGTTCTAGTCAGAATACTGCCATGTTGTCCTTTTTAAAAGTTCGACCAATATTGATCGAGATGATTGCTTCTAAGCAGAAAGAGGATCCATTATTAGCCGAGAAGATTAGAAGGCTTGAGGTTGGAACCGAGATCGATGATCTGAAAGATTTCAGTCTTGACCGGTGGGAATGGTTGAGAAATAAGGGACGGTTTTGTGTTCCAAATGTTAAGGACTTGAGGAAAGAAGTTCTTGGAGAATGTCATCATTCCAAGTTTACGATTCATCCTGGAGAGACCAAGATGAATCAAGGTATGAAGAGGAGCTTCTATTGGGAAGGTATGAAGAGGGATGTTGGCCTGTGGGTTAGGCAATGTGCAAACTGTCAACAAGTGAAAGCCGAACATCAGAAGCCGAGGGGTTGCTTCAGCCTTTAGAGATTCCAGTTTGGAAATGGGATTCGATATCCATGGATTTTATAGGCGGGTTACCAAGGTCAAAGAGAGGAAATGAAAGTATATGGGTCATAGTGGACAGGTTGACCAAGAGTGCTCATTTCATTCCAGTAAAGTCAACCAGGACGGCACCTGTTTTAGCTAAGTTGTTCATAAAGAATATAGTTAGACTGCATGGAGTTCCTAGTAGTATAGTCAGCGACAAAGATGCTTTGTTCAATAGTGAATTTTGGAAGAGTCTACAGGAAGTGTTAGCTACCAAGCTTAATATGAGTACTGCATATCACCCCGAGATAGATGAGCAGACAGAGAGAGTCAATAATATACTCGAGGATTTATTGAGAGCATGTGTGTTAGACTTTTGTGGATCTTGGGAAGATCACCTACGTATGGTTGAGTTTTCCTATAATAATAGTTATCAGACTAGTATAGGAATGACACCTTTTAAAGCTTTGTATGGAAGGCCATGCAAATCGCCAGCATGCTGGTTGGAGACTGGAGACAGACTAGTCTTAGGTCCAGATTTGGTTAGAAAGGTGTCATAGATGATTGAGTCGATCTGAGAAAGGATGAAGGAAGCTCAGTCCAGACAGAAGAGTTACGCAGATAAGAGGCGTAAAGACCTAGAATTCTTAGTTGCAGATAAGGTTTTCATTAAGGTATCACCTATGAAGAGTGTGGTGCAATTTGGAAAGTCAGGGTAACTAGCACCGAGATATGTTGGTCCATTCCAGATTATAGAGAGGATTGGAAAGCTTGCATACCGAGTAGAGTTGCCGAACAGTATGGCAGGTGTCCATAATGTATTTCATGTGTCTCATCTTCGCAAGTATATGCATGATCCAAAGACTATTATTTCTCCGACAGGGTTGGAAAATTTGATAGTAGAGCCTAATTTGGCTTTTGTTAGAAAACCAGTTCGGGTTATAGCGAGAGATGAGAAAAGATTGAGGAACAAGACAGTCAAGTTGGTGAAAGTTCAGTGGAGCGACAATGAGAAGGACTGTACTTGGGAGACAAAAGACAGGATTAGAGATACTTATCATGATATGCTTTGAGGGTATGTCTATATTAGCTTTATATAGATAGTTACTAGTCAGGTAGGCTAGTATGGTTGTTAGGAGTTGTTATAGATGATTGCTATGTTTAGTATTTTGTCCTTACTGAATTTCGAGGACGAAATTATTTAAGGAGGGGAGCCTGTAACACCCCTAATTTTTGACAACATTATTCAGGAGATTTAATTAGATAAACTAAATAGAATAATGTAAATAATTAGAGTGATAAGGGGATTGAGATTTGAATAAATAATTAAAGATTATGCTTAATTATTTAAATGGGCTTAAGAATGGCTTATAGGCTAATTAATTTACACAAGGGCATATTGGGAAATAGCCTCACCTTATTACCATAACCCTTATATATTCTCATTCCTTATACCATTCACGTTCATTTCTCATTTTCACAAAACACAAAAACGTAAACAAAAGGGAAGAATAGCGACCATTGCTAAGGAAGAAAAGAGGAGAAAATTAAATCAAAGCTAGGGATTTAAGCAAGGGGATTAATCTCAATCAAATCTCAAATTTCTTATCTTAATCAAGGTGAATAATAATCTATATCATCTCTATTTTTTGTTTATGATCATTTGTTTTCAGGTTTAAGATTAAATCCATTTTAATGATGATATGCTAGGATCATAACACGTTTGATTTAAACAAGATTGTTTAAATATGATTTTAGGCAGTTTTAAGGGTAAAACAGATTAAAGTTAATTTCAAATGCCATGAGAAAAGTTCATGTCATGTAAAACATGATTTTGGAGTTGGGTTTTAATTTTCATAATTTTCCAAGTTAAGGATAATTTATTATGAATTTTTAAAGGAAAATATGGTTAATTAGGTTTAGAAATTCATTTCAAAATTATATAAAGAATTTGGGTCTGAAATTTAGATATGTTAGATAACATGTTAAAAGTGAATTTTCGTGATTTTTGGGGATTTTTCCTAAGTGATTTACTATGAGAACTAAATTTTTTGAAAGGAGGACCTAAATGATTTAATTGATTTGCTTAATGAAAGGGCTTATTTGTAAATTAATCTTGATTTAGATCTAAAATTATGTGACAGTTATTTTTGTAAAGAGTTTGAAAAGTTGAGGCAACCAATCACATGTTTACAAGTAGGCTGGTTAGTTAGAAAGTATTTGCTTAATTGGCAATAATTAGCTTTTACCCAGAAAAGTAGGTTCCGCCTCTATTAGAAGTACCTTTCGACTCATAGCTTCCGCCTTCAATCAAATCGAAACCCCACAAAGCTAAAACCAATACACAAGGTATCAACATTGATACGTAGTTGATTGGAGAAAGGCGGAAGGCATGGTGTCCAAACATAGCTTCCGATAGGAATGAAACCTTTGTTTTACTTTTAAATGTTAAGCCTCTACCTTTGTTTTACTAAAGCTTTTGAAGGAGTCGAAACATATGCCATCGAAAGAAATAGCTTTCGAAGAAGGTTGCCCTCTTTCATTTTTAAGTATGAGCTTTCGAACGAGTCCCTTGTTTATAAAACAATGCTTTCGAAAATGGTGATTCTGACCTAGTCGAAACCCTACTGTCGTTCTTTGCCTTTCAAGTGTATTGAAGTCATCAATGCTTTCGAAGGGTAGCCTTTGTTTTAAACTTATACTAAGCCACTTCCTAAATGCTTTCGAAAGGATTCAAGAGTTTCGAAGGCAATGGTTTCGAAAGGGGGTTTCGATGCTAACCTTCAATGTTTTACTTAAATGTTTTGAAGCTTTCGAAAGGATGGTGCCGACGCCATCAAACTTTCCCCAAACAATTTTATATGAAGATTAAAGGTTTCGAAAGGGATGCTTTCATATATATTCACTTTGACCCAGAAGATGTTTTATGTAAACCCAATGGTTTCGAAAGGGGTACTTTCATTAGTTTCGAAGCTATGTTTTTAAGGATTATTAAGTAATGTTTTGGCACTTTCGGAAGGTACATTTTGGTTTTGAAGTTTATTAAGATGTCTGACTCAAAGTTTATGTTTTCCCCTTAAATTATCGGGTACTCAATTGATTTTCAGTAGTTTGAGAGTTGAGGATTTCAAGTACCTCTTTGGACGAATAAGCTTTCGGAGACGTGCAGGAGGCATGATAGCTACTTAGAGTTCTTTTTTATTTTGATTCTGCTATGTTTTGTTGTAATGGCAAAGTTGTTTAATTGCCTAGTTATATACTCTCATCATCCAAGAGGGCATTTTCATATGTTGCTCCTCGCATATGTTGTAATAATTATATTTTCTCTTAACGTGGTTCTCGTATTGGGATTATGTAATGAATTTGAAATGTTTTGAAATGGAATGTGAAAGTTGTTTTGTGATTTTAATTTTTTTACATATCCATGTGTTTCTGTTGTATCAGTGTATCTAACATTACCGTATTTGGTTGCCGAGGATTAATAACTGTGGATGACTACAGCATCCGTAGCCATTAGTTTTGGGCCTCCAAGTTGGGGATGTTACAGAGGTGCTTGGGATGGAGGCGAGTCGAACGGTGTAGGTGGCGAAGGTTGGTTTTGATCGAGGTGGCGGCAGTCTTCGATTTGTCGTAGCAGTTTTTTTTACTGGAACATGGATTTTTGAAAGAAGGGAGAAAAGAATATAGAGAGGCTGGTTGGATTTTGATTGTGTGCTTATGGGCTTGGCTCGTTTAAGTGTTGGCTGAGAAACATATTATTTTAATTGGTTTAAGTTATATAAGATAAGTATGTTAAGTTAAAATTGCCATATCTTGTTCATTTTAAATTCGGTTAACCCATAGATTTTTTGAGTTAGACTCATATTGACGAGTACAACATTATGGTATATCTTGTTGATAATTTTAATGAAGTATAAAATATTGATAAAATAATAACGATTAAATATAATTACATTGATTTTAATAATAACATAGTTAAATTAGTTATACTTCATTTATGATATCCATTTGGCAAAATAAAACACCATTCTGCTATAATTAAATTGAATAGATTATTTTGGACATCTATTGAGCAAAATAAATCCCTATTCTGTGCTTGCAAAGTAAAATGAGGATTTTTGAAGTTAATTAATATGTGGATTAATTAATATTGGATAAATGATGTGTTAATTATTGATTGTTAATTGTTGAGTACCTAAAGTTTGGTAGCCTGGCCGTATTGGATGTGACTATGATATGTCGCAAAAATTGAATTCTTCTAGTATAAAAACAATGATAGCAATTGTTAAGTGCAATAGTGGCTTTAGGCTATGTTATTGTATTTTGAAATACTGGTATTTGCTGTTTTTGATCTAGAAATAGCTTTGGTCAGAAGGAATTATTTTATAAATTTGATTTTATAAATTTGATTATAAAATGTGTTTAGTAAATGAAAAGGATTTTTGTGAATGTAAATCCTAATGTCTTTGCAAAAGATTGTTGGACCAAAAGATGGTATAGCACTCTAGCTGCCAATTATGATAAATTAGCTCTTGATTTGGGCATTTACAGAGACATGATCAAGTATAAGTTGACCAATATCGTCTTAATTATGTATCAAGAACCAACTCATCATTTAAGACTAGTATTATGATAAATTCATTATTAAATGGATGGCATTAAGCCTTTGAAGAAAGTTATACAAAAGTCCATTTGTTTTCCTAGAATCATTGTGCTCGAAGTCCTTAAAGTTCATTAAAGTCATTATGCTCGATGTCCTCTAAGGTCATTGGAGTCATTATGCTCGACGTCCTCTAAGGTCATTGGAGTCATTATGCTCGTCGTCCTCTAAGGTCATTGGAGTCATTATGCTCGTCGTCCTTTAAGGTCATAAGAGTCATTATGCTCGACGTCCTTTACGGTCATACGAGTCATTATGCTCGAGGTTCTTAAAGTTATTTCGTATATGTATATGTTCATTTAGGCTTTTAGACGAGGAAGTTCAAAATGGCCTATGTCATGTCATATATTCAGTAGAGACATAGAAGATAAGTTACATGCTTGGGCTATAGTCCATCATGCACGATAATGTGCATATAGTTATGCATAATATAGTCCTTATGTCTGAGGTCCGCGGTTCATATAATTATGCATATAGGAGTTTGACATAGTTCAAGGCTTCTTGGCTATGTTCATATCAAGTTTGATCATAATTAGCTCATATATATTCAAGTCCATAATAATAATGTCCAAAAAAGGTCATAGTCGAAGTCAATATGCATGTCCAAGTCCTTGTTTTTATATTCAAGTATTTTTACAATCATGGAAGGTTTGTCCCCAATTCGATTTAAGGTTACACGGCTTTGATTAAGAAAAGAGGGAGAGAAATAAAAATTCATCCCCCATCACGGAGCCCTTAGGTCCGTATTTATAGGGTTTGGCAAGTGGCAGGCTTCGACATTCATAGGCTTCAGCATCAATCGCGTCGTTGATCAGGATTAGTACTTTATCTTCTTCGACATTAACAGCGTCGTCAAACATCAAGGTCAATACTCTTGTGTTCACATAGCTAGACTTCGGCATTGATCCAATAGAGTCTATGCTCGGTACTTCTAAACTCGTCGTTGATGGTCCCTTCTTCATTGATCAAGTTTCATTATATTAACGTTGATGAGAGGCGACATTAGTAAAAATGGCTTCAACAATCTTTTGGATGTCTCTATGATCCTCGATATGGCTAATGATGATCGACGACGACGAACCCATGTCTTATGACCTTCTTTGATTGGTGATTAGCTGCATTGTGGGCATTAAATAGTGGCAGCATTGATGACCCTCTATGTTGGTGTTCAGTAGCTTGTAGTTCCTTTTTTAAAAATGACTTTAATGATCGACGTCATCCTAGTGAATATGCTATCATTATTAAACCATTTTGATCACATGCCATGTTGTTAGACTTCGACAATGGGTAATGTGTGACTTAAATGACTTCGATCAAAGGCGACACATATGCCCATAACATGGAATGTCGACGTAGTCGAAGAGCGGTATGATCTTGTGGTCTCCGACGTTGGCTCGGTGTTATTTCTTTAGTGTTTCTCCCTTTTGTATTACCATCTATTGGTGCGGTGTTTATGTCTTTGACGTCGATGGAGATCTTGAAGTCGACGTTGATTCCTTAATGCTATTCTAGCATCTGGGCTTCAAACTTTGATGTAATCCTTCAACCTCGACATTGACTTTCCTGGTTTATGTCCATTGAAAATTATATGGATAACATTTAGCCCCTCTCTTATGTGAAAGAAGCTTTTTGCTCTTTAGTGTAGAATTCCTTTGTATTGCCCAATCTTTAATAATATTTCCTTCCTGGCCTTGTTTTCTTGTAAAATACGAGGTAAATGATACTTATTTTATTAGCAATTCTCCTTTTGAATCCAATTGAATTACAAACTGGCATCTATTTCCTAAACTATCTATGTGAGTTTAAATACGATAAGTTTTCAATTAAAAGCCTAGAAACCAATGTTTGATAGCAATAGAAGACCAAAAATCCTCATCAGAGGATAGAAGTCTAGAATTTCATACCATATAATAACAAAAGTCCAGAAATCCATATTCGAAAATAATAGTAGAAGACCAGAAATCCATATCTGGCAATAATAGAGGTCAGAAATTCAAATTTGAAAATAATAAAAGACCAAAAATCCATATTTGGAAATAGAAGGAAACCAGAAATCCAAATTCGAAAATAATATTAGAAGACCAGAAATCCATATCTGGCAATAATAATTTAAGTCCAGAAATCCAAATCTGGAAATAATATTAGAAGACCAGAAATCCATATTTGGCAATAATAATAGAATTACAAAAATCCAAATCTAGAAATAGAAGAAGACCTGAAATCCATATCTGGCAATGATAATAGAAGTCCAGAAATCCAAATCTGGAAATAATAGAAGAAGACCTGAAATATGTATCTGGCAATAGTAATAGAAGTCCAGAAATTCAAATAGAAATAATAGAAGAAGACCAAAAATCCATATCTCGCAATAACAATAGAAGTCCAGAAATTCAAATCTGAAAATAATAGAAGAAGACCGGGAATCAAAATCTAGCAATAATAATAGAAGTCCAGAGTCTCTTATCTGATGCTGAAAATTGCTTTTGTTGGGGTGTATAATAACTCATGTTCGGAGATTTCTTCCTCTAGAAGATTATTTTATCTAGAGCACCACTTGGCTCTGATTTTGGGTTGACCTGAGAGCACTACTTGGCTCTGATTTTGGTTGATCTTCCTTTTGGAGATTTTGGTGCTTTAGTGAAGCCTTTGATGATGGCACTGAAGGCTTGCTCCGTCCTCCCTCTAGGAGGTGCTTCAGTGAGGCTTTTGATGACGACACTAAAGTCTTATCCGACCTCCCTCTAGGAGGCGCTTCAACTAGACCATGTAAGCAAGGGTTAAAGGCTTTCCTGATGCTTTAGTGAGGCCTTTGATAGCGGCACTAAAGGCTTACTTCGACCTCCCTTGAGGAGGCGCTTCAGTGAGGCCTTTGATGACGATCCTGAATGCTTAGGGTATTTGATGGCCAGGGACCTCTTGCGGTCATGAGTCTTTGATGTTTGGGGCCTTTGATGGCCAGGGACCTCTTGCAGTCATAAGCCTTTTATGGCTGGAGCCTTTGATGGCCAGGGACCTCTTGCGGTCATAAACCTTTGATGGCTGGGGCATTTGATGGCTAGTGACCTCTTGCGGTCATAAGCCTTTAATGGCTTTGGGAGAATCTTACTCCTTTTCAATAAATTCTTTTTATTCATCCATTGTCCAAAACTATGGTCGAAAATGTTTGGCATTTCATGTTCTTGCTATGATGTTGCCATCTGGTCGGCAAAGTTTATAGATCCCAAGCGGGATTACCTTGTGTATGATTATCGGCCCTTCGCAATTTGGTCTTAGCAGCCCGTCTACTAGATTCTTGGTATTTTCCATAGCTCTTCAGAGCACTAGATCTCCTTTTTGAAATGATCTTCCTCTTACACTGGAGTTGTAGTACTTAGATATTCTTCGTTGATATTCAGCCATTCATATAGCTACTTCATCTCTTAACTCATTGATTAAGTCCAGGGATTCTTTCTTTAAGTCTTGATTTGGACTGAATGCATATGTAATCCTTCGATGAGATGGTACTTCAAATTCAATTGGGAGCATGGCTTCGCATCCATATGTTAGGGAATATAGGGTATGTCCTGTTGCAGTCTTAGCCGAAGTTCTGTATGCCCATAGAACAAGAGGGAGCTCTTCTACCCAATTTCCCTTTGCCTTGTCCAACCGCCTCTTTAGAATGGTTTTTACGGTTATTTTGACTGCTTCAACGGCTCCATTTGCCTTGGGATGAGCTACAGATTAAAAGCTCTTGATAATTCCATTCTAGTCACAAAATCGTGTGAATTCTTCACTCTCAATTATGTTCCACTGTCGGAATTTATCTGGTATAGGATCCCGAATCTAGTAATGATATTTTTAATTATGAATTTGAGAACCTTTCCCGATGTAATATTCGAAAGTGGCTCAACTTCTACCCATTTTGTAAAATAATCAATGGCCACCGCTGCATATTTAGTCCTTCCTTTAGATATTGGTGTGGTCCTATTAAATTGATCCCCCATACATCAAAAGGCCATGGACTTGAGATAGAAGTCAATTCACTTGACGGTTCGCATGGAATCATGGAGAACTTTTGACATTTTACACATCTGGGGCCAATAAAAGCCTTGTCTTATAATCTTTTTGGCTAACTTTATGCCATTGGAATGGTTACCACAGAACCCCTCGTAGGCTTCCCTTAACAATCATGCCCCTATTTCTGAATTAACATCTTAAGGAAGCGGGTATCCCTTTTTATAAAGTATCATGTTTGTCATAATAAAGGTCGAGGCTTGATATTTTATCCTCCCTGCCTCTTTTTTGTCCATTGGTAGTGTTTCTTTTGCCAAATTTTCAACGATTGGTGCCATCCAACTACCTTGTATCGATTATTTATTTCCACATAGGGGGTCTTTCTTGGTGAATCTCAGCTTCATCTCCCTTATCCTTATTGTGTATTAAAGCTTGAGATCTAGTTAGCACTAAAGCTACATTTTTCGGATTAGAGTCCTTTTCCTCTATATCGGGATTTGCTTAGTGGCCCACCGGCACAATACAGGCTTCTGGTGCTCCTCACGCGCTGGCTAACTTAGCCAAAGAATTGGCTTGAGAGTTCTTGCCACTTGGCACTTGATGTATTGAGAAATCTTTGAATTGAGTCAGAATCTTTACTATCTTCTTGACATATAATGTCAGTTTAGCATTTTCCATATGATATTTCTTATTTAACTAGTTCACCACAATTGTGAATCACTAAAAAAATTGATTCTAGGGTTTTTCTGTTGGATGGCTAGAGTAAGTCCAATTACCATAGATTCATATTCTGTTACATTGTTGGTAGCTAGAAATCCTAACTTCATCGTAGTGCAAATAATGTCCACCAGGAGTTATAACCACATATCCGGCTGTGGCTCCTTGTTCATTCGAAGCCCCGTCAACAAATAATTGCCACTTTGGTTTTAGATCTTTCTTTGATTTCTTTTTAATGGATCTAGTATATTCGTTGACAAAATCAGCTAGTTCTTGTCCTTTAATTGATGTTCGAGGCAGGAACTCGATATCGTATTAGCTAAGTTAAATTCCCCACTTAACCAACCTTTCTGAAGCTTCTGGTAAGCTAAAAACTTGCTTGAGTGGGAAATTGGTTAGGACTTTGATTGGATGTGATTGAAAATAATCTCTTAGTTCGTGCGCAGTAAGCATTAAATAGTACGCCAACTTCTCTATAACTGGGTATCTATTTTATGCATCTTTGATCTTTTGCTAGTATAATATACGGGAAGCTGAATTCCATTTTCTTCTCTTATCAGTACTGAGCTAACTATATGTTTGGAAACTGCTATATAGAGATAAAGACTTTCTCCATCTACTAGACTAGAGAGAATTGGCGGCTTTTCCAAATGACCTTTTAGTTCTTGGAAAGCCTGTTGGTAATCCTCACTCCATTCGAAGCCTTTCTTCTTCTTGATTGCGTTGAAGAAGGGAATGCATTTGTCGGTAGCTTTGGAAATAAATCGATTCAATGCTGTCACTTTTCCATTCGGGCTCATTACGTCTTTTCTTATCTTCGGTTTTGTCATTCCTCTAATAGCTTGAATTTGGTCAGGGTTTGCTTCAATGCCCCTAGTACTAACGATATATCCCAAGAATTTGCCAGAGATTCTAAAGGAACATTTTTGTGGGTTAAGCTTCATCCGGTACCTTTGCAACACGTCGATAATTTCTTCTAGGTCTTTTAGATGATTATTTTTCACTTGGGACTTGACCAACATATCATCTACATATACTTCTATGTTTCGACCAATTTGTTCTCTGAACATTCTATTTACTAATCTTTGATATGTTGCTCCTGCATTCTTCAAGCCAAAGGGCATCACCTTGTAGCAATACATTCCCCAAGCAATTGTAAAGATGGTGTTTTCTTCATCTGGTTTGAACATTGGAATTTGATTATATCCAGAATATGCATCCATAAAGGATAAGATTTGATGTTTGCTTGTTGCATCGACTAGCTGATCTATCCTTGGAAGAGGGTAGCAGTCTTTTGGACATGCTTTGTTCAAATCAGTGTAGTCGACACACGTTCTCCACTTTCCATTAGGCTTTTTGACCGAAACCGGAATAGTTAACCATTTCACGTAGAAAACTTCTCTGACAAATCCATTCTCAAGTAGTCTCTTGACTTCTTCTTTTAATGCATTGGACCGAACTTTATCAAACTGTCTCTTCTTTTGCTAAACTGGTGCGACATTTGGGTCTATGTTCAAGGCATGATACATGACGGTGGGATCGATTCCGACCATATCTAAGTGAGTCCAAGCGAATACATTCTTGCTAGACTAAAGAAAGTGGATTAGCTCCCTTTTGATTTTGTCGTCTAATTCTTTTCCAATTTTAACTGTCTTTATCGTATCGTTCAAATCTAACCATACCTCTTCAAGATCCTTTGTTGGTTTCATCCTTTCCTGCTCATTTCTGCAATCTAGTTCGGTGTCAATTTCTTCATCTTCTAGTTCATCTTCTATCATGTTTGCCTCCATCCTTTTCCTTATCTTCTTGGAGAAATCAAATTTCCTTAACACATGTTTGGCTGTCATATCGGCCATTGTGCTTGCTTTGGGTGATGACCTTGAAGAAGCATCGTTTAAAGGCTTTTTAATATTAATTCTGATAAATTCATTTTTCCTTAAATTGTAACAAGAAAGGGCGTCTCACTTATATTGTTCAATAGTTGCAAAATACATCTCCAAAGCACTGAACTGCTCTCTTCTTATGGTCCTCCAACCCTTTTTGGTTAGGAATTTCACCATCAAGAATTTCGGTGAAACGAAAGCATCGACCTCGTCTAGAGCTAGCCTTCCATAGAAAGCGTTTATAATAAGATGGTTGTGTTAGTTCCTGAGATGATGGTTTTGATGACAACAACCTTAGGACTTGTTATAAAATATAAATACTAATATCATTGTCTAGATATATATATGTATATGCAGGTACTGAAAATGAAAACTGTACAGTATAGAGATTCAAGACTGATGAATTCAAGATTGTAGAAATCAAGACTGAAGACTCATGAGTATCAAGATTATCAAGAGTTCAAGATATCAAGATAAGTAATAGAGTCTAAATTTATGTTAAAACTTCATAATAGCACTAAAATCTTTATTCGGATTTTAATTGTGGAATGGAATCTACCTTCTCGCTTTAATAATGGGACGGAACCCACGACCTTCTCTAATGGAATGGAATCCACGAAATTTTCAAAATGACTTATTTTTAGATTTTTTCAAAACTATCTTTTTAAAAAGACATCTCTCTCTCTCTCTCTCTCTCGGTTTAAATATTTTAACCTTAATTCAAAAACTATTTTTAATCATATTAATTTCAAAATCATTCCTTGTTTTTAAACAATCTCATGGTTTTAATGTTTTAGCTTTAATCTCAAAATATTTATATTAATGTTTATATATTTTGTGTACTTGTATATATTTATGTCTATGTTTCATATATATATATATGTGTGTGTAATGTAACATCATATATAATAAAATTAGATTTATGTTTTGCTTATTATACTTCATTATTAGCATTTAGTTCCATAGTATTAGTTTAAGGGGGAGTTATGTAGTTTAGGCTTAGTTTTTATTAATGACAAAGGGGGAGAATTATAAAATAGGATAGTTAGGATGTTAGTTAGGCTTAGATTAAGTGGGAGTTAGTAGATTAAGGAGGAGTTGTTGGAATAAGGGGGAGTCAGAGTTGAATCAGAGTTTGGTGGAGTATATTTTATAAACATAGGTTGTCATCGTCAAAAAGGGGGAGATTATTAGTTCCTGAGATGATGGTTTTGATGACCACAACCTTAGGACTTGTTATAAAATATAAATACTAATATCTTTGTCTAGATATATATGTATATGCAGGATATATATATGTAGGTACTGAGAATGAATATTGTACAGTATAGAGATTCAAGACTGACGAATTCAAGATTGTAGAAATCAAGACTGAAGACTCATGAGTATCAAGATTTTCAAGAGTTCAAGATATCAAGATAAGTAATAGAGTCTAGATTTGTTTTAACACTTCATAATATCACTAAAATCTTTATTTGAATTTTAATTGTGGAATGGAATCCACCTTCTCCCTTTAATAGTGGGATGGAACCCACGACCTTCTCTAGTGGAATGAAATCCACGAAATTTTCAAAATGACTTATTTTTAGATTTTTTCAAAACTATCTTTTTAAAAAGACACCTCTCTCTCTCGGTTTAAATATTTTAGCCTTAATTCAAAAACTATTTTTAATCATATTAATTTCAAAATCATTCCTTGTTTTTAAACTATCTCCTGGTTTTAATGTTTTAGCTTTAATCTCAAAATATTTATATATTTAGTTTTTATTACTTTTATATTTCGTAAGATCACTTTCCAAAGGTTTTTATAATCATAAAGTATATTCAAAATAGCCTACAAAGTTCTAAGATTGTTTCGACAGACTTTAGAAAGAAAATCTCTTTTAAAACAAAAATCAATTTTCAAAAAATACTAGGGGATGTCGACATGACTATACCCCCATGTCGACATGGTAGCCATAGATTTTAAAATTCAAATTTTCAAAAGAAGTGTCTATTCGTCATAACCTTTCACGAATGGACATGACCGTTATTCTCCTATATATACCAGTTGTTTTCAACGAATTTTAAGTTAGTTTTTCTTCACTCCTTCTTCTCCACTCAAATATTCTCTTATATTTCAAATGCTTTAACAAAATTCTGCCGAAATCCTAAGTGAATCAAACTCGATCGTCTCTAGTTTGATTCTCTACCACTCTCTCAAAGATCTCAGTGCTATTTAGAGTTATAGGATCATTTGTAATCAAAGATTGAAAGATCGAAGTGTATCGAGTCTCTTTCTATCAAAGTGTGATTGGAAACGGTGTGATTATGGCCTGTAAATCAATTGAGTGTGATTGTAGCCTGTAAATTAATTAGGTGATCTTGTAGCCTAGTTAAATCAAGAGAGTTTGCCCTGGACTCAGAGACAGGAAGGTGTATCTCATGGCCTTGAGATAAGGTTGTAATATCGATATTATATTTGAAAAGAAATCTGCACAAGAAATTGTGTGGGACTGGATATAGGGTAACTCCGAACCAGTATAAAATTCTGGTGTGTTCTTTCCTTTACTGCTTTTATTTACTATTTGCATTTGTGTCTGGTTCTGTGATTGTCTCTGTGTTTGTGAATTGCATCTGTTTGGGTTTAATTTGAAAATATTTCAAAAAGATTCATAAAATTAATTAAACACTATTCACCTCCCCCCTCTAGTGTTAATTCTGCCTTAAGATCCGTAATCCGCATTTCCAACAGGTTGGTCCATAACGACAAAGAGGGTCTCAAAGGTTCAAGAACACGGTGACACCCCCTTTTGTACGAGAAGCTTTACTTGTCCTATTGGAGTTGATCCCTTCTTGTTGAACCTAAAGATAGGTCCAAGCTTGGTTCAAGTTTCTCTTTTGGAAGTACCATCTGGTCAAGTGCATGCTTGAAGATTACGTTGACCACACTCTCGGTATTTACTAAGATTTTAGAGACCACAGAAAGTCCAATTTATGTAGTGATCATTAGTGTATCATTATGGGGATGGTGAATCCCCCTTAGTTCTTGCGGAGTAATAGTCAAAGTATGCATTTGGATTTGAAACCTTAGGTTCTTGAGTGGCAGAGTTTCCTTGATAGAGCAAATTCCCTCCTTTGCTTCCCTAACATATCGATTCCTTGCTCCTTTGCTGTTCCCAGCCAAGTGTGGGCCTTCATGGATCACATCAATTCGATTCAGAGGTGGAATCAAGTCGGGCCGTATTTCATCTTCTACTATATTTGCAACATTGCTTGGGGGCTTTTGGTTGCTTTTTTGGGAACAAATTGCCTTCTAACCATCTTTAACGAATTCCTTCAGTAGCCTAGAACGGATCATAAGCTGGATGATGCCTGCCAGTAATCGACACTCAACTGTCTTATGTCTATCCCATTTGTGATAAGAGCAGTATTCTCATCCTCTCCTTGGCTCGGGATCGGTCTTGGCTTTGTAAGAGATTAGGCAGTCATCTTTCTCTTTCATTATGGCATATATATAAGACAATGGCTTGCTCAGAGCAACGTGGTTAGCATTCGAGTCTTCTTCCCAGCTTGGCTTCTTGTGGTTGCGGTTATTGTTAATCTTTCCTATCTCCTTGGGCCTTCTTTCTAGCATGATACATTTCATTTATACGAATGAACTTATCAGCTTGGAAATAGATATCTTACAAGTCTTTGCACCCTTGGATGTAGATCTCCCTCCAGAATGGGGTGTGTTCGATCAGCCCAGAATGAACCGCTACCAGCTTATCTCTATCGGTCATGTTCTTTGCCTGCAAGGCTTCTGCATTAAATCTCTTAAGATAGTCATTCAATAGCTCCCCTAGCCTCTGTTTGATATTGGTTACCATAGTGTAGTCAACAGAAAGATCCTTGCAGATACAAAATTGTGCTGAGAACTCATAAGAAAAATGCTTCGAAGAATAGACGGTCCTTTCTCGGTACTGACGGTACCATTTAGCTGTAGCCCTTTAAAATGTGTTTGGAATAATCCTATAACGCACTGCTCTAGATGCATTATATAGATCCACCTGGCTTTCAAAAGCTAATAAATGATCATTCGAATCGGTTGTGCCATTATATTTGATAGACGAGATTTTGATGTGAGAAGGAATCTTTGAAGCCATGTTTTCATCTGTAAAAGGAGCCTCTCGAAGGTTATCATTAACTCTGTCATCTAGGGTCCTCTTTCGCTTGAGGTTGAGCATGTCTTTTACTATTTTATCTTTCAAATCTCAAGTAAGATTCATCATTATTGTAGTTCTTTCTTTTAGGCATGTATCCTTCAGAAGTTGAGCTTCCAGACTGCTTTTTAGATTTTTCTTCTATCCTTCCTTGGTAGTTAGCTTTAGCTTGTCAGTCATCTCCTCTCTTTTATGGAGTTAAGACAAGTTTGCTTTTGCTTTTATTTCTAAGTAATGAAGCATTCAAGTTTCTCCTTGGAGATTCTGATTCATCTCCTCCCGTGAGCCTAGTAGTTTTAGAAGATTTTTAAGCAAGTACCGCTTCTAAAAGCCCTTTCATTTCTAGCAATTATTGTTCTGCTGTTGATGGTTGTCCAGGTTCTACACTTCCCAAGTTAAAGTTCAGAACTACATTCTCCTCTAAGGTTATTCTTTGGATGACCTCTTCAGTTAGAGCATTAAGTCGTTTTGATTTCATCATCCTGAAACCAAATTTACTAAGTTAGTTCAAAGAGAATTAAATAAGTCGAAGGTTTGAGCCCTCCTTCTAGCGCCAAGAATGTTAGACCAAACGATGGTATAACACTGTAGATGCCAATTATGGTAAATCAGCTCTTGATTTGGACATTTACGATGACATGATCAAGTATAAGTTGACCAATATCATCTTAATTGTGTATCAAGAACCGATTGAGACTAGTCTTATGATAGAATCATCATTGAATAGATGACATTAGGCCTTTAAAGAAAGTTATACAAAAGTCCATTTGTCTTCCTAGAATCATTGTGCTCGAAGTCCTTAAAGTTCATTAAAGTCATTATGCTCGAAGTCCTAAGAGTCATTATGCTCGAGGTTCTTAAAGTTATTTCGTATATGTATATGTTCATTTAGGCTTTTAGATGAGGAAGTTCAAAATGGTCTATGTCATGTCATATGCTCAGTAGAGACATAGAAGATAAGTGACGTGTTTGGGCTATAGTCCATCATGCATGATAATGGGTATCTACTTATGCACAATACAGTCCTTATGTCCGAGGTCCATGGTTCATATAATTATGCATATAGGAGTTCGACATAGTTCAAGGCTTCTTGGCTATGTTCATATCTAGTTTGATCATAATGGGCTCATATATATGCAAGTCCATAACAATAATGTCCAAAAAAGATTATAGTCGAAGTCAATATGCATGTCCAAGTCCTTGTTTTTATTATTCAAATATGATTACAGTCAAGGAAGGTTTGTGCCCAATTTGATTTAGGATTACAAGGCTATGATTAAGAAAAGAGAGAGAGAAATGAAATTTCGTCCACCATCACAGAGCCCTTAGGTCCGTATTTATAGTGTTTGACAAGTGGTAGGCTTCGGCATTCATTGGCATCGACATCAATCATGGCGTCGAACATCAAGATTTGTACTTTATCTGATTCGACATTAACATCGTCGTCGAACATCAAGGTAGGCACTCTTGTGTTCACATAGCTAGACTTCGGCATTGATCCAATATAGTCGATGCTCGGTATTTCTAAATTCATCCTTGATGGTCCCTTCTTCATTGATTGAGTTTCATCACATTAACACTGATGAGAGGTGACATTAGTAAAAACAGCTTCAACAATCTTTTGGTTGTATCTATGGTCCTCGATATGACTAATGAAGATCAGTGACGACGAACTCACGTCTTGTAACCTTCTTTGATTGGTGATTGGCGACATTGTGAGCATTAAATATTGACACATATTAAAATAAAATATAAGAACGAAAATATGATTTATAAAATTTAAAATAGGCAAAATTGCACAATAAAACAAATTATACTAAAAATTGAAATGTACATAACTTTTACATTTTAACTCCGTTTTCAACGAAACGAAAAGTAGTGTTCAAGTTATTACATCTATTTTTATAATAAAAGATAAAATTTATAATTTCAAACTTTTAAATTTTTAAGTGTAAAAGTCAAAGTTTGACTATTTTAACCAAAATTCACATTTTCTGGAAATATTAAATTTAGTCATATTTGGAATTCTAATCCACATACAAAATCAAAGTTTTTATATTTACAATAACAAAATTTATTCTTTTCATAAATAAAGCTTTTAAATCTGGAAATCAATTTAAAAATAATTGTAAAATACAGGGTTGTTACATATATATATATATATATTCCTTATATTGATGTCCAAAATAATCCTGTAGGTTAGTTTATAACATCCATAGTCTTTACATTATGAATGTGAAGTCCTAACAAATAAAATATAATAAATTAAAATTGAATTGAAATAAAGTTAATATATATATATATATATATATATTATATTTAAATTTATATATATATATAACTAATAAATTGAAGTTTTTGATACAAAATAATCATAATTAAATTGAATTAGCAAACTACTTTTACTAGTGCCAACTAAATATGATTTGTTGTAAATAAACTATTCATGTAAACGCAAAATAAAACTTGTTGCAAAATTAATAAATGGATTTCTTTTTATTGTTTTTCTATTTTTTCCTAATGTCTATGCACCTAATCAAATAATAGTATCAGAACTCACATTGTGTTTACATGAATAATGAACCAACAAATAGGAAAGTCACTTGAAAAAACTAACTAGATGGTGTCTATGGAAAGTGTGCTTAACTGAGGAGAAGATTACTCTATTCAAAGAACATTTTTACTTATGGAAACCTCCCATCTCCTAGCTCTTACCTGGCTCATCGAAGTGGTCTGTTTAAAAGGTATACACTAGTGGAAGACCCAAAAGTTTTTTGAGTCTTTGGTCGATTCAAATATGCATATGAATATTAGAAATTAAAATTTTAGATTTTTTTTAATTTAAACAAAGTATTCTCCAAGTGTTCGTAAAATGCGAATTTTTAATTATTTTAATTTTTACATGGATATAAATGTTATATTTGTATTAACTAAAAATTTAATTAATAAAGAATTACATATACGTATATGTATGTGTATGTGTGTTTATATATATATATATATATCTGTGTGTGTGTGTGTAAATAAATGAAATATAAATGATATTATAAATTAATGTGTGTGCGTATATACGGCACTGTATAAAAAAAAGAGGTTAATAAATTAGAACCCAAACAGACTTAATGGAGCGTACATAAGATGTGTAGAAATATGATGCCATGCGATATTATACTCATCTCTCTTAAAATGTTAATAATGCTAAGTTATTATTACAAATTATGGATTAAAAATGATGTTGCTCTTACTCATTTACAATATAAATAGAGTAAGATACATACTTATGTTTGTTGTACACCCTTAAGACATAGAATATATATATATATATAGTGTAGTTTATATTGTCCCCAGATTGGAAAAAATATTTTTTAACTTTTTAGCGCACTCAAGGGTTACAAAGTTACCCTTAGGCTATCGTGTAATGACGGGTCTACAGTATCTACTATATTTACGATTTGTTGTGCACCCTCAAGGTCAAAATGGTGATTAGAAGCAAATGAATATATGGATACGAATTATATAAGATATAATTTTAAACCATTACTACCATTTATAAGGACTACAATTTGTTGAGCACCCTTAGGGTTGTAGTAACATAATAAATATATCATAATACCTATTAGAGGAATTTAAGAAATTTCCTTATCTCAATTATCATTTTTGAGAGATAAAGAATCTCATAGAGCCATATTATATAATAAACCCATTTAATAAGTATAAGAACATATGCAAGGTTATCTAATTTACTACAATGAATTTTCATAGACTAATTGGGAGCGATGAAGCTAATTTTTAGATAAACTCACTCTAACAAGCATGATCTATAATGATTGGTTAAGGAATGTAAAAATCACACTCATCTACAAAAAAAATTTCACGTTCTCACCAATGATCCTAATCTTGCACTCGAAAAAGATGTTATGCCCAACCAAATAGCCTCCAAAATGTTATGATAAATAGACCATCAACTTACTATGATACTGATCACATTTATTGACATGGATTATTTCATCCTTGATCATAGTGGGCCAATAGTAGCCTTAATGGGTGGCCTTTTTTGTTAGGCTTTGCCCCCGCCATGATCTCCACAGAAGCCTTCATGCATTTCCTCCGATATGTGATTAACTTCATTATTTGAAACACAATGGTGAAGGGGAGTTGAATACCCTACCGGTAGAGCTTTCCTCTCATGATTGTATAGTGGGGCACCCGATGTTGAACTTTTTTATCCTCCTTTTTATCCATGGAAAGTTCCCTACCTGTGAAGATCCTGGACTCGGCCTTCGAAAATCGGCACCCGTACTTCACTTGTACTCAAAATGCCGCAGATTCAAACGCCGAATCTGGCTCTCCGGAGCTTATAACACCATTAAGTATAACAACACAGCGGAATAAAGAAATAGATGATATCATATACAACTCCAATGAATACAATATCCAGAATGATATACAACAATGATATCAATATGATACAACAATATCAGAGATAAATAATGATACAGCAAAAATAACAGAAGTGATAACTCCAAATGATCAGTCAGAAAGGATGAGTCGAACTACTCCAACATCAGCTTGAACCACCATCACATTGCACCAAGAGAAGCAACGTCAGTCATGATCTCCAAAGACTGAACTAGCTCTAGATAATCCACTAAACCTGACTATCTAAAAAGAAACCCAACTCTAGACTGCCCGTGTAGAAAATTGTGGGCACCCAGAGTTTAGGAAGGGAACAATAAACTCCGGGTCAGTCATGGGACTGGTGTGAGTAACAAAAAAAGTTTATCTTTAAAACAAACAACCAAAGAATTTCAAACATTGAAATCCGCAATGCTTTTGGAAAATGAAACTACCATAAAACCTCCCGCCACACACACAATGCAAACGCAGAATTGGAGGAGATTTCTTCTTATGATAGTCAAATATGCTTACTACGCAAAAGTAAAACTCTTTTGATATTATTACTAGTGCATAGTGGAAAACATTCCGAAAGTATAATATTAATCTTAGCCAGCATAGACATTTCGAACTATGCCTACTATAGCTACCATCTAAACAGTGGTGACCACGATAAGTAAATGGCAGGTTCTACAATTAAAACCGTACTGGGTTCGTATTGGAAATTGGATTTCCAACAAATGGTCAGGCTAAGGAACTTCCTACTGCCACATAGGAATGCCTCTGGAGGGACGCCCCGAGAACCACCTGGCTCTCTTCCAACACAAGGCCGGTTACCCCCTTCCCGGGTAGTAAACCTGAGATATTTCACCCCCGGTCTGGGACCTTTATCCAAGGGCCCTCGATCACAAAGCAACAACCACACAGAAAATGAGATTGGAGCAACCACATAGTTAAATATCAGGGCTTCATACCATGATACCACCTTTTTCCAGAAGGAATGGACATACCCTAGGGGGCTACCACTAAAACCTTGCCGCATCTTTCCTGTTTCGGTCATTACCGGTTTGTGAGGTCCGATGAGGTATCGTCCACAAAGCTACGCTTTTTCACAAAGCCGTGCTTCGATCACAAATGATCAACGAATGATCATCAACACACAGCAACACTCAGTATGCCACACTACCAAATTGGGAGTATATCACTGATAACCTTCAACTACATAAGCTCTGAGCTCGTACGTCTCAGAGAAGGGTGCACTACGCCATAAATGGCCTTCTACAACACAAAAAAAATGTTGGCTCAGGTCCGAAAAATGTTGCCATAGGTCTATGGCAACACTTTTAGGGTGATGCAATTTTTGCCGTTGCCTTAGACCTCAAAGGCAACATTTTGACTATCTAAGGCAACATAAGTAATATTGTTGCAATAGAACCCTATTTGGGTCTATGGCAACACCCATAGGTGCTTGTAGCAACATTCAAAAATGTTGCTATAGATATTGATTTTCTGAATTTGTGGGGCCCACAATATAGAGCATATTTGATTTTTTAATAGAAATAAATATTTATTTAATAAATTGCTATTTGCATAGAATTTGATATTCAAACAGTAATTTATTTAAATAAATATTTTATTTCAACATTTGAAATAGTATAAATTCCTGACTCCACTATTTTACAATTCAATGATATATAACACTGATATTCACATATATAGATATTCCTCACTACATCACTCAGTTCACTCATTACATATGCAGTTTCAATTTATACAGACACCGACACTGATAAATATATGACGGGCCGAGTGTCGAGCCGAAGGCGAGCTGAGTAGCGGGTCCGGGCGCAGCGCCGGCGGGGGTCCGGGGCCTTCTTTGAAACCTGTCTTCAAGCTCATGCACATTTGATTTGACTCTATCTTCAAGCTTGTATCCAGCTGTCCAGTCTTCAATACCTGTCACATATAATTCAAAAGCAGTAATCTGGAAAATAATATTTAACTCGAACAGAAAATGAAAATACTTTTTTAATATTATTTGCCTCAGGTATTTGGGTTGTTTCTTTTCATAAGTGCATAAGCCAAACACGAATGCAACACATGGATACAAGGCAGTATGGAAGACAGCAAGCAATAGTTTAGGCAAAAATGCACAAAGGAGAAGCCAAGTGCACAAAGTAGTACTCAACACAGCAAGCAACATAAAATGACCAAGAAATGCATGTACATGGATGAACATACATGCATCATAAGGCTTGGTACAAGAAACTACTCAAGTGAAACTACTCAAGTGCAAGTTCATACTAAAGTGCAGCCAGATATGTAGACAAGCCAAAAAAATGGACACGGCACAAGGTCAAACCCGAGTCATCGACTGGATTCAACTCAGGGCCAAGCAACCAACAAAACAAACAAGAACCAGGTTCAGCAAAATATAGACAAGCCAGTGCAAGAAACATAGCAGTACACATAGGCAGCCCATCAAGCAAAAACAGTGAATGCATCAGGCATGTACAAGAGAAAGATAGGCAGTAATATGATATATAGAGGACTTGGAGCATCAGTTCATGTTAAAGAACAAGGTCAGCATGGTACCAGTTCAGTCCAGACCAAGCAAAACCAACAAAGCTCAACACACATATGTTTGTATATATCGTGGAAATCAAAACTCAATGTTCAGATTAGTCAACAGTTTTAGAAAACCAAAGATCACTTTCAAAGTTCTGATTTAAAAAATGCAGAAGTTTTCAAGTGAAGCAGTTTTCAAGAGGACAGCAGAATACAAATACTTCAAGTTCTGGTTTAACAAATGCAACAAGGTACAAAGGTATGTGAACAAGTTTAACAAAGGTTCAAGTTCTGGTTTAACAAATGCAGCAGAAAGGAGCTAACAAGCTCAGATCAGAAATCAAAAACAAGCCAGTGAACCAAAATCCAACATACCAAATAATATCACATCGCAATTCATCATCGGCAAAGCAAAATCAAGCCAGTGAACCAAAATTCAACATACCAATTCATCATCGCAATCCAACATACCAGATTTCTCAAAGTCCAACAGAAAGATTAAACTCGAGATTATAGGAAATAAAGCCTATAAATAAATCCTAATTCATCATCGGCAAAAGCGTGCGAGTATAACCAAAATCGAGAATATTCATGTAAACCAGAAGGCAGAAAACATACCAAATAATATCACATCGCACCCGACGACGAAGTCAAAGCAATTCGAGCAATCAATCAAGGAGAACGAAGGAGCAAGCTACCAGAAACGTTTCTCACACTAGATTCGATCAATCAGAGCATCAAAGCAACTAGAATCGCGTGCCCTAGTTTTCACCAAAACCAATTCGACTACCCCCTACCACTCTGACATCAGGCCCCAACCACGAAATTACGACCAAATCAGCAACTCCCTGAACCATTGCAATCCCACAACCTTACCTCGAATCACCAGAATCGCCAAAAACCTGAACAAAATCGCAAATCCGGAAGTAGTGAGGAAAACTGACGCGAGGCGAAAGAAAATAACGGAAATTGATATGGCCGACAGGGGATAAAAGCAAAGCCAGTTATTCTCCAGATCGAAGAAACAAGGAGGAGAGGCGTCATTTTTTTTAAAGTCGGCGGAATAAAAATTAGGGATTGGAAAATTGGGGGTGAGAAACGAAAGCGGGTGAGTGAAAAGTAAAGCGGGAAATGGAAATTGGTAAGGTGTGGATCGATGGTGTGAATCGACGGTTGAGATTTTGTTTTAAATGGTGGTGTGGATCTCTGAGGTGTAATTTTTTTTAAATTTTTTTAATTAGAATATATCTATGGCAACACTATATAAAAATGTTGCATCGTGTTACACTTGTTTAGCTAGAGCAACACATTTTTATGGCTAAGGTAACACCAAAAATACAACGTTGCAGTAGGACCAAAATTTTATAGCTGTCGCAACATTTTAGCCGGCAACACCTTGCAAAAATGTTGCAGAAGGTCATTTATGGCGTAGTGGTGTTAAGCTAAGAGAATAAATCTCCGCCACCAAACAGAAATGTATTTGAAAGAAATCAGCTTTATATCTCAAAGTGTAGTGTCGGACATGTAACCATACCAGTCCGTTCCGGGTTCGAACAGAACCGAAGGCACTTCCAAAGAAGTCCTTGCAATCCGGGTATTCACAATCCCGATCGAATTTTCCATCACTTAAGGAATCTCTATACCGGGCGCTACTCGGTGCAGAGATAATCGATAGGTTATCCTATCGTTTTCGCAAATACCCGGTCTTCACCACCGGTCTTCAATTGCTATCCATATATGACGTATCACTTATTCGGAATGGGTTGTATGACACAAAGGTCCTCTCTCGGCTAAACCGAATAGTGAGCGTAATATTCAAAAACACATGGATAATGGGATTCCAATTAAGTCACAATTTATTATCCAAAACTTTCTTTTCAAATGGTTTAAACACATTACCATTTTAAATCTTTAACACAAAAAGATTCAATTCACAAAGTTCACCCAGTTTCACAAAGATTCATTCATAGATTTTCCAAATCAATTTCCAATTCAATTGGATTAACTCATTAAATCTTTAAATCAAAGATTTAATTCATAGCTTTCAAAACAATTTCATTTCGAATGGTTTAAACAAATCACCATTTTAAATCTGTTAAAAGTAACAGATTCAATTCATAGCTTTCAAAACAATTCCATTTCAATCTTTTATACAAAAGATACACCTTCCCAATTTCAAAACAAAATTCAACAATCTTTCACAAAGATTCATTCATAATTCGGAAGACTATTTTCAATTCAATTTGAAATTCTTTTGACACAATTTGGAAATTCATTTCTTATATGAAAGCTTCTGTTATTTGGAAACAAATAGTTTTCATTTCAGAAAATCTGATTCATTTAGACGAATTAAAATCCTTGGGTTAAATTCAAATTCTCAAACCAATACTTTTAAAATGGTTTAATTTCATATAAACACATTTTATAACATCTTAACCATAATTTCAAATCATGGAATTCAATTCCAAATTTTTGAATTCAGATTCAAATTAAATTATTTAAATTGAAAAACTTTACCAAGTTATTCAAAATAATTTTTATCTTAAAACTCCTTTTCAAAAGCTTTAACATTTAACCCAAATCCATTTCCAAAATCAATTGAAATTAAAATTTCAATTTCAAAACATATTAAATTTAAATTATCCGTGACTTAACCGATTTCCTCGTGAAATCCATATTTGTGTGTGTATGGTGTAGTCTAGGGGTTTCACACACAATAGTGCAACAACATTCGATCATCGTAGATCAAAATACAGAAATATAATTGATAAGCGGTATGAAATATAACGCTTATCTTTCATTCACAGATTCACAGATAAATCACAGATAAAATGAATTACATTCATCACAGCCTGAATTAAAACAATTCATATCACACAGCATCACATAGTAGGGATATCGAACAATTCACAGCATTCAATAGAATCCAAACATTCATAAGTAAGATCAGTTAATTGTCTGATTAATTCAAATCAGATTAATTTCTTATGAATTACTAATCCTGGTTAATTAACATTAATTAATTGCAAACCATTTTGATTAATTATCTTTAATCATTAAATAATTAACCTTTAATTATTTAATTATCTTTTAATTAATTTTCCTTAATTAATTTATTAACCCTTAATTAATTACCATTTAATTAATTACAATAAGTGATTATCCCTAATCACTTTCATCAATTAATCTTTAATTAATTATCCTCAAATAAAATTATTTAATTTATTACAAAAATAATTATCCTTAATTAATTATAATAAGTGATTATCCCTAATCACTTATCTTAATAAATCACATTAAGTAATTAACCTTTAGTTAATTACATTAATTAATTATCATTACAAATTAATTACCCTTCAATTACAATTTAATTAATCTGTAATCATTTCTTAATTCAAACGTCAACTTATTACATTTTTAAAACACTTAGGAAATTACATAGCTAACATAATATATATAATTACTTTAAAACAAAACAATTTTAAACAATATTTTAACTTTAAAAATTAAATCTTTAGAACTTGTTTTAAAACTTGTTTAAACAGTTTACTTAGAAACTTGATATCATTTCTATCGAAAACTTATTCATTTTAATTAAACTTTAAAACTTGATTTAAACTTGTTTTGCTTTTAAACTTGAACCCTTTTCCTTTGCTTTTGAAACATATTAATTTTTGACATACCTTAAAAACTTGTTCCTGCTTTATTTTAAAAACCTGTTAGCAAATTTACTTCTTATACAAAACTTGGTTAACATAGTTGTTTAAAATAAACCTGTTTGCTTTACAAAATTTTAAACTTTGATAACTTTTCAAAAGAAACCCGAGCAAATGCTAACATTTCCTAGATCAAACCCAGGTACATTTTTTCCAAACTGTTACTATGTTAATTTCTCACGTACAAAAACAATTCCGAGCCATTCTTTCTTCCCCGAGACACCCATCATTTTTACTTCGAGTTACCACGCGATTTCCTTCGAGACGAACGGGAGAGAAACCGCTTCTTCCCAACTTGATCAACATACCAGATATTCGTGATACATGGTGCACGTGTACGCCCTGACTGGACTCCTCCGACCAAATCGCCGACCACCCTAGAGTTGCCACTGACCTTCTCATCTCAGGCAATCGTCCAGATCAGTGATTTTGACAGGGATTCGAAATTGGACTTCAAATGGAAAACTGGGACCAAACTAATGTCTAAAAATTTCCTCGACGCCCACGATCTGCCTACCGATGATCACATGACTTCGACCACTGTCGCTCCGATGACCCACGAACAATCTCCCCTTGGTCCGAACACCTAAATCGCCTTGGCTTCGAAACTGTAACAACTCAAACTTGATAGACACCAAGGGGTAATCGTACCCTAGTTCGACAAATTCCAATCATCACAGTCAAAAGAAAAATCCAACAATATTTTTCCATCACTCTACCATACTCCAGCCTCCTCCGTGCCAAAACTCGAAGCTCCAATCGACGCCGTTCAATGGCAATACCCCAAAAACCCAAAAACGTTCATCACCGAACAACTCCTCGAATTCTAAACTAAAAATCACAATTTAAGTTTTAAAATTCCTAATTTTCGAAGACAAATCAGACCATATAAGTGAATTCGAAAATCATCATGTTCGAATTTTGTCTATCTTCTGATTTCCACTGTAAAGTTAAACTTATAGTATATTTATCAAATATAATTACTTAAAATATTTTTTAAAAAGCAAGAACACATTATTATTAACAATTTTCCTTCAGTAACCAAAGTCCAATATTGATTAAACAGGGAGATAGGCATTTCTTGTGACGATGATGAGTTTTTATTAACAATAGAGCACAAAAACAAAAATATAACCCAGAAACAATTTGCAGGCAATATTATACTCACATACACACATTTATATTACAAAACTCAAGCAGCGTACCACAAATTTCATCATAGATTCATAACTGTTTTAAATAAAAAGGGTTACTCACCTAGTTTTCCAGAAGAAAGAATGAACAGAGTTTGAAATGTTGAACAGGCTTGAAACTTTGCTTGCTTTGAACTGTCTTGCTTAATTTTCTATTTTCAGATATTTGTATTGATTTGAATTCTCCTGGCTTTGAGATTTAAATTTGCTTTGATCAATACTTTGATGATTTGCTTTTTCTCTGGTCTAATTTTCCAGGCTGAAGTTGTGTTGTTGGTTTGTTTAGAAAAGCTTCACTTTGATTTTGTTTTGTTTTATAAGTGACAATACTTCAGATTTTCGTAGTTTATAATGGTGACTGAAGACTGGAACGATAAGTGATGTTGTTGAGAATAATAAGTATTTGTTTTCTCAGTTGAAATGAAGTGTACATGATATTGATATTATTTTGTTTAAGCTGAGATGAAATGTTGTACAAGTGATTATATTTTCTTGTACTATAGCCAGTGATATTTCTTGTTTGTAGGCTGATGGAAATACTAGTTTGGGGCTGCATTAATTAGCATTGTACCATTTTTTTTTATAAAATTTTTCTCTCGGCTGTACAAGATGTGAAGATATTGTGATGTGGCTTCTATGCAAGTTTTCACACATGTATTTTATTTTCTTTTTTACTTGTTTACTTGTTTCCATGTTTGCTTCTCATTTATATTTTGTTTCTTTTGCTAAGTCTAATTGCTTTATAATGTAAATGAACTCCTATCTTTTTATTTTATCTTTTATGATTTTTATTTGTTTTATTACTTTGCAATGTAAATGAAATTCTATTTTGTACTATTTGGTATTGATTTATTAATATGATATTGAGATTTATTTATTTACCTTATATTTTATAAAACTATGTATATATATATTCATTTTAAAATATAGATGAATTTCTATATTTTTATTTTATTGTTAAAATTTTAACCAATTTATATTTCCATATCCTATATAATTTGTATCTTTATTTTGAACCATTTATTTACGATTTAAATTCAAATCAAATATATATATATTATATATTATTTCAAATTTACTCATATATGCTCAAATACATATATATTCACATATATACATATATATGCAATATTTTAAATTCAAATGATTTATACAGAATATCTTTGAACTCGGGGAAACTCGCATCCATTTATCCATTAATTTAACAAATTTTATTCAAAAATTCAATTAATTATCAATTTAAATTAAATAAAAATCCGGGGTCGTTACACTACCTATAAGGTACTTCAGTAGTAGGGTCATCCAGACATTATTCTGGACTTTAACAGTTTCAATGATGGTTATCCCTAATTCAAAGCAGGGGCGGCCTGTACTTCTATTGGGACCTAGGGAATGTTTCTTTGGGATTGCTTGCCGCCTTGGCTAGCTATTCGGCATTGACGTTCTTCTAAAAAGGGATTTGCTCTAGATTGAAACATTTGAAGGTGCTAATGAGCTTCTTGGCTTCAAGGACATACAAGGTCAGTGATTTGATTTTAACATGGAAACACCAGCAATGAGTCACTAAATACACATAAGGATTTTATTCGTAGCTCTATAGCAATTCTAAGACCAAGTAGGGCCACTTCATACTTAGCTTCGTTGTTTATAGCTTTAAAGATAAAGAGAATGGCGAAGCATATTTCTTTCCCACTAGGTATGATGAGGACCATTTCATCCACATCCCCTTCTCATTAAACAAGCTGTTAACATACAATTGCCATGCTTAGTGGCTGGTGATTGCTTCCTCTTTGCCGCTATCCGTGCTTGAGCATTTGGCTATTAATTCGACCATGGCTTGGTCCTTGATGGAAGGTGGGGGTGAAAACTGACGTGACGTTGTTCGAGTTTCACGAACCACTTTAGAAGTTGGCCCGCTATCTCTGGCCAACTAAGTACTTACTTCAACGGCTAATTATTAAGGACCTTAATTGGGTATGCTTGGAAATACATCTCATCGGGCCGCCATTAGGAGACATATTGCTAACTTCTCCAATTTGATATATCTCATTTGTGGGCCCGACAACCTCTTACGTACATAATAGATTAGCTACTAGATTTTCTCTTTCTCTCAAACCAGGGCAGCACTAATCGCCTGGTCAGTAACTACATGGTATAAATACATATCCTCCCCATCAATGAGTTTGGAAAGCATGGGAAGCAAGGCAAAATGTTGTTGTATGTCTTCAAAATCCTTAGTACATTCTTCACTCTAGACAAATGATTTTCCTCTCTTGATGAGATCATAAAAGGGGATGCACTAGTCATTGGCCTTTGACACAAAACGGCCCAGTGTCATGATCGTCCCATTCAGGCTCTATGCTAGCTCAATTATGCACGGTATCTACATGTCTTGGATTGCCAAAATATTAACATGGGTGAACCTCAATTCCTTTGGTACTTACCACAAAACTAAGTAACTTCCTAGAAAACAAGGCGAAGGAACTCTTCTTTGGGTTAAGCTTCGCATTATACATACATAGGATGGTGAAAGTCTCGACTAGGTTCTCTACACTCCCTCATGCCTTCTCAGACTTCATAAGCATGTAATCTACATATACCTCCATAAATCAGTCGATCAGCTGAGTAAACATTTTGTTGATGAATCGATGATAGGTCGCACCCAGATTGCACTGGCTAAATGGAATAGCCCAGTAATAGTAAAGTCAGGTGTTGGTGACGAAGGAGGAGTGATCTTGATCCTAGCTATGCATCATGATCTAATTGAACCCAAAGTAAGCATCCACAGATGTG
Source organism: Allium fistulosum (assembly GCA_030737815.1). Taxonomy (NCBI): domain Eukaryota; kingdom Viridiplantae; phylum Streptophyta; class Magnoliopsida; order Asparagales; family Amaryllidaceae; genus Allium; species Allium fistulosum. Next base: position 684,113,082 of record CM060905.1, on the reverse strand, counting down.
AGCAACTCGTGTTCGCTGGACGCGTCCACCAGCTAGTCAATGCAGGGAAGTGAGAAGCTGCCTTTCGAGAAAGTTTTGTCAATATTTAAGACATCAATACAAGTCCTCCAGGCCGTAATTGGCTTTTGTACCAATACTGTGTTGGCTATCCAAACTGCATATGTAGCTTCACATATGAACCCATTTGCGAGCAGCTTTTCTACTTCTTCTTTGAGTGCCCCTTATCACTCGAGGTTGAGGGGTCACCCTTACATGGACCAAGTAAGCCGTTGGGTCAATGTTAAAGGCATGATAGATGATTGAGGGATTTATGCCGGTCATATCGGCATGCCCCAGGTAAACATATCTTTTTCTTAGGAAATAGGCTATCTCATCACTTACTTCTGGACTTAGTTCTATGCCTACTTGGACGACCTTATTGGGGTCGTCGTTGTCAATTGATATGGCCTCGAGCCACGTTGTCAGCCCGTCATTGTGGTTTGGATCTACCATACGAGGGTCGAGAGGGTTATCATTGTTATCCTCCGCACTTTCTCCTAGGTCACATTGGTCTAAGGCATATATCATATGTTCAATATCATCCTCGGCCAAGATAGACGTCCATGCATTAACCATAAAGCTATGGTTGGCCCCGGCTCTCACAGAAGAGACCGTCAGCATTAAGAGGGAAGGAGTGCTGATGTCTTCTTCTTACGCATATCAATAGGGTGAACTTACTCATTCCATATTGTTATGAGCTCTCCAAGGCTGTCAATGGGTAGCAAAAAAATCTGAAATCCGTTTGCATCCGCATCTGCATCCGAAAAGCGGATAAATATCCGATATCTGGAAAAACAGATGCGGATGTGGATACGAATACATCCGCATCCGAAAATTATCCGTCCGGTTTTTGTCAAGATTATAGTTCAAATTATGTGTATTTTAGTGCAGTGAAAGATATTTGTTTATTATTTTTTTAAGTTGGTAGTTTATATTATATGCACTTAATGCTTTTTAACTGCTCGGAACTATTTATTATCATCATATTTGTTAATTTTCAACACTTTTATAATTAATGGGATTGAAAAATATTTATGTTAAACTAAAATTTTCTTTCTATAATTCTTGATTTATCAGTCGTTAGCGTAAGATAATTATCTGATATCCGTCCATATCCGCGGATGCAAATATCCGATATCCGAAAATGATTTCGAATGCGGATGCGGATATGGCACTATCCACATCCGAAAGCATCTGTTGATAGGCCTATAGCTCTCTTGTCTTACTTAGGATAGTTAAGGAAAGATGGTCTCTCTCAGCCACTGTTTGGGCATCTAGCATGACTAGGAGCGTTGAGTAGGTCATGCGTACTCTTAAGGATGGTGGTTGCTCCGGATGCTTTAACTTTGAGGCTTCGAGCGACCCGAGCATGAACGGGAGCATTGAATGGCTATAGCGTTCTCTTGGATGCATTACCAGTAAGTAGTGATAACTCTTGTTGCCGCATGACTACTCCCTTTTCTGCTTGTTGTAGTGATATACTAAAGCAATCCGGGTGGCTTGCTAGTTGTTGTAGACCCAACCTATAGTTCCCTTAGTTGGGAACCTCGTCGCTAGCCACTGATACGCCATAATTGCATCCAAGTCCGCCAATGTCGGTCTACCTATTAAGATATTATATGCGTATGGACAATCCACTACCAAAAAATTACCTAAATCTTGGCTGCAAGAGGCTCTTGATTGTTAGTGACTATGTGAGAGGTAGTCCCCAGGGGTACTATGCCAACACCCCTAAACTTGTAGATAGGCAATGCAAAAGGAGTGAGGCTGGAGGAGGGAAGCTTTATTTTTTCAAAAAGTTCCTTGAACATTAAATTAGCTGAGCTACCCCATCAGTTAAAACTTGGTGAACCTTTATGCTAGCAACACTGACTGATATGACCATGAGGTCGTGATAGTGAAAACCAACTCCTCTTTAATCTTCTACAGTGAAGGAAATATCTAATATCTCTTCTTTGATCCGGGGATCCTTTCGGGTCTGGAGGTCAACAGAATATACTTGATCATCGAACGTGTGCTCTCTCATGTATTAGGCCTGAGCCCCCTGACTGCTCCTGGCTATGTGCGGGCCGCCACAAATTGATAGTATCCTATGTTGATTGCAGCCACGTTGTTGTCATCTTCTTGCTGAGGTTGTGTGATGGATTTTGCCGAGAAGTTCGCTATTCTAACTCCTGCCTCACATACTACACTAATATGCCTTTACGGATCGATCACACTATTTCATCTTTAAGATGTGGCAGAGAGGTCATTGAGCTGGTGGAATTCACAATACTTTTCAATAATGCTAGGCTCCTCTCTCCATCCGATCAGGGAGGGAATGGACATTGAAACGGCATGCGATCACATATGGTAAGATAAATTGTTTCCATGTCATGAATCAAATTTTCATAATTTATGTACTTGGGTTTTAAGCATGAACCGTCTTCCACGCACTTCTGGTTGTTTTCTTATCGACCATTCTTTTAGTGGTTATCTTCCCTGGGGCAAGCTTTGTTTCTTTGGTCGTCCTCCTCATCACCGTCAATGATGTCGGCCTCTTCAAACCTTGTTTTGTCATTCATCCTTTGGAGAAAATCCATCAAGGATGAAGCAGATTGCTTCTGCAGTTCCTTCCACATTCAAGATCAGTGCTTCACTCATGAACATAAAGGGACTACCAAGCTATTCTTATCCCCTCCCTTAGAACAAGTTGAACCTTTATTGAAGTGGTTGGTATAAGAATGGAGGTAATCGGTCGAGCCTTTCCTTGTGTTGCCTAGCTTGCTCCCCATTATGACCCTTATCCTTGATGCGAATAAGAAAGCTAAATTGGAAACTAACCGGGCCTATGAGTGGACACTACCGGCTTGTAAATGAAGGAATAAGTGAGAAAATAGTCTGGTCAAGGTAGATAGAAAAATAAGGCACTTTGCATGGTTGGAGAGCTGGTCAACCTGAGTTATTAAGTTAAAGGTAGTAGTATGGTCGGATGGGTCAGTGCTCCCGTCTACTTGTCCAAGGAAGGAAAAGCATACCTTCGGTGGATGTAAGTGCTCAAGATTCTTTGAAGAATGGGTCTTTGTTCTAGTCATATGATAGACCCTCACCGTCTACATTCTTGGTTTGGATTCTATACGTCTGCTTGCATAGGGCGGCTATTACTTCTTGAAGACTAGCCACCACGTGCCGTAGATGGTGTTGGCCCATTGTTGGGGAGGGAGTCCTCCACTGCCTATCCGATGATGGGGATCTATGGTAGAGGTAGGGCGAGAGGGAACGATGATGCTAGGCGGTGTACTATAACATCCCATTCCAAAGTTAAAATAAAATAAATATTTTAAAATTGAAATTATGTTGAATTTAATTCAATAAATTAAAATTTGGATTTTATTTTACAATAAAAACTAGAGCATTGATTTAAAATTCAAATTTGAAATTTGAATTGTGTTTTAAAAATCCAAAAGTAGTCTGAAATTTATTTTGGCAGAATAAATAAAATCTATGGAGTTTTGAAATTTATTTTAGAAATAAAATAATTTTCTTTATAATTGTTGAAAATTGAATATTTTTAAAAAATAAATCGTTATAAAAGTAAAATAAAATTTGGATTAAAACGTCTCGAGTGGAATTTTAATCAAAGGTCGAGTAGTGGTCGGGTAGTAAAGTGGTTAAGTGTTCGAAATTATTTAAAATAAAATAAAACAAAAATATTTCATTGGACCAAAACCCGCTCCTTATCAAAACCCCTTCCTACTCTACCCCAAGCCCAAACCACACTTTAGTTCAAAAATCGAAATCGCAAAAAAAAGGGAAAATCTCCACCCGCCGTCTTGACGTTTTCAGTAATAGTGAGAAAGCGAAGGCACGCCAGTGCTAGCGACGTGATACAAGGGAGGCCGCGATGGTTGTAGATGACATCAAAAAATTGGTGCTACATGTAGGAAATCGGGTGATACGCGAAGTCTGGTTGATGGTGATTTTTCCGATGGTGCGTCGAGGTATGGTAAAGCCTACGATGACTGTGGCTGGTGATGACGTCATGGTGTCAGGGTTTCTTAATGCCTGTGATGTCGACATAATTTGCTAGCGAATGGATTCAGGCTATACTTATCACTAGATCTAGGGTTCTCGACTAATGGATTGTAGTGGTGGCTGGCATGAGCAAGGGTGAGGTGTTGGAAGTTGCCTAGATGGAGGGAGCAATGATGAACTAGTCAGTATAATCCCTTTATTAATCTGAAAGTGATTATAATTTACTTTAGTTTAACTGTGAGTATACTCCTCCTTTCCTTTGTTCCATCTTCTCTAAATGTAGTTATCATCATTAACACACACACACACACACACACATATCAATGTTAGTGAAGTATAAATTGCATTTTCGTAAGTGAAATCATTAAACCTTCATATTGTTAATTTACGGTATAATTACTTATCCACAAATAATTATAAGTATAATTAATATATATTTGGATGTTGAAATTGTTGATATGCCTTAACATAAAATATTTATTGTTTGGAAAATAAAATAAAATTTACGTTTCTATTTTTAAATTGAATTGAATTTATATGATTGATGATGGCTTAGTAATCGCGAATATTATTAGTAGATTTTTAGTGTTTGAATGTTTAGCCAATGATTGTTTGAATAAAATTATTATTGGTTGAATGGTATAATATTTACTTTGATATTGATTGTTTTGGATGGTAGAAATTTAATTAAAATGAGTAAGTTGAATAATTTATATTAATTTCTAGTTTTGAATTTATTTAAATAAATCAAAAATTTTGAATATATTTGCAAAGAAGATCTTATGTTGTTTTTAAATAAAAGAAGAGCAAATATTATCGAAAATGATTTTTTTATTTGGTTTATAAATTTGAAATAAATAATTTATGGATAAAGATATTATACGCGTAGGCAATCGGGTGATGCAGGAAGTTTGGTTGGCAGTGATTTTTTGGTGATGCGTTTAGGAATGGTGAAGCCTGCGATGGCCAAGGCTGGCGATGACATCATGGTGTTTGGGTTCTTTGTGTGTGCGATGTCGACATAGGTTGCTAGCGAATGGGTTCGGGCTATGCTTGTAATTGGAGCTAGGGTTCTTGACTGATAGATTGCAGTGGTGGCTGGCATGAGAAAGGGTGAGATGCCAGAAACTATTCTAGATGGAAGGAGCAATGCTGAACTAGTGAGTATAATCACTTTTTCAATCTAAAAGTGAGTATAATTTACTTTAATTTTACTGTAAGTATACTCCTCCTTTGCTTTGTTTCATCTACTCTAAATGTAGTTATCATCATTAACACATACACAAAGATTTATATATGTATGTATGTATATGTATGTATATGTATATATATATGTGTGTGTGTGTGTGCGTGTATAAAAGTCAGTTAAATATATATTGCATTTTCATGAGTGAAATCTTTAAACCTTTAGATTGTTAATTTAGGTATAGTTACTTATCTATAAATAATTATAGGTAATAATTAATATATTTTGGATGTTGAAATTATTGATATGCCTAAAATGAAATGTTGATTGTTTGGAAAATAAAATTTACATTTCTATTTCTAAATTGAATTGAATTTATATTAATTGATGATGGCATGGTAGCCCTGAATATTATTAGTAAATGATTGATGTTTGAATTGTTTGATCGATTATTGTTTGAATTGAATTATGATTGGTTGAATGGTATGATATATACTTCTACATTGATTGTTTTAATTGGTAGAAATTTAACTAAAATGAGTGATTAGAATTATTTATATTAATTTTCACTTTTTAATGTATGTAAATATATTGAAAATGTTGAATATATTTGCGAAGAAGATCTTATATTGTTTTTAAATTAAAGAAGTGCAAATATTGTTTGAAATGATTTTTTCTTCGATTTATAAATTTGAAATAGATAATTTTTATGGGATTTTCATACCAATGAAATTTTATTTGAATTACTTTTGAATTGAAAATAATTGAAATTAAGTTGAATTTGAATTATTATTATTTTAAATTGGAAGTGAAGAGATTTAAATTGAAGTTGAATTTAAATTCAAAAAGTAGTATTTTTCAAAGTATAAATAGTTTAAAATTGAAAATTTGGGAAAAATTAAAGTATATTGATTTGGAAAATACAAAAATATATTTAAGATAAATTTTTATTTTAAATGATTAAATTTGGATTATTTTATTTTAATTTGAATTTAAAATTAAAATATAAATGGCTTAGATTAACTTTAAAAGGTGATAAACTAATTAAAATTCAAGTTTATTATTTTGAAAATTCCTAAGTACGTATTTGAAATAATTTTGGTTGAAATTCATATTTTTAAATTTATACTTGAATTATTTTATAAGATTTTGAATTAAACTAGAACTAAAAGAACAAATCCTGGTTAAATAATTCAAAATCCACTTAGATTGAAATAATTTGAACTTGAGTGATTATTTACTTGATTGGATAACATTATACCAGTTCAATTTCTTTAAATCCATTGTTCATGTTATTTACTTGATTTTAGCCCAACTATTAATATTTAATGTCTTGTTTAAAATTGTTATTATAAATAATGTTATTATCGGCAAGTTAAATTATATTGCACAAACAAAACTAATATAATGGGTTGTATGATGGGTTTAAAGTGACATTTTGGGAATAAATGTCATTAAGAATGATCAAATGATTTTAAAAACAATTAATTTAACATTTCTCGAGTTTAGCATATGATATTGACTACTAGACTGCTAGTATCCATCCTAGCAGACTGGTTCGAGGGTCGCAACCTGAATTGTGATGACCTTGTCCCTCGTCACTATGTCCAAACGATCTATTACCAGGACATTTAAAGCTACCAAGGATAACGATGACTTTTGGAGATGTAGGGCAAACAAAGAGAAGTAGCACCAGCGATGGAGATGTGATGCAATTGATGCAATGGACTACAACACCAGTAAGATTCTCTCAAGATACCTGAAAGGTATGATAACTAAAGGATCATGTGAAGTGCACATCAAAACTGACCGAAAGTATATAGGTGAAATGGACCAGGATGACATGTCAGGGCAAATTAGTCTTTGTAAAGGGTAAATCTATAAATGATATTTATTAGCATGTAATCCTTCTAGGATTCACAAGATAAGAAGATTATTTAAGCATTCTCCTAAGTATTAGTAGAAATGTCGTTTATCTCGAAAATGACTATTTTGAATATTGATTTGAATTTATATAGCATAAGTAAACTCATAAGTAAAATGATAGGATATATATCCCTATTGATTAGAGTTGCAACTGTTTATGTTATATTGAATAATACTGTGATATGGGTGTGATAACTGATTTGTGAAAATAAGGACTTGGGAATTTATTTGGTGTGTATGACCCTTTATGTAACTTATATGCCCCACAGAACCTGACACGACATCTCATTTATATTCTATTGGATGATTATACTCATATTTAGATGTTTAGCCTGACTCGAGGTTTTATTTTGTGATAACTCCTCGGGTCAGACTAAGTTTTTTTAACAAGTCAATATTATGATTGTATATGCTTTGTGGACTGCGATATCGAGTTGGAGTAGATGACGATGGCGAATATTTACATTTTTATATTGATACTAAGTGTTAGCCCTAAAATCCACTTAAGAGCAGAAGTATGAAAGAAGGTTAATGAGAGTATTAGGTTTTGATGAAGTTACAGGCATGGATTTCGACAACGTCACAAGAAGACGTTTCGAAGGCATTAAGAAGGTTTTAAAGCAGTCGGAGGCACCAGCTGCCCTTACCACTAATAAACAGTGTAAAGGCTTTCAATTCAGATGGAAGCAGGGCTGCCCTTCCGCCACTTTCAACCTTTCGACACAGATGAATAAGCAAAGACAGCTTCGAAACCCCTTTCGAAGGCAATGAATGATAATCTCCTACTTACGTGCCAAACCTTTCAAAACCAAAGGTTTTGCCTTCGTAAGAACCCTTTCGAAAGCATATCTAAGCCTTTCGAACTGGTCGAGGCCAATGACATTAGGAGAAGATTCTGCATCAATCAACGGATAAGCATTTGGAAGCTACCAACAATGTCGAAACCATTGGTGCTTCAATATCTTCGAAGCGCATATGAAAAGCCTTCGACGGAGTCGAAAGGCCCCCATCATTACTTTCGATGACAACAAGGCAACATGAAGAGAAAGGCGCATTTGAAGACTTTTCGACAACATCGAAAGCAGATCTGGAGAAAGCGGAGAAAAGAAATACTAAAGACTTAACGAAGGCGAAAGGTTGATAAAAGACCCTTTCGACTTAGTCGAAAGGTCTAGAGAGAGATGAAGAAAGCGCGAGGGTGAGTCAAAGGATACGAAAGAGATGCCTTTCAACAGCGTCGAAGGCAGACGAGGCCTTTCGACCAAGTCGAAAGGCATGAGGCGGTATATAAAAAGAGGACTTTCGACCGGGTCGAAGGCATGAGCACGGAAGGAGGGCCGACCTGCATCTATAACTAAGACCTAAGGGGTCCAGTTTTTGGGACCGAATTTTGGAAATCCTAAATTCATTTCTCTTACTCCAACTTCTTAGCTGCAACAAAATCCTCTATAAACCCTAAATCAATTTGGGCATAAAGCTTTTATAATTGTAATCAATTTTGGTTCATTAATAAAGGAGAGGTGGTGGATTCATTAAGCATTTCGATGATGAGTGAGATCATTTTGATCATTAGCTAGACTAATGATCCATTGCAGATGATTCTATCTTATTCTCTTAACTTCCTTTTGTCTATGCAATGTATAGGATCGACTTGGATATCTACATTCGAAACACATCACCATCGAAACCAATATTAGACAATTGCAATAAGAATGGTTAAGGGGTTTCAACATTGATGAATCTATGAAATTATGGATATCCAAGCCGATCTTATATAGAATAAATAAAGTGGTTCTTGGGCAGTTATGTTACACTAAAAATCAACCTTCCATCTAGGACGAAAGGTCTCTCAACAAAGATTAAAGAAAAGGAGTTCGGTTCAAACCTTTTGAAAGAGTCGAAGGGATGCAGTCAACATTGTATAGCAGTCCTAGACCTTTCGAAGAAGTCAAAAGGTTTCATTCCTCAGCATTCAAAGTGTTCTAATCTTCCGAAGGGGATGAAGAAGTCAAAGCAAGTGTGAGCAAGTACTTACTGACCTTTTCGAAAGCATAATAAGCCTTGTGAGTGCTGAGTTGTGAACAAGAGAACTTGAGAAGGTACTACTTTCAATGGTGTCAAAAGGTACACCATTGTGGGTCGAAAGGTTCACAATAAACAACAGAAAAACAATCTTCCGACAACGTCGAAGGTTCAAGTGAACAAGAGAAGAGCAACCTTCCGACAAGGTCAAAAAATTTACAATAAACAATATAAAGAGGATAAACCCTTCGGTAAAGGCAAAAGGATCATGGAGATATAAAAATAACAAACCTTACAACAAGGGTGGAAGGTTCATAATAGCAGATGAAAAAGAAAACCTTTCGATGGAGATAAAAGGTTTAAGGCGGCATATAAAAGGGAGACCTTCCGGCCAAGTCGAGAGCATGAAGTCGATAGGAGAGCCGCCTACATCTATAAATAAGACCCAAGGGGGTCCAGCTGGGAGATCTGATTTCTTCCACTCTAGTCTTGTATCTACTTAATTAGAGCATTGTAACCCTAATTGAATGTTGATTTGGGGAAATTAATAAGTATATCTTTTTTCTTGGATAAAGAGGGAAGACTTAAACTTGGTTAATTACTTTTATATTTACTTGAAACTTTGTTAGATTAACTCTTATTTTCAGGTTAAACCCCTACGGAAGGTTCTTATTGACAGAATCAATAGTACTTCAGTCGTAAGTAACCATTTCAACCTTTCGAAGATTCCAACCCTCCAATCAGATCCTTTTGACTAAGTTGAGGACCAAATCAGTTCAAAAGTCATTAAAACTTCCGAAATCATTGAATCAAAGGACCGAACCTTTCGACGAGATTGATAATGCATCTAGTCCAAATACTAACTTCAACCTTTCGAAGTGATTAACTTAGAGCCCCAAACCTTCCAACTAGGTCGACAGCTCTTTTACTATAACAATCCCAATAACCTTTCGACATTATAATCACAGCCATCAAACCTTTCGATAGGGTCAAAGTTTAAGGAGATCATTCACAAACCTTTCGACTAGATTGAATCCAACATCATACAAGCTAACAAATCTTTCGACAAGGTTGAAAGCTACCGCCTATTTAGCAAGGAATTTGATAACCAGCTTAAACCTTAAGGTCCCTTCCACCCTTAAAAGGATAAACTCAGAGGGATCCAATTTAGCCCAAAAAGGAGATCACATACAAGTTTAACTAGGACGGAAAGAATCAAACTCAAGCAAGTATCTAACCTTTCGACGAGGTCGAAAGGTCTGATTCAAAAGATATATATAAGCAAATCACAAAGGAAATCCTTAAGGCTATGAAGCTCTTTATTCAAACTGGACTAACCACATTAGCTAGCATAGTTTTGGGGTGTTGACCATAAATTTGGTCAACATTTTGGTGCTAAAAGGAGGGCTTGAACCTCCGCCCTTATATAATTCCACACCTACTCTTCTACTTGGATAAATTTCTTAAAGCTTATCAACTCCTCTTTTTGAACAAGAAAGGATCTATTTGGATAAAAGACTCACAATTCTTCTAATTGCATTTAAAGGATAAGGAATAGATTCAATGTTCAAAACAAGAGAAAGTTTTTGCAAAGGAAAATCGATTTAAGGATCCACAAAACCTTTGGAAGTAAGGTCTAATTGTCAGGTGGATTATAACTCGCACTTACTTGAAGAGCAAACCCTCCGGCTTCAAGCTCTACAAGTCATTAAGAGGAAAAGAAAAGTTATGCCCTATGACCCTTTAAAATGGAGTATCAACCCATTCCATTTTGGATCAACCCCAATCTTTGCTCTTGAAAAGGAGAATTCAAGGAAAGAAGAACTGTTTCTACAAATGTGAAGGACCATTCAGTCATATTCCCATAGGACTATCTTTGAAAATAAAATGATAAAGGATTATGAATAGTTTTGCATATAAATGGAGTAAGATTATAAATGAGGCACATCGTTCAAGGGAAAACCATAAACATACAGGAAAATCCACAACCGAAGAATTGAGGATAGTAAAGGAATTACCAAGTGGAAATATAAAGATTACCAAAAAGTTTTCGACTGAAACCTTAAGATTGAAAGAAAGGCCCATGAAAGAGGATCAATGAACAATGAAAAGGAAACCTACTCCTCAAGAAGAATTACTTGAACCAAGTCACAAACGAATTAGATGCCATTCAAAAACAGCTCAAAATTCAAAACTTCCTAAAGAATATAATCTTACTACCTCGATTGAAGACATATATATCCGAATCAAAGAAGAACTGAATTATTGGCCTTCTTAGAAAAAGAAGCCAGGATTTGAAAGGAAACTTAAGGGATTATATTGCAACTTTCATCTAATAAATGGACATGATACAAATCAATGCAAGGTGCTTAAAAAGATGGTCCTACACTTCTTGAGACAAGGAAAACTTGAACAGTTCTTAAAGAGTTGAACAAGTCATGGAATAAAATTTCTATTCTCAAAATAAGAGAAGTCTACATGGTCAGGAGTAAAATTCTCCTTAAACTTGGACTACCTAAAATGGTAGGCTACCAATAATGGTAAAAAGCCCTAGGTCATGCCAAGATGGCCAGGTCAAGGCACCTACTGGAGGGAGGGTGTAAGCCTTTAGCCGTGCCAAAGTCAGAAATGGCTAGGTTAAAGCAGCATAAGCCCTTATCCGCGTCACACTATGGCCAAGGTAAGGCGCATCCTGGAGGGAGGACAGGTAATCCCTTGGTCCCGCCACGCTATGGTCTGACCAAGGTACCAACAAGCACTTAGCCGCATCATGCTATGGCCAGGTTAAGGAACCTCCTAGAGGGAGGTCGGGTAAGTCCTCGGGGCCTACTTGAGAATAAGCTAGCCGAACGCACCGGAAACCTGGATGAAATGTCCGGAGGACTAAGAAAAGTCCTTGCCTGAAATGGCCAACTGCTAGAAATCGGCACCGCCTAAAATGGCAACTGCTTAAATAAGCACAAGAATTGGACGAAAGAGTTCCTGCCTAAAATAGGCCAAAACAAATGAGTAAAGAAACTCGGGCCCGAGAAAGGAAAAACATGCAAAATATCATCAAAGCTTAAAGATGGCGCATTCGACAAGAGAATTAGAAAGAATTCACTGATTTCATCTGCCAGATTGCTATTCTGGTCTTCTATACCAGAAATGGTATTCTGGTCTTCGACTACTTATTACCGAAAATGGTATTCTGGTCTTCTATTAATAATTGCCAGAAATGGTATTCTGGTCTTCAATTACTTATAACCAGAAATGGTATTCTAGTCTTTTATTACTTATTACCAGAAATGGTATTCAGGTCATCTATTAATTATTGCCATAAAAGGTATTCTGGTCTTCAATTACTTATTATCAGAAATAGTATTCTGGTTTGCTATTACTTATTGCCAGATTGATTCTCTGGTCTTCTATTACTTATGGCTGAAAACGGTCTTCTGGTCTTTTATTATTAATACCAGATTAGTAGATATGGATTTATAACCTCTTGTCACTCATTACCAGAAAGGGTATTCCGGGCTTCAAGATTCTCACATATATGAACTTCAAAATCTAATACCAAATCCGGGTTTCGTGATACTCATTTCAGAACTTTACTATTAAAACTTGAATATGAGTTCGGGTCTTCTATATAATCTCATCATCTGAGTACTTAGATCTAGGTTTTGAGTCATTATCAATCTCTAATATATTATATCTGAACCTGGATATCAAGACTGTTGTTTAATTAAGTCCCAGTCCAGGGATAAGATTTTTGGGCTTCTATTCGTCTTGAGTGCTCGAATCTAGGCCAAAGAATATTATCAAAGAGAATACTGTTAAGACTCCCCGAATGGGGAATTCGGGCTTCTAATTATGTCAAAATAATGGGTGAGAAGGTTACTACTTCAAAAAGTTCAGACATGAACCCCTGAATCAGGATCTTCATTTAATGAAAGTTATAATTCGGACATTCATTACCGTACGATTAGGCGGGATTTACTTCCAACAAGTCTTATGCATTCTGAACAAGTGAAAAGAGTTAATCCATGATCATTTCTCATCATGGTCAAAGATGAGATCTTAACATTTTGAATAAATTACTTTTCATACGATTGGCAAGATGAGTTGCTAATCTAGGCGAATGATATACATAGACAAATATGTCAATTTAAAAGCTAATAATTAGAAGCATTGTTTGTTACGTGTTCTGTAGGGAAGTCATGATGGCAAGGAATAGTAAAGGATTCAGCAAGCACAAAAGTCGCTTAATGAGCAAGTCAAAAGTATATCAAAGGTTACATCACAGAAAAGGATCAGAAATCAGGTGATATTTACAAAATTTTCATAATTTATGTGAGTTATGTAGTCATTTACAAACAACAAAGTTATGTACTAGATATATTTACATAGCCCAAATACATAAATGAATTACAAATCTTGAGATGCTTTATTAAGGGTCTCTACCATGGAAGGATTAACTACATGGTTAATTGATGGGCGGAGAACTTCTTTAAGTTTTTACTCCTTTCTTCTAATTGTATTCTCGTCATCAATTGCCTCGATGTTGGTTTTCAAAGCACAGTTAAAGGCCCTGTTTGCAGCTCTAAGGGTCTTTTTTTCCCTTTCTAACTCAGCATCATGTTTTTGGAGGAAATAAATATTATGCTCAAGATTTTGATTCTTGGCGGTGTAGTCATTGATAGTCTGAGAATACCTTAACTTCTGCTGCTCATCAAAATATTTGGCAATTTCAAACTACACCCTCCAGCACTAGTTTCCAACTACATTATCGTCTAAACCCGGAGGAGGGTTCAGCATGGTTGGAAATTTCTGAGCCGCGAGAAGTTTTGACCTAGTAGGTTTGACAATTGAAGGGGTTGTTCGAGGGACTAGAGGATTAATGTTTGGAGACTTTTCTCCAACGAGGAACTCTAAAGAGGCACATTGAGCTTGACTATCTTTCAACTTTAGCTCTAAATCGCTTATTCGCTAGATAAGTTCGGACATCCTTTTATCGAAGTCGATTGTAGGATTTGACTTCACTTGTCATTTAAGCATAATAATTGCTTCATCTTTTCTCTTAATCTCAGCCTCAAGATAGTCAATACAATCCTTATGATTGCTGGCTATGGTTTTTTGGATAAGGTAGCTTTTGTGCCATTTTACGGCTCCAACATTACCACCAAAACGTTCCAATAATATTTCATCCCGAATCACGATTGCTCCACTCTCTTTCAATAATCTCTCTCTGATTATGTCGACATGGGATATTAAGTTTTGGGCAAGAGAAGTTGTAGATGACTGTGGCTCCTATAAGAAAGGAAATAAATAAAAACCAGAACTGAGATAGGGAAAATAATATATCTTTATTACAACTCAAAATAGAAGAGTCAAGGGATACAACGGTTATCACATCTAAAGTTGAGAGACAGCGTTCTTAACTTTGCCTAAGGTATTTGTTAAAAGCATGACCATTGGGTCAAAAGGTAAAGTGACTCCTTCAAGGGTTATAACTGGCGAACATTTACTATAATCCTATTTTCCGACTGGTGGGCTATCATGACCACAAATTAATTTGGAATAGAATGTTCTGATTTCTTTTAAGAATAATTCCTTTTCTTTACCAAGGAAGTCGAAGCAGAGACGGGGGTATTCCAAGTATAATTTTTGCAAATCCCGAAGAAAGCAATATCTTGCTAACTTCGAAGTCCTTGAAATTGGTCCATTTTTAGAGTAAACTCTTTTCAGGTTAACGTACTAACTTAAGTGGTCTCTTGGGACAACCCGACCTAAAGAACTAGTATTCTGAAATAGCACAGTAAAAATAAGCTAAGCATAGAAAGCATAACAAAAACATATATTCAAAAATCAATTACTTGTTACATATTTACAGTCATTCATCTGGTTCATACAGAATAGATTTAGAAAAGAATTCAGAAATGAATTAGTTCTTATAATACTTAATCTTTTCAACAAGGAGATCTTGAGGAATTGGTTTGACCCGCGGTAAGTTCCAACAAGCTCCAGGATGCGGGTCAGAACCAAATTCATCTAAATATTTTTTATAGAAAAGTCTAAGTAGACTCCCACTGAATTCACCTAAGTATGAAAAACCTATGATAAAATTTCTACAATATACTTTATACAAAAAATTGACTAAAATGTCTCTCTCTTCCATCATCATCATCCAGAATAGAGTTATTAATTCTCTATTTTCTTTTAAGAGGGCGTCATACCGATGATGTGCTTTCTTTAATAAAGGAGCTGCCCTCTAATATTTAAAAGATGCTAGAACGAAAGTGTTTCTGTCTAGACTATGATATTTCTGAGATAGAGCATTGCGTTCCTTTATTAGTTTGTCTAACTCCCTGTGTAATTTGTTAATTTCTGCCTTTTTTCTTTCAAGTTTTGTTCTATAGGGAAGATTTGACTTCTTCTTTATCTAAGATAAATGATTTACCACTAATTATTATCTTTGAGGTATAAGACATTTAAATAGGGAATTCCATACCTGCGAAACTAGAATGGAAGCCTAGGGAGCTTGTTCCTTCTCTTATAGATCTTTGGGATGTGAGGGAGCAGCTTTCCCCTCTGAAGGAGCAATTGAACCAGGAGATGTTAGTGGCATATCTTTTGGAGGGGATTGCTCTGGTTCGGGAGTATCATCTTGATCTCCACTATCCATCCCTGAAGCACCGAAAGGGCCCCCTTTATCTCTACCATGGCCTTGGCCCCTAAAGGGATTATCATCATCAGAGTCACTGTCCCAATTGAGTTCGTCATCATTTTCCTTCTCCTTAAGATATTTACCCTTATCATCCTCTTCTTCAGAATCAAATTCAATGTCAAAAGAGGGGTTATCAAAAGAAAGAGCTTTCTTAAAATTAACAGTCTCCTCTTCACTTCAGGCTCGGAACCCTGCCCAACTCGCTCAATTTTGTCCATAACTCTTTTGGCTAGAATTGGGTCAAGTGAAGGAAATTCAAAGTCAAGACATTTGTCATGATTATCGGCATAGGCAAGCATGAGGGCATTTTCGTAATGATTCAGCATCATAGACCCCAAGGTGGCATCAACAAAATCAAAGACATGTTTTTGGAAGTTAGAAAGGGTTTGAACAGCTAGCCTAAGTGAAGCTCTGGACCTTTTGAATTTATCTTTTAGCAGAATATTTTTGGAAATCAAAAGGGCTTTCTCGTCTTTTGAGTCTTTTAAGGCAAGCTCCATTGCGAGTTTCCCATCAGAGGTAAGTTGATGGGCTTGCCTCTCTGCTTCAAAATCACTCTCGGCCCTAGCAAGGGAAGCTTTAATTCGCTCTAGTTCAGAGGAAGTGGTATTTTGAGTAGCCATCAATGAGGCTAACTGACTTTTCAATTCAACATTCTCCTCTTGTAGCTTGGAGGATCCAGAGGAGAGCCTGGAAACATGTTCGTTAAGAGAAATCCAATTTATTGTAATCTGCAATAAGAGAAGAAACACATGTTAGCAATTAGAAAGATCCAGCGATAATAGAATTAATTAGACAAGGGCTTACCAAGAGTTGTTGCTCTATGAAAGAGCGGTGATTTTCTGCCAAATCGGGGCTAAATGACGACAGAGAGGAAGAGGTAAAAGATTCTGAATGAAGAATAAGCTTAACAAGTTTGTCAAAATTAGTGGGCGGAGAAGCGGAAGACAATGACTCTGGAAGGGTATAAGACTTAGAAGGATTCTCAAAAAGAGCAAGTTGCATCTGTGCTAGCGCGGTTGGAGAGTCTGATATTGTAATATGCGGAAGGGGAATAAGTGAAGTGGAGTTGGCTCCACAATCTCTTTTGGAGCTTCAACAGTTGGGCTTTTTGTAGCTCCCCCAAGAGATATACATTCTTCTTCCTCCTCCACATCAGTGATCTTCGCTATTTTTGCCGGAGGAGCATCTTTGGAAGGCACTACTATAACAACCCGCATATTTTACGATTTTATATTTAAATATTTTATTTAAATATAACGTAGTTAGTCGGATTAAGTCCGAAAAGCTACTTTTTGCAAACGGTCGAATTAGGACTCGGGACTACTTCCATTGAGTCCAAAATGGCGTTTGTGACTTTTTTTGAGTATAAGCTTCGATATGTTTGGAGTAAGTTGAATTTTGCTATTTTCTGTTGGGCTTTTGAGTTTGGGTTTCACCCAACTCATCATATACTCTAACTCAGCCCCTCTCTTCATCCATTCATTCTCATTTCATTTCTTTTTCTCTAGCACAACTGAAAATGGGGGAAGAGAAGAGGAATTAGAAATTCCAAGCCCTAAATTCAATTGCAAACACAAATTCTTGCTCCAAATTCTTGGAAAAGCTTAAGTAAGCTACATCTTCATCTTCTCCATCTTTTCTCCTCTTCAATTTCAGAAAATTCCTAAACCCTAATTTAGGAAGTACTTGTTTTGATCTTAGATTGAAGCTTGTGGAGTTGAAGTGAAGAGTGGTTGATCTTTTCCTTGTGTTTGTGCTTCTCAACTTTGTTTTTGAGTTAAACGGTGAGATTTTTGAACTCACATCTAAGCCTATAGCTTTTTTTATTGTTGGGTAAGGATTCCTAACATCAATTCTTGTTCATTTGTGTTCGATTTGGATCGATTTGGTAAATTGTCCAATTTTTGGTTTTGGAATCCAATTTTGTGGAAAATCCAATCTTTGATGTTTGAACACGTTAGTGGAGTGTTTCAGAGGGCCATACAAGCCTGGGTTGTCGCTTGATGTAAGTCCTTGGTCGTGGTCGCTCGCTTGTCGCTCCCGTTCCGTGTTATCGCATTTGCCCCAATTGGGGCTAGGCTGATTCTGCTCTCGTAGCAGGTTCAGTCAATTGAACCAGTAGGTCAGTCGACTGAACCAGACCCCATTAATTTGCCTGGGTCTATATCAGTCGACTGACCTTCTATGTCAGTCGACTGACTCTGGGGTAGAAAACTGCGTACCCCTGTGTCAGTCGACTGACACTCTGTGTCAGTCGACTGACCTGGAAACAAAAGGTTTCCAGGCACTGGTCCAGCCGACTGACCCACTGGTTCAGTCGACTGACCTGCTTGTCTCTGCCCGGTTTGTTATTTGCTTTAGTTTTCCAATTTTGATCGATTCGTGTCGATCCAATTAGTTGTTGTCGCATTTTTGACTTTGATGATTCCTTTTTGACTTCGTACACGGGTTTTTATAAAATGATCTTTTTAAAATGTATTAAAAGCTCGTCTCTCCAATTCAAAATTTCTATTTAAAACACACACACAATTTTGCACTTCGAGCGAAGAGGGAGGAGAATTAAATGATAAGATAAAACGCATGCTATGAACACGTGCGTTCATCTTTTCAGTTAATTCCTAATCTATTCGTTTGACCATTTTAACCTTTAGGTCTGGTTTACCGATGAGATGAGGTGAACTTTGTACTGCTTTGAGTGTGAAATTGACTAACGGTTAATAAACCGTTTAGTGCGAACGTGTGGAATGGGACTCACGTTAACATTTTTCGGGTTCCTTTCTAAGAGTTGTGACACATTCCGCCAGTTAGTGGTGTCCAGTAGTGGGCCTTCGGACCTTCACCACTACGGTTTGTTGCCTTCGGGGTTTGTTGCCTTCGGGCTTGAGCCTTTGTGGTTTGTTGCCTTCGGGTATGTTGCCTTCGGGTTTGTACCTTCGGGTTTGTGCTTTCGGGTTTGTTGCCCTATAGTATCACTTTTGGAGTTGGTCCATCTTCACCGCTCGAGTGATATTGGGTTTGTTGCCTTCGGGTTTGTGGATCTTTGTTATACAGTATTGAGCTCGAGCATCTTTTGTTTCTTTGACAATTATATTTCCCTAGTGTATCGCCTTTCGGGGTAGGTTCTTTGAACCACATGATATATAGCAATTACCTTGTGGAAACTTGTGTACCTTTGTTGGTATTTGTTATTGCCTTTTGGCTTGATTTGGGATATGATATCCTTTATTATTTAAGTTGCCGATGATATGAGGCTTGTTATGAATCATCTTATGTTAGATGATTTGGTTATCTCTTTTGGAGATATTTGTGGTACTTTATGATCTTGTATGTTCATTATCATTTATTATATCTAACTGATTTGTTTAGCTAGACTGACCCGTGTATTTTATACTCCGGTCAGACCGAGATGTTTCAGGTTACGTACTTTGGACTTAGCCTCTTTTGCTTCCGCATGGACTATTCCGCTAGCTCCTTTTTGTCATAGCTTTTTGTGCAGTCCTTTTTGTCTTTAACTCTGATATGTATTCTTTTGACTCTCCTGTATATTGTGGTTTTCTATACCACTTGACATGTATCATTTTGTAAACTCTGTAATGTATCTGTATATGTGAAAGTGTATATGATGATCTACTATTCTGTGATGTGAATTACATTGAGTTGTTATATTTTATTTTGATAGATCCTTCAGCCACCTAGGTCTTTGTATTAAATATTTATTGGAGATGTCGATCCATTTAAGTAAGAAGTGGTATTGTCGGCGTATTCAATAGATAATTAAGACAGGGTTATAGATGGTCGCTCCTATCCAGCTCTATTCTCCGTATTAGCAGATGGTGTTACTTAGTAACACTCTTTGCTAATGTGGGTCTCGGAGTGGGGCGTCACAACTACTAGTTTCCTTTTCGAGCATCTCTTGGATCTAGCAAAAGACTCCAAGACTGATGTCACATTTGAAGATGGTGGAGGAAGAGCAACATCACTTGGAGAAATAGTGGCCTTTGAGGGACTTGAGACTAATTCAAGCAGGTATAAAATCAGCCAGAGCCATTCAAGAATTACATAGACAAAAGGAGGAGAATAATAAGCTAACAGTATACCTGAAATGTCAAAAAAAATGGGTGACAGTGAAGTAAAATGTTCAGCATCGCCTAAGGAGAAGAAGCGATTTCCACGGGAATTGTGCATAATGACTGGTGAATTGCCAAGAATCCTTTGGCTAGTTGGAAGCAAAGAATGCTTTCTTAGGTTCGAAAGGGTTAGGTGCGTTAATCTACTCCTAAGTTGTTCCGGAGCGGTGGTTAAAGAATTGATGATTCTTTGGTTTGCATCGCTAAGTGTCTTAAGAGGTTCACCTGAAAAGGATCAGAGATTAGTTCGTAGAAAACATGAAGAAAAATGAAGATGACATTGAAACAGACTTATGAGGGAAGGAAAAAGTCCCGCGAACACCAGCGAAGCACTTGACAAAAAAGAACCGATCCTCCCAGTCCTTGAACTTGTTAATGCTATCTGAAATAAGCTTCTTGTACACATTCACTCTGAAAATCTACTTGTTGAGATTACCTGACCTTGCAACCTTGGTCAGGGAGTTCAGAACTTCAGCGTTAAGCAAAGGAAGTCCAAACTCCAATGCCAACATTTCCAGGGATAAAAGGTGAGTGTAAACATTCAGAGATAATTGTATCGGAGCAACTCCAACATGAGATAGATAGGAAAGCAAAAACTCAGGAAAGGGAAGGAATCCACCATGCTAGATGTGGATAGCCATATAAGCGAAATACCCTTCTAGAGGGTTATCAATAGTATCAGTTGGTCATGGAGGGATGGCTTTGATCCTAGTAATGCTGAAATCTTTAAGAATAGCATTGACTTCATCCTGGGATACAATAGAAGAATGCTTGGCGATAGCTTCAACTTTAGGAGAACTTATGATTCTGCCAGGTGAAAATGTTTTGGTTAAAACTCTTAATTATTTATGAATGTAATTTTTTTTACTTAAATAGCTTAAGCATAAAAACATACATGAAATCTTAAAATGTTGAAAATACCAAGTAGCTTAAGCTTTCGACAGTGTCGAAAGGTCAACAATTCAAACTTTCAACAAAGTCAAAAGGTTAACATCCCAAGCTCTCGATAATGTTGGAAAGAAGATAGCATCAGCCTAAGCTATCCTAGTTCAACACTATTGAGGGCCTAAGGAGTAATTAGTTAATCATATGAATTCCACAGGCTATCGACAAAGTCGAAAGGAAAAGATAAAACATTAATCCATTCATCACCTTTCGACAACGTCGAAAGCTCTATGGAAGCCTGGATATACTTTGAATGCAACATAAGGTTAGATAGCAAGACCTTTCGACATGGTCAAAACTAATAATTCAAACTTCCAAAGTAAAAATAATAGTGCTGATGATGTTATCGAAAGGTTCGGTTAATATTGTTAAAAAATGTTCAACCCATCGAAGTCGAAAGGTTTTAGGTTTGATTCATGTGTACTTTAAACGTTTCGACAAAGATGGGTGGAAGCAGTTATAAGGTTGAAGAGTTCCAGCCTTGCCGAAAGCTGGTGGTCGAAAGGTTTGAAACTCCTCAACCTTGACGAGAGCTCGTTATCAAAAGATTAGACCATTTAATTACCTAACCTTTCGACAGCAAAGGTAAAATTAGCATCATAATACCTTTCGACCCCATCGAAAGGTACAAAGAGGGCAGATTCATTATTGCCGCCTTAATCTCTTTCGTTGGGGTAGAAAAGTCATTTTGTGTAATCGAATTTGGCACGGGTAGGTTCCAGGTTATCATATTGGGTTTAACCAAACCCAAACCCGGTAATAAATGCAGTTTTCGAACTTTTCTTGAAAAACAAGCAAAACAAACCCACTAACAAAACTGATTTTGTCTAAAATCAATCTAATTCGGTTTCGAAAAGTAACAAAAACTATCAGCAAATCGAAAACCCAAAATAAAAATTAATTAAGGACTTTAGGTCAAAAGTTAATCTCGATTTTGGGATTTCCTTTATCAGACACTATATGACTTCAAATTCAAAACCACAAACAAACGTTGTTAGAAACTAGTTTGAAAGGAAAAAAATTCAGAGAACTCATCTGAAATTGAATCCGAATTTTGAAAATGAAAATAAGAAATTCAACTGAAAACCGATAACGTTGAAGTTTAGACTAAAATTTACATATCAAATTCAAGAGATTACCTTATTGTTTTGAAATGAGATCTGGGAAATTTTAGAGAACTCTTTTACTCATGCGCGATAATTTTGATTTCAGGTAAAAGAGAAAGAAAGAGAAGAAGCGTATTATATAAGAAAAGTCGCCCAAATTCTCAACCGCTAGATCAAGGTTTAAATGGACGTTACAGATCAGTGCGGGAAGGCCAAGAGGTGAAATTTTTTTGTAGCTATCGACAAAGATGACTTGGAAAGTCAAGAGCATCCCTTCGAATGGGAGGTGGGGAAAATGTTACACTAAAAATCAACCTTCCGTCTAGGACGAAAGGTCTCTCAACAAAGATTAAAGAAGGAGTTCGGTTCAAACTTTCGAAAGAGTCAAAGGGATACAGTCAACATTGTATAGCAGTCCCAGACCTTTTGAAGGAGTCAAAAGGTTTCATTCCACAGCATTTAAAGTGTTCTTATCTTCCGAAGGGGATGAAGAAGTCAAAGCAAGTGTGAGCAAGTACTTAATGACCTTTTCGAAAGCATAATAAGCCTTTCAAACCAGTTAAAGCACATCTAGGATACCTTCCGACAATAAAGAAAGGTTTATGAAGAAAGCAGCACTCATAAGTCAACAAAGGATGAAAGACGACCATTCGACACCATTGAAGAAGGGCAACCTTTCGACAGGGTCGAAAGGTTCACAATAAACAACAGAAAAATAACCTTTCGACAACGTCGAAGGTTCATAGTGAACAACATGAGAGCAACCTTCCGACAAGGTCGAAAGGTTCATAATAAACAGTATAAAGAGGATAAACCCTTGGTAAAGGCGGAAGGATCATGGAGATATAAGAATAAAAAACCTTCTGACAAGGGTGGAAGGTTCATAATAGTAGATGAAAAAGAAAACCTTTCGATGGAGATGAAGGGTTTAAGGCGGCATATAAAAGGGAGACCTTCCGGCCCAGTTGAGAGCATGAAGTCGAAAGGAGGGCCGCTTGCATCTATAAATAAGACCCAAGGGGGTCCAGCTGGGAGATCCGATTTCTTCCATCCTAGTCTTGTATCTACTTAATTAGAGCATTGTAACTCTAATTGAATGTTGATTTGGGGAAATTAATAAATAGAGCTTTTTTCTTGGATAAAGAGGGAAGACTTAAACTTGGTTAATTACTTTTCTATTTACTTGAGACGTTGTTGGATTAACTCTTATTTTCAGGTAAAACCCTTGTGGAAGGTTCTTATTGACAGGATCAACAATACTTCAGTCATAAGTAACCATTTCAACCTTTCGAAGATTCCAACCTTCCAATTAGATCCTTTTGACTAAGTTAAGGACTAAATTAGTTCAACAGTCATTAAACCTTTCGAAATCATTGAATCAAATGACTAATCCTTTCGACGAGATTGATAATGCATCTAGTCCAAATACTAACTTCAACCTTTCAGAGTGATTAACTTAGAGCCCCAAACCTTCCGACTAGGTCGATGGCTCTTTTACTATAACAATCCCAATAACCTTTCGACATTATAATCCCATCCATCAAACCTTTCAACAAGGTCAAAGTTGAAGGAGATCATTCACAAACCTTTCGAATAGATTGAATCCAACATCATACAAGCTAATAAATCTTTCGACGAGGTCGAAAGCTATCGCCTATTTAATAAGGAATTTGATAACCAGCTTAAACCTTAAGGTTGCTTCCACCCTTAAAAGGATAAACTTAGAGGGATCCAATTTAGCCCAAAATGGAGACCATATACAAGTTTAACTAGGACGGAAAGAATCAAACTCAAGCAAGTATCTAACCTTTTGACGACGTCGAAAGGTCTTATTCAAAAGATATATACAAGCGAATCACAAAGGCAATCCTTAAGGCTTTCAGGCCCTTTATTCAAACCGGACTGACCACATTTGCTAGAATAGTTTTGGGGTGTTGACTATAAATTTGGTTAACAAGTTACAAGATGGAACTGATTCGAAGTGATGGAACTCCACTCGACTTGATTGAAAAGGGCGTTCTGAAGGGGTTCCAATTTGTAATTAGCTAGCGATTGACCAAAGAGTAAATCCTTCGAAAGGCAGTTATCCTCAGCTACCTCTATAACCCTTTCGAAGGGGTTCCTCAATAAAGGAAGCGAAACTAATTGAGTCGAGAGCAGCTATTTCACATCAAAAAATCATGCATGCCTTTCGACATGGTCGAAAGGGCCGTAACAAACCTTTCGACGCGATGGAAAGGGTTGGAAAGCCAAAACAAAATAGTTGTCTCTAATGCACTCAAAAGAAAGGTTTCCATCGAGATGCTACCTCCTTTGACTAAATTTTCGAGCTAACTTTCTAAACCCTTTCGACTAAGTTAATCTAGTCGAAAGGTAGGTTTCAAAGGAAGTAATCATCTCAACAATCATGCTTCGTTTGAACTCATAGCTTTGGGAATGTTGACAAGTTTTCTTATTAACATTTTTGGTGCTAGAGGGAGGAGCTCGAACCTCCGACGTTGTTACTATGGTATTGACTAATTATGGGTCATCTTATTTGGCATAGGAAAATGAGGTCTAAACGACTCAGCAGTTTGAATAAAGAAGTCATCCATACAACAACTCTTAAGGAGAACATAGCTCCATCCTTTAATTTGGATGGGATTGTTCAAGGACAACCTTCGTCGCCAGATCAACGAGATGAGAATACTGCAAAGATCAAACACTTGGAGCAGCAGCTGCAAGAGCTTCTTAAAATGGCATTATCTCAAAAATCTTCAAAGATGGCAAAACCAACTCAGCATGACGAAGTGGTTTCCCCCAAATGAAACTTGAAAGCCCACTCCAATGAAAACAAAAGCAAAATAGATCTAACGTCCTCCAAGAAGAAAGAGCGCCATCAATCTAAAGCCAATCACTAAGGGAGAGTTATCGATAAGTCACTTAAACAATCCGGAAGCTCAACATCAAAGGAATATTTTCCAAACCAGAAAAATTATTGTAATGTTGATGCTTATCTAAAGGATGCAGTTGAAAAGGTAATAAATGATGCAATGAATATGAAAGGGAAGAGGACAATGGATGAAAATGCCAATGATAATGAACGAGTACCGCCCTTTACTGATGAGATCATGGCAATGGTCATCCTACCTTATGTGAAGATCCCAACAATGAAATATCATGGAGTTATAGATCCAGATGATTATCTAATGGCTTTCGATAGCCAAATGGATTTGTATAATGCTTCGGGAGCTGTCAGATGCCGATTATTCCTGGTTACTCTCCAAGAAACTGCGATAAAGTGATACAGACAATATCGAGAGAAAACCATCTATTCATGGAAACAGTTCTCTTACGAGTTCTCTGCCCAGTTCTGCATTTGCAAAGATCCCACTATAGATTATACAGTTCTAGCCAACATAAAGCAAAGACAGGGAGATTCCTTGGGAGACTATTAGAGGAGGTCCAACGCTAAAGCTCTAAAAGCAAAAGATATGAATGATCGAAACAAACTGATTGCGGTACATTCCGGCTTGATAGAAAACACCCCCTTATGGGGCAGCTCTTCGTCAATGGGTATAAAGATTTACAAGATTTCCATTCCATGTTGACAAGTTCATTCGGATGGATGAGCTTTACTATACTAAGAGGAAAGCAATCCCTAAGAAAGAAGCGGGAAGATTTGGCTTAGAGCGAGGACATAAAAGAACAAGATGGGAAGAGCCCATCGCTAACGCAGTCGCTTTAACAAGCCACTATCTTATGTTTATGATGTGGCCAAGAAAGAGTCAACTTTCCAACCTCCTTTAAGTCCAAGAATAACCTTGAGCAAAGGAAGGGAGGTGATTTTTGTGCATATCATAAGGCAAATAGCTACAAAACTGATGAATGCAGGGTTTTGGCTGGAATCTTCCATAAACTGATCCACGAGGGTCAATTAAAGGAATTTGTTTAGGAGCAACAGAAAGCTCAACAGACAGGGGATGGTCCACAGAAACACCCTAGCAATGTCGTCAATATACTAGAAGATGAAGCCCCCCTAAGCTTGAGCCCACCTATAAACAGAATTGATGTAATTCATGGAGAGCCGCACCCGGCGGGGAACAGTAAAGGGGCCCGAAACAGATACATTAAGGAAGCTAAAGAAGGCATCTTTTTAGTCCAAGAGCCCCCATTGAAGAATCCACGACTCAGTGTTCAAATGCTGAATCTTGTTGTCACCCCTCAAGAGATGAAAAAAGGGGTTCACCATCCGCATAACGATCCATTGATGATTACTGCTCAAATCGGGTTGTCCATCATCACCAAAATTCTTGTAGATACTGGAAGTGCAGTTAATGTTATCTTCAAGCATGCCTTTGATCAAATGAATATCCCCGAGGACAAACTAGAACCCAGCACGGAACCCATCTTCGGATTTAATAACAAAGGGTCGACTCCGGTGGGGCAAGTGAAGCTGCATGTGCAAATAGGGTGCCGCCAACTTGCAGAACTTTTGAGACTATTTTTGTGATCATCAATCAACCTTCTTACAACAATGCCTTCTTTGGAAGGTCGGTTCTCGATGAAATAAATGCATTTGTCTCCCCAGAATATCTCATGGTAAAATTCTTGACAAAAAGAGGATGGGGGCACTGTCCGAGGGGAGCAGTTCAACTCCCGAGAGATGTATTTTGCTACCCTAGAGCAATATAAAAGGGAGTATTCCACTTACTTTGATTCTTCTACTATTTTACAGCCTTCGGTTGATGGATTTTCACATCCAACATTCGAAGCAAAGATTAAGATTAATAAATCTAATAAACGTATGTATGAAAGGTACATTCCTTCTAAAGGCAAGAGGAAGAAAATTGATGCTAACTCAGCTGAAGAAAGCCCAATTGTCGTAGAATTCGATTGTTGAGGCGAAACAGAAAGGATTAAACCTATAGAGGATCTTGAGGAAGCATACCTAGATTCAGATGATGCTACAAAAGTGGTCAAGGGGGAAAAGATTTGAATGGTGACTTGAAGAAGGATTTGATTCAATTCCTCAAAGTCAACAAGGATGTATTTACTTGGTCACATTCAGATACGGTTGGGATTGATCCAATGGTCATGTGTCATGCACTCAACACAAATCCAGAAGCAACCCCCATTAAGCAGAAAAAGAGACAGTTAGACAAGGTATAGTTAAATGGTTTGAAAGAGGAAGTAAACAGACTCCTTGAGAATGGATTTACCTGGGAAATATATTATCCAAAGTGGTTAGCTAATCTAGTTCTGGTAAAGAAATCAAATGGGAAATGGAGGACTTGCATTGACTATACGGACTTGAAATCCGAAAGATTGTTTCCCGTTACCGTGAATAGATCGGTTAATAGATGCAACGAGTAGGCACAAATTGTTGTCTCTCATGGATGCCTATTTAGGGTACAACCAAATACCAATGTTCAGACCAGATGAAGAACATACAAGCTTCATAACTGATTGGGGAATCTATTGCTATAAGGCAATGTCATTTGGACTAAAAAATACAGGGGCAACATATCAAAGACCAGTCAACATGATGTTTAAGGAGAAAATTGGCCAAAACATGAAAGTTTATGTGGACGATATGCTAGTAAAGTCTGGTGAAGCAAAGAGTCGTCTTAAAGATTTGGAAGAGATGTTCAGGATATTGCGGAAGTATCAGATGAAATTGAATCCACAAAAATGCTCTTTTGGAGTCCATTCGGGAAAGTTTTTAGGCTACCTTGTAAGTGCCCAAGGGATTGAGGCTAGCTCTGATCAGATTCAAGCCATTAAGGACATGGCTGAACCCAAAACCAGCAAGGAGGTAATGGCTTGAATGGAAGGGTGGCCGCCCTAAGTAGGTTCATTTCCAAAGCTACCGATAAATGCATTCCCTTTTTTGACGTAATTAAGAAGAGGAAGAACTTTGAATAGGGAGAAGATTGCAGAAAAGCTTTTCAGGAATTAAAAAGCCATCTGGAAAAGCCACCAATACTTTCTAGTCCCGAGAATGGGGAAGTTTTGTACTTGTACATGGCGATTTTAGAACACGCGGTCAGTTCAGTATTGTTAGAGAAGGAAATGGAGCTCAACTTCTGGTTTACTATGGAAGTAGACGATTAAAGGATGCGGAAGTTTGATACCCAGTGATAGAGAAGCTAGTTTACTGCTTGATTCTCACAGCGCGAAAACTTAGAGCGTATTTTCAAGTGCATCCGATCAGGGTATCGACCAAATCCCCCCTAAAGTAAGTTTTCAGTAAACCAGAAACTTCAGGAAGGTTGGTAAAATAGGGAATCGAGCTTAGCCAATATGATATAGAATTTTAGCCGCGAGCTGCAATCAAAGGGCAGGCATTAGCAGATTTCATTAATGAATGCACTAACTTCATCAAAGAGCAATCGAAAAAGGAAAGGGATTGGAAGCCTATGAGGTAATAGTTCATTGAGGGGGCATCAAATGATTAGGGAGCTGGTGCGGAATATGTGATAATAATGCCAGACGGGCATCGCCTACATTATGCCATGAAATTAGGGTTCCCCGCAACGAACAATGTGATAGAATATGAGTCTATGGTAGCAGGGTTAACCTTGGCATTGGAACTCAAGATTCCACGAATTCAGATCTTTAGTGATTCCCAGCTAATAGAAAATCAAATCAAGTAGATATATCAAACAAAGGACTCCAAGCTATCTGTATATGTGAAAAAGATACTTAAATGCTTGCCTTGTTTGAAGACTTTTCAATACATCAAATCCCAAAAGCGGAAAACTCGTAAGCAGATTCACTAGCATAACTAGCCAGCTCAAGGGGAGCCCCGTAAACACGAATTGTTCCAATAGGATATCAAGAAATCACAAGCATTGAAGAGGAAACATCTGAACAAGGAAAGGAATTATTAGTTTTGACAAGGTCCCGAGCTATGCAACAAGGGGAAAAGGGAAAAGAAATTGATAAAGAAATATCAAATGAGAAGGATGACCAATCGACAACAAGTAACCCATATTATAACACTTGGATGTCACCCATCATTGAATACCTTACTAAAGCAATACTCCCCCTGACAAGGGTGAAGCAAGAAAAATAAGACGAGAAGCACCAACTTTTACAATAATGGATGGAAACCTTTATAAGAAGGGGTATGAGCCTCCCTATTTAAGATGCGTAAGTCAAAATGATGGAGTAATATTGATGGCTGAAGCACATGAGGGATTTTGTTAGGATCATTCGAATGAGACAAAATCCGCAAAGAAAATAACGAGACAAGGATTTTATTGGCCTCGTATGGTAAGCCAAGCCATCGAGTATGTGAGAAGATGCGAAAAATGTCAGAAATACTAAAAGATACCTAGATTACCTCCAAGCCAGTTGACTCCAATTGCAAGTCCATGGCCCTTTGATGTATAGGGAATAGATTTAGTCGACCCATTGCTGATATCAAAAGGAGGATCAAAGTATGCCGTAGTCGCCATAGACTACTTCACTAAATGGGTTGAAGCGGAACCACTTCCAAAGATTGCTTCTGGGAAGGTACTCAGATTTGTCATCAAAAATATCATAACCAGATTTCGAATTCCCCAAAAGGTAATTTCCATCAAAGGGACGTAATTTGAAAGTGAAGAATTCTCTCGCTTTTGATAGAAGAAAGGAATCATTAAGAGCTTTTCATCCGTCGCACATCTGAAAGCGAATGGGCAGTTGTGGCTGCAAACAAAACCATAAAGACAATTCTAAAAAAGTGGCTAAACAAAGCAAAAGGAAATTGGGTAGAAGAACCACCACTTCCATTATGGGCCTGTCAAACATCAACTAAAACGGTGACGGGACATACTCCCTATTCTTTGACATATGGGTGTGAGGCGATGTTACCAATTGAGATAAAAATACCCTCACATCGAAGAATCGCCTATGCATTCGATATGAATCAAGAATTGAAAAGAGAATTCCTAGATTTGGTACATGAACTGAGAGTTGAAGCAGCGGTAAGAACCGCGGAGTATCAAAGAAGAATTTTCAGGTACTACAACTCAAAAGTGAGAACGCGATCATTTCACGAAGGAGATCTGGTACTTCGAAGAGTAATGGCGAATACAAGAAACCCCACAAATGGAACCCTGGGGCCAAATTGGGAAGGACCCTTAATCATTTGTAAAGTAATTCCCCTAGGAACTTACAAATTATGCCGACCAGACGGAAATATGGTTCTGAGAACATGGAATGTCGAACATTTGAGACCATATTTTCCAAAGATAAATGAATAAAGCATCCCTTTCTTCAAAAAGGAAAGTCTACATGGTTGGGAGTGAAATACTTCTTAAATTTGGATACTGCCTAAGATGGTAGTCTACCTAAGATGGTAGAAAGCCTTTGTCCACACCGAGTTAGCCAGGACAGAGCACCTCCTGGATGGAGGGCGGAGTAAGCTTTTAACCGCACTACGCTATGGCCAGGTTAAAGCACCGGACAAGCCCTTAGCCGCGCCTCTGGTCAGGTCAAGGCACCTCCTGGAGGGAGGACGTAGTAAGCCTTTATCTGTGCCACAATATAGCCAGGGTAAAGCACCGAACAAACCCATGTCCGCACCACGCTATGGCCAGGGCAGGGCGCCTCCTGGAGGGAGCTCGGAGTAAGCCTTTATCCGCGCCACGCTATGCCAGGTTAAAGCACCGGACAAGCCCTTGACCGCATCTCTGACCAAGTCAAGGCACCACTTGGAGGGAGGTCGGGTAAGTTCTTGGTTCCAGCCTCTAAGATGAGCTAACCAAGAGCACCAGACAATAATGGACTAAGATGTCCAAGCCCAAGAAGAGGCTCATGCAACAACGGACTAAGATGTCCAAGCCCAAGAAGAGGCTCATCCAATAATGGACTAAGATGTCCAAGCCCAAGAAAAGGCTCTTCAAATCATGGACTAAGATGTCCAAACCCGAGAAGCGATATATCTCCTATGGACTAAGACGTCCAAGCCCGAGAGGCAATTGATCAAATTACAATTACATACAAGAATTGAAAGATTCATATATGTCGAAATGGACAAAATCTAGGGAATGAAGTCGAACTCCATTAATTAAGTACCCGAATCTGGGTTTTGGTTTCTCATTTCAGGATTTCATCTATTAATACCTGAAACTGGGTTTTGAGTCATTATCAATCACTTATAATCTTTATTATACCCGAATCTGGGTTTCGAGACTTTCATTTATGGACTTCATTTACTAATACCCAAACTGGGTCTCGGGTCT
Organism: Allium fistulosum; assembly: GCA_030737815.1. Lineage (NCBI taxonomy): Eukaryota > Viridiplantae > Streptophyta > Magnoliopsida > Asparagales > Amaryllidaceae > Allium > Allium fistulosum. The sequence goes on along the minus strand of CM060905.1, from coordinate 684,081,793 downwards.
TTATCAATCTCTAATTATCTTTATCATACCCGAATCTGGGTTTTAGGATTATTACTTGATGCCCTAATCTGGGCCTGCTGTTTCTAAAAACAGCTACCAAGGACTTCTGGCTATCCAACATATGCCCTAATCTGGGCCGAAGACTTCAATTACAACAAATAATTACCGTGGATTTCAACTCATCCAACAGATGCCCAAATTTGGGCCAGAGATTCTTCATATAAAGATAATTGTTAATAATTTCTAATTATCCGACATATGCCCTGATCTGGACTCGGGATTTTTTGACATGAAGACAATTATTACGGATTTCTGGTTAATCCACCATAAATACCTGAATCTGGGTCTAAAAATTCCAATCAGAGGACTATTTTTGGATATTGCTATCTAGATTTTGGATATCTCATTATTAACTTATAAACATCTAAAGTTAATACCCTAATTTGGGTTAAATCTCATTGCTTCCAAATCCCTACCGAATCACAAACTTGGGATATGAAGTAGAAGACTTAAAGTTGCTCCAGGCAACCAGAAACTTCAAACTGGTCTTTTTAATACCTAAATTAGAGTTAATGTTTCATGACTCTAAATGAGGCTCACCAACATCTGAATGAAAACTTCGGGATCATTTTAATCCTCGAGAAAATTTCCAAATACATATTAAAATGAATGGATCACAAAGGCCTAATTTCATATAACAACTTGTAGCCCCCATTTACAACTATTGGCTATTTCTCACGAGGAGTTCGTAGGTGACACTTATGATATGCATTAATGGATATCGATTACAGGCCTCATATCTTTTGAATCAGATTTATGATCAACTAACTGACTAAATATAAATGCGTTAATATGCTGATTTTTCATGAAGCATACACATAAATATGATAATAACAATAGAAAACATCACTTACTTTGAATTTTGCAGGAAAAATAAAATTATAAAGAGCGAGAAAGTTATGAAATTTTTTTCCTAAAGAACAAAAGATTCTTTTATACAAGGTGGGAAAATGTTAGCCATAAAAACCACTTAAGAGCAGAAGTATGAAAGAAGGTTAATGAGAGTATTAGGTTTCGATGAAGTTACAGGCATGGGTTTCGACAAAGGTCACAAGAAGACGTTTCAAAGGCATTAAGAAGGTTTCGAAGGAGTTGGAGGCACCAGCTGCCCTTACCAGTAATAAATAGTGTAAAGGCTTTCGATTCAGATGAAAGCAGGGATGCCCTTCTGCCACTTTCAACCTTTCGACACAGATGAATAAGCAAAGACAGCTTTGGAACGCTTTTCGAAGGCAATGAATGATAATCGCCCACTTACGCGCCAAACCTTTCAGAACCAAAGATTTTTCCTTTGTAACAACCCTTTCGAAAGCATATCCAAGCCTTTCGCAACAGGTCGAGGCCAACGACATCAGGAGAAGGTTCCGCGTCGATCAACGGATAAGCATTTGGAAGCTACCAACAGTGTCGAAACCATTGGTGCTTCAATATCTTTGAAGCCCCTATAAAAAGCCATCGAAAGGCTCCCATCATTACTTCCGATGACAACAAGGCAACATGAAGAGAAAGGTGCATTTGAAGACCTTCCGACAACGTCGAAAGTAGTTCTGGAGAAAGCGGAGAAAAGGAATACTAAAGACTTAACAAAGGCGAAAGGTTGATAAAAGACCCTTTCAACTTAGTCAAAAGGTTTGGAAAGAGATGAAGAAAGCGCGAGGGTGAGTCAAAGGATACGAAAGAGATGCCTTTCGACAGCATCGAAGGCAGACGAGGCCTTTCAACCAAGTCGAAAGGCATGAGGCGGCATATAAAAAGAGGCCTTTCAATCGGGTCGAAGGTATGAACGTGGAAGGGGGGCCAACCTGCATCTATAAATTAGCTCCAATGGGTCCAGTTTTGAGGACCGAATTTTTGAAATCCTAAATTTGTTTCTCTTACTCCAACTTCTTAGCTGCATCAAAATCCTTTGTAAACCCTAAATCAATTTGGGGATAAAGCTTCTATAATTGTAACCTATTTTGGTTCATTAATAAAGAGGAGGTGGTGGATTCATTAAGCATTTCGATGATGAGCGAGATCATTTTCTTGCTACATCCTACAAGTTATTCAGGATATGAACAAACCGAAGGCACTACTTCTACCACATTCTTTTTGGAATCACCCTTAGAAATAGTAGTAAGTAGCCTTTTCACTTTTAAGAATTCCATCTTCGATTCCATCATCTTCAAGATGTCTTCAATTCGAACGCTTATGTCAGTTCGAAGTGGTTTTCAGATAACTTACGGTTATCCGATCCTTGTCTCTCCGGACCGATAACCGATAGTTTCCGGTAAAATCAATTCCGGTTCTTTTGGAAATAAACAGACAATAAATAAGAGCCAAGATCACCCCCTAACCGTTTAAGTGGATGAGTTACCTTATCATGTGTCCTAGAATGACACAACGAGTTTATACGTACAGTATAGCCACACTGAAGATAACTGTACTATATAATTTTTGCGTTTCTTCAATATATTTCCAGAGTTAAAAATTGGTCAAGATTTGATAGTCGGTTATTTAACTATTAAATAAACAAACAATCAAACATAGATTTAATTTCTTATGGAATCCACCAAGCCTCTTTAATTAATCTTCATTAATTAAATCACTTCAATTATTTACAAAAATATTCATATACTTATCTCATCGGTAGAAGTATATTCTCAAACCATTTCACTTTCTATACTTGGAAGACTTACCATATACTTATACAATGGTATAAGTATATTCACAAAGAATTTAAGAAAGATTTCCTATTTCAAAATCATATTAAATGGATCAAAAAATGTCATTCAAAACATTGTTTACTATAAACCCAAACACTATCCTTTGTGTTAAGTATGAAAAGAACGCTTTTATACCATCATAATTAAGAAGGATTATTTATTAATTTCATAAACTTGATTTTCTTAAGTAATCCAATTCGTATACGGAAATAATACTTTATACACCGAACATCAATCTTCGATTTCAAACTTAGACTATCCTTCAGATAACAATGAAGTCGTTCAAGTTGAGGTATTATTACATCTCAAACCTTAACTCAAAAATATTCTTACCTTTCAAGATAGGTAGAAGTTACCATACCTTGAAGTTTATTGTCAAGTATATGGTTTCCAAAATCTTCGTATATTACTCATTTAGAAATCAAAGTTTTACAAACCAAACTTCTATTCCAATTTCCAAGATCTCTTTCCTATTTATAAACTTTAATAACCTTTCATTTAAAAATAATTCCCTTTTGTAAGAAATTTATTATTTTTAAACACATTTTATAAAACAATTTTATTATTTAAAAACACATAATTAAATTGATTAAATTAACTTTAACATCATTATTAAATAAATTATTAACTTAAACACTATTAATAAAATGATTAATTAACTTTAAACATCATTATTAAAATGATTAATTAACCTTAAAAATCGTTATTAAAATGATTAATTAACCTTAAGCATTTAAATATAGAAAACACTCTACTCCAAAAAATTATGAAGTTAAAGTTCATTTAAATCCATTTCTTTTCAAATTTGGAATGAGGCTTAGCAACCACAATGGCACTTTAAACAAGCTACCATTTATTTTTAGTTCAACATTCCAACTCATATCACTGGTATTTACATAAGCAACATATACATAAATAAAATCCATAATTAACAATCAATAGTTAACTCCTTACTTTTGCAATATTAATTAACCGACATACAAAAAAATGTCCAAATTTATATAGTGGCAAAATGAGGATTTATTCTGCAAAATAGATGTCTGAATTTATCTATCCAATTTAAATATGGCAAAACGGTTTTTATTCTGCTAACTGAATGTCGGTGCTAAAATATAATTACCTAACTATGTAATTATTTTCTACCACTATTAAATTATCATCAAATTATAGTACACTAGAATTATCAACCATTTTTTATTAAAATGTTGTACTCGACAATACGAGTCTAATGCAAGAAATCGTGGGTTAAACGGATCTAAAATGGGGAAGTTGTTCATTTCCAAAGTTAATCACATTTAAGTAAAATAATCAAATTTACTAAATTATTATAACGCACCCACTCCTAAGCCCAAACCCAGCCCAAACTCCCCATCCTTCTTTCCTCCTAAACACCCTGCCAAACCCAATATCCTATACACGAACGTGTACGTGCACTCCATTGACACGCCACCTTCGACCTTCGATCGCCGATCCAACCTGACCCACAAACTCCACCGACCACGCATGACTTGCCTGCACCAACACCATCCACTTTAGTGCCTCGAATCAAAATTTGATCGTTCTTACCTAAATTCAAACCACACCCAATCACGATCATCTAGCCGTCCCTATCGCCTCGTCCACTTCCATCCTCCGCCCCGACCAATAGTGGGTCGCCGCTTCCATGCCCCACCTCTAGACCAAGCAAAGACGAGCTCGACGCTTCCACGTTCCACCCCCAGTCTAATTTTCGAACCCAAAACCATATGTCCACTAAACCCTAAAGTGAGGTCGCCTCGTCACTATGGTGCTCCAAAAGTCCCACGACAACCACCGACAGCTCCGCCATCACCCAAGTTTGCCTCCAACACCACCACTCCACCTCCAGCTAACCACAACATCGGAATTTCCTAATTAATCGAAAACCGATTATCTAAGCACCACGGCATAACACCAACCCCTAAAATCAAGTGACTAGCCTCAAAAATCATGATTTACATATACTAACATGATTATACACTCCGTTCATAAAATCATGCTCGTCGAAAAACAAATATCTCTCGACCATTCACTGAAATCGACCCATTTCTGCCACTCTACTCGACGAAATGACACCCGACTATTTTAAAAAAACTAGAGACTAAGATGAACTACTTTACAGTTGATCGCATTGCCTAATATTTGATGGGTTAAGAGATGTTGATTTTTGAATATGAGATGGAGGGGTTTATTTCTTTCGGTAGAGAAAAGGTAAAGGTAGAAAGAGAAGAAATGTGTGTCTATGTTCCTGTATCACTGTGTTTGTTTCATTTACATCAAGCATATCCTTCATTTTCAAAGAAAATATCAACAAAAACAGATTTTAAACACTTACATAAAACATGAATATCATGTTTAAATCAAGCTACTAACAAAATATTCAACATTCAATTCAAACAAATATTAGAGATCTCACCTTTTATATGGTTGAAATGCTTTAAGTTTTAATCTTTGAGTGAAGTAAAAAAATTGAGCTAAAAAGATGTGATTTTTCACAAATTAAATAAAATAGAGAAAGATGGAAAAATAAAGTTAAGAAGTATGAAGGTGAAAATGAAATATAAAATGAAAAGTGTACATATAAGATGAAATAAAAAATGAAAGTAGAGAAGGCTAAAGAAGAAAATGCCCTTAATCCATTTTTTCAACTCTTCCATCTTTTCCCAAGCCACCAAAGTACTAACCATATGAAAAAATGATGGATTTTTGAATGGTCAGTGTACCTTTCTCTAATTTTATAGTTAATCCATCAAACCCATCAGTTCAAATTTAAATCTAAATATATTTTATATTTATTAATTTTTTGTGACGACCCACATTTCGGAAGGTTTAAATCGACAATAATCCGCCTAAGTAGACACATATGATCAACTTAAACAATCCAGAATGTAGATAATCAATGGGGTTAAATAGGAAAATAAGGAAAGAAGAAGAAAACAATCACAAAATCTCACAGCTGAAACGATAAAATATAATAATCAACTAAACAGTTCATGAAGCTGCTTACTATACATTTGATTATAATCTATACAACATTTATCAGAGTTATATATATACATAAGGGATAAGTTAAATAATGCAGCACAATAGCATGATGTAGGGAATAATAATAGTAGTAATATACCAAATCTTCATCTTCGTCCTCTAGAGAATAATCTTCAATACGCTGAAAAACTCAAGGCCGACCCAAGCGTAATGAAAAGACAAAACACTCGAGTCAGGACTAAAATACTCTTATGTAAGTCAAATCAATATCACGAAATATGACTATAACAGCGTCAGAGATGTTTGTGGGATTTTACATCTCCTATCCAGTGTATAACGTGCGTGCAATAACTTAAGAGATGTTACAGGATTTTCCATCTCCTAAGGATCCGTCAAACTATCTATATATAATAGTGTACGCTATAATAGATAGTGTCTATCAGTAAAATAAATATCAAAATAGCGTTAAGGCTTTACATTATCCCTCTTAACACATTTTTATAGTATATAGTCTATGCAGGTCCTGTAACACAACCAGTAACGTCGGTAGCCAGTGAGTCCTCTATAGGTACAATACTAAACCAAAGTCGTAATGGGCTCGTATAAGGATAAATATGACAAGGCATGTGAGGCAATGCCCAAGGTAGGATTCTACCAGTTTATCCTTTCTGGCCGGTTGTAACCCATCTGTGGCCGACCGCGACAATCAATCCAAACGAAAAAGGTGCACCCATCGAATACGAAATCACAATAGTAATATGAGGGATCAATGTCACTAGAGGTAGCTAACCTTATTTTCCAGACATAGACTCATGTTTTAGTCATTTTAATTATAACACGAGTGTCAAAGCTATCCATCATCATTCTCTTACTTCATTCCAGTAAACATCGCCAATTCAACCACTACATTCTGGATATCTTCCACTGCGTACACAGTTGTTAAAGAGGTTCCAATATTGACAGAGAGTATGCCAATAAGAGGCCTCGGTCTCTTTAACTACCAAGCGTCGTTTTACACACCGGTTGGTACTTTTACAATTCGAAAACATTTCGTACTTGATATCAAAATATCATATTTGCTTCAAAATCAAATCCATTTCGAAATCATCATATTCGCTTCAAAATCATATTTTACAACAAAAAGTCAATTCAGTTTTGATATATCGATTTCACTTCAAAAGTTTGATTCGAATTAGAATTTAGGTTATAACTTCACTTTAAATCAATTCGTATTTAAATTCAAGATTTAAATATAAAAATTTCACCCTTTTGACTAGTTTAAATTTTTAGAAATTAGTTTAAATAGTTAAATAGTTATAATAGTTTAATAGAAAATAGTTTGAGTATAAAAAATGGTTTATATAGTATAATAGTTTGGAAAAATCAAAATAATTTGAATATTTAAAGAATATAGATTTTAAATCGTTTATACTAAAATAATTCATTTGAAAATAGTTTCTCAATTCAAAATTTCCCTATTCATATCAATCCCAATTTCCAATTCGATTTAATCGATTCAATTCCGATTTCAATTGGAATTTTAGTTCAATTCAAAATAAATTTCAATTTAAATTCCAAATAAATTTCAGTTCCAATTCCAAATTAATTTAAAAACCCATTTCCAAATTAATTTCGACTCCAATTCCAAATTAATTTAAATTCCAATTACAAATTAATTTCAACTCCAATTCCAAATTAACTTAAATTCCAATTCCAAATTTACTTCAACCCCAATTCCAAATTAACTTAAATTTCAATTCCAAACTAAATTCAACTCCAATTCCAAATTTAAACCATTTCGATTTATATCAATTTCGAGTTCAATTTCCAAAATATCGATTCAAAACACTTAAATTAAATTTTCCTTCAATATCCAATTAGAAATCCAAACCTTCAAATATAATTAAATTTCGAGCTCAATTTCGAAATATCGTTTTATATCACTTTTACTTAGCAACATTCAAAGTTTGAATAAAAGTCCAATCTTTTAAAACAAATCAATTTCTGAAATTCACATCATATTTCGATTATAACTTCAACATCTCAACTTAACATTCATGTTATCAACTTTAAATTTCAACATTCCGAGCTCAAATTCAAAAATAATGCGATTTCCATAAATTTGATTTTTATTTCTTAAATCATATCATTTTAAACAATTTCAAATCGAATTTCAAATCGATTTCAAATTATTTTTATTTCTATCCTATGGCCAAGTGAATCAGTTATTCCAATTTAATTTGGGGATGTATATATATCATTTCAACCCAAAATGTCATAGGTATATATCATTTCAACATATTTCTTAATTTATTCAAAATAATTCAATTTACAGTTTTATATACTATAAATAAAATACAGGATGATAACATGATATATCAAAATAAATAAACAGCCAAATATCCAAAATATCAATCAAATTTTCATCCATCACAACCAACGTCCAAACAGTCAAAAATCATTACAATTAACCAATTATCGATAATGGGGAATTTTCTTAGCAGTTTAATCCTAATCCAATTTAACTGTCAATTCAAATTCTATTAATTAATTCCGATGTCGATTTAAATATTAATTAAATTTATCAAACCACAATCAATAAAATTTAAATCACTTCACGCTATAATTTAACTAAGATAAAAATTATTTCAGTCAATTATAAGCGTATAAACACTCACCTTTTTATTTGTTTCTGTTTTAAATAAATTCCAGCTCAATCCCATATCGTAGACGACATTGATATGAATCCTTAGCAACTCGTTTCACGCGAAATGGACCTCATATGCACAAATTATGAATTTATAAATATCGATATAATTTAATTTTAATTAACAAAATAAATAAAATAAAAATAAAAACAAACCTAGCTTCATCACGTTCACGCGACAGCACCTCTCCCCCTTCCTTTCTCCAGGCAATGCAGTCTTCATTTTTTTTACATGAACGAACCCTTCAGCCTCGCCGACCATCAGTGCCTCGACCAATCGCCCTTGTGCTTTCCATCGTGCCACCTTCGCGAATGCCGACCACCACCAATCAGTCGCGCATGAAAAATTGAAACCCCGAGAACTCAAACTGTAACCCTAACCGAACACTGCCACGCCTACCACACGCACGAATCATCGAGCGCCATCTCCTTCGCGCACCGCGAACAAGCGCATTCCACCCTCCACCATTCCAGGTCGAGAAAACAATCTCGATTTGATGAATTTCAATCATGACCATTTTATTTTGTTCGGTATATTTTTTTATTTTGAACATCCATCGCGTTTTTCTATTATTACTTTGTTTTTATTTTTATTTTTTTGAATTGAGATTCGAAAAGAAAGAGGAAGGGTATGTGCGGTCTAGGGATGTGGGGGCGTGGGCTTGAACGAGTGATAAGGAGAAAAACATAATAATATATATAAATAATATTATAAAATATCAAACCAACTCGCTTACAAAAATTCTGAACTCCAAATGACGCATGCCGCCTGACGTTTATAATGTTTTACCCCCATTCCGAACACAATGGAACTAGTCTCGAGGCCTAGTTCGATCGTATGTGGAAGATAGCTCTTCAAATCGAATTAATTTAATTAAATTCTAAAATAAATTTCTACGCGTTTCAAGCTTGCATGGCCAAACGACAAGTCCGTTCGCTACGAAACTTGAAATCCTACAATAATTCATTATTACGGATCTGATGAAACTGGTTTCGTCGAAATCCGAGACAGTTGCCAAAATAGCTATTTTTACTCGTTAATTAAAATATAAAATTTCCAAATTTTAATTATTCACATGTAAATCCAATTTTAAATGTTAACCGTCTTCATTCATATTTAAATAAAATTTAAATCAATTTTTGATGCCTTTTTCATTCTCATTAAATCCCGAATTCAATTATTCAAATAATTTCCAATATTAAATTTAAACAATTTAATTATCCAATAAATCAATATTAATAAACCATTAAATTTTATTTCAACCCATATTTATCCAATAATTACATTAAATTTAATAACGTACAATAGTCAAAAGCACGGGTCGTTACATTCTTATTATTATTATTTTATTTATTTATCTTTACATTTCAAAATAAAATGTTTCCTCTAAACATTTAAATGTTGTTTTAAAGTACATGCCAAGGTATACCAACTTTCTACAACTTCTAGTTCAATAAAATGCTGAAAATCAAAAAATCTAATTTCCATCACATTTTCAGTTTTCCATCGAACTACCTATTTATGTAAACAAAATTCAAAAATGAATTTTCTATCATTAGTACTAAATTAAAAGAGGGTTATTTAATTATTAAAAACTATTAATTTGAATATTTAAAATTAATTAAATATTCACAAATCAAAACGATAAAATTCCAGGTCATCACACTCTTCCTTCCTTAAAAGAATTTCGACCCCGAAATTTCACCAAAATCTAAACCTAGGAAGAACAAATCAAATCAGAACCCTTAACCCCTTACTAGCTATTTTCTAGGTACAAAGAAAACTTTTAAAGGAAGGCTAACACCATATAACATACCAGAATAATCCCAAACATACATATTAACTAGGAATAATAATAATAAGGGGTCCAAAATCTTCGTATATTATTCATTTAGAAATCAAAGTTTTACAAACCAAACTTCTTTTCCAATTTCCCAGGTCTCTTTCTTATTTATAAACTTTAATAACCCTTCGTTTAAAAATAATTCCCTTTCGTAAGCAAACCGAAGGCTTACTTAAGGAGATGGTGGATTCATTAAGCTACTTAGCCATTTTCTTCTTCTTATGTAATTTTCTTCTTAATGTAATTTTAATTCTTGCTCTTTTTTTTTATTTACATGCCTTTTCTTTTCATGTTAGTAGTGTAGATCTTTTTTTTTATGCAGGTAGATTAGTTTTTATTTTGTTTTAATTAGCTCTCTTACTACTTTGCTCTCATTTTCTTCTTGTTTTTTATTTCATGTGCTACATTTGTTGAAATGATAACAAATATGAAAGGCTAAACCCCTTCAATTTAGGGGTAATGAAGCTCTCTTAATCATGTGGATTCAACATTTTGATAATTTTTGACCTCTTTTTATGCTTAATGGAAATGTTTGAACGAGTTAAACTTTGTTGTTTTAGCTTTGAATTTGATAGCCTATGTTGTTGACACCAAATAGTCTATGCTTACATAAACAAAAACACAAATTACCTCTTCATCTACATATGATTATGGTAATGAAGTGAATTTTAAAATCAAAATTTGATCGTCTATATTTCTAATCAATAGTTAATAGATCATGCTTAGAATAGATTTTATTTTCAAGTTCATTGTCATTTTCATGAGAATTAAGAAGTGGTTTAATGGGTGTGTTATAGTTTGATGTTTTATATTGGGTTAATTAATAGCACAAATATTTCATACTTATGATAAACACATCAATTAAACCCACTAATGACCAAAAAAGAGATTATAATTTCATGTTATGTTGATTTATGTGATCAAGAGAGTGGATTATCTCTAAATTGCCTTCTACTCTCATATTTTTATCCACTTTTATTTTTTGTTAGTTTTTACAATTTTTTAGCTTAACACTCTCAAATCTTGGTTTAATTTGATTGAATAAAAATTTTAAAATCTAAACAATTCCTTATGGATCGACCCGTACTCGCCACGTGCTAACATTGCACGTCGTGCGCTTGCAGTATAATTTTTAATTAAATTTTTTTGGCTAATTTTCTAATCCGGTAGAGATTTAGCTGTTGAACAAGTTCGATGAAAAACAAAAAATGTGACGGTAACCCATTTTCGTATTTTCAACTTTTTACCAAACAACAAGTTATAGAAAATTGTTGAACTTTTGTTTACATCTTTAAAACACCATTTTTATGTTTAGGAAACACGTTTTTATTTTGAAATGTAAGAATTAATATAATAATAATAAGGATTATTAAATATAAAAATACATTTAATTTGAAAATATGAAATGATGCATTTGATAACGAAATGATTCCTTAAGTAAGTGTAACATCCCCTATTTTGAGGCCCGAAGCTAAGCGCTACAGATGCTACAGTCATCTATAGTATTAACTTTCGGTGACAAAATACGGTAATGTTACTTGTATCCATAATATTAAAAGCACATGAATATGAAATAAAATCAACACAGATTTCAAAAACAGCTTTCCTGATTACATTTCAAATCAATATTTCATATTATATTACATAATCCCAAAACGATTCCCAGGTTTTGATCAAATATAATTATTAAAAATTACACCAAGAGCGACATATGAAGATGCTCCCCTAGATGATCAGAGTCCTAGATAGATAGACATATCAGTCATAAATACATCATAATGGAAATAATACTAAATAACTCCTACATAGCTAGCTTTGCCTCCTGCACGTCTTCGGAAGCTTATTTGTCCAACCTACTAAACCTAAAAAGTCCTTAACTCTCAATCTACTCAAATTTAATTTTGACCACCCGAGAGTTTAAGGGGAAAACATAAACTTCGAGTCAGACATAAAGCCTAGTGTGAATAATTTTATTACATCTCAGTTTACTGATATTAAGCGAGACCACACCGCTTAGCAAAACAGGTTTCCCCTCACTAATATCCTTTTAAAATCATATCTTTTACAAATAAAAAACCTGCAATCAAATTGATTATAACAACAATAACAATAACATATATGCATATAAATTAGGTAATCAATGGACTATATGTCCGAACATTATAGTTTTATCTGGCTAACTTTTAACTAGCTGACTCGGGCCTACCAGACATAATAAATATTCTAACTAATGTTAGTTACAATACTGCATGATCTGTCCTTAACTTACTTCGCCTAGGGTCAACTGATCCTAATGGTTTGGCGGGTTCACCAATAACCTACCTTTACTCTGTGTATTCCTTTTTGTGTGTAACATCATTTTATTCTTACTTGTGACAAAGCCCTACACACTGGAATTTTGGACTTATATTAGCTAGGGGCTACTAGCTAAAGTATAGGGCGCGACCTCATACCAGTCCCATCTGGTCTTCTAATATCTGAGTCATATACTTTAAGGTTAATTACCCTATTCAATTTTCCTTGAAAGCATTTCTTTCAAATTGACTTCACCCTTTTAAATCATACTTAAACAAGGAAAATATACTCTTTTCTTTACTCAAAATACCCATACCATGATATATGCTTTTTACATAAAACAATGTTGATGAAAACCTAAAATCAATAGGGTTATCTATCCCTTCGAAACAATAAAAATACTTTAACCTTGAAAACATTAGGTTGAAAGGCCAAAACCTTTCTTCGAATGTATTGGAAATAGACCTTTTGAAATCATTACTTAAAATCTTAGACATCCTCTTTAAAAGCAATTAATCATATCTTTCAAAAGACTTAAAACAAACCTTTTGAAACACTTAAAACATATCTTTCGAAAGCATTGGGTTCAAGTAAGAAGTTATGGAAGCATAGCTTTGAAACCAATTAAAAGTATTACTTTCAAAACCATAGTTAGAAAACAAAACAAACTACAAAGTATATAAAAAACTAGGACGCATTCTAAATCTATCCCTTCGAAAGATCCATGGTGATGGCAACATGCTTCCGCATGTATACTTAGGTTTAAATAAGCGAATTCAACCATGTCGAAAGGTATGGGAGCGGCACCCACCCTTTCGCATGTATAAGTTAAAAGGAAAGCGATTTCAATTGTTGTGGAAGGGTATTGGTTTGAAACTTACCTTTTGCAATCATTGATCTAAGGGTTATAAAAAGCGGCCTCTTACTAAAGCGAAGGGCATAAATGCGGCAGCTAGGGTTTCGAAGGGGTTCAAAAGTGACAACCCTTTCATAAGCATATTTCAAGATTAAGGACGGGTCAATGGGTTCGAAAGAAAATAAAAGCGGCTTTAACCCTATCGCAAGCATGCCTTCAACACCATCCTTTCCTTCCACCTTTCTCCAATACACTACGTACTAAATGCTTGATACTATGTGCATAGGTTTCCAATGGGTGTGAAAGGTTTACTGAGTATGATGACGGAAGCTAGCGAATGAAAGTGGCAAAGTTGTAATTCGATATAAAACTGATTTTATGCCTTTTAAAGTAATTCCTTTTCACTAACTTACATAATTTGCCAAAATATGATTGGTTGCCGATACTTTACCAAAATTCTTTCTAAAAAGCTGCCGAACTCAGCATTGAACAATTGAAAATATTTTAGCAAATAACCCATTCTTCTTCTTAAAAAAATTAAAACATTTAAGCCCTTCAACTTAAATAATTTATTAACCATAATTAAGCACTTATGAAAAATCCCCAAATATCATAATAATTCACATTAAATATTTTTTCTAACATATATAAATTTCAGACCCGAATGTATTATTTAATTGCCTTAAATAATTTAAACCCAAAATTAACTATTTTCTCTCATAGAAAATTTATAATAAATCCATATTCACTTGAAAAATTGTGAAACTTGAAACCAACTTCTAAAATAATATTTTTGACCATATATCAAAAATGCAACTCACTTGGATGTCATATGATAGGTTTTCTAATATAAACATATCATAAAATTCTTATTAAATCTCCATAAATCGTCAACTTAAAACATATAATCATTTAATCACTATAACATGGCATATACTTGCAAAAGAAAATAGGTTTAACTATAAACCGAAATCATTCATCAAAATAGAGATGTAAACTAATTATTCGCCTTGGTTTTGTGTTATGTAGGTTGAGATTTGCCTTTAGATTGATTTGCTTAAGCTTTCTACTGAATCCTAGCTTTTCTTCTCCTTGAATCCTCTTAATGGTGGTCGGCCGAGTTCATTAGGGTTTTAGTTTTGTTTATGGAAGTTAAAATGAATGAGGAATGAAGAATAGAAAGGTTTAGGGTATAGGAACAAAGGCTATTCCCATTTTACCCTTACCATATTCCTCATACTTACTTATTTTTAATTCTCTTTTACTAATACTTCATTAAGGCACGTCTCCTTCTTAATTAACAAACCTCAATCCCTTAACTATCTACATTATTTCATTTCATTTATCTAATTAAATGTTCTAAATAATGTAAGTCAAAATTAGGGTCATTACAGACTCCCCTCCTTAAAGAATTTTGTCCTCAAAATTGCGATAAGGTACCCACAATAAAAGGTAAAACATACCATCAAAAAAGTCAGGATAAGTGTCTCTAATCCTACTTTCGGTTTCCCAAGTACAGTCTCTCTCATCGTTATCATCTCTCGCAACTATACGAATTGGTTTTTCAACTATAGTCATATCTGGTTCCACTACTAAATCTTCTAACACATTTGGTGTAATAGTAGTCTCTGGATCTCGAATACACTTCCTTAGATGAGAAATATGGAAAACATTGTGGACTCCTGCCAAACTATTCGGTAACTCTACCCTATACGTGAGTTTCCCGATCCTTAATATAATAGGAAATGGTCCAACAAATCTTGGTGCTAATTTTCCTAATTTTCCAACTCTGACCACTCCTTTCACCAGTGATGCTTTGATGAAAACATGATCTCCAACTGAGAACTCTAATTCTTTATATCTCTTATCAACATAACTCTTTTGCCTAGACTGAGCCTCCTTTATTCTAGCCCAAATTAACTCAATCTTCTTTGTAGCATCTCTAACCAAAAATGGACCAATAACTAACATATCCCCAGTCTCTAACCAAAAATGGGAGATTTGCATGATCTTCCATACAAAGCTTCAAACGGTGTCATCCCTATACTAGTCTGATAACCGTTGTTATACGAAAAATGACTAAGTGTTGGTGGTCTTTCATGATCCTCTGAAATCTAGCATGCAAGCTCTTAACAAATCCTCTAAGACTTTGTTAACTCTCCGTCTGCCCATCTATCTGTGGATGGTAAGCAGTACTTATCTTGAGCTTGGAACCTAAAGTTTCCTGTAGACTCTTCCAGAACTCACTAGTAAATAAGGAACCTTTGTCACTTACTATACTACTATAAATTCCATGCAATCTAATTATATTCTTCATGAATAAATTAGCTAAATCCGGTGTTGTCCTGGTTGACTTAACGGGTATAAAGTGTGCACTCTTAGTTAACCTGTCAACTATAACCCAGATACTCTCATTTCCTCTATTCAACCTCGGCAACCCATCTATGAAATCCATTAAGATAGAATCCCATTTCCAGACTGGAACATCCAAAAGCTGAAGTAACCCACTCGGTTTCTGATGTTCAGGTTTTACCTGTTGACAGTTCAAACATTGCCTCACCCATAAGCCCACATCTCTCTTCATACCTTCCCAGTAGAAACTCCTCTTCATATCCTGATACATCTTGGTCCCCCCAGGATGAATCGTAAATTTTGATCGATGATATTCTCTAAGAACCTCCTTCCTTAGATTTTCTACATTCGGGACACACAATCGTCCATTCTTTCTTAACTACCTTCTCTGGTCATGACTAAAATCCTTCAAATCATCAATCTCGATTTTGTCCTCTAGCCTTCTAATCTTCTCAGCTAACACTGGGTCATCTTTCTGCTTAGATGCAATCCATTCGATCATCATCGGTCCAACTTCTAAACATGATAACATGGCGGTTTTTCGACTAGAACTAGCCTCAGATCTTCATTGTACTTCGCATGTAGTCAATGCTTCTAAATCATTCCACTCAGCTATCATTGCCAATACTACATTATGATGTTTTCTGCTAAGTGCATCTGCAACCTTATTTCCTTTTCCTGATGTGTACTCAATACCAAAGTCGTATGCAGCTATGAACTCTAACCATCTCTATTGTCTCATATTCAACTCCCTCTGTGAGAATAAATATCTTAGTGACTTATGATCCATAAACAACTCAAATATTTCTCCCAAAAGGTAATGTCTCCACGCCTTCAATGCAAAAATTACCGCAGCTAATTCCAAATCATGAGTTGGATATCTAACTTTATGTGGTCTGAGCTGTCGAGAAGCATAAGCAATCACTTTACCTTTCTGCATTAACACAGCTCCTAATCCTATTCCACATGCGTCTGTGTATACCACTAAGTTATGAATCCCCTCTGGAACAACTAACGTAGGTGCATTAGTCAATAAACGTTTCAATATCTGGAATGCCTACTCACACTTATCAGTCCAAACAAACTTCACGTCTTTCCAAGTTAGCTTAGTCATCGGTGTGGCTATCCATGAGAAATCCTTAATGAATCTCTGGTAGTAGCCAGCTAACCCAAGAAAACTCTTTATCTCAGTCACTATCTCGGGTCTCTTCCAATTATTCACTGCCTCGATCTTAGTCGGATCTACTAACAACCCTTTCTCTGAGACAACATGACTAAGAAACTTCACCTCCTTCTTCCAAAAGTGACACTTTGAAAACTTTGCCTTCAACTGATGCTGTCTCAATGTCTCAAGCACTATCCTAAGATGAACTTCATGATCTCTTTAATCCTTGGAATATATCAATATTTCGTCTATGAATACTAATACAAAACTATCCAGATGCTCCTTGAAGATTCTGTTCATCAAGTTCACAAACAATGCTGGCGCATTAGTTAGACCAAACGGCATAACTTACCATTCGTATGATCCATATCTAGTCCTAAACGCCGTCAAAAGAATACTACCCTCTGCTACTCTAAGTTGATGGAACCTATTGCCAAATCCAACTGAGAAAATACTTTAGGTTCACTCAACTGGTTGAACAAATCGTCAATCCTAGGTAACGAATACTGGTTCTTTATCATCTTCTCATTCAGTTTACAATAATCGATACACAACCTCAACGATCCTTTCGGTTTCTTAACAAATACTAAGGATGCTCTCCAAGGCGAACTGCTTGGTTTGATAAAATTCTTACCTTCTAGATCCACCAACCGTACCTTTAGCTCCTTCATCTCTGTAGGTGTCATTCTACTTGGCGGTCTACTCACAGGTTCAGCCCCTGGTACTAAATCTATTTGGAACTCAATGGTCGTTTCGGTGGTAGTCCTATCACGGGCTCAAAAACATCTGTGAATTCTCCAATAACGAAAACTCGATTCAACTCGTTTTCTTCGTCCATAACACCCAACAAAGCATAAGAATCTAATTTTGGGTTTTCTACAGTGTATATAATCTGATCACTACAACTAGAGTGTCTAAGTGATATTTTCCTATCATGGCAAAATATCCTAGCATCGTACTTACCAATCCATGCCCAAAATAATTTTGAAACCTACGAAATCAAACACATGCAAACTGCAAGAAAATATATGACCTAACAACTCAAACTTTAAGTGGTCACATCACATCCCAAGAATCGCATACCCTCCTATCGGATTCGCAACCCTTAAGGAAGTAACTAAGTATAAGGGTTCTAGGTTAAGCTTTTCTACCAAACGATGAGATATAAAAGAATGCGATGCACCGGTATCCAATAGAACTCTAACTGACATACCATGAATCAAAAGGGTACCTCCCAACGCAGCTTTTCCTTTCTCCCCTGTTGTTGATCTTGAGGTAGCTTCCAATGCAAACATTTTTCCCTTTCCATCCTTGGTCGGTTCCTTGCACTAGTTCTTATAATGTCCAATCTAATCACATTTGAAGCATTTCACTCCTTTCTTGTCAACAGCCTTCTTTGCTTTACCTGTCCGATACTCGTGAGCAAAATGACCCTTCTTATCACACTTAAAAGCAAACCAGATCAGCTTTTGCCTTCTTGGCAGCTCCTCCCTTCTGAGCTCCCTTCTTATGGAAAAACTTTCTCTTCTGGTTCTGCCCACCTTGAGTGTCCACTACTCTGTTACCATTAAAGAAATCGAGCATCTCCTCATTCTTCAAAGCGATCTCAACGATTACATCGCATGGATCCCTAATATGTGGTAAAGTTGCTTTCACAAGCTCGGATCTCAATCCGCGGATGAACTTCTCATTCCTTTCGGTAACTGTATCAACCATAGTATATCCATATCTAGATAATTCCTCAAATTTGGTAGCATACTCAAGCACTGTCATGTCTCCTTGCACCAACTCAGCAAACTTCATGAGCAGATTTGACTTGGCAATCTTCGGCATGAATCTTTAATCAAACCTCCTTTTGAATTCTGCCCAAGTCATAGCCTCTTCAGCTACTCCTACAGTAACATCCACCAGTATAGTGATGCTGCTTGGAACTGTCTGGATGCCAAACTCCTTTATTGCTCATCGTTGAGTCCCCAATCAACAAAAATTCTCTCATAATAAAGCAACAAATTCTCCACTTCAATAGCGTCCTCAGTGCCGATAAACGGCTTTCCTCCAAGCCTAGCATAGTCTCTGCTTAGCACTACATAGTTATTGACCACCGGAGCTTCTTGATTTCCTTCTTCAACATTTCCTCCAACTAATCCCGCGGTGGCTCCAGCTTGCATCACGTTGATGAAGAACTGATACACAGCTCCCATATCAACTTACGACGCTCCAGTACTACATTAGCAGCTTGTACCCGACCTGGATTCCTTATAATGTTTGGTCTGGCATTTCCATTGGTTGTGGTGCTTCCTCCACCAAGGTTAACTCTTCCATTCCTAGCATCCATATCTTACTTCCTTAAAATATACATTCGAGTCTTTGTAAGATACAGAAGAATAGCCTAAGAGAGATGGGAGAATAGAGATAAAGCGTATACATACATGTAGAAAATACAAGTACGTTACTATAGCGTATCCCATACCCTAATTTTTTCTTTAATTCCATAGGATTATGTTTTCAAAAATCATTTTAAGTTTAAAATTTCTTTTAAGTATCCATAAACCTATGCTCCGATACCAAGTAGTAACATCCCCTATTTTGAGGCCTGAAGCTAAGCACTATAGATGCTGCAGTCATCTATAGTATTAGCTTCTGGTGATAAAATACGGTAATGTTAGTGGTAATCATAATATCAGAAGCACATGAATATGAAATAAAATCAACACAGATTTCAACAACAGCTTTCCTGATTACATTTCAAATTAATATTTCATATTCAATTACATAATCCCAAAACGATTCCCAAGTTTTGATCAAATATAATTATTACAAATTACGCCAAGAGCGACATATGAAGATGCCCCCTTGGATGATCAGAGTACTAGATAGATAGACATATAAGTCATAAATACATCACAGCGAAAATAATACTAAATAACTCCTACATAGCTAGCTTTGCCTCTTGCACGTCTTCGGAAGCTTATTCGTCCAACCTACTAAATCTGAAAAGTCCTTAACTCTCAATCTACTCAAATTTAATTTTGAGCATCCAAGAGTTTAAGGGGAAAACTTAAACTTTGAGTCAGACATATAGCCTGGTGTGTATAATTCTATTACATATCAGTTTACTGATATTAAGTGAGACCACGCTGCTTAGCGGAACGGGTTTCTCTTTGCTAATATCTATTTAAAATCATATCTTTTGCAAATCAAAAACCTGCAATCAAACTGATTATAACAATAATAGAAATAACATATATGCATATAAATCAGGTAATCAATGGACTATATGTTCAAACACTATAGTTTTATTTGGCTAACTATTAACCACTAGCTGACTCGGGCTTACCAGACATAATAAATATTCTAACTTCTGTTAGATACAATAATACTACATGATCTGTCCTTAACTTACTTCTCCTAGGGTCAAATGATCCTAATGGTTTTGCGGGCTCACCAATAACATACCTCTACTCTGTGTATTCCTTTCTGTGTGTAACATCATTTTAGTCTTGCCCTTAACAAAGCCCTAAACACTAGAATTTTGGACTTATATTAGTTAGGGGCTACTAGCTAAAGTATAGGGCGCGACCCCATACCAGTCTCGTTTGGTCTTCTAATATCTAAGTCATATACATAGGGTAAACTACCGTATTCAATTTTCCTTAAAACCATTTCTTTTAAATTAATTTAACCCTTTTAAATAATACTTAAACAAGGAAAATATACTCTTTGCTTTACTCAAAATACCTATGCCATCATATATGCTTATTACATAAAACAATTGATGAAAACTTAAAATCAATAGGGTTATCTATCCTTTCAAAACAAGATAACTACTTTAACCTTGAAAACATTAGGCTAAAAGGCCAAAACCTTCCTTTCGAATGTATTAGAAATAGACCTTCCAAAATCATTACATAAAATCTTAGACATCCTCTTTTGAAGCCATTAATTATATCTTTCGAATCACTTAAAACATACCATTTGAAACACTTAAAACATACCTTTCGAAAGCATTGGATTTAACTAAGAAGTTATGGAAGCATAGCTTCGAAACCAATTAAAAGTATTACTTTCGAAACCATGGTTTGAAAACAAAACAAACTACAAAGTATATAAAAAAGACACATTCAAAAGCTATCCCTTTGAAAGACCTATGGTAAGGTAACATGCTTCCGCTTATATACTTGGGTTTAAATAAGTGGCTTCAACCATGTCGAAAGGTATGGGAGCGGCACCCACCCTTTCGCATGTAGAAGTTAAAAGAAAAGCGACTTCAATGGTTGTGGAAGGGTATTGGTTTGAAACCTACCTTTCGCACTCATTGATCTAAGGGTTATAAAAAGTGACCTCTTACTAAAGCAAAGGGTATAAATGTTGTAGCTAGGGTATTGAAGGGGTTCAAAAGCGACAACACTTTCGTAAGCATACCTTAAGAACAAGGATGGGTCAATGGGTTCGAAAGCAAATAAAAGCAGCTTTAACCCTTTCGCAGGCATGCTTTTGACACCATCCTTTCCTTCCGCCTTTCTCAATACACTATGTACCAAATGCTTGATACCATGAGCATATGTTTCAAATGGGTGCGAAAGGTTTACTGAGTATGGTGACGGAAGCAAGCAAATGAAAGCCCTTCAACTTAAATAATTTATTAACCATAATTAAGCACTTAGGAAAAATCCTCAAAAACCATAATAATTCACATTAAATATATTTTCAAACATATATAAATTTCAGACCTGAAGGCATTATTTTATTGCCTTAAATAATTTAAACCCAAAATTAACTATTTTCTCTCATAGAAAATTCATAATAAATCCATATTCACTTCGAAAATTATAAAACTTAAAACCCACTTCTAAAATAATATTTTTGACAATATATCAAAAATGCAACTCATTTGGATGTCATATGATAGGTTTTTTATTCTAAACATTTCATAAAATTCTTATTAAATCTCCATAAATCGTCAACTTAAAACATATAATCATTTAATCACTATAACATGGCATATACTTGCAAAAGAAAACAAGTTTACCTTTAAACCAAAATCATTCATCAAAATAGAGATGTAAACTAATTATTCACCTTGGCTTTGTGTTAAGAAGGTTGAGCCTTTAGATTGATTTACTTAAGCTTTCTGCTTGAATCCTAGCTTTTCTTCTTCTTGAATCCTCTTAATGCTGGCCGACCAAGTACTTTAGGTTTTAGTTTTGTTTATGAAAGTTAAAATGAATGAGGAATGAATAATAGAAGGGTTTAGGGTATATGAACAAAGGCTATTCCCATTTTACCCTTACCATATTCTTCCTACTTATTTATTTTTAATTCTCTTTTACTAATACATTCATTAAGGCATGGCTCCTTCTTAATTAACAAATCTCAATCCCTTAACTATCTACATTATTTCATTTAATTTATCCAATTAAATGTTCTAAATAATGTAAGTCAAAATTAGGGTCATTACAGTAAGGAAGTTAACAAAGGTACTTAATCACTCTATTATCCACCATACTTTCTAATGCATGACATGTTGATGACTTGTGGTAAGATTGTTAAGTTGAAAATTAGGTGTAAGGGCATTATGTTTATTTTTTTGAGTTTATAAAAATAAACATTTACCTCTTTTTTTCCATTTATCTTTCATTTTCATTTTTACCTTCTTAACTTCATATTTTCCATCCTCGTACCTTTTACTTTTTAATTTTTATAAAAATCACATTTTTAAGCTTAAACTATTTTTTTACTTCATTCAAAGATCAAAACTTGAAGCTTGGGTTTGGTTTCAACAAAAATTGGAAGGTGAGAACACTAAAACCTTTATTACAAACTCTTGGAAATAGTAATGTTGTAAAATGTAAAATCCTTGTCTAATATCCTGTATGAAATAATAGTGGTGAATAATTTGTTCATAACTTGATTTGAAGATGATGCCCATGTTTGTGAAAATTTGTTTAAAATCATATTGGTGTTGATATTTTCTTTGAACTGGGAAAGAAGGCTTATTGTAAATGAATATATACAGATATCCATGGGCACATACTCGCTTCTCCTTTTATCTTCCTTTTCCTTGTTTCTCTGATAAAAGAAAACAAAACATTTTCATCTTAGATTTCAATAATTAATATCTTAAAACCCGTTAGGAATTAGCCAACGCAATCAATGGCAAAGTTGTTCACCTTAGCCTCTAGTTTTTTTAAAAATAGTTGTGTTGTTTTATCAAGTAGGGTGGCTGTAATTCGTCGATTACAGTGAATAATCGAGTGACGACCGTTTTTGACCATCATTAACCGGTGAACTTAGGGTGTGGTTGTGTTTGTCTTGGCGAAGGTTGATTTTTAAGGCTTGTCGCGTGATTTTTGGCTGTCGGAATTGGTCGGGGTTATGAATGAACTGATTTTGGCATAAAATCAAATTCCGACAACATGGAGTGTTTTAGGGTGAGCCATAGTGTCTGGGAGGAAGGGGGTCCTAACGGTGGTGTTGGAAGTAGTGACGGTGTCTTCGGGGGTCGAAGGTGTTGGGTAGAGGTCAGTTTAGGGTTTTGTGGTCTTTTTTTTGTGGGTTCGAGAAACAAGGCGGTGGCGGCACATAAAGGAGTCGGACTAGGCATGGCTTGGTCCAGAGGTAGAGCATGGTGGAGGTGATCGATTGGAGGTAGTGGCGAGGTCTCTTGTCGATTGAGGTGGCAGTGATAGGTGATAGAATGAGGTGACCTAGATATTGGATGTGTGCGTTTCTTTGGGTTTTGGGTCGATTTCCGATTGGGCCGGCCAGGGTGGACGGCGTCGTGTCAGGCCGGTCGAGGGTGGTGAATGGAATTTGTGGGAATGGTCATGGTGTTTGAAGGCTGGTGGTGGTGGTACACATGCATGGGTGCACGTGTGTGTGCAGGTTCGTTTGGCTTTAGTTTTTGAAAAATACTCATGTTTGATTTGGGGTAAGTATTTAGGAATAAGGAGTATTAGGGAAGAAGGAGTATTTAGGATGGGGAGTTTAGGCCGGTTGGGTTTGGGGTTTGAGAGGAAGTTAGTAAAATAATTTAATTAAAATCTCTCGATTCAAAAGTGCTAGTTTTAAATAGAGATAACTTTCCCATTTTAGATCCGTTTAACCTGCCATTTTTCGCTCTAGACTCGCATTAACGAGTACAACAATTCAAAAAAAATTACTGATAATTCTAGTGATGTATAATTTACTGATAAATTAATTAGTGTTAGAAAATAATTACATCGTTAGGTGATTATATTTTCTCATAGACATCCCGTCAGCATAATAAAACACTGTTCTGCTATATTTAAATTGAATAGATTTATACTGGACATCCATTTTGTAGAATAAATCTCCATTCTACTTGTTACCACCAATTCCCACTTCAACCTTGTCAAAACAAAAATGAATAAAAGGAAAAAGGAACGAGAGATGGCGGCACCAACAAAGCCTTTCGAAGGAGTCAAAGGGATGCTACAGCCAAAAGCTAGATGTGTTACAAGCTTTCGAAGGGGTCAATGTGGTCAAAATCTCCCTTTTGCGTCAATGTCTACCTTTCGAAACAGATGCTTTCGCCTACATGAAGACGTTTCTAATAAGAGGAGGAGTACCTTTCAAAGACAGTGGATAACAACCACCGACATGCGCGCCAAACCTTTCGAAACGAAAGGTTTCGCTTTCATTCAAACTACTCAGAAAGATGCCTTATTCTGAACAACCCTTTCGAAAGCATAATCAAGCCTTTCAAACCAGTCGAAGCCTTTAACATCTAGGGAAAGTTCCGCATCTATCCGGAAGCTGCCTTCTACATCGAAACCTAGAGTTCAATTCCCTCGAAACCCCAAGAATGTAACTGCTGACAAAGTCAATAGCTCACGCTACTTCCCACTTGCAACAACAAAGCAACACAAAGGGAAAAGGCGCAACCACCCCTTTCGACGAAGATGGAGGCATTCAAACCCATTCGAAAGCATTGCAGAGGGATGTGCAAGTGTCAAAGGAGACGGAAGGTTTATAAAGCCACCTTTCGATCAGGTCGAAAGCTCTAAGTCGAAAGGTGCCAACCCGCACCTATAAATAAGATCCTAGGGGTCTAGTTTTGTGGGCCGAATTCATTCACCTTCTTCTTATACTTTCTTAAATTTGTAAATTTGTAAACCCTAATTTGAAAATCAGATTAGGGGAAATTGATCACTTTGTATATAATTAGTTTAATAAAGGCAAGATTTTGATGATGATGATTATGCAGCTGTTTTGTGACTCTTATTTGATTCGACTGTGTTCTGCCTGCATCAACTTAATCAAAAGGATACCTTTCAAGTAAGTTGAAACCTCTAACTTACCAATACACTTAAGTCCTTAGTTTCAAACCACTACTCACCAAACGCTCACTTTTTAGTGAGTCGAAACCTTAAACTTAGCTTGTTTTCCCTTAGATTTCAGGATTGAACCCAAGCCATTTAGAAGACCAGCTTTCGATGAAGCTGAATCCTATCCAGTCAAACCATATTCCTGAATCCTTAATGCCAATCTTTAGTGTTTCACAACTATTTCGAAAGGAGGTTTCAAAAGGATAACCAAACAACTTCAGCAAGCTCAAAGGACTTAAAAGAACGGGATATTAGTGTTTCGACTGGGTCAAAAGGTCGGACAAGAAGAGTTTTCACCAAAAACCTATTCGAAAGGTTAATCAAAGAATGTAATAAGATCCTAACCTTTCCTACTTAATCAAAAGAATCTTAGAAGGACATTTCTGCACCTTTAATTCTTCTTTGGGGTGTCGACAAGTTTTCTTGTTAACATTTTGGTGCTAGAAAGAGGGCTCGAACGTCCGGTCTTGTTAAATTTCCACACCATTTTCCTTTAACCTAATTCTATTCCGAGCTTATTCACTTAAGACTCTACTTCATCATGATTGGCAAAGTCAAAAGATCCGAGCAAGGTTCCTCGGAGCCACATCTAATTGGATTCTCCTGTGAAACAATTAATGGTACAAATCTACATGAAGAACAATTGTCAAGAATGGAGGCTTTGAGGATCATAAAAAAAAGAAAGTTGAAGCCTATGATCCAGTTAAATGGAGTTTAAACCCTTTTCATATTGGCCCCATCCCTATCTTTGCCTTAGGTGGAAGGAAAAATGAAAGTGATAACTTGTTCGATAAAATGATGAAAACAATTCAACACTATACCAAAGGCACAATCTTTGAAGAAAGAATGATGGTTGATTACAATGCCTTTGCACACAAATGGAGTCAAGCAACGAGTGGGACACTGCCTACACCGGAGCTCCAAAGAGCTTTAAAAAGAAAACCAGTTCTCAAGGGTGGAACTCCAAAACCAAGTAATAAAAGACCTAGAAACCATCCTCGAGAAACAAGCTTCAAGTCAAGACTTCCTAAAGAATGCAACTTAACAACATCTATAGGGAACGTCTACTTGTTAACCAAGGATGAACTCAATTATTGGCCATCCCAGAAGAAAAAGCCTAAATATGAAAGGAACTTGGGAGGATCCTATTGCCATTATCATATGATGAATGGTCATGAAACAAATCAATGCAGAACACTTGAAGGAATAATAATTAACTTTTTCAGACAAACCAAAATTAATGGGTTTGTAAAGAGATCCTAGATGAAGTGAATAAAGAACTACTTTACTAAAGAGAATCGACATGGTTGGGAGTGAAATACTCCTTGCACTTGGGCATTACCTTAAACGGTCAAAGCCTTTGTCTATGTCGAGTTGGCCAGGTTAAAGCACCTCCTGAAGAGAGGTTAGAGTAAGCCTTTATCGGCACCCCGTTATGGCCAGGATAAAGCATCGACAAGCCCTTGGTCTTGCCAAGCTATGGCCAGGTCAAGATGCCTTCTAGAGGGAAGTTAGAGTAAGCCTTTATCCACAGCACACTATGGCCAAGTTAAAGCATCGACAAGCCCTTGGCCATTAGATGCTATAGCCATGTCAAGGCACCTCCTGGAGGGAGGTAAGAGTAAGCGTTTATCCGTGCCACGCTATAGCCAGGTTAAAGCATCGACAAGCCATTGGCCGCACCACGCTATGGCCATGTCAAGGCACCTCCTGGTGGGAGGCTGGGTAAGTCCTTAGGTCCTGCTTGAGAATAAGCTAACCAAGCGCACCATATAACAATGGACTAAGATGTCCAAGCCCAAAAAGCGGCATATCAACAATGGACTAAGATGTCTAAGCCTAAGAAGTGGCATATCAAATGATGGACTAAGACATCCAAGCCCGAGAAGTGGCATATCAACAACAGACTAAGAAATCCAAGCCCAAGCCATATCAAATGATGGACTAAGACGTCCAAGCCCGAGAAGCGGCATATCAACAATAGACTAAGACGTCCAAGCCCAAGCCATATCAAATGATGGAATAAGACGTCCGAGCCCATGAAGCGGCATATCAAACGACGGACTAAGATGTCCGAGCAAGAGAAGCGGCATGTCAAATGACGGACTAAGATGTCCAAGCTCGAGAAGCAGCAAATCAAACAGAAACTACATACAAGACTTAAAGAGTTAACACATGCCGAAAGAAGACAAGACCCAAGTAACAAAACAGAAGGCTTAAATAAGAATCTACAGCCTCTAACTAATCGTCAAAGAAGAATTTCCAAACTTCACTTATTAATACCCGAATATGGGTTTCGGGTCAATCATTATTGAGATTCGGGACTTCACTTATTAATACCCGAATCTGGGTTTTGGGTCATTCATTATTGAGATTCGGGACTTCACTTATTAATACATGAATCTGGGTTCTGGGTCTTTTAATTCACGGTCTTCATCATACCAGAATCTGGGTTTCGGAATTATAACTATTAATTACTGAACTTCACTCATTAATGCCTGAATCTGGGCTAAAGATCTCTATTAAGGAGATTGTTATTATGGACTTCTGGTCATCATCCACAAATACACGAATCTGGGTTTCGGATTTTCTAACTTTTAAATTCATTCATTAATGCCCGAATCTGGGTCGTCGGACTTCTATTGCATGATCATTATCAATTTTCTATTGGTTATCTCCAAAAGTTTGATTTTTAAAACATCTATAATTAAATCCTAGGTTGAATCTATGGTTTTCTACTATCGAACTTCTATTAATCTCGCAATATAATCAAAGTTGAATTCTTGGTTATCTCTCATCATTACCAAAGATGGGTTTCAAGACAATTTAATCACATTCAATTATGGGATTGCTTTTCATATGTTAACATGATGATTTGTTAATTTCTACAAATGACATGAATAAACTTCTATATAGATTTCAAACTAACGATAAGAAATATTGTTTACTTCATACTTTTCAGGGAAAGCAGAACAGTAAAAAGGATTGAAAGAACCAGCAAATACAGGAAACACTGTACAAGTTATCAAAGAGCCGATTCGAAAACAACATTACAAGAAAGAGTTCCAAACCAGGTGATATTTACAAAATTTTCATAATTTACATAATTTAAGAAATTATTTACAAGTATACAGAACAAATATATACATTCCATTAATATAAATTGTTCATGAGTCTTGAACAGCCATACTCAGATTCTTGGCAATTAAAGGATCCACAATGTGATGAATAGCAATACGCAGAACTTCTTTAAGTTTCTTCTCCTTTTTCCTCATTTTGTCTTCGTCATCAATAGCCTCAATGTTGGTCTTTAAAGCACGATTAAAAGCTTTTTTTGCGCCTTTAAGAGTTTTATTCTCCCTTTCCGAATCAATGATACACTTCTGAAGAAGATACTTCTCGCATTCAAATTTTTGAATCTTAGCAGCATACTCATTTATGCACTACAAGTATCTCATTTTTTGTTGTTCATTAAAATACTTCATCATCTCAAATTTAAATTTCCTGCACCATTCTCTTACTGCTTTTTCATCTAAACCTAGAGAAGGATAGTCATAGTAGGGAACTTTTGGATGGCAAGGGAAGTAGAGCTTGTTAATTTTGCAATAGATGGAACAATGGAAGAAGCTTGTGAATAGATGTTTGAAGTATTATTTCTCATAATGAATTCAAGCGAAGCACATGGGGCTTGACTATCTTTCAACTTAATTTCCAAATCACTTACTTGTTGGAGAAGTTCCGACATCTTGTGGTCAAAGTCAATTAAAGGATTTGACTTGATTTGGCGCTTCAAAATGGAGATCGTTTCATTCTTACTCTTAACATCTGCCTTAAGATTGGCAATCTGATCATTGAGATTTTTAACAATCGTCTTTTGAAGCAAATATCTTATGTACCATTCGACAACTGCGACATTGTTTTGAAAGCGAGAAGATAAGGGATCATTAGCGAGTTTTCTCTTTTCAATATCTTCTAATAGCCAATCTTTGATGCTGATGAAACGAGATGGAGAATCTAACGAAAATGGTGTTATAGATAACTGTAACTCCTATTTAAACAAAAAGAAAAGGAGAAAATGAAGTTAAGACAAGAATAATCAATCTCTTTATTACAGTAATAAAGGGTTACAACTTAAGTAAAAACGAAACAAAAAAGTACAATTAGACATTTGTTTCACATCTAAAGTTAGGAAACTGCATTTCTAACTTTACACAAGGAATTAGCAGAAAGAATAATTGTTGAGTCAAAAGGAACATTGAGTCCTCACAAGGTAATAACCGAAGGATATTTTCTATAGTCTCACTCCCTGACATGAGGACTGTCACAACCACATATTAGTTTGGTATGATATGTCCGGATTTCCTTAAGAAGCTTTTCTTTTTCTTCACTAAGAAAATCGAAATGAAGACAAGGATGTTCCATGTAAAGTTTTTGCAAATCTCTAAGAAAGCAATATCTGGCTAATTTTGAAGATTTCAAAATTGATGCCTTTTCAAGATAATCTCTTCTTAGTTTAACATACTTGCTTAGATAATCTCTAGAGGCAAAGTTGCCTAAGGGACATTCATTCTATGATAATATAATAAAATACAGCTTGGTATAAAAGAAAACTAAAGCAAAAGTTTACAAATCAATATTATTACATAATTATGACTGTTCGTCTGGTTCATACAAAATTGACTTTGTAAATAATTCTGAAATAAACTTGTCCTTATAGTATTTGAGTTTTTCAGGAGGCAGTTCTTGGGAAATCGATCTGACTCGTGGTAAGTTCCAACATGCCCCGGGATGCGGATCAGATCCAAATTCGTCCAAATATCTTTTGTGTAAACGCCTAAGCAGACCCCCACTAAAATCACCTAAGTACGAGAAATCTATAGTTGGATGTCTACAATAGGCTTTGTATAGAAAGTCTACCAAAATGTTTCTCTATTCAATCAACATCCAAAAGAGCATAATCAACTCTAGATTCCCTTTCAAAAGACCATCGTATCAAAGGCGCGCCCTCCTTAGT
The DNA here is from genome assembly GCA_030737815.1 of Allium fistulosum. Classification (NCBI taxonomy): domain Eukaryota; kingdom Viridiplantae; phylum Streptophyta; class Magnoliopsida; order Asparagales; family Amaryllidaceae; genus Allium; species Allium fistulosum. The sequence goes on along the minus strand of CM060905.1, from coordinate 684,051,441 downwards.
CGTGGGGCAGCTTCTTGATTTTTGAAGGATGCTAACACTGTCGCACTTCTGTTAAGTCTATGATACTTAACGGAGAGAATATTGTGTTCTTTCAACTGTTTATCTAACTCCCTATACAAACTATTTATTTCCGCTTGTATTCTTTCAAGCTTGGTTTTATAGGAGTGAACGGGTTTCCTCCTTATCTAAAATAAAGGATTTAAACTATTATTATCTTGGAAGTGAAAGCCGTTTAAACAAAAAATCCCATACCTGAGAGACGGGAATTGATGGTTGAGAGACCTGCTTTTTCTCTCTTGGTTCTTCCACGTTAATTTAAGCAGGCTCCTCTTGAGTATCAGAAGGCGCATAGGGTTCCGGTGGGCTTGCTTCATGAATAAATGGATCGGGATTGACCTTTTCAGAAGTCTTGGTGTTGTCATCACCATCTTTTTCAGGAGCATCAGTGTGACCACCCCTATCGCCACCCGAACCTTGACCTCCATCTACATTATCATCATCATTATCATTAACATCATCATCATTACCGCCCTTTCCCTCGGCGACTTCATCTTTGTCACCTTCATCTTCAGAGTCGGAGTCTACTTCAAAGGAAGGGACTTCGAAGGATAGAATTTTAGAGGCATCAATCTCCTCTCTTTCAGCAACTATTGCCCCTTGCTCCATTCTTTTAATTTTGTCCATAACCCTATTGACAAGAGCAGGGTTGAGTAAGGGAAAGCTCAAGCCTGGGCATTTATCGACATTATCGGCGTAAGCAAGCATTATAGCGTCTTCAAAGGAATTGACAATGATATCCTCAAGAGAAGTATCAAAGAATTGAGACACCCGCTGCTTTGCATCAGAAATAACATCGATAGCCAACTTTAGAGAATCTTTATTTTCCTTCAGTTTTTTCTCTAGAGAAGATTGTTTTGCTGTCATCCATGCTTTTTCGTCCTCGGATTCCTTCAGGGCTATTTTCAAGGCCAAGTTTTCATCGACAAAGGGTTGATGTGCTTTCCATTCTACAGAGATAACTGACTCAGATTGAGCTAGAGAAGCTCTCAATCTCTATAATTCTATCATAGCTTCGTTTTTATCTACGCGGACAGGGAGGAGACTTGGCCGTTTAAGTTTGAAATTTCTCCTCGAAGCCTTGGGTCTCTGCGAAAATTTTTAGTGCACCATCTTGCAAGGCGAGTCAACTCTTGGAAATCTGAATGAACAAGTATAACATAAGTCAAAAACTTTGAAAGAAACAATTATAATAAAATTAAGTTATATGAAGCATACCAGGAGTTGTTGTTTAACTAGAGATCGACAATGATCTATTGGATCAGAAACAGACGAAGGCAGACACATAGAAGTAAAGGATGGAGAGCTTAAATAGACTGAACCATCTTCTCAAAATCACTCGGAGACTCAAGTGATGTGGATCTGGGAGGGTGCAACTCCTGAGAAGGGGTCGAAGTCCTCAAGTCTTTCTGCATTTTTTCATTCACTCGAGGAGAACTGGAAATGACAATGTGTGATAAGGGATCGACCTTTGAGGGAGTCTCCTTAGGTTGATCAAGAGGAGCTTCAACAGTTGGACTTCCCAAAGTTATGTCAATATCAATAGACTCCCCCTCTTCTCGTGGCAAAGAATCGGGAACTTCAACGATCTTGGCTTTCTGGAGGATGGTTCTGCCACGGTTGTTTTACCTAACTTTCTTTTAGCATCCATCTTTGACCTAGCAATGGCCTGAGACAAAAATGACTCACGGGTTGTAGAAGTGGGGAGAGTTGGATTACTTATAATAGGTTCAACCTGAGAACTAGCTATTGGAAATTCAAAATTTACAAGTCAGAAAAGCAATTTAAAAAGTAACACAACAAAAAACTACAAGTACTACGTTTAGACTTACCAGAGTGATTAGGACAAATTGGTGACATTGGAGAGAAATTTTTTGGGCCACCCAAAGAAAGGAAGCATTTGCTTCAAGATGTGTATTGAACCAAAGGAGGTTGACCAAGTACCCTCTGGCCCGCTGGTAGGAGGGAATGTTTTGTAGATTTGAAGGATTCAATAGGGTTAATCTATTTTCAATACTACTTGAAGCGGCAATCAACGCCTTTACAGTTCCCTTATCTTCTTCATTTAGCTCTTTAATAGAAGCACCTGACAAGGAAGCGTAGATTAGCAAAGGAAAGTAACTAAATGGAAAAATAAAGACTGTGACCAACTTATGGGGGAAGAGAAAACTCACTGATTTGGGAAAGCATTTAATGAAGAAGAACATTTCCCAATCCCTGAATTTTTTCACCCCCTCAGATATTAGCTTTTTGGGGGGATTGGCTCTAAATATTTGGTTATTCAGGTTGCTAAGCTTAACCAATCGAACAAGATAATTCAACACTTCAGCATTAAGAGAAGGAATGTGTAACATCCCCTTGTTTGAAGGCCCAAAACTAACGGTTATGCATGCTGCAGTCATCCATAGTTATTAATCCTCGACGACCAAACACGGCGATAATAGATACATTGATACACAAAAACACAAGAATATGGAAAAAAAATTAAATAAAAAAACAAATTCCACATTCCATTTCAAAATATTCCAAATTGATTGCATAATCCTAATTCGGAAACCACGTTCAGATAACATATAATTATTACAAAATACGCCAAGAGCGACCTATGAAGATGCCCCCTTGGTAGATCAGAGAATATAAATAGGCAAGAAAACAATTTGCCTTTATAAACAAACACACAGAGCAGAAATAACATAACTTTGATAACTATCCTGCCTCCTACACGTCCTCGGAAGCTTTTATTCATTTAAAAGAACACCTGGAAACCTTAACTCTCAAACTACTCAAAATCAATTGAGTACCCAAGAGTATAAGGGGAAAACAAAAAAACTTCGAGTCAGACGTAAAGCCTGGTATGAATAATAATCTACCATCTCAAACCATTTTGATATCTAGTGAGACCACGTGCTTAGCGGAATGGGTTTTCCCCTTACTAGTATCCCCAAAACATTTGCAAAACCATATACTGTGCTTCCTGCATCCACAATGATTATAAACATAGTATTTCAATGTATTATGATGATATGCAAAACAAGTAAATCAAATCTGAATTGCCCATCCCCCATTGATTCTGACTGTCTGTCTCAATTATAGTTTCTAGGGTTACTATTAACCTGTTAAATGTTTATAGACTATTTGTCCTATTACTTAATTATCATGGGATCACTAAGAATCATTGGTAACTCCAATATCATATTACTTATCCTAGTTTTCATGGGCTAACTAGGAACCTATTGGCTGACTGCCAATATCTTAATACGGATATAGTTTTCATGGGCTAACTACAAACCTACTGGCCCCTGCTAGTATCAAATCATAGTTTTCATGGGCTGACTATGAACCTATTGGCCCCTATCAATGTCGTACAGTTTTCATGGGCTTACTGTAAACTTATTGGCCCTGCCAATATCTTTAATTAAATTTTTAACATCCGTTTAGTTATATTCACTAGGGTCAACCTAACTAGTTATTCTGCCCTTTTCCCAAAATACATTTATGGGTTAATAACAAAGTGAATAAAATTTCAAAATCTTTATTTATGCCATGGTTATTACTTTTAAAATTGAGATTGGTTTGTGTTTTGAAATCATAAAAACATCTCTTTTGAAACCCTGGATAGCCTCCTTCGAAAGCAAAGACTTCTTTTCAAAACATAGTATACATACCTTTCAAAACACTTGGAAAATATCCTCTTTCGAAACCATTGGTGCCTTTCGAAAGTATAAAGTCATCTTTTTAAAACATAAAGCTTGAAAACATAAGAAAGTACCTCTTTCGAAAGCATTGGGTTCATTTCTTTAAAATCAACATTTGGGCCAAATTGGTTATATACGAAAGTATCTCTTTTGAATCCAACAAAAACTAGTTTGGGAAATGCTGATGGTGTCGAAGCCATCTAGTTCGAAAGCAAAAGACTTAAAATCAAAACTTCGAAGGTCTAGGTCGAAACCACCTTTCGACTCCATCTCCTTCAAAACCCCAACCCCTTTCAAAAATAATAAGGAAAAAGGTTTTGGTTTTAGGTAAAACAAGAGCAACCCTTTTGAAAGCATTATTGGACAACATGGTCGAACGGTAGAGTAGCGACTAGGCTTCGACTAGGTCGAAACCAACCCCTTTCAAAAAAAATTATTTAAAGAAAAAGATCTCCTTCGAAGACTAGTACTTTTAGTATAACATGGCAACCTTCTTTGAAAGCTAAACATACACACTTTCGAAAATAATAAGTTTCGACTAAGTCGAAAGCTTTAAGCAAAACAAGGCAAGGACTTTAACTTATAAAACAAAGTAGGGTTTCGATCCCATCAGAGGCTTACCCTTCGACACCAAAGCTTCTGCCCATCTTCCAATCCACTACATATCTTCCAAGATATACCATGTCATGTGGATTGATTCCGATTAGATGGTTTCGACTATGATGGGGCGGAACCAAGGGAGTCAAAAGTTATTTCATTAAAGGTGAAACACCTTTTTCTGATTAAAGGCTGAATTATATCAACTTTAAGTAATCTTTTCTTAACAACTTGCCTAGTTGTAAAACTCTAATTGGCTGCCATAAAACTTTTTAATTTCTTTACTTCTAAAACTGCTGCATTTATTTGGATCCTAAATTAAAGGATTTAAATGTTAAAACCTTTCCAAATAACTGAAATCTGACATTTGCAAAAAAGCCCCTCTTTCAAAATAATTTATTTCCCCTAGTAATCAATTTGGAAAAATCTCCAAAAATCACAGAAATTCGAATTAATCATGTAATCAAACATATTAAAATTTTAGACCCAATTTCTTCATGAAATTCACAAAATAAATATTTAACTCAATCGTATCATATTTTCCATCAAAGATTCATAATAAAATTTCCATAGCTTGGAAAATTCTGAAAATTTAAATCTCCAAAATTATGTTTTACTTAACATAAAAAATTTCCATGGCATTTAAAAATCAACATCTTATGATTTTACCCTTAAAACCATATGAATTATATATAAGGTAATTGTTTAAATCAAACAATTCATAATTTAAGCATATCATCATCCAAAATTTCATAGAAATGAAATAAAGCATAAATCTGAAATCATAGGATTATAGAAACTAAAAGGAGATGGAATAAATTATTATTCACTTTAGAATTGATAAGTAACTTGAGATTTGTTGTTGATTAATCCTTCCTAGCTTGATCTTTGGCTTTAGATTGAAAATTCCTTCTTTTCCTCTTTGGTAATGGCCGGCTTTGATTTAGGTTTTAGATTTTGTGACCGTGAGAAAAATGAAATGTGAATGGACATAGAGGAGAAGTAATAGCCGTGTAAAATAATAAGGAAGCTATTTTACTAATATGCCCATGTGTAACTATATTTGCCCTTAAACCAAATTAAAGCCCATTTATTCAATTAGTAAGCATGGCCATATATTAATTTAATCAAATCTCAATCTCCTTATCATCATTATTCTGTTTAATTTAGCTAATTAAATCTTCTGAATAATCCCATCAAAATTAGGGATGTTAATGGCTTCCCCCTTAAAGAATTTCATCCTCGAAATTCAGTAAGGACTAAATACTAAGCATAGCAATCATCTGTAACAACTCCTAACAACCATACTAGTCTAACTGACTTGCTACTATCTACATAAATCTAATATAGACATACCCTTGAAGCAGACCAGGATAAGTATCTCTAATCATGTCCTATGTCTCTTAAGTACAGTCCTTCTCGTTGTCGCTCCACTGAACTTTCACCAACCTGACTGTCTTGTTCCCTAATCTTTTCTCATCTCTAACTGCAACCCGAATTGTTTGTCTAGCAAAAGTCAAATTAGGCTCTACCACTACGTCATCCAACCCTATCGGAGGAATAGCAGTCTCTGGATCGTGCACATACTTGCGAAGATGAGATACATGAAATACATTATGGACACATGCCAAACTGCTCGGCAACTTTATTCTGTATGCGAGCTTTCCAATCTTCTCCATAATCTGGAATGGACCTACATATCTTGGGGCTAACTTCCCTGACTTTCCAAATCGTACCACACCCTTCATAGGTGATACCTTAATGAAAACCTTATCTCCAACTGAGAATTCTAAGTCCTTACGCCTCTTATCCACGTAACTCTTCTGTCTGGACTGAGCTTCCTTCATCCTACCTCGGATTAACTTAATTTTCTCTGATGCCTCTCTAACCAAATCTGGACCTAAGACTAATCTGTCTTCAGTCTCCAACCAACACGCTGGTGATTTGTATGGCCTTTCATAAAAAGCTTCAAATGGCGCCATTCCTATACTAGTCTGATAACTATTATTATAGGAAAACTCAACCAAATGTAGGTGATCTTCCAAAGATCCACCAAAGTCCAATACACAAGCTCTCAATAAATCCTCGAGTACTTTGTTGACTCTCTTTGTCTGCCCATCTGTCTGAGGGTGATATGCAGTACTCATATTAAGCTTGGTATCCATCACTTCCTTTAGACTCTTTTAGAATTCACTAGTGAACAATGCATCTCTATCACTGACTATACTACTAGGAACTCCATGCAGTCTAACTATGTTCTTCAGGAACAACTTTGCTAAAATAGGTGACATCCTGGTTGACTTAACTGGAATGAAATGGGCACTCTTGGTTAATCTGTCCACTATAACCCATATACTTTCATTACCTCTATTTGATCTTGGCAACCCGTCTATAAAATCCATAGATATCGAATCCCATTTCCAAACTGGAATCTCTAAAGGTTGAAGCAATCCACTGGGCAAGCAATCCACTGGGCTTTTGATGTTCAGCTTTTATTTGTTGAAAGTTTGCACGCTGTCTAACCCACAAGCCAACATCCCTCTTCATGGCTTCCCAATAGAAGCTCCTCTTCATATCCTGATACATCTTAGTTCCTCCAGGATGAATCGTAAACTTGGATCGATGACATTCTCCAAGAACTTCTTTCCTTAAGTCCTCCATATTCGGAACACACAACCAACCCTTCTTTCTTAGCCATCCTCTCTGGTCAAGGCTAAAATCCTTTGAATCATCGATCTCCGTTCCAACCCCAAGTCTTCTTATCCTCTTAGCTAATACTGGATCCTTCTTCTGTTTAGAAGCAATTTTCTCAATCAATACTGGTCGAACTTCTAAACAAGTCAACCTGGTGGTACTCTGGCTAGAAGCAGCAGTCGACCTTAACTGCACATCACAACTTACTAAAGCTTCTAAATCTCTCCATTCTGCCAACATAGCTAACACTGCATTCTTATGTCTCCTGCTAAGGGCATCTGCCACCTTATTACCTTTCCCTGGTGTATACTCTATACCAAAATCATAAACAACCAAAAACTCCAGCCACCTCTGCTGTCTCATATTCAACTCCTTCTGGGAGAATAAATACTATAAAGACTTACGATCGGTATATGACCCAAATCTCTCACCTAAGAGATAATGTCTCCAAATCTTCAATGCAAAGATCACAGCTGTCAACTCCAAATCATGAGTAGGATATCTAACCTCATGCGGTCTAAGCTGCCTAGATGTGTAGGCAATGACTTTACCACTCTGCATCAATACTGCTCCTAATCCAGTTCCACATGCATCAGTATATACCACCAATCCTTGGTTTCCGTCTTGAACTACTAATACTGGTGCATTAGTCAACAAATCCTTTAACTTAAGGAATGCCTCCTCACATTTAACGGACCAAACAAATCTCACTTTGTTCCTGGTCAGCTTAGTTAAAGGTGCTGCTATCCACGAGAAATCCTTAATGAGTCTCCGATAGTATCCATTAAGTCCAAGAAAACTCCTGATCTCGGTCACTGTCTTTGGTCTCTTCCAATTATTCACAACTTCGATCTTATCTGGATCGACTGACAATCCTTTCTCTGAAACCATGTGACCAAGAAACTTTACCTCTTTCTTCCAAAAATGACACTTAGTGAACTTCACCTTTAGTTCATTCTGTCTCAGCGTCTCAAGCACCACTCTAAGATGAACTTCATGCTCTCTCTCGTCCTTAAAGTATACTAGAATATCATTTATAAATGCTAGTACAAACCTATCCAAGTACTCTCGGAAAACTTGGTTCATCAAATCTACGAAGAAAGCAAGTGCATTCGTCAATCCAAATGGCGTCACCAACCACTCATATGAACTATATCTAGTCTGAAATGCTGTCAAAGGAACACTGTCCTCTGCCACTCTTAACTGATGGAAACCTATTGCCAAATCGAACTGGGAAAACACTCGGGCTCCACTCAATTGATCAAACAGATAAACTATTCTTGGCAAAGGATACTTATTCTTAATTGTCCTTTCATTTAACTTACGATAGTCAATACACATCCTCAACAACCCATCTGGTTTCTTCATAAACACCGCGGCCGCTGCCCAAGGTGAACTGCTTGGTCTAATAAAATTCCTTCCTTCTAGATCCACTGGCTGCACCTTCAATTCCTTCATCTCGTTGGTGTCATCCTGCTAGGTGGTCTACTTACAGGCTCAGCTCCTAGCACAAGATCTATTTTAAACTCAACGGCTCTTTTCGGGGGTAGTTTAGTGACTGGCTCAAAAATATCTGCAAATTCTCTTGCTACATGAACCTTACTTAACTCATTTCCTACCTCCATAGCCTTAAGCATAGCACTAACTCTCCGGTCAGTATTCTCTACTGATAATATCACCCGGTTATGACTATTAGGGCGTCTCAATGATATTTCCTTATCGTGGCAAAATATTCTAGCCTCATACCTACTCAACCAATCCATACCCGAAATGATCCTGAAATCTACGAAATCAATAACATACAAATTGCATGCAAACTTATGATCTAACAAGTCAAGTTCTAACTGGTCACATCTTAATCCTAGAGTTGCATACCCTCCTATTGGATTCGCAACTCTTAAGGAAGTAACAAGGTAGGTGGGTTCTAGACATAATCTATCAACCAAACATTGAGATATAAATGAATGTGATGTAGTAACTTTTTTATTTTTATTTTTGAGACATGTAGTATGTTTCTGACATCATGTTTGCATATTGTTTAGTTTGGGTATTTGTTTTGTTGAATTATTATTGTTATGTTGGGATTCTTGTAAATGTTTATTATTGTTTGATATTGCACTTGCATTTGTTCTATCATAGTTTATATCTTATATTGAGTTGTTTGTTCTACTATGAGTTGTCATATTGTTTGTGACAAGATAATGCATGTCATAATTTTCTGTCTTTGGTTATCGCTCTCTATAATTATTTTTGATAACGACAAAAGAGGAGAAATATATGCATATTGATAGGGAGATATCACATTTAAGGGGAGCTTTCTCATACTAATGCTTGAACATATATTTGTATAAGATTGTATATTTGCCATCACCAAAAAGGAAGAGAATGTTAGAACCAATTTTGTTGGATTTTAATGACAACAACTATACAATCATATCCTAGAATCTCTTAACTAATACACATGTATGTGATGGGCAAGAATGAAGCACTCTGGACATTAGGGAATTGATAAAACTGGAATGGAGCATCAACAAAGAGATCGACATAAAGAAACATCATTGTAAGATCATATACTAGTATTAGTGTCTTTGAAAAGATTGTAAAATCTCCCTTGAGTTATATGAGTTTCCTTATTCATGTTAAAGGTTTTGCTTCACCCAAATCGAAACTTATAAACAAGTTTTGAAATCCTCAGGTAAACGGACGTCTGGGGACACTTACCAAATGGCTGAAGCCATTTATTTTTAAAGATAAAACTCCCGGGTTTCATTTTGTCTTCTACAGAGACGTCTGAGTAAGAATTTCAGACGTTTGGTTATACTGATTTTAAAATTAAAGTTTTTGTTTAAAAAATCCTTTCTACAGAGATGTTTGAGTAAGTTTTCAAACGTCTAGTAAATAAAAACAAACATTTGAATACCATTGTTTTTAAACTATTTCTTCTATGTTTTTAAGTACGTTCACACCCAGACATCTGGTGATAATTTTCAGACGTCTAACTTTCGTGCAACATCTATATTTTGAAAAGACACATCTCTTCTTCTTTATCGGATGCAACTGTTTATTAATGGCTTCTCTTTGAATAATTGCAACCTTTGAAGGAAACTTTTGTCAACTATAAATAGATAGCAAATCCTAGAGTTTAATTAATTAATTCCTTTTATCTTACTTCTTATCTCCTATACTAAAAACTATCTATTGCATTCAAATTTCAATTTGCTTTCTATATCGTCGATACTCATTACTTAGTATTTGGTGATCTACTTCCTCAAAACTCTCGTGCTCATACTTATACAACTCAAGAGGAGATTATAGAAAGTCATGTACAATCAGTCAATATCAATGTTAAAGGAACACAAGTTTGTTAAGTTGAAAAGCTACCGTACTGCCTATTCCCTAAGAGAGGGTATATTGGTTAGTAAAAATTCTAAAGGGGAGCTTCGGGACTGGACATAGGACCGAAGGTATGAACCAGTACAAAAACTCTAGTGTGTTTGTTTTTTTATTTACTTTACTCCACTATGTTATTTAGCATTAACATTACACATACACTTATATACATGACTTGCCATATTATTCTGGATCCCTGTGCACTTTCATATACATTTGTGTATAGGAGGGAACGGTGGGAGCATAGATTTCCTCATGCATGCTCTACACAGACAAGGCACTAGATACTAGAGATATTACCTTTGATCAGTGTGTGTGTGTGTTTGTTTTCTTATACTTTATTATTCTGCTATGAGTTCTTATCAATAACTCTTTGATATACTTTTGTTTAGTTACATGATACCAACATCAACGATCTGTACCTTAGTGTACTTGGATTTTTTATTTAGCGAAAATTCAGACCTTTTAAGGTGCTGGTTGTTACATTTAGTATCGGAACTTAGGTTAGTTGATCATGAGAATTAGGTGAACATATTTGTATTTTTACACAAACACACACATATATATATATATATATATCTGTGTGTGTATATTATACGCCAAATCCTACAAATTCCGACTATAGAAGTAGTTGCAATAATATTCTAAAAAGATGGATAAGTTGACTATGAGTGGGAATAATATATAGAGTTAAAAATATATGCCTATTCCTGTTACCCATGGGAGATAGGTTGTACTGGAAGAAACTTATTGAGAAGAGCATGAATGCGACATATAGAAGGGTCCATAAAACTAGATAGTACTCGACTCCCTTATTGGGCCTAGATTGCCCTTTGGTTGGGGATCCCCGTAGGATTCCTGATTGATAATGTACGTTAGATCCAGATAAATGGGAAATAAACAATCTATGTTGTAGAAATCCAGAAGTATGAATTGAGCTTGTTCCCAAAGGAAGGTGTGTAGTAGTCACTCCAAGATGATAGTCGGATTTTTAATATATTCTAAAAGAAGATAAATCAGAAAGTAAGTGGAAAAGAAGAAAAGTCAAAAAGAATAGATGAATAAAATCCACTCTAAGGCCAACCATATATAAAAGAATTTAATTAAAAGGTTTTGAATGTCCTTAAAAATTATTTGAAATAATTTTCAAAGGATTAATTTTGAAGGTAGAAAACCCCTATTTTTGAAAAGTAAGTAAATATAAAAAAATTATCAAAAAATCAGTTAAAATAGATTTTTAATAAAAAGGCATTTCCTTTGAAATAAATAGAAAATAGAGCATATGTATAGCTCGGCGATATTTTTTTTATTTTGAAAATTTGAAGTTTTCAAAATTCTTTATGAGCTGGACAATAGGAAGTGGTACTGGATTTAAATGAGGTAAAGAGAATAGAAGGGTAAAGACGCATGATAATGAAGATAAGAAGAATATTTCCATATAAGGAAAATATGGAGTATAACAACTGAAATAGGTTTATACATAAAAGGAGCTATATAAGGAGAAGCAATTTAAATATGAGCAATTTAGGCAGAAGAAATTTAAATAGTAGCAACATTAGGAAATATAAATGACTTTAGGAATTTATATTAAAATAATGCTAGTAATCCAATTAGAAATAATATAGGAGAAAAACAAAGGAAAATGGTTATTTTCCATAATTGTGTGCATTAATTGCATATATCTTTTACAAGTCCCCCTCATATGCTATAAGAGTCTCCACTAAGGTTGAAAGTAGAAATACAATGAGTGATAAGGGAAATAATAGAATGAAAGTTGTCCTTTTCTAGTCCAATTTTTATTGTTAAAGTTATAAAATATGTTTTAAAAACACTATAATGTGTATTTTTGAAAAATGGTTTGGTATAACAATGGATTTATAAATGCAAAACTTAATAAATAGTTCGAGTTAAAAACCATACTTTTTAAGAAGAAAAATCTTTGTTGTAAAAGTCTTTAAAGGAGATGATCTTTTTAAATTAAATTGCTAACGATGACTTTTGAAACTTAATAAATAAACCTTTTTCATAAATCCTAAAATATAGTTTTAAAAGTTCTAAATTTATATTTTAAAGATAAAAGTTCTGGGTTAAGTACTTCATGACTGTGAAGTTTAATAATTTTTATAAGGAGTGGTGAAAATCAAATTAACTTAGACATGGAGTAGATATGGATGATTGCCTTAGTAAGACGGAGTAAAGGTTAAGGCTATAAATAAAATAGCTAAGAATGCTTGTAGAGTAGCAACAAGGAATACCTGTAGAGTATAAGGAATATTGGTAAAAACCTACAAAAATTTTATTAAACATATGTGAAAGCCATAAGAAGTACTTACAAAGGAATGGGGAGTGGTATCAAAGTAAAATTTTGCGAGTCTTAGAGTATACTCGTATGAAAGATCAAGGATAAAGAAAATAATTACCGAAATTTAGGAATACTATCAAGAGATTTGGATTAAAAGAAGATGGTAATATAGGATAATGAGATGACAAACACATATAGAGGACGTTGGTAGACTCAATGTTAAGGAAGGCAAGATAGATGGTGGAAAAGTTATTCCGCCAAGCCAATTTTTAAATGAGTCGTTCTAAATGTGCATGGTTTATATTTTTTGCCCACTTTAGTGTGGGAATGCACAGCATAGCCTATAATTGGTTATAGTTGTTAAAATAATGGATGGACCTTATTTACTAAAAGCAAGAAAGGTGAATTAAGACATCAGAGTTACGGTAGAATGGCTTACAAAGAGTATCCATTTTGTTTGAGTAAGAAGTGATAGGGACACAAGATCATTAGTACCAATTAATGTTGAAGGGCGGTTTCCAGCATTTGTTTTTCTTTTAGGTTTTGGGTTGTAAGCTTTAGTTGTCTCTATTGTATAAAATGCGTACAATATTATGAGAAATATTCCTTTTTATTATTGCGTTGATTTTCTGGATCGACCGCTATATTGATGGGAAAACAATATAAATAAGAAAATCTCATTGATGCTTAACTAATGCAAATTAAGACTGGAATTTTATACAATAAATTAGTAAATTTATTGAATTAGCAACTAAAAGTAAACAATGTTAAGTCCTAAAATCATGAAAATTTTAGAGAAATAAATTTTAGTAAGTGAAGGACATGCAAAGGTTGTTGCGGAACCACGGGTCACCAACCCTATGCCTTAAAAGCTAAAATTTATAAATATACTTGTGTGCTGATTGTTGTTCTAAAATAAAAGAATTCTTTTTTAAAATTTACAGTGTAATAGGCTAAGGTCAATTATAGAAGTTAACCAATTGACTGAATCCCGATTACGTTGGGATGTGACTTTATTTGTGTTGGAAAGTTAAAAAAATTTGAAAATTTTGTTCAAAAATCTCTGAATTTTAAAACAAAAAATATTTTTGAAAAAGTTTTGAAAAATGGGTTTTATGTTAAAAAAATTCAACTATTTCAAATAAAATTAATTAAAAATAAAATTGAACGGAAAAATTTTGGATTCCTGATTTTTGAAATGCCACATGTTTAACGTAGGGGAAATGATGAGTTAGCGAATATGAATTTTACTGTTCAGTAAGAATGATAATATGTAAAACATAGATAGAGACAAAGGAAAAAAACTATCTTTGTTTTGGAATTTATTTTTTCATACCTTGTCGATGGTAAAACAAAACTTGTTTATAAAATATGAGATTTGTAGGCACATGCAACACACATGCATATATAACCCTTTTACAAAATTATTAAATGTAGAATTTCTACGTAGTTTTGATAAAAAATAAATTAAAGAATATAAAAAAACAATTATAATTTTTTTATCGAAATAGGATTTCGAAGTTGTAATCTTATGTATTTCCAAAATTTCAATTTGAAAACAGATGTTAATTTTTGTTCTTTGTGGGATTCGAACTTCTAACATCTTGTTTGCATATAAGGGTATTTTTAGAACTTTATGATCGGACCAAAATATTGCGCTTTTCCTCCAACTATTAATAAAAATTTCTATTTTTTTTTTAATTTAAAAAAATTCCTTATGCGAACTATACTTGGAAAAGTTTGAAACGATTAGGGGGCAAAGAAAAAGTTTCAAGGTACAATGGACAAGAGAAGGATGGAAATATAAAACATCCATCTAAGTTCTTTTTCCGGCATAAGAGTATAGATATAAAAAAACTGGATTTTCAAATTTTTGAATGTTAAAAATTGTGTGTTAGGTATCGGATGGTAGAGATTAGATGCAAAATTGGTTGAATCATACTCTAATTCATAGGAGTGTGGGAAATTGTTGTAAGGAAAAGGATTTTCGATTTTTTCGAAAACTTGCATACATATAGAACTGTCACTATTATAGGTTATTTGCACAATATTTTCAAATTTGTGTTAAAGAATGCATTCATATAGATAGCGTCGATTTAGTATTCGTCAATATACATATCATATGTGTTATGATACACCGTGCACTTGTACACTATTGGCTGCAAAATTGATTGCACTCTAATTGGTTGGATAGCTTAGAATCATTGTGCACTATGTTGCATGATTGAGTCCTTAAGGAATTTTTAGGACGAAGTCCTTTTAAGGGGGAAGAATGTAACCCCTAGTAAATTAACCAGCGGTTGATTTAAAAATTTAATAAAAAATTATTAAAGCTAAAAATAGAACTTCTGCAAACATCAGAATTTGGCTACAAAATTTGTACTATTGTGTTCGTGGTAATTTTCTGATCAATTTTCATATATAAAGTTTTACGATCGGAGTTCAAACGACAAAGTTATTAACGTTTGAAGATTTCGAATCAGAAATAATTAAAAATGTATTAAGGAAATAAATATCATTAATTTGACGTTAAAGTAAATCTTAGACAAAATTTTAACATTAAAGTAACCGTTATTATTCAAATCGAACGCATAAGGAAATAAAGCATATGAAATCAACAATTAACATAAAACAACGACTGGTCGACGTCCTTATTGTGCTTGGTCGACCATTGGCGATCTACCGGTGCAAGTAGCGGTCAACCGATGGATGGCTGGTAGTTGATATTTAATCTAGGCCAAACGGCCTGGATTTAATAATATAATCTAACGGATATAATTGATTCAAGTGTCTATAAATACAAGCCTAGCCCATCACTTTTCTTCTCATATTTCTGAATCAAGAGCGAATCTCTACCATTTTCTCTTCTCCATAAATTCTAAGAATTTTAGAAATAAAAAAATATATGTATATATGGAGAATAGGGGAAACCAAAAGAGAAGAAGAATTGGATCGAATCGATTCGCCTAAGCAAAACGTAAATGATAAATCTAAGTCTACGTTTAATTCAAATCTCTTCTCGGATCTATATTTCTAAAATATATGTATATACTTTTGATGCATATTTTGGTAGAAATAAAGAAAGTCAATCAAGAATAACGGATTTAGATCTAGAGATTTGAAATCTTAGAGGTGAGTGGGAAATTATATATTTTTATATAATACTGAATTTATATCAATGTGGATTTGTTCCTTTTTATGCCTAAATGTAAATTTTGGAACTATAGACTTATATATATATATGGAATGAACTTGCGAACCTTGCCTACATATTCTATAAATTGTTAATTTTGATTAAATGTTGTATATACCTAAATTTGGAATGTAAGGGTGAAAGTAGTCCCTAAAAGTTATGAGATGGTTCACTAATAAGATTTTATGTAAATTCTAGACCTGCTATCTGAATGTTATAAGTTATTAAACATGAATAAAAGATTTTTTACAAAGTTGATTGGGTTTAAGTTAATATTTTAATTCATTGGAATGAAGAATGTTTCTATGTAAATTTCTATAAATTATCCAACTTTATAATTATGTATGAAGGTGTATTATTTGAAATAACAAGGAATATGCATAAAAGAAAAGGATGTACAAAATAGGGATGTTTACCATATTTTGTAACGTCTATTTCAATAATAATAGAAAAGATAATTCTTTGTAATTCCAAACATGACACAAATTTTCTTTTAGATAATTTATGTGAAATTACAGTCTTAATGTGACGAACCGGGATTTTCGACCTTCGAAAATCGACATTAATACATCCTCGGTATCCACGTGTCGCAAATCCAAGTGTCGAAAACCCAATCATTAAGAGTAAGAAAGAAAATAAAGACAGAACAGAATCTCACACGAATGAAATTACATATATTATTTCACAGTGGAAAATTTAAATACATTTATCAGAGTTAAAAACATGGACAGTTATAAATATCTGTCCTTACAGATGCGGAATACTATAACACAAGAATGTGGTGGAAATAGACAAAAATCTTCAGTAAAATCTTCTAACTCCATGCTTTGAGCTCCATCCAGCTTTCTTCTAAACTAAACCTGACTACTAGGCTACACGGCGAAAATTAGGGCACCCAAAGTTTAAGGAAAGGGAAAATAAACTCTGGATCAGTCGTGGGACTGGTGTGAGAACTCAAAATACACATTTTGAAAACAAAAAGGTATCTCATAAGACCACGCTGCACATAAACACGGAACGGGTTTTTACCTTATGATAACCAAAACATTCTACGTTAAAATACTTGATATTATTTTTAATGACGTATCTTTGAAAACATTTGCAAGTAAACTTATTAATCTTAGCCGAAATTGTTACCATTATTAAATTCCAGCATACTAGGCTCTCCAAACAAAATGGCAAGCACTTATTGGAGAATGGATTCCATACAAATGACCAGGTGAAGGGACTACCTTCCGGCAATACATCTCTAGAGGAATGTACCGAGATCAACAAAAGATATGCACCTCTACCAACACAAGACCGGCCTACCTTTCCTTAGTACTGAATATGCCATCACTCCGATCGTTGTCGGCCTATCCGAGAGCTCTCTTCGCATACACCACATTAATTTAAACCCGAACGTCATAGCGAGTAGAAATATATCTAGAAGGGGATGATCATACCATAATAGTTGCGAACCACATAGCCTTGCCAAATCCAACCCTGTTCCGGTCATTTCCCAGGTGTGAAGCCTGAGGTAACGATTACCTTTCTTATAGCACATCATCTTCCTTTGAATGTCGCACTACTATTCCATCGATCACTTGTTGACTTCCATAAACATACAACCTACGAGCTCATACGTCTCAGAGAAGGGTGTTAAGCTAAGAGAAATTTCCTTCTCCGCCACCAAACAGATGTACGTTTATAAAAGTCAACGATGTTAATCTCAAGAATGCAATGTCAGGCATCCATACATAGAAGTTCGTTCTAGGACTAAACGAAACTGAAGGTACTCTCGTACCACATCCTGTCGGGAACTTACCATATGATTAGTAGCGAGAAGTCCTTGCATCGAAAATTTTCATAATGGAGCACTACTTGTCACCATATAGATATGATATGGTAAATTTCACCTTGAATGGCTAGTGGAAAGTAGCCCTACATCATGAATATCTCCATCTTCAATACTTTTATCTTTAGCATGTTTTACTTCGAACGTAAATTTATTCGAGTGGTTTTCGGATAGGGAATACCCTAGATCCGACCCTGGTTCCTTCGATCCAATCATCGATAAAAAGAGGTTTTGTGAATAGGGAACCATTCTTTAATTGATTAAGTTCTTTTTATCAAAAATCTTCCTCAGAGATATATATTTCTAAAACATTCTTTCTGGTATATACGGAATTATCAAACCTCTCTTATCAAAGCTTTAATTACTTAAAACCCTTTTTAAATTCCAAATCATTTCATCTTTTCTTAGGAAAATATTCCAAATCATTTCAATTAAATATTAACAATGATTTCCCAATTTAAAACTCGAAATTCTATTTAGTTAAAAACCATGTTATCTAGAATGTTAATCCAAAACTAGTAAATATTAAGTGAGCAGAATATATAGAAGTCATCTAATTCTACTTAATATCAATCCCTGTATTCAACAAATATTATGGGCGAAATAAGGGCGAAATCACCTTTTAAATTACACGAATAGTACGAGTTCCCTCTTCAGGCTTTAACACTGAGTACAAGAAGATCATCTCTATAAAATCAAGTTGTATTTAATTTAAATCTTGGAAAATTAAATCTTTTTATACTTAACTCATTTACGACATTTTGACCTTATCTATCCCTCGCCCAGGAAAGAGGCCAAGTGAGGTAGGGCACTAGTTGCTCCTGAACATCTCCTTAGTTTAAGCACCTCACATCCGGATCTCATGAATAGAAAAATCCAGTCCACTCGTCGGCTTTTAGAGCCAATATTAAACCACCTGTTTATAATAGCTTTTTCTTTAAATACTTTATTTAAACCTTCTTCAATAAGCTAGAAAACCTCCAAATCATTATTAACGCTCTTAATTATCCATTTTAAAACATTTATAAAATATTTGGAAAAGAATTGTTAAGTTTAAAACTATATTTCAAAAGTCATAGAAAAATGCTACGGAAAAGTGCTGTGGAAAGTGCTTTTTAAGCTATATTGATCAAAACGACTGTTTATTATTTGAAAATCCATTTTTATTACTCAAATCACTTTTAAAACATTTTAAAATATTTATAAGATTTATTCCACATTTCTAAACATTTTAAAACATCATTTCCAAAGAAATCCAGGTTTGGATTCCGAACTACAAATTTAGGATTTTTTAAAAACTTTTTTACTCATATTTCAAAATCTACTTATCAAAATCTCAATTTTCTTTCTTCGTTGGAAAACTATGGATATAATAGTTTGGAAAATTCTGTAACGACCCGTATTTTTAACGGATCGACAAGTTCGACAGAATTTGGAATTTTAGAGTTTTTGAGCCATTTCAGATTTTAGGCGAAAATGGCTAAGTCTTGAGTCGTGAACGACTTAGTGTAAGTCGTGAGTCGTATACGACTTAGGGGGATAGGAGCGACTCAGGGGTTTTGCTAGTTAGAGGTGTAAGGATAAGTCGTTTGAACGACTTAAGGACTGGGCGAGATAAGGTTTAAGTTGTAGCAGTTAAGTCGTGACCGAGTTATGGTGATGAGTCGTATCCGAGTCATCTGATGAGTCATACCCCAAGTCATCTGATGAGTCGTATCCGAGTCATCTGATGAGTCGTACCCCAAGTCATCTGATGAGTCGTATCCGAGTCATCTGATGAGTCGTATCCCTGTTGTTTGATAAGTCGTAGAATGGGTTATCTCGTCTAACAGTTAAGTCATGGACGAGTTAAGGGATGAGTCGTAAGCTGTTGAGTCGCGCGTAGGTGATAACTCGCGCAAGTGGATGAGTCGTAGCCATTGTGATGAGTCGTATACGAGTTAGTAGTTGAGTCGTCTAGCCAAGTAAGGCGTGCGCATTTAAGTCGTAGACAGGGGGTCTGGTGAGTCGTAGGCGCATGCTATAAGTCGGAGACGACTTAGGAGATAGTTGATTTGTCGTGAGTCATAGGCTGAAGTGTGTTAAGTCGTTGAGTCGTAGGGCTTTGAGTCGTGAGTCGTAGACGACTCATGGAGACAAACGAGATAAGGATTTCAGCTATAAATAGGAGAGCTTCCCTTCATTTTTGGGATCCGGATTTTGAAGCGACGAAGTGCTGCCATTTTGAGAGCTCGACTTCTACACTTCTTCACTTCTTTTCTCCACTCTAATCTAGTGCTTCCATCCATCCAAATCGAAGATCAAGATTGAAGATTCAAGAGCTTAGATTGGAGATCTTCATCTTTTCAAGAGAAATTTCTTCGTTTGAAGTGGATTCGTGATAGATCAAGCTTGAGCCTTTGCTGTCCAGATCTGAAGCGTGTTGATTTGGGTTTGTTTAGGTGATTTGGTGAGTGGTAATTATCTCTCACACGGATCCAAAGGAGTATATCGGATTGTTGGCTCGATTTGGTGTTAAATAGAGATTTCCATGCATTTTCTTCATCCTAAGTGTAGATCCATATAGATCCATTGTTCATGATAATGATACATCCATTTTATCATATGTTAACCTATGCAAGTTCATTCATCAAGTTTGTAGAGATATAATCCATGTTTTCATGCTTATTGGACTTTCAACTCTTTAATTACGAAAATGCCATTATTGTTATAATTGTCTACTTAGATCATTTTTGAATGCTTGATTGCTTGGATTGATGTTTGATTTGATTGATTGTTATGAACTAGATGATTGATGACTAGATTTAGATCGAAGACGATTCAAAAGCTAAGGGAAAGGCTCTTGAATTGGGAAAGCTGCTCGTGGCATATGTAGCGGGATGATGAAGCTCTTATGCATAGATTTGATGATGTGATGATGAGATGAGGCTTTGCGAGGATGTAATGAAGCGAAGCAATCATGTGATGAAGACTTGGTCTAATCCAGACGGGATCATTCCAAGCATGTTGATAACTCGGTGATATGATTCGAGTTGAGGATAATGAATGGATATGAGAATAGTCGTCGAGGAGGATGACTAGGAGGCTTGGATAGCATCGTTGTTGAAGGTTCTAGCATGCTCTAAGCAAGAGTACGTTTGGGCAGATTCGATAGTCCCAACGGCCAACTGTTGATGGTCGAGTACTCTGGGCAGATTCGATAGTCCTAGGCACGGGCTGCGACGACGTGCGGGAGTTATGTCTAGAACCGGGGTTTCCATTAGCCCTTGACGGACGGCTGAAAGAATGTGCCGGTCATTCAATTAACGGTGATATCGAAGCAATGATAACAGTGATAGCCAGAGTCATGGATGTTTGGTTGTAACGTCATTTCCGACTCAAGAGCGGTATTTTCTGGGTGCTTATCTGATTTAGGCCTTGGTACTTGGAAAACATCGCCCTTGACTCGAGTGATAGTAGCTTTACTTTAAATTGTATGCTCTGCTATGTTTGCTTCTACATAGTGTGTGTGTCTGGGGGCTATCACTGTAGAATGAGGTTGGAGTGGGAGGGTTATATTCCTATTCCTTTTCCTTTATGCTCTTTTGGTATGTTGTTAGTTAACTTACTGCTCACTAAGACTGTTGTCTGACTCAAGGCTTTATGTTTTAATTCTTATTGCCTTGGGCTGTTCGTCCATTTTGGGACGGGCAGACTAGGTAGCAGGTGACAGGTGATGTTCTCTTCTCACGATGCTGATATCGAAGACGAGCTTGAGGGTTGCATATTATCTTCTTATTATATGTACTGGATATTCCGCTGTTTTGTATTCTCTGAGAGATATGTAGTGAGGCTGGATGTATTGACTATGTGGATGCTTGTATTCAACTATTATGGAGTTTTATATGATGTCATTTTGTTCTGTAAAGCTTCACTATACATATGTTCTATTGTATTTTGTCCATGCGCTGTGAGTAATACGATAGATTCTGTTGTTTTAAATCTTACCTTGACAATCGTCCATGGTCGCCTGGCACACTTTACAGTGCTCTATCTCTAGATTCGGTGCAGGGGTCATGGCGGTCGTCACATTTGGTATCAGAGCATTGGTTAATCGATTTTACCCAACGCTCGCTGAAGTAACTACGTATGAGAGACGTAATTGTATTTTGATGGATGAATACTATATATAATATAGTAGCTTAGTAAAGTTGAGTCCTTTATGCAGTTGTTTCTCTAGATGTTCTAATCATTCCTTTTTATAGATATTGAGAATGAGTCGAAGAGGGAGACCAGCTGCTAGGGAAGGCCGTGCTACTGAAGAGACTGCTGATTATGCAGCCATGTTCGAAGCTATGATGACTTCGATCATGAGGAGGATACCAGTTCCGGGGGCGGAAGTTGATGTTGGAGTTCAAGTTCAGACTCCGAAACCAGTGGATTTTGCTAAGTTATGCAAGGACTATACTGCTCTTGGAGGGAAGGTTTTCTTGGGAACAGAATCTACCATTGAGGTCCAGAGGTGGATAGATGCTTGTAGAAGGATCTTTGGTGATTTGGGAATTGATGATGCAACTAAGAGGAAGTTGGCATCAAGGCAGCTTCAAGGGAGAGCCTCTGATTGGTGGAACTCTATTACCATCACTACTCCGGAAGAAGAGATTACTTGGGAGCAATTCCAAGTCAGATTTGAAGCTAAGTTCATTTCTACAGCTCAGAAGTCTGTTCTGTTCAAGAAGTTCGTGGAGCTCAAGCAGGGTGGAAGATCTGTTCTTGAGTATGTTTCTGAGTTTGAAGCTTTGTCCAAGTATGCCCGGTCGTATATTGAGTCTGCTTACCAGAAGAATGAGAAGTTTGTGACCGGCTTGGATAGTTATCTTGGGAGACAGTTGGTGGATCATTTGGACGATTCATTTGAGAAGCTCGTGGAGAAAGCTCTCAGGCATGAGAGTCTGTTTCCTAAGGATGGATCTGTTGTTGCTGTGACCAGGGAAGAGTCTAAACCCCAGCAGGGTGGAAACAAGAAGAGGAAGCAGCAGCAGCAGAAGGGTAAGGATGGCCAGAAGAAGCCGAAAGGCGAGGTGACTTGCTACAATTGTCAGCAGAAGGGCCATTTCTCTAAGGATTGTAAGAATCCGAAGGCACCGATGAAGTGTCACAACTGTGACAAGCCGGGGCATTTCAGGAAGAATTGTCCAGAACCGAGGAAGGACAGGCAGATTGTGCAAGCCTATGCTTTAGGAGCTGTTCCGTCGTCTTCGAAAGCTCCTACTGCTGAAGAGAAGGGAAAGAGTGTGGTTGTTCAAGGTACTCTTTTCCTATGTGGTGTTCCAGTTAGAGTTCTGTTTGATACTGGAGCGTCGCATTCATTTGTTTGTAGTGAACTCGTAGACCGGTTGGGTTTGGAACCGGATATTGTTGATAGGCCATTGGTTGTGACTAATCCAGTTGGGGGTTCGTCTTGTTTGTGTATGTTATGCCGTGGTCTAGTTGTATCGAGTCATGGTTGCTCTTTTGTTTGTGATTGTTTTGTTCTGAACTTTGCGGGGTTCGGAATTATTTTGGGTATGGACTGGCTTAGGAAGTATGCGGCAAAGGTTGATTGTGAGAGGCTGGAGGTGACAGTCGAGAATGTGGAGGGGCGAGAGATTGTGATACGATGTAAGCATGAGGAAGGCGTCTTCATGAGCTTCATGTATTCGCTAGTTGTTCCACTGGATGGACTGTCTTTAGTGCTAATCGCAAATGGATTCGAGGATGTCTTTGACGAAGTCAAAGGGTTGCCGCCGCATAGAGAGATCGAGTTTCGCATAGATCTAGTTGAAGGAGCCAGACCTGTTGTGATGCCTCTTAGGCGGATGGTGCCTAGGGAACAGCAGGAGTTGAGGGTGCAAGTTGATGACCTTTTACAGAAAGGATTCATTCGGCGTAGTGTGTCCGAGTGGGGTGCACCAGTTGTGTTTGCAACCAAGGCAAATGGGTCGTTGAGATTGTGCGTCGATTATCGTGAGCTGAATAAGGTGACTAAGAAGAACAAGTATCCATTGCCAAGGATAGATGACTTGTTTGATCAGCTTCACGAAGCTAAGGTGTTTTCTCAGATGGATTTGGCAAGGGGATTTCACCAGTTGAGAGTAGCTAAGGATAGTGTGCCGAAGACTGCTTTTAGGACACCATCCGGTTTCTTTGAGTGGCTGGTAATGCCGTTTGGATTGACTAACGCGCCAGCATATTTTGTGGATCTTATGAATAGAGTGTTCAGAGATCAGTTGAACAAGTTCGTACTTGTGTTCGTGGATGATATTCTGATTTATTCCAGAACGGAAGAAGAGCACAAGACGCACTTGCGTATTGTTTTGGAGATCTTACGGAAACATCAGCTGAAGGCTAAGTTTTCGAAGTGTCACTTCTGGAAGAGTGAAGTGAGGTTCTTAGGCCATGTGATTTCTGGAAATGGAATAGCGGTTGATCCCGCTAAGGTGGCAGCAATCCAGGATTGGGTTAGACCTAAGAATGCATCTGATGTGAGAAGTTTTCTTGGATTAGCAGGATATTATCGACTGTTTATCAAAGACTTCTCCAAGGTAGCTGCACCATTAACAGGATTGACGAAAAAGAACCAAGTGTTCAGTTGGGATGCTAAGTGTGAGCAAGCTTTCGGAATCCTGAAAGAGAGATTGACGAGTGCTCCTGTTTTGACTATTCCTAGTGGGAATGATGAGATGGTGGTTTACACCGACGCATGTGGTACTGGACTTGGAGCAGTGCTGATGTAGAAGGATAAAGTTGTTGCGTATGCCAGTCGACAACTGAAGCCGCATGAAAGGAATTACCCAACTCATGATTTGGAATTAGCGGCGATTGTATTTGCTCTGAAGATGTGGAGGCATTATCTGTTGGGAGTTCGATTTGAGTTGTTTACGGATCACAAGTCGTTGAAGTATCTTTTCTCCCAAAAGGATTTGAATCTTCGGCAGCAACGTTGGCTAGAGTTTTTGGCATCATATGATTTTGGTATAGCTTATACTCCGGGAAAAGGTAACGCAGTGGCGGATGCGTTAAGTCGAAGACATGTAGGATTGGGACCCATGTTTTCTGAATGGAAGAGTCTCGAGTATTTAGCTGGATTTGACTTCAGGCCTAGATGCGAATTGGAACCTGATATGTTGGCAAACTTATCAATAAGACCCACTCTTGTGGAAAGGATTGGTGAGAGCCAAAAGCGAGATGATAAGCTTGTCAAGATTATCCGTGAATTGGAATCTGGATTGGATCCAGAAAAGGATAAAGGATTCGAGGTCGATCGAGAGGGTTGGCTTCGGAAGCAAGGACGACTAGTTGTTCCCGATATAGATGAATTGAGGAGTGAAGTTCTGAAGGAAAGTCATCACTCGAAGTTGACAATTCATCCAGGTGGAAATAAGATGTATCGGGATATGAAGAGAACCTACTACTGGGAAGGTATGAAGAAGGATGTTGGAAATTTTATTTCCAAATGTATGAACTGCCAGCTGGTAAAAGCCGAACAGAAGAAGCCAAGTGGATTGCTTCAGCCATTAGAAGTTCCTACATGGAAGTGGGAACAAGTGTCGATGGATTTTATTGATGGATTGCCTAGAACCAGAACGGGAAATGAAGGAATTTGGGTCATTGTGGATCGTCTGACTAAGAGTGCTAGATTCATTCCTGTTCGATCGACTAGGACTGCATCAAAGTTGGCTGAGTTGTATGTTAAGTGGATAGTTCGATTCCATGGTATTCCGAAAAGTATAGTGAGCGATCGAGACCCATTGTTCACTAGTGGATTTTGGAAGAGCTTCCAGGAAGTCTTGGGAACCGAGTTGTGTTTGAGTACAGCTTATCATCCCCAAACAGATGGTCAAACCGAGAGAGTCAATAGAGTTTTGGAAGATCTTCTCAGAGCATGTGTTTTGGACTTCGGAGGATCATGGGAAGATCACCTTCATTTGGTGGAGTTTGCGTACAACAATAGTTACCAGTCAAGCATTGGTATGGCACCGTATGAGGCATTGTATGGAAGACCGTGTAACTCTCCGACATGTTGGTTGGAAACTGGGGAAAAGCTGATACTTGGACCAGAGATGATTCGGCAGACTTCGGATTGTATAGAGATCATTCGGCAACGAATGAAGGCAGCCCAAGACCGTCAAAAGAGTTATGCCGATAAGCGTCGAAAAGATTTGGAATTCGACGTAGGAGATATGGTTTTTGTGAAGATTTCTCCACTAAAGAATGTTATTCGATTCGGGAAGAAAGGAAAATTGACTCCGAGATTTGTTGGACCATTCCCGATCATCGAGCGAATTGGAAAGCTCACCTATAGGTTGGAGTTACCTGAGAAGATGTCGGGTGTGCACAATGTTTTTCATGTATCATATCTACGGAAGTATGTGCACGACTCGAATATGGTGGTTTTTGCTGATAGCTGTGAAGACTTCGAAGTTGATCCAGTCGATAGAAGACCTCGTAAACCGCTTCGTGTTGTTGAAACCGACACGAAACAGCTTAGGAGGAAGGTAGTTAAGTTGCTCAAGATACAATGGAGTGACGATGATAACGACTGTACGTGGGAGGTGGAAGAGAGGATGAAGGCAGCTCATCCTGAACTCTTCAAGGTATGGCCCTAAGGTGTCGTATCATCTAACAACATTGTAACTTGTTCTAAGTCTTAGAATTCTGTACGCTAAGCTAGAATTAGATGCATGGTTTGCTGATTGTTATGGTTGGTAGGCGTACAGAATAGTCTTCGATTGCTTTGTTTGTTTGGAATTTCGGGGGCGAAATTCCTAAGGGGGAGAGAATGTAACGACCCGTATTTTTAACGGATCGACAAGTTCGACAGAATTTGGAATTTTAGATTTTTTGAGCCATTTCAGATTTTAGGCGAAAATGGCTAAGTCCTGAGTCGTGAACGACTTAGTGTAAGTCGTGAGTCGTATACGACTTAGGGGGATAGGAGCGACTCAGGGGTTTTGCTAGTTAGAGGTGTAAGGATAAGTCGTTTGAACGACTTAAGGACTGGGCGAGATAAGGTTTAAGTTGTAGCAGTTAAGTCGTGACCGAGTTAAGGTGATGAGTCGTATCCGAGTCATCTGATGAGTCGTACCCCAAGTCATCTGATGAGTCGTATCCGAGTCATCTGATGAGTCGTACCCCAAGTCATCTGATGAGTCGTATCCGAGTCATCTGATGAGTCGTATCCCTGTTGTTTGATAAGTCGTAGAATGGGTTATCTCGTCTAACAGTTAAGTCGTGGACGAGTTAAGGGATGAGTCGTAAGCTGTTGAGTCGCGCGTATGTGATAACTCGCGCAAGTGGATGAGTCGTAGCCATTGTGATGAGTCGTATACGAGTTAGTAGTTGAGTCGTCTAGCCAAGTAAGGCGTGCGCATTTAAGTCGTAGACAGGGGGTCTGGTGAGTCGTAGGCGCATGCTATAAGTCGGAGACGACTTAGGAGATAGTTGATTTGTCGTGAGTCATAGGCTGAAGTGTGTTAAGTCGTTGAGTCGTAGGGCTTTGAGTCGTGAGTCGTAGACGACTCATGGAGACAGACGAGATAAGGATTTCAGCTATAAATAGGAGAGCTTCCCTTCATTTTTGGGATCCGGATTTTGAAGCGACGAAGTGCTGCCATTTTGAGAGCTCGACTTCTACACTTCTTCACTTCTTTTCTCCACTCTAATCTAGTGCTTCCATCCATCCAAATCGAAGATCAAGATTGAAGATTCAAGAGCTTAGATTGGAGATCTTCATCTTTTCAAGAGAAATTTCTTCGTTGAAGTGGATTCGTGATAGATCAAGCTTGAGCCTTTGCTGTCCAGATCTGAAGCGTGTTGATTTGGGTTTGTTTAGGTGATTTGGTGAGTGGTAATTATCTCTCACACGGATCCAAAGGAGTACATCGTATTGTTGGCTCGATTTGGTGTTAAATAGAGATTTCCATGCATTTTCTTCATCCTAAGTGTAGATCCATATAGATCCATTGTTCATGATAATGCTACATCCATTTTATCATATGTTAACCTATGCAAGTTCATTCATCAAGTTTGTAGAGATATAATCCATGTTTTCATGCTTATTGGACTTTCAACTCTTTAATTACGAAAATGCCATTATTGTTATAATTGTCTACTTAGATCATTTTTGAATGCTTGATTGCTTGGATTGATGTTTGATTTGATTGATTGTTATGAACTAGATGATTGATGACTAGATTTAGATCGAAGACGATTCAAAAGCTAAGGGAAAGGCTCTTGAATTGGGAAAGCTGCTCGTGGCATATGTAGCGGGATGATGAAGCTCTTATGCATAGATTTGATGATGTGATGATGAGATGAGGCTTTGCGAGGATGTAATGAAGCGAAGCAATCATGTGATGAAGACTTGGTCTAATCCAGACGGGATCATTCCAAGCATGTTGATAACTCGGTGATATGATTCGAGTTGAGGATAATGAATGGATATGAGAATAGTCGTCGAGGAGGATGACTAGGAGGCTTGGATAGCATCGTTGTTGAAGGTTCTAGCATGCTCTAAGCAAGAGTACGTTTGGGCAGATTCGATAGTCCCAACGGCCAACTGTTGATGGTCGAGTACTCTGGGCAGATTCGATAGTCCTAGGCACGGGCTGCGACGACGTGCGGGAGTTATGTCTAGAACCGGGGTTTCCATTAGCCCTTGACGGACGGCTGAAAGAATGTGCCGGTCATTCAATTAACGGTGATATCGAAGCAATGATAACAGTGATAGCCAGAGTCATGGATGTTTGGTTGTAACGTCATTTCCGACTCAAGAGCGGTATTTTCTGGGTGCTTATCTGATTTAGGCCTTGGTACTTGGAAAACATCGCCCTTGACTCGAGTGATAGTAGCTTTACTTTAAATTGTATGCTCTGCTATGTTTGCTTCTGCTTAGTGTGTGTGTCTGGGGGCTATCACTGTAGAATGAGGTTGGAGTGGGAGGGTTGTATTCCTATTCCTTTTCCTTTATGCTCTTTTGGTATGTTGTTAGTTAACTTACTACTCACTAAGATTGTTGTCTGACTC
Organism: Allium fistulosum; assembly: GCA_030737815.1. Lineage (NCBI taxonomy): Eukaryota > Viridiplantae > Streptophyta > Magnoliopsida > Asparagales > Amaryllidaceae > Allium > Allium fistulosum. Next base: position 684,022,630 of record CM060905.1, on the reverse strand, counting down.
AAGGCTTTATGTTTTAATTCTTATTGCCTTGGGCTGTTCATCCATTTTGGGACGGGCAGACTAGGTAGCAGGTGACAGGTGCTGTTCTCTTCTCACGATGCTGATATCGAAGACGAGCTTGAGGGTTGCATATTATCTTCTTATTATATGTACTGGATATTCCGCTGTTTTGTATTCTCTGAGAGATATGTAGTGAGGCTGGATGTATTGACTATGTGGATGCTTGTATTCAACTATTATGGAGTTTTATATGATGTCATTTTGTTCTGTAAAGCTTCACTATACATATGTTCTATTGTATTTTGTCCATGCGCTGTGAGTAATACGATAGATTCTGTTGTTTTAAATCTTACCTTGACAATCGTCCATGGTCGCCTGGCACACTTTACAGCGCTCTATCTCTAGATTCGGTGTAGGGGTCATGGCGGTCGTCACAAATTCTGCTCTTAAAGAATTCCGAGCTATATTCCAACTTTACACTAGTTTGATTTTTATAGCGCGAAATCGCGAACTACCGTTATGCGACATGCTTATTTTTAACTAAATTTTCTATTTCTTTTCAAACTTCACCAAAACACTTTTAAATGTTTATAAAACATTTCAAATACCTTTTAAAACATTTTTAAGAGGCTCAACACTTCCATATACACCATTTCATTTATTCAAGGAAAGTGATTTCCTTTGTGCTTATCGACGTGTATATTCGTGACTTCCATATATATTCAACGTTTATGTGAAAACAACCAAACTTGATGATCAAAGCATATTAACATCCATTTGCAACATCATATCATCATCCAACGTATACTATAATAATTTTAGGAGTTCTCACCTTAGATTCGAACGACCTAAGGTGTTTTGACTTGTTTTTGAAGTGGATCGATATTATATACATGTGTATATATTTTACTAATATTTTTCCATAACTTTTTCTAATATTTTCCTAAGGCATGGAAGCCATCAAAGAAGCCCTTAGGAAGCTTAAGAAGAAGGAATAAGAAGAATGAAAAAGAAGAGAAGAGAGTAGGGTATTTATAGGAAAAAAGAGGAGTATAAAGGAAGATATGCATACACCACTTTTCCCAAGCTTCTCCAACACACCACTCCTTTAAAATGCATGGCCATATATAGCCCCTCTTTGATGTGCACATCACTTCCATCCACTCAAGTATGCATAGGTTGACTTGTTTAAGCTTAAGGAGGAAGCTTTACTTAAAATATCTTAGATTTTTGTACTATGTATGTATTTTTACGTGTATAAGTATATATGTATGTATACATATGTTCATGTGCATGTTAGTAGATGCATTTATATGTTACATATGTGTACATGACATATAAACAACGTTGCATTGATTTCGAACAACTTTTGTTCGATAAACCATTGCCGATCGGAGAACCGATTCTCGGTCACATTTTCACTTATACTTTAACGTACATATATTTATGAAAAAAATTTCAAAATAAATTTCTTATCATTTTACATGAATTAAAATGATCGTATTTGATTTATAAAATCATATAAATTAATATGAACAATTATTTACAAAAATCGCTATTATACCGATAAAGCGATATCGATTTTTCCTTATATTTTCAAATCAAATATATATCTTTATAAAACTATTATAAATGATTTATTATCACTTTATAACTAGTCAAAATGAATTATAACCTTTTTTAAAATCATTATTTGAATAATTATAACAATTATTTAATCATTAAATCTTAATTTAATTTAAATAAATCAATTATCATATTTAAGGGCGTTATTAACAATGTTAAAAACACATTTTATTTTCAAAAACAAACCAATTGAGTTTATTTCATATTCTTGTTTAATTATAAAATATCCAACTTTGTGCACGATGTTTTATGATTATAAAGTTGTTTAAGGATACAACAGTTTTCGGCTATTTTATCAATTTAGATTTCGAGGAAAATATTTTTGTAAATTTTTATTCAAAATAAAATTACTATTACTTATTTATCACTTAAAACAATATTTTTTGAAATATCAATCTTTTATTTGAATAAATTTAAAAATAAATATAAATTATCAAAGTGATAAATTTGCGGGTCGTTACACTTAATATTTCCTTTTAGGAAGATATAGTTCCAATGTATTAAAATATAGAAATCCCTAAATGTGAAACCAAAGTATTGTAAATTGAAATAATAATAATTATTATGTTGTCAGTTTTACATGTGTGATTTAAGGTAAGTTAGGAAAGTTATAGTAATCAAGAAAGGTAGCAATTACTATAAAGGAATCGGTGAATTATACATAATGGTAATAATTGAAAAGGAGCCATAAATTATATTTAATTGTATTAATTGGAAATCAAACAATAAAAGTTATTTAATCTATTAAATTAGAAAGAAGAAATAAATAGCGTTTAATGGCATTAATGAAATTAAAATAAGTTCGTATAAAAGTAAATGAATACTAATAATTGAACTTAGAAGGCATAATAATTCTTGAGCTAAAATTATATAGCCTCAAACGAAAACATTTATGATAGGTGTGAATTATTGGACTTAGCTAAATATTTAAACTAACTATAAATGACATGGTCATTAGTAAAGGTTGGAATGCGATGTCAGTAACGTTGCATAACAGATGCCTGCCCTCTACATGGGGCTACCAGCAGTTGTGTATACATTGTATTGAGGTTAGACATCTCCATTTGTAGGACCCTTGGGAATATACGTTCGCATATAGATATAGGGAATAGGGAGAATTAGTTTAAAGGACAAAAATTTGTATGTTTTTAGCCTCAAGGACACAACCTGCATATTTTAACCATAAGGACAAACATTCTTCCAAAATTAGTCATAAGGACAAACCGCCAAAATTACCAACCACCACTCATCGCACCACCACCCGCCGCCATCACCTGCACCACCAGCCTCGCCGCTGCTCCCAACACCACCACAATCGCCAAAATCTGAAATTTTAGTAGCAGGTTCGACACTGCTACTATGTAATATCAGTTTCCTTTTGTTAAATAAAATATTACTAGGTAATATCATTAATGTCACTATAAGCTAAAATATACATATACTTCTACTTTTCCAATTTAAATTTACTCCTTTATAGTCACCATCAATACATATCCTACTATACATAAAGAAATGGTGCATCATTAATTATTTTTGAAAAAAAAACAGAAAAACTGATGCAGCACATTATCAATTATACCTACTATCAAATGTGTATAAAATTGCTACTATCAAATATATATCTACTATAAAAAAAATTACTACTATCAAATATGTATAAAACTGCTACTATCAAATGTATATCTACCATCAAAAAACTGCTACTATTAAATGTGTATAAAACTGCTACTATTAAATGTGTATAAAACTGCTACTATCAAAATCTGTATACAATTTCATTTACTGCTACTATCAAAAAACATAAAATGTGTACAAAAATGCTACTATAATTCATAAATACTATTAAATGTGTATAAACTACTGCTGTAATTCATAAATACTATTAATTTTTTATAAACTACTACTAAAATTCATAAACTGCTACTACAAACATAATAAATGCACACTTCATCTATAAAATGACACATTTGTTCAAAAATCATAAATTGCTACTATAATTCATAAACTACTACTATAATTCATAAATACTATTAAATGTGTAAAATTTCTACTACAATTCAAAAAAAACAACTACAATTCAAAAATAGCTTCTACAAGCATAATAAGTATTAAAAATGAAATAAATGATGCTACAATTGTAATTTTTATTACAAATAAAATACAACAAAGAACGTTGAGCAAAACTGATACTATATAGTATTATTTTATTCTTATTTAATTCAATTAAAAATATTATTAAAACTCGTAAAATGCTACTGCAAAATAGCATTGTAGTCTAATATTACACACTCCACCTACAAAATGATAATACAAATCATAAAAATACTACTACAAATCAAAAAATGTTAAATACTTCAAAACTGCTACTGCAGTTCACAAAATTGATACTAAGCAGTAGTACTATCCTTGAAGCTAAAAAATTGTCCTTCTATTATATTATGTTGAAAATTTTGTCCTTCTAACTAAAAAATTGAAAGCATGTCCTTGAAGCTAAAAAATTGATGAATTTTGTCCTTTTTACTATTTTCCTGTAGGAAATATACCAAAGGGGATTCGTCTCGCGTTTGAAGTCTTAGATGGCTAGTTAGGGTCTACTTCAATCCCAACATGGGTTACTAAGTAACCAGATGGATATTTCCTTGATTTTCATTAGGCAATCTAAATGAGATGGTGGGTGAAGGTTCGGCGCTATGTCAGCAAGGTTGGTACCATATATTCGAGGAGTAAGACTATATACATTAGGTTGAGAGCACCATCGATCCTGTAGCGGTCAGAAAGACTTGGGTTACGCCTAGAGATGGACTACAACTCCTACTAGTGTAGGTTCTATATGGGATGTGTAGTCGCCTCAAAGTTGTAATGCCGTCATTAGGCACTAACAGGAGGTTCCTTGGTGTACGCGGGCAATTCGGTCTAGACACTATTGGTGGATGCCCAATGAAGTGTAGAGTTATGGATACTAGCAGGGAATGTATCCTTGTCCATGGGGAATTGTTACACTTACACACACACGCGCGCATATAACTATTTTATAACTCGGGTAGGTTGGGCGTACCTTACGTTTACATGATGTGAAAATGACTAAGATTTTAATAATAGATATAACATATAATGGAAAACAATCGGCATAAACTAGTGTTATGGATAAAATATGCAATTTACCAGTTAACAGAACGTTGTTCTGACCCTCTCCTCATTGCAACCCACATGATAGATTTAGAGAGATGGTTACCAGTACAAAGAGGGAACGATAAGAGGATAGATTTTCTTATGCATGCTCTGCACTGACAAGGGCGCTAGATACCAGAGATATTAGCTTTGGTCAGTATATATATACCCCCCCACACACACATAAATATATATTCTTATACTTTATTATTCCACTATGAGTTCTTATTGATAGCTCTCTGATATATTTTTGTTTATTTATAAGATATCAACACTAACGATACGTACCCTAGTAGACTTAGATTTTCGATTTATAGAAAATTCGAGTCCATTAAAGTGCAGGTTGTTACAATAAAGTTGGTAAACATTATATTTTATTTGATTTCATGGTGCCTAAATCCAATATATAATGATAACTCTTGTTTATATATTTGTTGTATAGCTGTTAAAATTAATATTTAATTAAATTTTACTATGGACATGAATTGATTTATTATAAAATTAAACCCTAATGAAAATTACATCATAGTACTAATAGTTTATCATGCAAATCATATAAACACAACATTCAACTTTTCATCATTAGAATTTAATATTTTATAACTTTAATTATTGGGTTTGCATAAATAAATTTGATTTTGTACTTCATTTAAATCATGACTTTGGAATGTTGAATAAAATTATATCGAATTTTATGATTTGCATATATAAATTAAATTTTAGACGTATGCATGAAGTCCTAATTTTGGAATGTTAAATAAAATTATTTTAGACTTTTTACGATTTGTATGCATAAACATTATACAAAATTATGATTTGTTAATTAACATATGCGTAATGAAATAAAAGTTATTTTGGATTTTATTAATGTGGAAATCAGGATCTACCCCTTATTTTCAAACTTAACACCTAAAAAATCCTTCTAAAAATAAGTTACATGAAACACCCATGTTAATGTTTCTAGCAAAAATATCCATTTTAAAATTCACATATTTGCAGTTAGAATTGCAAATATTTATAGTTTAAAATGTGAATATGCATAGTTTAAAAAACACATATGTATAAAATAAATATTTGCAGAATGGACCACAAATATTTAAAGTGTAGAATGCGCATCTTGCAGAGTAGACTGCAAATTTTCATTTGATTAAAATATGCAATTAGAACTATAAATAGTTATAGTGTGAAATACAAATATTTGCAGTTATAACTGTAAATACGTTTAGTTTAAATTACATATTTTTGTTGGAAACGTTGAAATGAGTATTTCGTGAAACCTATTTTTGACAAGAGACAAAAATGAATTTTAAAACTTTTGGAGGTTGTTTGAAAAAATCTCCCTTTATTAATTATATATACATATTAATTTCAAAACTAATTCTAAATGATATATATATATATATAGTTGAACCATTGTTAATTATTGCCATTGGTTTATGATAAACAATTGGAATGTTAAGAGTCTTAGGCTTGTCATTTTGAATTTGAGGTATGAATTACTTAACTATCCATTATTTACATATGTGTATATGCATACATTAGTTGCAAATCACAACAATGATATGTATGTATACAATCTTCATATGCTTTGAATTCATTGTTATGTACATTTATACCACAACTGTTATCTTATATGACATGTATATATCAATGTGACTTTTTACATACCTAAAATAATGAAACATAAAACACCAAATTTAATACAACGGTACTTTAAACTCTAGACATGACTATATATATACCAACTAATTGCTTGTATAAGCTCATTTAAGATCTACGTTGGAAATTTTTGAAATTTACCCAATTTTACCTGCTGATTTGATACAACAGATGGACATGGATAAAAGTTTGAATTTTAAAAAAAATGAATTTTAAAATTTGGTGTAACGACCCGCCTTTTCGACTGTCAGATGTCGATACTAATATATCCATGGTATTTACTTGTTGCACAACTAAGTTTTCAAAAGGACGGATTTTAAGGGAAAAAATAAAGAAAAAGGAAGACAAGAAGAAACTAAACAACATAGAATCTCACAGTGCAATGGAACAATATATATTGATTTAACATAAAAAATTACATAGTCATTTCCAAAATGATACATCAGAGTCATAATAGTACAACTTCTACCCTGGGACAGTTATAACTTCTTGTCACAACTTAATTGATACAAAATACAGGTGATATAGCGGAAATAAGATAAATAACTAGCTATCAATAAAGCCACCTACTCCAAGCTCGTCCAAAAATACATCCATGGAAACCTGAACTACTTGACTACTCATACAAATTTGAGCATCCAAGAGTTTTAGGGAAAGAAAATAAAACTCCTGGTCAGATATAGGTCTATTGTGAGTAAAGCATAAGTTTAACTTTATAAAAACATTTAAAACCAAGGGTATCTCGTAAGATCACGCTACACATAAACACGAATGGGTTTTTACCTTACGATAAGCAAAACATTTCTACATAAAATTCAGTGATATTATAATAATGTCCATGGGTTTTAAAATACCAATAATCAAATAGCTGTGATGTGTGTACATGACAGTAATAATAGGTATACAATCAAAAACCGAAGGCACTTATTGGAGAATGAATTTCCAACAATGGAAAGGTAAGGGACTACCTTTCGAAAAATCTATACACCTCTAAATAAAATGTACAGTGAGATCGAAAACCTTTCAACCTCACCAACACAAGACCGGCCTACCCTTAAACCTGGTGTACCGAATATGACACCTCTTGGCCGTGATCAACAACAAAAAATGGGCCCCGAAGCATACATAGAGATATCGACACTAGATCTTGCAATGATCGTACCCTAATGGGTGCAACCCACATAGCCCTACTGCATCTACCATGTTTTAACCATTACCGGGATGTGAGGTTTGAGAGGCTACGCTTTTAATATTTAGAAATCCATCTTGGAATGCTAACACTACCCTCTAGGTAGAAATGCAATGCTAGCATTCTTCCATACGAGTTCGTTCTGGGTCTGAACGAAACCAAAGGCTCTTCAAGGAGCATCGTCTTCAATCATCTTCAAGATGTCTTCCATGCGAACTCATATGTTGGTTCGGAGTGGTTTTCGGATAATATATCTGATCCTAGTCTCTCTGAACCAACAACGATAATTTCCGGTTGACTCAATCTCGGTTCTCTTAGAATTATGCAAAAGTATTCGAGTCCTCACCAGAGAACTCGAATATACACAACATACTTCCTAAGTCAAAACTGGCCAAGATTTGATAGTCGGTTATTTAACTATCAAATAAACAAACAACAACGGTTTAGAGATTTAATTACCCATAGCAACCACTAAGTCTGAAAGATAGATCTTCATATATTAAATCTCTTTTCAAAACATTTATCAAAATATTCATATATTTATCTCACCGACATAAGAATATTCATAAAACATTTATGAAAGATTTCTTATTCCAAAATCATATTAAATGGATCAAATAAATGTTATTTAAATTAAAGATAAGAACAACCCCAAACACTATTCCTTCGTGTTAAGCATGGAACAAAAGTTCCACACCACCATAATTAAGAAGGTCGGTTAAGGGAAATCCAAATCTCAAATTCCTTTTATAAGTTTCTTCAATAAATTCTTTTAATAAAACTCTTCCACTTATGAAATCTCCTTTACTTAATTTCTAATCCATTATAAAAATAATTATAAATCTCCAAGTTTAATTACAGAACTCTTTTATAAATATCAAATCCATTTATATAACACCTTATTAAATATCAAAAACCGTTTATAATTTTTTTTTCTAAATTTACAAAATCTCTTTCCAATTTAAAACAAAACTTCTTAAATAAAACCCTAATCAATAAAGTTCCTTTGATAAAAATATCAATTATTTAAAACACCTTTTTAAATAAACAAGTTTTTATTTAAAACATTCTTCATTTAATTAATCTTAACCATATGAACAAAACAATAATTTTAAACAATGTTTTTAAAAAGTATTCAATGAACTTCAAAAACATCTTTAATAAAATCATTGCTTAATTATCCTTTAAATATCATATTGAAAATGATAATAAACTTTAAACCATTATCAAAAGGATAAAATAGAATATTTGACGTCACAAAATCAGGAAGAGGCTTAATGACCACAATGATTCATTTAACCGAGTTTAACTTATCCAAGTTATAACATGGATATTTACATAACAAGTAGATATTTAAAGAGAATCAGCCAATAATAATCAATCAACATATAGGTAAGTGTCCAAGTTACCAAAATAGCAGAACCAAATTTTATTTCTACTTAAATAGATGTCATTATAATCTACCGGGGGAATTATGGTAGAATTATGATCTATTGTACCAAATAGATCTCAATTATAATTTAATTAGCAGAACGGTGAGTTATTCTGCTAAACAGATGTCGACTATAATTTAATTAGTAGAATGGTGTTTTATTCTCCTAAACATATGTCATTGAGTTCTATCACTACCAGAATAATAGTCTTTTCCGACGGCTTCTGGCCGTCGCTAGCCATCGGAAAAGTCGTCGCTTTGGCGTACGCGCTTTCCCTCGGTTGGCGACGGTATCGACGACTATTTGGCGATAGCTACTCATGGCAGTTTCCGACGGTTTTGTGAATGTTTTTGGTGTCCACGTGGCTCTAAGAAGCCATCGCTAGCCATCGGAAGTTGACGATCACAATGTCGTCGGTAGCCGTCGGAAACCGTCAGAAATCTGGGCAATTTTTTTTATTCCTGGAGTCATTCGATCTTGTACTACACATACATATCAAAACTCAATTCCACATATATCCAATATCCAAACTCAACCAACACATAATCAACTTATATCCAATATCCAACTCAATCCCCACCAATTCAATACCTAAAACACACAAAAAACAATACACTAAATAATCAACATCCAACACCCAATATATACAATCAACATCCAACATATCAAAACAAACCAACATATCATCCAACATAGCTTCAAAATGTATCAACCATATCCAAATACATCAATTTCAAAATGTCCAAACATAAACGTAAAGTAACATACCCATCAAGACTCATTGTCAGCTCTGGAACCACCCAATGAAGAAAATGACCCACGCTGTTGCACCTCAGCCAAGCGCTAGTTCAACTGCGCCATTTGCGTAGTACAACGATGGTCTTTCTCCTGCAGCTCCGCGATTATAGCTCTAGACTCCGCGATCTCTTCTTTGTTCTGAGCTTTTTGATATGCTTTCTGTGAGGACCTAGCCTGCAGATAATCAAGAGATAAGTCAAAAAAAATCAGAAATGTATTTTAGTGGCTAGTGTAAATTAAAAGGGAACAAATAAATAAAGCATAATCATTTGTTAAAACAATAATGATATATTCTTTCTATGACAACTTTTTCTGATTATTGGTTTAAACTTATAAGTTGGTAATTTTTTTAGAAATTACCGCTTGATTCCCAAAGTCATAATGCCTATTTCATGATGTGGATTCCATGATGGACTCAAAAATCACATCCTCCTCATCAGTGGTCAACGAATCCCATCCCGATACCTCCAACATCTATGCTCGTGCTTCTACAAATTTTTCCTACAATGGAAAATAAAATATAATTGAAATTCACATAACATTATTTTAATTATTCTTTATAACTAATTAATTAAATTGATCGGTAATAACTTCTAATTTAAAATATGCTTACATAGGATTCGCTTGCTTTATCGTCACTCCATGTGTATGATATTGAGCCATCTTTGTTTGCTTGGTGGCATGAGTATGAGCAAATACGTCCATATAGGAGACGGGACCGCCGCGCTCTCTTTCCTGAAATAATTAGTATGTATTACTGTTGTTTATATAAAATTAAATAAGTTAATAAGTGTTTATAATTGCAATTAATAAATTTACCAGATCCTCATGATAATGTTGGAATGATTTAGAGCCACCGCGATGTATAACTGGGTTCTTATTTCTATTTGCGGAGTTCCTCTCCGACTCCGTCTGCAAATTTAAATTAAACATTATATATTTAAACTTTAAATTATGTATTATATACGGGAACAAATTAAAAGGTATATGATAAACTTACCTTTAATTCATCACTATTCCACCAAGCAACCCAAGCGTCCCACACGCTAGCGCCCATCCAGTCAGGCTTCATCCCCGATTTTCTTATGTCAGACATTGTGTCCCGGTAATTTTTAGACATCTTGGAAGTCCAGTGGTACTGGCAAAGGTAAAGGTCTTCTTCTTGCATGTCTACCACCCCATGTATGTTGAAATAATATAAGTTATACATATACACTTAGGCAACAAATTGTAAAGTGGTAATATATAATGAAATATAAATTTATACCTACAAGGAAGTCCTACTAGATACTCGCCCTGACGGGGTCTGGAATCTTACCCCACATAGGCCAACAATTAGTCATCCTGCTCATGTACACCTGCTTGGAAATACTAACAACAATCTGTGACGGCTCCAGCTCAAATCTCCTGTGTTTAATATGATACAGACCTTTAGTAAATAATAACTAATATATCATATAGAAAATATTTATAACGCTGAACTAAATTTAATACTTACGACCCATCCGCTTTTGGTTGTAGATTTACTATGGTAAATGGTTGCTGCTCTGATGGGCTGCTACCATCACCTCCCGCAACCCTCCCAATCTAAGTAGAAGAGGGGGAACCTGAATGGGAAGAACCACGACGTTGGAAAAAAGGCATAATACATGTCACATATATATCATTTTATTATGGCAGAACATATCATTTAATTATGAGAAAACATATCATTTTTTATAATAAAAAATGTAATATCAATAATCACATGAATTACCTTCTATCAAAATGTACATTATTAATCAGTCCTCGTCGTTTTCTGATTCAGACTCGGTCTCATTGCACTATATTCTTTAGTGTTGAATTTATATCCATTGACGAAGAATATTGGATATGTCTTGACTTTTCTTTTTGGTCTCATTGCAAGATGTTTCAGTCCTTCATCGACCACACAATTTCTCGGATCAAAAATGTAGTTTGAAAACCAATTAGCGAATTCTTTACTGATATTGCCGCTTGGATGTTGTGATTCGTAAACACTGCAGATATAGATAATATATTGCATTATAATAAATGTACACGCATATTATTTAAAAATATATCCAGACTTATAATTAAATAATACCTAATGAATGGTGCAACTTCAACACAGCTAAGAAGAATATATGTGTGTGCTACATGGTAATAATCTCTATCGTTTAACCATACTTCCACACATTTTCCAACAGGTCGGCCATATTGTCTAAAAATAGATAACATTCCTTGAGAATATTCTTGTTCAACACCTTCATCATTACGTGTAGCACTTTCAAATGATAAATTCACATGGTCATTGAAATAATGAGAGAAAAAGAACGAAGCTTCTTCTTCGATATATGATTTGCAAATCGAACCTTCAACTCGTGTTTTTTGTCTAACTTTTTTCTTTAGATGATTTAAGTACCAATTAAAATTATTTTAGATTAAAATTTACTTATATATGTAATTAAACTAATATTTAACATATCCAATATAAATAATACCTCACAAGTGGATACATCCATCCATATTGCACAGAACCTCGAAGACGTGCTTCAAATGAAAGATGAACAGGTAAATGCACCATTACATTAAAGAAACTTGGAGGAAATATTTTCTCTAGTTTGCAGTGCAGTATAGGAATTTCTTCCTCAAGTTTATGTAGACGATTAACTTTTAACATAGTCGAAAAAAGCTCCTTATAAAGCAAACTAAGTTTTGTTATAACCATCCAAACTTTTACGGCAATAGTTCTTTGAAAGCGACTGGTAACAAATTTTCCATCATTATGTGACAATCATGACTTTTCATTCTACTCAGTTTACCGTTCTTATAGTCGACACATCTATGAAGATTAGAAGAAATCCCATCAGGAAATCTTAATCCTTCCACCCATTTTAACAGAAATTTAACTTGGTTACTGTCTAGCTCAAAGCATGCTTTGGGTTTTTTAGTGTCATTTGGTTTGATATCTCGGGACGGTTACATACTGCTTGGATATCACGTCTTAATTTCAAATCGTCCTTAGTCTTCCCCTTAACATTCAAAACTATATTAAAAAAATTATCAAACATGTTTTCCTCATTGTGCATCACGTCAATATTATGACAAATTAGGAGATTTTTTCAATAAGGAAATTCCCAAAATATACTTTGTTTGCACCAATTATGAACCATCGATTTACCTTGAATTTCAATTTTCTCTTCGGTTTCATGTATTTTTGGATAATCCTTTACAAGTTCATATATATCTTCGCTTGACCAAATCGTTGGTGGTCGCAAAGTCTCTAGTCTATTAGCTGTAAAGTTTTTTCTATCTTTTCTAAAAGGATGATTAATATGAAGAAAGCATCGATGACAATCAAACCATGATATTTTCTTCCCATGCATTAAAGAAAATGACCGTGTTTCTTCCATGCAATAGACAAGCTAGACGACTGGTCGTACTCCAACCGAAAAGCATTGATGTAGGGAAATCGCTAATAGTCCATAACAAAGAAGCGAATACACAAAAATTCTTTTTTTTGAAATGTCGTATGTTTCAACTCCTTCATACCGCAATGTTTTCAACTCTTCAATCAACGGTTGTAAATAAACATCGATTCCTTGTGTCGGATCATCAGGGCCAGGAATGACAATAGTGAGAAACATATATGGAGTTTTTATACATATTCATGGAGGTAAATTATAAGGTGTAACGATTATAGGCCAAGATGAATATTTAGAACCAAATTGAGAAAATGGTGAAAATTCATCCGTTCATAAACCAAGTCTAACATTACAGCTGTAACAACCCACCTTTTTGGACAGTTTAAATCGACAATCAAGCACACATGTCAACTCAAACCATTCAAAATGGAAGATTGTTAATGGAGTAAATAAGAAAAGAAGAGAAAAGGAACAAGAAACAACCACAGAATCTCGCAGCGGAAAGATAAAATATAATAATCAAATAAACAGTTCATGAAGCTGTTTAATATACTTTTGATTATCATTTATACATCATTTATCAGAGTTATACATATATAACAAAACAAATAAAATAATAATGCAGCAGACAGCATAATGCAAGGATAATAATAGTAATAGTATACCAAATCTTCGTCTTCGTCCTCCAGAATAGATCTTCAATAAGCTGAAAAACTCAGGACTGACCCGAGCGTAATGAAAAAACAAAACACTCGAGTCAGGACTAAAATATCCTTATGTAAGTTAAATCAATCGTAAATAAATATGGGTGTAACGGCGTCAGAGATGTTTACGGGGTTTGACATCTCCTATCCAGTGTCGACGTGCGTGCAATAAATCAAGAGATGTTACGGGATTTTCCTTCTCTTAAGGATCCGTTAAACTATCTACTATGTAGTACAATACGCTATTATAATATGTCTATAGTAAAGTAAAAGTATTAAAATAGCGTTAAGGCGTTACCCATATCCCCCCTAACACATTTTTATATATTCCCATAGTCTATACAGTACTGTAATTCCTCCGTAAACTGGAGGGCTATCAGAGGGCACTCCATAGGTATGGTACAAAACAAACTCGTAGAAGGCGCTCTAGGGCATGTGAACATGGCACACAAGGAGATGCCAGGGTAGATATACCAATTGCACTCCCGGACTGGTGGTGACGCATAGCAGCTACTACCGCCCACATCGGACACACTCCCGACAATTGAGGGTGGCCACCAAATCGAATCACAAAAGCAATAGAATGGTATCGAAGAAATATTCCCGATAAGAGGAATGACCTCACATTGGCCCGGTATAGCTCCTGATTTTAGTCACATCTAAGCTGACTCACGGGAGTCAGGGTCACGTCATACCATATACAGGATCGTTCGTCAAACCATCCTACTTCATTTCTGGAATCTCCACCACGTACACAGTTGTTAAAGTGGTTTTCGGTATCGATAAAGAGTATGCCCATATCCGATCTCGGTCTCTTTAACAACCAAACGCTTATTACACACCGGATGGTTCTTTTACATTTTCAAAAAATCAATTCACAATTGATATCAAAATATCAAGTTCGCTTCAAAATCAAATCCATTTCAAAATCATCGTATCTACTCAAAATATACAATTCCATTTCAAAAATCATTTTCGCCTCAATATCTCATTTGAATTCAAAATCGTTTCGAGTTTCAATTTAGATTGTAACTTCATTTAGCCCAATTCGTATTTAAATCCAAGATTTAAATATAAATATTTCACCTTATTGACCAGCTGGAAATTTTGGAAAATAGTTTGAATAATTTAAAATAGCTTAAATAATTAAAAATAGTTAAAATACCCTAAAATATTAAAGATAGGTTTCAAAATAGTTTTAAATTGATTTAATATAGTTAAATAGATTTAAAATAGATTAAATATAATTAAATAGGTTAAATAGCTTTAAAATAGATAAAATATAATTAAAATAAATTGAAATAGCTAATTAGTTTAAAATAAATTAAATTGGGTTAAGTAGATTTAAAAATAGATTAAAATAGGTTAAAATAATTTAATATAGTTAATATAGGTTAAGATAGTTTAGTATAAAATAGTTTAAGTATTTAAAATGGTTTATATAGCAGGATAATTTGGGAAACCAAAATGAAATAGCTTCAAAGTCAACCATTTTAATTCCAACTTACCAATCTAAATCAAATTCAAAATTTCCATCCAGTAAATTAAATCTCAATTTCAATTCAAATCAATTTCGATTTCAATTTAATTCACTTCCATCTCAAATCTAGTTATCTCAATTCTGATTTCAATTTAATGATTTCGAGCTCGATTTTCAAAATATCAATTCAAACATTTAAAACAATTTATTCATTAATGCTCAGTTAAAAAGCCAAATCTTCAATATAATTCACTGTCAAGCTCAATTTCAAAATGTTGTCTTTATCTCACTTTTACTTAATAATATTCAAAGTCCGAATAAAAGTTAAATCCTTAAAAATCAAATCAATTTACGAAATTCAATATATCACAAATTTTAATTTCAAAGTCTCAACTTCATTTTTTTTAACAAATTGTTTAACCAAAATTTATTTCAACATCTCAATCTCAAATTCGCGATAAATTCAATTTCTATAAAATTGATTTTTAAATTCCTTTAAATCAAACCATTTAAAGTAATTCCAAATCAAAGATTTTAAAAATTATTTAATTTAACCAATCCGGTGCCCATATATAATTTTCTATCCTATGGCCAAGTGATCAGTTATTTCAATTTAAATTTCAGGAATAGATATATATCATTTCAACCTATTTCTCAATTTATTCGAAATGATTCAGTTTACAACTGTAAATAATACACAGGGTGATGACAGGATATATACAACAAATAAACATCCAAACATTTCAAATATAAATCAATAGCATCCATCGCAACCAATCACCCAAACAGACAATATAATTCATGGAATTTCATAGTTATAAATGTTCGGTAATTTAATTGCGATTAAATTCCAATTCTAATTTGACTGTCAATTTCAATTTCTAACATTAAATTCAATGACAATCTAGATGACAGTTAAATTTTATCAACAACGACTAATAAAAATCATATCACTTCATAATACCAAATTCAACCAGCACAAAAATATTCTAGTACGTTGTGAGCGTTATAAAACACTCACCTTGAGTTTTAAATTTCAAATCAAACCGAACGACGTTCGATTTAACCTGAAATTTTAGTTAGCTCCAAACATCCCCAAATCAAATCCATGACGTAGAGCTCGTCAACACGATTCCGACGCAAAAAGTTTCGTCCAATTCTGATAACATATGAATGAGATATGAGATTTTAAAGTTTTAATACAATTTAAATAAACAATTTCTTTTTAAATAAACAATTAAATGAAAACAACCAGATCTGGCCGCACATCTTGCTTCAGAAAATCAAAGGCGCACGCTACTTCTTCCCTCTCAAGTTTTGTACGCAACGACCAGGGACGAACGAACCCAAAGCCGCCTCGATGAACATCATATCGCAACCACCATCGACCTCCAAAAGGCGATTAGAGACCTCCATTCCAAAGCTACGACCCCCTCCACCTTGGACCAGAGTCTCACCGAACTCGATTGCCCCTCCTTCTCGAACCACGCGATCGAACACAGCGCCTTCAACCAACAATTTCCATCAATCCATCACTCGAAAAACGATCGCAGCCGTTCACATCGCAAATCTCGATGCCCTCTACGAATTACTAGTTGGAAGATTTCGCTATTAATCGATGGATAAGGAGAAAATTGGAGAGGAAAGCGAGAGCCTTTCGGCCATTAAAATGAGAAACGACGGCCATGAGATAGAAGCTAGGATTTCGACTCTATTCACGTATATACAAGCATATATAATAATAATTTAATATTAAATTCACTTTTAAACAACATTTTCAAACGATTTCCAAACGACGCATGCCGACAGGCGTTTGTAAGGTTTTACCCGCATTCCGAACACAACGGAACGTGTTTCGGAAGCCAATTTGATCGTATGCGGAAGATAGCTTTTTGAATCAAATTAAAATATTAAATTTTTGATATTTATTTCAACGTGTTTCTAACCCGCACGACCAAACAATAATACCAAACGCTACGAAATTTGAAATCCGATAATAACACACTATTACGGATCCAATGGAACTGGTTTCGTCGAATTCCGAGACTGTGCCTCGGAAGGCTGTTTTTACTCGTCGATTAAATCGACGACTTTTCAAAATTTACAAAATTTCTTAAAATTCCAATTTAAAAATCTTGTTAACTCTATTATAACCCAAATATAACTTATATTCACTTTGGAAACCAATTTGAATCATATTAAATCAAATTTCAGTTATTCACTCTATTTTCATATATTAAATTTCAATATCAAATTAATCATATTAAATTCAAAATTTAACCTTTGAAACAAATTCAAATTATAGAACAGCCATTTCCATTAAACAGTTATTCAACTCCCGTTATTCAATTATTCAGTTATTTTCAAATATTGAATTTAAACAATTTAATTGTTCAATATTCGACAAATTTCAATATTGGATTTTAAATGGATTTTCATTATCAATCAATTACTTTATTACATCCAATGAATTCCACATTATTATTTAACTTCAGTAATTGATCATGAACTCAGCTAATATATAAAATTTCATTTCAGTTGCAATTGGTTTCCAAATTCAATTCGACTTACAAATAAACAGGTAACTTATAATAATTATCACCATTAACTTTTAATCACAGTTATAAATATATTATTTTCAAACAAGTGTCACAATTTCCTATATAATACGAATTAGATTCCATTACCATTGACTATATATATTATTCTATTAGTTAACCCAATATTTACATTTGTTGTTCTTATATTTCCTTTATAACCAAGTTATCATTTGAGTCCTTTCAATTGATTGGAATTTCATTCAATTTGTTAAAAATTAACTTAGACAAATATTGTTGCAATTCATTCTAGTTATTATTATCATAAATAAATTACAAATTTTTAATTCTTCCAACATTAAACCATGAAATCTTATTAAATTAACTATTTTTAATTATCGAAAATTTACGGGTTGTTACAACAGCTCTCCACTGCAAAAGCAGAGTATGTCTTATCAAAATGCTTCCATGCTTCTCCATCAGCTAGGTGTGTTAACGTATCTTCTTTCTGTATTCTCACACCGTGTCATCTCATATGATGCACAGTTACAAAGGATGCGTATAACCGTTGATGCTAAGGAGTCATAGGTAAGTAATGCATACGCTTGTACAGGACTTCATTTCCCTTCTTTTTTATTGGTTTGTATCTTTCCTCGTTGCATATTCTACAATTCCTCAGACTGATGTCTTCTTTCCAAAACAACATGCAACCATTTAAACATGTATCTATTTTTTGATACGACAAACCAAATGAAGACATAAGATTTTTCACTTCATAATGATTTTCGCACATTAAATTATCAGGTGGCATATGCCATTTTGCAGCTTGTACTACAACTGTAAATCCGGCTTCTGTGAAGTTGTATTTTGATTTCACCGCAATGTATTCTGCAATTACTAATAATTGGGTACCGCTTGTGCAACCATTCCAAAGAGGTTTGTTAACAGCATCCATTAAATCATAGATTTTTTTTGCTCCAATATTTGGTTCTTCTTCAACATTGACATCCTCATCATCAACTTCAAAAGTAGGGAACATCGATTGTGCTGCATCTTCAACCATATCTTCTATGAGATTCGTCGTAATAATTTTATTACCCACCTCCTCCTCTGCATGTACAGGATTAGATGCTACATGTTCTCCATGACGATCCCACATAAGATAATTCGGCACGAAACCGTATTGGCACAAATGGGCTTTAACCATATTCGGTATCAAATGCTTCAACAATTTGCACCTACTACATGGATAACGAATTTATTTGTCGTTTTCATTATTATTTAAAGCGAATTCAATAAATATGTTTACACCATTATAAAAATGCTCCCTTATTGAGCCTCTCATTTCCCTTCGAGGATGATACATCCAGGTCCGATCAACAAAATAATCGACCATTTTTCCTATTTAAAAATATATGATAGAGATTAAAAAAAGCATTAATCATTTTATGGATTGACATTTGATTTTTCAAATCATTTATTAATTAATATTCATTTATGCATTTTAGGGATTGATACAAATTATGAATAGAATATTAAAATTTTCGTTTATTATTTTCTACTTTGATGGTCGATCATCGTACATCCCATTACAAACATAGTAGTAATTACATTTCGTAAATCAATTCATTTTAACGATTCAACAAAATTTCGGCAGCACTTCCCCCTTGTTCCCTATATCGTACACAAATGCGTGTACACAGGGAACAAAAAGGAAGTGTTGTCAAAATTTTGTAAACCATTTAAAATGAAATGATTTACAAAATGTAACTACTTTATTGTGTTTGTAACTTGCCCAATGCAGGGACAAATCTGATAAATATCGTATCCGATGAATATAGGTGTTTGTTCTATAACAAAAACGAATATTCATATAACGATCACATATTGTTAGACGGGGCCAAAAACTCTCTAAGGGATATTAATTATATTTATAACATATATTAGCATACATAATTCATTTATGCATTGTAATGTTTGTTGGAACTCGACTAGCCCGCAACGGAAGTTATGAGTGAATTTTAAATTTTTTACCCTATTGGATCTTTTATTGGGCCTATGAAGTCTAATTGAATTAGAAATTTCTAAATTTCATTTAAATAAAATCATTTATTTTATCTAAATTCAAATATATTAAGATATGAAATTAATTTTATTTGATTTAGTTTATACATAAATGTATCATATACATATATGTGTGAGTGCATGTGTAACATAATAATCCGTGAAAGGTATAATATGTCCATATGTGGATCTTGGCATCTACATCGCAACAGACATATTAGCTCATTTTGTATGTCATATATGTTGTCCAAATATGTGCATGTATATGTGTTACAATACACACACACACGTATGTATAAATATATTATATATAATATATGAACATAAAACATTTATATATAGATAAATATATATATATAGAAAGAGAGAGAACAATTATTAAAAATGATTTATAATTCAAAATTAACTTAGTTTTGCAAACATAATAATTTTAGTATTTTAGTTTGTATATATTATGAATAAAATAATGTTTTAATCCATAAATAATTAACATAAAATAATCTATTGATGAAAATTTAAATTTTACAATTTTTGGAAATCTAGGATCATAAAATAGAGCTTAGGAGAAATCTGGAGATTTTTCAAAGTTGAAATATTATTTTTAAAAGCAAATACATTGATTTTGGCAATAATTATTTAATATAAAATAATGTATTATTAAAAATTTAAAATTTAAAATTTCACAAATTATAGGATCATGAATGAAAGGTTATAAAAAATTTTGAAGAATTTTTCAATTAAATTATTATTTTTAATAAATCATAAATAGTTTTTTCGAAATAATATTAATTATTAAAAATAATAAACTTTATTTAAAAATTCCTAAATTTTTCTATATGTTTCTAAAATAATGTAATATTTTCAAAAAATATATAATTGAATTTTTAATGTAATGATTATTTTACATATAATAAATAATTCAAAATTTCAATAAATCATATATATATATCTTATATATGCATATATATTATTATGAGAGAGAAATATACACTAATATATATATATATATGAATTTATTAATAAATATATAAAAAATAATTATTAAAGACAAAAATTGATTTTGTATAGTAAACAATATTTGTCTATACATAAATCAAATAGTATAGTAAACAAATCATGCACATAACCAAACTGATTTGTGACAACCACATCTACTTACAAAAATCTCACCTAACTAAATATATAATAGCAATATATTTAAACAGGTATGAAATTTCTCATTATAGGATCATAGAATATAATTTAATTACTGTAATATGAATTAAAATTACCAATTTAATGCCTTTGAATCCACGTTGAAGCAATGACTTCCCTTCCATTCACTGTTCTTGATTCGTCAAATTGCAAGTCCAGAATCACCGACCTCTAACTATCGAATAGTATTATTTTAATTTGAAATATACTTGAGAATTTTGAAGTGGATTGAGAGCTATGTTTTAATTACCAATATAGAAGGTAATGGCGGCCAAAAAAAGTTCATCGTTATTTTTAGAGACACACACACACACACATAGGGTTGTAATAGAGAGAAACGAGGAAAACTTTTTTACCCATCCTCACTTGATCTCAACCCATTATCTCCAAGCCAATTCTCTCTATTTTAGCCACCCCTATACCTTCCCAAAACCGAAATTTTGCAGCCCTAATGATGGACCTTAAACCCATCTATGCCCAAGCCAAAATACTATGCAATTAAATCTAATTTAATTGCTTGTCGATATTGTATATCGATCGATATGTTTATAACTGTTATAAATATATATAACATTATTTATTTCTCAAATCATATTCAAATTTTATAATTAATATTTCATAAATATTAATTAATTTATAACAATTATAAACTAATTAAATCATTCGGTCTTAAGGGAATTCATCATTTCAGCTGTGTAACTCTTGGGTGTAAATTTGGTCAGCGATTAACATCAAACTATTCTAACGTTAACGTTCACACATCACTTAGAAGGTGGTGTGACATTATGGCCAAATTTATCGCTTACTCGTTTTCGGTAAAAATCTAATTTTAGTTTAATAAGCGTTACCCAGTTATGGCATTTGTTTACACCAATTCTCTTCGTCAAAACTATATCACTTTGGACTTATGGAATTTGGTAATGGTCAAAATTCCAACCTCATCCACATTCAACTTTATAGTCCAAATACAAAGTCCTTGGTTCAATAGTAACAATTATTATTAACCGAAATGCTCTAGCTAGAGACTTTGACTTTGCATTGACTTGAGTTGACTGTGATACTAACCGCATATAACTAAGGAGATGAATCCTCTCTTGAATAGTGCTTCACTTCCAATAATTCCACTCGATCCAACTATAGTCACTCGATAGACCTCATGCCATGATTTGGCTATAATCAAAGCGGAGCTTTCATATTGAAGGTCCATGGTATTCTCAAGTCGAGAGAACTGTGTAAATCAGTCACATCGATATTTTCTGTTTGACCTTAGTTATATTAACCAACAGAAAACTATCGAGTGAGTTGTTCCATAGTTATCCAATAACTATTAGTATGTAACCCCTAGGTTCCCCCAACAGTCATTAATAATACATTGTCCAACATTTGGAGAGCGTTACATACTCCAGTCTTAGCGGATACATCCATATCCAGTCTCGATGAATCTTGACTAGGAACATTTAAAATGGTATATTTGTTTCGTTATGATAAATTACTCATGCTTACAACACTTTGTAACTACTATCACAAAATATACCATTTATGGATTTTTCTATTAAATATACTTTCAATTAAGTTAATTAATTAATATAATCACATTATATCAAGTATATAATAGGAAGAATATCCCTTTTATTTGGAATAAGATTGGTCAACAAGTTAGATATATTTAACAAATTACATAATTACCCCTAGGGCATACCCCTAACTCTATCATTCTTCCACTTGCACTTAGGGTCAATTATGGAATCTAATTCCAATTTCTCCAATCAGTTTTCTCAAAACCAATTAGGTCAGTCCCTTAGTGAATGGGTATGTTATTATGTTTTAATTATCTACTTGGTCGATTAACTCTCTTTGACACTGATAAAATGCCTTTATCGTGTGGAACGATTCGAAGTATGTCTTTGGACTTCTAGTGAGTTTTAAGTTCTATCATGTCCAATTTCATGACATTGTTATCTTATAACAATATTATGGGATTCTCAACATTTGGAATCACCTTTGGCTCAATTATAAATTTGTGCATTTATATCTATATACATTGGTTTATTATAGTGCTATTCAAGTTAATGTTCTCAACATTTCGTTGAATCGACCACAATCACTTTTATTTTGAAACATTTTCAAATTAAAGATTTAAACTTGAATTTTATCATTGACATGTTATACTCAATATCACTTATAAAAGTTTGTGTCCAAACGTTCCATCATAACGAGTTCGTTGTTTCTATAAACAATTCTCTAGTATTTCATAAATACACGAGAACACCTCAAACAACCATTTAGGGATATCAATTTGGATTTTATATTTGCTCCATGTATCAAATACATAAACAAAACACAATATCATATACAACATTATCTGTATGATAATTCCTATTGCTAATGCATAAGGAATCCAACTTACATGTCCCCTTTTTAATAGGGTGCTCTTGTATATCGTTTTAAGACAAACCCTATATCTTTTATACTCACCATAAAAGACATCATTTACAATCCAAAATTGAGTATTAAAACAACTAAAGTTGATTTTAATACAAGCATATTGTTAAAATCAACAACGTGTTGTTTACTTATAGTTTAGAAATATCAATGTACCTTTTAACGTTCTTTCTTATGAACACACGCTTCCTCTACACTTTCATTGAAAATCAAACTATTTGATATTTCTATCAAAATACTTATTCAATCTTGATTCTTATAAAATGATACATTTGTATCATTTCTTAGATCATATCCAAAGACTCACAAACCCAATACCGCTCCCACTGACTTCGAGGCATTTTTTGTTAATATGTGTAAACGGCTTACTCTAAATCATTATTTAGAATTTTCTGTTTCAATACATAAGTACCAAACACTAAGTCTTATCGAGCGATAATTTTGTGAGTAAATATGAATTAACTTGAGCATGTTGAATACCGAATCTATTATGCTAATTTCAACAATTGAAATTTGCGATATTATTCTTATCAACATTGCTCATTTAATTCCAACCACATTAGTCTTTCCAATAAAGACACAATCTCGGCCAATGGATCACATCTCTTTGGTTATGACCACCAAAATCATATTTTGATAGCGTACTTGAAATTCTTTCAGATTTGCGCATCATACCATATAAAGTCAACAATCTTAATGGTTTAATTGAACAACCGAGGGTAATGTATATTTTCGACATTAATAAGAAACTCATAGTTTCTCTTCGATGTACGAGAATACTTATTAGACATTCTAATGCTATGTGTTCATTAAGTTAGTTAATTTCACCCCATCTCATATAATCAGTTCTATGTTTGGATCGGATCCAATTCCATTTAACTACCAAAAATTTCTCAAAGAAATTCCTTCATAATGAAGTTGATATATCTTGAAACAACAATTGTTTCTTAGTGCAAATAGAATAGGGATTCATAAACGCTTTATGAACCTTTTTATTTATAAAACTGATTTTAGTTTACAAAAATTATGTTTAAAACATAAATATGTCATTTGATGACGGACCTTTCCAAAAAACTTTTGGAGATTCATACAATCCCTCATTAACAATTATTACATGCAATCTTTCGACTCGCACAACCTGCCAACTCCTTAGCCTAAGGTATGTGGGGATTTCTTACAAACCCTTATCTTGTATGATTTTATAAACTGTTGCTTAGATGAAATAATATCAACCTTGTGTACTACTCTTAAGTACATAACCTTATAGAAAGAAACTGACTCAACTTCACTCACAATTAATCGTAAATTGTCCAAAAATGTCTAATTACTCCTTATCGATGCATCATTATGTATCACATGGAGGAGTGACTTATAAGATTGAATCTATATTCATTTTTAGGTACATTTGGAACTCTTTCCAATATGCTCACTTATTCGACCAAATCAAATCATTTTATTCTATTGCATGTTATTTTATTTACTTTTCTTTTATATCTTATGATTTTATCATAAACTTACTACATGTGTACCTAATACACATGCTCAAGTTGGTAATAAATCATCGATGAATATAACAAAGTATGTGGAACCCTTTTGGTATTAATAGATTTGTGATTGCATACATCAGTATATATTAATCTAAAGAGTTCATCAACTCTTATGATGCTCCCACTGAATAGGTGCATAGCCATTAATTGTTTGAGATATAATTAACCTGTATCATATGATTCATAATCATATAGTACAATTATTTCTCAAAACTACGGCTAGTGTATAATTCCAAAACAACTGTAAATAATTTTAGACACATATGTATTTTTGTTGCATCACTTTTACTATGAAAATAAATTCCATAATATAGTTCTATTTCATAACGAATATTCATAATACCCATATTGAAATATAGTTATATCTATTTTTCAGTCAATACCAAAAATAAACATTATTTCACAAATAATGTTCGGTACATTTTACGAAAACAATTTTCGTAATTTGATGCAATCATTAGGTGCTATATGGCATGCTCCCACTATTTCCGCCATTACTATAATAACGTGCTAAATTTAGAGGTCCACCATTCACTCAATATTATTTACTTATTTTATATGTTGCAACTAGTTTACAGTTGAGAGTTCTTTGATCAAATATCTTGAACTGAAAGAAATAAATGTTATAGAAAATAATTTTCTATATGAAAATACATTTCAGAATAAAAATAATATTTCATATTCGAATATTAAGTATCAATTATTATTACAATTCTTGTTTCCAATGTTTCTCTATGAAGCATAAGTGACTATTCATTCTCTTCATTTCAACTTTACCTTAAATTACATCTATTCTTAGACATTCGTTTTTCTTGCAAATGGTCAAACTATTCAAAAGAAAATCTTACTATAATATCATAACAAACTTTTTACAAAAGCGCATTCAATTATTCTTAACATTTAAGACATCAAATAGTTGCACTTTATGTAAACCGATCAAGATGATATTTCAACGATCGAGTTCTTAGATGTATCTCGTAGTTTATGGTCTAGTGTTATATTAAAAATATATGATCCTTTTGAAATCATTCAAGTTGAATACATTATCTTAAAACATTGTTTATTGGCTTACTTCGAATGAACTAACTTCATCGAAATATTGTACCATACAAACTATGACTGTTCACCATATAACATTTATATGTGAAAGTACATAGATCAAATATCCATAGTCTTGAATCGCATTTAGAGTTCAAAAACTCATAAAATGCAATACACGGTCTAAACCAAATAAACATATAAGTGACCAACTTACGAATGTATTAAGTAGTTAAAATTAGGCACTTGCATGGGTATAGAAACATTATATAACATGCAATTAGAATTATTAGTAAGTATATATTATATTTCTATTTGTCAACTTTCAATTTAGTATGTTTATGTATGTTAATTGACAAACGTTTTATCAATAATATTAAATGCAAAAATTTATCATTGTAGATAATTATAACATTATATAGCATATGTTCTTACAATATTAAAAGGTTAAATGTTACCATTTCATTTTTCTAATAAGGCTCCCACTGGTCTTTTATGTTTCTCCAAACCCTAAGATGAAACATAGAAGTCTTACAACTTCACTAGTGGGTGTTAGGACTCGTTTGTTTGGTATTCTGACCTTGAATTTGCTCAACAAATCATAGCCCCACAAACGATGGATAACTCCTTATAGGTTGTATCACATACAACTCCCAACCTATTTTTCCTTGTTCTAATCTCATTTCGACCTTGAGTTTGCTCAACAAATCGAAAGATATTATTCACTCATACCTACCATATCGTGATGGCCTAAGTATAGTATATGTACCTTGAGTTTGCTCAACAAATACATATATTTATCTTACCTCATCTATTCAATATATTAATAATACTACGCATAACATCCCTAGCTTGAGTTTGCTCAACAACTAAGGAGTATGTAAGTAATTTATTAATATGTATATGGTAGAGGACAACATTATATTGAAGATTCATACTCTTCAATATATATATTGAGTGATATCAACTTATAGAATAATATATTTCTTATGAAATACCCCAGTGATTCAAGTGTCAAACACATCAGAAATCACGGTATATGTACATTTACATATGTATTTATTTCTCAAGTCTATTTGGGTTTCTTTAATGTTCCACATTTAGTTTATACACATATCATATAAGTTTTATTTTTATATAACTTTTATATTTCATATTACTTATATGATAGTCTTACATATAATATATCATTAATTAAATCTGATATAGTTAATTTTAATTAATTAACTCTTTAATTAATTTTAAATTATTATTCCAATATAACTTTTATATTGAACATATCCACTATAACATTTATAGTGTAACACACATATATCATATATATGTATATTTTATTTAATTAATTTATTCAATTAAATAAGTTTTATTAAAATTTATTAATTTCAAATTTTAACTTGGATACATACATGTATACTTATGTTATCTTAAACATTTTAAAATAACATAACATATATCAACATATATAATACATGCGTATATACATTAATTAATTAACATATTTAATTAATTTATTTTATTAATCTTATTAATAAATTTAAAATTTGAAATTATTATATAAATATTTTTAAACATTTTGAAAATATCATTATCCTTTCAAACATTTTGAAAACTTATGTACTATTATATTTTTTATAATAAACATGTTTTATTTTAAATTTAACTATTAAATTTAAAATCTTTAACATTAATTTTCAAAACGATTTTGAAAATTAGCCCAAGGCCCAAATTAAGTTGGGCATTTTCTATTAGGAGCAACCTTTGGGCTCACTTCACCTTCCGGGTCAGGCCGGTAACCAGGTACGACATGGTACTTAATTACTCAATTCCAATCCTAGACATTACTTTTCTAGACACCGTACTAAGTGGGCAAGCTTAATTAGTTAGCCATAATATGACTAAT
This sequence comes from Allium fistulosum, assembly GCA_030737815.1. Taxonomy (NCBI): domain Eukaryota; kingdom Viridiplantae; phylum Streptophyta; class Magnoliopsida; order Asparagales; family Amaryllidaceae; genus Allium; species Allium fistulosum. The sequence goes on along the minus strand of CM060905.1, from coordinate 683,994,426 downwards.
TTAGACCGCATAGGCTATTGGGCTCTAATACCATTGTTGGAACTAGACTAGCCCGCAGCAGAAGTTATGGGTGAGTTTCAAAAATTTTACCCTATTGGATCTTTTATTGGGCCTATGTAGTCTAACTGAATTAGAACATTTCTAAATTCCATTTAAATAAAATCATTTATTTTATTTAAATTCAAATATATTAAGATATGAAATTAATTTTATTTGATTAGTTTATAAATAAATGTATCATATACATATATGTGTGAGTGCATGTGTGTAACAACCCTATATTTTGTGATTATTTTAATTGTATATTTTGGTTATTTTAATTGATCTCCTGATTTAAAAACTTTATTTTATTTATTAAAATGAATAAATTTTGTTATTTTAAATATAAATTTTGATTTTGATGTGAATTAGAATTCCAAACATGACTAAAAAGAATATTTTCCAGAAAAGTGAATTTTGGTCAATATGGTCAAACTTTGACTTTTAATTCAGAAATTTGAAAGTTTGAAAATTTGAATTTTTTCTTTTATTATGAAATTAAATAAAATTTTAAGAATAATGCTTTTCGTTTCGTTAAAATCTGATTTATAATGTGAAAGTTATGCCTTTTTCAATATTGAGTGTAATTTGTTGTATTTAACAAAATTGTTTATTTTAAATTATATAAATAATATTTTTATTTGGTCATGTAATGTTCTAATTTTTGTTTATATGGGTAAAATAACATGTTATGTATATATTTTGGTTTTAAAACATTTTTTCAAAATGTAATTGACATTTTCCAAAGTCAGTTGTATTCTGTTTATAATTTCTAATTTCCAGTTTCATTTAATTAAAGATTTTTTTTGTTTATTTTCTATTTTCTTAAGACTTTATTTTATTTTAATTTACACTTCATTTTATTCAGAATTTATTTTTATTTTTTTTTCTTGACTTTTATTGGTTAGTAGTAAAGTTGTAATTTTTCTAAAACTAGTGATATTCTATTTGTAATTTTTAAGTCCCGTTTTGAATTTTTAAGCAATTTCTTTAATTCTTTTTCTATTTTATTTAAATTTAATTATTTATTTTCATTTTATTTTACTTTGTTTCAGTATTAAAACTCATTTTACTAAATTATCATTGGTTTTTATTTAATTAAAAAGAATGGAAATTTGAAGAGACAAAAGGTTTCAAAACAATGACTTTTGGGTTGCTAGACTTTTCAAATCATTGGCCGTTCCTTTCTAATTGATAGCCGTGAGTTCCTTAACTCATTTTCACGTGAAAACACATCCTTTTCACTTCATTTTCACAGCACTTCAGATCTGAGAAAAATTAGTAATGTCTTCTTCTTCTTTTTCCACTTTTTCCCTTCATTTTATTGAATTTTCTATTAAAATTTGCCTTGCTTCTTCATAGTGTTGATCGGCCATAGCCTCTCCACCACCTCCACGACCAGCACCACCACCATCCACAGCCACATCACCCTCCTCTCCACTGGTCTTGACCAGGTTGTGACCATCACTTGAAGGTAGCACCACAAAAAATCCACACAAACATTGCAAAACTCCTTAAACCAATGCCTAGCCACCTTAGCACCTTCACCACCACCATAGTTCACCTTGGCCACCCCTTAGCCGCCACCACCTGCTCCTCCACCACCTCTGGCCTCTGCTCCAGCCACCACCAGACCTGCTCATGCCAAGGCCGAGCCCAATCCATGTAAGGCCAAGCCTTGTTGTTACACCCAAACACTCTTTTGTTGCCTTGACCATTTGCATTCCTACCTTGTAACTCCCTTCCATGTTCATGCTTGTAGCCTTACCTTTTCCAGACCCATACCTAATCCAAACCAAGTACAAACCTGACCTAATTGATCCCCTAGGCCATGCAAACAAATAGAGAAAGCATGGCAAAAGATTTGGCATTCGTATCTCTCTTTATTTAAAAGTTATTTCATTTCTAGTGTATTGAAATTTATGGTTTGCTTTGATTTTTGTTTGGGTTATAACACAAGATCTATATCATTGGATTTGCTCTCCACACTCAAATTGTATTAGAGTTGTCGTGCCCTCGTAATCTTTGTGTTATGTGCTTGTTGGCAAATCTCCAGCTTAACAGGTGAGTTATTCTCACCAGACAATATGTACATATATAACTAGTGAATTGACCCCTTTTGAATCTGTAAAATGCATTATCATGTTACACCTGCTATGTTATGATTTTATGATGTTCACCCATGCTTAAACACCTATTATATTATATGTTACTGTTATATTATGCTGTTCTATTATTTTTATCAGTTTATCACACTGCAAGTTCCCTTTAGATTAGAATCACTATGGGTTGAAATGATACATACCCGAACGGACTTTAGAATAGGAGAAAATCGTTATGGGCTGAAATGATAGGCCTGAATGATTTTCAATTATTTTCATTTACTTGGGATTGCGGGTTTGAAATGATCAAACCCGGGTATCTTTGTAAATTACGGGTTGAAATGATAAATTACCCGTATCACTTTACCTAGGCTAGAAAATGAAATACAGACCCGTAGTTAAAATATGTTTATAAATTTTTTTTAAAATATTTTAGAAATGTAAATATTATAATATTTTGGTTTAAACTAAATAAAAATGATTTTTGTAAAGCATTATTGTTTTTTCTAAAAATTTATAAGTGAAGTAAATTAATGGTAAAATTAGAAAATTTGAAATGTAAGTTATTTTGGGAAATTTTAATTTTGTGATCATTGGAACTTAAATTAAATATGAAATGTGATAAATTCATGATAATTTGGATTAAAGTGAATTTAAATGATTTTTATATTATATTTATGATTTTGAATAAAGTTAAAATGTGAAATGAATGAATATTTAAATTGAAATTTTGAAATATAACTAAAATTGGAAATTTGTGAATTTGGCTTAAAGGTGAATTTTAAGTTAAGTAAATAAAAATGGAATTAAGTTATATTTGAAGATTTAAACTTGAGTGTTAAGTTAATTTAATTTAATGAATTTATAATTTAATATTGGAATTTAATAAGTGAATTATTATTAAATATTGATTTTAGAATGGAGGTTTAAATTTATAAAATCATGAATATAAGGGTATTTGAATGATTATTTTAAAAGTGAAATTATATGATTTTATAAGTTAAAAATGATTTATATAAAAATATAATTGTTTGTGAAATTATACTGAATATTTGAAGTTAATTAACTGCATTTCTGAAATGCTATTAATTCTAATGTAAATGATAATACAACATTTGTAAATGCTGTAGTTGATAATAATGAACCAAATGGCTAAATTTAATTAAAGGCTATTATAGCATTTTTGTAAATGTTATAATGGTTGAATTTAACTAAGTTTATTTGAAACTAATGTAACCCTATTACAGCATTTTAAATGCTGTCTTTTGTTAAACTGAACTGTTTTAAATGTGACTTTCCGTAGCATTTTCTAAATGCTGCGAAAGTTGAATTTTCATTGTTTTAATTAATTTAAGTGAACGAATGAACTTTGAAAAGTTAAAATTTTGGAAATTTAATAATTTAATTATTAAATATAATAACTTCATTTTATGATTTAAAATGAAGTAATTTGTTTCGAAATATAAACTATTTTGAAATAAGATATTTTGATATTTTGAAATGGATTTTTGAATGATATTGAATTTTGAAATGATATTTGATTTCGAAGTATAAAATAACATTTTGAAATTTTAACCACGGGATGTATTTAATTTATAGTTTAACTGATCCTTAAAGGATGGGCGATCCCAAGCATCCTTTGAGTTATTGTGCATTTCTACTACAGTTCACTTGAGTTGGTTTACATTATATAAGTATATATTGTCCTGACTCGAGTGTTTTGTATTTTACTTTACGCTCGGGTCAGCCTGAGTATTTACAGCTTAGCTTTGGATTTCTTTTCTGGAGCTAGGAATCGCTGGAGATTCTGCTTGTCTAGTTATCTGTTCCTTTAAGTTCAGTTGTTCTATTTCAGCTCTGGTATTATAAACTTCTATGTATTTGAGATTTATATTGTATATGTTTTCAGACTGATATTATGTATTGTTTTGAGAGTTTGTTATAGTAGCTTCATGAACTACTATGGTATTTTAATTTCCGCTGCAAGTTATTCTGATATTCTGTGTCTGTGATTCTGTATATTGATTTTATTGCTCCAAATTTATTTACAATCTGTTATTTTGAATTATTCAAGTCAGACATGTGTGGATTATTGTCGATTTGAATGGTCCAAAATAGTGGGTCGTTATAATGTGTAACATAATAATCCATGAAAGGTATAATATACCCATATGTAGATGTTGGTATTTACATCGCAACAGACATATTAGCTCATTTTGTATGTCATGTGCGTTGCCCAAATATATGCATGTATATGTGTTACAATACACACACACACACATATGTATGTATAAATATATTATATATAATATATGCACATAAAACATTTATATATAGATAAATATATATATATATAAAAAGAGAGAACAATTATTAAAAATTATTTATAATTCAAAATTAACTTAGTATTGCAAACATAATAAATTTATTATTTTAATTTGTATATATTATGAATAAAATAATGTTTTCATCCATAAATAATTAACATAAAATAATATATTGATGAAAATTCAAATTTTATAATTTTTAAGAATCTAGGATCATAAAATAGAGCTTAGGAAAAATCTGGAGATTTTTCAAAGTTGAAATGTTTTTTTTTTAAAACATTGATTTCAGTAATAACTATTTAATATAAAATAATATATTATTAAAAATTCAAATTTTAAAATTTAAGAAATTCTAGAATCATGAATGAAAGGTTACGAAAACTTTTGAAGAATTTTTCAATTAAATTTTTATTTTTAATAAATCATAAACAGTTTTTCTGAAATAATAATTATTATTAAAAATATATGAGAGAGAAATTTGTAAATTCATATTATATATAAATAAGTGTACTAATTTTTTTAAATCATATATGTATCTTATATATATTCATATATGTTATTATGAGAGAGAAATATACACTAATATATATACACACACACACACACACACACGAGTACTTTGTCATGTGCGATGCACGTGCACAAGAGAAATTGGTATTAAAAAATACTGTTTGTAAGATATTCTAGTAATCATTTTCTCTCCTTCTTGTTTCGAGCTTGAGACCGGCATTAGTAATAAGTTGATTGGCGGATTTAAAAACGTTTTATAAGGGATTTGTTATGTTAACTACAATTGTATTTTTAATAAAGTTGGAAATTTTCTTTTGTACATATATAAAAAATTAACCCAAAGGTGTAATTGATAGAAGCGGTACTTGAAAATATAAAGGAAAGAAACAATAAAATGGAGAAAATGATTTTAAGTGCAATTATTACTCATTATGATCATATAAAAATCCCATATTTAAATGGAGTGATACAACAGTTGTTGTAACGACCCAGAATTTTCGATCACGAAAATTCCAAATAGTTAGGAGAAAAAGAAAGGAGATAGAAGAAAGAAACAGAACAAGACACAGATTCTCACATTCGCAGCGGATCAAAATACAATATCAAATAATAATATCAGTTATACAAAGAAAACTGTATTTGTTAATTTTCATCAATACATCAGAGTTACAACATACACAAATCACTGGACATATACAATTAACATGTTCCAGACTACAATCTATATATACTACACAGTCTCATATACACAGCGGAAAACACTCTATGCGTTCCTGCCATCCAGCTCGCCTCCTGAGCTCCAGAACGTCCTAACCTGAAAAGTTGTAATACTCGGTCTGACCCGAGCATTACATCAAAGTAACACCCGGGTCAGGCTGGAAACCAGTGTGAGTAAACTCATCTAACATTAAATTCCAATTCATAGAACTTATTTAAACCCGGGGTAACTCGTACTTTACTATAAGTAAACAACTTATATAGTCAACACTTATTTTCACAAAACAATATCTAAGTATCCAACTTAGTTTAAATGGTTCATATTATCCCAAACCGGCCTATTTGATTTCACATATCAATCTGTAAAGAATTATAGAAGATTTCAAATCGAAGTGGTTTCGGGTATTAACTAATACCCGACTCCTGTCTCTTCGAATCCAATGTCATCTTAACCCAAGTTATTCAAATGAAATACAATTCAAACTTTAAATACAGGGTGTCACCTTTACACAGTAATTCATCATCGATAGATACCCACATTATCACAGTTTAAACCAAACATATCATATCACATAGCATCACGTATCAGAGATATCATCTATCTAAGGCATACAATATTATTCAATCATTCATAAGCAAGATTTATTTGTCACACCATTTCTAATTAATTTAAATAAATTAAATTAATTACTTAATCACCATTTAAATCCTGCTTACTTAATCATTAATTAATTTCCTTTAATTACTTACATTAAATAATTATCTTTTAAGTAATTAATCTCTAATTACTTAATTAATTTATCCTTAATTACAAATTAATTAATCTTTAATTAATTAACTCATAATTAATTAAATTAATTCACTACCCTTTAAAATCATTAATTAATTAATTAAATTGATTACTCTTTAATTTCTTTATTAATTTAATTAATTCTTAATCATCCCAGATCTTAATTACCCTTAAGATAAACCATTTATCTTTATTTTATTTCTTAATTATCATAATCATATTAAAAACATTTATCTTTACTTAATTAAATTATTTAATTTAGGTTTAAAATAACTTAAGCATTTAACAAATTTAGGTTAACAAATCTTATAACCTTTTTAACCAAAAATAAAAATTTAAAACATTTATCATATAACAGTTTAAACTAAATTAATTTTAAATTTTAACTTGTTTATATTTAAACTTAAAAACTGTCTTTAATTTAAATTCAGGTCCAACCCACATAGTACTCGAGCCTTGACCCGAGAAAAACATCTTCCTTCTTTTTTTTTTCTTTCAAAACTTAATTAAGTTTTAAAGTTTTAACCCTAGAAACAACACACACATGAACTCTCGAAGACCCACCCGAGTCACAACTCTTCTTCCCTGAGACCCACCCCGAGTCACAACTTTCTTCACAAATACTGACATTGTCTTCGACGTGCACGTGCACAGGAGATCAGATCGTCGCCGACCAACTCTGAGACCTCCGGCACATCATCGTCAACCCACTGAACTTCCCCGAACACCCAACATTGTCGATCATCACCGGAAACAAAATCGAGCAAAACGAAACACACCAGGAACGAAACCCAAACACCAAAAACACTTCGCACCACCAACTCCGACTACCGGAGACCTCGCCATCACGTCCAGACCTCTACTGCAATCCCACGCTTCGATTCCCCCACCTCCGATCAATTCCAGTGCGATGACGACGCCGTACTTACCTCGAGAACATCACCGACCCAAACAGGGTCTTAAACCCTACAACCTCATCACGTCGCCGCCATGATGAACGTTGAACCCTCCGGCCATTTCTCCTACCACCCCCGACCCACGAACTACCTCCGGCATGAACCCCGACCTCACCGAACCTCGCAATCGCCTGAATTCGAACAAATTCCAAATTCCGATCATCTCATAATCCCTCACTAACCACAAGCTTAAAAATCATAATATTATCATCAAAAATCCTTATTTTCAAATGCTAATCAAGTTATGTAATCAAAACGTGAAATTATACTCCTCGAATTTTTGACTATTGTTTGTTTATCACTGAGTTTCCTTATTTCAGAAATAATTGTTTAATACAAATGCTTGAAACTATTTTTAAAAAGAAATTTACATCATTACAAACATTTTTCATTTAGAAATCATAACTTAAAACTTATTGGAAATGAAGGGATTGATTTTTAAATATTTTGTTAGCCTGTGAATTTTGAAACAGGGAGATACTTCTGGGTATACACATACATGCATTAATTATCTTATGTTATGTTATATACATACATATATATGCAGAAATATTCACATAATTATACCAGCACATATTTCACATACACATTCAATCATCAAAAGATATAATAAGGTCAAGTTTTCTCACTTATTATTTTGAAAAACAGAGAAAGCTGGAAACTTGATCTGCAACTTGAACTGGAATTTTTTGATTTGGTTAATCGAATCTGGATTTGCTTTGAACTGATCTTGAATTTGTTTGCCATCTCCAGTTGAAGTTGTTTTAAGTTGTAGTTTGGATTGTAGTTGATTTTACTGGTTACAGGATTTTAGGTTCAAGTTGTTTTCCTTTTCTTGTTTTAGATTTTAAAATGAAGATAGGGAAAAGAAAATGAAAAGGAAAAACATATGTTTATATATGTTAAATTAGATTTTATTAAAAATAAAAGAAAATTAAAAAATAAAGATGACACTTGTCATTCTCCTTATCTATTTTGTTAACACATATGCTTAGATAATATTATTAGCTTACACTTGTAATACTACATGCAAAAATATATTTTTAAATGTTAATAAGGGTTTTTAAAATAAATTCCTAATAACAAAATACATCTTTTAACTTATATAAATGAAATCTTTTAAAAGAAAATAGAAATAAACAAACTATATTTCTACAAAAATCATATATACATATTTTTAAATCCAAAATATTTTTAAGATATATATATATATATATATCTACCCTTTGAATTTTAAATTCAAATTCAAATACAAATTAAAAATTCAAACTGAAATTAACTCACACAAATATATTTACTTGAATAAACACAAATTCAATTTGTTTGAATATAATAATTTTTCTATTTAAAATCTTCTTATATCCATGTATATAAACAATTATTATTATTTGTTTTTTAAAAAAAAATATGTCAAATATTAAGTAATTATATTAGGGGATTATCAAATATTTATTCAAATATCTAAAATCCAATTTTTTATTATATTTTCAAATTCACTTACATAACCAGATATCTTTTATTATCAGAATTTTATCCGTTCAATTGAATAAACCAGTTAATTATCCAATTACCGGATGTCCAAAAATCTGGGTTATCACATTCCTCCTCCCTTAGAATCTTTTTGTCCTCGAAAAGGAACGAAGCCATAATTTATTTAAAATTCTTTATATCAGTTAAATTTCCTCTTGAACACATTTTTTTTAAACACTTTAAAAATCTTTATAATATTACTAAATTAGGTTTTATAAAAATGCTTTTATAACTCGATGTTTCAACAAGTCCATCCTCATTCTTACAGAAATTCGGTCATACGTTGATCAGACGTAGGACTGAAAATCTATAAGAACTTGGTAAACCCGTTTCCAACACCCAGTGAAAGTAATTGGAAAATAATTTATGAAAATATAGAAAACAATTTTGAAAATAGAGGAATATCTTTGGTGAGAATGCTCTGGAAATCATCACCCCCATCCATGGTCGCAGTTACATCCTGGGTTACGTTGCCATCGCAGCAAAAGTCCATGTAACTGATTTCACCATGGAACCCACAACAGATCGCAGTTACATTCTAGGGTTACGTTGCCGTCACAGCAAAAGTCCATGTAACTGTTGGCTCTCAGCGGCACACACAATTTTCGCTGTCAAAATGAAACTTCTACACTCCTACATAGGTCGCAGTCTACCGATATAAAATCAAACGCAGACTGTTGGCTCTCAACGGCACACATGACTTTTGCTATGTTACCATGGTGTCGCAGACTCGCAGTCTATCGATATAAAATCAAACGTAGACTGTTGGCTCTCAGCGGCTCATACGACTTTCGCTATGGTCTGCAGTAGATCGCAGTGACATTGAGTTACACTATCGTCACAGCATAACCCAAATGCCTCTGTGGGCACCAGCCCCTCGACTTTCGCTACACAAATAATCCTCAGGAACTAGTTTTGTCCGGACTCCTCACAGGATCAACTTTAGAATCCCCCCTTGGGGTTCAAGGCAATACCACCCTGTGGTACTCCTGAGAAGTTCATTTCAAGGGAGCGCCTTTTTCCCCAAAGCCATTCTCAAAACACTTTATACTATACACTTATAGTATCTTTAAATCATACCCTTTATGATTTATATCAAAATCTCCTTTACACAAAATCGATATCCAAAATCGATAGTTCCAAACTTGGCTTTCCAAATTCCCAAAATTGATTTTTCTCAAAAATCAAAAGCCTTTCCAAAATCCATAGGTTCCAAAACCTTTTTCAAAATCATTCTCATAAAATCCTTTATATATATATATATAAAACTTTGAAAATTTTTGGATCATTTCAAACTTGTATAAAACCTCTTTTATACTTCGAATATTTTCAAAACCCTTTCTTCTGGCTATAGATTCAACAAGGGGAGTTTATCATATATAACAAAGATATATAACTTTGTTTATTTCAAATCAAATATTCAAATTTGATTGCTCTTTTATAAAGTTATTAACCATATCATTTTTTCTATAAAATGAGTTCTAATCATAGAAATATTCAACTCCCATTTTATTATCATTTATTTTTCAAAATATATCCTTCCATTTCAAAATCATTTTACAGTTTTTATCCACAAATTTTCAATATCAATTTCATTCAAACCCATACGATGTACACATATCATCCGTACGCAATATAAATCCGATCGCTCACTTGATCACACAATTTCTCTTCCGAACTAGTATCGTCCACCCGACTTTCTAGTGCGGACTCAGATCTGGTTTCCTGATCAGAAACCGTCATTCTCCTTGCATAGTCACAACTATGATAGAGAATATCCAGAACCAATCAAAAATCCATATCCAGGTTCGCCGTCGAAAATCGAGCGAAAAATCCCAACTCGGATCGATAATATTATATCGAAATTCTGTGCTCGAATCTGGATCAAATCACTATGCGAATAGAATAATATATGTATATCCTACGTATTTATCTTTATTGGTTATTAGCCAAATCAATTCTCTTTTCTATTCACATTTCCTTTAATTCCATTCACTTATTCTCAATTGCTTCCATTTCCAATTGAGTTATTACTTTAATTACAAACAGTTTGAACTCTGACCTATTTAAATTTAAAAATAGCTTGAAAAAGTTTAAAATAGATAAGTAGTTGAAAAATAGTTATTAGTTTGTAAAATAGCTGTAAAATAGTTAAGTAGGTATAAAATAGTTAGATAATTGCAAAATTGTTTTTAAAAAAAAATAGTGATAAGTGACTGAAAACTAGTAATTAGTTTATAAGACAGTTTTCAAAATAGTTAAATAGTTCCAAAATAATTGTAAAATAAGTATAAGATAGTTTTAGGTTTAAAAAGAAAAGTTGTATAGTAAATAGTTTGGAAAATTAGATTTATATTAAATCAATTTATTTTGGAAATAGTCCAGAGTCAAACTGTTCAATTCCCTATCAATTCAATTTAAATTTCCACTTCCATTTAAATTGACTCAATTCCAATTTAAATAACTTCAATTTCCATTGAAATTGATTTAAAACCAATTCAAGTTGAATTAATCCTCAATTTCTTTCCAAATTCAAATCAAATTCCATTTGAATTTTAAACCTATTCAACTTTAATCACAATTTCAATTAATTCACATAAATTTCAAATTGAACCAATTTTAATTCATTTCAATTCCAATTTATCATTTGAATTTTTAAACTTATACATTTTTAATCACAATTCCAATTAATTCAAATCAAATTCAATTTGAACTAATTCTATTCAAATCTCAATTTAAACTATCTCGAATTATATAAATTTGAGTTAAACATTTTAAATGTTGATTTAATTCCTTAAGTCAAATTAACCCTTATTTTTAAATCAAATCAACCTTTATTTTTAATTTAACAACTTAAATCTTTAAACCATTAAATTTTGAATCCAAATTCCAAAATTCCATTTTAAAATTATCTTTTCTTAACTTATTACAAAGTTCAAATAAGAATTCAAAAAGAATTTAATCTTCAGATTCTAATTTATTATCCATTTCTAACTTCAAAACCAATTCTCAGTTTCATATTTTATATATAACAATAGAATGATATCAGGATAAATAGACATCTAAGTTTATCCAAACACCAATTAACGACATCCATTTTAAATTTTCAGATCTCAAACCCATTTTGAGATCACTCATGACTCCCATTTAAAATCAACCATTTAACTACCCAAGTTAAATTTCAGTTTCATCTTAAAATTTCGAATTCAAGTTGTTCATTCTAAACTTATTTAACTTTTCTTAAGTTAAATTCAATTTAATCCAGTCAAATTGACCCAATTTGAATTCCCATTTCAATTTTAAACTTTATATTAATAATCTTCCCACTTATAAGTTCAAAAACTTATCACTTTGGATTTTCATATCACATTCCAAAGAAAAATTTAAAACTCAACGCTAAGTTTTATTTCAAATCATCGTTGATATTATGTATATCCTCATTTATACATATTTATTTCCTTTACTCACCAAGTTATACCTTAAATTTTTAAACCACCTTTGATTTTAATTTAAAACAAATTTCTTTAAAACAATTTCAAGTTTTCTGGATTTAGATTTAAAATTTCACAATTTTAGATTATCTTCAATTCAATTTACAAGTCATACTCACCTAAAAGTTTATTTCCCTAAAACATTTCATTTTGCTTAATCATTAACAACATTCATTATTAAACACAACAACCATTTATGATAATAACCAAGATTATCATATCTGGAAACCAATTTATTATTATCTTTATTCTGATAACACTTCTACAAATTCAAGATTTTAATTTCAGTTTGAATTCATTTCAAACTTATCTTCATTCAATTTTAATTTGGTTGTATTACCACTTAATTCTTATTATTTTATTTAATTACAATGATTCAACAACCAATTTCTTTAATATATTCAATAATTAGAAATTTTATTTCTTTATATACCAAAAGATAAACTTATATTAAAATTATTTAATTTTAAAATTATTTTAAAATCTTTATATAAGAAAATAACAAGTACGCTCTCATATATATATACACTCAACTCATTCTAGGGTACTATTGACCCTATTCTTAATGTGTCACGACCCGAAATTTTCGACTTTCGAAAATTCAACATCGATACTCACTTTATCGACTGCCGAACAATCGAGAGCCGGAAACTCCAATAGTGAGGGTTTAAGAAAGAAGAAAAAGGCAGAAGAAGAAGATAGAAGAAAAAGAAAGAAGAACAACAACAGAACAACAGAACAGCAACAGAAAACAATATCAGAATCGTACACATCGCAGCGGAACAATATATAATAGATAAACACTAGTCTCTTAAAACAAAGAACTATATCAGTTTATACATACATCAATCATCAGAGTCAATATACAACAATGGACAGTTATATAAACTCGTCCTCATACAGAATACACAGCGGAATAAAATAATATCAGATACAAATACTACGTCTCGAACTCCAGCTTATCTCCAAGCTCCAGAATATCCAGAATATCCTGATAATATAACTCTAGGCTGCCCGTGTGGAAATTGGTGGGCACCCAGAGTTTAGAAGGGAAACAATAAACTCCGAGTCAGTCATGGTGACTGGTGTGAGATCGTAAAACAGTTATTCTTTAAAATAAACAACGGGATAATTTTCAAGTCAATTCGAAATGCTTTTGGAAAATGAAACTACCATAAGACCTCCCACCACACACACAATGCAAACGCAGAATTGGAGGAGATTTCTTCTTATGATAGTCAAAGATGCTTACTACGCAAAATCAAATCATTTTTGATATTATTATTAGTGCATAGTGTAGAAAACATTTTGAAAGTATAATATTAATCTTAGCCAGCATAGGCATTCCGCACTTATGCCTACTATAGCTACTATGTTCAATAGCAGGTTACCGCCACATTCCATAGCAGGTAATACAACTAAAACCGTACACGTCACGTATTGTTTCTTTGGATTTCCAACAAATGGTCAGGCTAAGGAACTTCCTATCCACGATGGGTACGTCCCTGGAATAGACGACCCGAGAACCTAACCGGATCTCTGCCAACACAAGGCCGGGTTACCTCTGCAAAAATAGGTAACTACTGACACGCGTATGCCATCCCCCGATCGTCACCGATCTTCCCGAGGATCCCCGATTCGCAACAAACCACATAGAAAAAATAATGCAGTAACCACAGAGGTTAAGTATCTGGGCTCCATACCATGATACCACCTTTATCCAGAAGGAATGACATACACTAAGGGGCGCTACTCCCTAGAACCTTGCCGCATTCTTCCTGTTTCGACCATTTCCGGGGTGTGAGGCTCGACGAAGTCTCGTCCACAAAGCTACGCTTTCTCAAAAAGCCCTGCTTCGGGTCAAACAAAATGATCAACCTATGATCACAAGAATATAAGATCAAACAAATGATCATATCACAAATGATCAAACACTGATCATTTCACAGCAACACTCAGTATGCCACGTTACCAAATTGGGATATATCGCTGATAAATTTCAACTACATAACCTCTGAGCTCGTACGTCTCAGAGAAGGGTGTTAAGCTAAGAGAATAAATTCTCCGCCACCAACAGATATGTATTTGAAAGAAATCAGCTTTATATCTCAAATTGTAACGTCAGACACACAATCCATACAAGTCTGTTCCGGGATCGAACAGAACCGAAGGCACTTCTCACGAAGCCCTTGCATATCCGGATAATTTTCAATCACGTCAGGACTTCCCGTCACTAAGGGTGATAAAACCTCTAAATCGAAGATCAGTCGATGTAGAGTAACTCGACGGTAATCCTTCCGTTTTCAAAAATATCCGGTCTTCAACACCGGTCTTCGAATGCAATTCATAACGACGTATCACATATTCGGAATGGGTTATACGACCCCATGGTCCTTTCCCGGCTAACCCGAATAGTGAGCGATTATTCAAAAATAAGTGTGGCATTCAATTTCATCCAATTCACAACAAATACCTATCTAAGGTAATTATTGATAGTCGGTTATTTAACTATCAATAAAGATGCGCAACATCATCAGATTCCAAATAATTTTTCAAATTATTTAATTTCCAAAAATATCTTGATAAGATATATTATTTCCACACTTAACCATTTGAAAATAATTTCAAATAAATTTCCACATTTAAATTTATCTTCAAAAGATAAAATCTCAAAACAGTTCATTTCATATTGGAAAAGCATTTCCATACTTATTTAAAAATAAGTATTTCACAAATCATTTATTTTCAACACTTATAAAATATTCGATATACTTAAATCAAATTAAGTATATATCCATTCTTTAAGGAAATCATAAATTTCAACATCTATTTGAGTCAAAACGAATGTTGCGTAAAACATCGTTACGACGACTCGAAATCACTAGTATAGGGATTCGAAATTAAAAATAGATATGTAAATCCCAATACTAGATTAAAATCATTTCCTGTCGGAAATCATTTACTATAACAACAGTGTTATAGTCCATCATTTCCTTATTTTCTCGAAAGCGTCTATTTCAACAATAAATGTTGAAATCTATGTTTTCGATATTTAACACATTTTAAAACATCGTTAAAAACAATTTAACTTCATTTTTATAATATCGCTTTCGCAAAACAAATTCATTTTACTTAACAATATATTCACTGTCCAAAATCGTGAATATACTTCACTAATTACATTTCACTATTTTCTACACGTTTTACTTCAATGATAATTCGCTATCCAAAATCGCGAATATATCTTCTTTAAAAATCTTCTATATTTAATTTATCAAATCCAATTGATTTCGAATTTATAAAACAACGTTTATAAATTCTATTTCTATTTTCTAACGACTTCAATTTAATAAATCTTCTTTATTAATAATTCGATCAATATCCCATTTAAAGGCAACAATCCAAGTTACAAGTAAATTTCTTATCAGTCTTTATTCTACAACTTCATTCATTTTATAACTTCATTCATTTTATAACCTCATTCATTTTATAAATCTATAAACTTCAAATCTTCGCAATTTATAATTCTATCAATTTTCTATCTTGCCAGTTTATAATTCTATAAGTTTCATATCTTTGCAATTTAACACTTATGGAAACTCGTTTTAAAATTTCAATAATTTCAATTGATAAATATAGATTTTGTACATCTTTTATAATATTTTAAAAATCTCAATTTAACCCATTCTAAAATTAAATCGACTTTCATTTCAAAAGTCACACTTTGGTTATATTTCACAATTTAAAATTTTTCATAACTTTAAATTTATAACATTCATTTATTTAAGATAAATAAATTCCAAAATTTAATAAATCGTATACTTTCCAAAAATCACTTCAAAATCCCTTTTTAAGTAAAAATCGTTTATTTTTAAACTTTAAAAATTGAACCCGATGATGCAACGCATCAATTAGTCAATCACAACAGTCAATATCATATCTCAACATATGATACAGAATACATCACAATATCTGTACATAAATAACTACTGTGAGGAATCCAGTTGGATCCCTCCAACCTGTTTCCCTGCATCCACAGATGTTAGCACAATACCAATTCCGCTCCAGTACGGAATTATCGCGGTATATAGGTTTTTATAAATCCGCTTACTAACGGCGCAATAGGGTCTCATCCGCTATACGAGGCGGGAAATCAATCAATCCAATATATACATATGCCAATATGTATATACTGCTATATATATATATATATCCTATCATATCTAATAGCACATTCAAACAAATCAATCAATAACTGCAATTCAATCATAAATCTGAGTGAGAAGATCTCACCTTAGCTTTTATTTTGCAATCCCATTTTCATTCTCGGCTTGATTTCTTTACAGATTTTGCCCTAGTATAAATAATTATACAATTCGTTAATATTCGAACAAATCGAATAATAAATTTTCATTTGTATAGATTGAATTAACTAATTGTTAAATTTCCTTTTCATAATTGTTTTCAACAACAAAAACAATTTATAGATTCCAAGAATCTAATTATTTCTAAACTTCATATCGTTTTAAAATTCCTATACTTCCAAACTCCTATATATACATATATTTATTGTTTACTGCATATATATATTATTTCTGCTTGCCTATCAATTTTACTTCTGCATTTTTTTTTCCTTTTTCTGTCTTCTGAAACAACAACAGTAATCTATCCTACTGTATAGAAACAATATACACTTCCAGATTTAATTTAAATTGAGATTGACTTAAATAAATTTTTTTTTTTTTTACCTTACTCTCGAAATTGCATCCAAAAGAAATCATCCTAGATTCAATCAAGCACTGCCAAAACATCTCGCTCGCCGTCACCGATTTCACTTCGCGAAACCCTAGATGGAATCGCCTCGCCTGACCTCCGAAGTTGCATGCACGTGCTATCTCAGATCGAACGACGCTCAATCCCACTGCCTCGCGACTGAAATGCCTCCCTCCTGCCCCTCGACGAACTCGCGCCCATGCCTCTACCCTCACGCGATTAGTCGCGACCTTTGACTTCGCCTGCTTCCCACGCGAATCCCTCCCTCTCGTGCCTTCATGCCAAACTCCATCGCGATCTCGAAAGTCATCCCTTCCAGAAATCGCGATAGCTTGAACTGCCTCGACCACTTTGCCGACCCCAGACATCGTTCTTTGTGAGCGCGCGACCTCCCTTGCTTCGCCTACTTGCGACGAGCAGAACAACGAATCTTGTTCGATTCGATTTGGGAAAACTTTGAAGGTAGAACGCGACCCCATTTTTTTTTCCTTCGTGAACGAGCCGATCGCTTTGAGGCTATGGCTTTCTTTTCTTCGTTCGAATTGTTTTTAAGTATAAGGGAGTTCGAATTAATTTGACTGGAACGAGAGGTAGCGGCCATTAATTTTGATTTCGAACGAAAGATAGTTGTTTTCTTTTTCTTCTGTTTTGAAATGTTTTAACTCAGTAAAAAGGAAAGGTTGCGTGAGATTTAAAAAGAAAAGAGGGGACAAGAGAACGATGATTAAGCAGAGTAGGTCGACTTGCTCAGAAGTAGGGTGGCTGATGTGAATATATATTTTAATCAGCTAATATATATATATATAAATTTCGGTAAAATTTTCGACGCGTTTACTTATCGTATGCTCACACAACCACTCCAATTACTACGAAATTTGAAATCCGGTAATAATTCAATATTACGGACCCAATGGAACTGGTTTCGTCGAATTCCGAGACTGTTTGAAAAATGACTATTTTTAAATATCGATACGAACGATATAAATTCAAAACCGAATAAAACAGTTTCAAATTCAATTCTGAAGCTTCTATCATCTTCAGTATTATCAATACGAATTTTAAAAGCTTTCGAAATATTTTTCTTCAGCTTAAAATCGAAGATACAAATTTTTATTCGACCATCAATAGATTAAATTCTGTAATTTAACCGCAAATTTCAAGGTTTTATTCGGGATTCAAATTAAATTATCGTTCAAAATTCTGGGTCGTTACATAATGAGTAATCCCACCAGAGCCAAGGTTCTCGCTTAACCTTCAGCTCTTATACCAACTCTAACGACCCGGAATTTTCGATCCCGAAAATTCCAAATAGTTAGGAGAAAAAGAAAGGAGATAGAAGAAAGAAACAGAACAAGACACAGATTCTCACATTCGCAGCGGATCAAAATACAATATCAAATAATAATATCAGTTATACAAAGAAAACTGTATTTGTTAATTTTCATCAATACATCAGAGTTACAACATACACAAATCACTGGACAGATACAATTAACATGTTCCAGACTACAATCTATATATACTACACAGTCTCATATACACAGCGGAAAACACTCTATGCTGAAATTCAAACTGAAATTAACTCATACAAATATATTTACTTGAATAAACACAAATTCAATTTGTTTGAATATAATAATTTTTCTATTTAAAATCTTCTTATATCCATGTATATAAACAATCATTATTATTTGTTTTTATTTAAAAAAAATGTCAAATATTAAGTAATTATATTAGGGGATTATCAAATATTTATCCAAATATCTAAAATCCAATTTTTTATTATATTTTCAAATTCACTTACATAACCAGATATCTTTTATTATCAGAATTTTATCTGTTCAATTGAATAAACCAGTTAATTATCCAATTACCGGATGTCCAAAAATCTGGGTTATCACAGTTGTGAAGAACATATGTGTATATATGTTGAAGAATAATGTTTATTGTAAAAGTATTGCGTGTGAAGTGGAAAAAACGAAGTATATTTAACTAAGTTCATGATTACATGTTAACCTTAATAATACGTCCTTATATAAAAATTGTTTACGTATTAGGTTGAAAGGCATGTTTAATATTCTTAGATGGCTTGGTATAAGTAGGATTAATACACTTGTACCACGGAAATTTCCATTAGTGATTTCTACATCTATGAGATTTCTGCATCTACGAAAATGTCCCTCAGTGGTTAACTTTATGTTTAAGTTCTGATATTGTACATCTTTGTTTATTTGGTTGCAGGATAAAATGATATTTTTACCTTGACACTTTTAGACCTCCTTTTGTTCTTAGTTTTATTTTTATTTTTTTGGTTAACTAATATATACTGTAATAAGTGTATTCTCTAACTCTTCTTATAAACCAAAGTCAATAGCAGTGGGCTCTCACTTGCTTTTGAAGATAATTTGTTGAGATATTGTAGATAATTTGCATTGTAGACCAAACTTTTATTGTACAGAACACTATGCTTTATTAAAAATACGTGAACAAAGAAAGATGTTTCATCATATTTGGAAAAGTTACATCACAGTCTTACAAATGAAGATAATAATAAATATTTTATTGCTACCAATCTTATATCATCCTAGCAATTCATAAACAATCTTCAAGTCAGTAACAACGAAATCATTAACTCATGCAAGTCTTGCAAGGACACCCACAAATGGAGCATAGCTACCAAAGATGCCTTACCTCCCACCATGTCTAATGTGTTGTTTACCATACCCCAACTCCTTCACCCGTCTCCTTCTCTCTATGCTTTCTTCTCTTCCTCGAAAGCTGCTTCTACCTCTTCTTTGTTCAATAGTGGTATAGTATCCTCACTATAACCATCCCTCTGTCCTTTTTGTCATTTATTTTCATTATATCCACTGCTGGCATCAGCCTTTGATCGTACTCTTTTGAAACTTCGGCTTCCAAGTTTGTTAAAAACAATAAATATTATAGTTTACCCTTTCTAGAAACATGAAAGAAAAACATTATAATAAATAAATATTCAAAATTGTAGTTTTGAAAAGCTACTTACAAATATTACCCATCATGTCATATATAGTCACGTCAGCCAAATTTTTTTTTTTACTAACATCACAAATACAAACATATTTACAGGACAGTAGACCCAGAAGTTTAAGTAAAACAATAATGCTCCATATCAAGCATTATGTACTCATAAAAACTTCCATTCACTTGTAGAAAATCAAACTAATTATATCGTTTTTTAGTTATTCTCAGAACTAAAATAAAATATCATGCACATAAAAGGTTAGTTAAATCAGCACAAAAATAAGGAGTATTATCAAAAGGAGACAAAACCAAAATCTATATTTTAGTTAAATGTTGCTGGAAATTTAAATTGTAAATAAGAGAGATGGAATTCACCTCAACCTAGAGATGAAGCTACACTGAAAATGCAAAAAGGCTTTAGACTGATACGTAAGATAATACATATTGATTTACCATGAATAAAATCCAAAAATGATACTGTAATACAAAAGGTAAGAATGATAACATTCAGTATTTCTTCACAAATTTTACTTTTTCACAAGAAGGAGCAAATGAAGTAGAAAGAGGGTGAATTGCCAACTCGATGTCCTTATATTCCTATTTCATGTTTAATATAACGTACTTCTAGGTTATATAGATAAATGGTAGCCATAAATACATCATACATCATAATACATAGCCGGAAAAAGGAACTTCAGTGCACATAAGTAGCAAAAAGGTATATCAGTGAAATAGTCATAAAAAACTATTTTCTTAATAGTGGGTATGACATTCTAACTTAAAAATCATAATAATCATAGTTGTATTCTTTTAAGATGCCAGTATTGTTTTAGATTGTGATTTTACAAAATTTAGTACAATTAGGGGTATTTAGTATTAACATTTCCCAAAATGAAGAGTACAACAGAAGTAACTATTTACAAAAGTAAAGGAAATTAAGGTTGAAATAAATTCAGTCAAATAAAATGGAAAAACGTAATCCATGTGATATATCATCAATAAGACTTGAAAGTAAGAATATAAATGTTTTTTTTGTGAAATCTTAACATCGACATGCAAAACAATCACTTCTGTAAGACTTCTATACCATTTTTTGTGCGTGTGTGTATAACGGTGGATAATTTCCGTGTATATAAATACAACTTATGAAGGCGTAAAAAGTATTGATAAATAATATCATATCAGAGGTTAAGTAATTAAGAATTCCTTATCACTGAACCAAGGAGGTACTTACCTCTCTTTAAAAATAAAAGTAAAAACCACTACTTTATTCAAAATTCATTGAGGCTTCAAGGAAATAGTTTAGGGAGCTGATATTTTTCATTAATCAATGTCATGGGCTGTTATTCATGTGTATAAGTTAAACGGTTAACCTAAAGCCGTTGTTTGTAAAAAATCGATGCAATTTTCTTACCTTTACAGTTACAACAGGTGTATTTTTACTTTAAAATGGTTCTTATAACACCCCTTTGTTCATTCACTTTACTGCATAATTATAAATATCATATAATGAAAAACGATAATCTTGAAAATGAATTTTGAATTTACTTATCAATATCTGAAGTGATGATAAGCGTTTCAGGGATCTCTTTATCTGAAATAAGTCACAGCTGAAATTCCAACCTATTCACAGAAAAAAAATATCACACAATAGAATAAAGTAAGAATTTTGATTAGAAAATTTACGGATATAAGAAGCATGTATCTTATCCGCAAACAATGTATGTTGTAACAATAATTAAAAAAAGCTATAATGCACAAAGTTTAATTTAAAATTACTTGGATCTGAAGTTATGAGGTCAAATTTGATCTTGTCCTCTTCATCTTGATCCATTGTTCACTTTGTTATCACATTTTTGAAATATATGTTCAATATTATGAGAGAAATAATGGAAATTACTTTAGAATGTGATTCATCTAGGGCATTTGTAGGAAGAGAAGAGGGCTGAATGTGGGTGAAAGTTATTGCAATTAAAATAATGAGAAAAGTGGAACTTCCTCATCAAAGCATATGCTGAATTTGCACTCAATCTTGTTTAATGCATCTTAATTGGAATAAAGAGTGAAAACAAAGAATGAGATCCAATATCAAACTCAAATTAGAATTCAATTGGTAGTGATAAAAGTTATAACTTGGCGCTTGAAATAAAGAAGTGATCAACTACACATGGCAGCATCTGTATATTTGCTGCTGTAACCAAGTACATTCTATTTTAATTATTTATTTAGGTCAAGGTTCCGGTACATACATGGAAATAACATGTACTTAAAATTACAACACAGACTACCTAGTTCATCTTGAGATTTTCAAATGAACAGACATTTATTTAAGGAACAGACATGAGCAATGTGCACTTGATTACTTTTGTTTAGGAAATTCAACTCAACTAAGCATCGTTTTTAGTAAAATATATAGTCAACATATTAAAGGAGACGAATGCTCATTTCATTATCAAATCGACAAAAAAAAGAACAAAAGGTAGAAAATAAAAGAGCTTACTCCAGGTTGTCAAAGTTTTCACTCAACCACACTTCTTGAAGCAAAACATCTCCAATAGTACACGGTTTGAACCATAAATCAAAAGGCCTAAATGTAAAAGTGGTTTGTATTTACATTAAGTTAAAAAGAACTCTAAAAACTATATAACTCTAAATATCTTACTGTACACTGGTAATCATACATGACAATAGTGGCAGATTACTTTCCAAGCACACTGCAAAAATCTTAACTTTAGTTAACACAGAGATATAATTCAGCAGATGAAAATTTTGTCTGAGTATATCAATCTATGCAAGAGTACATGTAACTTCTTAAAAGATATTTTATGACAATTTCATTGATTTATTCATGAATTTAAAAGGAAGAGATTTTGCTTTTCTTCTAGAGTGTGAAATAAAACACTAAAATAAAACAACAGAATTGTCATAAGCAAAGAAATTGACTGTAGAGACAGAGGTAATTAAAAAGATAAAATGAGTTCATTCTTAACATTATTATTAAGAGCAAGACCACAATACTTATAGTAAATGGTCCGTGAATCACAGTTGCGAGATAATAAATCTTCAATATTAATCCTAAGAACTATCTACGCGTCTTCTGTATAGGTCTCAGATGCAAAATCCCACACTCATCGTCAATTAGTCTGTCCTAATTGAACAGTTGACAATTTCTATACAAATCCATTGCAATTATTAAGTGAAATAACTGTTAAAATTCTATTGGAAAAATCAAATTTTTTCAGCAAAAGGCAACCGAACATCCCCTACAATCAAAAAATTCATCTCAATTTCAAAAATTAACTGTGGAGACAGTATTCGTTCATTACTTAATGTCAAACACGAACCAAAAATTGAACTTTTCTCATACATAATCAAACCAATCAAATATATGATTAATGTCAAAAGAATGTAGTAAGTAAAAATTAACAGTTTATGAATTTACCTGAAAAACAGTGAAGTCGTCTATCCCATCTTTCATCTTCATTACCGAAGATTGTTTATATTATTTATTCCTGGTAATTGACTTTCGATTAATTTACGAATAATGAAGATGCAATAATCTTCAATGCAAAATAGATGAATGTGGAGAAATGTGGAAGAAACGTAAGAAGTGATAGGTTGGTGAACGTGGATCTGTACGTGATGAGTATATAGGTGGGGACAATGACTAAAAGGTATAGAAGCGATGTTAATGAAGAAATCTCGGGAAAGGGAGTTGCGTGGCATTTTCTAGAATGAGGAATTTGGAGAAGAGATAAGTTGGTTTCCCAAAACGTGAGTAGATGGAGATAGTGGGAAAAAGTTTGACCAAAATGTCCCCTTTTCACTATTGTTTTACAAACTACCTATGGGTATTTTGGTCACTTCGAAAAAGGCTTCACCTACTCAAGTATTTGCATTATATATAAGATACATACATACATACATATATATATATATGAATTTATTAATAAATATATATAAAATAATTATTCATGACAAAAATTTATTTTGTACAGTAAGCAACATTTGTCTATACATAAATCAAATAGTATAATAAACAAATTATGCACATAACCAAATTGATTTGTGACAACCACATCTACTTACAAAAATCTCATATAACTAAACGTATAGTAGCGATATATTTAAACAGATATGAAACTACTCATTATAGGATCATATAATATAATTTAATTACTATAATATGAATTAAAATTACCAATTTAATGATGCCTTTGAATCCACGTTGAAGCAATGACTTTCCTTTCTTTTACCGTTCTTGATTCGTCGGATTGCAAGTCCAGAATCATCGACTTCTAACTATCGAATATTATTATTTTAATTTGAAATATATTTGAGAATTTTGAAGTGGATTGAGATCTATGTTTTAATCAGCAATGTAGAAGGTAATGGCGGCCAAAAAAGTTTTTATTATTATTTTTAGAGATACATACATACATACATACACACACACACACACACACACACACATATATATATATATATAAGGTTCTATTAGAGAGAAACGAGGAAAACCTTTTTACCCATTCTCACTTGATCTCAACCCATTATCTCCAAGCCAATTCCCTATGTTTTATCCACCCTTAGAACTTCCCAAAATCGAAATTTTGCAGCCCTAATGATGGGCCTTAAACCCATCTAAGCCCAAGTCAAAATATTATGCAATTAAATCTAATTTAATCGATAGTCGATATTGTATATCGATCGATATATTTATAACTGTTATAAATATATATAACATTATTTATTTCTCAAATCATATTCAAATTTTATAATTAATATTTCATAAATATTAATTAATTTAATTAATTTATAACAATTATAAACTAATTAAATCATTCGGTCTTAAGAGAATTCATCATTTCGGTTGTGTAACTCTTAGGTGTAAATTTGATCAGCGATTAACATCGAACTATTCTAATGTTAACGTTCACATGTCACTTAGCAGGTGGTGTGACATTATGGCCAAATTTATCGCTTACTCATTTTCTGTAAAAATCTAATTTTAGTTTAATAAGTGTTACCCTGTTGTGGCATTTGTTTACACCAATTCTCTTCGTCAAAACTATATCACTTTGGACTTATGAAATTTGGTAATGGTCAAAATTCCAACCTCATCCACATTAAGTTTTATAGTCCAAATACAAATTCCTTGGTTCAATAATAACAATCATTATTAACCGAAATGCTCTGGCCAGAGACTTTAACTTTGCATTGACTTGAGTTGACTGTGATACTAACCGCATATAACCGAGGAGATGAATCCTCTCTTGAATAGTGCTTCACTTCCAATAATTCCACTCGACCCAACTATAGTCACTCGATGGACCCCATGCCATGATTTGGCTAGGAGCTTTCATATTGAAGATCCATATTATTCTCAAGTCGAGAGAGCTGTGTAAATCAGTCACATCGATATTTTCTGTTTAACCTTAGTTATTTTAACCAACAGAAAACTATCGAGTGAGTCGTTCCATAGTTATCCAATAACTATTAGTACGTAACCCCTAGGTGCCCCCAGTAGTCATGAGTAATACACTGCCCAACATTTGGAGAGCGTTACGTACTCCGGTTTCAACGGATACATCGATATCCAGTCTCGATGCATCTTGACTAGGAACATTTAAAATAGTATATTCGTTTCGTTGTGATAAATTACTCACGGTTACAACACTTTGTAACTACTATCATAAAATATACCATTTATGGATTTTTCTATTAAATATACTTTTAATTAAGTTAATTAATATAATCACATTATATCAAGTATATAATAGGAAGAAAATACTTTTTATTTCGAACAAGATTGGTCAACGAGTTAGATATATGTAACAAATTACATAATTGCCCCTAAGGCATACTCCTAACTCTATCAATGTTTTAATAATTATGTAATATATTATTTTTTTTCCATTTTTTATAAAATCTTATATGTTTTCAATTATAACAAATTATGGATATAATATTATATTTCAAAAAAATAAACTTCATTATACACTCATTTATTTATTAATTTTATCGGATTCAACATCCAAGTAAACTAGATTTGTTATATAAACTATCAACCGATAATCAATCTTCAATAGTAATATTTGAATTGACATTGACATTTTAGCACACTATAAATCATATCACTAATTCGACATATAAACTAATTAACTTAAGTTTAGCCATAATTATGTTTTAATTATCAGATTTACATATCACAATCCATCAACATACAATTGCAAATACTCAAGGGGGGCAATATCATCAAATACAACTAAAAATTAACTCTAATTCAACATATTAGGGTAAATTGGAGTTAGCAAAAAAAACCTCTTTTCGCTGAAATTGAAGTGCTGGAGGCCGAGGAGGAGAAGTTGGAGATATTTCTGGTGGTGGGGGGCAATGTACGACAGTAGAGGCCGGAGGTAGGCGAATTTGAGGGAAAAGTGAGGGTTTAGGGAAGATTTGGGGGAATGAGTAATGAAAATAGCTCTCGACCGACTCAGGTAATTCACGACATGCGTCGGTTTACGACGGCTGCCGACGTCAAACTTCCAACGGTTTTCGACGGTAAAAGTTCGATTATTACAGATTGCGATGGCAAAACCACGCCGTCGGAAGCCGTCGGAAACGTGCCGTCGGCGGCCATCACGATAAATAGTAATTCTAGTAGTGTATATTCAATTGGGCTTACTAAGGGTAGTCGATAAAGAAATCCCTTGGATAAAAATCTTTTGTTAAAAGAGAGTTGCTTTTTGAAAACAAAATCAACCTTTAGAAATAAAGTGGTTTAAACTTTTAAAACTTAATTTAATAATTAAATAGCATTTAAACTTTATTTAATAATAATTAACCTTGAATTAATAATTAAACAATAATTAACTTTTAAATAAATAATTAAACTCTAATTGATCTTTAATTAATTATGAAATAATAACTTAAAACTTTAAATAATAACTAAATATTAATAAATTCAATTAATTAATTAATTAATCCTTAATTAAAACTTAAATAATAAATTAAATCTTTATTTAAAATAATTAAATCATAATTAAGTTTTAATTAAATCTTAACTTATATTTAACTTGATTAGTAATTAATTAATAATTAAATCCTTTTATAAATAAATAATTAGTTAATCTTTAATTAAATTAACTAATTAAAATTAACTTACTTGATTACACTTAAGTACTAATTGCTTATTTAATTCCTAATTCCTCCTAATTATCTTAAATTAATTAATTAATTATTAACTCATACATAATTAACTTTTATACTTAATTAATGTCTTGAAAAATGATTACAAAAATAATTAAGTTAAACCACTTTTTATTTTGTAGACGTTGATTTTTCCGAACTGCCTCCATAACGACTATCGCCATGGATGCAGTTACTTTAGAGTAAATTTCTAAGTTCTCCTTTCCAACTCCTTTCCTCCAACTTTGATTCACTTTTAAAACATAAGTAGAAGATTTTTGGAAAACTAAAACAATATTAAAACTAGGGCTGTTACGGTTGAACCATATTCAACCGCTCAACCATACCAACCATTCATGCGGTTACCATCTGTAACGGTAACGGTCACGGTCACGGTTGAAGAATTAGATAACCGCGGTTAACCATACCAACCATACATGATTGTTTCGTATAATACTTAACATTAAAGTATAAAATTAGTAATTTAAGTTAAAGGAATAACTAGTACATTAATAATATGCATCTCATGAACTAATAACATGTGCATGCATATTGGTCGTTTTATAAACAAATAAATAAATTTGCAAAAAACAGTCAGAACTATATGAATTTATCATCAAAAATGCATATAATTGAAAATATATGTACAACATGCTTCAAAATTGAAAATATGACGGTTGCGGTAACGGTTATAAGAATTTATAACTGTCAACAGTGGTTACGGTTACGGTTACGGTTGGTAGTAATAACGACGGTTACCGCAACCGTAACACCCCTAATTAAAAATTTGAAAACTTTAAGTAAAAAAAACTAATAAAACACCATTTTTACAAAGGATCTCAAGTCCTATTTAGCATCGAAATTGTCAGCTTTCATAACCTACAATTTCATATCCATCATTTACACATTCAACATCATATCCATAAACAAAGTTCACAACTTTACAGCCAACACTTATATTTAGACTTCATTTCAAGTCTAACTTCCAATCACATACATATATAACCATAACATGAACATCATTTCTCAACCAAACATCAAACAAATTTACACTAAGTTAAGCATAACTTATGAAGTTAAAAACCTTTAATTTAAAACAAAAGTTTACTCACCAAAACCATCCAAACTTTCACTAAAACTAGAATAGAACCTAGATCCGTGCTATATGCTTTGAAAAGTGAAGATTTGGTGGCCTTAAGACCTTAAGTTGGTTCGGCCAAGGTATGGTGCAGACGGCCCAAGGGTGGTGGAGCTCAACCTTGAAAGGTGGAGGGACTCGGATTATCATCGAATCCATAAAAATCAAACCCAAAAATGGATCATCTTCCAACTGATTTTTGGACAAGTTACTAATGGAATTTGGAAAAATATCCGCACGCAAATTCTTGAAAATTCTTTTCTCTACAATTTCAAAAAAAGAATCACTCAATTTGGATCTGTTTTGAGGGGGATATGGTCAAAAGAAGAAGATGTATTTCGGACTTGAAAATCCGGGTCCGAAACTACTCTGCAAAGAAATGAGATTTGGACATGGCTAAGCTCAAAATTTGAAGAAGTGGTACACATGAAAGTTGTAGCTACTGGAATTTTCTACGGTTTGAAAAAAATAAATCCTCCATTTGGATAAGACATGAGAAAGATATGGTAGAAGGAAGATGATGCAAAATTGAATAAGTGAAAGGACTATTTATAAGCAAGAGAACAAAGTAAATTACTAAAATAGTCTTGTCTTTTACCCTCCACATCCACTTGCCACATCACCATGTCACCTCACCTTCATGTACCTCACGCCTACAAGCTTGTCCCCCATTCCCTTTGCTTAGCCAACATGTTTTTAATGCCTAAATACTAATGTCTCATCACATATCCTGTTTACTTTTTACTTAATTTTATATTATATTCCATAAATGCCTCATTACTTACATACACACTCAACTATTTAAGTATATACACACACACACACCAATATCCATCCTAACTCAAATATAAATGTATGTGTTATATTATACAATAGAGTTCACAACGTTTCCAATAACTTTTAGCCGATAAAAAGTTAAAAATTCGAAAAACGAATTCCGATCACATTTTTTATTTTTCTTCGAACTATATATTTTTGTAAATACAGTTTGAAAACTATTTCAGCATCATTAATTATTATTTAAAAGAGTTTTATTTTAATTATAAAACCTATTATTTGAATATTTAAAATTAAATAAATATTTGCAAATCAAAACGGTGAAGTTTCGGATCGTTACATTTGGCATTTACATATGCATAATGTCCCAATTAGAAAGATAATAAAATTGTCACTTAAAATGGTGTGCGAAGGTATGTCGTAAATGATTAGTAATACTAATAGTGACTTGCTTCAATGGTGTCAAATTTATTATTAAAAAGGAATATTAATTTGTCGGAATGATTTCGTTGATAATCAAACAAATTACTGTGGAAGAGCGATTAACGGAGCGCGAGTGGTGCTGAAAGAGAAATTTTTCCTCAAAAACACATGAAATCAGAAATCCATTTTTCTGAAAAGCTTTTTATGCATTTTACCTTCAAATCGACAATCAATCATGGCCTAATCAAGCTCGAACGTTCGAACCCAATATTTGATCGCAGGTGCTTCTTCAATTTCTCCTTCATTTTTCTTAGCCCATGTTAAGGTGCTGAATTTGATTGCGTTACTCCATAATTTGAATCTATTAACTTCGATCAATTATCTAGTTTTCGAATTATATTATTTCATTTCTGTATGTGGGCTTACTTGTTGCTAAACTGTGAATTGCAATTATACGAGCTGTGGAATGTTTGGATTTCAGTTAAGAATATCATAGATGGACGGATACTTTTATTAATTAAAAAAGAACTTACATTATTATATTGTAAAGTATATAATATTGCTGATAAAATTTGGACTCTTGTCAGTGTTTGTTTCACATTTATTATTTATGGACATGAATCGCATTGTTGATTACAAGTGCGTATCATGGAAGCATGGGCAGTGCAATTGTTATTTTGTCTTCATTTTTCTTGTGTTTTTATTGTACTTTGCAAAAATACAACTATTTTTTAGCTCATGTGAACGCCAATGAAGCACATGTTATGTCAAACTTGACTCAACATGCATGATGTAGCTATTTTGTGGCTACCTGGGTCAGTGATTTTCCAACTTACGTTGACGTTTACTGTGGATGATAAAGTCTGAGTAGTGGTTCTTTTTCATTCTTTTTTATAATAGATATTAGTGTAAGGAGGAGTGTTAGTGATATAAAGAAGAAAGAGAAGTGTATTTATTTATTTATTTATTTATTTAATTGATGCTAACTACCAAAAAACCTTGGTTTGGCGTTTCGAAATAAGGATGCTGATGTTTATTCTTATTCAAATCATTCTAAGCACTTGTGTTCTGCCGATTTCTGTTCATTCTCACCACTTTGATTATACGATTTTATTAGGCATCTTTAATTTGGTAAGATCTCCAATGTTTTCACGAACTAAAAATTTGTAGTCCTCTCCTCCTAAGCTCTGAGAATTGGGATGTTCGTACGGATAAGCTCGGTTTACCTTTTGTTTTCAGTTTATGTTATGGTAATTATAGTAAATTGTAAAATGCAGATGGCATCTTCCAATGCAAGCGAAAATACGGAATGCAAAACCTGCCAATGTGGGGAAGGAGACAAATCTATATGGAACCCAAAATCATCTGAAAGTGCTGATAAACAACCACAAAATTGTCCTAATTGCCAGGTGGAGATACTGTAATTTTTTGTACTTTTAATTGCCACTAGTTGTATTAGTGTATTAGTATATGACATGCATCATGTGTACATGCATGCGCGTGATGTAAAGATACGATAACATGTGAAAAAATGAAAGGGTATCATGCAATTTTGATTACGACTGAAACTTGAAACTATGGCAGACTAGCGAATCCTATACAATCAACTCCCCCGTTAATAGTAGAGATTATTAGTTCATACGTCACCATTCACCATTATTATGCCTTTTATGTAATTTAAAATACGAAGAATATGTATTTTACATATTAGCTTAATTCAGAATTTTTAGATGTGAAAAACTCGACGATGGGCAAATCTATCCATTTTATTTGCACCTAAACTTACTATAGTAAAGTGAGTTAATCAATGATTATTAGTAATGTTGATTACATTATTAATCTTTCATTAACAATTATTGTCATAGTATCATCAACAATAGACTTCGATAAAAGTTGCATGTTACATTTTAGGGGTACCATGCACACACACAAATATATATGTACGAACACACAATCACAAACATATATACATGCATGCATGCTACATGTGTGTGTTCGTGTGACTCTCTCTCTCTCTATACACACACATATGTGCGTGTGCGTATGGTGTGTGCATATGTATGTATGTGTATAAATGAGTTCATAAAAGCCACCGTGTTTTGTAGTGTACGTGTGCGTGTGTGCATGCGTGTGTGTGTGAAATAAGAACAAAAGATTCATATCTTATGTTAATGTATTATCAGCTAGATGATTGTTATTCTTTTGCTCTTATATATATGTATATATATTAGTATTTTTTTATATAAAAAGAACAAGAACAAAAAGTAAACTAACAAAGCAGTAAAATGAGAAGGAGCAATTTTTCACTATAAAAAAAAGTGTTTTTCATGTTTTGCCATGGAAGCCGGTATTATATGCCATTATGATTTTCATAATACCTAAAAATTTGTCCTATATTTTCTCAGGTATGTTAGCAGGCATAAGATAAGGATGATGTTTTGCCCTTTTTCAAATATATGTATTCATTATTTTGTCTGTTTTGTTGAAAATTGTGAAACTAACTCCATAATAAGGTTTATAAGAAGTTGCTCAAGAACAGAAGCAGAGATGGTTGAAAAACTAGTGCTATCTAATCATATAAATATTCTACGCGTGTGACATTGCAAGCATGTATGGTGTCAAAAAATTAAAACACCACACTACGCTTTATTTGATAAAATGGTAAATGCAAACTGAACATGTTTTCGGACATATTTGGATTATAACCCATGGTTGATAGAAACTGATCCCTAAAACTTGGAAGTTCTTCTAGGGTTATTATTATCACGACTAGAGAGATCTAGTTTTAATTCGAGAGATATTTTCTATTTGAGGTTTGTTCAAGTGAGTGCACCTCATGTAATTCCTCCTATAATAGTGAAATCTCATTGTTGCTGGTAGGAGTGTGTCAAATTTAGCCTGAACCTTGTTACATCTCGCATTACTTCTTTTGCTGATTCGTATTATTATTTTTTCAATTATTGCATGACTATTTATTTGGGATCTATCAATGATGCGTTTTACACTATAGTGTTATCTTTGTTTAATCTCAACATTTGGTATTTATGCCCATGCAGTTATCGTTGTTAGTCTTCATTTCATGTTACAAGAATATATATATATATATATATATATATATATATATAGTTATCTAGCGGTGCTTTACCTATCTCTTGACTTGTCGCCATCTTACAATTGCTGCATGTATACATTTTCTATTCATTCCAACAAATGAAGTTCTAACTTGTCCCCAAATTTGCAGATTATTAAAAGTGGATATCTATTAATATCGTCTAAAGGTATGTGGTC
The DNA here is from genome assembly GCA_030737815.1 of Allium fistulosum. NCBI lineage: Eukaryota > Viridiplantae > Streptophyta > Magnoliopsida > Asparagales > Amaryllidaceae > Allium > Allium fistulosum. The sequence continues at coordinate 683,961,374 of CM060905.1, read as the reverse complement.
ATTTACTTGGTATCCTGATTGCTGCATATATAACAACATGCATTCTATTTTAGTTGTATTATATGATTTTCTTTCTTTTCTTTCGTGTGTGTGTGTGTGTGTGTGTGCACGGTGAAAATCAAACTCACATAAAAAATGTAAGTGCATAATAAGGGGGAAAATACCAGATACAAAAATCATATTTAACTTGTATTAAGAAACAATTCTATATGGATTTACATTGTGATTTAAATGCACACGCAATTCAGTAAGTGTCAATTAACAAAACCATGATTTGATGCAATAATCATACGTATACATACACCTGTATAAACACACACATACCCATACATATACACACACCTGTATATACATATACACACATATATACATACCTATATATGTACCCACATATATATACATATATACACATATGCATATGTATACATACTTATATCTGTACATACGCACACACATGCTTACACACAATCATGTAATATTCTTTGTGTTCCGGCCAACAAGAATTGTGCAATTTTATCCTAGAAACATGAATTGTTGGTTCAGTCACTTCCTTTCTTATTCAATTCAAAACATGTTATTTTATTGAGAAACGTCTACATTCAGCATTTTCATAATTCGTCTTTGACATTTTATACTGTAAATTGCAGGAATAGGATGGACATCATGGAAGAAAAGATGGTTTATACTTACACGTACATCACTTGTTTTTTATAGAACTGACCCAGTAAGCTCCATAATTTTGATTCATTTTCCATGATGCCCCTCTTTGTTCCATGATGCCCCTCTTTGTGGTAATCCCTGTCATATTTTGAGTTGTACAATTTCGAATTGTACAAAATTACGAAGACAAGTACTCATGAAACTTGATATCATTTTCACAAAAGTTAAGTACATTTGAGTAATCCAAACCGAGGTTCAAGACTTTGGTTTCCGTTTCCATTTCGGTTATTTGAGATTTTTGAAATTTCTGTTAATTTGAGAATTCTGAAAATTTCAGGTGTTCCATTTTGAATTTTAGTATTTTTTGCTATAGAAATACATTAATAGATAGTATATAATTGTATTTGCAAAAATAAACTATGTGTCAACAAATGTGTAACGAATTTTTCTTTTTCAAATTATTTGGTCAACTGTCTAAATTTTTTTATACCTTGTTTTGAGTTGTTGCCTTTATTCTTTGTTAAGTTGTTAATTGTTCTTTTTCCATTTTCTGCTATTTTTACTATTTTTTTTAAGCATTTTATGAGTAGTTATAGAATTTATACCTAAAATCAGAATATAGAGTGGATTCCATCCCAATTATCACCATAACCAAACCGGAATGACTGGAATTATACCGAAATTCCGAACCATGATCCAAACACAATAAAATTGGTATATTAAGTCAATGGTTAAAATGGTAGTTTTAACTGTTGAGATTGACTCATAACTTTGGTGTAGATGATATTCATATTATGGATAGCATCCTCAAACATATTTTACATTTTGAAGTGTGTACTTCATTTGAAGCTTATTAGCTCTGATTTACAACTAATGCTACAACAATCTAATAATTCATACACATTATTATTAATATTATTGTCGTTGTTTTTGTTACAATACTTGCACAAATTATGTATGCACACATGGCGCATGTATCACAATTAGTGTAATATTGGCCAGTGTTCATATGTTCTTTATGCTAGTTTCTATATAACTTGGTCTATGAATCATAATCACAATTTTACTTTTAGAACACTCAAAAGGGCAATGAAGCAAATCCTACCTTAGGCGGTATCGACCTTACCAACTCCGGAAGGTGTGGTCTTTTCATCCTTACATTCTGAGTATATTCAACGGTTTTATGCACTAATATTTGGTACTTAAAAGATTGTATTAACAAATAGGCTTATTTTAAACCAAACAGTGTGGTTGTCAAAGCAGATAGAAGGCTCCTGACAGTTACATTTCCTGATGGTCAAGATGGTCGAAATTTTACACTGAAGGTAAATCATGATGTGCTATCATTACAGTTTACTATTTTTATATACATAATTTATTTCTAATGACTTACGGTAGGGGGATACTTCAGAAGAATTGCAAGAATGGAAAGCAGCATTGGAAGGTGTTTTGGCACAAGCACCTAGTACATCATTAGACAGGGGCACTAGTGGAACTTTCATTAATGAGATGGTTGAGTCTGGCGAACCTGCATCTGAACAATGTAGTATGTATTTATATTTCCTTTTTCCAAGATTTATATTTCTAGAAGAATTAGAGTTTTCGACAATGATGTGCAATACTAATGTTTGAAATATCAGCACTAGAGCACTTATTGAACAGATTCTGAATATTAGAAAGTAATATTTAGCCTGCAATGTCATCTAGAGGTGTAAATGGATATTCAATTCCCAATGTGTAAATTTGCACCCGAAAATTTATAAATAGATACAGATTTAGTGATATCCAGTTAGGCCTATTAACGTATATTTTCGGATGTGGATATATCCGCATGTGTATTCAAAAACATTTTTGGATATCGAACGTCCATATCCATGGATAGTCAAGAATAGCAGATATTATTTTATCCGTTGATAATTAATGAATCTAAAGACAAATTAACATTTGGTCCTGCTAATTATAGTAGTACACAAAAATTAAAAAAATACAATGATAAAAAATAGTTTTGTGCGGTGAATATGCATTTATTTATACACACACACAATATAAACTATTATTTTGATAAAATAATATATACCTACCATTCATGGTACTACATAATATAAACTATTGTCTTGACAAAAATCGAACCGATAATTTTTGGATGTGGATACCTTCATATACATATATGTTTTTTCAAATATCAGACATTAATCCGTATTTTGGATACGGATGCGATGAATTTCGGATTTTTCGGGTATCCACTGACAAACTTATATCCAATCCTTTAAAACTTGCTTGAATTTTATGCAATTGAAGATGCTGGTTAATTTTGCTTTTTCATACATGTATGTTGCACTGCCCTCCTTGTGTATAGAAACATACCCAATTTACATGTAATATATTGGTAAAAACAGGAAATTACTAATTCTAATGTTGGTAAATACGAAACATTATAACAAATCCAATAACAACGCTGGTAATCAAAAAGTTACCATGTAAAATATGTTGATCTCTGTAGCATTAGTTGTTAATCAGAGCTAATAGGCTTCAAATACTGTGATTTACTTGAATGAAAACTAGTTATCAGTTATAAATGATACTGCATCGGGTTAGGACATTTGTAGAATATAATTATTCAAATAAATTTGAGCTAAACGAATACTAACATTTATTTTGGTATCCAATCTGTTTTCACCTCTAGTGCCATTGTTGGTAGCAGGTACATTATCAAAATCATCACAGGCTTACTTCCTATAATTTCCCATAATATTTGACATAATTTCAACTCTGGTAAAATAATATTATAATTTGCTGTTGAATATTATCATTATGATGAATAATAGTGTTGTAAGAAAAAAAATCATATTCTAACAGATGGTGGATGATCTGTGACGCTTTACAAGCCAACTTGATCTATAAGCACAAAATTAGAAGTCTAACCTGATGGACTTATTTCAGCGATTTTGATTAGCTGCGAGCCTCTACTATAACTCTTATGTCTCTTATTGCTTGTTCTCTTAGAAACGTTCCTTTTTTAATCAACTTATGTCACTTCACTGCAGCGACAGATAAAAAGTCTGTTAATCCTATGGTCATTGGCAGGCCAGTTATACTTGCTTTGGAAGAAACTGATGGAAGTCCATCATTCCTTGAGAAGGCTCTTAGGTTTATTGAAGAATATGGTAAAATAGCTCTCTAAATTTTATCATGTTTACATTCCCTCTATAAGATGTCGAGTCACTTTTTACTAATTTATTTTGTAGGACCACAATTCTTGTAACACACTTGTACAATGAGTATGCATCCAACATTCAAACTTTATACTAAATCATATAGAATATTGGATTACAAATTGGGTGCAGCAACTGATGACATCTTAATTTTAATTGATTAACGTGCAAGCTAACGTTGGTCCTTAGTCATACTGGAAAGGATAGAAATGTTATCTTAATTCTGATTGATTAACGTGCAAGCTAAAGTTGGTCTGGAGTATACTGAAAAGGATAGAAATGCTACCTCAATAGTCCGACACCTAAATAGCAAGGCAATTTTTTCAACTGGTTTATCAAAAAGTGGTGCACAGATATTGTAATATTATGATCGGGAACCATAATCTAGAGTATTTAGTATAGTTGTTTAGCCTGTATTGACTAACCAAATTTAATTTACCAATTATTGCCTCAGCCGCTCTTAAATTTCTGCACCATACATAATTGGGCACAAGGTTTTTAAAATGGGATTTAAATCGTAAATCGCAAAGTTTAAATTTTGAATCGAAGCGGGGTTTAAATCGTAAATCATAGATTCAAAATATCCACATTTTAAGGTTTGTATGCACTTTGAAGTTAGTTTTGATGTTTGAACTTCTACAATTAAACTTAAAAACTTATTTTTTTTCTTCTCTAATTTCATTTTTATTTTGTTTAAAAACACTATAATGGAATTGTGAATCTAAACAGGTATATTAAATACATTACTATGAGTTGAATGTGTTTTTGATTGTGGTTTTAACTAAGTTTGAATCGGAACGTAAATCGAACCGTTAAGGGAGGGATCCGATATGAATTGGGATTTGAATTGTAAGATTTTAAGATTTTTGACAACAATGATTTGGCATTCATCACCTAGTCTATTCATATAAACTCGTATTTTCTCAAATTAAATTATAAATCTATTATGCGTGGAACACAAAATTTGTGAATCGCTAATTAAGTCATTTACTATATCTACAGGAATCAAAGTAGAAGGTATACTGAGGCAATCTGCTGATGTAGAAGAGGTAGAGAGAAGAGAGAGAGATTATGAACAGGGTCTGTTCTCTATCTGTAAAATATGTGGTTTATAATTTTCTTATCCTGACCTTGCTTATTTACTTTCTTCCTAAACTGCTTATCAGTCCTGACTTTTAGAATTTTGCAGGAAAAACTGAATTCTCTGCAGAGGAGGATGCACATGTTATCGGGGATTGTATAAAGGCATGTTGTTGCAAACTGTATCTTGTATCAATTAGAAAGGGAGGTGAAATTCCCACTCCATTTTATCTTATTTTAACACTCCAGTTTCTGTATTGAAGAGTGGAGTTAAATTGTAAAAGATAGTGAAAGCGGAGTGTAAATTTCCAGGTCAATGAAAAAAAACACAACATTCCTTAAAAGAATTCTGAACATATATTTATTTATTTTTGCAGCACGTGCTTCGAGAGCTACCATATTCTCCTGTACCTGCATCATGTTGTACTGCTTTAGTGGAAGCATACAGTGAGTCTTGAATATTTCATGTATTCAACATAAAGCTTGGTTGTGAACAATGCTAAATTTCATTCATTTATGTTTTAAGCTTATGAAGCCTGACAATATTTTTCTGCCTCAATATATCATCCACTAATCAAATTCTATCATTCCCTTAATGTTTACATGTGACATGAAAGGTATTATGTCTAGGTACTAGTTTAAAATTTTGTCATGTTGTTTGTCTACTATTCTTAAATGATGCATGATTTTGTTAATTTGAATACTCAATCCTATTATATTTCATAACTTTTTTAGATCAATAAATAAGAATAACTTGAACATAGAGATATTTATGAACTTCTCTTGTTTTGATACATGCAAAAATAAGAGTTCAAACACTTCAATTCAGATGTTCAAAGAAACACCTATGCTTCTGTAGTTTTAGTTGCTTAATGACTATTAGCAGAACCTCTGTTGGAATGATTTTGTGCAGTACTCATGGTTGCATGAATGCAATATGTTATATGTGTTGCAAAAGTTGATGAATTACATGTCGAAAAAGTTCAGTTAATAGAATAAAGTCGTTGTTTTGATGAATTATTACCCTGTTTCAAAGATTTAATTTCGGTTTATTTATGCAATGAATCCAATCAGAAACTGACCGTAAAAAAAGGATAAGGGCCATCCGTGATGCAATAGCTGAAACATTTCCGGAGCCTAATCTCAGATTACTTCAAAGGTTAGTATTAAACAAAAATAATTATCTTTTAAATATCATAGTTCTTGCACCTCAACTAAACATATACAGCAACATTTTTGGGTTACACAAGTCCTAGAATTCTGCATGTGCAGTTTGTATGTGTATTTAACTTCCATTTTTGTAACGAGAAGTTGTTACATACGATGTCTTGGAATTTAAATGCAAGAAGCAGGGATTTGTTAGCTAAATATAAATGTCAGTGGGATTACTGCATTATGTGTAAATCATACTTTTTGTTTCATAAATGTTGGCTATAATTTTATAACTGTGATCAAATATTAGAATACTAGGATCTTAATTACCCTTTCTTCTCTTAGTTGAGATGTAGATCCTTAACAATTTTAATTATAACTTGCAAGGTTGGGATGTGGTAAGGCAAACCATTATGTTTCTATTGATTGTAGGTTCGAGTCATGAAATGGTTCCTTGGCATATTTTTCTAGTTGAGATGTATTTTTCCAAGGCGAACCCTCTGAGACTATTACGTGAACCATGTTTTATCTTTATGTATGCTGGGATTGAACCATAAAGCATAGAACCTCTTCTCACCTTGTACGCTTTATGCATACTAAATTTAGTCACTCGCTTTCAGGATCCTCAAGATGATGTTAACTGTGGCTTCTCATAAATCAGAAAATCGAATGTCTCTATCCGCCTTAGCAGCCTGCATGGCCCCACTTCTTCTGCGCCCACTTCTTGTTGGTGAATGTGAACTTGAAGATGATTTTAATATGGGTGGGGATGGTTCGATTCAACTGCTAAAAGCTGCAGCTGCTGCAAATCATGCTCAAGCTATTGTGATAATTATGTTAGAGGAGTATGACCATATATTTGTAAGTAGATTTGAAATGTTTGTTTCAAACTTTCAATACTACTAGTCACTGAAATTTGGCATTATAGACCTTAAAACCTAAATAGCTATGTTAGGTCCTCGTAATATAATCAGGGTGATCAGCATATGCTGTCACTTGCATAAGTAAGTCACAAGATATTGCCACTTAAAATGTATGCTAACACATGTGCAGTAAGCATCATTTTGTTAACTCTATTGTGTATGCTACATATATGGTGCTTAGACTTTAGAGTCTGTAAGAAAATGCTTGTGACAACTAGATTTGCTGCTGGTTGAAAAATGGCTATCATTTCATGGATTTATCAGAAATATTCAATATTAAAACTATAATTTCATTACATATATGTCTATAGCACTTGTGCCAAGCATATTTATGAATGCTGCCTCTTTTAGGAGGAACTCTCTCAAGATGGTTCCTACTCATCAGAAATGTATAGTGGTTCAGAACATACTGAAGGTAGCCATAGTGATAATGATATCGACGATGATGGGTATCATGATTCACATAATGGGCATGACGGCAACGCTGAACATTCATCTGATGGATCAGTTAGTGGTAGTGGAAGCAGATCGTACACTGGAAGTGGAAGTAGATCATATACTGGTAGTGGAAGCGGATCATATACTGGAAGTGGAAGCAGAAGCAGATCTTATAGTCGTAGTGGAAGCCGATCATATAGTCGAAGCGGAAGCGGTTCAGTTAGTGGAAGCAGAAGCAGATCATATAGTAGAAGTGGAAGTCGGAGTCGAAGTGGAAGTAGAAGCAGAAGTGGAAGCAGAAGTTATATTGGGAGTGAGATTTCAAATCATGAGGTTATCTTTTGACATATAAAACTTCAACTTTATTAGTAACAACGATGTTCTTCATTGTCGGTCCTTGTCGAAGTGGAAACTGAAGACAAACATATATTTCAAATTTTAACATTTTGTGTTTTTATCTTCTATACCTTACACAGCTTGTTCTTGTCTTTTTATAGCGAACTCCATGATGTAGTATATACATATAATTTCAATGACTGCGAATGACAACGATTTTCTTGCAGCATAACATTTTATACACATCAGAAGGATTATATGACACTGGAGTACCTTGAAATTTGGTAGGGAGGTTGATAAATTTGAACAAAAAGTGAATTATTGAAATGATTGGACTGTAATTTTAGGCCACATAGTTTTTCCCCATCATGTGTGTTTGCTCTCGTTTTTCCTAGCGTAAAAGTGCATGCCGGATGGTCAATAATGTCAAAATCAGTAATTGATAAGTATAATGTGGTAGCTTGTTAATTTTGCTAGCAAGTAATTGTAAGCTGTTACTACCCTAAGTGGTTGTCTCTGGATGAAGTAAAGAAAACAATTTTTTAGAAATAATAATAATGTAATAATGACATGTTTTTTTGTTCTTACATACAATCCTGTATTGCATTTTACATTAGCTTGAAATAAATACATGTCTGTTTGTCATTTTTGGATTGAGATTGACTTACCTGTTTCACATGCAGGAAGAGGATCATAACTCGAATTCCTCCTCCCACGAGTATACCGATAACACTGCAGCTACCAAGGCACCTAAAGTCACATCTAATGCCACTAATTCAGTAAAAAACATTAGCCAAGACCCAAAAATTGAAGATGCTAAGTTAACTGAGGAGAGCAGTGCAAGTAAAGTTAACGATACACAAAACGAAAAGAGTGATTCTGAAGCTTCACCAAGTTCGCAAAAGTCTGTTGATAATATTCATACTTCCAGATTGCAAAAGTCTGCTACTTATACTAAGAATGGAAGCTCTGCAAAATTCAGAAATAGGTCTAGTAAGGCCACATCTAGTATGAGGAAACCGACTAAATGGGGACGAACCTCTGTGAGCACCAATTTTTATTGCATTATTATTTTCCCTCTAGTATCTCTTAAAAGTGATTATTTTTTGTATTCAGACAAAAAAGGATCTTCCAACAGAAAAAAAGGGTTCAATAGACGATGAGTAAGTCAAATATCTCCTATTGATCTATCTGTATCTTCGACCTATATTTCTTTCTTTTCAACTTGGTAAATTTCTAGAAATATCATCATGGGATCTTTAAAATTACCAGGATTGCTATTCAGAAGCTTGAGACAGAAAAAAGTGATCTGGAAAATAAAATTGTAAAGGAGGTTGGTTTTTTTTTTCTTTGTGAATTTAATATTAATGCCATCCTTTATCGCATGATTTCGATTATGATATTTCTACTGCTAAATATTCAGGTAAAAGCTAACGAAAATTTACGAGAAAACATAGAGAGAAAAAAGGAAGCATTGCGCGAGCGTCAATCAGCACTGCAAAAAGATGTATGTGTATTTCAGTTGAATATTTATTTGGGGTATATTTAGGGTGCAAAAGTTATTCCAGTTTTCACCTTTTAGAGACTTTTATTTTACTAGTTTAAGCATTTATTTATTTTAAAAAAAAACCACCAATGTGGAAGAGATGGATTATTTTACTACAGTTAGCTACTAAATTCTAGAATCATGGCTTGTACATATATTTGAAAGGTTTGACTTTCAAGTTTATGATCATATCATTGATGAAGCCGGAATTTTGTTTTGATGGGAAAATAGTATAGAAGTTCAATTTTGTTATAATCGACAAATTGTTTGAATTGCAATAAAATAAATTTTACAAACAAATTTATATTCAAAAAAAAACTCACACTCTGCTTTAGTTAGAAATGACAACATCTAATTGATTAAATTGACATAATGGACTTTTCAACAAATTCAGACTCAAGAACATAGATAATTATATGGTATATTTTGATTGTCCATTTTCTATAAACTTCTCAAAAATCAATCTATGAACGAAAAAATATAGCATAAAATGAGGTAACACAAAATCTGTACTAATTACAGTTTGAGTATGATGTTGGGGCGGGCATTGCCTAGCGCAAATCATATAGTCTTTATTGGATCATATTTTATTGAAATAAATTCTGAAATAAATCCATAAATTTTTACCTCCAATTTGTGTGCAGAGAATTGAGGAAATCTCCTTCGGATGCCCCTCCATATTTTGCGTGTGTATGTGTGTGTATACATACATACCTATACACACACAAATATACATACACACGCACGCACATACATACATACATGTGTCTGTGTGTATGTGTATGTGTACACACACACATATATATCTGTATATGTGTATACACACACACCTCAATTTGGCTATATCTTTATCTTCCGATTTCCACTGCAAATTCCAAATTAAATAATACTGTTTTCTCTCTCTTTACACTGACTATATTATTTAATTCGGAATGTGGTGTAAATCAGAGGGGATTAGAGGCGTAGCCGATCCTTGCCCATACACACACATACATGCATACATATGTATATCCACACACATTTATATACATACGTATGTGCGTGTATCCTCGAGCTCCATCTTCTGTTATAAAAACAATAGAAGCATAAACAGATGCTAATGTGGAAGTTCATTTTTGTTGTAATAAAAGGTGGAAATGCTGAGAGAGCAGCTACAAAAAGAAAGAGATTTGAGGCTGGCACTAGAGTCTGGATTAATGAACATGAGACCTGGACATGCATCTATTACTTCTACAATGGATAGCAAGGTTGGTACTGTAAAATGATTAATTAATCAATCGACAAGAATTTATATTTACTTGAAATTTGTGGCAAAGACAAGGGCTGATCTTGAGGAAATAAATCAAGTGGAAGCTGATATAATTAGTTTAAAGCAGAAAGCTGCAGACTTACGTGGGAAGATTTCAATTCAACAACAAAATAATCAACAATTGGAAGGACAAGAGTAAGCTTATTATTATATATGAAACTGTAACATATAAGTAACATTCTTCTTTTTAGGTTAATCTAGGCAGAATAATTACTCCCTTACTACTGTTAACCTTGCATACACACACATATGTATGTGTGTGTATTCATGTGCATGTCATGAAGAGCCATACTATACTGATGATATTCGAAATTTGTCCCTAGTCACTATTGCGTTTCTAAAATATATTTTGTGAATATAACGTGTTTGTTTATCTCAAGTGCAGAATGGAGTCTGATAGGACAGTCGAGAATGCTATTCCACGTCAAAATGAAACCTCAATAAAAAGCGATGTAGGTTTGTTTTGTTGTTTTTATTATATCCATGTATTTGTTTTTTTTTTCTTGGTCATCTTAAATTTAAAAATTCATTCGGCAAATGGTAGCAAATATTGAATGTATCGAACCTATACGAATTATCAATCTCGTGATCAGCCTTCAACATCCATCAATAGTTGTGACGACCCATCATTCTGATCCCTGAGAACGGCACTTAATAACATCCATGTTATTCGTGTGTCGTTGTCCAAGCACCCGAAAGATGAATTGTCGTGGGGTAAAAAATAAACAACAGAACAGAAAATCTCACAACGAAACCATTAAGTAGAACATAACGGTAATATAATACATAAGGTTACTCCCTAACGTGGAGTTATCAGAGTTACACAAAAGTACTACAATCAACTTAGGCAGTTATAACAACCTGCATTTACCTGAAACAAAATACACTTATAAGAACTAAACAAACAGCAGGAATAGACAACTAAATAGATACAGACCTCCTGCTCGGACGTCGTCTTCAAAAGAGCCCATAAAGACCTGCTTTTCTCGAACTATCCAAATGTAAATGAGTACCCGAGAGTTTAGGGAAAACAAACAACTCGGGTCAGACAATATGTATGGTATCAGTAAAACTGTAAACAATAAATGTAATTAAATAACAATATGTGAGACCACGTCGTCAAACGCGGAACAAGTTTTCTCTCACAAAAACATCCAAATGTAAAGAATGGATCACAAAGAGTGCTATACTCTTCCCAATGCAATTAGGTAAAATAAATTCGAAGGTTCGAATCAATAAGGAAAATGAAATTTAACAACAATGACTAGAAGGGTCCACCCCCCTTACTGAAAGTATACCTCTAGAATATATACTTGAAAACCCCGATGGCTTTTGGACGCTTCCAAGCCGGATCCCGTCAACGGTTATCGAGAATCCGAGTAATTCACATCTTGGTGCACAAATATTCGAACTAAATCTAGTGTAGATCTGATAATTCCCTAATGAGAGCAACCTCACATAGCTTGGCTTTCACTCGCTCTTTGAGTTTAGTCATTTCTAACAAAGGATAACAAAACTCAAATGAGCAACACATCGTCTTAGAATGATGAAAAACAAAGAAGGCTGAGGTAATCGATATTCGACAAACCGACAATCGAAGAAAACAAAATGATCGTATATGGACAGTAAACCTCTTATTTCTACCACTGCTCATCGATTTCAAACTTGTATTATCTCTTGGTTAAAAATGAAGTCGGGCAAGTGAAGGTAATGTTACCTCTAGGCATTACCTTGACGATAATCTTTACTTTCGATATAGTTACAAGTTTCCATACCTCGACGTTTAGTGCCAAGAGTATGACTAAATTCTTTCCATATAAGCGATATCGTTTACGGAAACTTTTTTTCCACAACCGAATCAGACTTTTACTTTTAAAATCGAATTCGTGCTTGGGCTTCTCATTACAAGTTTTTAACTTTAAACAACTTTGTAAAAATGGTTCATTAATTTTAAAACACCATTATTGAAAAGATTTAATAACTTAAAACATTCTTATTAAATTGGTTAATTATCTTTAACTATCATTAATAAGAATGATTAATTATCTTTAAATTTCATTATTTAATTTGATTAATTAACTTTAAATATCCTTAATTAAAAAGGGTTAATCATTTTTAAAAACATCCTTAATTAAATTAATTAATAAAATTTAAATATAGTTAATTAAATTAGTTAATAAAAATTAAAAATCATTAATTAAAAATGATCAATTAATTTAAAACATCATTAAAGAAAAGATTATTTAAATTTAAACTAATTAATTAACTTTAAAAGTCATTAATTAAAAATGGTTAATTAATTTTAAACACCATTAATTAAAAAGGATTAATTAACTTTAATCCACCATTGTTAAATAATTAATTAACCTTAAACATCATTAGATAAAATGATTAGTTCAAGTATCGTTAACAAAATAATTAATCAAATTTGAACTCATCGTTATTAAGTTGGTTAATTAACCTCAATCCCAATTAATTAAAATGATTAATTAAATTTAAAATTCATTATAAAATAGTTAATTAATTTTAAACTCATCATTATTCAAAAACTTAATTAACATTATAAAACAAAACCCAAGCTCGAGAATAAACCAAAAGGTTGCAAGGGATAGTATTTTTCAAAAGTGCCGATATAGCGATAGTCGCTATACGGATACTTCCATAACTACTTTCATGTCATTTGATTTACATCCAAACATCACATTATGTAACATAAACATGGCATATACACAAAGTAAACAGCATTCATGAACATAAAGCAGGTATCACATAAACAATTTACTTCCACTATACAACTAGTTTAAGCTACTAACTAATTACTAAAAATGTCTAATTTTTCGAGCATAAACCAAGGTAACAACATAACATTCAAATATTATCAACCAAGCAACTAAAATAGTGACAAGATTATGAAGAAAATAAAGTTCAAACTTTTAGTTTAAAAGGCGAGCTTTAATCACCGAAATGTCCACTAAATCAAACCGAACTTTCACTAAATCTCGGATCGGCCTAAAATCTTGGTTTTGCTTTTGAAAAGACTTGATTTTTGTGGGCTATGGGGCAATATGGTTCGGCCTAAGGTTTAAGGCAGCTCGGCCTCGAAGGGTTTAGGTGGATATGGATCTTGTTTTGGTAAGGAGGAATGGTAGTTGAAAAGAGAAGTGAATTTTAGTGGTTTTTGTTTTAAGGAAAAAATGTAAAAGAGTGGATATTTCTCACTTTTTAAATTTAGGAGGCCATGAAGGCACAAGTAGAACTTGAATGAAGGTTTAGAAAATGAAAATAGAAATGAGAAAAAGTATTAGGAAATTTGCTTATATACGAAAAGATAAATTAAATTACAAATTTACCCTTAAAGTACATAACCTTCTTTACTTTGTTGCCACCTCTTCAAGCTTGCCTTTTCCCCTTTAATTTTTGAAATTTCCGTGTCCCCTCTTCTTTTCCAACATGCCAACATGTATTTAATGACCTTAGTACTTTGGGTTTTGTAATGAAATGATGTTTTATGACAATTTTTCATTTTATTTAAACACTTACCTAATAAGTCATATCATACTTATTATAGGTATTTAAGTTAATATGTGTGTATATATATCAAAAATAAATTCTAACTTATTATAAATGTGTATATTTTACTCAAATGTGCACAACTTTTCGACATCGAAAAGTCGAAAATTTGAAAAATGATTTTTGGCTACCTTTTCCATTTTTCTTTGAACTGATTATTTTTATAAACAAATTTTGAAAACTATTTCACTATCATTAGTTATTATTTAAAAGAGTTTTATTTTAGTTACAAAATCCATTAATTAATTATTTAAAAATATATTAAATATTCATATTTTAAAGTGATTGTTTTACGGGTCCTTACAATAGTCCAAGGTTCTAAGCAAGCTAAGGTTTTAAGATCGATCATCAATTCATAAATCATAACTATTAGTCCCATTTATTGAGCATGGATCTTATCCGACTCCAAATGGGCCGTTTCGATATTCTCACAAGATCTCAGTTTTTAAGTATTTTCTATATAATATTTGTATTTGTTCAATCAAAACCTTACGGATAAGATTTACAAGGGTACATGAGGCATTCAATTTGGGGACAGACGAACTGAACTGTTTTTTTTTACACCCACAAAAAATGAGACGGGTAATTGACACTATTGAAACTATGCTTCCTTGTAACTCTTAAGGAACACTAATTGATTTATATAGAAAAGGAACTGCTTAATGGTAATCCTAAATTATGAAAGAAGTAACAAATACAGGCACATCATTCCTTTGTTTTGCATATACAGATTGTGTCGTCCTCAGTTAATACTGCGAATGCAATGGCTGAATCCCAGACGCCATCATCACCAAACAAAGATCAAGAAACCAAAGCGGTCGATAATTTGGTATCGAGAGAGGCAAGTCTTCACATAATACTGTGTCCACATTTTCTTCAATTTATATACAACAATCAATCCTTGCTTTGCTACATTATTCATGCATTCATTCCTGCGTACACAGAACCCTACATCTGAAGCAAATCATTCAAATTCTTCAACAAAAAAGAAGCAAGTTGGCCATGAATCCGCTTCCAAGAAGTACAATTCAAAGGGGTTTCCAAGTCTTAGTCTAGATGTAACTTGAAAATAATGTTGCTCGTACTCTTACAATCTAACCATTCAGTTCATGGTAGTCTTATCATCACCATTTATATTTTTATCCAGAACCCTAAATTTGAACTAAACATGGACGCTGCGTACCTTAAAGCTCACAAGTTAAATTCGCCAACGTTTGGAGACTTGAAGCATTCCCATAAATTACCAAGGCAACCAACAAATAAAAGCAGGGTTAAAGAAAATGATGATCTTCCACCACAGATGGATGAGTCTGCTGCATTAACTCGAAATTATGTTTCAAAGAGGTCGACTTATCGGGCTGATAGTAGTAAACAGCCAACTAGTTCTACTCGGTCTGAGGTAACTTTCTTTCTTTCATGTTAAAAGTAACTTGTCTTTATATATATATATATATATACATATACACATATATATACACACATATATATATATATATATATATATATATATATATACATAATGAGAGAGAAATGTCAGTAGTGCTATTTACATAGCTACAGAAACTTGTTTATGAGATGCAAGGGTTAAAGAAATACTTTACACATTCTTCTTTTGCAAAGCTTGTTTTTGAGATGCTAGGGTTCTTACTCTACCAAGTTATTGGTTTTGTGACAAAAAACCCTAGCCAAAATACCCATTATACATTGTTTAGGATGATCCCACAATCTTTATTAATAGTTGAAATAGAAACACAATTCTTTGGTTCGACTATGAAGTTTCAAAAATATTTTTATATGCAAATAAGAGATCAGAGTTTGTATCCAACCGAAAACAAAAATTAACATTCATCTTCAAATGGAAATTTTAAAACATAAACAGGGGTATAGGTTTAAAATCTTATTCCAACCAAAAATTTATTTTTTCTCTTTGTATTTTTCAGTTTGTTTTTATCAAACCACATAGAAATTTTAAATTTAATAATTTTAAAAGGAAATTTTATACGCACGTGCGTTGCATACGTGCATAAAATCTTGTAGAGGATAAATGTAATGGGCTAAGTACTAATAGGTCATTGAATTATCAATTGGTTTTGTAATAATAAAATAGTTTTCGGATATTTCATCTGAGCACCTCTAACCCATGTGTACTTAATCACCATACGTGTTCCGCGTCATTCAGTACGAATAAACAATTGTTTGATTCGGAATATGTCGCATAGTTGATGTGATGTGTTATGAATAGCCTCACATCAATTTCGATATAATATACGTATACATACATACGAGTTCAATCGCTTTATCGCCTTGCTCAATTTCTCCGTCTTCATATGCCAAGTTAATCTCAACCATTAATTTATTTACGATCACATTATTATTATTTTAATAGTATATGATGGATTTCAATCGTTAGTCAAATCAAATAATGAATGATTGAGATTCAATTAGTTACATGGAAACGGAGAATTTGAAGACAGAGGAATTGAGCTGCATACATACATATGTGCATGTATTTAATTCTAGGCATATCGACTAAACAATGCTTTACCTATAGGATGGAAATCCACCACCATCATCGGCACTAGTCAGACTGACAAATCGACTACATTTTCTGAAAGAAAGAAGAATCCAGCTAGCACAGGAACTCCAAAACCTAGAGGCTAATTCCCAACCTCCTCCAACCAATTCCAAGTAAAATGGAGAGTGGCTTACATGTAAATATTGTATACATTGTGAAAAGGGTTAGTTATGGATTAAATCGTGCCAGCGTTGCATGTTTGTACATTAGATTATTCTTTGGCTATCAAAACATATTAGTCGTCCTTTTAAGTGGTAGCCTAACCATATCACATTTCATTGCAGTTCCATAATTGTTATTTCTAACTATGAGGACCGGTATAAATCATTATCATATTATACCAGTACATAGATATTTTCCTTAAACTTGCAATATCGTTTTCAACCCGTTTGATTTGATGTATACTGGTTAATTAGTAAAGTCTTATGGATAGAAGGATGCTTTCACGAAAGTGAAAAGTGTCCATATACACACCAATTTTAAATATGAAAGGGTTTTCGGTAGGTGTGTCATCGAATTTAAATAAGTTCGATAGTTCGGCGTACCCATCTTAAATCATTTCGAATATCTGATATAGGTCTATCAACGGGCCGGTTTCGGTCCGGCTATCTTAAAACTCGTACCGGAGTCCAATTACAATAATCAAAGCCCGAGCCTTATCCGAACCAACAAGGTATTTCAAAACTAATACCCGAGTCTGGCCCGTCGGCCTTTTTAAACCCGCTTTGTAATATCTGTATACCTAACTCATATTATTTATATTAAAACCATACTTTAAACTTGTATTTTTTTAAAACATTTTTTATACAAAAACAATGTTAACGTACAAATTGTGTGGTGATATATTTAAGTTCACAACAAAAAGTATGCAAAAACATCTACATGCAAATAAATAAAATGCTAAACAAATAACATAAATACCATGTTTTTGTACGATAAAAAACTAACTAGATCGTGCCGGATTTTGATAAAATCATACCCAACCTAATAGTAAACGGGTTGAGCCTGGCTAGTTAACGCAAAACCCATACCCACAGCAATAAGGCGGACTCGGGTCGAAACTCGTACCTTTGACATATATATAGACATATATATATGTGACAATAGTTTTTTTATTTTTGATTATAACCTCGTTGACACATCCTACTTTGTCAACTAAACATTTCATTTACATTTACTTGCTTCATATGTTAGGATAACAATCATCCAAAATATTCCTTTGTTCCTTAAACAGCAATCAAGAAAATGTGTTGTTCTAATACAATAAAAATTGTGTAATGGCGTAAAAGAAAGTGTAAAAAAGTCGTACTCCTACCTATCAGATCGAAAGGTTCTACTTTTACCGTTAACACTGGTCGCTTTCTAAGAGCAACTCCATCAACACCAAATTCAGGGCTGAATATTCAGTTTGAGTTTTCCAACGGATTAGTCCAATAAACGAGTTCAGGCTTAATCTTCGATTTTCAATTCGAAATACTAAATTAAATCCGGACGCTCATCCATTTAATAAGATTCAGAGCTGACAGAGCATAGACGTTCGTTAAATGAGTGTCCAAAAACGTATATTTTATCAGATACACTTTAACACTACATTACTGAACATCTAGTTAATGGACGTCTGACGCTAAACATTTAATTACGCTGATTAAACCTTCCACTTTAAGTTTCGAGTATTCCTGGCTTTAATCACAGTTGATTAGCGGTAGAGACACGTATCCTTTACATATATGGTAGTGTAGCTACTCCCTTTTAACAACCTAATATTTTTCTCTCTTAACACAGCACCCAAGAATAATAATGAGCAAGAGACATAAACACATACATAAACCTGTATACAGTTGAAACCGGTTATATATAAGTTAAAGTAGGCCATGAATTAACCATTTATAGTTCAATTATAAACCTAGATCTTCACCTAAATCATTAAATTATTTGCTAATTCCACTCTTTTAAATTCAACATCTTTCCAAACTATTTCTAAACACAATCAAATCAGAAGAAATAAAATGCCTTCTAGACCAATATCAGAGTCCCAAACTCCACTTAAGCTAAGATATCTGAAATCTTGCTACCAATACCTGATCAACAACCTAATATCCCTAATCCTCATCCCAACGTCATTATCTTTAATCTTTCAACTAATCACTACACCTCCTGAACAAATCTACTCATTATACGCATTCTTCAAACTCAACACTGTTCTACTCTCATGTTCTGGTTTCATCCTCCTCACACTTGTTGTCATCTACTTCATGTCGCGGCCGCGCCAAATCTATCTAGTCGACTATGCGCTACTCTCACCCCCTAAAAGTTGCCGCGTACCCTTCGCGACATTCATGGAACACATACGTCTCATAAACCCGGACGCCAAAGCGGTTCAGTTCCAAACGCGCATTCTAGAAAGGTCCGGCCTAGGTGAGGAGACGTGCCTGCCCCCGGCCAATCATTACTTGCCACCCAGCCCTACTTTGGAGAGCGCACGCGAAGAGGCTCAAGTAGCGATTTTCTCTGCCATCGACAAACTTATCGAGAAGACTGGATTTAAACCGAAGGACATCGATATATTGGTTCTAAATTGTAGCATGTTTTCTCCAACTCCATCTCTTACCGCTATGATCGTCAACAAGTACAAAATGAAAAGCGGTATTAAGAGTTTTAATTTGTCGGGTATGGGATGCAGCGCCGGACCGATTTCGATAGGCCTAGCACAGGACCTGCTACAAGTGCATCCGAACTCGAACGCTCTTGTGGTTTCTACCGAGATTATGACGCCGAGCTACTATTTTGGAAATGATCGAGCGATGCTTCTGCCGAATTGCTTGTTTCGAATGGGGGCGGCCGCGATGCTGCTCTCGAATCGACGTCGGGAGAGGCGTCGCGCTAGGTTTTGCTTGCTTCACGTCATTCGCACTCATAAAGGTAGATCTTTACGACTCTATTAAAATCATTATAAAAGTCTTGCATCCGGTTTGGATAAAATCGTTACGACACCTAGCAAATTTAGACATAGCCATTTTATTCCCATCATGCAACTCTCTTGGTGGATCCTCATTGTTTCATGATTTTCTCTTCGAACAAACCCCTCCAAATTTAGCTTTCGATAGATCATTCATTTTTTTTTAATTTTTTTTAAATCAGATGATAGGACATATTAGTATTACGAATCTTAGGTATTACATAGTAAACTACATGTTAATGTAAGTGCAACAGTTCGAATCATGCTATGCAAACAACAAACATGTACATCTCGCATTAAAGTCGAAGTTCTAACACTGAAACAGCGCTGCTGATCAATGATAAAACAGTAAATCATTTGATTTAATTTATACATTGACATAATAATTTTAGTTTAGGAAGCAGTCTATGGAACCCAGCTTAAACCCAGTTCGGTTTATTTAATTTCCGTTGATAAAAGGATCTATGCTAACTTGCATTTAAATCTGAAAAGGTGCGAACGACAATGCGTACCGTTGCGTGTACCAAGAGCAGGACTCTGAAGGACACAGAGGCGTATCGTTATCCAAAGACCTAATAGCGATTGCCGGCGAAGCCCTAAAATCCAACATAACGACGATGGGGCCCCTTGTTCTTCCGGCATCGGAACAGATCTTGTTCGTGCTCAGCCTCATCGGGCGCAAATTAATAAACCCCAAATGGAAGCCTTACATTCCCGACTTCAAACAAGCGTTCGAACATTTCTGCATCCACGCCGGCGGCAGAGCGGTGATCGATGAATTGCAGACGAACCTGCGGCTTTCGCCTCGGGACGTGGAGGCGTCGAGGATGGCGCTGCATAGGTTCGGGAACACGTCGAGTAGTTCGTTGTGGTACGAATTGAATTACATCGAGTCCAAAGGGAGGATGAAGAAGGGCGATCGGGTTTGGATGATCGGGTTTGGGAGTGGGTTTAAGTGTAACAGTGCGGTGTGGAAGTGTTTGAGGGGGGTCAAGACCCCGGTGGATGGGCCGTGGGCCGAGTGCATTGATAATTACCCGGTTGACATTCCAGATGTTATTAAGATGTAATTTGTAATTTTATATTTTATTTTCTGTAATTTATGCTACATGTATCGGCTTGTGATAGCTTAAATATGCTGTTTGTGTAAAATCTGAAAAAGAGGACATATGATTGATTCATGTTTCACTGGTTTTTTATATTGAAGATAATTTATTATTTACAAATGCTAATAATTTATTTTTCTCTTCTTTGTTGTTATATTATAATTAAAATTATGACATTCTATTTCACAGGTCAAAATATGAACGCTACAAAGGCTGCTTGGGGCATTCATTTTTAATCTTTTAATGTGACAAATGTTTATCAAATCTCTAACATTAAGGTCATTATCAATGGGGTATGTGCCCTATAGCAATAGGTTTGTGCATCAAAATTTGGGGGATAGATCCACCGGTTTTGACCGGTTTTGTACGACTCTGTATTTTAGGTGTTGTGCTAATCGATGCTTTTAAGTATTTTTTCACATCGATTATTGTTGGTTATAAAACCGGTGAAAACCGGTGTGGTGTAATTTTAGTGGCAACTCTCAATCCATCAAAGTGGGATGTTTTGAGAGGTTCCAACTTTTTCCTTTTTTTTTGAAAGGAGCCTTTTCTTTTTAATTATACTCATACTAATCATATTGGAAAATTAATCTAAAACAAAACTAAAGAATAAATATAAGGTATACGTGTAATATTACTTGGAACACTCTTGCAACCGGTGTATGTTAAACTCGCAATCATGTATTGGTCGGCTATAATAACACTTCATTGAAACTAATCAAAACTGCTATGATTATTTACAGTCAAAACCAGTATTTTTAAAACCTCTCATAACCAGCACTACAAACTCTCAAGTGGTCTTAGCTCAGCTTGGGAGTTTATTTTCTACCGTTTTTGACTGATTTTGGATGGCTCTATATTTCAGGTGTTATCATAACGCTTGCTTGTAAGTTTTTTTTCACATCGGTTGTTGTTGATTATAAAGCCGATGAAAATCGATGCGGTGTAATTTTTATGACAATTCACAACCCATCAAATTGAGGTGTTTTGAGATATTATTTTTTTTCCCCAATTATGCCTCCACTAATTATATTATAGAATTAATCTTCACAAAACCAAGAATAAATATAAGGATATATATGTAATGTTACTTTAATAGAAAGCTCTCAAAACTGGTCTACGTTAAACTCTTAAGCATGCATTGATCGGTTATAACAACACTTCATGTAAACTAATCAAAACCACTACGATCATTTACGGTCAAACCGGTACTTCTGAAATCTCTCAGAACCGCTATCACAAAACTCCCAAGCGGAGCCTTAAAAGAACTTACTATCTTTGGGATCTGATGCTACACTGCTGCTCAATACTTTAGTAGATTGACTCTATTACATAAGTTGATTCCCAACTTAATATATCATTTCATGACATAAGTAAGCAGTTTTTAACTATATCATACCAAAAGCTCTCTAATTGATCTTTATGATGCTTGTTTTTTTTATCAATTTGATTGTCAAATCCATGTGAACCAATTTCGGGAAAGGAGAGAGTTTCCAAAGTCGAGATGTTGGCACATCCAGCCTATGTGGAAAGTCACCCAGCGCAGAAATGGAAAATCTTGGAATATGGTAAGTGGGATTGACGTGATGGGGTAAGGATGACTATATTGCTGGGAGCGAACTCTCAGCTAATATAAAGCGCACGGATCTAAGTTATGCTTGGAATGAAAGAAATTCTGAGCCAGCTTTGTCTCCGAACAAGAAAGCTATAAGTAATGCAACTAGTTCAAGTGTGAAACTCTCGTAGAGTCAATGGCTTATCAAAGTTTCTTAAAATCGGTTAAACTACAATGTATTTTCGTGGGGTCATGAGAATATAATTGTTACTTCTATTTGGTTTTTAAAAAGTCAAGCATACATTTTCTCTATCTTTATAATTAATCAGTAAAAGAAAATCCAAAAAAAAACAAACAAATCATATATGACTTCAACCAACATAGTTAGCGAACATGAACAGAGAAAACAAGAGTCGGGGCTAAGAATTAACGTCTTCTGTTTAAACAAAGTTTAGGGAAAGCATACAATCAAAAAAATAAAATAAAAATAAATAAATAAAGAGAGAGTGAGTGTGTGAGTGAGTGAGAAAGAAGTTTAGGGAAAGTTTATGGAAAATTAATTATAACGGCAAACTTGGTGGCTGATAGAAATTTATCATCTTAGCGTTGTTTGTTCTTTGTATTGTTTCTGAGTTTGATTAATGTTTTAGTAAGTTTGATTTCCTTAATTGTTGTGATGGAATCCATTCATCTCCGGTATCCAATATACCAATATGATACCATATAATATAATGTGTTGTATGGTACCGACCGATAGAGGAAAACCGTCAAGGTAAATATATGATCGATCAATCAATAACCTATAATATATCTCATACAGTGCCGTCCCTTGCATATCAGCTGCCCTACGCCAAATTTTAGAGAAAACGAAACAGGAAAAAATAAATAGCCGATGCTAGGTATTGAACCTAGTGGTTAAGTACATAAACAAGGACTTGAACAGCTGCCCTAGGCCAAATTTTAGGGAAAACGAAACAGGAAAATAATAATAATAGCCGATGCTAGGTATTGAACCTAGGTGGTCAAGTACATAAACGAGGACTTGAACTTTTGCACTACATGTGATTTCTGAGAAATGATGCCCTTCTACTTAACTAATTCAATTTTTATAAAAGCATCCGGAACATTTTGTTGACCCTTTCGCCATCTCCGGTGGTGTTGCCTTAGGCGAAGGTCTCGCTTGCCTTGCCTTGGACCGGGCCTGATCTTATAGCCCATAGACCAAATAATAACAACATAAATATAAAACACGCGAAATAGTGTCATGATCAAATAAACCAAAAATAACAATATAGAGTGATAAAGTTTATGCATTCCAATACATCAAATAAACTTTAAGCAACTGTCTCTAAATATAATAAGTGCTAGACAGCTTCATAGCACCGACAACGGAATACAAGCCATAATGACTTTGGTAGTGAATACATAAGAAAACATCAGCCACTTGCTCGTCCTCTGTAGAGCTCTATGAGCTATCTAATACATGTCATCAAATCTACTCATTTAAGAATACCCGAAAATATAAGAAGCAATGCAAATAATTTCAAATCAAAAAAAAGTCTGATTTGAAAGATCTTTAATTTCAAAATAGTATGAAAATCGATAAGTCATAAATAGGAACATATGGTATGAAGAATCTCAACCTGTTTTGGCAACCAACAAGTCAGCATGTAACATCGTATATGATAAACTATCTTATGGGATGTAACAACCCACATATTTTACAATTGTATATTTAAATATTTTATTTAAATATAGCATCGTTAGTCGGATTAAAGTCCAAAAAGATACTTTTTGCAAACAGTCGAATTAGAACTCGAGACCACTTCCATTGAGTCTAAAATGGCGTTTGCGAATTTTTTGAGTATAAACATCGATATGTTTGGAGTTGGATGAATTTTTCTATTTTTCACTTATGACTTTGGGTTTGGGTTTTAGCCCAATAACCTAACATAACACCCTAGCTCAGCCCCCCTCTTCTCTTCATTCACTTTCATTTCCTAACACTTTCAAGCTTTTGAGATTAATGAGGGAGAAAGATTGGAAATAGAAATTCAAAACCCTAGTTTCCTTTGCAAGCTCCATTTCTTGCTCCAAATTCAAAGAGAAGCTTAGGTAAGCTCCATCTTCATCTTCTCCAACTCATTCTTTCTTCAATTTCAGAATTTCCTAAACCTTACTTAGGGAATGTTCTTCTTTTTAGCATAGATTCTAGTTTCTTGAGTTGAAGTGGTAGAGTGGTTGATCTTCATTTGCTTTCAAGCTTCTCCTTCATCATTTTTGGTTTCAAAGGTGAGTTTTTGAACTCACATCTATTTCTATAGATATCGTTGTTGTTGGATATGAATTCCTAACACTTATTCATGTACATTTGCTTTCAATTTGGATCGAATTGGTGAATTGTTCAATTTGTGGTTTTTGGAATCCAATTTGGTAAAAATCCAACCTTTGATGTTCAAACACGTTAGTGGAGCGTTTCGGAGGGCCATACCTGGCTGCGGTGTCGATAGGCGTAAATCCTTAGTCGAAGTTGCTCAATTCGTCGCTTCCGTCCATGTATCGAACTTGCCCCAAAGGGAGCTAGACTGAATTTGCTCATGAAGCAGGTTCAGTCGACTGAACCAGAACTTGAAATAAAACTTCAGAGCAGGTTCAGTCGACTGAACCACTGTGTCAGTCGACTGACCATCTGGGTCAGTCGACTGACTCTGGGGATACGAAAATCGTATCCCTGTGTCAGTCGACTGACCACCCTAGTTCAGTCGACTGACCCCCTTGGTTCAATCGACTGACCTGATTACCTTAGCAAAATTGATTTTTTTATTTTTGATTTCCAGTTTTATCGATTCGTGATTTTCGATTTGTCATTGTCGTTTATTATCTTCTCTAATGACTTCTTTTTCGGGATTTTAGTGGATATCCATTTTTGATGGATTCGGTATCAATTTCTCTGGATTTGATTCACGTCTTTGAAAGTGAATTTTTGATGGTTGATTGTTTCTACAATCATTTTTGTGCTTTGTCACTTTAAAATACAAAGTTTTTTTTATACTAGTAGTAAATATTCAAAATCTTTTACAAAGATGATTTCAACTCTATTTTTAATACAAAGCTCTTTTATAAAACCGTTTTCTAATCCATTAGTATATACAAACCTTTACCTCATTCGTATGAGAAAATCTAATTAAACGGCTTAGCAAAACAAGTGGTATGAAACGCTTGCGTTTACTTCGCCAGTTAATTCTTGGACTTGTTCGATTGAACTCTTATGACAATTTTCGAGTGGAACTCTACAATCTGTTCATAAATATTTGAGTTAAGCTAGTGGTTATGGGACATGAAGCTAAACTCTTATATTTACTGTCTTAGTGTAATTTACACTTAACTTCGAGTGGAAGTCTACAATTTGTTCGTAAATATTTGAGTTAAGCTAGTGGTTATGGGACATGAAGCTAAACTCTTATATTTACTATCTTAGTGTAATTTACACTTATCGATCGTTGATGATCATTTTGTGATTTAGACTAGCGATTGAGCGATGTCTCTTTGTTGGCATGGGGATTAAAACCCATTTGGGGAGCTTCGGCTCAAATTTAGCGGGGTAGCGACCCGTGGTCTTCGGACCATTCGTGGAGAAATCGGCTCAATGAGTCTGTACATGAGTCGTATCTTTTAGGGTGCGTCGATGTTCGGCTCATTTATCCGCGTGGGGAATGTACCACGACCGAATCTGTGCATGAGTCGTATCTTTTAGGGTGCGTCGATGTTCGGTTCGTTTTTTGGGTTAGCGACCCATGGAATAACGTTCCGTTTATGTTGCACGTGTTTGAGAGTTTTCATGCTTCCGTTTGTGTTAAGCGTCCCCCTTTGTGGTTTCTGGATTTCTTGTTGTGATTTCTGGAATTTGTGTTTCACCAATTTTTATGCGATTGGCATTGATATGTTTTGCCAATATTTGTGTTTCGGTGAATTATTTAAAGAATGTGATTCTTTTTTTTGGAGTTTCGAGATGATTTGAGATATTGTATGATTTTTGTTGTTATTTGATGTAAACTTGACACAGTATGACATTTATGTTATCATACGTTTTTGGTCATATCTCTTATCCTATATCATTTTATCTGATATTTATAGCTAGACTGATCCGTTTATTATTTTCTTATTAAATAATACACAGGTCAGACCGAGATGTTACAGGTGCTTCTGCTTGACTCCTTATCTGGGATCATCTTCTAACTTTTGTCTAACGACATAGTTTGGTAGTTTTTGTTATCATGCATTTGAGATATAGACTCCTTGATGTATAATTATTCTTTTGTCTAGCTCTTGTTTCTATTCTTTTGTGATATTGTGGATCTTATTTGACCACTATTTTGATGTACACTTTTATGTGTTATATTCATATCTGTTTCTGTAACAACCCGCATATTTATCAATTTATCATTTAAATATTTTATTTAAATATTATTTCGTTAATCGGATTTTGGTCCAAAAAGCTACTTTTTGCATACGGTCAAATTAGGACTCGAGACCACTCCCATTGAGTTCAAAATGTCGTTTGCGATCTTTTTAAGTGTAAACTTCGATATGTTTGGAGCTAGTCAAAAAATTCGACCATTTTCACTTTGGGTTTGGGTTTGGTTCAGCCCTATGTTTTAACTTAACACTCCAAACTGAAACCCCCTCTTCATTCACTCCCTCCCCCTCTTCATTTCAGTTCTAAAAGAGATTAATGGTGAGTGGAATGAGAAATTAAAACTCTAAAACCCTAGTTTCCATCTACAAATCAAGTTCTGGCTCCAAATCAATAGAAGAAGCTTTGGTAAGTCTCCTCTTCTTCTTCCCCAACTCACTCTCTTATCAATTTCAGAAATTCCTAAACCTAATTTAGGAAATGTTTCTCTTTTTATCTTAGAATCAAGCTTGTTGAGTTTGGATTGAAGAGAGATTGTCATTGCCATTGCTCTATAGCTTCTTCATTCTAGTTCTTGTGCATAAAGGTGAGATTTTTATCTCACATCTTAAACTATATTTATCTTCGATTGTTAGGTATGAATTCCTAACACTTATTCTTGTGCAATTGCACTTGGTTTGGATTGATTTGGTGAATATTCCAATTTTTAGTGTTTTGAGTTCAATTCTTTGAAAATCCTTTTATGGATGTTTGAACATGTTTTTGGTGATGCATCGAAGTGCCTATTAGACTGGGTTGCCGATTGGCGTAAACCCTTAGTGTTCATCGCTCGTTCGATCACATTTTGGTTCGGATTCGTCGATTTTAGAGCTAGGCTGTTTTTTTTTTGCCTAGCAGGAAAATTCAGACGTCTGAAATTTATTTCAGACGTCTGTCACCAAATTTAGACGTCTGTCATAAATATTCAAACGTCTGAGGTAAAATTTAGACGTCTGTCACTAAATATTTAGACGTCTGAATTTAGTTCAAAATGTTTTCTACTCTCTGTTTCAATTTTTAACTTCTGAGCCGTCTGTCATAAAAATTCAGACGTCTGAGATTAAATTCAGACGTCTGTCATAAATATTTAGACGTCTGAATGGCTGATTTTGCCTAATTTGCCTATTTTCGAGCAAATTACCAAGGTTTATCGATTTTTGTCGATCCGATTTATTGTTATCAATTATTATCGAGTTTGATGACTCCTCTTTCAGGATGGTATCTCGTTAGGTCGCTCGACCCTATCACCCTTAGGTCGTTAGACCTCATTTTGTCCTTTCTAGGTCGTACCGTTTAGACGGGGCGCTGCCCCGCACCCCGCCGTGGGCGCTGCCCCCTGGACCCCCGCGACCTGACCGGGCAGGTCGAACCCCGTATTACTCTGCGTAGGCAATCTTATCCGAAAGCCATTTAACTGAACTTCTTACTTTGATGGTTTTGAGGATTGATTTCTTTGAACTTTAATCACGTCTTCGAACGTGAATTTTTATGATTGATTGTTTCTACAATCACTTCTATGATTTGTCGCTTCAAAATATAAAGGTTTTCTATACTAGTAGTAAATATCAAAACTCTTTCATCAAATCGATTTCAACACTATTTTTTTTAATATCAAAAGTTCGTTTTCTCAAACCGATTTCCAATCTACTAATATATATAAGCCTTTACTTCACTCGAATGAGAAATCGACTTAAACGACTTAGTAAAACGAGTGGTATGAAACGCTTGCGTTCACTTCGTCGGTTAGCTCTTGGACTTGTTCGATTGAACCCTTTTCGTGACAATTTCCTAGTGAAGATTTATAGCTTGTTCGTAAATATTTAAGTTAAGCAAGTGGTTATGGGACATGAAGCTAAACTCATATATTTACTAGCTTGGTGTGATTGACACTTCTCGCTGATCATGATGATCATTTTATGATTTAGACTAGCAATTGTGCGATGTCTCTTTGTTTGCAAGGTAAGACTAGACCGCAATAGTGTGATTCCGACTCACACACATCTCTTTGTCCGCAAGGTTAGTCTAGGCCACAGTAGTGTGATTCCGACTCACACATATCTTTTTGTTTGCGAGGTTAGGCTAGACACCACTTGTGTGATTCCATTCACACATACCTTTCTGCTTTTTGGTTAGCCTAGGCCTCAATCAGTGTGATTCCGACTCACACATATGGGGTAGCTCCCCATGGTCTTCGGACCATCATGTGATAGGCCTCTTTCTCTTTTTATGATTTCTGGATTTCTTGTTTTGATTTCTGGATTTTTATGTCATTGACTTGTTATGAGTACAAGTTTAGGGTATGATGCCCTCTTTGGATCTTTGAGAAGATTCTTGTGATATTGATCATTTCTCATCGGTTGATCTCCTGTTGATCATCATTTTCATACTTTTAGTAGTATGTCAGTATGGGTATTCTACGTTTATGCCATATCTATTATTTTATATCATGTCATCTGATATTTATAGTTAGACTGATCCGTTTATTATTTTCTTAAATAATACTCGGGTCAGACCGAGATGTTACAGGTGCTTCTGCTTGACTTCCTCCCGGGATTTGCTACTCTGACTTTTGGCTAACTATTTAGTTTTGCAGTCTTTTTGTTGTATACACTTGAGATATGGACTCGTAGTTGTATTCTTTTGGTATAGCACGTGTTGCTATTCTTTTGTATTATCGTGGATCTTTCTGACCACTACTCTGATGTACACTTTCATGTGTTGTATATTTATTCATATCTTCTTCCGCCTTTGTGATATGGATGTCTGTGACTGATTTATGTTATGTTTATTTCTATATTTGTTTCCGAAGATTATATATAGCCACTGTGTGATAGCTTTGTGTTTGTATCGGTATGTCGGATTTCCTCCTTAAAAGATATGCATTCTATTCTATCTGACATATCAGTGCTCGCACAAAGAAGTTACATGGATGGTCGCTCCTCCACATCCTTATTCTCCGCGCTAGTTGACAGCACTACATCGTAGTGTTCTTGGCTAGCGTGGGTATAGAGGTGGGGCGTCACAGTTTCCGCCTTTGTGATATGAATATCTGTGACTGATTTGTGTTATGTTTATTTCTATATTTGTTTCTGAAGACTACTTAGCCACTGTGTGGTAGCTTTGAGTTTGTATTAGATATGTTGGATTTCCTCCAGAAATGAAATGTAAGATATATTTTCTGACATATCGGTACTCGCACAAAGCAATTACACGGATGGTCGCTCCTCAACAGCCTTATTCTTCGCGCTAGTCGATGGCATTACCCTATAGTGTTCTTGGCTAGCGTGAGTATAGAGGTGGGGCGTCACAGCTTGTTATCAGAGCCAAACTTCGGAACAATGTAGAATAATCTAGCAAGGATCATTGTCCTAAGTCTTTCTTAGGAATCGTGCCATAGGATTTAATTCGAGTCTTCGCACTGTTCTATCCTATTTTCTTTTGCGATACCTTGCTTTATCAATCAAGTTTGTTTGATATTCATTTTGAGAATAACCTTTTTCCTCTTCTTTCTTTTTCTTTCTTTCTTAAAGAAGAAGAGATGGTTAGATCTGGTAGTCCCAGCGCTGGTCAATCCAGTAGTCCTTCTCTGGATGGCGTATTCATGACCGCTCAACAACTTTT
The DNA here is from genome assembly GCA_030737815.1 of Allium fistulosum. Classification (NCBI taxonomy): domain Eukaryota; kingdom Viridiplantae; phylum Streptophyta; class Magnoliopsida; order Asparagales; family Amaryllidaceae; genus Allium; species Allium fistulosum. Next base: position 683,930,882 of record CM060905.1, on the reverse strand, counting down.
GGATCTTGTAAAGAATCAAAGGTTTATCTGTGCTTTGAGTAATAACCCTGAAAAGGTTTTGCCTCTGAAACTTGAGGTGCCTTTCGATCAGTTTGTAGATATCACTCTTCAACTTGGAGAGGCCGATAAAGAAAGTAATGTTGAAGTTGTAGATGCCAAACAAAACTTCAACATCAACAAGAAAAGGCATATTAAGTTCAAAAGTCCTAATCCCAACGAAAAAGGGAAGCAGGCAATTTCGGTAGCAAAGACTTCTACCACTAGTCGTGGATGATGCTACAATTGTGGTTCTACGGACCACTATGCAAATAAGTGTCCAAAGCCTCTTACTTGTCGCTATTGCAAAGGTTTGGGTCATCTTTTATCTTCATGCCCCAAACTTCCAAACAAGAAAGAGGGAAAGCTAAAGATTGTGCAAGCCTCTACTGACACTTTTCTTGGTCAAGGTAATTCTCCTTCTATCCTTGATGACATTAATTTGTTTTGTGATTATCCTATTCGAGTTCTTTTTGATACGGGTTCATTATTTTATATCAAAAGAATTTTTTGATTCTTTTTCTTTAAATATTTTTGGCTTGATGACTTCATTGAGAATTGCGAATTCGATTGATGGATCCGCAACACTCAATTTACTTTGTGAAAATGTCGAGATTATTTTATGAGATTATTCTTTTCAAGCTGATTTGCATGTTATGCGTTACTTAGGCTTCGAAATTGATTTTTTTCGGGAGAAGTATTGGCTTGATCATTATGAAGCCCATATCCTATGTCCAATGTGGACTATTCATCTTCGACATCTTCAATTTGTTAAGCAGATTTCTAATGTTTTTAAAGATTTTGATTTCCAAATTTGGTGGCAACATTTTTATTCTTTAAACCCACTTGATGAGGAAGATGATATTTCTCTCATTCAAGTAATTTTTGAATTTTCCGGAATATTTGAGCTTGTCTTAGGATTATCACCTAAGCAATCTATTGAATGGTGTTAAGGTCTTTTCAGCTCAACCTTGCCATCGGTTTTCATCAGCTACGAGTTGCGGAGGATAGCATTCCACTTCCCGCATTCCGCACTCGTTATGATTCTTGTGAAGTGGTTCGTTATGTCATTCGGTTTGACGAACCTTCTACCTTATTTCATCCATTTTGTGAATCGAGTATTCTACGAATATCTCGATGAGTTTATCCTTGTATTTATTGATTATGGATGAAAACCAAAAATTTAAAATTTGCAAATCTTTTCAATAAGATATTTATAAGTATGATTGGATTTTGTTCTTAAAACGAGAAAAGAATATTTGTAAATTTTATAAGAGACATGTTATCATATATAAAATGGTTTTGTGTTGTTTTGCCAATTGAGTGCTTTAAGAATTCTGGTCGATTCGCTTGATCAACATTATCGATAGGAATCTCCTAAACGCTACGATGAGACAGTTAGACACAATAAATTGACTAGTAATAAGTAAATTTTTCTATAAAAAAATGATTACATAAAGTTAATTATAATTTTCAAAGTCTTAGCTTTTCGAGAAAGAGGATCATTTAAAAGAACTCTTTTCCGATATTTTTATTCTTGCGATTCCCGAAGGGAATCAAGACTTTATTATTTTTACCGATACTAGTCGTATTGGTTTGGGTGCCATTCTCTTGCTAAGGGAATGTGTTTTATCATATGCTTCTTGACAATTAAAGCTTGTCGAGACTAGATATGCCATTCATGATCTAGAGCTCGCGGCTATTGTTTTCGCTCTTAGAATTTTGCGACATTATCTTTTGGGAGAGAAATTATTCTCTTCTTCGATCGTAAATCTTTGAGATATTTATTTTCTCAAAAGGAACATAATTTACGTCAACGATGTTGGCTCGAGTTCCTTGCATCTTATGATCTTGATCTTCTTTGTACCATGGAAAAGGGTAATCGAGTTGCCGATGCCCTTAGTTGTAAGCAACAAGCAGTTGTTTCTTCGATGATATCCGAATGGAATGATCTCGAGACTTTATCCACTTGTAATATTCGAGATAGTGAATCCAATTCATGTTCATCTCTTGTTTTGTGTAGCCTTGAGGCTCATCCTTCTCTTTTGAACCGCATCCTTGAAGCTCAATATTAAGATCCCGAATTGGCATTTCTTAGCCAAAGTTGTAGGGATCCAAATAAGGTTGATGGTTTGAAGGATTTTGAAATCGATGCTCGTGGTGGCATTCTAAAATTTGGTAGACTTATTGTGCCAAATATTTGTGATCTTCGTAAAGACATTTTAAGAAGATTCTCATCGTTCTAAATTTACCATTCATCCCGGTAATAGTGGCGACTTTATTATTGGGATGGAATGAAATCTAATATTGCTAACTTCATTAAGCGTTGCATGACTTACCAACTCATAAAGGTCGAGCATCAAAGGCCCGGTGGGTTATTGCAACCATTGGAAATTCCAATACGGAAGTGGGATCAAATTTTCATGGACTTTATTGACGGTCTTCCCCGTTCTCGTTCGGGCCATGATAGCCTATGGGTGATAGTAGATAGACTTACAAAATCCGCCCATTTTCTTCCCGTTCGGTCCAATCGGACCGTACCTATTTTGGCTAAACTTTTTGTCAGGGAAAATTGTTAAATTGCATGGAGTTCCTACTTCTATTATTAGCAATCGTGATCCATTATTTTGCTAGTGGATTTTTGTAAGGTCTTCAGAAGCTTTGAGAACAAAGCTTAATTTTAGCACCGCTTATCGTCCTCAGTCCGATGGACAAACCGAGCGTGTGAATCAAACTCTTGAAGATCTTCTTCGTGCATATGTTCTTGATTTTGGTGGAAGTTGGGAAAATCATATTTCTCTTGTTGAGTTTTCTTCCTATAATAGCTTCCAATCTTGTATTGGTATGGCACCTTTCGAGGCACTCTACGGAAGGCCATGCTGATTTCTTTGTGTTGGCTTGAAGCCGGTGAGAAGGTGGTTTTAGATTCAGATTTTATTGGTGTTCATTCATGTTTCACCTTTGATGGGTGTTGTGCGTTTCAGTTGATCGGGAAAGTTAGCACCTCGATATGTTGGTCCATTTCCCATCACCAAACGTATTTGTTCCGTGGCTTATCGCCTTTTATCACCGGCTCAATCTTTTGCTATTTATGACATTTTCTACGTCTCATTACTATGGAAATACCGTAGGGATTCCGATCCTATTCATGAGCCCAATGTAATTGAAGAAGTTGAAGTTTCACCAAATTTGACTTATGAGCAACATTCTATTCGAATCATTGCTTCGGAGGTTAAACGCCTTCGAAATAAAGATGTTCTTCTTGTGAAGGTTCAATGATCCTCAAATCCTAAGGATTTCTCTTGGGAATCTTGAGAATTCATCGAGCAAACACATCCGGACTTACTCTTTCGTGCTCTTTATGGTGAACTTCTTATTTCATATTTTCTTTTGTGTTGATATGCTTCTATGGTTGTTACTTTTTATTTTCTTCTTAATTATTGCGAGGACGCAATTTCTTTAAGGAGGGGAGTCTGTAACAACCCGCATATTTTACGATTGTATATTTAAATATTTTATTTAAATATAGCATCGTTAGTCGGATTAAAGTCCGAAATGCTACTTTTTGCAAACAGTCGAATTAGGACTCGAGATCACTTCCATTGAGTCCAAAATGGCGTTTGCGACTTTTTTGAGTATAAGCATCGATATGTTTGGAGTTGGGTGAATTTTGCTATTTTTCACTTAGGGCTTTGGGTTTGGGTTTTAGCCCAATAACCTAACATAACACCCTAGCTCAGCCCCCTCTTCTCTTCATTCACTTTCATTTCCTAACACTTTCAAGCTTTTGAGATTAATGGGGGGAAAATATTGGAAATAGAAATTCAAAACCCTAGTTTCCTTTGCAAGCTCCATTTCTTGCTCCAAATTCAAAGAGAAACTTAGGTAAGCTCCATCTTCATCTTCTCCAACTCATTCTTTCTTCAATTTCAGAATTTCCTAAACCTTACTTAGGGAATGTTCTTCTTTTTAGCTTAGATTCTAGTTTCTTGAGTTGAAGTGGTAGAGTGGTTGATATTCATTTGCTTTCAAGCTTCTCCTTCATCAGTTTTGGGTTCAAAGGTGAGATTTTGAACTCACATCTATTTCTATAGATATCGTTGTTGTTGGGTATGAATTCCTAACACTTATTCATGTACATTTGCTTTCAATTTGGATCGAATTGGTGAATTGTTCCATTTGTGGTTTTTGGAATCCAATTTGGTAAAAATCCAACCTTTGATGTTCAAACACGTTAGTGGAGCGTTTCGGAGGGCCATACATGGCTGGGGTGTCGATAGGCGTAAATCCTTAGTCGAAGTTGCTCAATTCGTCGCTTCCGTCCGTGTATCGAACTTGCCCCAAAAGGGGCTAGACTGAATTTGCTCATGAAGCAGGTTCAGTCGACTGAACCAGAACCTGAAATAAAACTTTAGAGCAGGTTCAGTCGACTGAACCAGACCCAGGAAATTGCCTGGGTCTGTGTCAGTCGACTGACCATCTGGGTTAGTCGACTGACTCTGGGGATACGAAAATCGTATCCCTGTGTCAGTCGACTGACCCCCCTGGTTCAGTCGACTGACCTGATTACCTTAGCAAAATTGATTGTTTTGTTTTTGATTTCTAGTTTTATCGATTCGTGATTTCCGATTTGTCATTATCATTTATTATCTTCTCTGATGAATTCTTTTTCAGGATTTTAGTGGATATCCATTTTTGATGGATTTGGTATCAATTTCTCTGGATTTGATTCACGTCTTCGAAAGTGAATTTTTGATGGTTGATTGTTTCTACAATCATTTCTGTGCTTTGTCACTTTAAAATACAAAGTTTTTTTATACTAGTAGTAAATATTCGAACTCTTTTACAAAGATGATTTCAACTCTATTTTTAATACAAATCTCTTTTATAAAACCGTTTTCTAATCCATTAGTATATACAAACCTTTACCTCATTCGTATGAGAAAATCTAATTAAACGGCTTAGCAAAACAAGTGGTATGAAACGCTTGCGTTTACTTCGCCGGTTAATTCTTGGACTTGTTCGATTGAACTCTTGTGACAATTTTCGAGTGGAAATCTACAATCTGTTCGTAAATATTTGAGTTAAGCTAGTGGTTATGGGACATGAAGCTAAACTCTTATATTTACTGGCTTAGTGTAATTTACACTTAACTTCGAGTGGAAGTCTACAATTTGTTCGTAAATATTTGAGTTAAGCTAGTGGTTATGGGACATGAAGCTAAACTCTTATATTTACTAGCTTAGTGTAATTTACACTTATCGATCGTTGATGATCATTTTGTGATTTAGGCTAGCGACTAAGCGATGTCACTTTGTTGGTATGGGGATTAAAACCCATTTGGGGAGCTTCGACTCAAATTCGGTGGGGTAGCGACTCGTGGTCTTCGGACCGTTCGTGGAGCAATCGGCTCAATGAGTCTGTACATGAGTTGTATCTTTTAGGGTGCGTCGATGTTCGGCTCATTTATCCGCGTAGGGAATGTACCACGACCGAATCTGTGCATGAGTCGTATCTTTTAGGGTGCGTCGATGTTCAGTTCATTTTTTGGGTTAGCGACCCATGGAATAGCGTTCCGTTTATGTTGCACGTGTTTGGGAGTTTTCATGCTTTCGTTTGTGTTAGGCCTCCCCCTTTGTGGTTTCTGGATTTCTTGTTGTGATTTCTGGAATTTATGTTTCACCAATTTTTATGCGATTGGCATTGATATGTTTTGCCAATATTTGTGTTTCGGTGAATTATTTAAAGAATGTGATTCTTTTTTTTGGAGTTTCGAGATGATTTGAGATATTGTATGATTTTTGTTGTTATTTGATGTATACTTGACACAGTATGACATTTATGTTATCATACGTTTTTGGTCATATCTCTTATCCTATATCATTTTATCTAATATTTATAGCTAGACTGATCCATTTATTATTTTTTTATTAAATAATACTTGGGTCAGACCGAGATATTACAGGTGCTTCTACTTGACTCCTTATCTGGGATCATCTTCTAACTTTTGTCTAACGACATAGTTTGGTAATTTTTGTTATCATGCATTTGTGATATAGACTCCTTGATGTATAATTATTCTTTTGTCTAGCTCTTGTATATATTCTTTTGTGATATTGTGGATCTTATTTGATCACTATTTTGATGTACACTTTTATGTGTTATATTCATATCTGTTTCCGCCTTTGTGATATGAATATCTGTGACTGATTTGTGTTATGTTTATTTCTATATTTGTTTCCGAAGACTACTTAGCCACTGTGTGGTAGCTTTGAGTTTGTATTAGATATGTCGGATTTCCTCCAGAAATGAAATGTAAGATACATTTTCTGACATATCGGTACTCGCACAAAGCAATTACACGGATGGTCGCTCCTCAACAGCCTTATTCTTCGCGCTAGTCGATGGCATTACCCTGTAGTGTCCTTGGCTAGCGTGAGTATAGAGGTGGGGCGTCACATGGGTGTACTGATAGAGTTAGAGATATGTCTCAAGGGCAGCTATATAATTGTTGCATATATCTAACTTGATAACCAATCTTGTTCGAAATAAAAGGTATTTTCTTTCTAATATCTTGTTATAATGTTTTATATATTAGTTAATTAATTTAATTAAATGTATATTTAATAGAAAATCCTTAAATAATATATTTTGTGATAGTAGTTATAATGTGTTGTTATCATGAGTGATCTATCACAATAAAAATAAACATACCGTTTTAAATATTCCTAGTCAAGATGTATTGAGATTGGATATCAATATATCCATTGAGACTAGAGTGCGCAACGTTCTCCAAATGGTGGGCAATGTACTACCCATGACTGTTGTGGGGGCACCAAGGGATTACGTACTGATAATTATGGGATAACAATGAAATAGCTCATTTGCATTGATTAATATAACTAAGATCAAACAGAAAATATCAATGTGATGAATTACACATCCATTGAACGACTATAGTTGGGTTGAGTGGAAGCATTGGAAGTGCAACACTATTCAAGGGAGGATTCGTCTCCTTGGTTATACGTAGTTAGTATCACTGTCAACTAAAGTCAACTCAAAGTCAAATTCTCTAGCCAGAGCAGTTCGGTTAATAATAATTGTTATTATTAAACCAAAGATTTTGTGTTTGGACTATAAAGTTGAATATGGATGGTATTGGAATTTCGATCATTACCGAATTCCATAAGGCCGAAATGATATAGCTTTGACGAAGCGAATTGGTGTAAATAATTATCACACCCGGGTAACGCTTAACAATATAAATTAGATTTTACCGACACTAAGTAAGCTATTAATCTGGCCATGATGTCATACTACCTGCTAAATGAGGTGTGAACATTAATATTTGAATTGTTTGATATTAAACGTTGCAGGATTTACATCTAAGAATCACACAACCGAAATGTTGAATACTCCTTTTACCACCTGATTTAATTATTTATAATTGTTAAACTATTTAATATTTATGAAATATTAATTATAAAATTTTATTTGATTTATGTTGATTAATATTAAATAGTGTGTATATAATAATTATAAATACATGTATCAATATACGATATCGACCTGCATTTGAATTAGATTTAAATGCAGTATTTTGTGAATGGGCTTAAATATGAGGTCCAAATGGGACCATGGGGCATAAGCCATATCAGTTAGGAAGAGGGTGGAATTTTGAATTCAAAAACATGAGTTTGGTAAGAGGAAATGAAGGATCCGGATCCTCCTTTTACTCCTTGCTCTTTTCTATTTATTTGCCTCCAACCTTCATTATTTATCTCTTTTTTTTGGTCCATTCTAGACCAGAAAATGCCGATCCTTATTCCCTTCTCTTTCTCAAAATTTCAAGCTTCAAAACACTAAAATAAATTAAATCCATACATTGGTGGCAGTTGTATTCAGACTAGTGGCGCTCTTTGGATTCAGGACTCCATCCAAGGAGTGTTTTGATTTAGCGTTTCAAGGTGTGTCAAAAAGGCTTTTGATGAGATAATTTCCTTGTTTACATTTTAATTTATGTGTATATAAATATTCATCATGTTATATGGAATTATAGATAGTGAATTGATATCACGAATCCTTACATGTATTTGTCATCGACGTTGGTTGTATGTTTTTATATATATGCATAAATGAATTTTTTATTTTATATATATATATATATATATATATATTTATGCTTAACTAGCATTTGGCAGCAAAAAAAAAGATTTTTTTTCCGACAATAATAGCTTGTAAAAATATTTTAGTTTAAAACATATAATTTTAAAACAAGTTTAGTTTAAAACATATTCATAATAAATAAATAAATATATATATATATAATATACACTTATAAATTAAATTAATTATGTATATGCATTACCACTGCTACAAATCTGCGGTTTGTGGGTTTTCGTATATTGAGTTTAGAGTATTGAGTTTGTGGGTTTTCGTATATGGTCCAAGAAAAGGTATGAAAGTATCATTTCTTAAACATCAAAATTAAATAAGTATTTTGATAGAAATACTGAATAGTTTGATTTTTGATAAAAATGCAGAGAAAGTGCGTGTCCATAAAAAAGAATCACCAAAAAGTATATAGATATTTCTAGACTATAAGTAAACAACATGCTTCTAATTGTTAACGATGTATTTATGTTAAAATCGGTAATAGTTTAGTTGTTTAATACTCGACATCAGACTTGTAAATGCTATCTGTTATAAGAAGTATGAAGGACGTTGCGCATGTCCCAAAACGGTATGCAATGACACCTTATTAAAATGTTTAATAAGGAACATATAAGAGGGATTCCTTATGCTTTAGCAATAGAGATTATCATATATGTTGTATTGTCTATAGTATCATAATTTGCTTACATATTTTATACATGAAGAAAATATCAAATCAAAATTAAGATAACTGAATTGTAGTTTGGAGTACTCTTAGTATTTATGAAATACTAGAGAATTGTTTATAGAAACTACAAACTCTTTACGGAGGAGTGTATGAACTCAAACATCATGAGTGATATTGAGTATAATATGTCAATATTAAATTCATATTCAAACCTTAGTTAAGGAGCTTTAAGTTGGAAATGTTCCAAACTAGAGGTGGTGGCTGATTAAATGAATAGGAATGCACAAAATTTATAACTGAACTAAGGTTCATTCTAAGTATTAAGAGTACTACATTGTTATATGATAACAATGTAATTATTAGAGGTCACCAGAAGTCGAAAACATACTTCGACTAGTTCCACATGATAAAAGAAGTTTATCGACATCAGAGAGATTTGATTGATAGAGTAGATAATTAAAACAACATAGTTGATCCATTCATGAAGGGTTAGCTCAATCAATTCTCATCAAATTGATTGTAGGGATGGGATAGGTATTTCATAATTGGCCCCAAGTGCAAATGGAAGATTGATAAAGTTAAGGGTATGTCCTAGGTGCAATTATGTAATTGTTACATATATTAAACTCGGTAACCAGTCTTGTTTAAAATAAAAGGTGTTTTCTTTCTATCATATACTTGATATAATGTGTTATGTTTTAATTAATTTAATTAAAAGTATATTTAATAGAAAATCCATAAATGGTATACCTTGTGATAGTAGTTACAACACATTGTAATCATTAGTGATTTGTCACAATAGAAATAGACATACCGTTTTAAATATTTCTAGTCAAGATGTATCAAGATTTGATATCAATGCATTCGTTGAGACTATAGTACACTAATGCTCTCCAAATGTTGGGCAGTTTATTATTCATGACTGTTGGAGGGCACCAAGGGGTTACGTACTGATAGTTATTGGATAACTATAGAATGACTCACTCAATAGTTTTCTGTTGGTTAATATAACTAAGGTCAAACAGAAAATATCGATGTAATAAAATTACATGGTTCCCTCGAATTGATAATACAGTTGATCTTCAATGTGGACACTCTACTTTAAATTGGATTTTACCAATAACGTTTAACAAAGCGATATAGTTTTTTGATGAGGAGAATTTGTGTAAATAATTGTCACACTGGGTAACATTTAACAAAGTAAAATTGGATTTCATCGATACCAAGTAAGCAATAAATTTGGCCATAATGTCACACCACCTACTAAGTGGAGTGTGAACATTAATATTCGAACTGTTCGATATTGATCACTGACCGAATTTACACCTAAGAGTCACATAACTAAAATGTTGAATACTTCTTTTGCCACTTGATTCAATGATTTAAAATTGTTATTGATTTAGTTAATATTTATGAAATACTAATTATAAAATCTTATTGAATTTATGCTGATGAGTATTAAATAGTGTATATATAATAGTTATAAACACACATATCGATATAGGATATCGACGTGCATTTGAATTAGATTTAAATGCAGTGTTTATTGATCGGGCTTGAAGCGGATTTGATGCCTAAATGGGACCATGGGCGCCGACCATATCAGGTAGGAAGAGGGTGGAATTTTTGAATTCAAAAGGGGGAGATTTGGTAAGAGGAAAAGAAGAATCTATGTTTTTTTTTCACTCCTTGCCCATTGCTATTTATTTGCCTCCAACCCTCATTCTTTATCTCTTTTTCTTTGCTCCATTCTAGACCATAAAAGGTTGACCCATATTACCTTTTCTTTATATATTCATATTTTATCAACGTTCGACAGCCAAATTTTTTTATATAATTATTTTCAAGAATAATAGTTTAATTTTAAAACAAATATAGTTTAAAACATATGATTTTAAAACTAGTTTTGTTTAAAAACATATTCATAATAAATATATGTATTTATTTAATATATACTTATATAATTAACTATGTATATGCATTACATGTTTTCGAATTTTAAAAAATATATTTGAAAACCATACACACACACATGTTGTAACGATGCATATTTTTTAACTATTTTAATTATTAAATTTAATATAATTATTGAATAAAAATGGTTGGAAATAGAAATTTATGTTTTATTTATGTAAATTTATTTAATGTGAACTTGAATAAAATTTTCAAATAACCAATTTCGAAGATTTAGGCAATAACAAGTATTGAAATGGAATTTTATGTATCGAATGTGTTTATAATCAGTAGTTGGAATTGAATAATAAATGTTGAATGGTTTAGATGAAAATAAAATAATTGTTTGATAAATAAAATTCATTTGAAATCTAATATTTGGATTTATTGAAATTCTAATATTGGAATTCATCAAAATTGGATTGTTGGAATACTTTAAATAAAGAAGTGAAACTAAATGTAGTAGTTGTTTTATTATTTGAATTCATTTTAAAAGTTAAAATTTATAAGTTAAATAACTTATATTTAAAATATGGTGATTTATTGAATAATTAAATTGCTTAAATTTAATATTGGAAATTATTTAAATAATTGAATCTTGAATTTAATATGAATGAAAATGATGTTGAAAGTTGATTTAAATTTTATTTAGACAAGATTGAAAATTGTTAACTTTTAAAATTGAATTTAAAGTGGTTAAATTGATTTTGGAAATTTCTTGTTTTAATTAACGTGTAAAAATAGTCTATTTGGGTACTATCTCGGATTTCGACGAAACTAGTTTCACCGGATCCGTAATAGTGAATTATTATAGGATTTCAAGTTTTGTAGCGATTGGACTTATCGTTTGGCCGTGCGAGCTTGAAACGCGTAAAATTAATTTTCAGAACTATAATTAAAATAATTTGATTTTGAAAAGCTATCTGCTGAATATAATGGAATTGGCTCCCGATACATATTCCATTGTATTTGAAATGGGGGTATAACATATAAAACGGCAGCCGAAACACTTCGTTTGGAGTTCGGAAATTTCGCGGGTCAATATTGTCGGAAATTTATATAACTGGTCGTGTATATTCTCATTTTCGCTAACCCTAATGTCCAAAGCCTCAACCGTTTCTCTAAAATGTTTAATGGCTGAAAATTCATCATCTTTCTCCCTTGGTTTCGCTCAATCCGCTCAACAAAATCAAATGCCACAAAAAGGAAAAGTGTAGACCTCATCGAGATCTACATGTTGTGCGGTTGGATCGAGGCGAATCGCCTAAGGTTCGCCAAGATCTAAGCACGAAGTCACGGCGGTTTTGGGTTCATGTGGATGAACGGCGGCGACGGAAGTGGTGAGGCTTCTGGCGGTGGTGGCTCGGAGGCAGGTGCGTGCGGTGGCGAGGTTGGATCAACGCTTGTTGGGCCGTGGGGGTGCGCGCGTGGAAGGATGATCGCGATTTGTTGGGTTCGGTTCTGTGGCGTGTGAGCGGGATTAGGAACAAGAGACGATTAAGTTAAGTGTTAGTTAATTATTATGTTGTTAATTAATTCTAATTATTATCGTTATGCTAATTATCGTATAAATTTTCCATACGAGGTCCGATTCGAGCGAAACAAGTCGCATTGCGATCGTATCGACGAATGCTACGACATGGAATCGAATTGGAATTTATTTGAAGCTGAAAAATATTTTGTTTCAAATAAAGGTGAGTGTTTTAAGAAGCTCACGAATTACTAAAATATTTTTATGTTAGTTAAATTTAAAATCATGAAGTGATTTATTTTATTGACTGTTGTTTGGTAGTTTAACCGACATTTAAAATTGACATATGAATTGAACCGATAGAAATTTAATTTGATAGTTCAATTTGAAATTGAATTGCTAGTTAAACACCCGACATTGATAACTAGTTAATTGTTGTGATATTTGACTGATTTGGATGTTGGTTGTGATTGATGGCTATTGGTTGATATATTAATTATTGGATGTTTGTTTATTTTATATATATCATTTTATCACCCTGTATATTATTGACAGTATAGAAAATTGTTATTTGAATTATTTCGAATAAATTAAGAAATAGGTTAAAATGATATATACCTATGACACTTTAATTTGGATTGAAATGATATATATCCATCCCTAAAATTAAATTGAAATAAATGATCACTTGGCCATAGGATATAAAATTATATACGGACACCAGATTGGTTAAATTAAATAGTTTTAGATTTTTCAAATTGAATCTATTTAAATTATTTTGATTTGAAGAAATAAAACCAAATTTATATGAATTGGATTATATTCTAATCCGAGCTTTAAAATGTTGAAATCAAAATTTGTAAAAGGAATTGGTTAAAGAATGTAATTTGAAATCTTGAAGTTATAATCGTAATAGGATTGAATTATGGAAATTGAACTGTTTTAAATTTTGAACTTTTATTCGAACTTTGAAATCTAATTTAGTGAAAATAATTAAAAATCGATATTTCTAATTTGGGCTCTTGAAGTAGTTGAAGATTTGAACCTTAAATTAAATATTGAAGTTTAAATTTGATTTAAGTGATTTAAATCAGTATTTTAAAATCGAACTCGAAATTGATATAAATTGAAATGGTTTAAAAATAAGAATTGAATTGAAATTTAAACCATTGAATTGAACCGTCGAATCGAATTTGAAGTTAAAATGAACGTTTCGTAATTGAAGTAAATTGAAACCAAAATCGAAATCGAAATTGAAATCTAAATAGAAATTGAATCAATTTGAATTAATTTAAGATTGAGATGATTTGAATTAGAATAGTTGGAATTGAACCAATTTGGTTGAAATTTGAACCTGAGTCCAGATTTATTGGAAATGGGAAGAAACGGTTTTGAATTTGAAATTATTTTTACTCTAAACTATTTTTCCTATAATTGTTTTAAAATTCATCGTATTAAATTTCCAAATTATTTAAATTTTCAAATCATTTGATATATAATCTATTTTAATATTTAAACTATTTTAACTTTTAAAAACTATTTTCTAAGAATTCAAACTGGTCATGGTTGGAATGTTTATTTTTAAATTGTGGATTTAAATGCAAATTGGGTTAAAATGAAGTTATAACCTAAATGGAAATTCGAAACGATTTTGGAAGTGGAATTTAGATATTGAGATGAAAATGATTTTTGAAGTAATAGCATATTTTAAGTAAATATGATATTTCAAAATGAAATGATGTTTGAAGCGAATATGATATTTTGATATCAACTGTGAATCGTTTTCGAAATGTAAAAGAGCCATCCGGTGTGTAAACGGCGTTTGGTTGTTAAAGAGAGTGGGAATTTTTATTGGCATACTCTCTGTCAATATTGGAACTACTTTAACAACTATGTATGTGGAGGAGACTCCAGAATGAAATGGTTGGATTTGGTGTACGTTTGCTGGATTTGAAGAAAGAGAACGATGATGGATAGACCCCGACACTTGTGCCAATTTGAAATGACTAAAACATGACAGCTTGACAGGGCCAAGCGGGCTAGCTACCCCTAGCGGACATCTGTTCTTCGATTTTCTTCTTGGACTTGGTCCATACTATTACTTTTGATGTTGGTTTCGATTGGTGCACTTTGATTTGGGATGACCTCCCTTTGACTCGATATGGGATGGATGTATGTAGCGGGCGATCGTGGCTACGATGCGTTACCACCAGCTCTGCGACCCGAACTGGTAGTTTCCTACCTTGGGCATTGCCTCACGTGCCTTGTCATATGCTTATCCCTATACGAGACCACTACAAGTTTGGTTTAGTGTTGTCGTATCACGGCGCATCCTTATCCCCCGACGTGCAACTGAGGTGTTATATGCAAACTGCATGACAATGCTTAAAAATGCGTTAAAGGGGATTAATGTAAAGCCTTAACGCTAAGAAAAATATTTATTTTACTGACTAGACATTACATATATAGCGTATTCTACTATATATAAATATTTTGATAGATCCTTAAGAGATGGAAAATCCCGTAACATCTCTTGAGTTACTGCACGCACGTTATACACTGGATAGGAGATGTAAACCCTGTAAACATCTCTAACGCTATTACACTCATGTTATATGTGATATTGATTTGACTCACATAAGGATATTTTAGTCCTGACTCGAGCGTTTGTCTTTTCATTACGCTCGGGTTAGCCCTGATTTTTCAGCGCATTGAAGATTATTTTATACAAGACGATGATTGGTATATTATTATTACTAGTATTATTCCCTTGCATCATGTTGTTCCACTGCACTGTTGTATTCTATCGTTCGGTCGTATATATAACTCTGATAGATGTTGTAAAATTTTAATCAAATGTATAGTATAAACAGTTTCATGAACTGTTTATTTGATTATTATATTTTATCATTCCACTGCAAGATTCTATGTTTATTTTCTTCTTTTCTTATTTTTCTAAATTAACCCCATCGATTATCTGTGTTTCGGATTGTTTGAGTTAGACATATGTGGATTATTATTGATTTAAACCTTCTGAAATGCGGATCGTCACAGTAGGTATCAAAGCTTTGGTTTAGCGATAACCTTAGCTTTGGTGGGGTTGGACTCATTAGAGATAGGGTAGTAATACCCTGGAATGAGTTTGTTTGAGTGTGTGTGTACACACACACACACACACATATATATATATATATATAAGAGCGTGTACTTATTAGTATTATAAAATGTTTTATATTGTGTTTGCTTATCAGTTGAGTTGTTTATGAATTCTGGTCGTTGCGTGGGACGCCATGTTATCGATATGAGTTTCTAAACACTGAAACGAGGCAAGTCAACATAATATTGTTTTAAAATAATGTAAAACCCCGGATTTTTGATAACATTATTTAGGAGATTTAATTAGATAAACTAAATAAAATAATGTGTTGATAAGGGGATTGAGATTTGATTTAATTAAGGTAGCTGTGCCTTTTGACTAATAAATTAAATGAAAGGTTTAAAAATGAATTAGAGGAGGGGTATTATGGGAAAGAGGCCATTCGTATACCACCTTCCTTAGGACGTGTATTTCAAAATACATTCATTCTCATTCTCAAAAATTAAAAAGCTTGGCTGGCCACCATTAACGAAGGAAGAAGAAGAGGAAACCAAAGAGAAGCTTAAGGAAAGCAAATTCAAATCAAACTCATTCAAATCTCAAGCTCCTTAATCATTAAAGCAAAGGTGAATAACTTTTACATCTCTAAATATTTTTGGTTTCGGTTTTAAGGTTAATTTCGAATGATTTTGCAAATGTTTGCCATGTTTTCGAATGATAAAAGATTATATATACATGTTGATGATTTATGTATGTTCATATAGATTTTATGTCATGTTTTAAGATAAAAACCCTATTAAATGACATCCGTTAGCCTTGTGAATTTTTTTGATGATTTAAAAAGTTATTTTAGAGATGGGTTTTGATTTTCAGAATTTTTGTGGAATTGCTATGAATTTTCTAAGAAAGAAAAGGTTTATTTGGATTATAAAATTATTTACGGGTAAAATAATTATTGTTTGGATCCAAAAAATTTATATGTTGAAGAGAACGTATTAATTTACTTTTTGGAATTTTTCAAGGTGTTTTGATGATTATGTAAAATTATTTAAGGTATGGGACTTAAATGTTTTGTATCATTATAAAGGAGAAATGGGCTTTTTTTTTAATTATTCAAATTTCCAAATATGGAAGATCGGTAGTAATTTTTGAATATAAAATTCTGGCAACCAATCAGGTTTAGACAAACAAGGCAGGTGGGGTACAAAAGAACTATTTCAAACAGTATTTCACTGTTTCCACTCTTTCGGCAAGAGCTTCCATCTTTATTCCAGACCTTCCGACAAGGTCGAAGGGTATTAAACCTTCCGATTAGATCAAATACCAATGCACATAGTATCAGGAAACTGGTACGTAGTGAATTGGAGGAAGTCGAAAGGTTAGGGACGAAGGGTTATAGCTTTCGGAAGAGATGAAGTTTTGTTTTGGTTTTAAAGAAAAATACACCTACTAGCTTTCGACAAAGAGCTTTCGAAATTGTCAAAAGGTTTAAAAGGAAAAGGTTTCGATTGGTTTGCTTTCTTGTTTTAATTGAAACCTTTCGACAAAGTCGAAAGGTATAGCTCTCGGCCAGGTCGGAAGCATATTTGCCGCTTTCTAACCTTTCGACATAGATGGAGTCAAAGGTTATCTTTTGTTTTCTAAAACTTGCCACCTCTCTCCATTGATTTCGAAGGGTTGGTTCCAGTACTAAAACTTTATTATTTTCGAATGATTTCAAAAGGTTTGATTTCGAAAGGTTTGATTTTGAAAGGTTTTGATTTGGAAAGGTTTGATTTCGAAAGGTTTTGACTGCGAAAGGTCTGATTTCGAAAGGTTTTGGTTTCGAAAGGTTTGATTTCGAAAGGTTTAATGATGGTTTCAAAGCAGTTGCTTTCGACTCCAATGTTTTTCTGATCCCTTCACATAATCCAAATGTTTTAAGTCCAAACATTTTAAAGGTTTCAAAGTAGTTAACTTGATTGGTTTCGAAATGTTTTCCACCTGTTTTAAATTGAACCCAATGTCTATGAAAGGTTTCGAGGTACATTGATTCCGAAAGGTATACTTTAGCTATGTTTTCGAAAGGCTAAGGTTTAAAGGATTTAAAGGCGAGTGCATATGTTTTAAAGCTTATGAAAAGTAAGCTTTTAAAAGGTTTAGAAGGAGTTACCTTCGATGATTTCGAAAGGTTTATGAAAGGATACGAAGGAGTTATCTTCAATACTTTCGAAGGGTTTTATGAATGATTTTGAAGGAGTTACCTTCTATGTTTTCGAAAGGTTGTTTGAAGGTTTTAGACAAAGTTTTCGAATATAAGAATTAGGCAGATAGCCTAAGTGTTTTATGCTATAAAGGACTTTAACTTATTTTAAAGGATAAACAATCCTTATTGAACGTCATCAACATTATTTTGGGTAAAATATATATATATATTGTAAGGACCCGATTCTTCGACTTCTAAAAATCGACATCGATACGTCCACTGTATCAACTGCCGAGCAACGAATGCCGAAAAACCGAATTCTTAGGGTTTAAAAGAAGAGGTAGAAGGAAAGATAGAAGAAAAGGAGAAGAAGAACAACAACAAAACAACATCAGAAACAGAAACAATATCAGAATCTCACATTCGCAGCGGAACAAAAATATAATAGATAAATCAGTAATCTTTTAAACAAAGAATTTTATCAGTTTTATACAATACATCAATCAGAGTCAATATACAACTCAATACAACAATGGACAGTTATATAAACTTGTCCTCATACAGAATACACAGCGGAATAAATAAACAAGTACGGGTGTACGTTACGCCATCCAGCTTGCTTCCACAGCTCCAGAATATCCAGAATATCCTGATAACATAACTCTAGGCTGCCCGTGTGGAAAATAATGGGCACCCAGAGTTTAGAAGGGAAACAATAAACTCCGAGTCAGTCATGGTGACTGGTGTGAGATCGTAAAACAGTTATTTTTAAAACAAACAACAGGAAGATTTTAAAGTCAATTTCGCAATGCTTTTGGAAAATGAAACTACCATAAGACCTCCCGCCACACACACAATGCAAACGCAGAATTGGAGGAGATTTCTTCTTATGATAGTCAAAGATGCTTACTACGCAAAATCAAATCATTTTTGATATTATTATTAGTGCATAGTGTAGAAAACATTTCGAAAGTATAATATTAATCTTAGCCAACATACGACCAGTATCGTATGCCTACTATAGCTACCATGTTCAATAGCAGGTTACCGCCACATTCCATGGCAGGTAATACAACTAAAACCGTACAAGTCTCGTATTGTTTCTTTGGATTTCCAACAAATGGTCGGGCCAAGGAACTTCCCATTGCCACATGGAAACGCCTCTGGAATGACGTCCCGAGAAATAACCTAACATTACGGTTAGATCTCTGCCAACACAAGGCCGGGTTACCCCTAACTGGGTAACTACTGATACGAATATGTCATCCCCCGATCGTAACCGATCTATATCCGAGGATCCCCGATTTCCAACAACCACAAAGTAATAAATTTGCAGCAACCACATAGGTTAAGTATCTGAGCTCTATACCATGATACCACCTCTATCCAAAAGGAATGACATACACTAAAGGGGCGCTACCCCCTAATAAACTTGCCGCATCTTTCCTGTTTTGACCATTTCCGGGGTGTGAGGTCCGACGAAGTCTCGTCCACAAAGCTACGCTTTGTCACAAAGCCATGCTTCGGGTCAAACAAATGATCAAAGTAATGATCACAAAGATAAATGATCAAACAAATGATCATATCACAAATGATCAAACAATGATCATTTCACAGCAACACTCAGCATGTCACGTTACCAAATTGGGAGTTTATTGCTGAAAAATTTCAACTACATAACCTCTGAGCTCGTACATCTCAGAGAAGGGTGTTAAGCTAAGAGAATAAATTCTCCGCCAACAACAGATATGTATTTGAAAGAAATCAGCTTTATATCTCAATTTGTAACGTCAGACACACAATCCATACAAGTCTGTTCCGGGATCGAACAGAACCGAAGGCACTTCTCACGAAGCCCTTGCAAATCCGGATAATTTTCAATCACGTCCGGACTTCCCGTCACTAAGGGTGATAAAACCTCTATATCGGAGATCAGCCGATGCAGAGTAACTCGACGGTAATCCTTCCGTTTTCAAAAATATCCGATCTTCAACACCGATCATCAAATGCAATTCATTACGATGTATCACATATTCGGAATGGGTTATATGACCCCAAGGTCCTTTCCCGGCTAACCCGAATAGTGAGCGCTTATTCAAAAATAAGTGTGGCATTCAAATTCAAGCAAATCACAACAAATACCCATTCAAGATAATTATTGATAGTCGGTTATTTAACTATCAATAGAGATGCGCAACATCATCAGATTCCAAATAATTTTCCAAATTATTTAATTTCCAAAATATCTTTACTAGATATAAAATTTCCACACTTCAAAAATAAATCAATATTTATTTTCAAAACGAATTTCCATTTCTTTTATAAATTCCATAGTGAATTTATATTTTCAAATATCTACTGATATACGATTTTCAATCGATTTCAAATATTCACTTTCAATTTATCTTTACAAAGATAAATTCTCAAAAACGTTTCGTTTCATTTTGGAAAACATTTCCATACTTATTTAATAATAAGTAATTCACAAATCTTATTAATTTTCAACACTTGGAAAATATTCGATATACTTAAAGAGATGTTAAGTATATATTTCATTCTTTAAGGAAATCATTCTCTTAAGCACATTTATTTGAGTCAAAACGAATGTTACGTAAAACATCGTTACGACGACTCAAAATCACTAGTATAGGGATTCGGAATTAAGATAGATATGTAAATCCCAATACTATATAAAACATTTCCTTTCGGAAATCATTTACTATAACAACAGTGTTATAGTCCACCATTTCCTTATTTCTCGAAAACGTCTATTTCAACAATGAATGTTGAAATCTATGATTTCGATATTTAATATATTTTAAAACATAGTTAAAACAATTAACTTCATTTTTAATGTCACTTCCCCAAAACATATCCATTTTACTTAATAATATATATCCACTGTCCAAAATCGTGAATATACTTCACTAACCAAATTTCACTATTTTCTACATATTTTATTTCAAGAATTATCCACTATCCAAAATCGTGGATAAAACTCCCTTAATAACCTTCTATATTAAATTCATCAAATTTGATTGATTCTCGGATTTATAAAACGACGTTTACAAATTCACCTTTATATTTCATAACAACTTTGATTTATAAATTTCTTTTATTAACTTCTATAATTCACTTATTAAAATAAGTGATTTCGGATTTATAAACAACGTTTATAAATCACATTTATACTTTATAACAATTTCAACTTATAAAAATCATTTTTATTAGCAAATTCTATTCATATCCCATCTAAGTGCAAAAATCTAATTTATAAGTAAATTACTTATAAATCTTTTATTCGACAGTTTCATTCATTTTATAACTTCACAATTTATAAATCTATAAATTTCATTCACTTACTAATTCCATTGATATTTCATTTTTAACACTTATAAAACTAGTTTTATAATTTCAATATTTTTAATTTATAGATATCAATTTTATAAATCTTTTATATAAACCGTTTACAAAAATTCAAAAATCTCAATTTAAACCATTTTATAAATCAATCAACTATTTATTTCAAAAATCACTTTTCGGTTATATTTCACAAAAATCATAATTTTTATAACTTTAAAAATGGATCCGATGATGCAACAGCATCAAATGGTCAATCACGACAACAAACATCATATATCGATACGAAGATCAACAAATATCATAATATCTGTAATCAAATAAATACTGGTGAGGAATCCAGTTGGATCCCTCCAACCTGTTTCCCTGCATCCACAGACGTTAGCACAATACCTATTCCACTTCGAGGTGGAATATCGCGGTATATGGGATTTATAAAAATATCAATCCGCTATTATGCGGCGCAATAGGGTCTCATCCGCTATATAGTGCGGGAAATCAATCAATCCAATATATACATATGCCAATATGTATATATTGCTATATATATAGATATATCCTACTATATCTAATATCACATCCAAACAACAATCAATAACTGCAATCCAAATTTATTTTGAGTGAGAAGATCTCACATTTGCCCTTTTATTTTGTAATCCACTTCCAATCCAGTTCGTTTCTTTTCAGATTTTGACCTTGTATAAACAATTTATACAATTTATTAAATATTCGAAGTGATCGAACAATCAACTTTTATTTGGTAATTGTAGTTATCCAATGGTTTTTTTTAAACCAATTTTGATTATTAAATTTGAAACTAAATTTCTTATTTGTTAAATTAAATTAGCCAAATTATTTTGTCAAACCAATCTTTCTCTTACCAATTAAATTAAATCGAATTCCCTTTTGAAAATCTTTAGTATCAAAAATAATTTAAATTAGCAATTTTAATAAGTATATTTATTTTTCTTACTTGAATTATATATACCTATATTAAAATGATAATTCATATGAATTTAAAAAATTTCAAAATCTTACTTATATTTTTCTGCATATATATATATATACCTTAAATTAAACAGACTATTGTATATATCTTGATCAACAATTGTTTATATCCTAAAATTTAATAGCAAGCTAAACATGTATACGTTTATGAATACAGCGAATACCTCATTGTATACGCGACCCGAAACTGCTGCTTCGAACGCCCCGGCCTCGATGACTTCCCCGACCACGACCCCATCTCAAGCTTGCGTACTGGAGATTGACCAGGCATCACGCCCAAGCCTTAGCACCACGCGATCTCGAGCCCGCCTGTACCCATCATCGCCAGAGCCCAACGTCGCGACCATCGATATCTCGCTTGAGCGCGAGAGCAACTCACCTCTTTTAACATCGAAATTCTAGCTTCTACGAACCTCCACTGCTACACGCTTTAGCACGCGACGCCGACATCCCTCCAACGTCGTACGAACGCGACCCTGCCTGAGCGCACGCGTGCATCCACCTCGTGATGCCGCTCACCATCGCGAAATCGATTAATTTTTTTTCTTTCAAAACGAATTAAAACTGGGGAAAAGAAGAAGAATAAGTTATTTTGATTTGGAAGAGCTTTGAAATCGACTGTTAGCGGCCATTTTTCTTTGTTTGAACGAGATAAAAAATTTCCTTTTCGAATTCGATTTTAATACGAGAAGCTCGGTTTTGATTTAAAGAGGGAGGGGACGAGATATTTAAAATTGAAGGAAGTATGGTCTGCACGATTTCGCATCATGATTTTAGGCGTAAATACAGGGAAGACAACGTGCTGATGTTTACTAATTTTAAAATTTAAATTTAAATTGGACCCGATTAAATTTCAACGTGTTTACTCACCGTACGGTCACATAACAACTCCGATAAATACGAAATTTGAAATCCGACAACAATTCAATATTACGGACCTAATGGAACTGGTTTCGTCGAATTCTGAGACTGTCCCCCGGAACGCTATTTTTAAATATCGATTCAAACGATATAAATTTCAAAACTGAACAAAACAGTTTGAAATTACATTCTGAAGCTTCTATTATCTTCAGTATTATCATTACGAATTTTAAAAGCTTTTGAAATATTTTTCTTCAGTTTAAAATTGAAGATTCGAATTTTTATTCAACTTTCAATAGATTAAAATTTAAAATTTAATCGCCAAATTCATTTTGATAATTTGAAATTCAGGTCAAACCATCATTCAAATATTTAAAATCAATTAAATATTTCTTTTTCAAATGTTCAAAAATTCTGGGTCGTTACATATATATATATATATATATATAACGTGGTAAAGTAGCTTAGAGTAAAGAAAAAGATGTATTTTCCTTGTATATATATGATTTGACGGATTAAATCATTTTGAAAAGGTTTCAAGGAAAATTTAAAGAGCAGTTAGCTCAAATATTGTAGAGCAGTTAGCTAAGATATTTTGAAGGGTAGTTAACCCAATAGAAAATTCGAATAGTAAGTCCATTTTAAGGGCGGTCAGCCTAGAGGACAGTTAGTCTAGAAAGAGCAGTGAGCTCTGATATGAACAGATAGTTCATTTATTAGCACAATAGACCTTGCTAAATTTTTATGGACAGTTAGTCTACCCTTTTTTACCAGTTTTGGGCAGATAGCTCATTATCTAGCATAAAAGAAATTGCTATTTTGGTATAACCAGTTTTAGGACAGGTAGTCCAGAAAAGAGCAAATAACTCCGAATTTAGAATAGATAGTTCAGATTTTAGACAAATAGTCTATTTTATTTCCTGTTTAGCATAATGGATATTGCTATATTATTATTATTATTATTATTATTAGTTGACTAACCAGTTTGGTTGTAGGAAAGGATTTGCAAAATATATGTTTTGAAAAGAGATAGTAGTGAGGGGAAACCCATTCCACTAAGCGGCGTGGTCTCACTAGTTATAAGTAAACTGAGATGTAACAGAAATTATTCATACCAGGATTTAAGTCTGACTCGAAGTTTTTGTTTCCCCAAACTCACGGGTGCTCAAAATATGATTTGAGTAGGCTGAGGGTTTAAGTTTTTAGGTTTTAGCAGATTTTGGCGAATAACGCATCCGAAGACGAGCATGTGGCTGACAAATAGCTAATTTAGGGATTCTGTTTTAAAATTGTTTCCGCTGTGTATTAAGACAGTTATGTCTATATTGCTTTGATCATCCAAGGGGGCATCTTCATATGTCACTCTTGGCGTATTGTTGTAAATTATATTTGACCAATGCCTAAGATTACTTTTGGGATTTTTGTAACTTGGATATGATTTATTTAAAATATAATCACTAACATTATTCTTTTTGGAAATCTGTTATTTTGTTTATATTCAAGTGCTTCTGATATTATGGATACTAATAACACTGCCATATTTCGTCACCAAAAGTTAATACTGTGGATGACTGCAGCATCCATAGCGCTTAGCTTTTGGCCTTCAAACACGGGATGTTACAAATAAGGTAAATGAAATAATTTTACCTAAATTAAATTTTACATGTATGAAATGATAACTTCCATAAACCCGAATGATTATCAATGAATGTTAGTTGTTAGGAGATGATAATATTTAGTTATCATCGATTATTAGTTTAATTAAACTAAAAACGAATACTTTGTGAACTTTATTTCACGAAGCGTTCGATAATTAAATTGAATTGAAATCTAATTACAATAAGAATTGTTTGAAATAATAAAGGTGTAAATTAACGAAATGTTTTCATAATAAGGTAATGGAATTGTATAAGTATATTTATAATATAGCTTATAAATAGAAAGGATTTAAAAGTTGGAAATTTTAGAATTTAAATCCTGTTGCTTTCAAAATTGTTTTCAAAGCCTTCAAAAATTAACAATAATATTATTTGAAAGTGTTTTGACCAGAGATATATTTTGAAAATATTTTTGAAAGAAATAAAAGCATTAAACTCGCTTTAGTCGCTGGGAATAATTCTGGGGATGACTGCAGCATCGCCATTATTCATTTTCGAGCTTTTGAGTGAGAATTGCTACCAAAAGAAATTTATTTCCGGTTAAATCAAGTTTTGATTGTGAAAAAAATATTCCAACTATGATTTGGTAAATATATGAAAATAGTTTTTGAACTTATAAATTGAAAATAGTATAGATAAGAAATAAGTTTATAACTTATGAATTTGAACAGGAAAGTAAGACCGAATTTTAAAAACGGTTGAACATTTTGGTTAAGCAAACAAAAGAAAATTTGAATTTGAGATATGAAATAAAAGAATTAACCTAAGAAATGTTAAATAAATTGAGTTAGTGAAATAAAGTAAATAAAATGAAGTTTAACTCAAGGAAGCTTAAATAAAAGTGAATTGTATTTGAAATGAATTAGATAAAATAATGAAATGGAATTTTATGTGAATAAGTTTGTATAACTTATAGATTTGAGAAATAATAAGCTAATTTTTTTTTTAAAATTTACTGAATGTGGATATAAGAAAGAATTTTTTAACTTAAATAAAGTTAAATAAACTGAGTAATGGATTAAATGAAATAAAGTTTAACTTAATAAAGATTAAATGAATTGAATTTGGATTTGAACGGAACTAGATGAATTAGTAAAGTGAATTAATTCCACTTAAGCTATAAAATGAATTAATATAATGAATACGAATTTGAATTATAAAATGAAATACAATTTAGGTGTGAAAGAAATTGAATGAAAATAAATGGGTGCAAGTAAAATTTATGTGAGAAATTGAATTTGATTTAAATTAGATATAAATAAATTGAATACAAATGGAATGAGTTTTAATAAATTACTAACCAATTGAGATATGAAATGAGTGAATGTTACATAAAGAAATGTTGATACACTTGAGTATAAGTGGTAAGAAATACTTTAAATCTGAATTATGAAATGAAATTTTACTTAAGTCAAGTTAATGTAATGAATAAATGAAATAAGTTAATGGAATGAATTATAAGACGAAAGTTAACTTAAGAAAAGTTGAATGAAATTGATGGATAACAAGAAGTGAA
Source organism: Allium fistulosum (assembly GCA_030737815.1). Lineage (NCBI taxonomy): Eukaryota > Viridiplantae > Streptophyta > Magnoliopsida > Asparagales > Amaryllidaceae > Allium > Allium fistulosum. The sequence goes on along the minus strand of CM060905.1, from coordinate 683,904,895 downwards.
ATAATTGAAATTTGAATAAATTGAATGTAAATAAAATAGATGTGAATAAATTGGAAGCAAACTAATTAAATTTTAATAAAGAATGGATGTTAATAAGAATGATAGTGTATAAATTAAATATTGACATTGGATAATGCAAATTCATATAGTGTTGAATTAGTTGGATGAATATTAATAATTGTTGAATGGTTTCTTTTGTTGTAAATCATGGTTATAACTGTTTTTGATTGCATATGATTGTTATGGTTGTGTATTCGTGCTCGTGCTTATGATTTGGATTCAGAATTCAGGTTATATAGTCTATTATACATGATTTCTATATCCTTTATATGCAACTAATATTCTGAATTGAACTGAGATAGGTACAGACGAAGACCGCTTGGACGTATATGCGAATTTGATTTGCTTTTGCTTGCTAAATATGAGCGAACTCGCTCGTATTAATAATAATAAGGTACATACCTCGAATTACATACCGCACTTTTATATTTTTCCCTACGGGATGCCTCATCATTGAGATGAGATGTATGTTTAGTATATTTGTGATATATATTTGATTGTAAAAAATTTCCGATCGAGCTTCACAAAGGAGATGCTGCCGAAATTTTCCGTAAATCCGGGTGTGGAAAAGTTTGAGATTTTAAAATTTTATAACTTGTTTTATAAATAAGTGGTAATTTCAGTAAAACCGATATCAAAGTGGCATAGTGGAAGCGTGTTAAAAGTTTTAAAATAAGATTTTAATGTTTTATAAGTTGATTGTTTTGAGTAAATATATCATATGTTAAATTCCTTACTTAACCCGTTTTCGAGGATGAAAAGTTTTGAGAGAGGGAGATTGTAACGACCCGTATTTTTTAACTATTTTAAATTATTAAATTTAATATAATTATAGAATAAAAATGGTTGGAAATAGAAATTTATGTTTTATTTATGTAATATTTATTGTGAACTTGAATAAAATTTTGAAATAACAAATTCGAAGATTTAGGCAATAACAAGTATTGAAATGAAATTTTATGTATTGAACGTGTTTATAATCAGTAGCTGGAATTGAATAATAAATGTTGAATGGATTAGATGAAAATAAAATAATCATTTGATAACTAAAATTCATTTGAAATCTAATATTAGGATTAATTGAAATTCTAATATTGGAATTCATCGAAATTGGATTGTTAGAATACTTTAAATAAAGAAGTGGAACGAAGTGTGGTAGTTGTTTTATTATTTGAATTCGTTTTAAAAGTTAAAATTTATAAATTAAATAACTTATATTTAAAATATGGTGATTTAGTGAATAATTAAATTGTTTAAATTTAATATTGGAAATTATTTAAATAATTGAATCTTGAATTTAATATGAATGAAAATGATGTCGAAAGTTGATTTAAATTTTATCTAAACAAGAATAAAAGTTATTAACTTTTAAAATTGAATTTAAAGTGATTAAATTGATTTTGGAAATTTCTTGCTTTAATTAACGTGTAAAAATAGTCTTTTTTGGCACTGTGGATTTCGATGAAACCAGTTTCATCGGATCCGTAATAGTGAATTATTATAGGATTTCAAGTTTCGTAATGATCGGACTTATCGTTTGGCCGTGCGAGCTTGAAACGTGTAGAATTAATTTTTAGAACTTTAATTATAATAATTTGATTTTAAAAAGCTATCTTCTGAATATGATGGAATTGACTCGCGATACATATTCCATTGTGTTCAGAATTGGGTTATAACATATAAAACGCCAGGCGGCACACTTTGTTTGGAGTTCGGAAATTCCATGGGTCAATAGTGTCAGAAATTTATATAATGGACCGTGTATATTCTCGTTTTCGCTAACCCTAAAGTCCAAAGCATCAGCCGTTTCTCTAAAAACGTTTAATGGCCAAATAGTCATCATCTTTGTCCCTTTATTTCTCTCAATCTTCTCAACAAAATCAACTGCCACCAAAAGAAAAAGTGTAGATCTTATCGAGATTTACACGTTGTGCGGTTGGATCAAGCCAAATCGCCTCGGATTTGCCAAGATCTAAGCATGAAATCGTGGTGGTTTTTGGGTTCGTGTGGACAAATGGCGGTGGTGGAAGGGGCGAGGCTTTTGGCGGTGGCGGCTCGGAGGTGGGCGCGTGCGGTGGCAAGGTTGGATCGACGCTCGGTGGGCCATGGGGTGGCGCGCATGGAAGGATGATCGTGATTTGTTGTGTTCGGTTCTGTAGCATGCGAGCGGGATTAGGAACAAGAGACGATTAAGTTAAGTATTAGTTAATTATTATGTTATTAATTAATTTCTGTTATTATCGTTATGCTAATTATCGTATAACTTTTCCATACGAGGTCCGATTCGAGCGAAACAAGTCGCATTGCGATCGTATCGACGAATGCTACGACATGGAATCAAATTGGAATTTATTTGAAGCTGAAAAATTTTCAGTTTCAAATAAAAGTGAGTGTTTTAAAATGATCACGAATTACTAAAATGTTTTATTGTAGTTAAATTTAAATCATGAAGTGATTTATTTTATTGACTATTGTTTGGTAGTTTTAACTGACATTTAAAATTGACATATGAATTAAACTGATAGAAATTTAATTTGACTGTTCAATTTGAAATTGAATTGCTAGTTAAACACTCGATATTGATAACTAGTTAATTGTTGTGATATTTGACTGATTTGGATGTTGGTTGTGATGGATGCCTATTGGTTGATATATTGATGATTGGATGTTTATTTATTTTATATATGTAACGACCCAAAATTTCTATCATTTGAAATTCGAATATTTAATTGATTTTAAATATTAACAAGTGAGATTTGTAAGTTGAATAACTTAAATTTTGAATATAGTGCTTTAATTGGATAATTACATCGATAATTAATATTTGAAATTCCAGAAATAATTGATAATTGGATTAAATGTGTATAAAAATGATTTATAAAGTTATATTAAATCATATTAGAGTTAGAATGATGCTATAGAACTTTTAAAATTGAATTAAAAGTTAATTTGTGAAAATTGAATATTTTAATATTTAATTGACGACTAAAAATAGTCATTTTTCAAACAGTCTCGGATTTCGACGAAACCAGTTTCATCGGATCTGTAATGTGAAATTATTGTAAGATTTCAATTTTCGTGTCAATCGGATTTACGGTTTGTCCGAGGCAAGTTAAAACGCATCGAAATCGGTTTAAATCGATTTGATTTAGATTTGATCGTTTATTTCCGTAACTCGCACATATGACCGAATTAGCTCCCGAAACATGTTCCATTGTGTTCGGAACGTGGATAAAACCTTAGAAATGTCAGCCGGCATGTTTGATTTCGAGTTCGGAAAATTTTCGATGAATAGTGTTTTGAGAATTTTCTATATAAGGACCTAACTTTCTTCATTTGCAAACAAAACCAAGCAAGGGTTTCAGCCAGCCCTAATAATTCAATGGCCAGAAAACATCCACCTTCATCTCCTCCGATCTCCTCATCCATCGACTTTTACGCAAAATGTTCAACTACAATGTTGTAGAGGGAAGTGAGATCTATAATCTCAACGGTGGAGATCGAAAACGGGGCAATGGATCAACGACAATTGGCGACCAAAGTCGTGCGTTTCATACCCGAATTCTAACACGTAGGGACAGCCGAGTGGGGCCATATCTCTGGTAAAGGTGGAGTGAAGCAAGGGCTTTCGAATGGTGGTGGTATGATGGGTTCTCGACGTCGAATGGTGGAGCGGCTTCAAGCCCTAGGTGGCGTGTGTTGGGTTAGTTTCGTTCATGATGGCCTAGAAGTTTTTCACGTTGGAAGGAAGATGGGTTTCACGGCCTGATGTAGAGAAGGTGGAATGAGTGGCTGAGATTTGCAGAGGTTTAAAAAAAAATTAAAAAGATTATTGTAAATTAATATATATTAATTCATTCAAACTTTAAAAAGCTGTAACTTCTTCATACGAGGTCGAAAAATTACGAAACGAATTGCGTTGGAATCATTTCGACGAGCACTACGCAATGGAGCTAGTTTGGAGTCGTTTGGAGTTAGTGATAATTTTGAGTAAAAATAAACGTGCGTTTAATTTTATTTGAAATAAAGCACTGCAACTATTATTGAAAGCAAGATGAGAACTCCTCACTCAATCGAATTTTTTCGATTTAAATTTTAAATAGTAAAATTTAAAATTGCTTGATTGTGTGAATTGATTGATGGTTGTTATTTATTGTATTGGAATAGATCCTATACGCCGTATATTAAGCGGAGGTTATTTATTAAAAACATATACCGCGATAATTCCATCGTGAAGTGGAATTGGTATTGTATATGTATTTGGAGTTGATTTCCCGCATTATATAGCGGATGAGACCCTATTGCACCGCATAATAGCGGATAGTATTTTATAAATCCCATATACTACGATATTCCACCTCGAAGTGGAATTGGTATTGTGCTAACATCTGTGGATGCAGGGAAACAGGTTAGAGGGATCCAACTGGATTTCTCAACTTATATGAATTTGTTTCATATGTTGTATGAATTTGTTTCATATGCTGTGTGATTATTTATTTATAATCTGTGAATGATTATATCTGTGATTGAATTTGTTGAAGGCTATAATTTAGCCGAATGTATTTTTGGTATCGTTGGATACCAGAAATATATAAAATTGGATTTTTGAAATTTAAGCATGAAATTTTAAGTAAATTCTTTCGAAAGAATTGGGTGAATTTAAAAGAAGGAATTTTAAAAGCATAGAGTTGATTTTCGAAATCTTATCGAATTATTTCTAAAATATGGGAAAGGATTTTTATAAATGGATTTTGAATAGTATTATTCGAAAGTTGGAAAATTTATTTAAAATGGAATTTTAAATGGTTTGGAAGAGATAAACGGATTTATTTTAAAAGGTGATTAATTTCTAGAAATCAATTTATAATTGATTTGGTACTTGAAAATAAATCTTTGGGAAATCGATATGAAAATTTATTTGATGTTGAATGGAAAAATTGATTTTGTGTTGAAATGAATTTTGAAATCAATTTGTAATTGATTTGGTGTTGAAGTAAATTTTGAAATCAATTTGGAATTTGATTTGGTGTTTGAAATAAATGTTTGGAAAATCAATTTGGGTTTTGAAATAAATTTGGAAATCAATTTAAAAAAATTGATTTGGAATTGAAAGTGAATATTTGGGATTTAAATTCAAATGGAATTTATAAAGGAAAGGGGATTTGTTTTAAAAATAAACACTGATTTATTTTTAAAGTGTGGAAATAAATTTACAGATTTGGAATGTAAATTTGAAATAAATCAATAAGGATTTATTAAATTGGTTTAAATGGACCATTTTGAAGTGAAAGTGTATTCTCACTATAAAGCCGAGTATATTTCCAAAGTAGCTTTTAAAATATAAATTTAAGGTTCTAAAGTTGGTTTTTGAAAGGAATATTTCGGAGAAAATGTTTTCCAAAAATACTTTTTTTGGATAGTGATATAAATCATGTTTAAATATTTGAACTCGGCAGATTTCCAGTGAGAATGAATAAATATTTGGAAATATATCCCGTGTAGGGAAATTGATTTGAAATTGGTTTTCAAATGTTGAAGTGTGGAAATTATATATCTTGCGAAGATATTTTGAAATTTAATAATTTGGGAAAAATTATTTAAATTGGTTGATTTTTGTGAATGTTATTGATAGTTAAATAACCGACTATCAATATTTGCCTTTGAAATGGCACTTGATTTTTTTTAAAACAAACACTCATTATTCGGTTAAGCCGGGAGAGTACTTTGTGCCATATAACCCATTCTGAATAGTGATACGTCGTGAATGGACATTATTTGAAGACCGGTGTGAAGACCGGGTATTTTCGAAAATGAAAGGACAACCTGTCGAATGTCTCTGCACCGAGTTGCTCCGGAATAGAGATTTATATCACTCTTTTTGTGATGGGAAGTCCAGACGTGATTAGTGAATACCCGGATTGCAAGGGCTTCTTTGGAAGTACCTTCGGTTCCGTTCGATCCAGGAACGGACTTGTATGGATGTGTGTCTGACGTTAGACTTTGAGATGTAAAGCTGGTTTCTATCAAATACATTTCTGTTGGTGGCGGAGAATTTATTCTCTTAGCTTAACACCCTTCTCTGAGACGTACGAGCTCAGAGGTTATGTAGTTGATGGTTACTAGTGATACATTCCTAATTTGGTAATGTGGCATACGAAGTGCTGTCGATCATTTGTTGATCAAAGCGTGGCTTTGTGAAAAAAAACGTGGCTTTGTGGACGAGACTTCGTCAAGCCTCACAACCCGGTAATGGTCGAAACAGGAATGTTGCGGCAAAGGTTTTTAGGGGTAGCGCCCCTAGGGTATGTCATTTCCTTTTGGATAAAAGGTGATATCATGGTATGGAGCCCAGATATTTTACCTATGTTGATGCTGCAAATTTATTATACTTTGTGGTTGTTGCTTTGTGGTTGAGGATCCTCGGATAAAGGTCGGTGACGACCGGGGGATGACATACTTGTGTGTTAGTTACCTAGTTACAGCTGTACAGCGTGAGGTAGCGTCAGTGTGTTAGTTACCTAGTTACAGCTGTACAGCGTGAGGTAGCGTCGGCCTTGTGTTTGCAGAGATCCGGTTAGGTTCTCGGGGCGTCTTTTCAGAGGCGTTTCCATTTCGTTGTAAGGAAGTTCCTTTGCCTGACCATTTGTTGGAAATCCAAAGAAACAATACGAACCTTGTACGGTTTTAGTTGTATTACCTGCTATGGAATGTGGCGGTAACCTGCTATTGAACATAGTAGCTATAGTAGGCATAAGTGAGAAATTTCTATGTTGGCTAAGATTAATATTATATTTTCGAAATGGTTTTTCGACACTATGCACTAATGATAATAATATTGAATGATTTTGCATAGTAAGCATTTTTGACTATCATAAGAAGAAATCTCCTCCAATTCTGCGTTTGCATTGTGTGTGTGGCGGGAGGTCTTATGGTAGTTTCATTTTCCAAAAGCATTGCGAATCTGCTTTATTTTCTTTGTGAAAATAATTGTTTTTAGTTCTCACACTAGTCACCATGACTGACCTGGAGTTTATTGTTCCCTTCCTAAACTCTGGGTGCCCATCATTTTCCACACGGGCAGCCTAGAGTCAGGTTATCAGGCCATTCTGGATTCAGGAGATGCTGTGGATCTCAGTGGCAAGCTGGATGGCGAGGCGTATCACTTGTATATGATATTATTTATTTCGTTGTGTATTTTGTATGAGGGCAAGTTTATATAACTGTCCATTGATGTATTGTTGTTGTAAACTCTGATGTGATGTAATGTATAAAATGATATAGTTCTTGATTTAAAGATTATTCAATTATCTATTATATGTTGTTCCACCGCGAATGTGAGATTCTGATGTTATTTTTGTTTCTGTATTTCCGGCATTCGATTGCGCGGCATTTGATACAGTGGACGTATTAATGTCGACTTTCAAGCGTCGAAGACCCGATCGTTACAATATATATCCTGTTATCACCTTGTATATTATTGACAGTGTATAAAACTGTTATTTGAATTATTTCAAATAAATTAAGAAATAGGTTGAAATGATATATACCTATGACACTTTGATTTGGATTGAAATGATATATATCCATCCTAGAAATTAAATCAAAATAACTGATCACTTGGCCATTGAATAGAAATTATATACGGACATTGGATTGGTTAAATTTAATAGTTTTAATTTTTTGAATTTGAATCTATTTAAATGATTTTGATTTGAAGAAATAAAATCGAATTTATATGAATTGGATTATTTTCTAATCCGGGCTTTAAAACGTTGAAATCGAAATTCGTAAAAGGAATTGGTTTAAGAAGGTAATTTGAAATCTTGAAGTTATAATCGTAATATGATTTGAATTATGGAAATTGGACTGTTTTAAAGTTTGAACTTTTATTCGAACTTTGAAATCTACTTTTGTGAAAATAATTAAAAATTGATATTTTAAATTTAAGCTCAGAATTGAAGTAGTTGAAGATTTGAACCTTAAATTAAATGTTGAAGTTTAAATTTGATTTAAGTGATTTAAATCAGTATTTTGAAATCAAACTCGAAATTGATATAAATTGAAATGGTTTAAAAATAAGAATTGGATTGAAATTTAAACCATTGAATTGAATCGTTGAATCGAATTTGAAGTTAAAAATGAGCGTTTCGAAATTGAAGTAAATTCGAATTGAAATCGAAATTGATTTAAATTGATATAGAAATTGAATCGATTTGAATTAATTTAAGATTGAGATGATTTGAATTGGAATAATTGGAATTGAACCAATTTGGTTGAAATTTGAACCTGAGTTTAGATTTATTAGAAATGGGAAGAAATAGTTTTGAATTTGAAATTATTTTTCCTATAAACAATTTTCAAATTCATCTTATTAAATTTCCAAATTATTTTAATTTTCAAATCATTTAATATATAATCTATTTTAATATTTAAACTATTTTATCTTTTTAAAACTATTCAAACTATTTTCTAAAAATTCAAACTGGTTAATGTTGGAATGTTTATATTTAAATCGTGGATTTAAATGCGAATTGGATTCAAATGAAGTTATAACCTAGATGGAAATTAGAAACGATTTTGGAAGTGGAATTCAGATACTGAGGCGAAAATGATTTTTGAAGTAATAGTATATTTTAAGTAAGTATGATATTTCGAAATGAAATGATGTTTGAAGCGGATATGATATTTTAATATCAAGTGTGAATCATTTTCAAAATGTAAAAGAATCAACCAGTGTATAAAACAACGATCGATTGTTAAAGAAACCGGGGCCTCTTATTGACCTACTCTCTGTCAATATTGGAACCACTTTAACAACTGTGTACACGGAGGAGACTCCAGAATGAAGTGGGTTGATTTGGTGTACGTTTGCTGGATTTGAAGAAAGAGAATGATAATGGATAGATCCCGACACTTGTGCCAACTTGAAATGACTAAAACAAGACGGCTTGACAGTGCCAAGTGGGCTAGCTACCCCTAGCGAAAATTCGTTCTTCGATTTTCTTCTTGGACTTGGTCCATACTATTACTTTTGATGTTGGTTTCGATTGGTGCACCTTGATTTGGGATGACCTCTCTTTGACTCGATATGGGATGTATGTATGCGGTAGGCGATCGTGGCTACGATGCGTTACCAATAGCCATGCGACCTGAACTGGTAGTATCTTACCTTGGGCATTGCTCACATGCCTTGTCATACTCTTATCCCTATACAAGACCACTACGAGTTTGGTTTAGTGTTGTCGTATCACGACGCATCCCTATCCCCCGACGTGCTACTGGGGCATTATATGCAAACTGTACGACAATGCTTAAAAACGCGTTAAGGGGGATTAATGCAAAGCCTTAACGCTAAGAAAAATATTTATTTTACTGATTAGACATCACATATATAGTGTACTCTACTATATATAGATATTTTGACGGATCCTTAAGAGATAGAAAATCCCGTAACATCTCTTGAGTTATTGCACGCACGTTATACACTGGATAGGAGATGTAAAACCCCGTAAACATCTCTGACGCTATTACACTCATGTTATATGTGATATTGATTTGACTCATATAAGGATATTTTAGTCATAACTCGAGTGTTTTGCCTTTTCATTATGCTCGGGTCAGTTATGAGTTTTCTGTTGGAACCTGCCTTCTTCGATTTTAATGCGAAAACTATATATTTCAATCTATATACTATAATGTCAAATATTCTTGCAGGAATCTACAAAAGAAGCTATTATCATATCATCAACAAGATTAAAGTTCTCAAAAATCTATTTAGATATCTATGTACAATCTCTGATATGGTGATGAAACACACACACAAATATACTTTTGAAAATCATGTTTTAAAATAAATATCTTTTATTATTTAAAAGATATAAAAAGGTATTTTCAAAATTATATATTATCTCAAGTTCAAAAGTGCTAAAATAAAGGAAGGAACAAAATAGTACAGAATTAGACGTCTGTATATTAATTCAGACGTCTGACATCAATATCAGACGTCTAAAAGTAATATAACAGACATATGAACTCTATGTTTTAGTGCCTCTATTTCTATATGAAATAGACGTCTGTCAATTTAATAACAGACGTCTATCATCCTAGACAGACGTCTGAATTAAAAGACAGACGTCTAAATTGACTGTTTTTGTCTTTCTTTTATTTTTTGAATTTCAAAATTTATTCAGACATCTGTCACTTTTATCTCAGACATCTGAACTTGACGAACTGAAGCATCTCTTCATGAAATATCAAAATCTGAAGAGTTGTCTTCTTCACCAAGAGTTGCAATTCTTCAAATAGTTGCAACTATTAAATTAAGACTATTCAATACTATAAATAGAGATGAAAATTCACTATTTTAACAACCAATTCTTTCTATCTATTCTGATCTTATATTGTTATAATATCAAGTGATTTTCAACTCTCTACTTCCTATCTTTGCACATTCAAATCATCATATTAAGAAGATTATAGGAAGGGTGTACTACATTGACTATATTCGTGTTATTCAAAGAACACACAAGTCAAGAAACAATTTACCAAATTGTAATTGAAGTCCTATTCGGTTGCTTAGGCGGAAAAGTCCTGTTCGGTTGCTCAGGCGGTGTAATACCTGTTCCTCCGGGTTAAGTGAGGGTTATTCGAGAAATTCCAGAAGAAGTCTGGGACTGGACGTAGAACGGGAAGTTCGAACCAGTATAAAAATCCCTGGTTTCATTTTTATTACTGCTATTTACTAATATTTATAATTCCGCACTTGCTAGACTAATCCTACTGTATATTATCGATCCACATATACTTTCATTTGGTATCAGAGCAAGGTCATCACATAACTATAACATAGTTATCTGATATTGTTTTTATAACATGGACAATAACACTAGCAACAGTTTTAATGAGGGACAAGCCACTACTCGACCACCATTATTTAACGGATTAAATTATAGTTATTGGTCAACTAGAATGAGAATTTTTATGCAAGCAAGTGGATTTGAAACTTGGAATATCATTCAAACTGAATATCATATTCCTACTACATGATATGGTGCATGGTCTAATACACAAAAACTAGATGCTACTGCAAACGCAAAAGCAATGAATATGTTATTTTACGCATTAGACAAAAATGAATTCAATCGAGTCGGTATTTGTAAAACTGGATTTGAAATTTGGAATACACTTAAGGTTACACACGAAGGAACAAATAAAGTAAAACAAAGCAAGATTTCTATGCTTAAAAACCAATTTCAAAACTTTAGGATGAAACAAGGAGAAAGTATTAGTGAAATGTACTCTAGATTCCAGGATATTTATCACTCACTTTTAGCTTTAGAAGTTACTTTTACTGAATCTGATGTTGTGTCAAAAATCCTTAACTCTTTAACTGATGAATGGGAACGAAAAGTCTTAGCTATCGAGGAAGCTAATGATATTTCAACCATAAAAATAGAAGAGTTAATAGGAAATCTAATAACCTATGAAGTAAATTTGCAGGCAAGATGAGCACAAGCACAGGACAAGAAAACTATTGCCTTTCAAGCAGAAAAAGAAGACTCTGAATCAGAAGACGATATGGCATTTTTAGCTAAGAATTTCAAGAAGTTTTTAAAATTCAAAAAGGGAAATAAATTTGGAAATAACAAGGGTTTCAATAAGCCATCAAGCTCATCTCTTGAATGCTACGAATGTCACAAGAAGGGCCACATAAAGAAAGATTGTCCTGATTGGAAGAAAGAAAATAATCTCAAAAAGGACAAATATAAAAAGAAACAAGCCTTCTCAGTTACATGGGATGATACAGAATCTTCTTCGTCAGATAGTGATAATGAAAGTGATTCAGAACAAGCCAACGTTTGTTTTATGGCAACAAATGATGATGTAAGTGATCTAACTTTTGACGATTTAATAGAAATAAACTCTGAATTGTTAGATAAACTTAGAATCCTAAAGAGTAAATATAAAGATGCTTTAGGAAAATTAAATAGAATTGAAATAGAAACTGACATGTTAAAAGATGAAAAGAAAATATTAGAGGAAGAGTTAGTAAAATCTCAAGAATCTTATGTTAATATGACATCTCAATTCACTAATTTAAGTAGTGAAATAGAAAGACAGAAATATGAGAATGTTAAATTAGCAAAAGAGAATTCTGATTTAAACTCTAATATTAAAACACTTGATATAGAAGTATCACATCTTAAAACAAAACTGGAAAATATTTCTAAAAACGTTTCTAAATTTAATAGTGGAAGAGAAAGTCTCTCTAAAATAATTGAGAATTCTCAAACCTGTTCAAATAAAAAGGGGTTAGGATATAAAAAACCAATACAAAAGTATTTTAAAAATAATGATTCTTTATATACTAATTTTAAGAAAAAGGAATCTATATCTATTCAAAAAGCTCCTTTAAAAGTTATTCATCCAAAATCAATTATGATTTGGGTTCCAAAAACTAATAATAATTTGATTAAGAAAAATTACATTAAATCTTTCATTATGTTTGTACATAAGAATGAAAATTTTATTTTTAAAGGGAACTCTAAACCCAACTGGGTTTGGCTTCCTAAGATTTAACCCTTAGGACCCTAACAGAGAAATTGGGTACCAATAGAATTTCAATATTTTTTGCAGGTACCGATTAAGAAAAGAGGAAAATGGATTTTAGACAGTGGTTGCTCAAAACACATGACAGGCGACAAAAATATGTTAACTAACATTATCTACTCAGATGGAGGATCTGTCACTTTTGGAGATAATTCCAAAGGTTACATCATCGGCAAAGGCGATGTGAGCAATGACGGTACATCTAATTTACCTCTTATTACAAATGTCTTATTAGTTAAAAATTTAAAACATAACTTACTAAGTATTAGTCAATTATGTGATAAAGGTTTTAACATAGTATTTTCTGAAAATAAATGTAATATTTTTGATCATAACAAAAATATTATTTTCGAAGGAATAAGAGATCGTAATATTTATATTTTGAATATGAAAATAAATCATAATACAAATATGTGCTTATTAGTCAAAGAAAATGATCCTTGGCTATGGCATAAAAGATTTTGTCATATAAATTTCAAAGCTATTAATAAATTATCCAAAAACAATTTAGTAAAAGGATTACCTAAAATGAATTTTAAGGTAAATAGCATTGGTGATGCTTGTCAACTAGGAAAGCTAACTAAATCTTCTTTTAAATCTAAGAAGATCATCTCAACATTACAACCTCTTGAGTTGTTACATCTAGACTTATTTGGACCAACTCAGACTCAATCTATTAATCACAATAGATATGTTTTTGTAATAGTTGATGACTTCTCTAGATATACTTGGACTTTATTTATGAAAAACAAAAGTGATACATTTGAAAATTTCAAAATCTTTGCTAAACGGATTCAAAATATTAAAAATCTAAAAATTAAAAACATTAGAAGTGATCATGGAGGTGAATTTGAAAATGAAATGTTTGAGAAGTTTTGTAATAAGAAAGGAATATTTCATAACTTTTCATTTCCAAGAACGCCTCAACAAAATGGAGTTGTTGAATGTAAAAATAGAACACTTCAAGAATGTGCTAGGACTTTATTGAATGGAACCACTCTTCCAAAACAATTTTGGGCAGAAGCCGTTGCTACTGCTTGTTATGTCCTAAATCGTGTCTCTATTCGACCTTTAACTAAACATACTCCATATGTACTCTTCATCGGTAGAAAACGTAATATATCTTACTTTAAAGTTTTTGGTTCTAAATGTTTTGCCTTAAATACGAAAGATCAATTAGGAAAATTTGATCCAAAATCGGATGAATGTATATTCATCGGATATTCAGAACGAAGCAAAGCATATAGAATATATAATATAAGAACTAAATCTATTGTAGAAACACTTCATGTATCATTTGATGAAAATTTCAAAATTAAAACAAATGATGATGAAGACATTGTAATAAAATCAAACTCTACTTTCGAAAACATTGTGCCTGACAATACCTCTTCTCTAAATCAAATTGAAACTGAATTAAAATCCCCACCAAGAATTTTAAAAGATCATCCAATTCAAAATATAATAGGAGAAATTGATGAAAGAGTTAAAACAAGGAATCAACTAAATCAAATGGGTCATATAGCTTTTCTTTCTAATATAGAACCTAAAAATATAAAGGAAGCCTCAACTGATGACTATTGGATTATTGCGATGCAAGAAGAACTAAACCAATTCGAAAGAAATGACGTTTGGGATTTAGTTCCACGACCAAATGATCAAACAGTTATTGGCACTAAATGGGTTTTTAAAAATAAAGCTGATGAAAATGGTAATATCACTAGAAATAAAGCTAGATTAGTTGCTCAAGGATATAATCAGGAAGAAGGAATTGACTATGAAGAAACATTTGCTCCTGTCGCAAGATTAGAAGCAATACGAATTCTATTAGCCTATGCTTGCTTTCATGATTTCAAATTATATCAAATGGATGTTAAAAGTGCTTTTTTAAATGGATTTATTAAAGAAAATGTTTATGTTGAACAACCTCCCTTGTTTATACACGAACAATTTCCAGAACATGTTTATAAACTTAAAAAAACTTTATACGGTTTGAAACAAGCACCTCGTGCTTGGTATGATCGTTTAAAAAGTTATTTAATCAATTCTGGTTTTGAAATTGGAAAGATTGATCAAACTCTTTTTATTAAGAAAAAGAAACATTATATCTTAATTGTTCAAATTTATGTAGATGATATTATTTTTGGATCAACTAATGTTAAATTATGTCAAGAATTTTCTAAAATAATGACAAATGAATTTGAAATGTCTCATATGGGAGAATTAACATATTTTCTTGGACTCCAAATTAAACAAGTTAATAATGGTATTTTTATAAATCAAGAAAAATATTGTAATAATTTAATCAAACGCTTTGGTATGGAAAATACTTCTGCCAAACCAACTCCTATGAGTACAACCATACATCTTGAAAAGATGAAAATGGCAAGGGTGTAGACCAAAAATTATATCGAAGTATGATTGGATCTTTATTATATTTAACCGCTAGTAGACCCGATATAATGATGAGTGTTTGTTTGTGTGCACGATTTCAAGCCGATCCTAAAGAATCACATATTAGAGCAGTGAAACGTATTTTACGTTATCTCAACAAAACCAAAGATTTTGGACTATTTTATCCGAAAGAATGTCCTTTTGAGTTAGTGTCATATAGTGATGCTGATTTTGGAGGAAGTCGGACGGATAGAAAAAGTACAAGTGGGACTTGTCACTTCATTGGACGGTCTCTAGTATCTTGGTTCAGTAAGAAACAAAATTGCGTATCACTTTCTACTTGTGAAGCAGAATATATATCTGCAGCTTTGGCATGTGCTCAAGTAATTTATATGCAACAAACTCTTCAAGACTTTGGTTTTAACTTATCTAAATCTACAATCTTCTGTGATAACTCTAGTGCTATTAATTTATCTAAAAATCCAGTAAATCATTCACGAACAAAACATATTGATATTCGTCATCATTTTCTTCGTGATAATATTGAAAAAGATATAATCAATCTAGAATTCGTATCTTTGGAAAATAAATTAGCAGATATTTTTACCAAACCATTAAATGAAAACACTTTTGTAAAATTGAGACAAGAACTTGGAATTATCTCTCTCAAAAATTTATGAAGTTTACTTCAACTCAATTTTGTTTTTATTTAAAGGTTAATATATAAAACTTGTTTCTATCCACACATATTGTTTCTGGTTAAAATTAAAATTTTCTTCTTTTAATCTTAACCATTTATTTTTAGCCTTCAGTTTTCTATAAATTCCTTCTTTCCGAAGAAAATTGTCATTCAGCTTATCTATTTTATTTTTTAAGGTGAAAGCAAAAATTCAAATATGCTTTTTAACTTTGCATTATTCATATATACCATGGCTGGTTCATCCTCAGATGAGCCTTCCTATTCATCTGAATATTCATCAATTAATTTTGAAACACCTAGTTCTGGGTCTTCCAAACTTCCGACTCCAACTCCAGCTTATATTCTGATATGTCCACCACAAAGTCATCATACGGGGTATACGCCGGAAAATAAACGCACGCGAAGAAATTTATTTCCATCTCCAACTACTAAGGAAAAGATAGATGACTTACATCACTATTAGAGGGAATCACTTAATCTTCAGCGAGAAATGTATTTTGAGCAAAAGAGTCATGGAAGACGACTCAGTTTTCTTGAACGGTGTGCTGCAAAAATATGTGGTTCATCTCCTATCAATACGAATGCACATATTCACTCACCTCAACGTCCTCATGTATCCCCAAATTCATGGGATCGTCAACCTCAATGGTCTCCCATTAAACAGTCTGATGAACAAAATCAACACGAATCATCCAAAGGGAAGTCTCCGAAGTCTCCAAAAACTCCAAAGACTCCTAAGTAGATAATATATATGACTGTATGTTGATTTGGTTATTCATATTTGCTTTGTTCTTAACAAAATAAATAAATAATTGAATATTTTTTTTTCTTTTCTTTAAACTAAGCAAAAACATTCTTCATCAGTCATACAGACGTCTACATTTTTTCAACAGACGTCTGTAAAACACCTACTTTTACTGTTTTCAGCCACACAGACGTCTGAATCATTTATCAAAGACGTCTAAATTAAGTTTAAAATTTTTTCAATTTTTCTGGTATAAAATTAGCCGTCTGTTTAAAAATAACAGACGTCTGTTCTCCAATATAGACGTCTAAACATAAAATTTTCAGACGTCTGAATTTAGTTCAAAATGTTTTTTACTCTCTGTTTCATTTTAAACCTTCTGAGCCGTCTGTCAATTTTTTTAGACGTCTGTCATACCTCTTAGCCGTCTGTTTTAAATTTTTAGACGTCTAATCTTCTCGTCTTTGATTCTAATCTACAGAACCTCAGACGTTTGTATATTTTTAGACGTCTGAAACCCTGTTAAGAAGAAAACTATATAAATCATACCAACGGTTTATTTTCTTCTTCACGTCTATTTTCTCTCAAACTCAAAACCCTAGCTTTCTTCAAATTAAATAAATGGCGCCCAAATCAAAGAAACAAAAAGGAGATTCTTCTCAACAACCTCCTCATATTCTCCCTTCGGAAGATCAAATTGCAGCTTGGTTATACCACGAACCCCGAAGTATGGCTCGTTACAAGCATTTATCTTCTCTACCATCATTTCATGATATTTTTCATAATCTTGATCATTTTCCTACGTACAAACTTCGGCTCTATACTGATAGATCTCAGATTACTAGTCTCATTGATTTCAAAGACAATTAAGTCAACATTTGTAGACTTAGTATCCTACTATTTCTTGCAAATGTTAACAATCCAAAAATTAGACTTCATCGAGATAAAGGAACGCTTTGGACAAGCGTATTCGGCAACATTCTACAAATAACTCCTGCTAACATTGGACGAATTTTAAAATGTAGCTCGGATGGGGTTGACATAGATGATTTTAAGTTAGAAGGAGAAGAACTTAAACAATTAGAATATTATCTTTTTGAACCAGAAAAGTCCACAGATAGATCAAATCATCTTCGTCCTCGACCTCGATTATTGCTTAGAATGCTAATAAAAATAATTTTTCTGCGGCAAGGAAGCCATGAGGTAATCTATGATGATGAAGATAAGGCGCTTCAATCAATATTTTCTAATACTCAAATCAATTGGGCACAATATTTTTATGATGCATTTCGTACTTATCATGACTCGAAGAAGCGTTCTATTGTCTATGCTCCTTATATTACTCGAATTCTATCTAACTTGTCTATTCGAAGTCCGTCAATTGAATTTGAAAAGATCAAGGTATCCAACATTCGCTTCTTTAGTTTGATGGGATTACCGGAATCTCCTCCGACATTTCCAACATATAATGATTACAAAGCGGAACAAGTAGCCTTACAAAAAGAAAAGGGAAAATCAAAAGTAGGCAGTTCCGGACATGATGGAGATAAAGGAGATACTGAACAAGAAAAGGATGATGAAGATGAAAGGGAATATGATGAAGGAGAAGACGAAGCTTTTGAGCAAGCTTTTATCCAAAGTTCAATCCCGGAATCTTACGAGATTGAACTAATTTCTGGTTCTTCACGCACTTATACTAAAAGTGAAAAACTCAAATCCGACATCACTATCTCTAAAAATCAAAAGAAAATTTCTCAACAAATAGCACAAGGCTTTTCTTCCATCAATTCTAGATTCGATGATTTAGATGCCAAAGTCGAAGAGAATGCACAAGAATTGAAAAATATCAAGACAATTCTTCGTCAATTATGGAAAAAGTCTCATGGATCTTCTCCTCCTTCTTCTCCAACTTGGGGAGAATGGTGAATGAAGATGGTTTTCTTTTGGTTTGTCTTTTGGTTCAAACAAATTTTCTTTCATAAAATTTTTTTTGTTATGTTTAAAACTACTAAGTTGATTGTATAATTTTATCCGTCTTTCTTAGTCAACTGTGTTGGGTAAACAAATGTTGTGTCTTAAACATTGATTTGTTATTATCATGCTTGGTTTGTTTACATTTCTTAATTATTGTGTTATTCACAGCATTGTTACTTCTTTTTATCTAAACACCCCCAACAATTCTTTTTGTTAATGACAAAGGGGGAGAAATAATAACATTTCTGCTATATAATATGGTCATATTGACAGGGGGAGCAAAAAGGTATGATTATACTAACCGTTGAATTATATAGTTGTCATCATCAAAAAGGGGGAGAATGTTGAAACTTGCCTTCTTCGATTTTAATGCGACAACTATATATTTCAATCTATATACTATAATGTCAAATATTCTTGCAGGAATCTACAAAAGAAGCTATTATCATATCATCAACAAGATTAAAGTTCTCAAAAATCTATTTAGATATCTATGTACAATCTCTGATATGGTGATGAAACACACACACACACAAATATACTTTTGAAAATCATGTTTTAAAATAAATATCTTTTATTATTTAAAAGATATAAAAAGGTATTTTCAAAATTATATATTATCTCAAGTTCAAAAGTGCTAAAATAAAGGAAGGAACAAAACAGTACAGAATTAGATGTTTGTATATTAATTCAGACGTCTGACATCAATATCAGACGTCTAAAAGTAATATAACAGACGTCTAAACTCTATGTTTTAGTGCCTCTATTTCTATATGAAATAGACGTCTGTCAATTTAATAACAGACGTCTATCATCCTAGACAGACGTCTGAATTAAAAGACAGACGTCTAAATTGACTGTTTTTGTCTTTCTTTTATTTTTTGAATTTCAAAATTTATTCAGACATCTGTCACTTTTATCTCAGACATCTGAACTTGACGAACTGAAGCATCTCTTCATGAAATATCAAAATCTGAAGAGTTGTCTTCTTCACCAAGAGTTGCAATTCTTCAAATAGTTGCAACTATTAAATTAAGACTATTCAATACTATAAATAGAGCTGAAAATTCACTATTTTAACAACCAATTCTTTCTATCTATTCTGATCTTATATTGTTATAATATCAAGTGATTTTCAACTCTCTACTTCCTATCTTTGCACATTCAAATCATCATATTAAGAAGATTATAGGAAGGGTGTACTACATTGACTATATTCGTGTTATTCAAAGAACACACAAGTCAAGAAACAATTTACCAAATTATAATTGAAGTCCTATTCGGTTGCTTAGGCGGAAAAGTCCTGTTCGGTTGCTCAGGCGGTGTAATACATGTTCCTCCGGGTTAAGTGAGGGTTATTCGAGAAATTCCAGAAGAAGTCTGGGACTGGACGTAGAACGGGAAGTTCGAACCAGTATAAAAATCCCTGGTGTCATTTTTATTACTGCTATTTACTAATATTTATAATTCCGCACTTGCTAGACTAATCCTACTGTATATTATCGATCCACATATACTTTCATTTTCAGCGTATTGAAGATTATTTTCTGGAGGACGAAGACGAAGATTGGTATATTATTATTACTAGTTTTATTCCCCTACATCATGTTGTTCCGCTGCACTGTTGTATTCTATTGTTCTGTTGTATATATAACTTTGATAGATTTTGTAAAATTTTAATCAAATGTATAGTATAAACAGCTCATGAACTTTTTATTTGATTATTATATTTTGTCATTCCGTTGCGATATTCTGCGTTTGTTTTCTTCTTTTCTTATTTTTCTAAATTAACCCCATTGATTATCTGTGTTTCAGATTGTTTGAGTTGGACCTATATTATATACATATATGTATAACTTATTTAAACACAAAACCGTGTTTTACAATATATATATATATATATATAATAAATATAAATATGAAAAAAAAATTAGTAAAATTGTATGCTTCATTATTACATTAAAAAAATAGTTTTATTTATTTTCTAAATGATTTCCATGCGGAAATCATAATTTATATGAAATACATGTTAAAATCGAAATGAATTTTTAAAATTTTTTTTTGTTTGGTGGCCGAATGTGTGTGTATATATATTATTATATATACATATATGAGCTAAGATCAGTAGCCCAATTTATTTAGCACCATTTCATAGCCCTCGATATTAGTCACAAGTTTCCATTTAAATATTTGTTATTTCTCTCTCCTATCACATGAACCGAATATTTAAATATAAACTTGTGGCTATATCAAGGGGTTACAAATGATGCTAAATAAAGGAGGCTATAGAACCTAGCACTATATATATTTAATTAATTTTATACCAAACTACATCTATGTATATAGACATATATTTTATTATATACAAAATTCTTAAAATTATAATTTGAATATGTATATATAATTATAATAATAAATTTATAATTTTATAAATATATGCATATTATTTAAAATTAATATATTGATTTAAATTCGAATTTATTAAATTTAAATTACATTATATTATTAATTATATATATGTGCATATTATTGAAATATATACGTTTTGCAAATGCCATTTTATAATATATATATACACACATACACGTATATATATACTTACGCATTAGATGTAAATATGTATATGGAGTGGTTAATATGTCCATTGTGATGTAAATCCCAACATCTATATATGGGCATGTTAAACCATGTACACCATTTTATGTTGCATATGCACATACACACACACATATATATATACACACGATACACATATTATATTATCTATATAACAGAATAGCTTAGATTTAATGAAAAAGTTAAAGAATGGTTTGGATTTAATGTGGAGAAAGACATCAAATGGCTAATATTGATCCACATAGGAACTAAAACTAACGCTAATAACGCATAGAGTAGGCTTGTAAACAGATACTTTCAGATACAGATAATGTTATACCTCCATCCGCATCCAAAATCATTTTAGGATATCGGTTACCCACATCCGCGGATACAGACGGATATCGGATAATTATCCTATCCGTTAACGATCGATAAATAGAAAATTTTGGTTTGGCATATTTTTCAATCCCATTGATTATAAAAGTGTGAAAAATAAACAAATAAGATGATAATAAATAATTTTAAGCGATCAATATACATTAAATTCATATAATACAAATTATTAACATAAGAAAAAAAACAAACACATGTTTATCGTTGTACTAAAATGCACAAAATATTAACTATAATCTTGACAAAAACTGAACGGATAATTTTAGGATGCGGATACCCATATCCGTTTTTGCGGATATCAGATATTTATACGCTTTTCGGATACGGATGTGGACAGATTTAAGATATTTCGCGTTTCCATCCATGGGACTAGGCATAGAGTATGCAGCATAATAACGGCGTTAACGTTGTTCCCCCACGTCTCTGCTTAATTTTGGTTTTTTCTTCCTCACTTACCAAAGATCAGTTTAATTTCTTCCATTCCCAACCTCTAAATCCTCATTCCTCTTCAATATACCCTTTTTCGCCTTATATTTTCTCGAAACCTAATTTTGATTTGCCGGAAACAAATGATAATAGAGAAAGCGGTGCTCTTTTCTCTTCGTTCCTCTCCTCCAACTTTCATGGGTATTTTATTTTACTCCAATCTTCTTTTATAATTTCATTCAAAACTTTCATCAATTTCTTATGGGTATTTTTCTCTTCTGTTACGTGTCAACGCTAACTAATTAAAGCTTGAATTACAAAGAATTGAGATAGTGCAACTCATACTAAATCATTGCCATATTACAATGATTCTGTTTACCTCTTTAATTTGCACACGACACGATCAATTTTCATTGCCATATTACCATTCACGATTCCTTCAATCGCCATTATTGTTGTCCACCTCTTACTAAACCAGTTCTCTAAATTTCTTTTTCTACTTCTTCCATTTCCATTAGCTTGGATTCTGTGGTAATTCATCGCTTACTTAACAGTGTTTTCATTCAATTTCAGCACCATTGAAGGATCAATTATGGTTCTTATTATCTAATCATTTAATTAATGATATGAATTTAAACTGAAAATGGTTTCCTTCATTTTAAGGAATTTTAGGGATTGATCATTACTTCTTTTAGGGAGTAATGGTTACTGCATTCTTCACATTTAGGAGGATGGAAATGGAAGTATTGGATTATACACTATCAAGTTTAGAAGGGCATGAATTGATGTTTGTCAACTCAGGTAATGAATTCAACTAGATATGACTATATGAGTACATGTACTATACTCTTGCATAATACACTTTGTTTAGACTATACTCTATGTTTACAACTTTGTTTGATTTTATCTTTATATTCACATTCATGTAACTGAAACTTAGCTAGGTTTGCAGAAAGTAGTATAATATTTTTCAACACTACCCATGAGCTCAATAATATTCCAATTACAAATTATTGTAAATACTAATAGATAAAATTTTATATATATCCATTTGAATTAATCACAAATTATTTTAAATGCTAACATTTACTCCCATAAAATGGATATTTATTACTTCTTCAGCTTATACAAATTGATTAATTACTATTTTTATGACTTGAGATTAAAATGAAAACAAATCAATGTGAAAACAACGTCATAAAACCATGTCCGTATGCCATTTCTTTTATGTCATTACAAAATATTTAATTACATATGTACAAACGTGGAGGGTTTTATTATTTGGGATACTAACTATTACTACTTTGCGTGTTGCTAAAAGCACGTAGAAATATGCTTCCTACTACCATATTAAATCTTAATCATGTTTAATAAATAAACATGCTACTTAATACCTCTTCTTTCTGTCCATATAGCCATTGATCATCGAATGCTTCACACGCCAAAAAACCATCATACCTACGTTAAAAAATCTTAGCTGCCAAATTATAACAATCCTAAAACCCTAAATTTCATTATACACATTGTTCAAAATTTTAATTTTAGATTACTAGTCCTGTGATATCCCGAAATTTTGGGCAAAATCAATTTAATAATCTGTATTTGAAATTAAATTGATTTGATAATCTTTGTTAATAAATTTGAATTAATTTAATAATCTAATTAAATAAATATTTAATTGGTGAATTTTATCTTTTAAAAGTTAATAAATATTTTCTATTTATAATGTATATATATAATTGTATATATATTGTAAATAGACGAGCCTTGGTTTGAATTTAACAAATAAAATTATGTTTTCAAATTTCTAATATATTTTGGTAAGTGGAAATTATGATTTAAATTTAATATTAATCTTTTCAAAGCTATTTAATAAATAATTATATGGTTTAAAAATACATAATGAAAATGTTTAATTGTTTAAAATAGATTTTAGCTTAAGTTCAAATTTAAATAAAAAGTTTGTTTTATTTCTTTTTAAATATTACTTGATATATATGTTTTAAAAATAGAAGTTTAAAGTACAATTTACATATGGTATTAATTCATTTAATAATAGAAGTAATTTATAATCTCTTTTATAAATTATCTAAAATTGTCAAATTTGATATTTTCAAATAATAATTATAATACTTTGTTTTTATAAATATAAATAGACTTTAATAAAATAAAATTGTTATTTTAAATTTAAATGGTAGTTATATATGCATATATATATAACTGGATTTTAAATTGGATTTTAAATTTAAAATTGAATATGAATTTGGATTTATAAAAGAAATTCAAAAGATAGACATTCTAAGATATTTAAATAAGCTTTTATAATTAGTTTTGTTTCTTTAAAATAATTTATATATAGATAAGTATTTAAATAAATAAAGAAAAAGGGCTTTTATTTACTTTTAAAATAAATGAAAATAAGTAAAATACAAATGTCATCATATTAAAGCTTAAATTAACATGTGTTAAGCAATGGATTAAACAATGTGACAAGTGTTAAATTTAAAAACAAGTGTCATTTAATTTTGTTTTTCTTTTATTTTTATTTTTACATAATTTTAGCCTATATATAAACACATTTCTTCTCACCCTTATTTCTTTTTCTATCTTCCTCAATTTCGAACCTAGTTGAACTAAATCAAATCCTCTAACCAAAATCTGAAAATCTGTACCTCCTCAAACCAGAGAAAAACTTATTCAAATCATAGCCTGTAATTTATTGCAAAATCAAATCAAAACATAGCCTGCCTCTTCTTCAAACCTGAGAAAAAGCAAGCAAATCTGGAATTAAAAGCAAATTCAAAGGCATGCAGTTTTAAATCAAAACAAAGAAACAACTCAAGTTTTCAAAAGACATTTTCCAGCACTAAAATTCAAAAGCCATTTCAAACTAAAGGCTCTGTCTTAAAATCTAGTGAGTAACTTTAAAAAATTTAAATTATAATTGGTTGCATGCTAGTATGGTTGAATTTAAATGTGTATTGCATGTATATATAAGTGAATGTCTGATATTTGTGTGCATGCTGTTTATAAGTGCTGTTTTCAAAAATCCGGAGGCTCTGTTTCTTTAAAATCTTGTGAGTAACATCATATTTAAATGCACAAGTATTGATGATCTATCTGCATGTTGATTTCTGGAATGAGTATGCTTTGCATGTATATATATTGGTGAAATCTTCTGTGTGTATATGAATGCATATATCGGTGTTTGATTTATATCTGTTCTTGTCTGTTCCTGTTCTTATAATTAAGAATTTGGTAAATAATACATCATCACTTGATTCGATCTTTATTAGGATTTAAGATTAAAACAAAAGTGGTTTATTTCATTTCAAGCTTTAGTTTAGAATTTTAAATCAAGTTAAAATAATATTCATTGGCTCTGGAAACCATAAGTACTGGAATATTTATGCTAAGTCAAAATTCAAAATTAGTAAATTCATGTATTCAGGGTTATGAATCAAATCCTTAAACTAAATCATGTTTTTAAAAACTAAAATAACAATTTTTAGATTAGAAATGTATGTGCATTTCTGGTTTGCACTGTTTTTGTACTTTTGGGTAGTTCGGGTGATCTCGAGGATCTGGAATGTTGTAAATTTCTGTGGTGAGGCAAGAATGATTGGGGAGTTAGGGAAAATTAACAGGAAGAAGTTCAGATCATTGTGATGGTAGCGGTGTTCGATTTTTAATTTTAACCCTAGTTTTAACTAGGAATAAGGAATCGATCACCACGTCAGTTTGAGTTGATCGAGTGCCACTATACTTAGGGAAATGATAGCATGGGTGTTAGCGAAGGCGAGGCCGGAAGTTCAGCAACTCCGGTGGTCGGAGGAGCAAGGAGGAAGTTGTTCCAGGCTTTATTTTCTATTCCAGGATGGGTTGAATGCTCGATTCGATTTCGCGTTCGTAGTGATGCTGTTGGTGGTCGAGATATAGTTCTCAGGTGATCGCCGATGTGAAGAAGTCGTCGTGGTTGACCAGGATGGTCGGAGGATGGTGGTTGACTGTGCACGTGCACGGTTGCGAGTATCTGAAGTCTGGTTTGGGAAATTTGGGTACTCAGGGTTTCTCGAGTCATTTGAAGTTTTTGCTCGGGTAATTAGGGGTTTGACTCGAAGCATTTTAGAGGAATCTCGAGTGTAAGATATTGTTACAGGTTTCTCTGGAAAACCAGTCAGTTCAAATTTAAACTTGATTTTAAATTTGAAAGCAAGTTTAAAAAGCAGAGTTTAAAAACCAAATTTAAATATGATTCAAAACTGAATTTATATCCTAGTTTAAAATTAATTAAGTTTTATAAATTAAATTGTTTTAACAACTTTAATTGTATAAAAATAATTTGAATTTAAAATAAATATGGTTTTAAACTCTTGTAAATTCCTTTTATAAGATTAGTGTGTCTTTAACATATGATTGTAAAGAGTTTGTAAATGTTTTGTTTTAAAACTTTGTTAAAGTTAAAATTTGTATTCATTTTAAATCTTAAATTTAAAATGAAATTTAAAAGTAAATTATTTTAAATGCTTTATTAATGATAATTTAATCATTAATAAGAAATAGGTTTATCTTAAAGATAATTAAGATTTAATAATTTAGGATAAAATAAATTATTAAGGTAATTAAAAGTAAATTTATCAATTTAATTTATTTATGACTTGGGTTAATAAATTAGTAATTAAGGGTTTAAATTGATTAATAAAGGTTTAAATTTAATTAATTAAAGGTAAATTAATTTGGAATTAAGGATCATTAATTTAAGATGGTTAATTAATGGTTAGGAATAAATTAATCATGTAATTAAGGATGAATTAAGTCATTGTTAGGTACTTAATTAATTAATTAATTAGAGATTAATTTATTGGTAATTAGAATTAATTAATTTGTAATTAATAATGGTTAATTAAAGTCTAATTATTTAAGAAAAGTAATTAAAGAATAGTTAATAGTTAATGTAGATCATTAACTAAGGATTACTAAATAATTAATTAATGTGATTAATATGAATTAATTAGATCAATTAATTTAAATATAATCATTTGTGAAAATTGTTTAAATGTAATTACTTAATGGAAGTAATTAAGAAATTAATTGCTCATTGTAATTAATTGAGTTTAATTTGATTAGTTAAGTTAATTAATTAAGTTTAATTAATTTAAGAAAATCACTTAATGATTTGTGAAGTATAATTACTTAAGGTAATTTAATGAAATAGAATTACTTAGGAAAGTAATTAATGGATAATTACTGATGTAATTAATGGAGTAATTAAGGGTAGTTAATTACTTAATGGAATTAATCAAGGGATTAATTAAGAAATTAATTAAGGAGTAATTGATTTATTTAAAGAAGTAATTAAGGGTAGTTAATTACTAAATGAGATTAATCAAAGATGATTAATAATTATGATTTAATTAAGATTAATCACTTAATGTAATTAATTTAAATAAAGTAATTAATAATAAAATGTAATTAAGGATCATTAATTAATAAAATTAATGATGTAATTAAGAATTGATTAATTAAGGAATAATTAATAAATGAAGTAATTAATTAATGTAATTAATTAAGAAGTGATATAATTAATTATAGTTAATTAATAAATGAAGTAATTAAAGGTTAATTACTATAAGTGGTTAAAAATAATTAATTTGTGAAATTAATTTAAATGCTAATTACTTGAATGTAATTAAATGTAATTAATCAAGGATGATTAATTAAGATGGATAATTGGATGGTGATTGATTAATTGATTGATAATTAATTAATAGTGATGTAAGCAAGATTTATAATGATGGAAGTAATTAATTTAATTTACTTTAAATTAATTAAAGATGAAGTAATTATTTTAATTCATTTTAAATTAATTATAGATGGTGATTAATAAATCATTGCTTGTGGATGTTGAATGATATTGATATACCTTGAATGGTTGAGATCTCAGATATGAGATAAGAAATGCTATGTGATATGGATGCTTTGGTTGCATTTTATGATAATATGGATTATCTATTTTGATGATAGTATGGATTATCTGTTTATGATGATAATGTAGATTATCTATTTGATATTGTGAATTATCTATCTGTGTGTATATAGATAATAGAATTGAATTGTTTTAACTTTAAAACAACTTGGCCTTAAAAGATACGTTTTGGATTTCGATGAGACCGGGATCGGGTTTCCAGATTTGGATATCCGAATACCACATCGATCCAAATTAACGATAGGTCATGAATCTCAAGTGAGGATGAAGATTCAGAGTGCAAGGGTTATTGTCGTTAACTCTGAGGGTGATTCCAAAATGAGTGTAACAAGATAATGCCTTCGGTTTCGTTCGAACCCAGAACGAACTTGTATGGATTGAATGCTTTCTAAGGGATGTGTTATGATTAAAGGTAATCGTGACCTCAAGCCTCATCAACCGGGAATGGCTAAAACAGGGGAGGTGCAGCAAGGCTTCGTGGGTAGCGCCCACTGAGAGCGAGATATATCCCTGTCTAGAAGTCCCTTCTTATTATTCGGCTGTGTGGGCAGTTGATTGCAACAACTGCGGGGTTGTCTTGTTCGGAATTATCCAGTAAGGGATGGTTCCGGCTTTGTGTTGCAGGGGATTGGGCGTGATCCTCGGTACGGTGATCTAGGCCACGTACTGTGACGGGCGGTACCCCGGTAGCCCTGCCATTGTATGGAATCCAAAATCCAATAAGTGCCGTACGTATTAGTTGTGCCCAACTATGTTGGAACGTGAGATGTAAGCATTCCAGCTATTTCTGTATTTTACTTGAAAACCCTAGACCCTATTATAATATAACTGGATTTCCTATCAAATGTTTTGGTTAGCGTAAGGTAAAAACTTACCCATGTTTATGTGTGGGGAGTCTTACGTGATACCTTTGTTTTCAAAAGGTTTTGAAGTTAAACATTTTTGAACCGTTTACTCACACCAGACCCATGTCTGACCCAAGTGTTTATTTTCTGTTTTATAAACTCTTGGGTACTCAAATTTTTACGAGTAGCCAAGGGATTTCAGGTTTGCTTTGACGAATTCTGAAGGAGCAATGGAGTAGGAGGCTTCAGCGTTTAGATATCTGTATTTCCGCTGTGTTGATCTCTGAGTCATTTGTTTAAGTTGTATCTTGAATTCTAATAACTAGACAGGTGTTTATAACTGTCTAGTATGTGTTGTATAAGCTGTGTAACTCTGATAGTTGTTGTATATGATACTATGTAATATTTATGTTATTAATATAATTTATTCGTTCCGCTGTTTAGATTCTGATGTCGTTTCTTCTTTCTTCTCTATCTTTTCTCTTTCTATCCCTTTCTTTCTTGATAATGATGCGTCTTTCTGTGGAGAGAAATGCGGGTCGTTACAAGTCCATCGATGAAGAGCATTATTCTAAGGAGAAAGGTGAACATCAAAAAATGACAAATAATATACTAAATAATCAATACTCTATAGAGGGAAAGGAGGATATTTGATTAAATTTTTGTTTGTTTTTTTTAGTTTTTCAACTGATATTTTTTGGTAAGGTTCTATCAATCTTTTTTATTGTATTTACAAATAATGTTTAGGGTTTGTTACTGATTTTGTTAGTTGATTGATAGGAGACAAAACTCTTGAATAGTTCAAATTATGATATGGATGTAGAGTACCCTAATAATGCAAATGAGATAATTATGCCATGGGTTTTGGTTGTAGAAGAGGAAGAACAACATGGGTTAGGATTTAAATGATTTGGATGCCTCGTTTTGTATGCTATTTGGTATTAAGTAACACATAATATAATTATACATGGTGCTATTTAGTAATGGTATTAGAAAGCACATTTCTGTGTGCTTTTAGCAACACACTAAAGATATTATATGAATTAAAAGTATTTTTTAGAAATTATATTAACAACATCAAAGGTGGATATCTTTATGGTCCTATCAAAGTTTCCATAACACTATAAAAGAAACAAATGTTTTCATCTATATATGTCACAAATGCTAATCAATATTTCATGAATATCAATGAGTTTAGTTCTTCATTATATTTCTAAATATCATGTTCATCTCCAAGACTCTTAATAGAATATTACAAAACCACAAAACCACTATTGGAAAGATTAGTATTTAACAAAAAAGACAACACTTCTCAAATTTTACATGCTACAATGCAGATCAAATATAAAACTACATCGACTAAAAGTTCACCTTTAACTTGCCTTGATTTTGGTATAATGTCTTTTTGACTATTCGATACATTTGTAAATATGTTTAACTAAATATCTATTGCCACATACCATAAATGTATAATTAACCTTGCAGTATAATTAAAAATATTGTCCATCCATACGTGCTTATTTTTTAATATAGAAATCAAATGAATCTCGTGATCTATAATATTGTTATATCACACAAAATTCTTGTTTGTTCAGTATCTAAGACAGAGAATGATATATCTCTAATAATAGTTGTAATAGCTTTGGTGTCACACTTTTTTGGTATCAACGTGAACTACCAAAAACGCCCTCTATATATGATCAAATCTTAACCATTTAAAAACATGATCTAATATTAAACTTCTTTTACAAATTCAAACGCTTCTAAATGCAGGATCTTATAATTAAACATGCTTTATAAATTCAAAACGTTTCTAAAAATAGGATTTAAAATTAAACTTTCTTACAAATTCAACATACTTTTTTACAAATATATAAATCATAATATCACTTGAAAATAAAAAATCCCTTTTTTGACTAATTTAAACATATGCAATTTGTAAGGATAATAATTCACGCGCGAAGCGCGTACCGTAACGCTCGTGCTACTAATTAAAATAGTGTGTTGCTAAAAGCATATAGAAATGTGCTTTCTAATACCATTACTAGATAGCATCATTCATAATTAAATTATGTGTTACTTAATATCAAATAGCATAAAAACAGGGCACCTAAATCATTTAATGTGTTGCTAAAAGCACACCAAAATGTGCTTTCTAATACCATTACTAAATAGCACCATTCATAATTAAATTATGTGCTGCTTAATACCAAATAGCATAAAAAAGGGCACCCAAATCATTTAAATCCTAACTCATGTTGTTCTTCCTCTACAATCAAAACCCA
Organism: Allium fistulosum; assembly: GCA_030737815.1. NCBI lineage: Eukaryota > Viridiplantae > Streptophyta > Magnoliopsida > Asparagales > Amaryllidaceae > Allium > Allium fistulosum. The sequence continues at coordinate 683,873,880 of CM060905.1, read as the reverse complement.
TAGCATAATTACCTCATTTGCATCATTAGGATACTCTACATCCATATCACAATTTGAACTATTCAAGATTTTTGTCTCCTACCAATCAACTAACAAAATCAATAACAAACCCTAAACATTATTTGTAAATACAACAAAAAAGATTGATATAACCCTACCAAAAAATATCGGTTGACAAATTAAAAAAAACAAACAAATTTATTTTAATCAAATATTCTCATTTCCCTCTATAAAGTATTGATTATCCAATATATTATTTGTCATCTTTTGATGTTCACCTTTCTCCTTAGAATAGTGCTCTCCCTTAATGGATTAGCGATCTAAGATTGAAAATTTGTTCAATTTCTATAAGGAAATTTAGGCTTTTAGGGTTGCTAAAATTTGAAAGTCAAGATTTTTAACGTTGGTGTATGATGGTTTTTTGGCATGTGAAGCATTCGATGATCAATGGCTATGTGGATAGAAAGAAGAGGTATTAAGCAGCATGTTTATTTATTCAACATGATTAAGATTTATGGTATTAGGAAGCATATTTCTGGAGTGCTTTTAGCAACACACAATCTTTATTCAAGTATGACAACATCAAAGAGACTATTGTTTAGAATGTGATTCATGCTACGCATGTGCAGCAAATTGGGCTTTCTACCTTAGCTACATACTCGATGTTCTAATTTCTTACATTAAGTTTCCTCATCACACAATAGCACTTTTCCCATCAAGATAGCTTCAGGATATATGTATATACACCAACCATCTAAGTGTTCATACATCAATTGCATCCCAGTTAATGTACATGTTTACTTTAAGGTATTGACCAAATAAATAATTATAAAATATCATATTTTCTTGTAATTATGAACTTCATTTACTTCTTCATTTTGTTTTCCTAGATGAATATATCTATTTTTTTATATGGTTCAGAAACTTAGTTAGGACCACAAAGAGATCCACCATTAATGTTGCTAATTCATTTTCTAATGATTCTTTTTGTTCATGTTATATTTGTGCTCATGTATAGCAGTACCAAAGAGGCTATTGTTTAGGATGTGATTCATGGTATGCATTGTTAGAGCCTCTGTTATTGGATTTTAATGACAACAACTATACAATTATGCCAAAGAATCTCTAAGCTAATCTGCAGGTACATGATCATCAGAAAGAGACAAACAAATATGTTCAAAATGAAGATACACAGTACAAAAGAGGATGAAAGTATGTATATGGAGATACAAGAAGAGATATACACGATAGAGACAAGACGAAGGTGACAAACAAAGTATTATTAGTCATAGAGTGTCGTGTCTAGAGTTTACAAATGTTAAAATCTTCTCAAAATGGTATACACACATAAACATTCATATTTTAAATGAAAAATCAAGTTTTCAAAAATTGCATGGAGCGGGGCTCGAACCCGGGTCTCTAGTTTAAAAGGCAAATACTCTAACAAAATGAGCTATGGTAACTTTTGTTTATTAATAGAATTCAGCCGGCTGGAAAATACCATTCAGACGGTTGAATGCTGAAACATTTCATAAATTGTTATGAAGTTTCAGCCGGCTGAATGGTTTCATTCAACCGGCTGAATTAGGCCTGGAAATGCCTAATTTTTGCTATTTTCAAAATTAACAAATTCAGAAGGCTGAATTATTATTTCAGCCGGTTGAATATTTATAACAGCTCTTTTGTATGAAAAGACACTTCTCTTCATCGAAGAGAAACATCTTCAAATCAATAGTTGCACCTGTTTCTTTTCAATGTTATCTTTCATGAATGATTGCAACTTTTTAATCTCTATAAATAGATTATAGAATTCAACAAACAAACAAAAAACCAAACAATCGATTTTAATATTCTTGAATTCTTATCTCTTATTATCTATTTTCAATTTGCACTCAAACTACATACAATCTCTGATCGTTGATCACTCTATCTTCTGTAATTCTCAAAGCACATTACACTATCATAAAGGAGAAGATTATAGGAAGATTGTACTTAATTGACTTATCAGTGCTATTTAAAGAGCATACTACAGTCAGATACTTTTGTTTATTTGTAAAGAAGTCATGTTCGGTTGCTTAGGCGATAGAAGTCCTATTTGGTTGCTTAGGCGGTAGAAGTCCTGTTCGGTTGCTCAGGCGGTGTAAACCTATTCCTCCGGGTTAAGTGAGGGTTGCTAGTTTAATTCCAGAAAAAGTCTGAGACTAGACGTAGAACGGGAGTTCGAACCAGTATAAAATCTCTGGTGTCATTTACTTTACTGCTTTAATTATTTACTTACTTAATTATTATTCCACACAAGTACTTTATCCATATTACACGATCCCATAACACAGTCACTTTCATTTGGTATCAGAGCCTGGAATTCTATCAATCGTCACAACATCATAGAATAATGGCCAGAAAAAGATCTAATCAAAATACAACAAGCAAAATCCCTACCAAAGCCACCAACGAGGACTACAAAAAGGTACTTTTTGATTTATAAATTTCAGTAAATGGTAATAATGAATTAGTTAGTATATGCGATAAAATTTCAAAGCATAATTTTCTTATTTTAGAAAAGATGAAATTAATCAAAATTAAAAATGAGAAATTAAAAAAAGAGAAATTAGATTTAGAAAATCAACATGCTGTTTTGAAAAATAATTTTGAGGCTCTTAAAGATTTTCTAGATGAACAAAATACTATGTTTGAAAAAGAATAAGAAATTTTTCAAAAGAAATTACGGATTTGAAAAGACAAAATGATTTATTACAATCATCTTTAGATAATTCAGAATCTCGAATTTTTCTTCTGGAAAATGAGAACTATACGATAAAAAAGGAGAATTCTGAATTAAACAAGCAAATTGATACTTTGAAAAACAGTAATATTTCTTTTGAAAATAATAATTTTGATTTTAAAGCTAAATTTGATAAACTTAACACTGAAGTCACAAAATTTAATAAAGGTCAAAACGATTTAAACATGATTTTATCTAGTTCTAGACCTTTACATGACAAAAGTGGTTTAGGATATAATAAAACTGATCGTAGAAATAGCAATAGATACGCTTTCATGTATAGTAAAAATGTTAGTGCTAGTACTAAATTTCGAGTAAAGTCTAAATCCAATTTTTATAGAAATTCAAATACTGCTATGACCAATAGTGTTTATAATTTCTCTAGAAGTACAAAATTATTGATCGAAAATATGAATAAAAATTATTAAAGTATTCTGGTTCCTGTTAATTGGAAAAATAGAGAAAAATACATTGATGATTATTTTGATATGATAGTTAATAATGAAAACTATATTTATAAAGGTTCAACCACACCCAAATGGGTATGGTTTCTAAAGACCTAACCCCCCAGACCCTAACATAGTAAGTGGGTACCAAAAATGATTTTTATTTATTGTAGGTACTCGGAGAAACGAAAGGAAAAAGATAGATTTTGAAATTTTAAAGAATGTTCCATACGTTTAATAGAATTACGTGCTTACAATGAAATATGGACTTTAGCAAATATGGTAAAATCTATTTTATTTTTCTCCGTAATTAATATTGAGTTTATCCCGCTATTTACAAGATATTTTATAAAATTTATTATATTCCCTCATTCTTTTTGATAATGACAAAGGGGGAGAAATTCATATGCATGTTGATAGGGGGAGATATTATACTTAGGAGGAGATGTTATACTTAGGGAGAGCTTTAAACATATTAATATTATTTTATATATAGAATGAATATTTTTAAAAAGTTGTATAATTGTCATCATCAAAAAGGGGGAGAATGTTAGAATCTCTATTGTTGGATTTTAATGACAACAACTATACAATTATGCCAAAGAATCTCTAAGCTAATCTACAGGTACATGAGCATCATAAAGAGACAAACAAATACGTTCAAAATGAAGATACATAGTACAAAAGAGGATGAAAGTATGTATATGGAGATACAAGAAGAGATATACATGATAGAGACAAGACGAAGGTGACAAACAAAGTATTATTAGTCATAGAGTGTCATGTCTAGAGTTTACAAATGTTAAAATCTTCTCAAAATGGTACACACACATATACATTCATATTTTAAATGAAAAATCAAGTTTTCAAAAATTGCATGGAATGGGGCTCGAACCCGAGTCTCTAGTTTAGAAGGCAAATGCTCTATCCAAATGAGCTATGGTAACTTTTGTTTATCAACAGAATTCAGTCGGCGGAAAAATACCATTCAAACGGCTGAATGCTGAAACAATTTCATAAATTGATATGAAGTTTCAGCCGGCTGAATGGTTTCATTCAACCGGCTGAATTAGGCCTGAAAATGCCTATTTTTTTGCTGTTTTCAAAATTAACAAATTTAGAAGGCTGAATTATTATTTCAGCCGACTGAATATTCATAACGGCTATTTTTATGAAAAGACACTTCTCTTCATCGAAGAGAAACATCTTCAAATCAATAGTTGCACTTGTTTCATTTCAATGTTATCTTTCATGAATGATTGCACCTTTTAATCTCTATAAATAGATTTCAGAATTCAACAAACAAAAAAAACAAAAAATTGATTTTAATATTCTTGAATTCTTATCTTTTATTCTCTATTTTCAATTTGCACTCAAACTTTATACAATCTCTTATCGTTGATCACTCTATCTTCTACAATTCTCAAAGCACATTACACTATATATCATAAAGGAGAAGATTATAGGAAGATTGTACTTAATTAACTTATCAGTGCTATTTAAAAAGCATACTACAGGTTGATACTTTTGTTTATATGTAAAGAAGTCTTGTTCGGTTGCTCAGGCAGTAGAAGTCCTATTCGGCTGCTTAGGCGGTAGAAGTCATGTTCGGCTGCTCAAGCGGTGTAAACCTATTCCTCTAGGTTAAGTGAGGGTTGCTAGTTTAATTCCAGAAGGAGTTTGAGACTGAACGTAGAACGGGAGTTCGAACCAGTATAAAATCTATGGTGTCATTTACTTTACTGCTTTAATTATTTACTTACTTAATTATTATTCCGCACAAGTAGTTTATCCATATTACACGATCCCATAACACAGTCACTTTCGTGCATGTGCAACAAATTGGGATTTCTACCTTCGCTGCCTACAAAAGCACTTCCCCTTGGAAATAACATCAGCAAAGATATACACCGACAGAGGTATATCAAACGCATCCCAATTAGTGCTCATATTTACTTAAGGTATTAACCTAATCAATAATTACAATAATATCACATGTTCCTCTAATTGTCAACTTCACTTCTTCATTTTTCTTGCCTTAATTTATAGTTTAATATATTATATTTTCACCTTTGCAATTTTATATTCATTTATCTTTTTTGCATATGAATATTGATAAGACATATCATTATCATGGTATTTAGTGCTTTAACATTGATCGATCATGATCTTTGATGCTTCGTAAGGATTCAAGTGACGAATCAATGCAAAAGGAATTACTCACTTTTACTGCATTGATACCACTGGTATCAACATCCTTAAGTACATACACATGGTGAAAGTGAACAATTTTCTTATGGCAGTTTCTGAAGCAATTACATATGTTCTAAAGTAGACAACAATAATAAATGTAACATTACGATAATATTTCAAATTATTTTTGGATTCATACTTATTGTGAGTTGTTTGTATTTAAGGTCAAGGTAAATTGAGATAAAGTAATCTTCAATCAATGAATGGATTATATTTCAAACTATCAATTTAGCCTTAAAAAATTTCACTAATAAAGTAAATGCTTGAACTTGAATTGTTTCAAAATAGAGATAATTAATATTAAAGACAGGAGTGATTTGTGCAATTTAATTGTGTTGCTACGCCAATAGGCTTCTAATTAATAACAAAAAAAGAGTGGTACATGCAATTAATTATGTTCCTGCTATAACAGGTATTACTGCCAACTAATCATCTACTAACTTTTTTAACTAATGGATATATATACTTCTAGAAAAACATGAAACGTCTTCTTGCAATGATATACACAAAACAACTACATGAATATATCAAAGTGCATATGAATATTATACCACACATATGAGCTTACAATATTGATATGTTTATAGACTTCAAACAATTTTCATTGACACTAGGCTAGCTTACAGATCATATACTTACATGGTTATTCATTGCAATCTGTTTTAGGAGAAGCCTAAATAACATATACACTCCAAGCAAAAAAAATACTCTTTAGAAAGATAGCAACCACATATGTATATACTTATCTCAAGATATGTTATTTATGTTGAAGAAAATTTCATCCTTTATTTCTTTGAAACGATATTTTTGTTGTGCCTGGGTGCTAATGGATGTATAACAATTTAACAGAGTTTTATGTATGCAAGAAATGATTAATTTCACACTTTTAGTCCTTTTTTCTCTAATTTGAAATCCAATCAAATTGAGTTTATTTTATTTTCAATGCTGAGACTTACATAGAATTTCTTTGCCACTGTTCAATTTTTAATTTATTTCCTAAACTAAGTGAAGGAAATTAGTTTTTTATTTCATATATCACCCAAAATTTGGACCACCACCAAACAAAATATTGATATGCGAGTACATGGTTTACTATGTATGTCATTGCATAATTATATTATTGTTGTATCGATTTCAGAAATGACCAAGTTTATTTTGGAGTTACAGATCTTTGAAAATTCATTTTATTCCAATGTTTTTTTGGTGAACACATATCTTTATTCTTTTTTGTGAAATAAAGTTTATTTTATATGGCATCTTAATTTCTTGTGTTATATAAAGGTATTTGTATCATTTGGATCAATGTTTAAAATTCTACTAAATTTGATTAATAGACTCTACCTAATTTAAGATACTTAAATTTTAGGGGGATTTATTGTAAAGGACAAAATATCCAAATAATTTATCCTCAAGGACACATGCCTATAATTTTATCCTCAAGGACAGGCCCAAAGCCCATTTTTTCTCAAATGCACAAATCTTTCTTCCCCGTGCCCATTCAATCCCGTTTTCAGCTCCGACCACCTTATCCCGCGTCAACGCCACCTCCTCACCAGCGCCGCCGCCTCCTCACCAGCGCCACCATTGCCACCTCCTCCTTCATACGTTTTGGAGCAACCACCTCGTGCCACCTCCTCCATCCGTTTTGTGTTCAGCATCGCCGCAGCGTCACCTCCTCACCAGCGTCGTGCAACTACCCCATGTCACCTCGTCCACCCGCCAACGCCACCCTCTCACCAGCACCATGCTCTTAAAAGCTGATACTGATACCAGTTTTTAGGTATCAGTTTTGAAATTTTAGGTATAAGTTTTGAGATTTTAGGTATCAGTTTTGAAATTTTAGGTATCAGTTTTGAAATTTTAGGAATTTTAGGTATCAGTTTTGAAATTTAGGTATCAGTTTTGAAATTTTAGCTTGATCTCCATCCCTAACTTTTCATGGTCGCTCTCCGGTTCCTCGCGTGCTCTTTTCTTCTCCGCGAGCTCCTTCGTCTTAGATTTTTTCACAAACTCCATCTTCTTCCGAATTCGCCTCTCGAACTCCGCGCGTAGGTCCTTGATTTCTGCCAAGGTGTTGTCGAGATCTGAGAGGTCGACGTCTCGGTCGGAGTTTATTGGGTTGGAGAAGGAAGCGATGGTGTGGGTTTTGTAGCAAGATCTGGAGTTGGAGAGGCAAGTTGCAGTGATTTGTCCTTGAGGATAAAATTTTAGCGGGCTGTCCTTGTGATTAAAAAAGCTCTAATTTTTGTCCTTCACATAAATTTCCTCTAAATTTTACTCAAGTAAAATATAATTTCATTTTTTGTTTAATTTGATCATTTCATATATAACAGCTACAATACATTGATCATTAAATTATTTCAGTCATACATACATCTACTTACTTTCATGTTATGCTTCATTATGCATTATAATTCACATATTTGACCTAAACTTTCAATATTATATAATTTGTTTATTGTTAGTAGTATTAAAGCATATCTTTCCTACTTATAGTAGCATAGCTTCGAAACCATTTGAAAGTAGCTCTTTCGGAACCATTGGGTTTAATCTTAAATATAACTTGTGGGTCAAAGTGAACATAAGCGAAAGTACCCCTTTCGAAACCATTGACCTTCAAGTAAAAGAGTTTAGGGAAAACAGATGGCTACGCAACCATCCTTTCGAAAGGTTTAATCTTTTAAGTAATAACGTCGTGAATACATTTAATTTTATGAATAATATTTTAAAGTATGATTGCTCTTCGTTCTCTCTCCCTCATTTTTACTTTCATGTTGCAAATGCATCATTAATATTCTCAGCTGACCATGAAAAATAACTTGATAAGTTAATAGTATGAAAATTTTATAGGCAAGCATGCCAGGGAAGTGGTGCTACTCTTCGGTTGGAGAAAATTAACTGTTTATTTCCATAGAGACAACATATGTAAGTAGTTAATTTAAAATTGCCATATTATTTTCATAAGAAATTATGATTTTTTTTCTTCTGTTTGGGGTTTTAACATATTACATGATCATTTACGTTTATATATATTTCATAGCTGATGCAGCCCAGCCTGATGAAGTCTTAGGTCGCGAGCGACCTAACGAGCTAAAACTGTGGGATAAGTCGTTGGAACGACCTAACGAGCTAAAACAGTGGGATAAGTCGCTGGAACGACCTAGCAAGTTAAAACAAACCTCATATCACCCAGGTTCCTTATGTCGCTCAAACAAGCTAACGACCTATGATAAGTCGCGAGCGACCTAACGAGTTAGCTCACTTAGTATGCCGCACTTTTCTTATGATGCTCAAGGTCGCATGAAGAAGATCTAGTTGCTGATGGTTTTAGGTCGCGAGGTGTGTTGTATTTTTAGGTCGCATGAAGCTCAAGCCACTGTTTTGTTAGGTCACAATGTTCTTAGGTCGCTGATGTCCTAAGTCGTGTTATATTTCTATATTGTAAATATGTTAAGTCGCATGTGTTGTAATTTTTCTTATGCTTGTTAAAGCATATGTTGTGGTGTATATATTAGGTCGTATGTTGTCATGTGGTAAGTCGCTTGATGTTGTAATGGTTAGGTCGTGTGGGTTAGGTCGCCGACCTGGGTTGTAAAACTCTATAAATAGCGGGGTTGTGTCATTTGTAAAAGTTAGTTGATTTTGAATAAAACTTTGTTTAAGTGCTTTGTGCTTCTTCTTAAATTGGTAGTTGAGTGTGATCTCCTATCTCCACCTTCGATATTCGAGTGCGCTTGAATCAACGATTGTTGAAGCCGATTCACGGAATCAAGTGCGCTTGATCAACGTAGAAGAATCGTAGATCTTTAAACACGGTATCGTGCGCGATCAACGTGTTTGAGATAGCTAGAATCCGGTATCTTTGAGATCAACGGATTTGGGTGTTTGGTATTTTCAATCCACCGATTGCTACTTCATCGTTGTATTCATTTCTGTTATTTCCGCTGCATCATTTGGTATCAGAGCTAGACTTAGCCAATCATAGCTAAGCCGAGTCTTGGAGCCAAGGAGAAGAGTTTGTATTGAAGTGTAGAAGGCCGTGCATCATATTTGTAGATCAAGGCCGAGAGTTTAAGTGTTGAAGATTGTTGTTTGTTTTGACAATGCCACCGAGAAGAGCTAACCGTCATCAAAATGTTGAAGATTTGTACAAAAGAGAAGATGCTGAACAAATGGAACAACGCATTAGCAACAAATTCAATGAGAAGTTGGATGAAGGTATTGGTAGATTGGAGAAATTGATGATTGATATGAATCAAAGTCAAAGGAGAAGGTCGCCAGTCTTGAACCATGGAGGAAATGGAGTTTCGCCATCGGTTACGGAAGCGAGGAGGGTGTTGCCACAATCTGATAGAGATAGAAGAGAATCATCAGTTTCGACAAGGAGAGATCACCATGAATTTCGAGATGAAGAAAGAAGAACTCCAAGTGAGTTTGAGTATGAGCCATATCGTGATGATGAAAGACATAGTAGAAGAGACATGCGTGATCGTAAAGATGTTGATGGTCGAGATCGATACCGAAGTACACGTGATTATGATGAAGAGAGTGATAGAAGTAATATTCATTATCGAGATCGAGACCAAGTACGAAATCAATATCGGGATGTTGAAGATGATCGTCGATGGGAGTCGGAGATGAAAACTGAAATTCCAGAATTCAAGGGTAGTATGCAAGCTGAAGAATTCCTTGATTGGTTGTCTAATGTTGAAAAGATTTTTGACTTTAAGGAAGTTCCCGAGCATCGGAGAGTTAAGTTGGTTGCTACACGTTTGAGAGGGAGAGCTATGGCATGGTGGCAACAAACTAAACTTACATGGGAGAGGATGAGAAAGTCAAAGATTGTCTCATGGGAGAAGATGAAGAAGTTAATCAAGGTTACATTCTTGCCGTATAATTATCAGTCTCTTATGTATCAACGATTGCAGAATCTGAGACATGGAACAAAGTCAGTGAATGATTATGCGGATGAATTTTATCAATTGATTGTGAGGAATGACATCATGGAGACGGAGGAACAGTTGATAGCTAGATTTGTTGGAGGGTTGAGAATGCAGATTCAAGATATGGTGAATATGTTTGATCCCAGATCTGTTGCTGAAGCACATCAGAAAGCTCTAGCTTGGGAGAAGCAAGGCAAAAGAGGTGGTGGTGTGTTTACAAATTCCAACAATCAAATGAAAGGGGCTAGTAGCAATGCGAATGTTTCCAAGGCTGTTGCAAAACCGGTTGTTAGTGAAGTTGCTAAGACCAAGGTCAATAGTGGTATCAAATGCTTCAATTGTCAGGAGCTTGGTCACAAAAGCAATGAATGTCCGAAGCCAAAGAAGCGAGTGATGGTAGCTGAGGTTGAGAATGAGGACGTAGAAGCTGAATGTTCTAATTCACCACATGTTGAGGAGGAAGAAGAAGTGTCGGGAGATGAAGGGTATTCATTAATGATGAGAAGATCTTGTTTAACACCAAAGCAAGAGGATGATACTAGCTGGTTGAGGAGTAACATCTTTCAGTCAACGTGCACTATCTTGGAAAGGGTTTGCAAGTTTGTTATTGATGCGAGCAGCTGTGATAACATCATTTCTACCGAGGCTGTGAAGAAGTTGGCATTAAAAACTGAGAAGCATCCGAAACCTTACAAGTTAGCTTGGTTGAGGAAAGGTGGGGAGGTGAAAGTTGGACGAAGAGCTTGTGTTAATTTTTCGATTGGGAAAAAATACAAAGATGAAATTTGGTGTGATGTTGTGGATATGGATGTATGTCATCTGTTGTTGGGGAGACCATGGCAGTATGATAGAGCTGTGCAACATGATAGACGTACCAACAGCTATAGTTTCATGTTCGAAGGCACAAAAATCACTTTAGTTCCCAAGAAGCGACAACAAGAAGAAAGCAAGTTGGAGGAGATTGAAGAACTTAAAACTTTGCTATCTTTGAAGGAGTTTGTTAAGGAAGTAGAAGAGGAGCCTGAAGTATTTTTGTTGATTGGACGTGAGAGTAATGAAGTGGTTGAAATTCCTGAAGAAGTAAAGCCAGTGTTGGAAGAATTTGAAGATGTATTTCCTGAAGAGTTGCCAACAGAGTTACCACCGTTGAGGGACATACAACACCAAATTGATCTTGTTCCAGGAGCTGTGTTACCACATAGACCACATTACAGAATGAGTCCAAAGGAGCATGAGGAGATGAGAAGGCAGGTGGAAGAGTTGCTTGAACAAGGGCGTGTACAGGAAAGTTTAAGTCCTTGTGTAGTTCCAGCCTTGTTAGTGCCGAAGAAGTATGGATCGTGGAGGATGTGTACCGATAGTCGGGCACTGAACAAGATTACTGTGAGGTATAGATTTCCAATGCCAAGATTGGATGACTTGTTGGATAAATTGAATGGAGCTACTATATTTTCAAAGATTGATTTGAAGAGTGGTTATCATCAAATTCGTATAAGACCGGGGGATGAATGGAAAACAGCATTCAAGACACGGGAGGGGTTGTACGAATGGCTGGTTATGCCGTTTGGTCTTTCGAATGCACCTAGTACGTTTATGCGGGTGATGAATCAGATCTTTAGATCATTTATTGGGAAGTTCGTGGTGGTGTATTTTGATGATATACTGATATACAGTGGAAGCACAGAAGAGCACTTACAACATCTGAGAGAAGTGTTGATGATACTGCGACAGGAACAATTTTATGCTGCAACGAAGAAATGCGTGTTCATGACGCATAGTGTTTTATTTTTGGGGTATGTTATTACAGAAGGAGGTATATAGGTGGATCTAAATAAAGTTGAAGCAATCAGAAATTGGCCACAACCCAGGACGATAACAGAAGTTAGAAGTTTTCATGGTTTAGCGTCATTTTACCGAAGATTTATACCACACTTCAGTAGCGTGATGGCACTAGTTACTGATTGTATGAAGGGGAAGCAATTTTCATGGTCAGAGGAAGCAGGATTGCTTTTGAGCAGATCAAAGAACTTTTGACGTCGGCGCCCATTCTAATGTTACCAGACTTTCAGTTGTTGTTTGAGCTACATACCGATGCATCTAAGGTTGGAATTGGAGGGGTGTTAAGTCAGAGGGGACGTCCTATTGCATATTTCAGTGAGAGGCTATCGGGAGCAAAGATGAGATATAATACATATGATGTAGAGTTTTATGCTATTGTGCAAGCCATAAAACATTGGAGACACTACTTGTTTCACAAGGAGTTTGTGTTGTACACTGATCATGAAGCGTTGAAGCATTTGCAGGGACAAGATAAGATTGCAGCCAGGCATGCTTCGTGGATCGCATACTTGCAAAAATTTACATTTGTGGTGAAGCATAAGTCGGGAATTACGAATCGAGTGGCAGATGCATTGAGTCGAAGGAAACATTTGTTGACTACAATGAAGGTTGAAGTAACAGGGTTTGATGTGTTGTCAGAATTGTTTATTAATGATCCTTACTTTGCTAAGGTTATGGATGAAGTCAATAAAGGGAAGACGGATGAGTATCTGTTGGTAGATGGTTTTCTATTCAAAGGAAATAGGTTGTGCATACCAGAGAGCAGTTTATGGATGAAGATTGTAAAAGAATTGCATGAAGAAGGTCATGTGGGAAGAGATCATACTTTGCAGTTGATTTCCCAATCATACTTTTGGCCTTCTATGAAGAAAGAAGTTGAAAGATTTGTGGAGAGATGTCATATTTGTCAAGTTTCCAAAGGGACAGCGACGAATGCGGGATTGTATATGCCTTTACCAGTTCCTACGAGACCGTGGGTTGATATCAGCATGGATTTTGTTTTGGGGTTACCAAGAACTCAGCGTGGGAATGATTCCATATATGTGGTGGTAGATAGATTTTCCAAAATGGCACATTTCATAACTTGCAAGAAGACAGCTGATGCCGTCCGTGTTGCTCAATTGTTCATTAAAGAGGTGTATCGATTACATGGGCTACCTGAATCTGTTGTTTCTGATCGGGATACTAGATTTCTATGCCATTTTTGGTTGAGTTTGTGGAAGATGGTTGGAACGAAACTGAATTTTAGTAGCGCCTATCATTCGCAAACAGATAGGCAAACGGAAGTGGTGAATAGATCATTGGGAAATCTGTTGAGATGTCTTGTGAAAGACAATTTGAAGAGCTGGGATATGAAGTTATGTCAGGCGGAATTTGCACATAATCATGCTGTTAACCGAAGTATGGGTTTCAGTCCATTTTAGATTGTATATTCAAGCTTTCCAAAGGGGCCGTTGGATTTAACGATAGTGCATCAACCGAAGGGAACAGTTAAGCAGGCTGCTGATTTTGTTGATGGGTTGACAGAATGCCATAGAATCGTTCAGGAACGATTGGAGAAGGCGAATGAGAAGTATAAACGATCTGCGGATCTGAAGCGAAGAAGTGTTGAATTTAATGAAGGAGATTTAGTATATGCAGTACTAACGAAGGATCGTTTTCAAGTGGGAGCATACAATAAACTTAAAGCTCGAAAGATTGGTCCTGTAAAGATTGTGAAACAGATCAATGAAAATGCTTATAGGTTGAAGCTGCCGGAGGATGTGTACACTTCTGACGTGTTTAATGTTAAACATCTTATACCTTATTATGGAGATGAACAATCCAATGGGGAAGAACTTTTAAATTCGAGGACGAATTTTTCCCATCCAGGGGAGGATGATGCAGCCCAGCCTGATGAAGTCTTAGGTCGCGAGCGACCTAACGAGCTAAAACTGTGGGATAAGTCGTTGGAATGACCTAACGAGCTAAAACAGTGGGATAAGTCGCTGGAATGACCTAGCGAGTTAAAACAAACCTCATATCACCCAGGTTCCTTAGGTCGCTCAAACAAGCTAACGACCTATGATAAGTCGCAAGCGACCTAACGAGTTAGCTCACTCAGTATGCCGCATTTTTCTTATGATGCTCAAGGTCGCGTGAAGAAGATCCAGTTGCTGATGGTTTTAGGTCGCGAGGTGTGTTGTATTTTTAGGTCGCATGAAGCTCAAGCCACTATTTTGTTAGGTCGCAATGTTCTTAGGTCGCTAATGTCCTAAGTCGTGTTATATTTCTGTGTTGTAAATATGTTAAGTCGCATGTGTTGTAATTTTTCTTATGCTTGTTAAAGCATATGTCATGGTGTATATATTAGGTCGTATGTTGTCATGTGGTAAGTCGCTTGATGTTGTAATGGTTAGGTCGCGTGAGTTAGGTCGCCGACCTGGGTTGTAAAAACTCTATAAATAGCGGGGTTGTGTCATTTGTAAAAGTTAGTTGATTTTGAATAAAACTTTGTTTGAGTGCTTTGTGCCTCTTCTTAAATTGGTAGTTGAGTGTGATCTCCTATCTCCACCTTCGGTATTCGAGTGCGCTCGAATCAACGATTGTTGAAGCCGATTCACGGAATCAAGTGCGCTTGATCAATGTAGAAGAATCGTAGATCTTTAAACACGGTATCGTGCGCGATCAACGTGTTTGAGATAGCTAGAATCCGGTATCTTTGAGATCAACGGATTTGGGCGTTTGGTATTTTCAATCCACCGATTGCTACTTCATCGTTGTATTCATTTCTGTTATTTCCGCTGCATCAATAGCATAGTATGGAGGTGTTATTATATAAAAGGAGGAGCTAAGAATCTCATATTTGTTGCAAGAAATATTCTTCTTTTCTATAAGTTTGATCTTCCTTTACTTTATGTAAGGAATATGGAAAGTAACTTTTCAATGTATGATAATAATCATCTTTTTATGCATTTCATAATAGGAACTGTTGGTATTGTTCGTTCATGATTTATGCATATGAAGTTCTCATATATGTTTAGGCAATATTGATACAGTCCATGCTGCTACAAGTTAATACTAAAAAAACCTAGATGAGGATGTTAGATGCATGTAGTTTTATGCTGATTTAGTGAATATTTAACCAACTTCCATTGTTATCTTTTACAAAGCTTTTGATCGAGATGAAAAGGGATTTCAAGGTGATTAAGGAAGATGATATAAACTTTAGTATACGTTTCTATGAAGATGATTTGAACCAGGTGTATTAAAATCTTGATTTTTTTATATATTAGGATATTAAATTCGAGGTGGAACCTTGAGGCAACGGTTATGTCACCGTATGGTGATCTGAAATTCTAGATTTGAATCCGAAAACAGCCTCTTCGCTATACGAGGGAAAGGCTGCATGCATTATCTAGACCTCTCCAGAATTCGCTATCGTATGGAAGCCTCATGCACTGGGTTTTACCTTTTATTGGGATATTAAATTCATTGCTGAAACTACAGTTTGTGAGAATGGTAACCGATTAAACTGCTATACCTATTTCACTCAAAAATGATAATCGATTGACTGATAATGGTATGACAATGGTAAATTTACCGTTACCATAGTAGCCTTAAGCTAGAACAACTGTTTGAAAGTCGAACTCTTAGGCAAGATTCAATAGCTTTACTAAGACTGTGCAAATGTTAAACTTTTTATTTGTTACATTTTTGGTTTTGATGATATGGTGATTTGGTTCAATGTTATTTCCACATGTTTTTATAAGAAACGATTTCATTTTATGTTGTAAGCATTAGATTCAACTTAATTGGTAGTTTATACCAACAGAATATTGTCATATTAACAAGTTTCTTCTGAACAAATGATGAAGAGTTAGAAATACTCAAAATGTATTCCGTTGATTATGTATATGTGAAATATTAATGTTATTTTAGAAGACATAAAGAAGTCGACGTTAAGTGACACACTCTAGGTATAAATATTAATTTGATTCGCAAGTCAATAGTTGGATCCAAAAGTAAGAGTTGCTTAGAGAATACGTACTGAGTAGACTACTACTAGTTTTATTTCAAGTGACGGATATGAACCCTACATCTTTGTTAATAGTTGGCTTGAAAGCGCAATCTTTTGGTCTGACCGTGAACTTCCCAAAATATCTCTATATATACCTTTTAGAATATTAAATTATTATTTCATATGATCTTCATAATAAATTAGGAGATAAAATCTTCCTACAATTACTTTAGACACATTCAAATGTAATTATAATTAGACTTCAGAGAAACGAGTCAAATATATATGGTTGCATTAGAATAGGTAATGCAAGATCTTCCTAGATAAATCAACTAATCTATAAATCTTTATTAATAGTTAAAATAAAAACACAACTTTTTGGTCCGACCGTGAAATTTCAAAAATGTCCTTCCATGCAAACAAGATACCATAAATTCGAATCTCACTGTGAACAAATATTAATATTTAATTTCAAATGGAAATTTTAAACATAAACAATGTTACAAGTTCAAACTCTATTCCAAAAAAAATTACATTTTTCTTTATGTTTTTCAGTTTATTTTTATCAAACTACGTAAAACTTTCAAATTTAATAATTTAATAAAGAGCTTATATGCACGTGCCAAAATATATATACTAACGGACATACACACATACACATACACATTATTTATGAATTTAATAAAATAATGATTCTATTGAAAAGAAAATTTAGAAAATTTCTAAATAAATTTAGACTACATTGGCCCAACGAAGATCCAAACGGTAATTTTTTTGAAATTTATCCAATTACCGCGCTGCAAGCTGGCCCAATTCCAACTTGTACTAATATGCTAAGTACAATATAGGATGTCGGGGTATCAAACTTGATAATACCAACATTACATGACATCCACAACAACATATTAACCATCAAACATATTTCGCATCTCTCACTCAAAAGCCATTGGATATATGATATCTCGTATGACCCTCATTAAAGTCAACGACTACTCAACATTGTGATCTCATAAATGCTCAAATCTCTGTCATCTCTAAGGCGGACTAGACAAATACCGATGTCCAAATTTACGGGTACACGTTAAATACCGGTAGTGAACGTCCTCACCTACTCCTGCATTACGAATGCACATCAAAACCTTTGAGTTATCAACGATCCTAGCATATGTACCGCCAGTAAAACCTCCTCTTATTCTACTCCACAAGTTCACATTGTGACGAGCTTGCCTTTCAGATGATCATCTAATTCTACATCCACTTTCTCTCCGAAGTTCATGATAAAAGTCCAGAATGCGCAGCCAAAATCTCTTGGTTGCATCCCCAAAATTGCTTCATGCATTTCTTGCTTTCACCCCATGGAAATTGCCAAAAGACATCGATGAGAATTGAACCATGTACATGCCCAAATTTTGCTTCCAACATGTCTTCATGCTCCAATGATTGGGTCTCGAAGTCGCTCCCTTCGAATTTCCAAAATTCATAAGGTCGATACCAATTTAACCTTGGGTCGGTACCGATCCGTTTTGATCGGGACTTAGCCAAGTATTGGCTTCTTCCAGGCCATCAACTCCTTTAAATGACTGGTTCCTTCCCCATCTTCCTTTCCTGAAACCTGAAGTCATTCTCATGTCTTCTCCGTGCTTGCCTCAAAGCTTACGCGTGCGTTATCTTTGCCAACACAAATGGGTCGATATCGACCCATATGGGTCGGGTCGGTGCTGATCCATCTTACTTTGCCAAATGTTGGATAAGTTATTTTCTCCGCTTTCTTGCACCAATCTAGCTCCGTTCCGACTCCTTGATTTGTGTGCAACTCCTTTTAAAATGAACTAACTCCAAACTCTTTAGAGTAGGCCCGTCAAAGTTTGTCATATCCCTATGGTCCTCCATCCTTTGGGTAATCGAATCGAAGAACTCACATTGGCTCCTCCCTCTACACGAAGATACTCGCCCATAGAATAATTCAACCCCTACGCTTCGATTATTTATTCAACCATTCAAACATGCAAACAAACATCATATCAAGATAAACTAATTAATGTAGCATCCATACCCTAGCCTAACATTCATATTATCAATCTTGGCATGAAATTACACATTTAAATCATTTTAAATCCATTTAAATTAGTTTATATAATTCATTTTCGAATCCAAATTAGTTTCAAGACACATTTTTAAGTTGAAAAGTGGATCCACAACACATTTTAAACATGTATAAACATAAATATAGGTAGTGAGATGACAAATCACTAATCGATTGAAGTTAAATCATGAATATCTCACTGACCACTACAAATCCGAATTGCTACAGCCATGGTCTGAAATTCACTTTCCTATAATACTAATTTGCTAATCCCTGGTCGGACTCCTTGCTAATCCACACTTAATTACTAGGTTTAACTATATTTGGTATGGTTTATAATGGATTTGAAAGGAGATATGTTTAACAGAGGATTAGACTTGTTTTAGGAAGAAGAATAATGATTGAGGACTACCCAAATTGTTGCAGCTAGCACAAATTTTGAAATAGCTTGTTGACCTAATTATGAATTTAGGCTAATTACCACTAAAATATGCCTAAAAATTTTCAAACTTAAATGTGTGATCATTCTTAGACTGCTTGGCCAAATTACTATTATGACCACATTATGTAAAGATAAACCATCATCTTTCATTTGAAATAAGTTTCAGACCCAAATTCAGCTCCTATCAAAAGTTATAGTAATACGAGATTTCTACGCCGAAAATGTCCATAATTAATTTTAGGGGTCAATAATGTCAAAACACAATACCACCCAAAGTTTCAGTCCAATCAAAGGTCGTTCTATTACAAAAATATTATTTTCATGATCCATTGACACATAGGAATGTAAGGTGTTACATTCTCCCCTCTTTAAGAATTCATCCTCGACATTTAGACATTTAACCAACGTCAAACGACATAACCTAAACAAGCAATAACAAGCATGCATCACATCAAACGAACATGGCAAAGAATCCTAGCATGCAATAATACTATCGCCAAGCATTATAGATATCAAATGTGAAAGTAAACGCGATAAATTGAATCTCACTTAGTAAACCGTTAATACCACAAATATTGATTTTGATGACAACAACCATATAAATATAGGTATTGATGTTTTTTCAAGTTGTATAGAATATTTTGCGGGATATTACACAGGTTTAAATAAGTACATGATAATTAAGTCCGAAGACTGATCAATAAAGAGATTAGAGATCAAGATTCAAAGATGATTAAGGTAATTTATGACTCATGGGTTTAAAGACAAAGGCATGAAGAGTTCAAAATTATAGATTATAGATAATAGACATTAGATAAATATGTTAGTCTTTGAATAACAACTTCTTTTCTTTGAATACTCTCTAATCGTAATTATTATTTTCAAAATATATTTCTAAAAATATTTTATAAAAGTTTTATATATTAAAATGTATTTAAAAACTATTTTTAAATGATTTTACAAAATATAAGAATTTTATAACACTTTAAATATATTATTGTTTTTCTCAAAATACAAGGGTATGTCGACATACCCTACATATATATATATATATATATATATATATATATATATCGACATATGTACCGTTAAAGAGTTGTTTTTTATTTTGAATAGTTGTGATTTTTGGCTCCATCTCTTCGCGAATAGACTTGTCCCTTCGAACATTATATAAAGGGGACTGGAAAATGCATTTTTATAAATACTTTCTCTATACTATTTGTGGATAGAGTTAAGGGTATGCCCTAGGGGCAAATATGTAATTTGTTACATATATCTAACTCGTTGACCAATCTTGTTCGAAATAAAGGTATTTTATTTCTATTATAAACTTGATATAATGTGGTTATATTAATTAATCAATTTAATTAAAAGTATATTTGATAGAAAATCCACAAATGGTATGTTTTGTGATAGTAGTTACAAAGTGTTGTAACCGTGAGTAATTTATCACATTGAAACAAATATACCATTTTAAATATTCCTAGTCTAGATGCATCGAGATTAGATATCGATGTATCCGTTGAGACTAGAGTACGTAACGCTCTCCAAATGTTGGACAGTATATTACTCATGACCGTTAGGGGCACCAAGGGGTTGCATGCAGATAGTTATTGGATAACTGTGGAATAACTCACCAGATAATTTTCTGTTGTTTAATATAAATAAGATCAAGCAGAGAATATCGATGTGACTAATTTACACGGTTCTCTCGACTTGAGAATACTGTTGATTTTTAATATGGAAGCTCCGCTTTGATTATAGTTAAATTCTGGCACGGTGTCCATCGAACGACTATAGTTGGGTCGAGTGGAAGCATTGGAAGTGAAACACTATTCAAGAGAGGATTTGTCTCCTCAGTTATATGAGGTATCACGGTCAACTAAAGTCGACTCAAAGTCAAAATCTCTGGCCAGAGCATTTCAGCCAATAATAATTGTTATTATTGACCCATAGACTTTGCGTTTGGACTATAAAGTTAAATTTGGATGATATTGGAATTTTAACCATCACCAAATTCCATAAATCCAAAGTGATATAGTTTTGACGAAGAGAATTGGTGTAAATAATTATTACTATTAGGTACCGCTTATAATACGTAAAATTGGATTTTACCAAAAGTTGTGTAAGCGATGAATTCAACCAAAATGTCACACCACCTGCTAAGTGACGTGTGAAAGTTAATATTTGAATTCGCTGACTTAAATTACACCTTTTAGTCGCACAACCGTAATGATGAATTCTCCAAAAAACCACATGATTTAATTAATTTATAAAAAGTTGTAAATTAATTAGTATTTGATAAATATTAATTATTATTTATTTTATTTGATGCTTGGGAGTTATTTGTAATTATTTGAATGCATTTATAAAATTTTTATTTGCGCGCATTGATATATGGTATCATTGTAATTAAATAAAAGATAATTACATGCATTAATTTATGGAATCTTATGACATTTGGTGGCACGTAATTTTCAACCATACCATGTAAAGAAATATGAGTGAAAAGAGAAAGTAAATCAAGAGAATTAATTAGAGAAGTTTTAATTAAAGAATGGGAAAGGTTTCCTTCTTTCAAATAAAACATATTCTCTAATTCATTCTGTATGCACAATTGAGTTTCTCATTTTTCATTCTTCTTTATGTAACTTTTTTGGTTCTCTTCTTCTCTAATGGCTGAAAATATAAGATCTTCCATGGCTTCAATTATTCCTCTTGATCCATGCAACATCAAGAGGCCGATTTCTGAATCTAGGAGTTTTGATTCATCATTCAAGGTACGATTCATTGGCTACATCTAGAGGAAAAATTCAATGCTTTAAGGTGTACTTCAAGGCTTTAGAATTAAGGTATTATCTTTTTATTCTAATAATTTTGATATAATGTTTTAATGAACAAAATTGAATATCTTAATTTATATGTGTATAATATTGTCTCATTTGATTTGAAAATGGTTTATGTATTTCAAATTGTTTATTATTCGAATTGATTGGTTTTTTTAAATTTAGATAAATCAAAACTAAAACTTGTATATGATTAGACAATATTTTAATTTAGATCTATGTTTAAACATTCAAGCCAAAACGTAATTTTTTTGATTTGAATGTTTACATATTCTTATTATTTGCATTTTAACTATAATAGAAACTTACATATGATTAAATGATGTTTTGATAATAAATTGATTACAATTAATTTCTAAATTTGTTACCCTATTTGACATCACAATTATCCTTCCTTAACAATTCAAAGGATTTTAACATATTGCTTAGTTCAGTATGTATCACCTTTTGTTTTATAATTATTTATTCATATATGTTGAATCTTCTTAGATTTGAAAGTTTATTTGTTCTTATTATCTACATCTTATTGTAATTGAAACCCACACATGATTAAAGGATGTTTGGATAATAAATTAATTACAATAAATTTACAAATTTGTTACATATTTGACATGACTAATATCTTTCTTTAAGTATTCAAAGGATTGTTAACATATTGCTCAGTTTAGTGTGTTTCACTTTTGTTTAAAAAAAATTTATTCAGATAGGTTGAATCTCTTTAGATTTGAAAGTTTATTTGTTCTTATTATCAGCATTTTATTGTAATTGAAACCCATACATGATTAAAGGATGTTTTAATAATAAATTGATTACAATAAACTTATAAATTTGTTACCTTTCTCAGTTTAGTATGTTTCACTTTTGTAAAAAAAATTATAGGTTGAATCTCTTGATTTAATTGTGTGTGTGTGTATTGTTAACTAATTTAAGTTTATATAAGTTCATAAATACATCAGAAAATTTAAATGTTATATGGTTTATTTTGAATTAATTAAGAAGTTTTAGGTTAATCATTATATAGAAATAATTATGTATATATGTACATAAAAACTTAATGTTTACATTTCAAATTGTATAGTTTAAATGCTTTATTGATATCAAACAATTTTAAATGATGCAGTAGTTTATGCATATGAATTATTGTTGGTTATTCCTAATCTTATGTCATAATGATTCATTGATTGCTAATTGAATGCTACATAAATCAAGTTTGTCAAAAAGAGGAAGATGAATCATTAATCTTTGGCATATTTTATTTCTTTCCTTTTTGTCCCTTATGTGATTGCCTGTAAACTTATTCTTATTTATTCATATACATCATGTTATCAATTGATCATACTTGTCTTATGCTTAACTATTCTGTCACACAATTAAGGAATGAATATATTTGATATATTCAAACCTTATTTTTATATCTCATTCTTTATTGTTTTAGAATCAAATTAATAAAATAAAATATGGTATTAAATAAAATACTGATTTTATTTAAAAGAAATTTAGATAAGATCTAAATACATTTAGACTTCATAGGCGCATTAATGATCCAAAATGGTATATTTTTTAAAATTCACCCATTTCTTCCTCTGTGGGCTGGCTCTGTTCCTTCAATGGTATCAGAGCCTAATAGCATATGCGGTCTAAATTAGTCATGTTAGGGCTCACTAATTAAGCTTGTAAACTTAGTACGGTGTCTAGAAAGGTGATGTTTAGGATTGGAATTGGGTAATCAAGTACCTTATCCTACCTGGTTACCTATTTGGCCTGAAAGGTGATGTGAGCCTAAAGGTTGTCCCTAAGAGAAAAGGCCGAATTCGAATTGGGCCTTGGGCTAATTTTTAAAATATTTTTGAAAATTAAGACATGATTTTGAATTTAAAGTAAAAACATGTTTATTATAAAAGGTTATAATATAACATAAATTTTCAAAATGTTTGAAAATGTAATGAAAATTTTGAAATGTTTGAAACAGTTAATTTCAAAATTTAAAATTTATTAATAAGATTAATAAAATAAATAAATTAAATGAGTTAATTAATTAATACATATATGCATGTATTATATATGTTGATATATGTTATGTTATTTTAAAGTGTTAAGATAACATAAGTATACATGTATGTAAGATAAATTTTGAAATTGATATAATTTAATTAAAATTGTTTAATTAAATTAATTAGTTAAAGGTTAACTAATTGAATAAAAAATACGCGTATGTGTTATACTATAAAGGCTGTAGTATACACTATAAAGGTTATAATAGATATGTTCAATATAAAAGTTGTATTGAAATACTAATTTGAAATTAATTAAAGAGTTATTAATGAAAATTAATTAAAGAGATATTAATTAAAATTAATTAAATAAGATTTAATTAATAAAATATCATACATAAGAGTATCATATAAGTAATAAGAAATATAAAAGTTATATAACAATATAATTTATATGATATGAATGTATAAACTAAAGATGAAACATTAAAGAAACCCAAATAGACTTAAGGAATAAATACATACATAAATATATGTATACTGTGATTTCTGATGTGTTTGACACTTGAATCATGAAGGTATTTCATAAGAAATACATTATTCCATAAGTCAATATCACTCAATACAATATATTGAAGATTATGAATGTTCGATATAATGTTGTCCTTTACCATATATATTGCATACTCCTTAGTTGTTGAGAAAACTCAAGCCGGGGATGTTATGTGTAGTATTATTAATATATTGAACGGATGAGGTAAGATAACTATATGTATTTGTTGAGCAAACTCAAGGTACATATCCTATACTTGGGCCATCATGATATGGTAGGTATGAGTGAATAATCTCTTTCGATTTGTTGAGGAAACTAAAGGTCGAAATGAGATTAGGACAAGGAAAAATGGGTTAGGAGTTGTATGTTATACAACCGATAAGGAGTTATCCATCGTTTGTGGGGCTATGATTTGTTGAGCATACTCAAAGTCAGAATACCAAGACATACGAGTCCTAACACCCACCAGTTAATTCGAAAGACTTCTATGTTTCATCTTAGGGTTTTGAGAAACATAAAAGACTAGTGGGAACCTTATTAGGAAAATGAAATAGTAACATTTAACCTTTCTAATATTGTAAGAACATACGCTAAATAATGTTATAATTATCTACAATGGTAAATTTGTGCATTTAATATGATTGATAAAATGTTTATCAATTAACATATACAAACGAACTGAATTGAAAACTGACAAGTGAAAATATAATACCCACTATTAAATGCCTATTGCATGTTAGTGTTTTCTATACCCATGCAAGTGTCTAATTTTACAACTACTTAATACATTCTTGAAATGGTCACTTACGTGCTTATTTTGTTAAGACCGTGTATCGCACTCTATGAGTTTCTAACTCTTAAAGCAATACAAGGCTATGGATATTTGATCCATATACTATCATTTATAAATGTTATATGGTAAACGATCACAGTTCGTAATGTACGATACTTCAATGAATATAGTTCATTGGAATAATCCAATAAATAATATTTTAAGATCATGTATTCACTTTGATTGATTACAATATTGTGTTAATGTAACATGAGACTAAAAACTACAAGATAGATCTAAGAACTCGATCGCTGAAATGTCATTTTGGTCGGTTTATGTAAAGTGCAACAATTTGATATCCTTAAATGTTAAGGATAATTGAATGCACTTTTGTAAAGAGTTTGTTATGATATTGCAGTAAGGTTTTCTTTTGTGTAGTTTGACAATTTAAAAGGAAAACGAATGTATAAGAATATATGTAATTTAAGGTACAGTTGGGATGAAGAGAATGAACAGTCACTTCTGCTTCATAGAGAAACACTGGAAACTAGAATTGTAATAATAATTGATACTTAATATTGAAAAAAGAAATATGATTTCTATTCCGAAATTTATTTTCATATAGTAAATTATTTTCTATGAGACTTATTTCTTTAAACTCAAGATATTTGATCAACAAACTCTCCACTGTCATGTGAAGACCCAAAATTTTTGAGATAAAAATAATTCTAAAATGAAAAGAAAATTAAATTGGTTAATAGAAAATAATTGAAAAATAAAATAATTTGAAAATGTATATCAAAAAGGGAATGAGAGAAACAAGCAAGGGAATAATTATTTCAATAAATAATAATGAGAAGAAAAATAACTAAAGTATGAATGAGTTTTAAATACACATATCTTATGAGTACTATAAATTTATGTGGCCAGAAAAATGTAGGGTAATAAAATAACTTCTCTTGATAATTAAAATGCATAAAAACTAGTCAAGTAATATTTATGAGTATGAATGCATCTTTGAAATAAATCAATATAGATGATAAAAATATGTTAGCTAAAAATCAAGCTTACAAAAGAAATAAGAAAAAAAATATAAGGCAGGGCCACATAAAAATAATGTACAAGGAAATCATGCAAATAGCATGTGCACAGAAAAGCAATAAGGCAACTGATTTACTAGAAATGGAAACTAAAAGTAAATGGCACCTTTAGCCATAATTATACACATATGATTCTCTGAGTAAGGTAAGGATAGAATGGGTTTTTCCTCCATTAAAAACCCTAGCAAAGTGATTTAAATCAGGGGAGGGGCAACAGTTGTTTCTGGAGAGAAAACAGAGAAAACAAAAATTAAAAATAAAATAAACTCACATTGTCTTCAGGCCTGAGTATTCTCGGGGAGGAGCAAAGAAAGATGAGTGATAATCACTTATGGGATTTGAGGCATTAAGACCCATGCTAAGGGCAGCCAAGTTATTTTCAGATATAAATTCTATTATAATTTTCTGTTTGATTTTGTTCCCTGAATAAATGCATGTTGATCATGGATGATATTTTGATTGAACTTTTGGTTGAAGTTTTGATCTGTCTTGGTTTGATAAGATTGTTTCAGTCTTTTACTTTAAAATACAAGTAGTCAAACATGTATTTAGATCATAGAAGTGGATTTTTATGATCCAGTTTTATGTGAGAAATGAACTGAATGTTTTACTGAGAAATAGGGTATCAAAGGAAAAATAAGTAGGTAATGTGAATAATGAGATTTATGCTTATGCCTAGTTTATATTAAAATGATATGAACAATGCAGCATCATGTGTAGGTGCTGAGTTGTTCCTATTATAAGTTAATATGTTTTTATGGGTTTTTCTCAAAGAAAAATCATGTCCTGTGTTCTCAGTAAAATAAATGAATAGGGTATATAACTTTATCAGTTTTATGTGAGACATAGGAATACTTCTATAGATAAATATGTATACAAGTTTCAGAAAATATGATTAAAATAAAATAACCTTGAAATGGGATTTAGTATTTTGCATGCAAGCTTGATATGTCTGACTAAACCCCTGAGAGAGTTTCATAACTTTTGGCTCATGAAAGGAAGAAAAGAATGCAAAGCATTTCAAGTGATAATAAAACTCTCAGAAGATAAATAAACATGGTCTCTAAATTATAAGAATAATTTAGGAGTAGTGCCTTGATCTTCTCATCATCAGGACGATGATGGGTATGTGCATGACTTGCTTAAGTCATGTAGGCCTCTTTGTAAAGGGATAACAGAACTGAGCGCCTTTACAATGCACACATGGTGTTCAAAGGCACGGAGTTAGACCAAACCAAAAAAAAAATGTAAAAAGAAATGAAATGAGATTGATCAATCAAGCTAAGGAAATTGGAAATTAATCCATAGGAGCATGTACATGAAAATCTGAATGAAGTGAATGCATGGTTGTTTGGGTGTATGATTGATAGATAAGCTTACCAATGCTCAGATTTTGGTATGAATTAGTATATCATTAAACTGATATGTTCTCTATGCAGCTTTAAGAATTTACAAAATATTTAATATGTGATTTCACTCATACCAGAAATTTATTTCTGACCCTATTTGTTGATTTGTAACATTTGGGGTGTCTCATTTTTATTGAGGCAGCTCTAGATGTTGCTGCAGGAAAGGAAGCATAAGGAACTTGCTTGCATGGATATTTGAAGATCTGGTTGCTTTTAGAAATGTTTTTAGGAAATGCAGTGGTTTTAGTGTAATAAATAAGTTAGGCAAACTTTTTGATGTCTTGAGTATTTCTCAGTATTTGATGTCTATGGAGTTTTTAAAAGGACTTGTAAAAAAAACTGAGGCATTAATTGTGTTTGTGGATAGTTGATTTAAGCAATAGATGTGTTTGTGAATTATGGATTTAACTAATAGCTTCTGAAGTGATCTGATGAATTGAGATGGATGAGAACATGCCATATAATTTGATATGTGGAAATGTTCTTTTGGACATATTGGTTTAGCTTCAGTAATAGTATTGAAATTATTCATTGAATAAATAAGTGTCAAGTTTTGAGTAAATTGGGTAGAATCATGTCTTGGTTAACCAGTAGGACTTTAATCATGGCTTGTAACTGATACAAGCACATGCAAGAGTTTGAAGACATAACTTGAAATCCTATCTGGACACCTGATTTTGAGTGAAAGCTAGTATTGTTTTGGGTGACAAGTTCATATCCATGTTTGGTATTGGAAAGCTACACTGGAACTATACTGAATTAAACCCCAATATCTAGATACATGAATCAAGTCAGGATGCATTTGGCTATAATCAAACTTACTGTAGATTGTAGTGTCATGTAAATTTATTAGTAATAAGCATGTCCATTATTCCATAGCACAATGACTACTATCATCTGTTATTTAGAGATTACCAGTTGTCTGCACCATATGTTCATCTAGAAGATGCATTGATCTGATTTTTGACATTACCTTGACCATGCATATGCTAAGTCTTAGATTAGTATGTGGGTTTGCATTTGTACTCTGCCTAAATATATTGTTTTCTCTACTTGGTCTTCAATCCAGTTTAGCACTTGATTATTCATATGATCCTTGCATAATATATAAATCAAAATATGAGTATCTTTACCTGACACAAAATTGTTTGAATATGAATTATGAACCCCGGGCTAAACTAAAATGAATGAGTTATTTTAAACACCCTTTTATTTAGCATAGAACAATAAGTAGTAAATTATAAAATTCTAGAATCTAAATATATGGTTTGTAAATCCAGGAATCAAATAATTTGAGAAGTAAAGCAAGAAAATAAGGAAAATGGTATTATTTGATCTTATAATCAAGCTTGAGTTTTAAGGAAGACAATCAAGAAAATCAAAAAAGAGAATGAACAGAAAAGGCTATGTGACACCAAATCTCTGGAATATGAGAAATAAGGTGTGATTAAATTTTCTTTGCCAATTTAAATTACTCTGATAGGCAAAGAGTCATTTATATATCTTCATATATATAAATGATCTAATTTGATTTTATATACTAGTATTTTTATATTGGTAAAATAAGGAATCTTGGGAAAATGAATTAAGAGAAGTGATCCATTGAAGTATATATATATATATACATGAAGAAGAAAAAAAAACTCAACAGAAAAAATAAATAAAAATAAATTGAATATAAGTAGTGGGTCACTTCATGTCAATAGTTGCAGCGTATGAAATAAACAAATTGTATTAAGTGAATGATGGATCTTCGAATTTAGTACGCTATTATAATAATGGTGGAAATAGTGGGAGCATACCGTATATCACTTATTAATTGCATCATAGTACGAAAATTGTTTCCGTGAAACTTACCATACATTATTTATGAAATAATGATTATTTTTCGATATCGACTGAAAAAAATAGACATAGCTATATTTCAGTATGAATATTATGAATATTCTTTGTGAAATAAAACTATAATGTGGTAATTGTTTTATAACAAAAGTGATGCATTGGAAAATACTAAATTATCTAATATTATTTATGGTTTTTTTGGAATTATAGACTAAGCCGTAGTTTTGAGAAATAATTTTATTGTATAATTTTGAATCATATGATAATTGTTAATTATATCTCAAACAATAAAGGGCTATGCACTTTAGTGGGAGTATCATAAGAGTTGATGAACTCTTCGGATTGATACATATAGATGTATGCAATCATAATTCTATAAATACCAAAACGGTTCCATGTACTTCGTCATATTTATCGATGAGTTATCATCGACATGGACATGTGTATTTGATACACATGTAGTATGTCTATGGTAAACTTGATTTGATCGAATGAGTATATTGGAAAAATGTTTCAAACGTACCTAAAATGAATAAAGATTCAATCTCGAAATTACTCCTCCATGTGATACATAACGATGCATCGATATTGAGTAATCGAACTTTGTTGGAGAATGTACAATTAATGTGAGTGAATTTGAGTTAGTTCCTTTCTATAAGGTAATGTACTTAAGGGTATTACAAAAGGTTAATATTATTTCATCTGAATAACAGTTTATAAAATTTTACAAGAAAGGGTATATAAGAAACTCTAACATATTCTAGGCCAAAGAATTGGCAGGTTGTGCGAATCAAAAGATTGCACGTAATAATTGATCGTGAGGGATCTTGTATGAATCTCCCTAAAAGGATTTTGAAAAGACTGTCATTGGATGACATATTTATGTTTTGAACATAATTTTTGTAAACTAAAACCAAATTAGTTTAATAAATAAAGAAATTCATAAAACATTTATGAATACCTATTAAATTGCACTGAGAAACAATTGTTGTTTCAAGATATACCAACTTCATTGTGAAGAAATTCATTTGAGGAATTATTGGTAGTAAAATGGAAATGGATACAATCCATGGATAGAACCGATTATATGAGATGAAATGAAATTAACTAACCTAAACGAACACATAGCATTAGAATGTGTAATAAGTATTCTCGCACATCAAAGAGAAACTATGAGTTTCTTATTAACGTCAAAAATATATAATCTTAGATTGTTTAATTATACCATTGAGAGTGTTGACTCTATATGGTATGATACACAAATCCAAAAGAATTCCAAGTACGCAATCAAAATATAGATTTCAGTGGTCGTAACTGAAGGGATATGATCCATCGACCTCGACTGTGTCTTTATGAGTAAGACTAATGTAGTTGAATTAAATGAGCAATGTTGATAAGAATAATATCGCAAATTTCAATTGTTGAAATTAACGCAATAGATTCGATATTCAACCTGTTCAAATCAATTTAGATTTACTCACAAAATTATCGCTTGGTAAGTCCTAGTGTTTTGGTACATATGTATTGAAACTGAAAATTCTAAATAACGATTTAGAGTAAGCTGTTTACACATATTAACCAAAAATGTCTCAAAGTCAGTGGGAGCGATATTGAGTTTGTGAGTCTTCGATATGATCCAAGAAATGATACGAAAGTATTATTTTATAAGCATCAAGATTGAATAAATATTTTGATAGAAATATCAAATAGTTTGATTTTTAATCAAAATGCAAAGGAAGCGTGTGTTCATAAGAAAGAAGGTTAAAAGGTACATTGATAATTCTAAACTATAAGTAAACAACACGTTGTTGATTTTAACGATGTACTTGTGTTAAAATTAGCCTTAGTTGTTTTAATACTCAACATTGGATTAATAAATGATGACTTTTATAGTAAGTATAAAAGATGCCGGGAATGTCCCAAATGATATGCAAGGACACCTTATTAAAATGTTTAATACAGAACATGTAAGATTGATTCCTTTGCATTGGCAAAAGGAATTATCATACGTGTTGTGTTGTCTACGATATCATGATTTGCATATGTATTTGATACATGAAGAAAATATCAAATCCAAATTGATATCACTAAATGGTTGTTTGAAGTGTTCTCGTGTATTTATGAAATACTAGAGAATTTTTTACAGAAACAAAAACTGCTTATGACGGAGTGTTCGAACTCAAACTTCATAAGTCATATTGAGTGTAGTATCAATAATAAATTCAATTTAAGAATATTTAAGTTGGAAATGTTCTGAATAAAAGACTGTGACTTATTCAATGAAAAAAGGCATTGCCTTGAATATTGCCATAATAAATATAATGTATATAAAATTATAAGTGCACAATTTATAACAGAGCTGATTCCAAATATTGAGAATCTCATACATTGTTATATGATAACAATGTTGTGATATGGTTCATAATAGAACTTAGAGCTCACTAGAAGTCGAGAGACATACTCCGAATTGTTCCATATGATAAGACAGTTTATCACCATTGGAGAGTGTTAATTGACAGAGTAGATAATTAAAACATAATATCATACCCATTTACAAAGGGACTGACCCAATTGGTTTTGAGAAAACTGATTGGAGAAGTTGGAATAAGATTCCATAATTGACTCCAAGTGTAAGTGGGAGATTGATAGAGTTAAGGGTATGCCCTAGGCGCAATTATGTAATTTGTTACATATATCTAACTCGTTGACCAATCTTGTTCGAAATAAAGGTATTTTCTTTCTATTATATACTTGATATAATGTGGTTATATTAATTAATCAATTTAATTAAAAGTATATTTAATAGAAAATCCAAATATGGTATGTTTGTGATAGTAGTTACAAAGTGTTGTAACCGTGAGTAATTTATCATGATGAAAGAAACATACCATTTTAAATGTTCCTAGTCAAGATGCATCGAGACTAGAAATTGATGTATCCATTGAGACTAGAGTACGCAACGCTCTCCAAATGTTGGGCAGTGTATTACTCATGACCGTTGGGGGCACCAAGGGGTTACGTACTGATAGTTATTGGATAACTATAGAATGACTCACTAGATAGTTTTCTGTTGGTTAATATAACTAAGGTCAAGCAGAGAATATTGATGTGACTAATTTACACAGTTACCTTGACTTGAGAATACTGTTGACCTTTAATGTGGAAGCTCTGCTTTGATTATAGTTAAATCGTAGCACAGTGTCCATCGAACGACTATAGTTGGGTCGAGTGGAAGCATTGGAAGTGAAACACTATTCAAGAGAGGATTCGTCTCCTCAGTTATATGAGGTTAATATCACAGTCAATTGAAGTCAACTCAAAGTCAAAGTCTCTGACCAGAGCATTTCGGTTAATAATAATTGTTATTATTGAACCAAAGACTTTATGTTTGGACTACAAAGTTAAATGTGGATGATATTGGAATTTTGACCGTTACCAAATTCCATAAATCCAAAGTGATATAGTTTTGATGAAGAAAGTTGGTGTAAATAATTATCACTATTAGGTACCGCTTATAATAGGTAAAATTGGATTCTACCAAAAGATGTGTAAGCGATGAATTCAGCCAAAATGTCACACCACCTGCTAAGTGATGTGTGAACGTTAATATTTGAATTATTCAATATTAATTGCTGACTGAATTTATACCTTTGAGTCGCACAACCGTAATGATGAATTCTCCAAATAACCACATGATTTAATTAATTTATAAAAAATGGTAAATTAATTAAATAAATTAGTATTTGAGAAATATTAATTATTATTTATTTTATTTGCTGTTTGGGAGTTATTTGTAATTACTTGAATTCATTTATAAAAGTTATTTAAAAAAAAAGATATATATATATATATATATATAACAAAAAGGAGAAGAAAGCCTTTCTCCATAGGCTCACAAATAAAGGCAATCATTTATAAAAGTTATATTTGAACGCATTGATATATGATATCATTGTAATTAAATAAAAATAATTACATGCGTTAATTGGTATACATATATATTTTGTTAACTAATTTAAGTTTATATAAGTTCATAAATACATCAAAAAATTTAAATTTTATATGGTTTATTTTGAATTAATTAAGAAGTTTTGGGTTAATCTTTATATAGAAATAATTATATATATATATATTTGTATATATAAAACTTAATGTTTATATTTCAAATTTTATAGTTTAAAAGTTTTATTAATATCAAGCAATTTTAAATGAGGCCGTAGTTTATGCATATGAATTATTGTTGGCTATTCCTAATCTTATGTCATAATTATTCATTAATTGCTAATTGAATGCTGCATAAATCAAGTTTATCAAAAAAGGGAAGATGCATCATTCATCTTTGTCATCTTTTATTTCTTTCCTTTTTGTCCTTATGTGATTGCCATTAAACTTATTCTTTTTTATTCATATACATCATGTTATCAATTGATCATACTTGGACTATGTTTAACTATTCTGTCACACAATTAAGGAATGAGTATATTTGATATATTCAAACCTTATTTTTATATCCCATTATTTATTATTTTAGAATCAAATTAATAAAACAAAATATGGTATTAAATAAAATACTGATTTTATTTAAAAGAAATTTAGATAAGATCTAAATACAATTAGACTTCATAGGCCCATCAATGATCCAAAATGGTAAAATTTTTGTAATTCACCCATTTCTTCCGCTGCGGGTTGACCCAGTTCCTTCACTTCTTACTCTAAATTCTCATTATATATTTCATAAATCCACTTTCCATACTCTTCAAATTCACTGAAATTCAATCTCTACTTTACTGCATTCATTTAATCTACTCATTGATTTGCAAGTATTCTCTCTTCAATTTAAATATCAAAGTGCTATTAAAGAGCTATAGAATATTCTGTATCCAAAGTACAACTATTTGTATTTGCAATCAACAACTCTCTACTACTAATCAAGTAGGCATGTTTGTTTCCCATTCAAATTAAGTGGGTGTGCTTGTTGCCCGTTCAAATCAAGTGGGTGTGCTTGTTGCCCGTTCAAATCAGGTGGGTGTGCTTGTTGCCCATTTAAATCAAGTGGGTGATTTTGTTGCCTAGTTAAATCAAGAGAATCGACCCTATGCTCGAAAAGTTAGGAGGGTGTATCTTATTGCCTTAAAATCAAGATTGTATTCTATTTTCCTTGCTACCTGATTAATGTAGGCGTTTTGAAAGGAAATATGTATAGATAATGTACAAGACTGGACGTAGGTTTTGTTAATCCAAACCGGTATAAAACTCTTGCTGTTATCTCTCTTACTTTTACTTTATTTTCAGTGCATTTATTTATATCTGTGACTTCCTATTGATATATATATATATGTGTGTGTGTGTGTGTGTGTGTTAATTATCTATATTTTGATTTGGATCTAGAAACTATTTAGAAAACTTCGATATAGGTTATAAAACACTATTGAACCTCCTATAGTCTTAAAAGTTGCCTTAAGATCTGTTTGCACTAGTATAATCTATACCACACCATTTTCCACATTTGGTATCAGAGCCTTATGTTTTCAAAAACTCTTTTTTTTTGAAAGTTATAAATAGCTAGTAACATTGTTGGTACACTTTTTAACACTTTTGTAGAAGGACAATCAACTGCTAGACCCCCACTATTTAATGGTAGTAATTATGCTTACTAGTCATGTAGAATGAACATTTATTTACAATCCATTGATTTAGATATTTGGAACATTACACTAAGTGAATATTGTTAACAAGAAAACTTGTTAACACCCCAAAGTAGGTTAAAGGGAAAGGATAGCCCTTTTTAGGTTGCTCTTAGGCAAGTGAAAGATGATTGGATGAGGGTATTCCTTTTGATTTACCCTTTCGAATTGAATTCGGTTATGAAAGCTTTTCCTTATTGTCCTTTTGACCCAGTCGATACACTCCAACTTCCTTCTTTCTAGCCTTTTGAGCTTACTGAGGTAGTTTGATTATCCCTTCGAAACCTTCCTTTCAAAACAGATGCATAACACTGGAGGAAGTCTCTAAGGATGAAAGTGTATGATTTGTTTTGAATTTTTTCGACCTTGTCAAAAGTTAGAATCTTAAGTGGCTTGGGTTAAGGGCTGAGATCTAAGGTGAAACAGGTTGGAGTTATGGTTTCGATTCACTAGAAGGAAGTAGCTTAGTGAATGATAGCCTGGAATTAAGGACTGGGATTATTTGAAAGTTCAGAGGTTTTGACTAGGTCGGAAAATGCCTTTGGATGGGGTCTAAACCTGGAAAACAGGATTAAAACTAATAAAAGCCTTCACGAAAGCTATGTAATCAAAAATATTGAAATCTTCGCTTTATTAATCCAGCAAAGTCTTTTTTGATCAATTTTCCCCAATTCGATCTACAAATTAGGGTTTACAACCTTGAAGAATTAAGAAAATACAAGTATGGAATTAGTCAATTCGGATCCCCAAAACCAGAACCCTTGGGTCTTATTTGTAGATGTGAATTGGCACCTTTCAACCCAGTGCTTTTGATCTGATCGAGAGGTGGCTTCAGACACCTTCCGACTCCTTCGACACTTGCGCACCCATCTACAACGCTTTCGAATGGGTTTGAATGCCTCCATCTTCATCGAAAGGGGTGGTTGCGCCTTCTCTTCTTTTTGTTGCTCTGTTGTTACATGGAATGAAGGTAGGAGCTTTCAACTCTGTCGATAGGCAGTTTCCAAGTGTTCCGACGGTGTTGAAATGCTGATGGTTTCGATGCCGTTAGTAGCTTCTGAACTTATGCTTGTGAACAGATGCAGAACCTTCCTTTGATGTTAAAGGCTTCGACCAGTTCGAAAGGCTTGCTTTTGCTTTCGAAAGGGTTGTTCCATTCAAGGTGTATTTCTGAATGGTTTGAGTGAAGACGAAACCTTTGGTTTCGAAAGGTTTGAAATGCATATAAAGGGTTGTCGTTCCTTTTCTTCGAAAGGTGTTGTTTTAACTCAATCGAAAGGTCTTCATGAATGCGGAAGCACCAGCTTCGAAAGGGGATCTCTTGAAGCGGAAGGGTGCGTTCGACCCTTTTGACCCCTTCGGAAGGTTGTAATGCTTCTAGTCTTTGGCTTACATCCCTTCGATTCCTTTGAAAGGTCTTGCTGGAGCTTCTTTCTCTTGTTCTTCTTTGTCTTCTACTCAATAGGGTTTCGACAAGGTCGAAAGGATATTTGGTGGTAACAAATACACTGAACCCTAAATTGAATATTCATAATGGACACTAGACCAAAAGTCATAAGCACTTAATAACTCAAAGGCCATTAATTTTTTATTTTTCTCCTTAGATAAAAAGTGAATTTAATTGAGTTTCTATTTGTAAGCATGCCTATGAAATTCGGAGAACATTGCAAGTCACATATGAGGGCACTAGTAAAGCAAGACAAGCTAAAATTTCCATGCTAACCAACCAGTTTCAACTTTTTAAAATGAAACCAAATGAGCCTATTTCTGGCACTAGAATTCAAGATATAGTTTATTCATTAGTATCATTAGGGAAAATTTTCTTAAAAGATGATCAAGTCAGAAAAATCCTTAATTTACTCTCTTCTAAATGGGATCAAAAGATATTAGCAATAGAGTAAGCCAATGATATTAGTATATTAAAAATTGAAGAATTAATTAGTAATCTAATATCCTATGAAGCACAAT
This sequence comes from Allium fistulosum, assembly GCA_030737815.1. NCBI lineage: Eukaryota > Viridiplantae > Streptophyta > Magnoliopsida > Asparagales > Amaryllidaceae > Allium > Allium fistulosum. The sequence goes on along the minus strand of CM060905.1, from coordinate 683,836,927 downwards.
TGTAGGGTAGAAGGGAAAATAAGGCGACCAAAAAAAAATCAATTGCATTCAAAGCAACAACCGACAATCAAAATTTGGATGACGATGATAATGATGAGGAAACTGCTCTTATGACCCAAAATTTTAAAAAATTTCTGAAATACAGAAAGATGAGCAACTTTCTTAAAACTGAAAATTTTCGAAAACGGAAACATTTTTAAGTGTTATGACTGTAGTGAATCTGACCATCTACGAAGAGACTATCCACAACAGAAGAAAACAAAGAATTCACCAAACATCGATTCATTTAAAAAGAGAAAAGGTCATACAATGCAACCCTGGACGATTCTGATACAACATCTAGTGAAAACGAACTAGACACTGAAAATATTAACATGTATTTCATGGTGATGGAAGTTTAAGCAACTCAAACAAAGAAAAAAGTGAAATCGATATTTTTTACATTTCATATTTTATTTGTTATTTTTTTTAAAATTATTCAATATTGGAATAAAATATATAATAATAATAACAACTGTGTGTGTATATATAATTATATAATTATATTTCTTTAATTTTTGAACTTTGAAATTTCAGCATATTTGTTAATATATGCCACCTAGGTATGTTGACATATTTGGCAGAATTTGAGGAATCTTTTCAAAATTTGAACTTATGAAATTCCATCCCTTTTGAGTCAAATTCAAATTTTAAAAATATTCATTTTTACCTGTCACATGGTCATTCAAATTCTATTTATTCACTCCTTCTTACCATATCTTCTACACACACACTTTATTTCAAAAATCAAACATATTCTTCACTCACTTTCCCCTAAAACATATCAATAATGTCTTTCTCAAACCAACCCTCTTTATCCAAATCCATTAGGCTTACCAAAAAGATCAAAAGTCAAAATTTTAATGTTCAAGAGTCCATTGAAACATAACTTAAGTATGTAACCTATGGTAAAGTCTTTTAAGAAATATTTGCTAGTTTTAATGAGTAATATTATTATGGTTTACAAGATCTTGCTTTAGAAAATGGTATATTTGGTTTAATCAATTTATCTCAATTTGATTTTGATTGCTATCCCGATCTGGTCAAAATGTTTTATGCTAATTTGAATGGAAAATTTTATCAAAGAGAAGAAGGTCAAATTTGAAATAGTGTCAAAGATCTATTGTTTTAGGTTGTGAAATTCTTGATTGTAAAAGTAGTTGAAATGAACTCTTTATTTTGAAATTGGTTATGAAAATAGAGAAGTTACACATGATTTGTTTTCAAATGATGAAGAGTATGGTTTTAAAGGAAAGAATCTTAGGCCAAAAGCAAGACTAATGAGTCTTATTTTACAACAAAGTATTACATCGAGGATGGGGAATTACAACAACCCAACTCAAACAGTTTTCAGAGCTCCTTTTGCTATTTTTGGAAAACATCATATAAATTGGGCTCAAGTGATTTTGTATAACTTTATTCAAAAGAAAATTTCTAGACATGAAAACATTACCATGGATGTGTATCTTACTAAAATGTTAAATTATTTTAGTATCGACCTAAGAGGTGAAAACATTTTGCCTCATAAAAATTTTGACAAAACAAAGCTCTCTCTCATGCACATTCCTCTTGATTTTGAACCTTATAAGTCTCATATCGAAAATAAAGGTTGGCAAGAGAAGAAGAGCGAAAGACTCTTCAAGAAGAAGAAAGTGATGATATGGAAATAGATGACGAGGAAGAAAAGGAAGAAAAGGAGGAGGAAATGGATACATCTCTTGAAAGCTATGGCAACCGTCTCACTATTCAAATAAAGAGATACTTAGGAATCAAGATAAGCTTCTTAATAATCAAAAGAAGCTTAAGCGCTTTAGTAAGAAGTTCGCTAGCTTCTCGAACAAAGATGAAAAATAATTTAGGAAGATAATAAGAAAGCTTGGTGGAAATTCTTCTTCATTATCTTCATCATTCTAGATCTACTTATCTATCCTTGTTTTCTAGTTTTATTTATGTTATTCTCATGTATTTTTCATTATATTTATGTATATCTCTATTTTATTAATGAAATTTGCTAAGAGACTTCATTTTGTTGTTCAATAATGTCCTTATGTTCTCTACAATCATAAACTAAAATATAAACAAAAATTAAATCAAAAACAAAATCATGCAAATTTTTGCATGTTTTTCGACATAGCCTACCCATATATGTCGACATACTCTGGTATTTCCAAAATTTGAAATTCAAAAGGATTAGTTTTTTGGAGGTATTAGTTATTAATCCGACTAGTCACTTCTATAAAATCATTTTTCTTCTAGAAAAACTCAGAAATCAATTCATCTTATTATTTTATTCCTCTCTACACATCTCTTTTCATAAAAATGAATTCAAACATCAACTTTTCAAAACAAAAACTTAGTACAATCTAGAAGAAACACTTCGGTCATTCAAGGATGCTCTTTGCTTCATTCTTCATAATCAATGACACTTGGAGTTGAGTCAAATGCAAATAATCAAAGAGCAAGGAATACAATTGGATTCTCTTCGACGTTTAATTTCTTATTTCGCTAAAGAAGTTCAAGGCAAAGCCCTAGAATGCTCAAACTCTAAGGTGAAAGTGGAGCATGAATATTAGGAAGTTATCAATACCAATCCAATCCTTGGATCTGAAGGATGGGTCAAAGTTTCTAAGAAAATCTAGTTTTAATTTTATTTAAAATATGTAATTGTACATTTTGGTCTGCATAATTGACTCTAGTTTTGATTATATATAAGTATGTATAGATATAAAAGATGTAATGTATGGTTTAAACAAATTCAATTATAAATTTTATGTAGAAAGTTATTTCTCAGAAATATTATTTCGCAATTAGTACTGATTTTGATTCCATGAACAACTTATCACATTTTATAGTATTTAATATGTCATATTTAGAGGGAGTATTATTTTTCTTTACCCATTTTTTCGATGACAAAGGAGAAGAAAAATATAAAATATATTATATGCATATACTAAAGAGGAGTTAACCAATTTAGGGGAGTTACATTATATTTTATAATAAATATATTTGCATGGTTGTCATCAACAAAAATGGAGAGATTGTTAGTGCTATAGATATTGATTTTGATGACAACAACCATATAAATATAGGTACTAATGTTCTCCCAATTTGTATAGAATATTTAATAGGATATTACACAGGTTTAACAAGTACATAATAATCAAGTCTGAAGACTGATCAGTAAAGAGATTAGAGAATAAGATTTAGAGATGATCAAGATAATTGAAGACTCATGAGTTTAAAGACAAAGACATGAAGAGTTTAAGACTATGGATTATAGATAATAGACATTAGATAAATTTGTTAAAGTCCTTGAATAACAACTTTCACTACACCAAATCATTGTTTTTGCAACATTATATATTTGTAAATTTCTAACACTTGTAAGTGTTACAAACTTCCAACTATAAAAAGTGTTAGCAAACCTGAAAAAATGTTAGAAAAAATAAATATTCTTTTGTATAAACTTTGCAACAGATTAATTATCATTTCCAACACAAATAAGTGTCACAACAATTGGCAAACCCGTAAATAACCTGTTAATAAGTGGAGCCTTGTGTAATTATCCATACACTCTCTTTTCTAACACTTACCCCATTTTTTGGCCATGAAATTTCAATTTAAGTTAGGGTTTTCTCTGCTCACAAAATCACGCCGACTTCAACAGCTTGCCGACATGACTTCAACAGATCGCTATCACCAGCTTCAACATCGACTACATCTCGTCGACCCTGACTTCAACAGCTTCGACGATTGGTAGCTTGAATGAATCGATGATTGGGTTGGATTGGTATCTCGCGGCCGCTATTCTCGAGGTGGTTGGATCGACAATTGTTGTATTTTGTTTGCAATCTCATCTCCAGAAGCAGGCTATATCAACGAGGGAGTGGTCTCAAAATTTTCTAATGAAAGGTTCCATCTTGCTGTTCCATTTGCTACTGGTCTAGGAATTCGTGATATATGGTATGGTTTCAGGATGTTTGCTAGAGATGTAGATTTTTTTCACATACGTAAGATTCAAATGGTAAGTAGTGCTATTTTTTATTCAGTCCTTGCATTATTATTTATAGCAGTTGTTCAGCTCATTTAGCCCCTTCCTACAGTGTTCACTTGGCTTGGTACTGAAGAAAAAACCCTATGACGATCAAAGAATTAGAAGAGAAACTCTAGTCCATAAGCAATTCGAAAAAAAGGTATTTGTGCTATTCAAAGCAAAGTTAGTTCCAATAAAAAATCAAATATGTTGTGCTTTCATTTATTATGCATCGTATGCCTCAATTACATATGCATATGTTTACATATTTATTTGGTTTCTTGATTTCTTTGTAGTTTTAACACACTTGATGTTTGATTTTTGCCTTACCAAATTTTTTAATATGTTTTATACCTTAAATTTTTAGAGAAGTTTAATGTAATAGATCTGTCATTCTGTCATACCTGCTTATGAATTCTTTTGTATTTACGCTGAAAGGTATGATGGTGATTCTCAAACTATGACTTTAATTGGATGTTACTTCCTCCTAGTAGTTTAGTTCTACGCAATATGTATATGTATATGTTTATCAGTATGCATATATTTAAGTTTATGGTGCTTATTTGCCTATGCTGGATATTACATTTCAAGATGTTTGTCTTTGGTCGTTGCCTAAATTCATTCATTCATGTGGCACATTTATTTAACTTAAAAAGATATGGAACACTTCATCAAAATATACATATGGCACCAAATAGTCATCTAGAAGGTATACACTGCAATTTTTTATGAATTAGGTATACATTGTGATATTTTATGAATCAGGTATCACCACAAATATACATATGGAACCAAACCCTTGGCCAAACCAACATCCAGATTTAAATTAAACAGCAACTCTTGGTGTCAACTAATTGACTTAGGATGCAACTCGGCCAATAATAAGTATGTTGAATTATATATATGTGTTTTTCTTAGGTGAGTGGTTGTGCTTGTTTTAATGTACATGTATGCAGTGTGTGTGTTTGAGTGAATTCGTGTATGTATGTGAATGGTGTGTGCAACTTTTATTATATAAATGTGAGCAACAGTGTATGTGCATGTATTTATGTGTGTGTTCTGAGAGTGATGGGTTAATGTGTGTGTTTATATTGCAAGCATTTAACTGTGCGTGCCTGCACCTAAATATATATGTTTCTCCAGTTTTGTGCTTGCTAATGTTTGAAAAGGGGATTTGGCATTACCATGTTTCACATAATATCAACCTCAACTGCTCTGCCAGTGCGTGCATCTATGCATATTCAAAAGCGGGAGCTATTATATATTAGATTGAGTTAATTTTAGATAGATTGAGTGAATTCATGTGAACTTGTATAATAATATGTGCTTGTTTTTATGTTTTAGTTGCTAAAGTGTTATATCGTTGGGTTCATATATTTGCTGGTATACTTGATGGGTTTAGGAATGCGTGAGATGGTGGACTGGAATCATGGGTTGTTCTATTTTAATTATTGTTTCCCTGTAGCTTTTGTGATCTAGTTCTTTGTTTGTGATTGGTGTGTTTAGTTATACAAGGTATTTAATTTTATCTCTAGAACCACTTGCGTTTTATATTCTTTTATGAAGGAACTGGACTTTCTTCCAATAAAACAGTAGTAGTAATAATAATAAAGTGAACTCTATAGTATTATTTAAATAAGAAAATATTATACAGTTTATATTTGAGATTTTGTCGTTTCAAGGTATGAAACTTTAATATAGAAATCAATTGTAAAAAAATATATTTAAAGTTAAATTTAATTATTTAAAGTAAATTAAATTTAAAGTTAAAGTTAAGTTTAAATTAACTAAATTAAAGTCAAAGTTTAAATTTGACTAAATTAAATTTAAAGTTATTGTATTAACTAAATTAACATTTGAAACTCTCATGGCACCTACTTCAAACAAACTTCACTTTCTAGCTTATGTTAGGTTTCTAAAAGAAATAGATAAGTGATTCCCAACTAATTGAGCTATCTTAAAAATAAATAAGAATTTTTTTTTCTTTAGTTGGGTAACGAATTTCTCTTTATGTATTTAGGTGTAGACTATACTTGCAGAACCAATCCACGCCAACTGGATTTGAACTAGTGGATGATGAATTTGCACTACATGTAGAAGAAATGGCTAGCAGGCAGGGAGTGGTTCGACATATAGGAGCTACTAGCTGGCCAGGTCCGCTGTGTTAATTCTTTCATATATTTTTCTATTTTGTTCCATTTTACTTTGTTATGGAGACAATAAATTCATGAATTGTAGATTCTTATAAGCATCTTTACATTTTAATTTCAATATGGATTGAATGAATTTTCTAAAATGCTTTTTTGAGTTTTAAATCAAAATTTGACAATATTTGGTATATTTGTTATGCTTTTTTGGTATATCAAGAGGTTGACTCTTACAAGCATCTTTATATTTTCATGTTTTTGCTTTGGGCAGGGACGTGCTGTGGAGATACTTGGTCCAAAGGCTTCAAGGAAAACAACACTAGCTTTTCATGTAATAGCCGAAGCACAAAAAATGGAGGTAATGCTAATGTCATTGATGTTGTTATTATGAAGAAGAATGTAATGCTACTATCACAAGATATGAAGAAGAATGTAGCAAAAGCTTATATTGGAACACAAACTACGTGTCATTTCAGAGAGATAGTTCCAAATGTTGAGAAAGTTGTTTGGATAACGGAAGTTTTAGAACCGGAAGCATCGATTTACGATGGTCCTCAAAATGGGAATTACAAGCTTTGTGAATTTTCAGATGAGGGCTTTGTGATATGGCCCGTGTTTCGTCTTTGCAATATCTAAAATTATATTTATCAGTAGTAAAACTTTATCTTGTTTTTTGTAATTTGGATATGATATTTGTGGTATTTTGAAATTGGAAAGTTTCTAGCTCATATTATAGTATCATCTAAGTATGATATTGTTGCATTTGAGATATGGAAGCATTTTAGATTTCATATTGAATTGATATAATCAATTATATTTGATATGGACATCATCATTTATTAGATATTATATTCATTTGTTTTAAGAATTTAATATTAATTGTGCATAAAATAGGGTAAAAACATAATTTCAATTAGTAATGCATATAAATGTTACCAATATTTTGGATAACAACGCTTATCTACGTTACAAACCTAAATGATAAGCAAAGCAATTTATGTGTAACAACACATATATGTGTTACTAAATAATTATTTTCCAACACTTATAAGCGTTACCGTATATTTCTGTACCAATACTTATAAGTGTTACCGTATATTTCTGTACCAACACTTATAAGCGTTACCGTATATTTAGATACCAACAATTATAAGTGTTAGTAATACGTATGTTCGTAACACTTATAAGTGTTACAAATTTGACCGCTCCATTCCTCACAGGCCATTAGTAACACATAAAAAGTGTTACTGAAATTATTTGTAACACTTATAAATGTTAGGATTTGCCTGTTTTGGTGTAGTGTTTGTTTTCTTTGAATACTCTATCATCAGAATTATTATTTTCAAAATATATTTCTACAAATATTTTATAAAAGTTTCATATATTAAAAAGTATATAAAAACTATTTTCAAATTATTTTACAAAATACCTGAATTTTATACCACTTTAAATGTGTTTTTTCTCAAAATACAAGGGTATGTCGACATACTGTACCTATGTATGTCGACATATGTACCATTAAAGAGTTGTTTCTTATTTTGAATAGTTGTGATTTTTGGCCCCATCTCTTCGCAAATAGTCATGTCCCTTCGAACACTATATAAAGAGGACTGGAAAATGCATTTTTATAACTACTTTCTCTATATTCTTCTTACTCCAAATTCTCATTATATATTGCAAAAAATCCACTTTCTATGCTCTTCGAGTTCACTCAAATTCAATATCTACTTTACTACATTCATTCTCTGTAATCTACTCACTGATTTGCAAGTATTCTCTATTTAATTCAAAGATCAAAGTGCTATCAAAGGGCCATGAGATATTCTTACAATTATTTGTATTTAGAATCAACAACTCCCTACTACTATTTGCATAGGTGTGCTTGTTGCCCATTCAAATCAAATGGTGTGCTTGTTTCCCGTTCAAATCAAGTGGGTGTGCTTGTTGCCCACTCAAATCTAGTGTGCTTGAAATGGGTGATCATATTGCTTGATTAAATCAAGAGACTCTACCCCGAGCTTGAAAAGTCAAGAGGGTGTACCTTGTTACCATAAAATCAAGATTTTATTCCAGTTTGCTTGCTACCTAATTAAACCGGGTGTTTTGAAAGGAAATCTATACAAATACTATACAGGACTGGATGTTGGATTGGTCAAACCAAACCATAATAAAACTCCTGGTGTCATCTCTCTTAGTTTTACTTTATTTTCACTTCATTTATTTATATATGTGACTGGATGTTAATATATATCTGTGTTGATTATCTATGTTTTGATTTAAATCTAGAAATTATTTAGAAAAGTTCGATATAAGTTATAAACGTTATTCATCCCCCTTTGTTAAAGTAGCCTTAAGGTCCATCCACACTAGTATAATTTATGCTACATCGTTTCCCACATAAAAAGCTCTGAATAAGTGGTCCTCATGCTCTCCTCGTTCTTCCTAATGCTATCGCCTTTGCTTTCAATCCATCAAACCTTTACAAGATTTATGGTCTTTCTCATAATTCGCTTCGTACTCTACTCAACTATACGAATTGGCTTAAGAGGTCTAAAAGCTTTAGGTTCGGCTTCAATATCATCCAGTTGATTTGGTGCGACAATCACATCCGAGTCATGTACAAACTTCTGAAGATGTAGAACATGGATTACGTTGCACTCCCATCATCTTCTGAGTAAGTTAACACTGTATGCAAGGTTCCTAATTCTCTCAAGTGTCGGGAAAGGTCCTACATATATCGGTGCTAACTTCCCCTTATTACTGAATTAAAGTGTATTCTTCAATGGAGAAATCTTGACAAATACCATATCACCGATAGAGAGCTCAAGATCATGTATTCTCTTATCAGTATAATGCTTTTGTCCGTCCTATGCGTCATTTATTGTTGAATGATCCCAATCTTCCCCAAAGTCTCTTTAATCATATCTGCCTCAAGTTTCAGTTTCTCACTTCCTTCTTACCAACATGAAGTGATGTTGCATGATTGGCCGTGTATCGCATCAAATTGTATCATACCAATGATCGGCCGATAACAATTGTTGTATGCAAACTCTACTAACTATAAATGATTATCCCATGAGCCTTCAAAATCAAGTATGCAAGCTTAGAAAAGATCATCTAACATACGATTCACTCTCTCGATTTGACTATCGATCCGTGTATGATAAGTTGTGCTAAAATACAACATCGCCTAATGCTTCCTATAAGCTCTTCCAAAATCTACTCATGAATAATGGGTCTCTACTGCTCATAATGCTCTTTGGTACCTTGTTCAATCATGCAATCCATTCCACATACAACTCGACTAGTTTCGCTATCGTTCTATTGGACTTTAAATGTATAAATCAGGTGATATTCGTCAATCTATCAACTATAATCCAAATGCTATCGTACCATCCTCCATTCCTTGGCAATCCGTTAATGAATTCCATCAATTTATGTTCCAACTTCTAATGGGATATTTAAGCGGTTACAGTAAACCACTTAGTTTCTTCTACCACTACAATGAAAACAACATTTTGTAGCGTTGAAAAAACCCTCAAAGCCTGTTGTAGTGTATTTAGACCCACTATTAATGACGCGTTATGGTAGCTTAGGACTCTACTGTAGCATTTAAACAAACGCTACCAACAACAGTGATTCGATAGTGTTTAACAAACTCTACTAAAAACAAATGCTACAAAAATTACATACATAAAATAGCACCCCAAAAATGCTATGAAAAATAAAATGCTAAGAATTGGTACTACATTTTGTAGCATTTAAGAATTGATGTGGTTTTTTCATAACAATTAATAATTGCAATGTAAAGTTTTTAGTAGCATTTCTGAAATGCTATCATTATAAACTTTGTTCACCTGGTTACTTCATAGTCACCATATATACAATATGTACAATACAGTGGATAACATAGGTAAACATCTTCATAGTCACCGTCTTCAACTCCAAACCAATCAGGATTACTTCGTTCACCTAATATGTATGAGGAGAGGGTCAGACACACATGTCTAGTGAGTAAAATTATTACCAAGCATATACTGCTGACATGATTTCATAAACATCATATGAGAACTAATGCTTACTTTGCCTCAACCTACCTCACCTGCATCTACAAAGTTAGTCCATAATAATAAACATAATATGGGTATCACTATCATATAATTAACAACATTTAATGTATGATAAAGTTAGATAAACATAGACCAACCCGTACAAGATAGGGAAAGAGTTAGTTAAACATATACTAACCCGACAATACGCACAAAAGTTGGTTGAACAAAGATTAACCCAGGATATAGTTAAACATGTACTAATCCCGTAAATTTAAACAAGGGAATAGGTTGGATAAACGTAGACTAACTCACGTATATGTAAAGGATATGTAAACACAGTCAGGCTCCTTTACAAAAATTCAACACAGCGTCATACTTAGTTAATTTTCTAAACTAAGTCAATGTTTATAAAACTTAGTTAATTTTCGTAAAGTACATTTAATTTTTTATAAAACACAATCAACTTATTCATAACTTTATTTATATTAACTCAAACTTATAAATTAGCTTAATTGCTAAAATTTAAAATATCATAACTTATATTTTAATTAACTTAGACTTGTAAATTATCTCAAACTTAAACTTTATTAACTTAGTTTATTTTTATAAATTATCTCAACTTATAAATTTATCATAAACTTAATTAATTTATTATTATTATAAACTTAGTAATTTTTATAAACTTATTTAATTTTTATAAAACTTAGAGTTATAATGTTTATTATTACTAATTATTTATAAAACTTAGTTAATTTATTATTGTTGTTGTTATTATAAACGTAGTTAGTTTTTATCAACCATAGTTTATTATTATTATCAATTATTATTATTATTATAAACTTATTTAGTTTTTATCAAACTTATTTTATTATTATTATTATCAGTATCATTATAAACTTGTTAATTTTTAAAAAAGTTAACTTAGTTAAATTTTTATAATTATTACTTAATTTTTATAAAACTTATTTAGTTTTTATAAAACTTAGTTTATTGTTATTATTATTATTATAAACCTAGTTAATTTTCATCAAACTATATTTTATTATTATTATTATTATTATTATTATAATAATAAACTTAGTTAACTTATATCAAACTTAGTTTATTATTATTATTAATATAAACATTGTTACTTTTTATAAACTTAGTTAATTTTTATAAAACTTGGTTAATTTTTTGTATAGTAGAACTAATAATAATGACTTATCGTGTACATATTAACATAACATTGAACCTGTGAATATTAGCATAACATTGAGCAAAGTGAAATTGACTTTGGAAGATCAGATCATATGCTTCAAAAATTAAAGAATAATACTTAGCACCATTTAAATATACCAATGTTTCTTACTAAAAAACAAAAGAAAAAGTGACAAAGAAAGTCTCACCTCCTAATAAGTGCAACCAGTGCAGTTGTGCCCCAGTCAAGTGTAGAGTCCAAAGAGCACGCCACTATAAAAGTAGCATCTACTTGTAGAAATGCAGATGAAATTACCTTCACAATCTCCCTAGGAAATTCATCCTCTTCTGGAATAAACGTCAGCAAACTACTACATGCAAAGTTAGCACATACTATTGACTTGGTATTATTTAATCACCCAAACCATTAACCATCTTGTTTGTTCACTCAAACCCCAACAAACCTAACTGTATTATTTGTTCACTCAAACCATTGACTTGGTCTTCTGTAATTTCATTTATCACTGCTTTGTTTTGGATCAATTTTTCTTTTTGGCTAAATCGAAGTGTGCTCAGTGTTCCAGCTCTATGCCTGCTCGGTCATGGCATGTACTAGTGCATTAATAAGAAATTTCATGCAATTTAAGATATACCTATCATTAGGAGAAATGGAGCAAACAATTTTATAGTTATCATTGGGAGAAATGGAGCATGTGAATGATAGCTCTTATTTAGCACTTTGACAATTTCTCATTTGGTTCTTCACCATGATAACTCTTATTTAACAAAAAAATTGAAAATTACAACAATATGATAGTGCTTCTTGCATTGGAGATTGAGTGCACAAATGAATTTAAGTGAGTGGTATTTTCAATTCTCATATATAAAATAATAGTCAGTTTTAAACATCACTTGTATTTTGTTCCATAATGCTAAGTAGCAGTCTTCAATGCTGCTAGTATTTGAACCCTCAATGTTTCATATACTGAAACGTAGGTAACACTATATTTAAAACTAGAATTTAAAAGAAGCATTACATATTCCTTCTAAAAATGACATCACCACAAATGATGATTTCTCAAATTTGGCCAAAAAACATGAGTTCGATGACATAACATGGTATCTTTCCCAACTTCAAGGAGTCTACAGACTAGATGACCGGATCCACTTCAACGACTTCTTCATCTTCCAGTCCACTATCATTCTTGCCATCACCCCCTTCATGCTATAGGTACGTACCTCCTCTATATGTCACATACCGAAATTTTCGACTTTCGAAAATTCGACATCGATACTCACTTTATCGACTGCCGAGCAATCGAGTGCCGGAAACTCCAATAGTGAGGGTTTTAGAAAGAAGAAGTAGAAGAAAAGATAGAGAGAAGAAGAAGAAAGCAGAAAAGGAAAGAAGAACCACAGAACAACACATCAGAACAGAAACAGAAAACAATATCAGAATCTCACATATCGCAGCGGAACAATATATAATAGATAATCACTAGTCTTTTAAAACAAAGAACTATATCAGTTTATACATACATCAATCAGAGTCAATATACAACAATGGACAGTTTTATAAACTTGTCCTCATACAAAATACATAGCGGAATAAACACTATCAGATACAAATACTACGTCTCGTCATCCAGCTTATCTCCAAGCTCCAGAATATCCAGAATATCCTGATAATCTAACTCTAGACTGCCCGTGTGGAAATTGGTGGGCACCCAGAGTTTAGAAGGGAACAATAAACTCCGAGTCAGTCATGGTGACTGGTGTGAGATCGTAAAACAGTTATTCTTTCACAAAGAAAATAAAACAAATTCGCAATGCTTTTGGAAAATGAGACTACCATAAGACCTCCCACCACACACACAATGCAAACGCAGAATTGGAGGAGATTTCTTCTTATGATAGTCAAAGATGCTTACTACGCAAAATCAAATCATTTTTGATATTATTATTAGTGCATAGTGTAGAAAACATTTCGAAAGTATAATATTAATCTTAGCCAGCATACGACCAGTACCGTATGCCTACTATAGCTACCATCTAAACAGTGGTGACCACCGTACGTAAATGGCAGGTTCTACAACTAATACCGTACAAGGTGCGTATTGGGATTTGGATTTCCAACAAATGGTCAGGCTAAGGAACTTCCTTCTCCACGATGGGTACGTCCCTGGAATAGACGACCCGAGAACCTAACCGGATCTCTGCCAACACAAGGCCGGGTTACCTCTGCAAAAATAGGTAACTACTGACACGCGTATGCCATCCCCCGATCGTAACCGATCTTCCCGAGGATCCCCGATTTCCAACAAACCACATAGATAATAATGCAGCAACCACATAGGTTAAGTATCTGGGCTCCATACCATGATACCACCTCTATCCAGAAGGAATGACATACACTAAGGGGCGCTACTCCCTAGAACCTTGCTGCATCCTTCCTGTTTCGACCATTTCCGGGGTGTGAGGCTCGACGAAGTCTCGTCCACAAAGCTACTCTTTCTTAAAAAGCCCTGCTTCGGGTCAAACAAAATGATCAACCTATGATCACCAAGATATAAGATCAAACAAATGATCATATCGCAAATGATCAAACACTGATCATTTCACAGCAACACTCAGTATGCCACGTTACTAAATTGGGATATATCGCTGATAAATTTCAACTACATAACCTCTGAGCTCGTACGTCTCAGAGAAGGGTGTTAAGCTAAGAGAATAAATTCTCCGCCACCAACAGAAATGTATTTGAAAGAAATCAGCTTTATATCTCAAATTGTAACATCAGACACACAATCCATACAAGTCTGTTCCGGGATCGAACAGAACCGAAGGCACTTCTCACGAAGCCCTTGCATATCCGGATAATTTTTCTAATCACGTCCGGACATCCCGTCACTAAGGGTGATAAAACCTCTAAATCGGAGATCAGCCGATGTAGAGTAACTCGACGGTAATCCTTCCGTTTTCAAAAATATCCGGTCTTCAACACCGGTCTTCGAATGCGATTCATAACGACGTATCACATATTCGGAATGGGTTATACGACCCCATGGTCCTTTCCCGGTTAACCCGAATAGTGAGCGATTATTTAAAAATAAGTGTGGCATTCAAATTCATCCAATTCACAACAAATACCATTCAAGGTAATTATTGATAGTCGGTTATTTAACTATCAATAAAGATGCGCAACATCATCAGATTCCAAATAATTTTCCAAATTATTTCATCTTCAAAAATATCTTTTACTAGATATAAAATTTCCACACTCCAAAAATAAATCGATATTTATTTTTTAAACAACTTCCCTTTCTCTTATAAATTCCATAGTGAATTTATATTTCAAAAATATCTACTGATATACGATTTTCAAATCGATTCCAATATTCATTTTCGATTTATCTTTAAGAAGATAAAATCTCAAAACAGTTCATTTCATATTGGAAAAACATTTCCATACTTATTTAATAATAAGTGTTTCACAAATCTTTTATTTTCAACATTTGAAAATACTCGATATACTTAAATCAAATTAAGTATATATTTCATTCTTTAAGGAAATCTATTTTCTATAACAGCATCAATTCGAGTCAAAACGAATGTTACGTAAAACATCGTTACGACGACTCCAAATCACTAGTATAGGGATTCGAAATTAAGATAGATATGTAAATCCCAATACTAGATAAAAACATTTCCTTTCGGAAATCATTTACTATAACAACAGTGTTATAGTCCACCATTTCCTTAAATTTCTCGAAAACGTCTATTTCAACAACAAGTGTTGAAATCTATGCTTTCGATTCATAATACATTTTAAAACATCTTTAAAATGTTTAACTTCATTTTTAATATCACTTTTCCAAAAATGAATCCATTTTATTCAATAACACATTCACTGTCCAAAATCGTGAATATATCCTTTTTAATAATCTTCTATATTCAATTTATCAAATTCAATTGATTTTGAATTTATAAAACAACGTTTATAGATTCTATTTCTGTTTTAATAACAACTTCAACTTATAAATCTTCTTTTTATTAACTCCTATATTTTACTTATCAAAATAAGTGATTTCGTATTTATAAACAACTTTTATAAATTTCAATTCTATTTATAAAAACTTCAATATCAATTCAATTTCAATATTGATTTCTGAATTTATTTTCAACTTTAAATAAAAGATTCCATACTGATTTCTCAAAAGTTCAATATTGATTTCTGAATTTATTTTCAACTTTAAATAAAAGATTCCATACTGATTTCTCAAAAGTTCATTTCCAAATATTAAATCAATTACAGATTGATTTCTAATTTTATTTATCACTACTAAATAAATTCCTCATTTTTTTCTCACATTATCCAATATTCTGTTTTTAAAATGGATTCTTCAAATTGAAATCATTTTACATTGATTTCCCAATTTATTTCAATTTACCAATTAAATTTCTAGTTGGATTTCCAACTTATCTTCTTTTAAATAAATTCTTTTTTTTTAAGGAAATAAATTTCAATCGTTTCTTTCAATCTATTTAAAAATCCAAATTTTAAATTAAATTCTTCAATTTATAATCACTATTTTGCGAAATCCATTTATTTAACATTTTCACTTTATTCTGGAATTTATTCAATACGATTATAAAAATTTACTTTTTATACTTTAAAAATTCCTTTCTTCAAAATTTCTTCAATTTCAAAAATTGATTCACTTAGAAATTTTCTACTTGAATTTAAAAAATTCAATTTCGTTTATCTTTGGAATCCAATGATGTCAAAACATCCATTCAGCTAAATTTTAGCTTTCAAACAATTTCCAGATATCAATATGATTAATAGCATCACTATAATCATTCACAGATTCATATCACAATAGAAATAAATTCAATCAATGTGAGGGGTCCAGTTGGATCCCTCCAACCTGTTTCCCTGCATCCAAAGATGTTAGCACAATACCAATTCCGCTCCAGTACGGAATTATCGCGGTATATGGGTTTTATAAAAATCCGCTTACTAACGGCGCAATAGGGTCTCATGCGCTATACGAGGCGGGAAATCATCAATCCAATATATACATATGCCAATATGTATATATTGCTATATATATAATAGATATATCCTACTATATCTAATATCACACATCAATAGCAATCATCAATAACTGCAAAAATTCCACTTTAAATTTTGAGTGAGAAGATCTCACCTTAGCTTTTAATTTGCCATCCCATTTTCCATTTTCAGCTGTTTCTTGATTTTATACCTTGTATAAATAATTGTACAATTCGTTAATATTCGAATTAAATCGAACTATAAATTTTCATTTGAAAATTTCAATTCACCGATGATTTTATTCTAAACCAGTTTCTTTTAACTAAATTTATTTTCTAACAACTAAAAGAATTTAAATAACCTTATCAAACAATTTAATTATCCTTACTGTTTCAAAATCAAAACTTTTCTTTGTTTTATAAATTTAAAACATTACATATTTTTTTTTTCTTTAAACAGTTCTGTATTTGAAATCTCACTGTTTTTTTTAAATGTCAACAGATTCAATTCGAAAATATGAACTAGTCGAGAATACCTTACTGTTTCTCGCAACTCAGATTTTATCGAGATCGAACTCGACATTTTCCAGAGACCAGCACCTTCCTCATTGCAAATCGCCATGCCCAGATTGCTCGAACTCGAGCTCGACTGCCTGCTTCCATTCGCGAAGCTCGTCGCGATGCTTGTGACTCCACCTTCCAATTGAAGACGCCACCTCCTCCAGATCGATGATACTCATCTTCACGAGAGCCAAGCTCGTGCCCACGCGACATTGCCCGCAACCCCCACCATCCATTCGAACTCGCGACATCCTCCATTCGATGCACGAGCGCCAGAGCCTACGAGAACGAGTCGCCTTGCGAGATTCGCGGATCCCTACCCCAACCTGCTAGTCGCGATAGCCCCATTTGTCATCGCGTCCCCTAGGCGCCGCTTTATCAACCACGATTCGATTTCTCTGATGTCGATTTTTGATCTGAGATGAAGAACGAGATTTCCTTTTAGGGATTTGGATATGAATTCGATTTTTTTTTTTTACTTTACGGCTTCGGCCATTATTGTTTTCGTTTGTTTTTGGATTTGAACTGAAAAGGGGACGAGATACTCGAGTGTTTTGAACGAAATTCAGCTGCCATTTTTTTTTCTCGTAGATGAAAAGGAATGGAATTGTACATAAGGTACGAGATATTATGAAGGAGAGGGAACACGATGTGAATATAGGCGTGATTTCAGGCGCGTGTTTAAAGGAAGAAAAGTGTGCTGACTTTGACCAATAATTTAAATTAAAAATGAATTTGAATTTGATTTTTATTCTGATGCGTTTGCATATCGTATGGTCACGTATTACCTCTGAAAAATACGAAAGTGGAAATCCGGTAATAACAAACTATTACGGACCCAATGAAACTGGTTTCGTCGAATTCCGAGACTGTGCCTCGGACGGCTATTTTTAAATTCGATTTAACCGATTAAATTTCAAAACTGAACAAATCACTGAACAATTCAATTCTGAAACTTCTATTATTTCCGGTATTGTCAATACGAATTTTGAAAGCTTTCGAAATATTTCTAATCAGCTTAAAATTGAAGATTTAATTTTTTATTTAACATTCAATAGATTAAATTCTGTAATTTAATCGCCAATTTCAATATTATATCGAGGATTCAAATTAAATCATCGTTCAAATATTTAAAATTAATTAAATATCCTCAATTTAATTTATTCAAAATTCTGGGTCGTTACAAACTTCCCCCCTTAAAAGAATTTTGTCCTCGAAATTACAAGTTAGAAAAAAATGTCCTTAACTCGTCTACTATTTTTCAACAACTAATAGTTTTATCAATTTATCAAAACAAATCTTTCTAGTAAAGATTCGTTATCAATTCAACTAGCTTTCCAAACCTTTTCATAATTTTCAAACATCATTGTTTTCCTTAACAATTCAAATTTAAATTCAAATTCGAATTTTAACTTTCAAATTTTCTCAAAAATTTTCTAACACTCGGAATTTTCGAAAAATTTCGCCAGCGTCTCCTTTGCGCGGCTAATACGGCACGACTACAAAACGTCCCTACGGACTCTCAGATTTCAAAAAGAAAAAGAAAAAGCCAAGCGGCTAGACAAGAAATCAGAAAATCTCATATTTGAAATTCAAATACATACCTTTTTCGAGCAATTCAAATTTATCTTTGCAATTCAATTCCAATTCCTTTACACCTGTATATCCTACTAGCCATAATATCTAGTTACATATATTCAAACCGTTTCGTACATTCAATTACAAAATTTTCAATATAACTGCTTATATCATCTTTAAGTTCGCTATTGAAGTTATATATCCATTATGATTCAATTTCACATTTCTCATTCATTTGAATTTAATTTACACTTTCAATCTAATTTAGATTTAGTTTACTTCTGAATATTGAATTTTATCAATTTTCTTTAGTTCACTTCAAACTAATCTTAAAACTTCATTTTATTTCACACAATTCAAATTTGTTTCAACATTCAGTTTAAATTTTATTCACTTACAATTGTAAATTCCATTCATTTGAAATTTATTTCTTCTTACTTGAATTTATTTGCAATTCCGAACCATTCTTTTATTTAGTTCACAATTCAAGTCTCAATTTATCTAATTCAACTTCATAATATTTCATAGATATTTTCATATGGTATTCCAGAATCTTACCAACATTTCAAAACCATTTTGAAAACAATTCAAATCATTCTTTGAATTTCCAAAACCAAACCCAAATTTTCAAACAACTTCCATTTAAAACAATTTGGCAGCAATTCCTCTTTTGGAAACCCGAAAATGAACACCGGTGATGCTGCAGTCATCAGCGAAGTTATTTTCCAACGACCGAAAAGAGTTTAGAGCTTTTCATTTTCTCCAAAATATTTTTCAACCCTTTTGAAATTCATTTTCAAATCAAAAATGATTTAAACTTTCCAAATCTCCAAAATTTTCAAATTCTTTTCAAAACATTTCCAAATATTTCTCTGGAATTTCGTTTCAAATTACAATTCACATTTATAATTTACATTCTTTAATTTCATTTGTATGTGAATTCATCTCTTAACTTTGGAGTTATGATTTCAATTTCTTATCCGATTTCATATAATAATGATAACATTTCAACATTATCACTTTCCTAACATCCATGCAACCATATACTGTAACAATTCATAGAAAATTATTTCTTTTGTATACGAAAATAGTTTTGGGCAAAATTATTCCATTTTACCCTATTTTAAAACAATACTGTGTCGGTTTATCTTGTTTAGAGTTTAGAAACCCCTATCGATTACAGTTAGCTAGACTGCACCGACCAGAATCCATAAACAATCAACCGATAAGTCAACACAATACAAAACAATTTCATATTCACTAACAAATACGCACTCGTATCTATTAATACACTCAACTCATTCTAGAGTACTGCTGACTCCATCTCTAATGAGTAACACCCAACAGAGCAGGGTTGTCGCTTAACCATATGCTCTGATACCACGCTGTCACATACCGAAATTTTCGACTTTCGAAAATTCGACATCGATACTCACTTTATCGACTGCCGAGCAATCGAGTGCTGGAAACTCCAATAGTGAGGGTTTTAGAAAGAAGAAGTAGAAGAAAAGATAGAGAGAAGAAGAAGAAGAAAGCAGAAAAGGAAAGAAGAACCACAGAACAACACATCAGAACAGAAACAGAAAACAATATCAGAATCTCACATATCGCAGCGGAACAATATATAATAGATAATCACTAGTCTTTTAAAACAAAGAACTATATCAGTTTATACATACATCAATCAGAGTCAATATACAACAATGGACAGTTTTATAAACTTGTCCTCATACAAAATACATAGCGGAATAAACACTATCAGATACAAATACTACGTCTCGTCATCCAGCTTATCTCCAAGCTCCAGAATATCCAGAATATCCTGATAATCTAACTCTAGACTGCCCGTGTGGAAATTGGTGGGCACCCAGAGTTTAGAAGGGAACAATAAACTCCGAGTCAGTCATGGTGACTGGTGTGAGATCGTAAAACAGTTATTCTTTCACAAAGAAAATAAAACAAATTCGCAATGCTTTTGGAAAATGAGACTACCATAAGACCTCCCACCACACACACAATGCAAACGCAGAATTGGAGGAGATTTCTTCTTATGATAGTCAAAGATGCTTACTACGCAAAATCAAATCATTTTTGATATTATTATTAGTGCATAGTGTAGAAAACATTTCGAAAGTATAATATTAATCTTAGCCAGCATACGACCAGTATCGTATGCCTACTATAGCTACCATCTAAACAGTGGTGACCACCGTACATAAATGGCAGGTTCTACAACTAATACCGTACAAGGTGCGTATTGGGATTTGGATTTCCAACAAATGGTCAGGCTAAGGAACTTCCTTCTCCACGATGGGTACGTCCCTGGAATAGACGACCCGAGAACCTAACCGGATCTCTGCCAACACAAGGCCGGGTTACCTCTGCAAAAATAGGTAACTACTGACACGCATATGCCATCCCCCGATCGTAACCGATCTTCCCGAGGATCCCCGATTTCCAACAAACCACATAGATAATAATGCAGCAACCACATAGGTTAAGTATCTGGGCTCCATACCATGATACCACCTCTATCCAGAAGGAATGACATACACTAAGGGGCGCTACTCCCTAGAACCTTGCTGCATCCTTCCTGTTTCGACCATTTCCGGGGTGTGAGGCTCGACGAAGTCTCGTCCACAAAGCTACGCTTTCTTAAAAAGCCCTGCTTCGGGTCAAACAAAATGATCAACCTATGATCACCAAGATATAAGATCAAACAAATGATCATATCGCAAATGATCAAACACTGATCATTTCACAGCAACACTCAGTATGCCACGTTACCAAATTGGGATATATCGCTGATAAATTTCAACTACATAACCTCTGAGCTCGTACGTCTCAGAGAAGGGTGTTAAGCTAAGAGAATAAATTCTCCGCCACCAACAGAAATGTATTTGAAAGAAATCAGCTTTATATCTCAAATTGTAACGTCAGACACACAATCCATACAAGTCTGTTCCGGGATCGAACAGAACCGAAGGCACTTCTCACGAAGCCCTTGCATATCCGGATAATTTTTCTAATCACGTCCGGACATCCCGTCACTAAGGGTGATAAAACCTCTAAATCGGAGATCAGCCGATGTAGAGTAACTCGACGGTAATCCTTCCGTTTTCAAAAATATCCGGTCTTCAACACCGGTCTTCGAATGCGATTCATAACGACGTATCACATATTCGGAATGGGTTATACGACCCCATGGTCCTTTCCCGGTTAACCCGAATAGTGAGCGATTATTTAAAAATAAGTGTGGCATTCAAATTCATCCAATTCACAACAAATACCATTCAAGGTAATTATTGATAGTCGGTTATTTAACTATCAATAAAGATGCGCAACATCATCAGATTCCAAATAATTTTCCAAATTATTTCATCTTCAAAAATATCTTTTACTAGATATAAAATTTCCACACTCCAAAAATAAATCGATATTTATTTTTTAAACAACTTCCCTTTCTCTTATAAATTCCATAGTGAATTTATATTTCAAAAATATCTACTGATATACGATTTTCAAATCGATTCCAATATTCATTTTCGATTTATCTTTAAGAAGATAAAATCTCAAAACAGTTCATTTCATATTGGAAAAACATTTCCATACTTATTTAATAATAAGTGTTTCACAAATCTTTTATTTTCAACATTTGAAAATACTCGATATACTTAAATCAAATTAAGTATATATTTCATTCTTTAAGGAAATCTATTTTCTATAACAGCATCAATTCGAGTCAAAACGAATGTTACGTAAAACATCGTTACGACGACTCAAAATCACTAGTATAGGGATTCGAAATTAAGATAGATATGTAAATCCCAATACTAGATAAAAACATTTCCTTTCGGAAATCATTTACTATAACAACAGTGTTATAGTCCACCATTTCCTTAAATTTCTCGAAAACGTCTATTTCAACAACAAGTGTTGAAATCTATGCTTTCGATTCATAATACATTTTAAAACATCTTTAAAATGTTTAACTTCATTTTTAATATCACTTTTCCAAAAATGAATCCATTTTATTCAATAACACATTCACTGTCCAAAATCGTGAATATATCCTTTTTAATAATCTTCTATATTCAATTTATCAAATTCAATTGATTTTGAATTTATAAAACAACGTTTATAGATTCTATTTCTGTTTTAATAACAACTTCAACTTATAAATCTTCTTTTTATTAACTCCTATATTTTACTTATCAAAATAAGTGATTTCGTATTTATAAACAACTTTTATAAATTTCAATTCTATTTATAAAAACTTCAATATCAATTCAATTTCAATATTGATTTCTGAATTTATTTTCAACTTTAAATAAAAGATTCCATACTGATTTCTCAAAAGTTCAATATTGATTTCTGAATTTATTTTCAACTTTAAATAAAAGATTCCATACTGATTTCTCAAAAGTTCATTTCCAAATATTAAATCAATTACAGATTGATTTCTAATTTTATTTATCACTACTAAATAAATTCCTCATTTTTTTCTCACATTATCCAATATTCTGTTTTTAAAATGGATTCTTCAAATTGAAATCATTTTACATTGATTTCCCAATTTATTTCAATTTACCAATTAAATTTCTAGTTGGATTTCCAACTTATCTTCTTTTAAATAAATTCTTTTTTTTTTAAGGAAATAAATTTCAATCGTTTCTTTCAATCTATTTAAAAATCCAAATTTTAAATTAAATTCTTCAATTTATAATCACTATTTTGCGAAATCCATTTATTTAACATTTTCACTTTATTCTGGAATTTATTCAATACGATTATAAAAATTTACTTTTTATACTTTAAAAATTCCTTTCTTCAAAATTTCTTCAATTTCAAAAATTGATTCACTTAGAAATTTTCTACTTGAATTTAAAAAATTCAATTTCGTTTATCTTTGGAATCCAATGATGTCAAAACATCCATTCAGCTAAATTTTAGCTTTCAAACAATTTCCAGATATCAATATGATTAATAGCATCACTATAATCATTCACAGATTCATATCACAATAGAAATAAATTCAATCAATGTGAGGGGTCCAGTTGGATCCCTCCAACCTGTTTCCCTGCATCCAAAGATGTTAGCACAATACCAATTCCGCTCCAGTACGGAATTATCGCGGTATATGGGTTTTATAAAAATCCGCTTACTAACGGCGCAATAGGGTCTCATCCGCTATACGAGGCGGGAAATCATCAATCCAATATATACATATGCCAATATGTATATATTGCTATATATATAATAGATATATCCTACTATATCTAATATCACACATCAATAGCAATCATCAATAACTGCAAAAATTCCACTTTAAATTTTGAGTGAGAAGATCTCACCTTAGCTTTTAATTTGCCATCCCATTTTCCATTTTCAGCTGTTTCTTGATTTTATACCTTGTATAAATAATTGTACAATTCGTTAATATTCGAATTAAATCGAACTATAAATTTTCATTTGAAAATTTCAATTCACCGATGATTTTATTCTAAACCAGTTTCTTTTAACTAAATTTATTTTCTAACAACTAAAAGAATTTAAATAACCTTATCAAACAATTTAATTATCCTTACTGTTTCAAAATCAAAACTTTTCTTTGTTTTATAAATTTAAAACATTACATATTTTTTTTTTCTTTAAACAGTTCTGTATTTGAAATCTCACTGTTTTTTTTAAATGTCAACAGATTCAATTCGAAAATATGAACTAGTCGAGAATACCTTACTGTTTCTCGCAACTCAGATTTTATCGAGATCGAACTCGACATTTTCCAGAGACCAGCACCTTCCTCATTGCAAATCGCCATGCCCAGATTGCTCGAACTCGAGCTCGACTGCCTGCTTCCATTCGCGAAGCTCGTCGCGATGCTTGTGACTCCACCTTCCAATTGAAGACGCCACCTCCTCCAGATCGATGATACTCATCTTCACGAGAACCAAGCTCGTGCCCACGCGACATTGCCCGCAACCCCCACCATCCATTCGAACTCGCGACATCCTCCATTCGATGCACGAGCGCCAGAGCCTACGAGAACGAGTCGCCTTGCGAGATTCGCGGATCCCTACCCCAACCTGCTAGTCGCGATAGCCCCATTTGTCATCGCGTCCCCTAGGCGCCGCTTTATCAACCACGATTCGATTTCTCTGATGTCGATTTTTGATCTGAGATGAAGAACGAGATTTCCTTTTAGGGATTTGGATATGAATTCGATTTTTTTTTTTACTTTACGGCTTCGGCCATTATTGTTTTCGTTTGTTTTTGGATTTGAACTGAAAAGGGGACGAGATACTCGAGTGTTTTGAACGAAATTCAGCTGCCATTTTTTTTTCTCGTAGATGAAAAGGAATGGAATTGTACATAAGGTACGAGATATTATGAAGGAGAGGGAACACGATGTGAATATAGGCGTGATTTCAGGCGCGTGTTTAAAGGAAGAAAAGTGTGCTGACTTTGACCAATAATTTAAATTAAAAATGAATTTGAATTTGATTTTTATTCTGATGCCTTTGCATATCGTATGGTCACGTATTACCTTTGAAAAATACGAAAGTGGAAATCCGGTAATAACAAACTATTACGGACCCAATGAAACTGGTTTCGTCGAATTCCGAGACTGTGCCTCGGACGACTATTTTTAAATTCGATTTAACCGATTAAATTTCAAAACTGAACAAATCACTGAACAATTCAATTCTGAAACTTCTATTATTTCCGGTATTGTCAATACGAATTTTGAAAGCTTTCGAAATATTTCTAATCAGCTTAAAATTGAAGATTTAATTTTTTATTTAACATTCAATAGATTAAATTCTGTAATTTAATCGCCAATTTCAATATTATATCGAGGATTCAAATTAAATCATCGTTCAAATATTTAAAATTAATTAAATATCCTCAATTTAATTTATTCAAAATTCTGGGTCGTTACAATATACATTAATAACCTTAAAAAATAGCTTGTTAAAAACAATCAAAATATATAATTTATTGCAGAGAAAGCAATTGAGAACGCCAAAAAATACAAGCGAAAAATGCGGATCAGCTTCCACTATGCTTCTGAACTTCCATCTGAAACTTTTATGCTTTGGTTATTTGCATCCCACCAGTAACACCCCATAATTAGGCGTTGTTTATTTAATTAGTTAGTTAATAAATTAATAAGACTTCAAAAATGAAATTTGTACAAACGATGGAATTTGATCATAAAATTTACCATTGCATTAGTGACGAAATTCTGAGCAACTTTCATATTTGGAGTTTTGCGATCAGAATCAAAACGAAGAATTTACGGACGAAAAATAAACTCGGAATGAAAAAAAGTAATAAGAAAATTTTACATATATTAATTAATCGCCCGGGCCGACAGGCTGACTTTTCGTTGGAACCGGTCGACCCTTAGCGGTCGACCAGTGCTCCATGGATGGTCGACCGGTTGCCCTCAGACGACTAGGTTTAGCCTAGGCCACAACGACCTAGATTTAATATTTTAAACTGTACGGTTCTGGTTGTCTCTAGTACCTATAAATCCAAGTCTACCTCTCCCTTCTCTTCTCATATTTTTATTGAGGCAGTAGCGAAGCTCTACCATTTCTTCTCCTCCACTTTCTTTCTAAGTTATAAAGACAAGTTATTTGTATCTATATTCATACAAATCAGAGAAGAGTAGAAATCTAATAAAAAAGAGAAGAGAAGAGAATTAACCATATGTGTATTTGAAGTAATTTATATATTTGTATCTATTTTCTCTCCCTATCGCAAAATTATTCTCAAATCTGTAATTCTAATGTTTGTGATCGCAAAATTATTCTCAAATCTGTAATTCTAATGTTTGTGTATACCATTTTATACATATCTCTTAGATTAAAAAGGATTTGGAGATGAATCAAAGGTTTTACTTCAGATTTGGAGATTGGATCTCTTTTAAAAGGTGAGTGGGAATTTTATAGATTGTAATATGAAAATTATCCCGTTGATGTTTATTTGATTTTTATGCCTAATTGGATAATCGTATATGAGTTGCAGGCGACAAATTGAATATAATCTAAATATAAGAAATATCGCCTACATATTTTTGTTTATTAGTTGATTTAGATTGTTTACAACCTGATCTGGAAATCAGTCCCAAAAGTATGAATTTAGAATATTGATTTGAATGAATTTATTTCAGATCTGATATAGGTTGTATAATAATGTTATAAGTTTAGATTATTACCCTAATCTTGTTGGAATGTAAACTTTCCTATGTTTGGAATTGTTGGAATTTTGATCCGTTTAATATTTGTAAATTAGTTTGATTTCTTTCCCTTTTAGAAAAATATAGCGTTTTATCTAACAAAGAATAAATGAAAATAGAGAGATAAAGAGATGTGTAAAGTATGAATCATTGCAGTCTACACCGTCTATTTCAATAATAAAAATAAATGATTATTTCTTGTAATTTCAAATAATGTAATCTTTTAAAGTTAAATCTTTTGTTTTAGATTAATTTATAGAAATTATAGGGGATAATCTTTTTAGATATGATTCCAACAATTTAACATGGAAAAGAATATTCTAGTGAAGATATATAACTAGAACACATTTGATAAAAGTAAATATTTGTACAAAATTTATTGTGCTTGTAATAATTAAATAAATAGCTAATAACGATGCTAGCATGTAATATTCGTGTTTAAAATAATTAACTAATGAGAAAGGAATTTAAAAGTTTGTAACTCCAATAAATGGTAATAAATACGGAAGTTGGGATAATTTGATAAGGTAATGGATTAATGGGACTGATAAAAATGGAATGGACATAAAAGGTTGCTAATTTGAAATCATTAATCATACATAAATGTATTAGGAAATGCCCGTTAGGATTTTATGAACAAATTGAAATTTGTGAGCATTAAACAGGGATTTATGGTAGATAAATATTTAAGGCAAATCTTATTGCCTTAATAAAAAAGGGAATTAGGGAGCTAAGTCCAATGTCTACCTAAGATAATATAAGTAAGACTTATAATAGTTAATTAGACTTAGTAGGTTAGTGATGCGAGATCAGTAGAGTCGACGGAAGACTGCCCTTCACTTTGAGACTACCAATAGTCAGGTGTACTTACTACTGATGTGAGATATCACTAATCCTAGGACCCATGGCGATGTGAGTGGGCTTGCTTTCTTAATTGAAAAGTATTAAATGGTCCAAATTTGGAATTAGGAGCGGTGAGGGATATTTCCACAGGGGTTTGCTTATAGTTTGAGGTCTTAAGTGGCTATAGGGTCCGCCTCTCTCCTAAATTGAAGTATTAAGATAACCTAGTGAGATTCCAAATAAATAAATAAGGATGTCTCTAAAAAGGGTTTACTTCAATGTTGAGGTCTTAAGTGGTTGTAGGGTCCGCCTCCTTACCAAAAGAATAATCTAATGAGTTGCTATATTTATAATTAAGAGTGATAGTGGATATCTCAGGAAGGGTTCGCTTCAGGTTTGGGGTCTTAAGTGATTGAAGGGTTCTCCACTTTCCTATAAAAGAAGTATTAAGTAGCCCAATGAGATTTCCAAGCAATGTCAGCAAGATAGTACCAGTGAGGAGTCCACCTTAGGGTTAGGTATTAAATTACAAAGGCTACCTATAAATAGGTGTTTAATGGTCAAGGGTCTGCCTATTCCTAATTAATGATGTATTAAGTGGCACGGGTACAATCTCTCACATTGCTAAGGCCATAATTACGATAGTACCATTGAGGAGCATGCCTTGGGAATAGGTCTTAGATGATGGGGTATGTCTTAATTAAGGTCTTAAATGACCAGAGTCTGCATATTTTCTAATAAAAGGTATTAAGTGACTTGGGTGTTGTTTATTCCATGGCTACGATTTTATCGACGATAGATCTTGTAATAGTACGACATTAAATGTCGAAAGCCTTAAATAGTGGTTAGAGGTCTTGTAGCTAAGACCCACCACCATTGATAATATTGTTAGGAAACCACCTTGAGAATAGGTCTTAAATGATGGGGTCTACCTTGATTAAGGTCTTAAATGGCAGAGTTTGCCTATTTCTCTTTTTAAAAGTATTATAGAAGCCCGCTTCATATTTAGAAGTATTAAGAGGCAAATGGGTTTTGAAGTATTGGGTGGTTGATAAGGCTTCATTAGTATTTTGTACCTGGGAAACAGGTAGGTAAGTAATCGTTTGTGCAATGAAAGGTTAGGTTAGAATTTCTAATCTTAATGGACATAACAATTAAATGGAAACCAATCGATATAAGTTTAAGTTATGGATAGTTTATATTTCCAATCACCAGAACGTTGTTCTGACCCTCTCCTCATTACAATCCACGTGATAGAATTTAGAGAAACAGGTCACTGGAGCTCGATGTGCTTTATTGTTGGAGAAGTCTTCTTTCTCTCATGCTCGATGTTGATGTGACAATCTGTTATCCAAGGAATACCGTTAGTTCCAAGGTAGTAGTCATAGTTGGTATTCTTATTCTATTATTGTTTCCGCTATGAGTTTATATTTCTATCAATCTCTGATAATGCTCATGCTTATTTGCAGGTACCAAATCTAATGATTTGTGCTTTGGTGGACTTGGGTTTCGATTTTTTTTCGAAAGTTAGGCCCATGAAGATATGGGTTGTTACATTAGGTATCAGAGTCTAGGTTAGTAGATCAGAGGAATTAGGATAAATTGAGAGAATATATTCATACTTTCCTATCTAGCAATATTATCTTTTTGTGTTAAACTCTAAAAGTTCCGACGATCGAAGTAGTTACAGTTCCACTCCCAAGGAATGGCCAAAGCAACTATGGGTTGGAAATATCTTAGAGTTAAGATTTTCACGTCGACTCCGAAGTACCCCATGGAGTGATGGTGATGCGTAAAGCGCTGTTGATGAAGAGCATGAGTATGACATATAGCGGAATCCCGAAGACTGGAGGTGTTCGACTTGACGGTTTAGATTCTAGCTACCTTGTGATTTTGGATTTTGAGTTCCAGTCGGAGACACACATTTATTCCAGATGGGCGAGAAATTAGAGTCTGTATGTCGCAATTGTTCGGAAGTAAGTTTGTGCTAGGGTGGATTCATTGATTATCTCTTTAATGGCAAACCAGATTTTTATTTGAATAATTAATGTTAAATTCTTAGTCTAAAACCTGTGAGAGAATTTTTTTAAGTATTTGTTGGGAATGCCTTAGATTTTGGGTAAAGCGTTTTTAAAGGATTTCTTTTTCCAAGGATATATTTTGGAAATTTTTTTGGGAAATTTTTAAATTTTAAAGAAAAAAGTATACCACTACGTTAGTCATGTTAAGAAATTCTTGGTTTATACAAGATTAATTTTTTGAAATCCTTAAGTATTTATATGTATATGTCAGTAAAGGCTTGGTATTGATTTTTGGCAAGAAAATAGTTTTCCAATTTGGGAAATTTGTATTTTAAAAAAAGAAGGTTTTTGGAAACCCTAAGATATTTATATATATATAAGTTTGACCTTTAAGGGAAGTTTTGGTATGAAGTGGTTTCTATTATTTGGAAACAAGTATAAACATATATTTAGCTCAGTGATTTTTTGTTTATAAAATCGAGGTTTTAATATTTTCTTTCTTTAAAGTATAGACAAAATAGAAATGACATTCAATTTTATTGGGTGTGTAGTTTGAAGTGTTGTTGTACCCACTAGCTATTGGAAGAAATATTTCCATGTGAAGTAGGAAGGAAATAACAACTGGAATATTTTTGGATTTTTGGAAGTGTTGTTGGTCGCAACAGTTTTGGATTTTTGTTGAGGCTCCATCATTTCAATTTCAAAAACCCCTCCCCTTCTCTACACCATAGTTGGCCATCATATTGAGCTGTGGATCCAAAAATTTCCGAAATCCAATTAGTATTATCTCTATTTAAATCTAGTTTAAATTTTCTATCGATATTGAATACTAATGCACGCGTTTAAAACCTTTTATATACGCACATTGTTATATGCCAATGAAAATTAAAAAAATCAAAAAAATATTTTTAGCAATTAATATTTACAAATATTAATTATTTTAATTTATTTAAATCCCATTTAGTATTTATCTTGTTTAAATCGAATTTAAACATCTACCGATACCGTATATCGATATGCACATTTATAACTTTTACATGCGCACTTTACTAAATACTAATGACATCCAATAAATTAAATAAAAATTCATAATTAATATTTCTTAAATATTAATTAATTTAATTAATTTTCAACAATTAAAATTAATTAAATAGTGTGGTTGATTCATAATATTCATCATTATGGTGGTGTGATTCAAATGTGTAAATTCAATCAACGATTAACATTGAACAACTCAAATATTAGCGTTCACATGTCACCTTAGCTGCAACACCGCGTAATTTTGCATTAGTAATTAATTAGGCTCCAAAAATAGAATTTGTGCAAACTATAGAATTTGACCACGAAACTTGCACCATTGCGTTCATGGCGAAATTCTAAGCAACTTCATATTTAAAGTTTTGCAATTAGAGTCCAAAAGAAGAAGTTATAGACGAAAAATGAATTAGGAACGAAAATAATTCGAATAGGAAATTAACGTCTTTAATTAATTATCTGGGGCCATAGGGCGACTTGCATATTGGAGCGATTGACCCCTAGGAAGGGGCGGTCGACTGCTTCATGTGTGGCGGTCCACTAAGCCTATGCCATGTATGGCCCGAATTTAATATATTTCGATCATGCGGTTCTGGTTGATTCTTGTGCCTATAAATCAGGACTAACCCTTCCTTCTCTTATCATATTTTTCTGGAGGCAGTAGTAAAGCTCTGCCTCTTCTTCTTTTCCACTTTCTTTCTAAATTATAAAAATAATATATTTATATTTGTATATATATATATATATACAAATTGGAGAAGAATAGAAAGCTAATAAAAAGGAGAAGATAAGAGGATCACCTATACGCGTAATTGAGGTAATTTATATATATATATATATATGCATGTATGTATTTTCTCTTTCAATCCCAACTCTTTTCTTAGATCTATAATTCTAATGTATGTATATACCCTTTATATATATATTTCTTGGATTGAAAAAGATTTGGAGATGAATTTAAGGTTCTACTTCGGATTTGAAGATTTGGATCGTTTTTAAAAGGCAAGTAGGAAATTTTATATATTGTTTATGATTTTAAATCTATTCCGTTGGTATATGTTTGACTTTTATGCCTAAATCAATTTTATTTGTGAATTATAGACTTAAATTAGTGTAGAAAACTATTGTCTGTGTATTCTTGTTGTAAATCTAATTTGAAATATGTTTACATCTAGATCTGAAAATTAGTCCCAAAGATTTTAGAAAATGTTGTATATTTTTATTCCAGATCTGTACTTGAGTGTAAATTAGGATTTTGGATTATTGCCCAAATTTGTGCTAAATTGTAGATTTTCCATAGTTTAATTTCTAGGAAGAACATCCATTTGATTTTTAAAAATTTGCTTACCCTTTTCACTTTTGATTCAAAAAGGCGACGCTTGATTTAACAAGGAATACCCACAACCAAAAGGAAAAAGATTATAAAGTACAGATTTATTCTTTGTAGTTTACATAGTCTATTCTAATAAAAACAAATTATCCATTTCTTGTCATTTCAAAGGGAGTCAATCTTTCCTTTTTGTGGTAAATCAATGGAAATCATAGCGGAAAATCTTCCAAAGGAATTTAACTCCAGCAAATTAAATATGGAAAGTATATTCGAGTTACATATTTTTGACTAGAATACATTTGATTACGAATAGATAGTTTTATTAGGCAGTTTATATGTATTTATTACGTCAATAAGAAGAACAATGTTTATTAATGCGTTATTTATGTGTAACGTTCGTTAGTTATTATTATATTTAGGAAAGCGAATAAGTAGAATTAGGAAATATAGTAATTCTTATTAATGGGCAATAAATTAGGAATTGCCAATAATTAATAGGAAATAGATTGCAACCCCAATTAGTGGAAATTAATGGGAAATAAAGATATGATTAGATTAGGCGTTACAATTGGTTAGTATGTGAATTGAAGACCGTAATTCAAATAAATATGCAATTAATGAAAATGAATTTGGGAGTTACAATTAATAGGGACAAGTGGATAAAAAGGTCCTGATAAAAATGGAATAGATATAAAAAGATACTAATTTGGAATTAGTAGTCATACATAAATGTCTTAGGAAATGTCCGTTACGATTTTATGGACAAGTTGACATTTATGAGCATTAAAAGGGGATTTATGAGTAGATACGCTACCAGAAAAAGTATTTTTAATTGCAATTATTAGTAGCGTTTATTATCTAGTGCAACCAAAAAGTTATTTAAACGCGACCGATCGAAAGTTTTGTAGAATAGAAAATAAAATACGTGCCTGTGAAACAATGGAGGGAAAAAAAATTTAACACGGTGCTCTATCTTTTTCAGTAGCCACACTAAATCTTTTTCTCATTCATTCTTTTTTCTTCCTCTTCTTAAAAAACAGTGAGCACTACACAAAATCAAAATTAAAGCATGCGAGTCACCGCTGTCACATCCCATCATCTCCCATCATCACGCACACACAAGTGCCTATAGTCGCATCTCCAGCCACGAAGGTCACCGCTAGCCAACATCATTCGCTCATAGGCAGGTTGCTTCGCCAACAAGCATGTCATTCTCTATTTCCGACTTCATCCTCCAACCTCTAGGCTTCGGTCTCCAGTCATATGAGTAGTTGTTTAAACCTGAAATTAAATCCAAACCCTAAATCCCCAATTGCAAATCAATCCTTTTATTTGATGTGTGTAACGATCCGCCTTTGAATTTCGGGTGGAGTCTGAATACAACACTGGTAATTTTCTGAAAGCTATACAATTTAGTTTTGAACGTATTAATTAATCATCTGTTTTCTTGGATGAATTATTTGGAAAATTATTTGTGGTGATTTTTGTTCATTGAGCTATTTCGATAGTATACCCATCTTCAAAATTGTAATGCTCAATTTTATCTATTTTAGACATTAGAAGAGTTGGTTATTTGCTGTAACTTTTCTTATCCAATTATCGCAATTCTTAGTTCTAACAATATAGTTTGTCTATTCTACAAAAACTGCTGGTATAAAGTAATTATGTATATGTTTGTTCGTTGTTGCTAGTATGATGATGAAGCCTCAAAATTAGTTCAACCTTATAACATGGTATGAGTTTGGTACTTCACAAAATTGATTTGTATACTTAAAACCATTAGTATAGTCACTTAGCATATACAATATGTCCTTTAGGTATTCCTCTTTTCTACATGTTTAAAGAGCCTGGACTTTGATTTTTAGTATCAATTGTTCCTATAAAACCTAATAGTATCTTTTAAGGTTGGACAATATTTATAGTGATAACCAGTAATAAAACTAGTGTAAGAAGAAACATCAAGTTAGGGAAATTTGATGTTAATGCTTAAGCAAACTATCCAATTGCAATTTTGATTGCTTATTGATCATCAATTTTGATTGTTAAAGATTGAGTTCAATGATGATATAAAGAATTAGAGATTAAGTTACTTTTCATATACTCTCTTCCTTCTCCACATAATCTTGAAATTAATAATGAAAAACACATTATTTTAATTTAATTTGTTCTGGCTATACATTACATAAAATGTATGTGTCCATCCTAGTATTAGGGTATACTCTTTGATGACAAGGAATCTCATTTGCTAGTATAATATTGATATATGAAAAGATGAATATTCACACTACTCAATTGCTTTTTCTTGTTTTTTTAGTAACTTACCTCAAAAAACATGTTTCTCCAAGTCCCTTATTGCATTACTTCATTATGGGGAAGTTTCAACAGATTTTTATGTAGCTTTAATAGCGTTAGAGATCAATAGTGCAGTGGACGCTCGGCTAAGCAAAAAGTCTTTAGTGACATATTTACAGAAAGTCTGCATTATTGATCTCTTATGCTGTTAAATCTACAATGGACGCTCGGCTTACTAGTATTACATGGATAGGCTTCTGACTCCAACTGCAAGTGAAACGGGAAAACCATGCCTAGAGGAAAAAATCCGTAAGTTTTTTGATTTTTTACATTTTTGACGGTATTGCTTCATTGCTTTTTTCCTTTTACATTAGGAAATGAATCACTATGAGAATTTGGCACACAAGTATCAAAATGAGATAGATGTCAAAAAATTTATAGTGGGAATGCACCTATACAAGCATCGTTTTTCGGTTAGTTTCTATTTTAATAATATATTAGTTTTTACCATGATTCATGCTATTGCTATATGAATTTTTTTGATCAAAGCAGAAATTTGATGCATTTGTTTTTTTGCTAAGTTAACAGTTATGTTTCTCCATTTTTGATATTATTACTATCAAATTTTTATGTGAATGATCTAAATAACAAATGGATTGTTATATCTACGAAATTTTGTTTTGTTTCAAAATTCTTGTGTACAAAAGACTATGGAAGGGCTATGGAGGAATTCTATAACCATCCTCTCTATGCATGTGCACACATATATATTGTGTATATTAGTTAACATTTAACTGATTAAAATGTAAAATTGATACATGCTTCACTTCACCTATCAAGCTTGTTTGGAAGCTCTTTTTTATTCATTATTTTTGGAATAGAATTTTTTATTGATCTCCTCCTTTACATGTCAAACTTGTATAGAATTAACATATTAATCAAACATGTAACATTATATAAGGTCAACGTATATTGAACTATCACATGGTTAAATGTTAATTGATCGGGAAGCATAAGCATAACATGTTTAAAAATTTTAGAATATATAGGACCAGCTATTGGAATGAGATATAGTAAAAGAGAGTATGTTAGTACATTGACAAGCAATAGTGTAGCCAATATGATGTGGAGCGAGAGATGAAGGGTCTAGAACCAGTCAAGTAGTTAATGCAAAATCTTAAGCTACTTTCGAGTGGTGTTGGATGGGGAGCAGTATTCATTTAAAGATTTGAATAGGTAAAAGTCGGAGCTGATAAAAGTTAACTGGCTTGAAGTGTGAGGAGAGAAATGCGGAAGCCTTAGCTGAAATTCCATCAGCTGTTCTTGTGGGCATGGTGGTAAAACATTATTTATTTATTTTTTTCACTTCATTTTTTGTCTATTTAAAATCTTTTTAAATGCAAGAATACAACCCATAGTAATGGTACTATGGGATTATTACTATTAAAATAAATTATCCAAAATGATGCTTGTATTCAGAAAAATATTATTACGAGTAAAATAATTTATCATCTTATATGTCAACATATATGCACACATAAAAGTTCTGAAGGTATATTTACACTGTAAATCAACAGCATGTTGATATCATATATTTACACTGTTAATATATTAATGTTCTGAAGAAATTAAAGGAGATCTAGACATATAAAAGTGCATGCTACTAGAAAATAGACATGTGAGTCAGTCATGCACAATTACTTGAAGTTGGCATACAATTACTGGACCGAGCATGTGTGTAAGAGTGCAAGACCGCTTTGTGTTTGATGCTGCATAACTGAATTGCTATAAATATATGCAAATCATAAACTCAAATTTAGGTGATGATCATTCGAGTGCTTTGAAGGGTGAAATTTTAACCGTGTTAATGATGTCTATTTTGCAAGTTATGACCATGGAACAAAACTGGTATGAAATTTTGTGTCAATTGTGGGAAAAAGCATTTGTACGCTTCCTTATCAGGGTAGATATATAAGCTAGAGAATAAGATCATTAGGTTTTTAATTTACATAAAGTAAACTACAGTTTTTTTTTCAAACCACTTCATTATATTGATATGATTACCTTATTATGTGTTGTTTTCCTTCATTTAAATTGGAAATACATCAGAGAGTATGTCAATCCTTGCATTAAATTCTTGAAATGGGTAGTTTGGTTGCTCCAAAAAAGGTAGGGAGGAAAAGGAAGAGTTAGGAGGCTGATAACTCACAAGAGTCTTATTCTATGGATCGTAAGTTGAGTACGGCTTTCTCTATTCTTCATGGTGTTTTTGAAAAGAGTGTTCTTTTGGGTTGTTTAGAGCCACAAAGGGAGGATAGTGAGAAGGAAGAGAGATGAATCAACTAGAATGTAGAGTGGGTTGTGTAAGGAATGGATGCTTTGGAATTTTAGCAAGGTTTGCATTTACATTAACCATGCATTTTAATTTTGCTTAGCTTTCTTTAATCTTGGTTAGTAAAAAAATTGCTTTTTGCATGATGTGGCTAGCTGTCTTACTTAGTCTTTAGCACTTCATTGATTTATATTTTTTGCTTCAAAATTCATGTTATAGGGAATTTATAAAATGTTCAGTGTTTGGTTAATATGGATATATACCGGGTTTTTGATGAAGGATGGAGTTCCTATATTGAAAGTTGAATGCATAGCTGCTTAGTTGTCGGTTGAAATAAAAAATGATATAAAGTTTTATCAGACTAGTTCATTTTCTTTCTTTCTTGATTTTGGTTAATGTTGCATGAAAGCATGCTTTTGGGCATTTAACCATTCTGATCATTAGTTCTATACATATTACAGAAATAAGTGCCAAACTCTACGATGGTGTGGTTAATGTTAAATATTACATATCTATGAAGTTGTCATGTACATATTACTCATAATATGCAAGAAACAAAAGGTATTCGACAATATATTGAAAGAGGTATGCATCAATGCCATGCATTATATTTCACTCATATTTGTTTTCTCTTTAGATGTTAAGCCAATTTATTTTATAGGTAGATAAGTTAAGGCAAGAAATTAGTATAGACATTTCTATAGCTAAGGCATTGACCTTGGTTAATGAGAGACGCCCTGATCTAAGGTCTGACGCATATGTTGTGATGAATTATCATACAAATTTAAATTCGTAACGTAGATTAAATTGTTTTTACTTGTATATTCTTTCAGGCAAGAGGGGCTGGCACTTGTGTCATTTTCGTTCATAATTGTAAGATTGGACTTCATTTATTTCATTTCATTTATAACTTTGATTATTTATATGACATTATTTATAGTATGATATACTTGTACAATGTTGTAGATGTTTGATACCAGATTTGAAGTCCTATAAATTAACATAATTGTTTGACTATATGTTGTGCTTTCACTTCTGCAGGCATTGGACTTTTGAAGAGAGCAAGGTTGGACTTTTATGGTGCTAGCTTTTCAGTTGTGCACGCAATAAAGAATTATGAGTAATCAAGCGTTTTGTTAGCACTAGTTAGGTATAACATTTTGTTAGTACTAGTTGTGTAAATTTGTATATGAATGGTTATTGTATGTGAGTTTGGTACTTTTGTCGAAAAGCTATTGTATTAGAATGGTTATGAGTATCTTATTTGACCATATAGTCAATGCGTTTTTTTAATTGTTTGAATATAATGATTATGTGAGTGATTATTGATTGATATAGTAGAAACAAAATAGAACATCAACAGGAAACGATAACATGAAAAAATACTGCAAAATAATCAACGCTCGTAATTCTTTTAGCAGCGTTTTGATAAATGCTGTTATAAAGCCCGTGACTAAAAATACCTGATTTTTAGTTGCACTTATTTCAACGCTACCATAAATCGATTTACTGCAGCGTTTATGAAACGCCACTAA
Source organism: Allium fistulosum (assembly GCA_030737815.1). Taxonomy (NCBI): domain Eukaryota; kingdom Viridiplantae; phylum Streptophyta; class Magnoliopsida; order Asparagales; family Amaryllidaceae; genus Allium; species Allium fistulosum. The sequence goes on along the minus strand of CM060905.1, from coordinate 683,798,644 downwards.
ATTCTTTTTTTGCAGCGCGTATAAAACGCTACCAAAATGTACTTGGTCTGCTAAAAATATTTTGGTAGCGTTTGTTAAACGCTGTAATAGAGGACGCAGTTTATTGACAAAACCTGTAGTCGCGTTTATTAAACGCTACTATATATGCTCTCCTTCGACCCTTTATTTTTTGTAGCGTTTTTTAGTAGCGTTTTCGTAACGCTACTAAAAATATTCTAGCTCTGCCTATAAATTGCCTCCAGTTCAATCTTGTTCATAGCTTATAACATAATACATAAACACATACACATTAAACAACCGCAAAATACATATACATATACACATACACATTCAACCATAAACACATTTAAAAACCACAAAATACATAAACAAAAGCACTAACATAAACAATATGTTAACCGTACATAGAAGTTTACACAACCGAACAGTAGTTTCAAGACAAAAGGTTAACCGTACATAGAAGTTTACACAACCGAACTACGTACCACAAACAATATGCTACTGCTGCAGTTAAAGTACCATAAACATCTGAACTAAGCAAGTACAATAAACAACCGAACTACCTAACAAGTACGATAAACTAGTGCTGCTACTACTCATTCTTCAGAAACGCCTACCTGTAGACAAAATATAGTCAACAGTGAGACTCAAGTTATAATCAATACTGAGATAATAATGACAGGATCATCAATACTGAGAAAACAATGAGACTAAAGTTATGCACAATTGAATATGTGCAATCTTGTGTTCAACTGAATATGCACAACTGAATATGAAAACTAAAATAATGTGCATGTTAGTTTTGGCCAAGGATAAAATGAAAATGAATATTTTTCATCAATGTTTTGTACATTTTATCTCTGCCTGTACATTTTCATATACTCAAACACAGATTTTCATATACTCGAACACAGATGAAAATATAAGTGTACATGAATTATTTTAGATAGTGAAATTAGGTAGGTGTAAGAAGTCTGCCAGACCCATATGGATACAGCCAAACACAGATTCAAAAAATTCATAACGATAGATGCATTTGTTGATAAAAATATGGGATAATAATATAATATGGTCCTAGTATGTAAAATGACTGGAAACTTAGGATCATAAATTATCTTTTAAGTACGTACAATTAGTCGATATAACTTATGGCTACTGATGGATTAAACCACCGACTAATTACAGTTAATATATACAACATAAATACCATATTTTGATAAGCCTGATCATAGTAAATTCCAACATAAATTCTTACTTATTCACATTGTTGCATATTCACATAAATCATTCAAGTACAACAACTCATTGCACATCTACAAGCAGGTTATAATAAGGCAATTTAGAGGAAAATTTCAAATAACTTTAAAGGCAACCCCTTTTCAAATCACTTAGGCGTTATAATTATTTGAGTTGATGGCTTAAGTATTTTGTTGCTACTGGTTATCCATGATGGTAATTTTGCAAGAAGTTTTCAATTACATAAAGAATTGCATACCTTTCATTTTGGTTCCATAATGACTTTTGCTATCAGCCAAGCTATGGGAACGCCAAAGGCATCTTCCATGCAAGTCAACTCCGATGTAGGTCTCCATAGCACTGCATCCGGAACTCTCACAATTTCAACCCAAACTTTTACAGCATCACGTCCCAAAATTGGCAAAACTATAACCGGATTTATACTTTAAAAAGTAAGTGGTAGGAGAAGAAGAAAGATGAGTTGCTTGATAAATCTACAAAATAAATATAGACAGAAGCAGGGACAAATGTTGATAAATAAATTCTCTAGCATATACAGTAGGGAACCTGCTCCATACCTGAAGTGATCGCCACAAAACAACTTTTAACTCTTCACTTAGATTCCTCCAATCATCAAGTGTGTATGGAACCTACTTTCGCACAAGCGGTCCAAGAAAAGAGGATAAATATACCGACCCTGGCCCTATTGGTACGCCTATATCATTGAACTCAACTTCAATTCGATCATGACTGTTTAACGGGAGTTTTTTTGCTTTTGTTTGACCTATACTGCCTCTTTTCCGAGATGAACTTGCGGTTTCAGCATCACTTGCTCTCTCAATTTCCACCTCAGCAGCATCAGTCAGGTCAAGAAGAATTTCATTGTCTAAGCGGGGTTCTTCTTCATCTAACAAAGCCCTTTCATCATTTGGGTCTTCTTCATCTAACAAAGCCCTTTCACCATTTGGGTCAGAAGGGTTATCGTGTAGTGCTTGTTCTTCGTCTTCATTGCAAACACTGGCTTGCTTCTTAGCATTGACTGCTTGTTTTTCGCCTTCACTGCAAGCACCGGCTGGAATCTTATACTTCCGCTTTGAATTATACTTCTGGGATTCCTCATCAGTCTTTTTCTGGTTGCGAGTACGTACAGAGCTTGGAAACATCTCTTTTCTGCAAATGAAACAAAATATGAGATACTTAAAAATTTCATTATTTACCATCTACTCGCTGGAGGAATCTGGACCCAATAATTAGTTTGTAGATACATGATCTTTGAATCTTTTTAACGTTATATTTCGAAGTATTCTAGAAGTTAATTTTATATCTTAAACAATATAACGAACAAATTAATTAACAAAAGATTAATTTTTTGTAATCAGATCAATATTCCTTTTTAATACATTAATGTAGAAACTTACTAGACCTTGTATGTTAACATGCAAAAATTAACGTAGTATATATGTATAAACAAAAAACTGTTATAGAGTAGTCATGTTAAGCAAGTTCAATCCTTTTCTAGCTCCAGTTCATGATTTGAAAATCAGTTCTTTGACTTTGCAGATGAGAAAAATATATACCATCCATGACAAACTGTAGTAGGCTAATGAATAAAATTGGACCCATAAATACATATTAAAAATAGAATAGTAAATGGTTTAACTAATTTCACTAGTAAATACAAAATGGTTAAACAAGAATGGCTCTCAATAACTGTAATTTCCAAGAATGCAGTCATCAATTTTTTGTCTATATATAAAAAGAAACATTTTCAACTAACATGAGTTGCTAGTTTTATGACAAAAGTTAAAAACATAAAAAAGAAATTGAGTTTTAATATTATATTACATGTTCTAATTCTCAAAATACATATTAAGTTAAGCATTTGTTTATCACCTGTTTAAAAAAATCCAATCTTTTTCCATCGTCGACATATGATGGCAAATAAGTTCCCAATCTTTGATGTAGAAATTGGTGACACCTCCTCTTCCTTTGTCTGATACTAATTTTAAAAAAAATAAGTTACTACGGTAATAGTATTTCTTAATATCGGGCCACCCAATCATTCTAAAGATTAGCCAAATAAAACTTTGTTCAATGACGTTTCAATGAATTTTTGTTAATAAATTATGAACAAGTGTAAGTGATTTCATACATGTAGGTTTTACTGAAAAATCAGTTCATTCAGTATAATAACACTGAATGAATATGGTATTTTGATGTGTAACTTCTAACAAATTCGATATTTTAAAACATGGTAATAGGTTTTTTTTGCTGCTTTAGGAACAGTTGTAAAGCTGGTTACATATATTTCTGGTGCTATCGAATAAGCATTTTTTAATTCCTATTACATAGGCTATAAATGGTTTGAAGGTTATGGTCAAAACAACGCAGTGCTATAGCATAGAATTTTATTACACAGGCCATAAAATTGATCTACACCATGGCTAGAAAAATGAGACTTAAAATTTATTACACAGGCCATAAAATTTATTACACATGCCATAAAATATATAAAGAGTCTGAATCAATTAAATTTATATTGGAAGACAAACAATATGACTAATAAAACAAACAATTTTTCAAGCTCTGAAACTACTAAATCCGACTTATGTAAAACTACTACGTCCTTGATGCAAAATTATAAAAGTCAGCTAAATAGAAACTAGTTGAAAGTGACAAAGATGAGGATTGTGATCAGATGGTTACTTTCCGGATAACAGACTTGATTACATATGCATTAAATAATTGCAACTATAGATAAAAGAAAGAAACTGATTTTTTGCTTAGAAGGCATTGCTTGAAGTCATGTAAGCCGTAACACCTAAAGTGACCCATATGGAATCTATGTAAAACCTTACATTATATAAACAGATGCAACATGCATCCCTGTTTTTGATTTATATTTGCTGACTACTTCTAGGTTTCATGCAAAGCCACTTGCCATTTGTCGTTTACCTGGTTTTTTTTAATTATAGGACAAAAGACGTGATGAAGACACTTATTGATGACTTTCTCTATGATGTAAGTTATATTAATTGCACATTAACAGATTGGTAAACGTATGGATCATGCAACTCCTTTAATTAGACTTACTCAACTATCATGTCTCTCTCAAAGTCTTAACATATGAAGGCAAAAGATTATGTATTACTTTGCAATTCACTACTATTCTAATTTTCCAAATTGGGGTCTAGTATTATAGATAATTTTGACAAAATCATCGGTGTAGCCAGACTCTCCATGTCCAGACATGTTGATATTCAATATCTTCAATAATTCAATTTTGTGATTATTCGTACTTGGTGTACAAAATTTGTACTTTGGTTAAAATGGTAAAACAATTACACAGTTTAACCCTGGACATAGCTAAGCTTTTATTCATTTAATAAAAAAACATAAATATATAAAGGTGTAAACTAGGGTTGAATAAAAGATCTTCGTTTTTAGGGTTGAATCAACAATTTCAGTTAGAAATTAGGCAGAAATTCGAATATACGATGCATGCAAATTAGGGTTAAATCAAAATAGAATCACAAAATAGATTTAGACGATTCGTACCTAAATATACCTAAGCGATTGATGGCTACCGCGAGGATGTTGAGTAATGCCGCGAGAACGTTGAGCAAGAACGGAGTGGACAATGAAAATGGGAACTTGATCTTCAGTTGATGAAATTTGAGCGATTGCTGGCTGCCGCGAGGATTGAAAAGGGGAAAAAAATTTCTGCAAAAGTAGATCGAAATGGGGAGAGAGTTTTCTAAGTATACGTGAGATGGAAAACAATGACTGGTCACGTTTATTTTTAGCTAGGCGGAAAAAGTTTTCTAAGGAGCGGGAACAAAAAAATTTTAGTCACAAAACATATTTTGGGAAAAATATTTTTGGTTGCATTTATGATAAACCGCCACAGTTTTTTGCAATCGTAAATGGATTTTCTTATAGTGTCTCCATAAGGATTCGCTTCTAATTTTAGGTATTAAATGGCTGTAAGGTCCGGCTATCTCCTAAAAGGTAGTATTAAGTAACCTAGTGAGATTCTAAATAAATAAGGATATCTCTAAAAAGTTTCACTTCAGTGTTGAGGTATTAAGTGGCTATTGCAAGGTCCGTTTCTCAACCGAAAGAAGTAACCTAATGAGATTCCATATTTATAATTAAGAGTGGTGATGGATATCCCAAGAAGGGTTCACTTCAGGTTTGAGGTACTAAGTGACTGATCCAGGGTTCGCCTCTCTCCTATAAAAGAAGTACTGTAACAACCCGCATATTTTATGATTTGTATATTTAAATATTTTATTTAAATATAGAATCGTTAATCGGATTGAAGTCCGAAAAGCTACTTTTTGCAAAGAGTCGAATTGGGACTCGAGACCACTTCCATTGAGTCCAAAATGGCGTTTGCGACTTTTTTAAGTATAAGCATCGATATGTTTGGAGTTTGGTGAATTTTGCTATTTTTCACTTAGGGCTTTGGGTTTGGGTCTTAGCCCAATAACCTAACATATACCTTAACTCAGTCCCCTCTCCTCTCCATTCCCTCTATTCATTTCCTAAAAACTCAAGCTCAACTGAAAATAGGGGAAGAGAATGGGAAATAGAAACTCCAAGCCCTAGTTTCCATTTGCAAACTCAAGTCTAGCTCCAAACTCTTGGAAAAGCTTTGGTAAGTCTCCTCTTCATCTTCTCCAACTCATTCTCTCTTTAATTTCAGAAATTTCCTAAACCTAACTTAGGAAATGTTCTTCCTTTGAGCTTAGATTCAAGCTTCTTGAGTTGTAGTTGAAGAGTAGTTGATCTTCCTTTGCTTTCAAGCTTCTCCTTCATCATTTTTGGGTTTAAAGGTGAGATTTTTATCTCACATCCATGTCTATAACTATCTTTGATTGTTAGGTATGAATTCCTAGCATCTTTACAAGTTCATTTGATGTTGATTTGGTGAATATTCCAATTTTTGGTTTTTAAGTTTAATTTTGTGAAAATCCTTTTTATGGATGTTTGAACACGTTAGTGGGGCGTTTCGAAAGGCCATACAAGGCTGGGTTGTCGTTTGGCATAAATCCTCAGTCGAAGTTGCTCGTTCGTTCGCTTCCATCTGTGTTATCGGATTTGCCCCAAAGAGGGCTAGGCTGAATGTGCTTCTGAAGCAGGTTCAGTCGACTGAGCCAAGGGTATCAGTCGACAGAACCAGAATATCAAAATTGCTTAGAAGCAGGTTCAGTCGACTGAACCAGTGGTTCAGTCGACTGAACCAGACCTAGGAAATTGCCTGGGTCTGTATCAGTCGACTGACCATCTGTGTCAGTTGACTGACCCTGGGGATACATAATTCGTATCCCTGTGTCAGTCGACTGACCACCTGGTTCAGTCGACTGACCTGCTTGCTTCAGCCCCATTTACCTATTTTGCTTGAGATTCCAATGTTAATCGATTCGTGATTCTCCGTTTTCTTGTTATCATATGTTTTTGGTCATATCTCTTATCGTATTTCACTTCAGCTGATATTTATAGCTAGACTGATCCATTTATTATTTTCTTCTTAAATAATACTCAGGTCAGACCGAGATGTTACAGGTGCTTCTGCTTGACTCCTCATCGGGGACTATTATCTGACTTTTGGCTAACTACTTTAGAATTGTAGTTTTTGTTAGTATACATTTGAGATAGAGACTCCTTGTTGTATACTTATTCTTTCGTCTAGCACTTGTATCTATTCTTTTGTGATGTAGTGGATCTTCTATGACCACTACTTTGATGTACACTTTCATGTGATATTTTCATATCTTATTCCGCCTTTGTGATATGAATATCTGTGACTGGTTTGTGTTATGTTTATTTCTATATTTGTTTCCGAATACTACTTAGCCACTCTGTGGTAGTTTTGAGTTTTTATTAGATATGTCGGATTTCCTCCAGAAATGAAATGTGAGTTATATTTTCTGACATATCGGTACTCGCACAAAGCAATTACACAGATGGTCTCTCCTCAACAGCCTTATTCTTCGTGCTAGTCGACGGCATTACCCCATAGTGTTCTTGGCTAGCGTGAGTATAGAGGTGGGGCGTCACAGCATGGTATCGGAACCAAACTTCGGAACAATGTAGAATAATCTAGCAAGGATCATTGTCCTAAGTCTTTCTTAGGAATCGTGCCATAGGATTTAATTCGGGTCTTCTTACCGTTCTTTCCTATTTTCTTTTGTGATGCCTTGTTTTATCAATCAAGGTTGTTTGATCTTCATTTTGAGAATAACCTTTTTCCTCTTCTTTCTTTCTTTCTTAGAGAAGAGAAATGGTTAGACCTGGCCGTCCCAGCGCCGAACAATCTAGTGCTACTCCTCAGGATGGAGTATTTATGTCAGCTCAACAACTTTTAGATCTTGTGAACAATGCCCGAGCTGCCGGACCCATTCCAGCGCCAACTCACCTTAAATCCGGGTCTGCACGCTTGTGCAGGGATTATACCGCTTTGGGTGGAAGGCCATTCAAGGGTTCCGAAACCGTTATAGAAATCCAAGCTTGGCTTAGATCATGCGATCGCATCTTTTCCCGCATGGATCTTATTGATTCACTTCGTGTCCAAGTGGCTTCTAGCATGCTCCAAGAAAGAGCATTAGAATGGTATGAGCTTTTGATTTCTGAAATTATCGAAGCGGATCTTACTTGGGAGCAATTCCAAGAAAGATTCGAATTGAAGTTTGTGCCGGAGGCTGAAAAGGTAACTTTAGCCCGATGCTTTATTGACCTTGTTCAAGGTGAATCTTCTGTGACGAATTACGTCGCATCTTTTGAATCTCTCTCTAAATATGGGGTCGAGTATATTAATACCCCATTGAAGAAAATCAAAGATTTGTCTATGGGTTGAATAAGAACCTCAAAAAGCCTTTACTTCTAAAACTGGAAGTTTCTTTCGATCAGCTTGTTGATATCGCTCTTCGGCTTGAAGAGGCCGATAGAGAAATTGATGTTGAAATTGTGTGTGCCAGACAGAACTTCCACAATAACATGAAGAGGCCTATTAAGTTCAAAGGCCCCAATCCCAATCCCAACAAGAAAGGGAAGCAAGAAACTTCGATAGCAAAGTCTCCTACCTCTAGTCGTGGACGATGCTACAATTGTGGTCTTACGGACCACTATGCAAATGAGTGCCCGAAACAATTTTTTTGTCGTTATTGCAAAAGTTCGGGCCATCTTATATCTACATGTCCCATACTCCAAAGTAGGAGAGAGGGAGAGTTGAATCTCGTGCAAGCTTCTAGTGACACTTCTCTTGGTCAAGGTAATATCTCATTCTATCCTTGACGATATTTGTTTTGTGATTATCTTATTCGAGTTCTTTTTGATTTGGGTTCATCTCATTATTTTATATCAAAGGAACTTGATGATTCTTTCACTATTTAATTTTTATGGGCTTGATGACTTCATTGAGAATTGCGAATTCGATTGATGGATCCGCAACACTCAATTTACTTTGTGAAAATGTCGAGATTATTTTATGTGATTATTCTTTTCAAGCCGATTTGCATGTTATGCATTACTTAGGCTTCGAGATTGATTTTTGGAAAAGGATTGGCTTAATCATTATGAAGCCCATATCCTATGTCCAATGCGGACTATTCAACTTCGACATTTTTAATCTGTTAAGCAGATTTCTATTTTTCTTTGTGATTTCGATTCCAAATTCGGTGCCATCATTTTATTCTTTAAACTCACTTGATGATAAAAGTTTTCTCTCATTCAAGTAATTTGTGAATTTTTCGGTATATTTGAGCTTGTCTTAGGATTATCACCTAAGCAATCTTTTGAGTGGTGCTAAGGTCTTTTCAGCTCGACCTTGCCACCGGTTTTCATCAGCTACGAGTTGCGGAAGGTAGCATCCTCTTACCGTATTCCGCACTCATTGTGATTTTTGTGTTTGGTTTTTTATGTTATTCGGTATGACGAACCCTCTACCTTATTTCATCCTTTTTTTGAATCGAGTATTCTACGAATATCTCGATTAGTTTATCCTTATATTTATTGATTATGGATGAAAATAATGAATTTAAAATTTGCAAATCTTTTACTAAGATATTTATAAGTAAGATTGAATTTTTTTATTAAAACGAGCAAAGAATATTTGTAAATTTTATAAGAGTCATGGTTATCATATAGAAAATGATTTTGTGTTATTATGCCCATTTAGTGCTTTAAGAATTCTGGTCGATGCGCTTGATCAACGTTATCGATAGGAATCTCCTAAACTCTATGATGAGACAGTCAAACACAATAAATTGACTTGTAATAAGTAAATTCTTGTAAAAAGTAAATTTTTCTAAAAAAATGATTACATAAATTTAATTATAATTTTGAATGTCTTAGCTTTTCAGGAAAGAGGATAAAAACTCTTTTCCGATGCTTTTATTCTTGCGATTTCCGAAGGAAACCAAGAATTGATTGTTTATACCGATACTAGTCGTATTGGTTTGAATGTCGTTCTCATGCAAAAGGGAACGTGTTATCACATATGCTTCTAGACAATTAAAGCTTGTCGAGACTAGATATGCCATTCATGATCTGGTGCTCGCGGCTATTGTTTTCGCTCTTAGAATTTGGCCTTATTATCTTTTGGGAGGGAAATTTGTTCTCTACACCGATCATAAATAGTTGAAGTATTTATTTTCTCAAAAGGAACTTAATTTGCATCAACAACGTTGGCTCGAGTTCCTTGCATCTTATGATCTTGATATTTTTATACTTTTGGAAAAGGGCAATCGTGTTGTCGATACTCTTAAGCCGAGAGCAACAAGCAGTTGTTTCTTTGATGATATCTGAATTGAATGATCTCGAGACTTTATCCACTTGAGAGATTCGAGATCATGAATCCAATTCATGTTCATCTCTTGTTTTGTGTAGCCTCGAGGCTCAACCGAAAGAAGTAACCTAATGAGATTCTATATTTATAATTAAGAGTGGTGATGGATATCCGAAGAAGGGTTCACTTCAGGTTTGAGGTACTAAGTGACTGATCTGGGGTTCGCCTCTCTCCTATAAAAGAAGTACTGTAACAACCCGCATATTTTATGATTTGTATATTTAAATATTTTATTTAAATATAGAATCGTTAATCGGATTGAAGTCCGAAAAGCTACTTTTTGCAAAGAGTCGAATTAGGACTCGAGACCACTTCCATTGAGTCCAAAATGGCGTTTGCGACTTTTTTAAGTATAAGCATCGATATGTTTGGAGTTTGGTGAATTTTGCTATTTTTCACTTAGGGCTTTGGGTTTGGGTCTTAGCCCAATAACCTAACATATACCTTAACTCAGTCCCCTCTCCTCTCCATTCCCTCTATCCATTTCCTAAAAACTCAAGCTCAACTGAAAATAGGGGAAGAGAATGGGAAATAGAAACTCCAAGCCCTAGTTTCCATTTGCAAACTCAAGTCTAGCTCCAAACTCTTGGAAAAGCTTTGGTAAGTCTCCTCTTCATCTTCTCCAACTCATTCTCTTTTTAATTTCAGAAATTTCCTAAGCCTAACTTAGGAAATGTTCTTCCTTTGAGCTTAGATTCAAGCTTCTTGAGTTGTAGTTGAAGAGTAGTTGATCTTCCTTTGCTTTCAAGTTTCTCCTTCATCGTTTTTGGGTTTAAAGGTGAGATTTTTATCTCACATCTATGTCTATAACTATCTTTGATTGTTAGGTATGAATTCCTAGCATCTTTACAAGTTCATTTGATGTTGATTTGGTGAATATTCCAATTTTTGGTTTTTAAGTTTAATTTTGTGAAAATCCTTTTTATGGATGTTTGAACACGTTAGTGGGGCATTTCGAAAGGCCATACAAGGCTGGGTTGTCGTTTGGCATAAATCCTCAGTCGAAGTTGCTCGTTCGTTCGCTTCCATCTGTGTTATCGGATTTGCCCCAAAGAGGGCTAGGCTGAATGTGCTTCTGAAGCAGGTTCAGTCGACTGAGCCAAGGGTATCAGTCGACAGAACCAGAATATTAAAATTGCTTAGAAGTAGGTTCAGTCGACTGAACCAGTGGTTCAGTCGACTGAACCAGACCTGGTCAGTCGATTGACCTGCTTGCTTCAGCCCCATTTACCTATTTTTCTTGAGATTCCAATTTTAATCGATTCGTGATTCTCCATTTTGTTGTTATCATTTGTTATCGATTTTGATGACTTCTATTTCGGGATTTTTGGGTATATCCATTTTGATAGATTCAGCATCGATTTATATGGGTTTGATTCACGTCTTCGTATGTGGATTTTGGTCATTGATTGTTTCTACAATCATTTTTGTGACTTGTCACTTCTAAATACAAAGGTTTCTATACTAGTAGTAAATATTCAAACTCTTTTACAAAGATGATTTCAACTCTATTTTTTATACGAAGCTCGTTTATAAAACCGTTTTCTAATCTATTAGTATATACAAACCTTTACCTCATTCGTACGAGAAAATCTAATTAAACGTCTTGGCAAAACAAGTGGTATGAAACGCTTGCGTTTACTTTGTCGGTTAATTCTTTGACTTGTTCGATTGAAACTCTTGTGACAATTTTCAAGTGGAAATCTACAATCTGTTCCTAAATATTTGAGTTAAGCAAGTGGTTATGGGACATGAAGCTAAACTCTTATGTTTACTAGCTTAGTGTAATCGACACTTCTTGATGATCGATGATGATAATTTTATGGTTTAGACTAGCAATGTGTGATGTCTCTTTGTCCACGTGGGGGACCGTACCTCGATTTATGGAGGTTCGTCTCATTTTTATAGGCTTGCGTCCTATAGTTTTATTAGAGTTCGGTTCAGCGGGCGGTAATGACCCAAGATTTTAGGAATTTATTTTGAAAAATATAAATAAGTTTAAACTAATTTTGAAGGGGAATTGATATAGCTTGATATGGTGTGGCTGTATGTGGGTACATGTGTGCATAGGAAATACACATGAACTAAAGCTTAATCCCTGAATGCTGAAAATAAATACATGTTGATGTGTATGGAAATATTATATATATATAGATTAAATCCTTGAAAGCTATATGCATAAGTAAATATATATATATATATGCTACTGAGTATCTTTGAGTGTACATGTACATGTGTGTCAGTACAAAATAATGTACAGATATATATATATATATATATATATATGGGTGTACTAATTAATTCAGTAAGACTTATATACATATATATATATATGTTAATAAAATACTAGAGTTCAAATCAGCAAAATAAAATATATATACATATTTTAAATTATAGGCAGAAAAAAAAGAATGAAGATATAAAGAAAAGAAATCCTCTTCTAAATAAATAAAGGAAGTACATACTATTTAAATGAAAGCTAAAATTAGAAAAATAAGATAAAACAAAGAAATGTCTTGTATAGGCAGAATTAGGAAGAATATTTGACAAATGATAAAATCAAGTCACACTTTTAGCATGATAATAGACAAAAGGAAAAGTAATTTCTGGAAAGGAAAATCTCTGAAAATAACCAAAAGATATAACCACTTTTCTCTTCACAAACTCAAGCCGGGGGAGGGTGAGATTTTGGGTCTAAAAACTAAATGCAAATGGCATGATTTCTGATGGGCAAAAATGACTTTATCCAATCTCTTAAACCCTAAGGGAAAACCCTGCATAAATAGGCAGTGAGATGAGAAACCTTCTTCTTCCCGGATAGCTCTTGAGAAATATATATATTATATAAATATAATACAAGTGAAGAAAAAGGGTTGAAGGCAGAAGCTTACCAATCAACTAGGAAGTGGAAGAGAGCTAGGTGAGAAAACTCACTCAAAAATCTAAGGCAATAAGTCCTAATGCAGGCAGCCAGTTATAAGTTAATTTTCTTAAAAATGTATTTTCAGATGTGTTTATCTATCTGTGATTTCAGAGATGAAAAATGGTGTGATTCTTATTTGGTTGTTCTGCTTGCTTTATTATATGAAAGTTTTAAGTATCATTAGTATATATATAAGTTTATAAACCCAAAGCTCTGATATGTTAATGTTTAGAAACATAAGTAAATACCCAGGAAATAAAATGTTGAATATAGGCAAGTAGTGTTAGTTTTGGCTCAACCCAGAAAAATGAAAACATATTGAGCTGTAATATACTCATGTATAAGTGTTGAGGCTTGAGACAAAAAGGAATTAGGGGTGCAATGGGGTTGCCTATGTGCTGATGCTCCTAATTCAATGAAAATGTATAAATATTCATACACATAGCAAATAAATTTTGTGGTTCAGTGAAACTTGGTCATTCTAAGTTTAACTCAAGCACAAAAGTTTGCAAAGGAAAAACTCTCTCAAAAGCCATAAGCCAATGTTAGTTGCCTATACTCCTTTTAAAATACCAGAAAATATGTATGCACATGTAGAGTCTCATTTAAATAGATAACAATGTTTACTTGCATGTTTGTCTCTATTTGATTATGAATGATGTGGTATGCCATGACATGAATGATTATTTTAGTGAAATAATTCAGTGAATGATATAGTCATGAAAAATCAGAAGTATCATTATTAATTTAAATCTGATAGGGAATGGGGTCAAGAACACTGCAGGAATGACTTGTTTTCTTGAGTAATACAAGTTGACACATGGCTTGTTTAAATCCTGAGATCTTTGTGTAATGGAGTGAATTAGTCCATTACAATGTGTCCATTGATTCAATTAATTGCAGATGAGACCAAGATAGATAAATATATCAAGACAAGAGAATTTGATATAAAGAGGAACTAGAGTTTTCCTGGAATGAAATCTGGATAGTGAATAAATGATTTAATTCATTTTGGGTGATTTCCTTATTTGTATGGATGTTTATTTGATTCAGGATTGAATTATATGAATGTATGAATGTACCATGTCTTCTTGAGGTTTCTGGAAAGGCAGACTTAAGTGTGCACCTGCACACTGACACAGAACATGCACACATGAATCACTTGTTTTCTAAAGGCAGAGTTATATACATACATCCATGTCTTAACTTTAACTGGATTTACAAATTGTTTTCGTGGATTTTCTCATACCAGACATGTGTCTGACCCTAGTGTGCTAATGGCATATAGGGTGTCTCATTTAAAATGGGGCAGCTCCAAATGCATTTTCCGGGACTGCAGCATCTAAGTAGGAGTAGGAGCAAGGCTTTGAGAAGAAGATTATAGCATGCTAACCTTAGTTAGATAAGAGACTAAATGATGAAATCTGCATGTATTGATAATTTAAATTGCTACCTGTATTAAGTATTGAATATTGGATAGATATGTTGCTAAGTATTTTGCTAAGAATTTGACTTGTAATTGGAACTTAAGAATCTGGATGTTATCTGATATGTTGAAGAATTAATTTAAAATCTTGTAAGTGAATTGGGCAAGAATACTGTGATAAATTGGATGGTTACATTTTATAAATGCATTAGTCAATCTTGAGTCTTTGAAAAGGGATAAGTTTTAGGAAATCTGGATAGTTGAATCTCAGAAAAATTAAATGGTTTTATTCTTCTACCATGGCATATGTATACTAAAGATAATAAGCATAGGGAGAATGTATTTTATAAGTCTGTAATGTTTCCTAATTCAACTTGTTTTATACAAATGTTTGATACCTTATTTTTAAATAAGGGAAGGGTCTGTAATATAGGAGTTGAAAGCAAAGTCCATAAAATTTGCATATATGTGTACATTTAAACATGTTTTGTACAAATATTAACACACTAGTTACCTTTATATTTTTAACATGAATCTGAAGTCCATTTCATTAAGGCTTTGAGCAAAAATGTATCTTCTAGACCCCATGAGTTCTACCAAAACAAAGAGTCAGGTTGAACCATGTTTTCTGGGTACCCATAGTTATGTGAACTCACTCATGTTAGCCTTTCATTTAGCTTAGCACCATGTCATCAAAGAATTAAGCTTTTGAAACATGATATCTCACTCAAAAATATTCTAGAAAATAGTTAGTACTCTAAACAGATTTTATAAGAAAACCAAACCTAGATAATGATAGAAGCTTATATCATTTTCCAGAGCACAAACACAACACCATTAATTTATAGATGACCATGACACTAGCATCTGGTTTCTAGGAATTATACTCCATAGAGAATTTAGCAAGGAATTAGGAGTTTAAAATATATATATTGATATATATTGATACATGTATGGATGGAGTTTTGTTGTATATATTGAATTAAACTATGTGTGGATTGATTAAACTTAATCAATCAAATTATCCTCTTGTTTTCCAGAACTCTGATGCAAACAAGAGAGGCACATGCATCATCACATGTATGTGTATATCCTGATATATATACTGATATATTTATATTGGTTGAGATTTTTGATCCTGGATATAAGTTGTTTGATAGAAAAAAAATGACTCTAGGTTTCAGAAATATGTATATGTATATCTTATATATATATATATATATCTATGTAAAAAAAAATCCTTACAAATTAAGGCATAAAAGAGAGGGTCATTTCATTTGGTATCAGAGCTATGTTACTAAAACATAGTTAAAAATTAAAATCAAATCTTTCTCAAAAAAACTTAAGAAACAAGGTATAAGTAAAATATTTTGCAGGGATGATCAAGTTTTAGTTAAAATAAATAAATAGAAACTAACCAGCTATGTAAATTATTATTAGCAAACTATGGTAGGAAGACCACCAAATCAGGGAGCTGGATCCTCCAATGCACCACCAATGGTCAATCTGCAAGATTTGGTGAGATCATTTAAGGATGGGGCAGGACAAAGGCAAGAAAATCCCTATGAAGAGCTCTCCAAATTACTCAAGACTTATACTCATTTAGGAGGCAAAAGCTTTGAAGGGACAGAAATTATCATGGAAATTCAAGCATGGTTGAGAACATTGGATAGGATTTTCAATGACATGCAGCTTGATGATCAAAGGAAGAGGCAAGTGGCTTCAAGACAGTTGAAAGGAGCAGCTTTAAGTTGGTGGGAAGTAATCATTACAGGGAGAGATGAGAATGAAATCATTTGGAATCAATTCAAGGAGATGTTGGAAGCAAGATTTGTACCAGCATCAGCTAAGACCACCTTATTAGAAGAATTTATTAGATTTAGGCAAGGAACTTTAAGTGTCACTGAATACACTCAAAAGTTTGAGGGGCTTTCCACATATGAAGCAATGCTTGTGGCAGATGAAGCATCCAAGAATGATAGATACATAAAAGGTTTGAACCCAGGACTTAGTAGAGCTATGTTACCTTATGCTTACAGGACATTTGATCAAGTAATAGACTTGGCTTTGAGGTTGGAGCAGCATGACAAGGAGAGGGAGAAGTTCAGAAATTTTAAGAACAATAACACCAAGAAGGGTAAGGGGAGATATTACCCTTATGATAAGAAGAAGGAAGAGGTCAGTAACAAAGGCACTGGAGATGTCAAAGCTAAGGAAACCAAGAAGAAAATTGTGTGCTATCAATGTGGAAAGGAAGGACATATCAAGCCTAGGTGCCCAGAATTGAAAGAAGGAGCTTTCAAGTGCTATCTATGTGGGAAAGAGGGGCACATGAAGAGGAATTGTCCTGAGTATAAACAGTAGGGAAAATTGGCAAATTTGGAAGGCAAAGGCAAAGCCACAGTGGAGAGTAATGCTGAAAACCATAGCCAAGTGGAAGGTACATTACTTATTTGTACCATACCCATAGCAGTAGTATATGATACTAGAGCAACTCACTCTTTGATTTCATATGAATTAGTTAAAATGCTAAAATTAAGTTGCATATTGGCTGAAACTCCATTGCATATACGAAGTCCACTGGGGAGTTCTAATGTTTTAAATATGATTTGTGTGGATGTGGAATTAAACATTGGTGGAAATATTTTCATTTCCAATTTATATGTTTTAAACTACCCAAATATAAGTGTTATATTGGGGGTAGACTGGTTAAGGCAATTTAAAGCCATAATTAATTTAGACTCATCCACCATATCATTGCAAAATTCTAGAGGCCAGAGAATCATAATTTTATGTGAAGTGGCTAAAGAAAGGAAATTATATCATTTAATTGACATGGAAAAAGATTCCAGTGAACTTACTATTGAAGAAATTCCCATAGTCAATAAATACTTGGATGTGTTTGGGGAGGTTAAGGGTGTTCCACACCATAAACCAGTACAGTTTCAAATCAATCTAGTCCCAGGAGCAAGCCCAGTGATTAAAAAGCCAACTAGAATGGGGCCAAATGAACTAAAAGAATTAAAAGAACAGTTAGAGGAATTGGAAGAAAAGGGTTTTATTAGACCAAGTAATTCTTGCTGGGGAGCACCAGTGGTATTTGTTAAGAAACAAGATGGTTCCTTAAGACTCTGTATAGATTATAGAGAATTAAACAAAGTAATAATTAAAAATAAATACCCATTGCCAAGAATAGATGATCTTTTTGATCAATTAGCTGGGGCAAGAGTATTTTCTAGACTAGATTTAGCATCTGGTTTTCATCAAATGAAGGTGGAGGAATCAAGTGTTAAGTACACTGCCTTTAACACTAGGTATGGGTTGTATGAATTCCTGGTTATGCCATTTGGCTTGACTAATGCACCATCATACTTTGTGGATTTAATGAACAGAACCTTTAGAGATTATTTTGACAAATTTGTGCTTATTTTTATAGATGACATTTTGATTTATTCCAAAACAGTGGAAGAACATAAAAATCATTTGCACCTGGTTTTGTCTAGATTAAGGGAAAAAGATTTAAAGGCAAAATTTTCAAAATGTATATTTTGGAAAGAGGAAGTACATTTCCTTGGCCATGTCATTTCTGCCAAAGGAATTACTGTAAACCCCAATAAAGTGGTGGCTATCCAAGCATGGAAGAGGCCTAGCACAGTGAGTGAAGTGAGATCATTTATGGGGATGGCAGGATATTATAAGAGATTTATAAAAGATTTTTCAAAAATTTCTACACCACTTACTAACTTAACCAGGAAGAACCAAGCTTTTGTTTGGTCAGAGAAGTGTGAGAAATCTTTTGAACAGTTGAAGGAGGCATTGGTGAATGCTCCAATTCTGAAAGTACCCCAGGGAAATGAAGAATTAGTTGTATATACCGATGCTAGTGGATTTGGCTTGGGTGCAGTGTTGATGCAACAAGGCCAAGTCATTGCATATGCATCCAGACAACTTAAACCCCATGAAGTAAGATATGCCACACATGATCTTGAATTAGCAGCTGTGATCTATGCTTTGAAACTTTGGAGACATTATTTGTTAGGCATTAAGTTTGAGCTTTACACTGACCACAAGTCTTTAAAGTATTTATTTTCACAAAAAGATTTAAACATGAGGCAACATAGATGGGTGGAGTTCTTAGCTGCTTATGACTTGGACATACTCTATACACCAGGTAAAGCAAACAAAGTTGCTGATGCTCTAAGTAGACAACATGCTAAATTAGCTATGATGATGATAGAAGAATTTAAGGACTTGTCCTTGCTTGCTGAGTTAGAAATTGGGAAGAATGACTGTGTGCACATGGATGTACATGTGCATGGTGCACAGGAAAATAGAGGGAAGTTAAGCTTAATGACACTTCAATCAGATTTAATTTTGAAGGTAGGAAAAATGCAAGAACAAGACACAAACTTATTGGAGAAGAAAGTTCTCATATCAAAAGGGGAGGAAGTGATAAATTACCATATTGACAAAAATGGTTATTTGAGAAACCAGAATAGAATATGTGTGCCAGAGAACATGGAGTTGAAGGAGGAAATATTGAATGAATATCATAGAAGTAAATACTCCATACACCCAGGTAGTACAAAGATGTATCAAAACTTAAAAAGAGATTTCTGGTGGAAGGGAATGAAATCAGATGTAGCCAAATATATTGCAAAATGCATGACTTGCCAACAAGTCAAGGCTGAAACACAAAAGCCATCAGGGTTGTTGCAACCTCTTACCATACCACAATGGAAATGGGAAGATATATCTATGGATTTCATAGATGGACTACCTAGATCTAAAAGAGGAAACACAAGCATATGGGTGATAGTTGATAGGTTAACTAAAGTGGCACTTTTCATCCCAGTCAAATCAGAAAGGAATGCACCAAAGTTAGCACAAGTATTTGTGAAAGAAGTAGTAAGATTGCATGGCATTCCCAAAACTATTGTGAGTGATAGGGATACCATCTTCACCTCAAGATTCTGGAGAAGTTTTCAAGAAGCCATGGGAAGTGAATTATGCTTGAGCACTGCCTACCATCCACAATCAGATGGGCAGACTGAGGTAGTGAACAAGGTTTTAGAGGACTTGTTAAGGGCATGTGCACTGGATTTTGGAGGTAACTGGGAAGACTATCTCCATTTAGCTGAATTTACATACAATAACAGCTACCAAAGCAACATAGGAATGGCTCCATTTGAAGTCTTATATGGCAAGCCATGCTTGTCCCCTGTATGTTGGGTAGAGGCAGGAGAAAGAGCTATTTTAGGGCCTGAATACATACAAGAAACTAAAGAGAAAATTGAGTTGGTAAGGAGAAGAATGGCAGCAGCTCAAGATAGGCAAAAGAAATGTGCAAACATGAAAAGGAAGCAGGTGGAATATGAGGTAGGAAATTTTTTTTTCATCAAAATATCACCTATGAAAAATGTACTGAGGTTTGGGAAACAAGGCAAGTTAACCCCAAGATATATTGGGCCATACAAAATTCTAGAAAGAATTGGTTCCTTGGCATATAAGCTGGAATTACCAGAAAACATGCAAGGGATGCATGATGTTTTTCATGTATCACAATTGAGAAGATGGGTCCATGATAAGGCAGAAATTCTTGAGACCCCAACCCAAGTGCAGATAAATCCTAATTTGATTTATGAAAAGGATCCAGTGAAAATTTTGGCAAAAGATGTGAAGAAGTTGAGGAATAAATCTCTGAAACTTGTGAAGGTACAATGGAGTCTTGATCCTAGTGATTGCACATGGGAATTAGAAGACAAAGTTAGGATGAATTATCCTAAGCTATTTTTAGATTAAAGGTAATTTTGATTTTTAATTTGTTTTCCTTTTTAGGTATATATATTTTTAGTTATTATGATAGAACTAAAAATCTATTTGGTTGAGAATGTACTTGTTCTCAGGATTAAGTTTAAGAATTGACTTAAGCTTAGGAAAATTATGGGACACAATTTCTAAAAGGTGGGGTGTATGTAATGACCCAAGATTTTAGGAATTTATTTTGAAAAATATAAATAAGTTTCAAATAATTTTTAAACTAATTTTGAAGGGGAATTGATATAGCTTGATATGGTGTGGCTGTATGTGTGTACATGTGTGCACAGGAAATACACAAGAACTAAAGCTTAATCCCTGAATGCTGAAAATGAATACATGTTGATGTGTATGGAAATATTATATATATATAGATTAAATCCTTGAAAGCTATATGCATAAGTAAATATATATATATATAGATGCTACTGAGTATCTTTGAGTGTACATGTACATGTGTGTCAGTATAAAATAATGTATAGAAATATATATATATAAGTGTACTAATTAATTCAGTAAGACTTATATACATATATATATATGTTAATAAAATACTAGAGTTCAAATCAGCAAAATAAAATATATATACATATTTTAAATTATAGGCAGAAAGAAAAAGAATGAAGATATAAAGAAAAGAAATCCTCTTCTAAATAAATAAAGGAAGTACATACTATTTAAATGAAAGCTAAAAATAGAAAAATAAGATAAAACAGAGAAATTTCTTGTATAGGCAGAATTTGGAAGAATATTTGACAAATGATAAAATCAAGTCACACTTTTAGCATGATAATAGACAAAAGGAAAAGTAATTTCTGGAAAGGAAAATCTTTGAAAATAACCAAAAGATATAACCACTTTTCTCTTCACAAACTCAAGCCGAGGGAGGGTGAGATTTTGGGTCTAAAAACTAAATGCAAATGGCATGATTTCTAATGGGCAAAAATGACTTTAGCCAATCTCTTAAACCCTAAGGAAAAACCCTGCATAAATAGGCAGTGAGATGAGAAACCTTCTTCTTCCCGGATAGCTCTTGAGAAATATATATATATATATATATATATTATAAATATAATACAAGTGAAGAAAAAGGGTTGAAGGCAGAAGCTTACCAATCAACTAGGAAGTGGAAGAGAGCTAGGTGAGAAAACTCACTCAAAAATCTAAGGCAATAAGTCCTAATGCAGGCAGCCAGTTATAAGTTAATTTTCTTAAAAATGTATTTTCAGATGTGTTTATCTATCTGTGATTTCAGAGATGAAAAATGGTTTGATTCTTATTTGGTTGTTCTGCTTGCTTTATTATATGAAAGTTTTAAGTATCATTAGTATATATATAAGTTTATAAACCCAAAGCTCTGATATGTTAATGTTTAGAAACATAAGTAAATACCCAGGAAATAAAATGTTGAATATAGGCAAGTAGTATTAGTTTTGGCTCAACCCAGAAAAATGAAAACATATTGAGCTGCAATATACTCATGTATAAGTGCTGAGGCTTGAGACAAAAAGGAATTAGGGGTGCAATGGGGTTGCCTATGTGCTGATGCTCCTGATTCAATGAAAATGTATAAATATTCATACACATAGCAAATAAATTTTGTGGTTCAGTGAAACTTGGTCATTCTAAGTTTAACTCAAGCACAAAAGTTTGCAAAGGAAAAACTCTCTCAAAAGCCATAAGCCAATGTTAGTTGCCTATACTCCTTTTAAAATACCAAAAAATATGTATGCACATGTAGAGTCTCATTTAAATAGATAACAATGTTTACTTGCCTGTTTGTCTCTGTTTGATTATGAATGATGTGGTATGCCATGACATGAATGATTGTTTTAGTGAAATAATTCATTGAATGATTTAGTCATGAAAAATCAGAAGTATCATTATTAATTTAAATCTGATAGGGAATGGGGTCAAGAACACTGCAGGAATGACTTGTTTTCTTGAGTAATACAAATTGACACATGGCTTGTTTAAGTCCTGAGATCTTTGTGTAATGGAGTGAATTAGTCCATTATAGTGTGTCCATTGATTCAATTAATTGCATATGAGACCAAGATAGATAAATATATCAAGACAAGAGAATTTGATATAAAGAGGAACTAGAGTTTTCCTGGAATGAAATCTGGATAGTGAATAAATGATTTAATTCATTTTGGGTGATTTCCTTATTTGTATGGATGTTTATTTGATTCAAAATTGAATTATATGAATGTATGAATGTACCATGCCTTCTTGAGGTTTCTGGAAAGGCAGATTTAAGTGTGCACCTGCACACTGACACAGAACATGCACACATGAATCACTTGTTTTCTAAAGGCAGAGTTATATACATACATCCATGTCTTAACTTTAACTTGATTTACAAATTGTTTTTGTGGATTTTCTCATACCAGACATGTGTCTGACCCTAGTGTGCTAATGGCATATGGGGTGTCTCATTTAAAATAGGGCAGCTCCAAATGCATTTTCAGGGACTGCAGCATCTAAGTAGGGGTAGGGGCAAGGCTTTGAGAAGAAGATTATAGCATGCTAACCTTAGTTAGATAAGAGACTAAATGATGAAATCTGCATGTATTGATAATTTAAATTGCTACTTGTATTAAGTATTGAATATTGGATAGATATGTTGCTAAGTATTTTGCTAAGAATTTGACTTGTAACTGGAACTTAAGAATCTGGATGTTATCTGATATGTTGAAGAAGTTAATTTAAAATCTTGTAAGTGAATTGGGCAAGAATACCGTGATAAATTGGATGGTTACATTTTATAAATGTATTAGTCAATCTTGAGCCTTTGAAAAGGGATAAGTTTTGGGAAATCTGGATAGTTGAATCTCAGAAAAATTAAATGGTTTTATTCTTCTACCATGGCATATGTATACTAAAGATAATAAGCATAGGGAGAATGTATTTTATAAGTCTGTAATGTTTCCTAATTCAACTTGTTTTATACAAATGTTTGATACCTTATTTTTAAATAAGGGAAGGGTCTGTAATATAGGAGTTGAAAGCAAAGTCCATAAAAGTTGCATATATGTGTACATTTAAACATGTTTTGTATAGATATTAACACACCAGTTACCTTTGTATTTTTAACACGAATCTGAAGTCCATTTCATTAAGGCTTTGAGAAAAAATGTATCTTCTAGACCCCATGAGTTCTACCAAAACAAAGAGTCAGGTTGAACCATGTTTTCTGGGTACCCATAGTTATGTGAACTCACTCATGTTAGCCTTTCATTTAGCTTAGCACCATGTCATCAAATAATTAAGCTTTTGAAACATGATATCTCACTCAAAAATATTCCAGAAAATAGTTAGTACTCTAAACAGATTTTATAAGAAAATCAAACCTAGATAATGATAGAAACTTATATCATTTTCCAGAGCACAAACACAACACCATTAATTTATAGATGACCATGACACAAGCATCTGGTTTCTAGGAATTATACTCCATAGAGAATTTAGCAAGGAATCAGGAGTTTAAAATATATATATATATATATATATATATATATATTGATACATGTATGGATGGAGTTTTGTTGTATATATTGAATTAAACTATGTGTGGATTGATTAAACTTAATCAATCAAATTATCCTCTTGTTTTCCAGAACTCTGATGCAAACAAGAGAGGCACATGCATCATCACATGTATGTGCATATCCTGATATATATACTGATATATTTATAATGGTTGAGATTTTTGATCCTGGAATAAGTTGTTTGATAGAAAAAAATGACTTTAGGTTTCAGAAATATGTATATGTATATCTTATATATATATATATATATATATATATCTATGTAAAAAAAATCCTTACAAATTATGGCATAAAAGAGAGGGTCATTTCACGGGCGTTCGTTGTACTACGTCGTTGTTCCGTACTATTTGTGTTCAGGTTCATCGGGCGTAATGCTGAACTACGTCGTTGTTCCGTATTGTTTGAGTTTGGTCCATCGGGCGTAACGCTGTACTACGTCGATGTTCTGGATTATTTGAGTTTGGTTCCTCGGGCGTTCGTTGTACTACGTCGTGGCACCGGCTCTATGGTTTGCGACCATGGGTTAACAACCCGTTTGTGATACACGTGTTGGTGAGTTTTCATGCTCCCGTTTGTGATAGGTCTTCCCCCTTTTTGTGATTTCTGGATTTCTCGTTGTGATTTCTAGAATTTGTGTTTCACCTATTTTCGTGGATTGGCATTGATATGTTTTGTTAATATTTGTGTTTGGTGAATTATTTAAAGAATGTGATTCTTTTTGGTGCTTTGAGATGATTTGAGATATTGACATGATTTTTGTTGTTATTTGATGTATACTTGACATATTATGGCATTTTCTTGTTATCATATGTTTTTGGTCATATCTCTTATCGTATTTCACTTCAGCTGATATTTATAGCTAGACTGATCCGTTTATTATTTTCTTCTTAAATAATACTCGGGTCAGACCGAGATGTTACAGGTGCTTCTGCTTGACTCCTTATCGGGGACTATTATCTGACTTTTGGCTAACTACTTTAGAATTGTAGTTTTTGTTAGTATACATTTGAGATAGAGACTCCTTGTTGTATACTTATTCTTTCGTCTAGCACTTGTATCTATTCTTTTGTGATGTAGTGGATCTTCTATGACCACTACTTTGATGTACACTTTCATGTGATATATTCATATCTTATTCCGCCTTTGTGATATGAATATCTATGACTGGTTTGTGTTATGTTTATTTCTATATTTGTTTCCGAAGACTACTTAGCCACTGTGTGGTAGCTTTGAGTTTGTATTAGATATGTCGGATTTCCTCCAGAAATGAAATGTAAGTTATAGTTTCTGACATATCGGTACTCGCACAAAGCAATTACACAGATGGTTGCTCCTCAACAGCCTTATTCTTCATGCTAGTCGACGGCATTACCCTGTAGTGTTCTTGGCTAGCGTGAGTATAGAGGTGGGGCGTCACAAGTACTAAGTAGCCTAATGAGATTTCTAAGCAATGTCGGCTAGATAGTACCAGTGAGGATTCCTCCTTGGGATTAGGTATTAAATGGCAAAGACATATCTATATATGTGTGTTAAATGGTCGAAGGCCTTCCTAGTCTTTTTCAATAAGGTATTAAGTGGTTTAGGTATAGTTTCTCACACTGCTAAGACTTTAATAACGATAGATGCGTTAGTGGTATGGCTATTATGAATTAGAAGGCCCTAGATGGTGGTTAAAGGTATCTATAGCTAGGACCAAGAGACCAATAATCACGATGCTGCAAGTCCACCTTGAGAATAGGTCTTAAATGATGGGGTCTACCTCGATTGAGGTCTTAAATAGTAGAGTTTGCCACTTCTCTTTTAAAAGTATTGTGTGGTGATACTAGAAGTCCACTTCATATTTAGAAGTATTAAGTGGAAAATGGGTACGGAAGTATTGGGTGGTTGATATGGCTTCGTCAGTATTTTGTACTTTGGGAATGGGTGGGTAAGTAATCGTGTGTGCAATGCAAGGTTAGATTAGAATTGCTAACCTTAATAGACATAACAATTAAATAGAAACCAATCGGTATAAATTTATATTATGGGTAATTTATAGATTTTTTCAGTCACCGGAACGTTGTTCTGACCCCCTCCTCATTACAACCCCAGGATAGATTTAGAGGAATAGGTCGCTGGAGCTAAATATGTTTAGTTATGGAGAAGTCTCCTTTTCTCTCATGCTCGATGCTGATGTGACAATCTGCTATCCAAGGAATATCATCAATTCCAAGGTAGTAACCATAATTAGTATTCTTATTCTATTATTGTTTCCGCTGTGAGTTTAGATTTCTACCAACTTATGATAGTGCTCATGCTTATTTGGAGGTACTAAATCCAATGTCCATGGTTTGATGGACTTGAGTTTCGATTTTTGTCGAAATTTAGGCCCATTAAGGTATGGGGTGTTACATTAGCTAGTGGTGTTACATTTTGGTTGATTTTATCGCTTACACATCCTTTGGTAAAATCTACTTTTGCGTTACTCATTAGTATTAATTATTTAAACCAATTCTCTTTATCAAAATTATATCACTTTGGACTTATTGAATTTGGCAATGGTCAAAATTCCAATATCGTCTATATTTAACTTTATAGTTCAAACACAAATTCTTTGATTCAAGAATAACGATTATTATTAACCAAACTATTCTGGCCAGAGATTTTGACTTTGAGTTGACTTCAGTTGACCGCAATACTAACCCCGTATAACCGAGGAGCCAAATCCTCTCTTGAATAATATTTCACTTCCAATACCTCTACCCGACCCAACTATATCACTACAAGAAAACCAATTTTTAGTTGCATATATTGGCAGCGTTTGTAACTAAATGCCATCGTAGATACTTGGGTTTGTTTTTATTTATGAAAAAAATGCAACGATTAATATTTCGTTAACCCGCCGAAAATTTTCGCCAAAAATTTCTAAGTCCCTCCCAGCCAAAAATTTCTAACTCTCTCTTCTCTCAAATTTTCTATGTTTCAAATTTTCTTATTCTCCTTATACTTCTCTCAGAACTACAAATCTATATTCCAATTAAACCCTAGATCCAAAACTAAGAAATTCATCTCTCTTCACCTGCAATCATCGCTTAACTCGTCGGTGTCGCTCAGATCTAGCGTAGCCTATCACCAAATCTCTAACGAATCTCGCTCTCGCATCTACGCGGTTGAAAATTATTTAGTTGGAAAGCTAAAGCAGCTAATTTTATTCAAATTTAAAAGGTAATACTTTTAATTATTAATTTTTGTTTAAATTCAAGTTGAACCATTAATAGTATGATGTGAGTACTGGGTAGGAATCTTGTTGTGGTACCCGGGAAGAGTATGATTATCAAGTTTCATCTTTACATTTTACATGATTGTGATGGTTGTGGTTGAGAATAATCTAGATTATTGTTCCATTCAAGCTGATGAAAAGAATTTCCACTATGCATCTGTGCTTTAACCATTTTTAGTGTTAGTATCTATTCATTATGCAATATAGCTCACGAGTACTGTATGCATATGATTAGTGATTAAATGATGAACTAATATAGTAAGTCTTATATTTTATCCACTGTCTTTTTGAAACTTTGTAGAATTTGGTTAGTTCTGTTGAAGCAAGGATTGATGAAACATAGAAGTAATATGAAGAAACAGCTAGCGTTAGTGAAGTAAGGTTGAAGAAAGCTTTAAAGGCCAAACCAAAGATATCCAAGCTGAATGATTCCATTTGAAGGTTGAAGAATGCAGGTTTGCTTTCATAGTTTGTTGTATGTAATATTTTTAGTGATTTTAGAACGACAAACAAAATTAGGTAGATATTTGTTACTTGATTTGTAAAAACCAAAATATGGTTTGTGCTACACGCATCATAGAAATACACTATTTAATTTGTGAAAATAGAAAGCAATTAATCAAAATATTACATGAATCAATTCAAATTGAAACTACAAGCTGTTATACGGAAGGTTAAAAAAATTGCTATAGGGAAAAATAACAATAAACTTAGTCTGATGGTGATAGTAGCAAAATTTTGAACATACCAACCAATGCTTAAGCAAATCCTTCATATGAATTTTCCTAGTTATCTATAAAGTATTAAAGTAGACTGACTGATCTTTATATAAAAATAGATAATTAGTAGCAACTACTAGAATGTGTAGATCGTACATAGAGTGCACAAAAAGATGAAACATTTCGATATAGTCACTTAATAATCCCTCATGCACATTTCAATATATTTAGATATTAAAATTAAAATCCTCATAAAGCATGTATACAATATAAGTCCAACCATTATTCCATCGGCTTTTTAGTTAATGAGATTACTTTTTCGTAAAATGCAAAACGTCGTGATTTCATGATATACGTAGAAAAAGAGACCGTTTGGTATACAAAGTTCATTAAAAAGAATGTGTTTGATTGGAACACAAATTACATATTCATTGTGCTTCGACTCAACCAGAACGTGCTTTGATACAACCATCTTGCACTGCTGCCCAGGCGGCAGTGATTCGATACACTGCTGCCCCAGAACGTAGTGTTACGCTACACTGCTGCCATCAGCAGCAGTGTTTTACACACTTATACACTACTGCCTAAGGGCAATAGTGTTCATGGTCACACTTCTACCTAGGTAGTAGTGTGGTGTGCACTGCTGTCTTTACACCGCTACCTGGTGCAGCAGTGTATACTGTTACACTGCTACCCACGGCAGCAGTGTACACTTTTACACTACTGCCACTAGGCAGTAGTGTACAAACTGCCCACATCTAACAGTGTACACACTACCCACAGGCAGCAGTGTGGTATACGCTACGGCCAGGTGACAGCTGTGTACATATTGCTGCTGCGACAGCAGTGTGAAATACATTGCTGCCTAATGGCAACATTGTATATTCTTACACTGTGGTCATTAGGCAGTAGTGTATGCACTGCTGTGTACAACAGTGCACGGATTTGTGCACTGCTGTCCACTGCAGTGTATCCTTTATTTCGAGCAGTAGTGTATGTTCCTATTATGAGGAGTTACCAAACATGCTCGTAATGGCTTTTTGGAAAATCTGAAGGGAGATTGATGCGATATATCATAGGAACAGAGGGTGGCAACTTTTTACCAGTCTATTGTGTTAATAATGTGTAACATATATTGTGTTTTTTATAGACACTTCTATTAAGGTGATTATGTCATTTTCTTAACAGGTAGATCAGTAAAAGAATTTGTGGAAGCATGCAAAAAGGCTACAGGAGTCAACATAAAGGTTGATTACTTGAGTAAATGGCCAGGGGACTATGCATATTATTGGGTAACAGTTTTATGTCAAGATTGCACATAACTGTGTAAAACTTTTGCATGATTATCGAGTACATTGATATCCTATTTTGATTAAACTATGTCAGTTACTTGATGTCTTTGCTTCATCCTCTCTTTATAGTTTTGTGTCATTTTTGCATAACCGTTAGTCATGCAGCTGTTTATTTTTGATTAGTTTGGTGATGTCAAGAGTTTGTGTCCCAAGTTCTAACCTTGTATGTTAGATTGTCATAATGGGTTAACTCATATTCAAGATTCTTTTCTATACAGGTATGGGCATCAGGTTTCTCGGCAGCAATTCTAAAAAAACAAAGTCTAGCAAGTAAGGGAGTTCAAAAATTAGGTTCAACAGAAGCACCAAGGCCAGTAATTGCTGAAACTATATTGCTTTTAGTTCTCGAAAATTTCTTTGTAGTTGTACCAAATCTTCCTTCCATCAACAGGTAACTAACCTTCTGTATCTAGTTGAGAAGTTTATAGTTTTTCATTGGAGACTGTTTAACACTTAATATCTGTAAATGCTAGCATTGTAGGAAATTCACTCTACTGTGTTTTTATGCATGCAAGCACTTAAACTTAGTCATTTTTATATACTAAAAGTTAGACGAATGGCGCCTTTATGACAAGTTTCTAAAATTTGGCCTAAGATATTGTTCAAGTTTCTGGTAGAAAACTGTTGATTTCTGAATTATGTTCTTCATCCAACCATATCTTATAAGTTGCATCCGAATCTCAGTATAGGTTGCTCGTGGTCATTGAAAATTTCACAATCTTTTATTACTTTTTAGAATTTTATAGTCTGGTAGTATTTTTTTGGGATTATATTAGCACTTATTTTCTTTAAAATAAGTCACTTATAATGTGTAATTCTTTTATTTTATTTTGACATTATTATAATGTAATACCCACATAAAAACATCTTGAAAAATTCTCTTGTATTATGGTTGCTCCTGGTGCTGAACACAAACAAAAAGCATCTCTTGAGAAACAATCTTCCTTCCGAAGCAATCAAAAATAAACTTTTCCAACATAAGCAAACCATTCTTCGCTATGTCATTGTTGGGCTTTGCGCGTGTGTTCATACGTAGAGAAGGAGCAAGCGGTTTTCAGGTCAGTACTCCTCTCACCATGTCTATGTTTATATCTTCCTCTTTCTTGCTTATCTAATGGAGAGTTGGATGAGTTTTGTGAGTTAATTGAGCTGTTATTTTTAGGTGTTGATAAATGTATGTGTGTGTGCCTTGAATTTGCCGTGTTTATTTAATTATGTCTGTACGAATTCCGATTGTTGTGTGCATTTACTATATGTGCTTATGCATATATACTTCCGGGCATGTGTTTACGTGAGGGAATTTGAGAGATTTTGTAACTGCGTTTTTGCTATGTTGTTTAAGTTAGTGTAGAGCTGCATATATATACTTATATGTATTGCCGAAGCATGATTAGGTCTCGTTTCACAACATAAAGAAAAGTATTACATTTATATTATTAAGTTTTGATATCTGCTGTTGTTCTTAATACACACACACATTTAGTTAATGGAACATTTAGATTTTTGTTCCACATAGGCTGAGCGGTTGCCTGTGCGTGCATTATATGTGGAACGTGTTATACATAGGTATGTGTTTATATGCGTGCGTTTTCATATTTGCGTGCATTACTGGGTTTTAATGTGCACACATTTTTAGTGCTACTTGTTTACTATAAATATTTTTAATAATTGATTTATATTGGTATGCATATAACAGAGTTAAGTGGTTGTTCTTTTATCAGTTTATATGATAATATATGTGGAACGTGTTACCTTTTCAAGGTGTACATGTGTATCCATTAGTTCACTTGGTTGTCATTTCTAAATTAAGCATTTGATATAGTATTATTGTAGTCATTTAGTTGTTGTACCTATTTATTTTATTGACTCCAATAACTCATTCATTTTATAACATTGGAGACCGTTTGGTTTGCTTTTAGTTAGTTAATTTTGTAACACATTATTTAATAATAATTATAATAATAAATTATAAAATATTAACCAAGTTAACTAAGTTTATAAAAATTAACTAAATTTATGAAAATAATAATAATTTAACTAAGTTAACAAAGTTTTATAAACAATAATAATAAATTAACTAAGTTTATAAAAATTAACTAAGTTAATAATAATAATAATATAATCAAGTTAACTGAGTTTTTACAGTAATAATAATAAATTAACTAAATTAACCAAGTTAATAAAAATTAACTAAGTTTTGTTAAAATTATACAAGTTTTATAAAATTAACTAAGTTTAAGTTAACTAAATTTATAAATAATAAGAATATAACTAATTTAATAAAGTTTTATAAATAATAATGATGACGATGATGAATAATTAACTAAGTTTATAAAAAATAACTAAGTTTATAATAATAATAATAATAAAATTAAGTTAATCGAGTTTTAATAACAACAACAACGACGATAATAAATTAACTAAGTTAACAAACTTAGTAAAAATTAACTAAGTTTTGTTAAAATTAACTAAGTTTAAGTTAACTAAATTTTATAAATAATAATAATATAACTAATTTAACAAAGATTTATAATAACGATGATGATGATAAATTAACTTAGTTTATAAAATTTAACTAAGGTTATAATAATAATAATAATATAATTAAGTTAACCGAGTTTGAATAATAATAATAATAATAAATTAAGTTAACCAAGTTAATAAAAATTAACTAGGCTTTGTTAATATTAAACAAATTTTATAAAATTAACTAAGTTTAAGTTAACTAAATTTTATAAATAATAATAATATAACTAATTTAACATTTTATATATAACTGTAAGATTGGACTTTATTTATTTCATTTCATTTATAACTTTGATTATTTATATGACATTATTTATAATATGATATACTCGTACAATGTTGTAGATGTTTGATATTAGATTTGAAGTCCTACAAATTAACATAATTGTTTGACTATATGTTATGCTTTCACTTGTGCAGACATTGGATTTCCGAAGAGAGCAAGGTTGGACTTTTATGGTGCTAGCTTTCACTTGTGCATGCAACAAAGAATTATAGGTAATCAAGCGTTTTGTTAGCACCGGTTTGGTATAACATTTTATTAGTACTAGCTGTGTAAATTTGTATACAAATGGTTATTATATGTGAGTTTGGTCATTTTATCAAAAAACTATTGTATTAGAATGGTTATGGACATCTTATTTGATTATATGATTAATATGTTTTTCTAATTGTTTGAATATGATGGTTATGTGAGTAATTGTTGGTTGATATAGTAGAAACAAAATAGACCATCAATATGAGATAATAGCATGAAAAAATGGTGCAAAATGATCTACAACTTTTAGTACTGTTTCAAAAACTCTATAGAAATACATATAATGGCATTGAGTAAACGCCCTCGTAAAGTAGGGGTAAAATTGGAAACTCTATTGGTAGCGGCAAAAAACAATTTGGTGGCCTTTTTAAAACGCTATGAAAAGATTTATGGTGGCGTTTGAGAAACGCTGCAATAAAAGGATTTATAGTGGCGTTGGAATAAATGCAACTAAAAATCATGGATTTTTAGTTGCGGGCTTTATCACGGCGTTTATCAAAATGCTACCATTAGTTTTGGTAGCGTTTTTTATGCGCCACCAAAAATAAAATTTCTTGTCATTCAATGGAATCTGTTCCATGATTTGACTATAATCAAAGTGGAGCTTTCATATTGAAGATCAACGGTATTCTTAAGTCAAGAGAACCATGTAAGTTAATCACAATGATATTTTTCGTTCGACCCTATTATATTAACCAAAAGAAAACCATCTATCCAATAACTATTAGTAAGTAAACCCTTGGTGCCCTAAGCAGCCATGATTAATACACTTCTAACATTTGGAGAGCATTATGTACTCTAATCTCAATAGGTGTATCGATATCTAGTCTTGATACATATTGACTAGGAGAATTTAAAATGGTATATTTATTTTTATTGTGATAATTTACTCACGGTTACAACACTTTGTAAAGACTATCACAAAACATACCATTAAATATACTTATATTAAAATAATTAATATAACACATTATATCAAGTATATAATAGAAGGAAAATACCTTTTATTTTGAACAAGATTGTTTATCAAGTTAGATATATGCTACAAATTACATATTGCCCCTAGGGCATACCCCTAACTCTATCAGAATGAGATTAGAACAAGGAACCATGGGTTAGGAGTTGTATACGACACAAGTGATAAGAAGTTATCCATCGTTTGTGAGGCTATGACTTGTTGAGAAAACTTAAGGTCATAATCCCAAGATAGACGAGTCCTAACACCCATTAGTGAAGTCGAAAGATTTCTATGTTTCGTCGTAGGGTTTAGAGAATCATAAAAGACTAGCGGGAGCTTTATTAAAAAAATAAATGGTATCATTTGATGTAACGAACCGGGATTTTCGGCCGACGAAAATCG
Organism: Allium fistulosum; assembly: GCA_030737815.1. Classification (NCBI taxonomy): domain Eukaryota; kingdom Viridiplantae; phylum Streptophyta; class Magnoliopsida; order Asparagales; family Amaryllidaceae; genus Allium; species Allium fistulosum. The sequence continues at coordinate 683,765,083 of CM060905.1, read as the reverse complement.
ACACTAATACGTCCATTGTATTGCGTGCCAAGCAATCGAATGCCGGAAAACCCGATTGTTTGGGAAAAAGAAGAAGACAAGAAGAAACTAAACAACACAAAATCTCACAACGGAACGAATAATCTATAATATACAACAAACCTTTACAAAAACAAACTGTAACATATGTATATATAGACACCAATCAGAATATACTAACCTATTTTAACCCAAATAGTTATAACAACTTGTCCTTACACTTGCTGATAAATAGAATCAACATACAACACAACGGAACACAAAGAAATACATAGATACGCCTTGGACCTCCAGCTCATCTCCTAAGCTCCAATGCATCTAAGGTAATATGTAAATGCTCGGTCTGACCCAAGCATTATAATAAAATAACACTCGAGTCAGTTTAGGAAACTAGTGTGAGAAAAACACACCCAGTTGGATTTTGAAGTTATAAAAATCCTTTGAAATCAAAAGTATCTCGTAAGACCACGCCGCACATAAACATGGAAGGGTTTTTACCTTACGATAAACAAAATATTTTCTATAGAAAATCCATTGATACTATAATAACGTTTAGGGGCCAAAGTGAAATATGAATATAACTGAAATGCTTGCATCTAATGTTTAAGCATAGTTGAGCACAACTAAGTCCGTATGGCGCTTATTGGATAATGAATTCCATACAATGACTAGGCTTCTGGGGTACCGCCCTTCACTGTGCATCTCTAGATAAAATAAAACCAAAGACCTTGCTAGGATCCCCTGGGAATATAGTACCAGCCTACCACTTGACTAGTTGTACCGAATATGATCACTTCTCCATTAATGGGTCCCGAAGCATATAAATGAGAAATAATATCGACTCTAGACCGGGATGATCAGGGAGCGACCCACTTAGCCTTACTACATCTCCCATGTTTTAGTCATTCTCAGTTGATGAGGCTTGAGGCTACGTTTTACCTTTTTATATAGCACTTCCCACTTGAAATGCTAACACTACCCTCGAGGAAATAATGCAAATGTCAGCATTCATCCATACAAGTTTGTTCCGGAACGGAACGAAATACTTGAGAGCTCTGTCTTCAATTCCATCATCTTCAAGGTGTCTTCACTTCGAAATGCTTGAGTTGGATCAAAGTGGTAATAACATATCTGAACCTGGTCTCTTCGAAACAACATTCGATAGTTTCTAGTAAACTCAACCCCGGTTCTTTATGAAATAAGCAGTCAAATATTAGAGCAGAGATCACCTCCAAACCATTAGTGGATGGATTTCCTTATCATTTGTCCTAAAAGAACTAAACGAGATTTATACGCATAGTGCAACATCATCGGAGATTAATGTGCCATGTAACCTATGTGTTTCTCTTAGATATTTCCAAAGTTACATTTTGGGTCCATATTCGATAGTCTGTTATTTAACTATCGGATAAACAAACATTCAAATCAGGAATTTAATTCCATAGGAAAAACCAACATTGGTTAAGCACATAAGCAACCACTAGCTTCTTAAATCAAATCTTTTCATTAATAAAAATCATCTCGTAATATTTGTATAAAAATACTTTACAAAGATATATTCACAATCCCTACATTTTCAATACTTGGAAAAATATCCATATACTTACCTCAACGATATAAGTATATTCATGAAACGGAGGAAGATTTCCTTTTTACATGATTTTAAAACATTTATAAACTCCTTTATAAATTCCTAAAACCCATTTATAACTATTTCATAAATCCTCAGAATCATTTATAAAACTCCCTGTATTACATTCTTAAAATCATTTATAAACCCTTTATAAATCCATAAAACCATTTATCAACTCCTTTTATGAATCCACAAACCCAATTCAAAAATTATTTTACAAATATCTAAAACCATTTAGGAAAACCCTTTTTTTAACCCTTTAACTAATCTTCCTTTAAGTTTCCAAACCATGTTATAAAACTCCCCTTATAAAACACCAAGTTTGTTTATAAATCTCTATTTATGTATCTCTAACATTTATAAATAAAGTCCAACATTTACTTTAAAGCACTATTATATAATAATAATGATTAATAATAAACATCATAAATAAATAATAATTATCAACTTGAAAATATCTTAAATAATATCTACTTATTTCAAAAACATTATTAAATAAAGCATAATAATTTATCCTTACCATTATTATAATAGTAATAATTTATTCCAAAACATTATTAATAAGTCATTATTATCAATTTCAAACCATATTAATTATTTAAATAATTAATCTTCAAAATATTAACATACTGATAAATAACCTTAGAAACAATTTTAATTATAAATAAATAACTTTAAAACAACATTAAAAATATATAAGTAACTTTAAAAAGTATATTAAATATAAATAAATAAATTTAAAACATTTCTAATGACTTAGAAAGACAGATAATAAAGTCGGAGTAAAAAAAATTAAATCTTTAAAATAGAATATTTCTGAAACCCAATTCCAGATTTAAAATCATTTTCTATCTCAAAATCAATACCGACTCAAATGGCAATTTATAATATTTTTAAAATACTAATTTGAGGCCAATAGCCACCAAACGTTTAACCAATATCGATATTGATTTCCTGCACTACAGGGTCTTAGTTTGAACATATAATAATGTCATGAACCATAGTGTCCACAATCGGGTTTCATTTTCAATAATCATATAACAGGATATTATTGAAATTTAAAATCAATAATGGCGAGGAATCATATTAGATCCCTCCAACCTATCCCCATACATCACAAACAATATATAATGATATAATATGGGTCATCCACTACTAGGTGGGTATATATAAAGTGTCATCTGCTCCATGGGCGGGAATAAATCCAAACTAACTGGTAGAAATAGTAAATCATCCAAACATCCAATCAATAAATTTTTATCAACTATATAATATACTGGTTAACCAAAAATGTGAGTTTAACTCACCGAAATTCTAGTTGTCGCCTAGGTGTTCTGGTTTGAATTAAAATCGAACAGGCATTCAATTTTTAACCCAAATTCCTACTAGCTCCAAATCATCCAATCCACTCTATATTGTAGTATTCATTGATACGAGTACAACACAACTAGTCTCGCTTGATTCCGACCTCGTATGAGTTAAGTATTGCAATTATAAGGTTCACTAGTTTTTAATCACATAAAAATCCTTAATTACAGTCATTAAGTCTTAATTACCCTTATTTAAGTTAATAACTTCCCCCTAATCCTTCTCTTCCCATGTTCGAGAAGACCCAGGCAACGCAACTTCACCCACACCGCTCCACTTCCTCCGAACTCAGTCCACCACCACACGACCCATATGCCTCGCCCCGACCTTGTCCATGCTCCAGCCTTCGCCTCGACTTCCCTTGACCCCCCTAGTGCCACCGAAACACAAAACACGATCTTCATTCAACCTAGGATTTCCGCCGCTACAAGCGATTTCGCACCACCAAACTCTGGTCAAAGATAGCCCTCCTCATGCTCTACAACATTCCTGTAGACCCCATCACCTAAAAGTTTACCAAAAAGCCGAAATCAACAAATCATCCCTTCACCGTTCGTCTCCAAACTGCGGCCACCTTACCATGAGTTATGACAATCCAACCATCCAATGGGTCGAGCTCGATGTCGCAAACAACTTTGTAGGTGAAGACTTCGCTTGAAAATGCTGTTAATGGCTCCGATGTTTGTGGGACATTGGATTAGGAGGAGTTTTGAATTCGAAAAGAACGAACTTGTTCTCTGGTTTGCACACGATAATATAGGGAAAGGAGGGTATGGGTTTGAACATGCTTAGGTATAGCACAATAATGCAAGCATGACCTGATGGTATGGCAAAGTTATGGTGAATATATATTATTTTAATTTAAAAATATCAAGCTTTAAACGTCCGAAAATTTCGAACTCCTATTGAGACGTGTCGTCTGGCATTCTATATGTAATACCCATATTCTGAATGCAATGGAACTAGTCTCGAGACCTAATTTGGTCATATACAAAAGATAGCTTTTTAAATTGAATTATATTATATAAATTCCTAAAATTAATTTATACGCTTTTAGATCTCGCACGACCACACGATACGTCCAATCACTCCGAAATTCGACGGCATATAAAAATTCACTATTACGGATCCAATAAAACTGATTTCGTCAAAATATAAGATAGTGCCCCGAAAGGCTATTTCCACACGTTAATTAAAACGATTATTATTTTAAACCAGTTCAAATCATTTTAATTCAAATTCAAAAGTTCACTATCCTCATTCTTAATTAAATAGAATTTAAATCAGCTTTCAAAATCATTTTCATTCATATTAAATTTAAGATTTAATTATTTAAACAATTTCAAATATTCAAGTAACCATTATATTTGAAATTCAAGTTATTGGACTTATAATATTAACTTTTCAATGTTTAAAATCAATTAAATATTCCAAATTCAAATGGTTGAAATTCTGGGTCATTACATTTAATCTTTCTAATACTATAAGGCCATCTGCTATATAAAGTTATAATAATCCACATTGATAAATTTGTACAATTAATATAATTGATAAAATGTTTATCAATTAAAATATACAAATAAACTAAATTAATATTGACAAATGGAAATATAAAATATACTTACTAACAAATTTTTGCATGTTGATCCATATAAGTACCAAATTATACAACCAATGAATACGTTTGTAACTTTGTCACTTACGAGTTTACTTGCCCGAGACTGTGTTTGTCTTCAATGAGTTTTGAACTCTTAAAGCAATACAAGAATATGGATATTTGATCCATATGCGATTATATATAAATGTTTTATGATGAACTTTCACAATTCGTAATGTACGAAACCTTGATGAAATTAGTTCATTGAAATAAGCAAGTAAATTATAGTGTGAGATCGTGTATTTGATATGATTGATTATAATAATGATTATGTTGTGTTAAATGTAACACTGGACCACAGGCTACAAGGTAGATATAAGAATTCAATCACTGAAATGTCTGTTTTATTTGTTTACGTAAGGTGCAATCTATTTGATGTTCTTAAAAGTTAAGCTTGACAAAACGCACTTTTGTAAAGATTCATTATGATATTATAGTAAGAATTTCCTTTGAATAGTTCGACCATTTAGAAAGAAAATCGAATATATAATAGTGGATATAATCTAAGGCATCGTTGGGATGAAGAGAGAGAATGGTCACTTCTGTTTTATAAAGAAACATCAGAAATGAGAATTGTAAAATGATAGTTGATACTTAACATTGGAATGAAAAATATGATTTCTATTTCAAAGTGTATTTTCATGTAGAAAATTGTTTTCAATGAGATTTATTTTATTGAGTTTAAGATATTTGATCTAAAATTTCTCGACTACAAACCAGTTATAGTAAATGAAATAAATAACCTACATTAAGTGGTTGATTGGAGCTTCGTATGTCATATGCTATTATAGTAACGGCGGAAATAGTGGGAGTGCGCATATAACACTAATTGATTGCATCATGTTACGAAAATTATTTTCGTAAAATGTACCAAACATTATTTATGAAAATAATGATTATTTTTCAGTATTGACAGAAAAATAGACATAGTTTTATTTCATGAATATTATGAATATTCATCATATATATAAAACTATAATAGTGGTATTTGTAATGCGTTGGAGAATACAGAAGCATTTGAAGTTATTTGCAATCATAGACTAAGCCATAGTTCTGAGAAATAATTATTTGATTTTATGATTACGAATCATATAGTACAATAGAATTGTATATTAAACAATTAAGGGCAACGCACCCATTCAATAGGAGCGTCATAAGAGTTGGTGAACTCTTCGAATTGATGCATATTGATGTATGCAATCACAAGTCTATTAATACCAAAATGGTTCCACATACTTCATTATATTCACCGATGAGTTATCACCGATGAGTTATCACCAACGTAGACATGTGTATTTGATACACATGTAGTATGACTATGATAAGCTCACAGAGTATAAAACAGAAGTAAATAAAATAACATGCAATAAAAAATAAAATGATTCGATTTGATCAAATAGGTGAGTATATTGGAAAGAGTTCCGGACGTACCTGAAAATGAATAAAGATTTAAGCTCAAAAGTAACTCTTCTCTATGATACATAATGATGTATTGATAAAGGGTAATCAAACTTTTTTGAACGAAGTAAGATTAATTGTGAGTGAAGTTGTGTTAACTTCTTTCTATAAGGTACTGCACTTAAGAGTATTATATAGGGTTGAAATTAATTTCATCTAAAGAATGGTTTACAAAATCATACAAGATAAGTGTTTATAAGAAACCCTAACATATCCTAGGTCAAGTAGTTGGTGGGTTGTGCAAGTCGAAAGACTGCACTTAATAACTGTTCATGAGGGATCTTGTATGAATCACCCTAAAAGGAGTTTGGGAATGATTGTCATTGGATGGCCAATTTATGTTTTAAACATAATATTATAAAATAAAATAAAATTAGTTTTATACAATACGAATTCATAAAGTATATAAATACCTATTCTATGACACTGAGTAACAATTGTTGTTTCAAGAATAACTAACTTCGCATTGAAGGAATTTCTTTAAGAAATTATCGGTAGTAAAATGGATTTGGATACCATCCAAAAATAAAACTAGTACATAGGCTGAAATTAACCCAGCCTAAACGAACACACAACATTAGAGTGTCTAATAAGTATTCTTACATATTAAAGAGAAACAATGAGTTTTATATCAAATTTGAGAATATTTAATCCTAAGTTGTCAATTTGTATTAACTCTTCCGTATGGTATTATGCATAAATCCAAAATGGATTCTAATTATGCCATTAAAATATGATTTTGGTAGTTGTACCCAATGGGATTTGATCCATCGGCAGCGATTGCATTTTCAAGAACAAGACTAATGCAATTGAAATATAATGAGCAACGTTGATAAGAATAACATCGTAAATTTCAATTTTTCAAATTAGCATAATAGATTCGATATTCAACAAGCTCAACTTAATTCAGATTTACTCACAAAATTATTGCTTGGTATTACTTTTTGTTCGGTACATATATACTAAAATGGAAAATTCTAAATAATGATTTAGAATATACTATTTATACATAACAACCAAAGTGTCTCGAAGTTAGTGGAAGCGATATTGAGTTTGTGGTTTTTTGGATATGATCCAAGAAATGATGCAAAAGTATCATTCTATAAGCATCAGAATTGAATAAGTATTTTGATAGAAATATCGAATAGTTTGGGTTTCAACCAAAATGCAGAGTAAGCACGTGTCCACAAGAAAGAACACTAAAAGGTACATAGATATTTCTAGATTATAAATGAACAACATAGTGTTGATCGTTAATGATATACTTATGTTAAAATCAGTAATAGTTAGGTTGTTTAATACTCGATATTGGGTTTGTAAATTATATATTTTATATTAAGTATAAAGGATGTTGGGAATGTCCCAAAACGATATGCAAAGACACCTTATTAAAATGTTTAATAAGGAACATGCAATATGAATTCCTTATGATTTAGCAATAGGAATTATCATATATGTTGTATTGTCTACAATATAGTAATTTTCTTACATATTTGATACATGAAGCAAATATGAAATCCAAATTAAGATCACTAAATATTAGTTTAGAGTATTCTCAAGTATTTACGAAATACTAGAGAATTATTTATAGAAACAATGAACTCCTTATGAAGGAGTGTACGAACACAAACTTCATAAGTGATATTGAGTATAATATGCCAATATTAAATTCATGTTCAAACCTTGATTAAGAAGCTATAAGTTGGAAATGTCCCAAATGAAACATTGTGGCTGATTCAACGAAAAGGCTAAGTACACCTTGAATTGCACCATGATAAAAGCAATGTATAAAATAAATGCGAAAATTTATAACCGAGTTAGGGGTGATTCAAAAGTATTAAAAATATTAAATAATTGTTACATAATAACAATGTAATGATAAGTGCTCACTAGAAGTCGAGAAACTAGTTCCACATAACAAAGATAGTTTATCAATGTCTAAGGGAGTTGATTGATAGAGTAAATAATTAAAATAACATAGTAGATCCATTCATGAATGGTCTAACTCTATCAGTTCTTACCAAAACTGATCAAAGAGATGGGATAAAGATTCCATAATTGGCCCCTAGTGCAAGTGGGAGATTAATAGAGTTAGGGGTATGCCCTAGTGGCACTTATGTAATTTATTGCAAATGTCTAACTCGATAATCAATCTTGTTTGAAATAATAGGTATTTTCTATCTATTATATATTTGATAATGTGTTATGTTAATTAATTAATTTAATTAATTAAAAGTATATTTAATAGAAAATCAATAAATGGTATGTTTTATGATAATAGTTATAATGCCTTGTAACCATGAGTGATTCATCACAATAAAATAAACATACTATTTTAAATTTTCTTAGTGAAGATATATCAAGACTTGATATCGATACATCTGTTGAGACTAGAGTACGTAACACTCTCAAAGTGTTGCGCCATGTATTACTTATGGCTGTTAGGGGAATCAAGGGATTACATACTGATAGTTATTGGATAACTATAGAATGACTCACTCGATAGTTTTATGTTGGTTAATATAACTAAGGTCAAACAGAAAATATCAATGTGACAAAATTACATGGTTCAGTTGACCTGAGAATACTATTGATCTTCAATGTGAAAGCTCTGATTTGATTATAGTTAAATCATGCCAAGATGTTCGTGGAACGACTATAGTTGGGTCGAGTGGTAGCATTGGAAGTGGAACACTATTCGGGAGAGGATTTGTCTCCCTAGTTATATGAGGTTAGTATCAAGGTCAACTGAATTCAACTTAAAGTCATAATCTTTGGCCAGAGCAGCACGGTTTATGTAACGACTCGAGATTTTCGAATGTTGAAAATTGACACTAATACGTCCGCTATATTGCATGTTGAAAAATCGAATGTCGAAAAACCCGATTATTAGGGAAAAGAAAGAGGAAGGAAGAAGAGAAGAAGGGAATAAGAAAACCGAAACAATGCAGAATCTCACAATCGCAGCGGAACAATATACAATATACTATCAATGATATTTACAAAGAAAAACAGTTATATACATACATCCATCGGAATACAACAACTAATCAAAATCATCAGGCTGGACAGTAATAACAACCTATCCTCACAAATGTTGATGATTTCAACAATTAAAGCAGCGGAAAATAAACATATACGTGAATACAACTTGAAGACCTTCAACTCATCTCCTGAGCTCCAATGCATCCAAAGCAATCTGCAATATGCTCGGTTTGACCCGAGCATTATAATAAAATAACATCCGAGTCAGTCTGAAAAACCAGCATGAGAAAACCAGTATCTCATAAAACCATGCCACACATAAACACAAATGACCTTTTACCTTACGATAACCAAAACATTTTCTATAGAAAATCCATTTATATTATAATAATGTCTAGAGGTTAAAGTAAAATATGAATATAGCTAAAATGCTTGCATCTCAAGTTTCAGCATAGTTGGGCACAACTAAGTCCGAACGGTGCTTATTGGAGAATGGATTCCATACAATGATAGGGCTACTGGGATACCGTCCATTATGGTGCATCTATAGATAAAATAACACTAAAGACCTCACCTAGATCCCCTGCCAATACAGGACTGACCTACCCCTTACTGGATAGTACCGAATATGATCGCCCCTCCGTTAATGGATCCCGGAGCATACAAATGAGATATAATATCGACTCTAGATAGGGATGATCATACCCTACTTGAGAGCAACCCACTTAGCCCTGCTACATCTCCCCGGTTTTACTCATTCCTGGTTGATGAGGCTTGAGGCTACGTTTTACCTTTTATATAGCACTTCCTGCTTGGAATGGTAACACTACCCTCCAAGTACCAATGCAATGCTAGCATCCATCCATACAAGTTCGTTCTAGGACTAAACGAAACACTTGAGAGCTTCATCTTCAATTCCATCATCTTCAAAATAGCGTCACTTCGAAACGTTTTGAGCTGGATCAAAGTGGTTTTCGGATAACATATCCGATCCTGGTCTCTTCGAAACAACTTTCGATAATTTTCGGTAAACTCAACCCCAGTTTTTTAGGAAACAAACAGTCAAAGATAAGAGAGGAGATCACCTCCTAACCGTTAGTGGATAGATTTCCTTATCATTATCCTAGGAGAATGAAATGAGATTTATATGCTCAGTACAACATCATCGGAGATGACCGTGCCACATAACTCACGTGTTTCTCGCATATATTTCCAAAGTTACATTTGAGTCCAAATTCGATAGTCAGTTATGTAACTATCTAATAACAAACATTCAATCAGGGATTTAATTCTATAGGGAAAACCAAAATGGTTAAGCACACAAGTAAACAGTAACCTCCTTTTAATTAATCTTTCATTAAATTAAATTCACTTTATAATAATTGAATCAAAATTATTTTTACAAAGGTATACATACACCCAAAAATTCCTATTTCTCAATACTTGGAAAAATATCTATATACTTATCTCAACGGTATAAGTATATTCACCAACATTTGGGAAGATTCCCCTTTTTATTCAATTCTAAATTCATTTATAACTCCATTATAAATCCAAAAAACCATTATAAAACTCCTTTTATAAATCTAAAACCGATTTCTAAAATTCTTTTATAAATATCTAAAACTATTTATAAAACTCATTTATCTTTTTAATCAATCTTCCTTTATGTTTTCCAAAACATGTTATAAGATTCCTCTTATAATCCACATCTATTTACAAAACCCTATTTATAAATCTCAAAAACATTTAAAATATAAATTATAATCATTTACTTAAAAATACTATTATATAATAGTAAACATTATAAATAAATAAATATTACTTTAAAACATTTTAAAATAATAATTAATGAATTCCAAAACATACTAAATAAAACAATAATAATTTATATTCAACATTTTATAAATACTAATAATTAATTTCCAAAACTCTATTGATAAAGAATTAAAATTAATTTCAAACCATTTTAATAATTTTAAATAGTTAACTTTTCAAAATATTAAAATATTAATAAACCACTTTAAAATAATATAAATATAAATAAACAACTTTTAAAACATAATTATATTTCCTTGATAAAAATTCATACTTAATTTCCAACATGATCATTTCCATATTTATAAAATTATATTTATAAATCTCCTTCTCTTTTATAAAACTTTCTTTCATAAAATCCCTTTATTTATAAAAGATGGACTTAATTTAAGATTTCAAAAATCTTTATTTTACAGTTCGAAAATCTCTATGTAACGACCCGAATTTTTCGTCGTTTGATTTTAATATTTAAATGGTTTAGATATTGGATTTGAAATTTTAATTTAGTTAGTAAGATTTCAAAACTGAAATTTCAAACGATTTCGTAAAATTTTAAATCATCGATTAAATCAACGCATTAAAACAGTGATCCAGGGCACAGTCTTGGAATTCGATGAAACTAGTTCCATTGGATCTGTAATAGTGTATTATTATCGGATTTCAAATTTCGAAGCGTTTGGATTTATCGTTTGGTCGTACGATCTGAAAACGTTAGAAATAATTTAATTTAAATTAGTCGATTTAAAAGCTATCTTCCACATACGATCGAATTAGGCTATGGAACTTGTTCCATTGGGTTCGAAATAGCGGTATAACATTAGGAACGCCAGGCGGCATGCCTCGATGGGGATTGTAAAATTTTAGTTACCCAAAATGAGATATTTTCAATTTTAAAATTTTTAAATCAAATCAAAGTAAAATCGTAGCCGCCTCCTTTCCATTTAAATCACGTTTCCTTTCTCTTCAAATCAGCTCAAGTCAAAAATCAATTCAAAATTAATGGCGAGCCTATCTTCTCGTTCACGCCTTATCCCTCCATTATAACTCGCGTACCCTCCTCTGTAACCCGCGTTCTTCCTATTTCTATACTCGAGAACGAAATAAAATTCATTCGTTAAAAAAATTCTCTCGAAATTGAAAATTACTCAGAAAAAAGAAAGAATTAAAGAAAGAAAGGGTTCGAAATCCGTTTCTACGGAATCGAGTACGATGAACGCTTCCAGCTTCAAGCCGATGTCGTGCTGAGGGGCGATGGGTCATTGGGAAGGTTCGACACTATTCATTTAGAGCAATTCGAATTAGGGTTGTTGATGTGGAAGGGAGGGATAACGACTTGGTGCTGAAGGTAGCGAGCTCGGGTGGCAGTCTGGATGTGGCTCTCGTTGAGACGTGGAGAATGATGAGGACAACAACACTTGCAGCTGACAACTGGCAAGAAGAAGAGAAGCGTTAACGGCTGCTGGCAATGATGCGGCGTTGGCTGGTAACACCGATCTAGAGTGGAGCTTGCAATCGGGAGCATTAAATGGGGTGCGGTCTGGAATGCAAGCAAGGGCGGATGATGAAGGTGAAGGAAAAAAAGTGGACATGAAAAAAAACACAACAGGAGGAGGATGCGTGAGCTCGAACGGGAAGGAAGGGTTTAGCTGTAATGGGTAATTATCTAAATTAATGAAAGGTTAGAGACTAGTTAATTAATTAATTTATTTGAAATCTTATAAATGCAATACTTAATTCGTGCGAGGTCGATAAATTACGAAACAAGCAGCATTGAGATTGTATTGAAGAATATCACGCAATAAAATTGGTTCGGAATTTTTTGAAGATAGCTGGGATTTTAAATTTAAATTGAACGCTGTTCAATTTGATTTAAAATTAGAATGGATGATAAATAAAAATCAAGGTGAGAAATTCTCACTCATTTGGATTGCCTAATTTAATTTGGATTGCCTAATTTAATTTTAATTAGTTAAAATTAATTATTGGATGCATGATTGAAGTTATTAATTATTATCTGTTGAATGATATTTTATATATATATAGAGTATATATATTAGTAGTTGGAGTGATATTCCCGCACATTTTAGCGGATGAGACCCTATGGGCCCTGCATAATAGCGGATGACCCTATATACCACAATATCACCCTCGAAGTGGGATTGGTATTTTTATGTTGTATTAACATTTGTGGATGCAGGGAAACATGTTGGAGGGATCCAACTGGATTCCTCAAAATGTTGAAATTAATTTCATATATTGTGATATATGGTTGTGTAGAATAATCTATTATAGATTATTGTAGTGATTGGAATTATTGGATCTTATTATAGCACTGGCCTAAATTTTGGTATTTTAAATACCATAAATATTTTTAAAAAAATTTAAGGAATTAAAGGGATTTTTGATATAAAAATATTTATATTAGGATTGGGGTTATTTTAAAGAAATTGGGTTAGAAAAATATATTTGATTTTTGGTTATACTTAACCATTGTGAATTATTAAATGGAGATTTTTTAAAATGAATTATATAAAAAGAATTTATAAATGATATTATGGAAATATAAAAAAAGAGTTGAAGTCGATATTAAAAGTAGATTGGAAGTTATAAATGGGATTTATAAAGGAATGGATTTATAAAAATGGAATTTTATAAACGAGATTAGTTTTATAAAAAGTGAAACTCAAAGGAGTTATAAAATTTATAAATGATGTTTATAAATAACGGAAATGATAATAGTTGATAAATTGTAATAAAAATTCATAGTGTGAATTTATACTGAAGTATGGAAATAGTTTTGGGAAAAATAGTAGGATCTATTTTTTGAAAGTGGAATGGCTAGGAAATTGGAAAGGAATCGACGTATTATGAATCGAGGAGGATTATAAATTGAAATTGGTTATTGGAACTTTAAAAATATATTTTATTCAGAAATTAAGTTTGTTTTAAATGGGAATTTTTTTTAAACCATGGAATTTTAAACTAGTTAGGATTGAAATACTTCGGTAAGTAGATTTTCAAATATTAAGTATTTATTTTAGTAAATTCTAACTTTTAAAATCAGCTTTGAAAATTTATTTATTTATTTGAAAATAAGTTATTGATGTTATAAAAGTGTTTTCAATATTTTAAATAATTATTTAAACATGTTTTAAAAAATTATTATTCCTTTAAATACTTATTTTATATATAGAAAGAGAGTTTTGAAGTGATTGAAAATTTTATTTATAAATTCTCTCGAGATTCGTAAATGGGGCTTATAAATGGATATGATTTTGAGGAGAAAATTTTATATGGGAGTTGGAGGAGATGGAATTTCAAAATGTTGAATATGAGAACTTCGAAAATGAATTCTGAATTCATAAAAGAAGTTATAAATTTTGAATGGGTTATAAATAAGTATACTTGGATTTGGAAATTGAAAAGGGGAATTTATTAGTGATTCCGAAGACTTATGAGATAAGTTACGAAATATTCTCTTAAGTACTGATATTTGAAAAGAATTTGGAAAATAAGACTTAAAATATTTTCCTAAGTATAAAAATGGAAATCTGGGAATATTTCTAAGTGTTGAGATGGTTTGAAAAATATCCTGTTATGGATTTAAGTATTTGAAATTGTTTTCAAATATTGGAATATGGAAAGGGATTTGAATATATATCTTAGTAAAGATATTTTGAAATAAATGTTTGAAGAATTATAAAATAAGGCCTAGTGTATGCTTGTGAATGTTTTATTGGTAGTTAAATAACCGATTATCAATATTGGCCAATTTCGTTAATCATTTCGAACAGACTGTGATCAGATTTAATTATCCGAAAACCACTTCGATCCGGTTTGAACGTTACGAATGGATACCGTGAAGATGATGAAGACGGTGATTCGGTTTGTCCAGACCCAGGACAACTTGTATGGATGAATGCTATCAGAACATCATCATTGGAGGACGATGAGCATTCTAAGTGGAATTTGTTAGTCCATGAGTTGATGGTTTTGATGACAACGACCTTAGAATAAGATTATAAAATATAAATACTAACATTATAGTTTAGATATATATGTATATGCAGGATTTAACCATGCAGGTACCAAGGATGAAGACTGTACAGTATAGAGATTCAAGATATCAAGATTGAAGACTCATGAGTATCAAGAATATCAAGATTATCAAGAGGTTAAGATTTCAAGATAAGTGTCGAGTCTAGAATTTTGTTAAAACTTCATAATAGCACTAAAATCTTAACTCCATTTTTCTTTTGGAATGGAACCCATTTCTACCTTTCTAGTGGCTTACAAACCCACGACAAGTAGCTTACAAACCTACGACAAGTGGCTTACAAACCCCCGAACATCCTGGTTTTGTACAAGTTCTCGAGTCCTGTCATGATGAGATATTCTGCAGGAAGAAGCTTGCAAAACTACTTCAAAATGATTTTCAAAACTACTTCAGAATGATTTTCAAAATTGTTTTTCAAAATGTTTTAGCCTTAAAAAATGTCTTTTCAAATGATTTTCAAAAAGATGTTTTAGCCTTAAATATTCTTGTTTTTAAACTTCGGTTGTTTTAAACTATCTTTTAATTATAATATATTTATACTTAGATTTAAATATAAAATTATAGTAAAATTCTATATATATTATTCTTTATATTTATCTATGTATTTTTTCTTTAATCAAGTATATTTATAAAGTTTAAAATAGTTTTAATATAAGATAAAGGTTATTTTCAAAGAAAATCAAAACATCAAAAATTGCTTTGGGATGTCGACATGCCTATGGTGACCATGTCGACATGGTGACAGTTGAGTTCAAAATTTAAATTTCAAAAGAAGTGTCTATTTGCCATAACTCTTCACGAATGGACATGACTGTTGTTCTTCTATAAATAAGGGTTAGTTTCAACGAATTTTTAATCAGTTTTTCTGGTTTTTCGCTTTTCTTCTTATTCCACATTTTCTTAATCAAAATCCTATCTTTACTCTGCCGAAATCAACATTGAATCTAACTAGATAATCTCTGGTTTGATTCTCTATCACTATCTCAACAAGATCCAAGTGCTATTCAGAGTTATAGGCTTCTTTGTAATCTATCTAGCGAGAAAAGGTGTGAATGTAGCCTTGGAAATCAATCAAGCGAGAAAAGGTGTGATTGTAGCCTTGGAAATCAATTGGGTGAACTTGTTACCCCGGAAATCAAGTATCTCTATCCAGAGGATTATGATTCTGGAGGGTGTACCTCGTAGCCTTGAAACTGAGGGTTGTAATTGTTGAATTGGTTTTGAAATGAAATCCGTACTTGATTGTGCGGGACTAGATGTAGGGTAACCCCGAACTAGTATAAAATCCGGTGTGTTCTTTCCTTTACTGCATTTACTTTATTTCTGCATCTGTGTTTGTTTCTGTGATTATATCTGTGTCTGAATATTGCATACGTTTGTGTTCAAATTAACATAAACTCAAAAATTAGATTTAGTAATTTCTTAAAAACACTATTCACCCCCCCTCTAGTGTTATTCCTAGCCTTAAGATCCATATTCCGCATTCCTCACATTTGGTATCAAAGAAAGGTTTTCAAAAGTTTCATAATCTGATTTTTGAAAAGTTTTCAAAATGGCTACCAACACTGGTACTGTTATTAACACTAGTATTCCTGTCACTAGTTCATTTGTAGAAGGTCAGTCTACTGCTAGACCACCACTTTTTAATGGCAGTAACTATGCATATTGGGCATGTAGGATGAAAATATATTTACAATTTGTAGGATTAGATACTTGGAATATCACACAAACTGAATATTCTGAACCCACAATTAATTTTGCACAGTGGACTACTGAGCAAAAGACAGTTGCACAAAATAGTTCTAAAGCAATGAATATTCTGTTTTGTTCACTTGAAAGAAATGAATTTAATAAAGTGTCAGTTTGTAAGTCTGCATATGAAATCTGGAAAACTTTGCAAGTGACTCACGAAGGAACAAGCAAAGTTAAACAGACCAAAATTTCCATGCTCACAAATTAGTTTCAGTTATTTAAAATGAATACTAATGAGTATATTTCAGATATGTATAGTCGATTTCAAGATATTGTGCATTCTTTAATATCCTTGGGAAAGGAATTTTTAGAAGAAGACCAAGTCAGAAAAATTTTAAATTCTCTCACTCCAGAATGAGATCAAAAGACACTTGCAATTGAAGAGGCAAATGACTTCAGTACCTTAAAGATAGAAGAATTGATTGGAAATCTAATGTCGTTTGAAGTTCAAATGATCGGGAGAAGAGAAAGCAAAGCATCTGAAAAGAAATCAATGGCATTCAATGCATTAACCGATGAATCAGACTCAAACAGTGATAATGATGAAGAGATAGCATTTATAACCAGGAATTTTCGGAAATTTCTGAAATACAGATAGATGAATAATCTCAAGAGAAACAACTATAAGAATTCTGGAAATCAAAATGCAGTGCCAAACAATGTCAAATGCTTCAACTGTGATGAACCGGGCCATATCAAAAGAGACTGTCCATATCCAGAAAGGCAGAATCCTCCTATAAACAATGATTCAGTAAAGAAACGGAAGCGTGCATTTACTGCTACTCTAGATGACTCAGACTCGTCCTCAAGCGATGATGATCAGAAGACAGATAACTCAAATTTGTGTTTCACGGCAGTTCACGACCTCAACAAATTCAAGGAAACAGATTCGGAAAAAGGTACACATTTACAATACAATTGATTGAAACTGCATGGTTAGAATTAGATGATTGATTGCTTGATTGATTGATTTTGAATTGGTGTGTTGATTGAATTTTAAATTTATTTTTTATTTTTTACTATTATTATAATTTTATCATAATTTTATTATAATTTTTATTATTTTTAATATAATATTTTCTAGAATATACTTTAAGAATACTCCAGATATATATATATATAGACATTAGAATAATAAGTATATATATATATATTAGAATACTTAGGAAAAATAAATCATAGAAATTCACAGGCACATGTCGACATGGTCCCTACCTTGATGTCGACATGGGTACAAATTTTGAAATTCAAAATTTGAATTCAAATGGTTGAATTTCCCTCCATCTTTTCACTTCATTCAATACTCTGAAAAGGCATCTTTTGACCAGAGAACATGTCTTTCAGAAATCTATTTAGTCACTATCTTTTATCACAACTTTTCACTTTCATTTTCAAATTCAAACTCTCTCTTCAAAACTCCAAGCTCTCTACTATCTACTTTAATGGCTTCTTCAAGCAACCCCTCCACCATGAGACTTTCCAGAAACTTGAAAGAGCAACTCCTTAATAATCCGGAGGCAATAAAAGCATACATCAATTATGCTAATTATGGAAAAGTCCATCTCGGAAAGTTTGCTATTTTTCAAGATTTTGCTTCTTATGAAATTGATAATCTTTTTGCAAACAATCAAATTCTTAGTCTTGTTGATTCTTCTCAAAATGATTTTGTTTGTTACCCAAATCTTGTTAAAATTTTCTATGCAAATCTCAATCGAGAATTTTATGAAGGAAATGATAATGAAATTTGGAGTAGTGTCAAAGGCACTAGAATTGTTTTGAATTGTGATCTTTTGGGTACCATTCTCAATTGCAAAAGCACAGGAATGGATCTTTCTAGTTTTCAAATCGATGAACATGATCGTGAGACATTTCATCATATTTTTGAAGGAGATGAAAACTTTGAATTTAAGAATCGAAACTTTCGTCCTAAAGCAAGAATTGTCAATCTTCTTTTACAACATACTTTGACCCTAAGATCGGGAAATTTTAACAATCCTACTTCAAAAGTGTGTAAAGCACTCTTTGCTATTTTCGGAAATTATGATATCAATTGGGTGCAAGTTATTTTGGATGAACTTAGTCCTAAAAATTTTAAAATGGGAGAAAACACTTTATATCATGGAATTTACCTTACTCGGATTTTCAACTATTTTGGAGTAAATTTCAAAGGAGAAGAATTTATTTCAAGAAAAGTTTTTAATATCCCAAACATTTCTCTCATGAAAATTCCATATGATTTTCAATCTTATGAGACTCTTGCCGAAAAGGAAGAGCGTTTGGCTCATGAAGAAATGGAAGAGGAAGAAGAAGAAGAAAGTGATGAAATGGAAATAGAAGAAGAAGAAGAAGAAGGTGAAACATCCCTAGAAAGTATTGAATATTCCTCCAATCCTACCAACAAAACACTTCTCAAAAACCAAAAGGTTATTGTTGAGAATCAACGGGTTCTTAAAAGATCCGTTAGTAAGAAGTTGGACAAAATATCATCCAAGATGAACAAGTTTTTCTCCAAAGTCAGCAAGAAACTTGGATTATCTTCATCTTCATCATCCTCTAACTAGTTCTATATCTTCATATCATATCGAATTAGTTTAAGTTTGTTTTAATTTGAGAGTTTATGTAGTTCTTTATGTTTAATCATTGTATTATCCTATTGTGCAATGAAATTGAATTTCCTTTCTGTTATCCAGCTTATCTTATCTCCTGAATAAATGTTAGTATATTATATAAATTTACATATATACACAATTATTCACAAAATCAAAATTACCATCAAATTTTCACTGTAGTATGTCGACATACCCCCCTTGACCATGTCGACATATACTGGTCAGAAATGACAATTTATTTCAAATTTGAAATTTGAATAACTACCATATGTCTATTCATTTCAAACGAATTCCTACACCTATAAATACCTATTTCTTCCAGAATTTTTCACTCAATATTATTTTCTATCTTCTTTATCTCTTATTCTCTTCATAAATTCAATAATGGCAAATCCTATTCACAATTTAATCGAGAATCTTGAAGAGACTCTTAATTCGTTCAAGAACATTCTCTCGTTCATTATTCGTAACCAGCGACACTTAGAATTGAGTCAAATGCAGATGATCAAGGAGCAAGAAAGGCATTTCGATGCAATTCGATGGATGATTTATTCCCTGCACAAGGATGATAACGAAGCACATCCTCCTGTCTCTCTCACAAATGACAATGAAAATTGGGATGCCATCAAAGCTGACCCTATTTTTGGAGAAGAAGGATGGGTGGAAGTTCCCCGTAACGTTTAATTTGTTTGCTTTATTACTTTGTTTGAATTAATTGTTTTGATTGAAATTGGTTGTTTTGATTGACTTGATTTATACATTGGTGTGGTTTGATGATTGTATAAATATACATTAATATATTTATAATCGTTGTTTGAATATTATGTCTATAAGTATAGTTATCTCTTATATATACTCTATTATATAGTTTATTAATGCAGGTACTTCAGTACAAGAATGAAGGGGAGTTGTATAGTTTAGAGTTTGTTTTTGTTGATGACAAAGGGGGAGAAATATAAAATAGGAGAGTTAGGCATAGATTAAGGGGGAGTTATTAGATTTAGGGGGAGTCAATAGGAAAGAAGTAATATTTTATAAACAAAGGCTGTCATCATCAAAAAGGGGGAGATTGTCAGTCCATGAGTTGATGGTTTTGATGACAACAACCTTAGAATAAGATTATAAAATATAAATACTAACATTATAGTTTAGATATATATGTATATGCAGGATTTAACCATGCAGGTACCAAGAATGAAGACTGTACAATATAGAGATTCAAGATATCAAGATTGAAGACTCATGAGTATCAAGAATATCAAGATTATCAAGAGTTCAAGATTTCAAGATAAGTGTCGAGTCTAGAATTTTGTTAAAACTTCATAATAGCACTGAAATCTTCACTCCATTTTTCTTTTGGGATGGAACTCATTTCTACCTTTCTAGTGGCTTACAAACCCACGACAAGTAGCTTACAAACCTACGACAAGTGGCTTACAAACCCACAAACATCCTGGTTTTGTACAAGTTCTCGAGTCCTGTCATGATGAGATATTCTGCAGGAAGAAGCTTGCAAAACTACTTCAAAATGATTTTCAAAACTACTTCAGAATGATTTTCAAAATTGTTTTTCAAAATGTCTTAGCCTTAAAAATTATCTTTTCAAATGATTTTCAAAAAGATGTTTTAGCCTTAAATATTCTTGTTTTTTAAACTTCGGTTGTTTTAAACTATCTTTTAATTATAATATATTTATACTTAGATTTAAATATAAAATTATAGTAAAATTCTATATATATTATTCTTTATATTTATCTATGTATTTTATCTATAATCAAGTATATTTATAAAGTTCAAAATAGTTTTAATATAAGATAAAGGTTATTTTCAAAGAAAATCAAAACATCAAAAATTGCTTTGGGATGTCGACATGCCTATGGTGACCATGTCGACATGGTGACAGTTGAGTTCAAAATTTAAATTTCAAAAGAAGTGTCTATTCGCCATAACTCTTCACGAATGGACATGACTGTTGTTCTTCTATTAATAGGGGTTAGTTTCAACGAATTTTTAATCAGTTTTTCTGGTTTTTCACTTCTCTTCTTCTTCCACATTTTCTTAATCAAAATCCTATCTTTACTCTGCCGAAATCAACATTGAATCTAACTAGATAATCTCTGGTTTGATTCTCTATCACTATCTCAACAAGATCCAAGTGCTATTCAGAGTAATAGGCTTCTTTGTAATCTATCTAGCGAGAAAAGGTGTGATTATAGCCTTGGAAATCAATCAAGCGAGAAAAGGTGTGATTGTAGCCTTGGAAATCAATTGGATGAACTTATTGCCCCGGAAATCAAGTATCTCTACCTAGAGGATTGTGATTCTGGAGGGTGTACCTCATAGCCTTGAAACCTAGGGTTGTAATTGTTGAATTGCTTTTGAAAGGAAATCCGTACTTGATTGTGCGGGACTGGATGTAGAGTAACCCCGAACCAGTATAAAATCCGGTGTGTTCTTTCCTTTACTGCATTTACTTTATTTCTGCATCTGTGTTTGTTTCTGTGATTATATCTATGTCTGAATATTGCATACATTTGTGTTCAAATTAACATAAACTCAAAAAGATTTAGTAATTTCTTAAAAACACTATTCACCCCCCTCTAGTGTTATTCCTAGCCTTAAGATCCATATTCTGCATTCGTCACAGAATTGTTTCTTGAAAGGTAACGTTTAGCCTCAAGCCTCATCAACCGGGAATGACTAAAATAGGGGAGATTCAGCAAGGCTAAGTGGGTCTCACCTAATTAGGGTATGTTATTACTTTTATAGATATCCTCGACAAAATATATATATATTATGGATATGGTTATGCATGAAAATGGAGCGCTTGATTTTGTTTAAGGGTGGGAACACCCAGGGTGATAACATATTCGGTTTATCCAGGTTAGGGGTATGCCGGTCTTGTGTAGCAGGGGATTCCGGCGAGGTCCTCGATACATTTTTCTAGAGGTGTACTGTGATGGGCGATACCCCAGTGGCCTAGTCATTGTATGGGATCCATTCTCCAATAAGCGCCATATGGTTTTGATTGTGCCCAACTATGCTGAAACATGAGATGCAAGCATTTCAGCTATTTTCTATTTACTTTTTGTAGACACTATTATAATATCAGATGATTTTGATAAAAATCGTTTTGGTTATCATAAGGTAAAAACCCGTCGTGTTTATGTGTGACGTGGTCTTACGAGATACCTTTGTTTTCAAAGGATTTTGAGAAAAGTTATTAATTCAAATTGAGTGTGTTTTCTCACGCTGGTTTTCCAGACTGACTCGGGTGTTATTTTATTATAATGCTCGGGTCAGACCGAGTATTACAGATCCAGGATAGGATACTATGGAGCTCAGGAGATGAGCTGGGTGACAGAGACGTATTTCCGTATTTAATCCATATTTCCGCTGTATGAGGACGAGTTACTATAACTGTCCAGATTGATATATTGATTGTCATACTCTGATGATTGTTAGTATAAAACAGTTACAGATTCTTTTGTATAAAATTCTGATATTATATATTATATTTTGTTCCACTGCGTTTGTGAGATTATGTGATATTGTTGTTATTTTTTCTTCTATCTTTCCTTCTTCACCCCTAAAGATTCGTATTCCCGTTCAATTTGAGTTGAACTAATGTCGAAAATTTTTGTACTCCTAACGAGGCATGTCGCCTGACATTCTATATGTTATACCCCTATTCCGAACACAATGGAACTAGCCTCGAGGCCTAATTCGACCATATACAGAAGATAGCTTTTCAAACCTACTTTTATTAATTTAAATTCCTTTAATTAATTTCCACGCGTATCGAGCTCGCACGACTAATAGATACATCCGATCGCTACAAAATTTGACGACATACTATAATTCATTATTACGGGTCCAATAGAACTGGTTTCGTCCAATTCTAGGACAGTGCCCCAGGAGGCTATTTTCACACGTTAATTAAAGCGAATCATTATAAACTAGTTTATTCACTTTTAATTTAAATTTAAAAGTTTACTATCTTCATTTCTATCAAAATAGAATTTAAATCAACTTTCAAAATCATTTATTCATTTCAAATTCAGGATTCAATTATTTTAAATATCCCCAAAAGTAAATTCAACAATTTCATTACCCAATGCATCGCTATATTTGAAATTCAAGTTATTTAACTAACATAATTAACTTTCCAATATTTAATATCAATTTAAACATTCCAAATTCAAATGATTGAAATTCTGGGTCGTTACATTTAATAATAATTATTGATATTGAACCAAGGACTTTGTATTTGGACTATAGAATTGAATATGGATGATACTGGAATTTTAACCATTACCAAATTCCATAAGTCCAAAGTAATAATGTTTTGACGAAGAAAATTGGTGTAAATATTTCCACAATAAGGTAACACTTAATAATGTAAAATTAGATTTTACCGAAACCAAGTGAGTGATAAATTTGGCTAAAATGTCACACCGCCTACTAAGTGACGTGTGAACGGTAGTGTTTATGTAACGACCCGGATTTTTCCATCATTTGATTTTGAATATTTAAATGATTTTAAATATTGGAGTTGGAATATAAATTGATTTTGAATATGAAGATTTTGATTGAAATTATAGAATGAATTTAAATTTCAATATAGCGATTTATCGTAATACAGAAATGATGAATAACTGAAATTTGAGTTGAATTTGAATCGAAATGATTTCTAATGTTGATATAAATTCTATTTGGATTAGAATTAAGTTAGTAAGTTTTTAAAACTGAAATTTCAAGTGATTTCGTAAAATTTTGAAATTGTCGATTTAATCGACGCGTTAAAATAGCGATCCGGGACATAGTCTCAGAATTCGACGGAACTAGTTCCATTGGATCCGTTTATTATCATATTTCAAATTTTGTAGCGTTTGGAGTTACCGTTTGGTCGTACGAAATAGAAACGCGTTGAAATTTATATTGAAAATTTAATATTATAATTGGGTTCAAAAAGCTATCTTCTCCATACGATCGAATTAGGTTTCGAAACTTGTTCCATTGGGTTCTGAATAGTGGTATAACATTAGGAACGCCAAGCAGCACACCTCAATAGGGGTTCGGGGTTTTAAGATGCCATACACGAGATATTTTTAATATTAAATTAAATAAAATCAAAGTCAAAGTCAAAACAGAGAGCCACCATAGTTTTGCAAACCGACCTAGTTGGGTACTACATATGCCTCCTTTTCGTTTAAAACACGCGTCTCCTTCTTCCTCTCGAAGGAAATCGGTTCGTTATTAAAAAAAGTGAAAAAGGTGAATGAAGACGAATCGCGATTGGGGAAAAAAGAACCGCACGTGGTTGCGATTGCTAGTGTCGTCAACTAGGGGAAAGGCTGGTGTTCGATGGCGGCTCGACTTGATGGCCATGTGAGATGGAGGTCATTGTCGAAGCAACGAGGTGTGTTCATAATTAGCGATTTCGATCTAGGGCTGGTGCGACTAAAGGTGGAGGGTCGGAGCTCATCGCCGGCGGTGGATTCTCGTGGGAGGCGCGATGATTCACGAGTGAAATAAAAAAAATTATATAAAGGATTTTAATAATAGATTTTTAAGTGATATTTCTAGATTTGTAGAAAAGAAGTTGAAATCGATATTTAAAATAGATTTGAAAAATAAATGGAATTTATAAAGAAATGGATTTATAAAATGGAATCTTATAAATGAGATTATTTTTATAAACAAGTAAAATACAAATGAGTTTATAAATTTATAAACGATGTTTATAAATAGGGGAAATGATTATCAGTTGATAAATTGGAAATATAAATTCACAATGTGAATTTATATCGGGATATGGAAATCGGTTTTTGAAAATAGTGGATTCTATTTTTAAAATGTGAGAATGATTATGAAATTGAAATCTAGTCGATGTGAAATGAATCAAGAGGGTTTTTTAAATTGAAATGGGTAATATTGGATTATGAAAATAGATTTTTGTCGAGAAATTAAAATTGTTTTAAAATGGGATTTTATTTATTTAGCTATATAATTAAAGTTGACTTAGTATTGAAAGAATCCAAGAAGTGTGTAACGACCCTGAATTTTTGACATTTGAAAAGTGAATATTTAATTGAGTTTAAATATTCGAATGATAGTTTAATTTGAAATTCGAGATATCAAATGAATTTAGCGATTTAATTATTGAATTTAATCGTTAAATCTGGGTAAAAATTTGAATCTTCAGTTTTAAGCTGATTAAAAATATTTTTAAGGCTCAGAAAATTTATATTGATTTTACTGAAGATAATAAAAGTTTCAGAATGGAATTTGAAACTGTTTTGTTCAGTTTTGAAATTCTATCGTTTAAATCGATATTTGAAAATAACATTCCGGGGCACAGTCTCGGAATTCGACGAAACCAGTTCCATTAGATCCGTAATATTGTATTATTAACGGATTTCAATTTTTGTAATGTTTGGAGTGATTGTTTGGCCGTACGATAAGCAAACGCGCTGAAATTAAATCAAAATTTTAATATTATAACTGGTTCAAAAAGCTATCTTCTCCATACGATTGAATTTGGACCCGGAACCTTTTCCATTGTGTTCGAAATAGGCGTATAACATTACGAACACCTGGTGGCACGCTTCGATAGGAAGTCAGGATTTTAAGTCGCATTTATCGAGACTTTTTGAAAATTTAAAGTATTTTATTTATGGGTCAAACCTCTTTACAGCTATAGCTTATCTTTTGCTGTACCATTCTTTCCCTCATACGCAAGACATCCTTTCATTTCTTTTCTATAGTCATGCGCCCCCCTCGTTCTATTTTTATTTAATATCAACTGAGACTTCAAAACTTTTAATGGCCGAGCTATAAATCGAGATCTACGGTGTATTTCACTTCCTTCTTTATTTCAAAATCAACTTGCCGCTTCCATTTCTCCTCTCGAGCAAATAAAAAATTCCAACGAGCTTCAGAAAGGATGGCCGAAGTCGATTTGGGCAGCGGCATCGCGATTAGGGTTTCAAGCCCGCGCACGCGAGAGGCAAGGTGGTCGGCGATCGCCAGAGCAGCCTAGGGCTTCGCGAGTGGAGATGGAGGCTGAGTTCGCGTGTTGCACACATAGTGAAGGAGGTCGGCGATGGGGGTTGCGAACGATTTCGCGATGACCGGAGGCCGCGTTTTTGAAGTCTATTTTTGTTGGTGGTTGTGATTTTTTTTCCTCGAACAAATTGATAAGGTATTCATACAGATTCTTTTTTTTTCAATTTAAATATATATATATATATATATATATTTACAGTAAAATTTTCTGGTTTGAAGAAAAAAGGGTAAAGGAAGATACATACCTATTTCAAATTTATAAATCTACATAGATAAACAGTGCTGCTTTTAAATTAGTATTTTAATTTAATGTTAAGTAAAACTTTAAATTGATTTGTGTTTATTATTTAAATTATCAGAAAATTTACAGTAAAGTAAATCTTTAAATGTGAATGTATCAAGGAATTTTATTATACATGGCCGCTTTAGTCTACTGTTATTTTAGAAATATTTGGTCACTTAAATTAATTTATTTAAAGAAATTTATTTAAGTAAAATCCTTAGTTAATTTAATTAAATTACGGTAATAAATTTGTTCGACTAAATTGAATATTAATTAAATTGTATAATTGTTTATACAAGGTCTAAAATCATCGTGAAAACAAAACTGGAATGAAAATGGACTGCCAAATAAAAGCAAAGGTGAGATCTTCTCACTCAAACAAAGGGATTTGTTTAATTTTAAATAGTTATATTTAAAATTACTGATTGTGTTGATTGTGTGCTTGAATGATACTATATATAGTAGTATATAGTAATAAATATATATATATATATATATATTGGCATATATATATATTGGAGTTGATGATTTCCCGCATTATATAGCGGATGAGACCCTATTGCACCGCATAATAGCGGATGATATTTTATAAATCACATATACCGCGATATTCCACCTCGAAGTGGAATTGGTATTGTGCTAACATCAGTGGATGCAGGGAAACAGGTTGGAGGGATCCAACAAGATTCCTCAAAACATTTGAATTGGTTTCATATGTTGTGTGATTGATTATTTATAATCTGTGTATGATTATATCTGTGATTGAATGTGTTGAAGGCTATAATTTAGCCGAATGTATTTTTGGTATCGTTGGATACCAGAAATAAATGAAACTGGATTTTTGAAGATTTAAAATTGGAAATTTTAAGTAAATTCTTTTTGAAAGAATTGGTTGAATTTAAAAGAAGGATTTTAAGAGCGTAAAGTTGATTTTTGAAATCTTATCGAAAAATTCCAAAATATGGGGAAAAGATTTTTATAAATGGATTTTAAATAATATTATTCGAAAGTTGGAAAATTTATTTAAAATGGAATTTTAAATGGTTTGGAAGAGATAAAGGAATTTATCTTCAAAAGTGATAAATTTGTTTGAAATCCAATTGATAATTGATTTGGTATTTGAAAATAAATATTTGGGAAATCGATATGAAAATTTATTTGACGTTGACTGAAAAAAATTGATTTGTATTGAAATAAAATTGGAAATCGAATTGCAAATAATTTGGTATTTGGAAATAAACTTAGAAATCAATTTGTAATTGATTTGGTGTTTAAAAAGAAATCAGAAATCAATTTGGAATTTGATTTGGTGTTGAAAGTGAATATTTGAGAAAATCGATTTGAAAATCGTATAAAAAGTGAATATTTGGGAATGTAAATTCTGAATAGAATTTATAAAGGAAAGGGAAATTTGTTTTAAAAATAAACACTGATTTATTTTTAAAGTGTGGAAATCAATTACAGATTTGGGATGTAAATTTGAAATAAATCGATAAGGATTTATTTAATTGGTTTAAATGGACCATTTTGTGAGGAAGTGTGAAAATGTGATTTGAAATTGGTTTCAAATATTAAAGTGTGGAAAAATATATATCTTGTGAAGATATTTTGAAAATAAATAATTTGGGAAAAATTATTTAAATCTGATGACTGTTGTGATATGTTGTTGATAGTTAAATAACCGACTATCAATATTTGCCTTTGAAATGGCACTTGATTTGTTTTTAAAAACAAATGCTCATTATTCGGTTAAGCCGGAAGAGGACCTTTGTGTCATATAACCCATTCCGAATAGTGATACGTCGTGAATGGACATTATTTGAAGACCGGTGTGAAGACCAGGTATTTGTGAAAATGAAAGGACAGCCTGTCGAATGTCTCTGCACCGAGTTGCTCCGGTATAGAGATTTATATCACTCTTCTTGTGATGGGAAGTACGGACGTGATTGGTGAATATTCGGATTGCAAGGGCTTCTTTGGAAGTGCTTTCGGTTCCGTTGGATCCCAGAACGGACTTGTATGGATGTGTGTCTGACGTTACACTTTGAGATGTAAAGCTGGTTTCTATCAAATACATTTATGTTGGTGGCGGAGAATTTATTCTCTTAGCTTAACACCCTTCTCTGAGATGTACGAGCTCAGAGGTTATGTAGTTGATGGTTACTAGTGATACATTCCCAATTTGGTAATGTGGCATACGAAGTGCTGTTGATCATTTGTTGATCAAAGCGTGGATTTATGAAATAGCGTGGCTTTGTGAAAAAGCGTGGCTTTGTGAAAAAGCGTAGCTTTGTGGACGAGACTTCGTCGAGCCTCACAACCCGGTAATGGTCGAAATAGGAATGTTGCGACAAAGGTTTTTAGGGGTAGCGCCCCTAGGGTATGCCATTTCCTTCTGGATAAAAGGTGATATCATGGTATGGAGCCCAGATATTTTACCTATGTTGATGCTGCAAATTTATTATACTTTGTGGTTGTTGCTTTGTGATTGAGGATCCTCGGATAAAGGTCGGTGACGACCGGGGGATGGCATAGCTCCTGTGTTAGTTACCTAGTTACAGCTTGGTTAAAGCGTGAGGTAGCATCGGCCTTGTGTTTGCAGAGATCCGGTTAGGTTCTCGGGGCGTCTTTCCAGAGGCGTTTCCATTTCGGTGTAAGGAAGTTCCTTTGCCTGACCATTTGTTGGAAATCCAAAGAAACAATACGCGCCCTGTACGGTTTTGGTTGTATTATCTGCTAAGGAATGTGGCGGTAACCTGCTATTGAACATAGTAGCTATAGTAGGCATACAATAATGGTTGTATGTTGGCTAAGATTGATATTATACTTTCGAAATATTTTCCACACTAGACATTAATAATAATATCAACTGATTTTGCGTAGTAAGCATTTTTGACTATCATAAGGGGAAATCTCCTCCAATTCTGCATTTGCATTGTGTGTGTGGTGGGAGGCCTTATGGTAGTTTCATTTTCCAAAAGCATTGCGAATCTGTTTTATTTTCTTTGTGAAAATAACTGTTTTACGATCTCACACCAGTCACCATGACTGACTCCGAGTTTATTGTTCCCTTTCTAAACTCTGGGTGCCCATAATTTTCCGCACGGGAAGCCTAGAGTTATGTTATCATGATATTCTGGATATTCTGGAGCTTTGGAGATGAGCTGGATGGCGAGACGTACTACCGTACTTGTTTATTTATTCCGCTGTGTATTCTGTATGAGGACAAGTTTATATAACTGTCCATTGTTGTATTGAGTGGTATATTGACTCTGATTGATGTATGTATAAACTGATATAGTCTTTTGTTTAAAGATTATTGATTCATCTATTGTATATTATTCCACTGCGAATGTGAGATTCTGATATTGTTTATGTTTCTGTTTTTCTGTTCTCCTTTTCTTCTGTCTTCTTCTACCTCTTCTTTTTAACCCTAATGGTTCGGTTTTCCGGCATTCGATTGCGCGGCATTTGATACAGTGGACGTATAAATGTCGACTTTCGAGCGTCGAAAAATCATGATCGTTATAAAGTGGATTTTCAAATATTATATTTATTGAAATGAATTCAAATTTTTATAATAATCTTGTAAATCGATCAGTTTTATTTAAAAATGAATTGCAAATGAATTATCGATGTTTATATATAAAGCATTTTAATATTTTAAATAATTACTTAAATATGTTTAAAAAAATATTATTCTTTAAAAATACTTAATATATATAGAGTTTTGAAATGGTTGAAATTTATTTATAAATCCCCTCGTGATTTGTAAACGGGGTTTATTTAACGGATATGATTTTTATAAAAGAAATCTTGTAATGGAATTTTGGAAACTTAAGTAAACTTCCGAAATGTTGGAATACAAGAACTTTGGAAATGAATTAGAATTCATAAAGGAATTTAGAAATGGGTAGTTGAAATTATAGACAAGTGTAATCGATCTTGTAAATTTTAAAGGAAATTATTTGATGAATTCTGAAAACTTATAGAATCCGTTATAAATGAATTTACAGATAAATTGTAAAGAATTTTGAGAAATAGGAATAAATGGAATATTTCCTTAGTTGGAAATAAAATGATTTAGGAAAAATATACTTATTAATATTTCCTCAGTATTGAACGTGAGGGATTTGAAATATTTTAACTACGAGATTATTACTATAGAAATATTTTCAAAGTGTTGAATTATAAATGGACTTGGAAGAAAATATTTCTAAGTACTGAGATGGTTCGGAAATGTCTTGTTATGGATATAAGTTTTAAATTTGTTTTCGAATATTGAAATATCAATGGAGTTTTGGTTATATATCTTTGTAAAGATATTTTGGAATAAATATTTTGGAAAATTTATAATATGGGCCTAGCGACTGTTTATGTGTGTAATTTGATAGTTAAATAACCAACTATCAAATCTGGCCAAATTCGTTAATCATTTCGAAGAGACCGAGATCAGATTTAAATTTTCCAAAACCACTTTGATTCGGTTTGTGCATTACGAATTGTGATATCTCGAAGATATTGGAGATGGTGATTTGGAGATTCGGTTTGTTCAGACCCAGAACAACTTGTATGGATGAATGCTATCATTTGCATCATGGTTTGGAAGGCAGTGTTAGCATTCCAAGTGTGAATGCTATTCTAAAGGTAAAACATAGCCTCAAGCCTCATCAGTCAAGGATGACTAAAACAGGGTAGATGCAGCAGGGCTAAGTGGGTCGCACCCAAGTAGGGTATGTTATCACTTTTCTAGATACCCTCGGATATAATATAATTATGGATATGGTTGTGCATGGAAAAGAGAGCGCTCGATTAGGGTGGGAACACCAGAAGTGATAACATATTCGGTACTATCCAGGTCAAGTGTAGGCTGGTCATGTGTTGGCAGGGGATCCAAGCGAGGTCCTCGGTACATTTTTCTAGAAGTGTACTGTGGCGGACGGTACCCTAGTAGCCCAGTCATTGTATGGAATCCAATATCCACTACGAGCCTGTACGGTTTTAGTTGTATACCAACTATGCTAAAACGTGAGATGCAAGCATTTCAGCTATTTTCTAACTTACTTTCTATAGACACTATTATAATATCAGATGATTTTGATATAAAATGTTTTGGTTATCATAAGATAAAAACCCGTCATGTTTATGAGTGACGTGGTCTTACGAGATACCTTTGATTTTCAGAGGATTTTGATAAAAGTAATAATTCAAATTGAGTGTGTTTTCTCATGCTGGTTTTCCAGACTTACTCGGGTGTTATTTTATTATAATGCTCGAGTCAGATCGAGTATTACAGATTCAGGTTAGGGTGCCATGGAGCTCAGGAGACGAGCTAGAGGAGTCTCGAGTGTATTCCACGTATTTTATTATATTCCACTATGTGTGTAGACTATATAGTCAGCACTGTTGAGGACAAGTTATAATATCTGTCCAGAATTAATTTGTTGATTGTTGTACTATGATAAATGGGATGTATATTAACAGTTACAGTTTCTTTGTATAAAGATTTGTTATTATATATTATATTTTGTTCCACTTCGATTTGTGAGATTCCGTGTTGTTCTTTCTGTTCTTCTTCTATCTTTCCTTCTTCACCCCTAGCAATTGGTATTTCTGGCACTTGAATATTCAGCATGTTATACAGTGAACGTATTGATGTCGATTTGTGAGTCACACAACCGAAATGTCGAATACTTCTTTGATCAAATGATTTAATTAATTTGTAGTTATTATAAACTAACTAAATTAATTAATATATATGAAATATTAATTATAAAATTTTATTTGATGTATTAAACAATATTATTAATTATGTTTATAATAGGTATATATTAATCGATATACGATATCAATACGCGTTTAAATTGGATTTAAATGCAATAAATATTATGCGGGCTAAAAATGGGTTTGAAGCCCATATGGAGGCATATGTATTTTAGCCATAATAGACCGGGTAGGGTGCAACCATATGATGGTAAGGAGGCTAGGGTTTTGATTGGATTAGAGGAAAAGAATGGGTAAGAGAGAAATGTGGATCTTGATGCTAACTTACATCTCAAATCTCTCCTCTATTAAAGCATCTCAACCCACACTCATTTACAAACTTTTAGAGCTTCTATCTACCATACTTCTAGTTGAAATATATTTCAATCTCCTGCTCCATTTCCAAACTCAAATCAAATAAAAACAAACGCTATTTGATAGCTGGTGGTCATCAGTTCAGGAGCTAGCAACTTGCTGAATTGGAATCTAGTTAAACGAGTCGATCTCTTCGTTTCATTATGTACTTATTTGCTTTGGATAAGGTAATTTTATGGTCCACAATATTAAATTAATGTTTAGATAATTTATATATCATGTACTGTATTATTAGTCAGTTGACGAATCCAGTATCGATATATTATGACATTTGAATGGTTGTATGATTATATGCATGTATAATTTTTTAAATCAAAAATTGTTACATAAATGCCTTTGATACTCACGGCATGAAATAAAAAAATTATTTTTGAATTTAATTAATTATATATATTTAAATTATATATGTTTCTTAATTTAAATATTAAATCAAATATTATACAAAATACGATTTTAAAATTTTATATGAATAGTTTTATTCATATACAATTTTTGGTGTAAATAAAATATTTTTAATATACATATATATTATTTAAATCAATTAGTTTCATAATTGATAATAATAAAAAATATGTTTAAATTTTATAAAATTAAATTCATACCTAATATACTATCGGTAGATAAAAAAAATATATATATATATATATATTAAATATTTAAATACTTATGAAATTAATAATTGAACTTAAAATTGATTCTAAACTATAAGATATACATAAAATATTTTAATGTTAAAATATCTTTCAGATTTTTTGAAATATTAAAATACAAAATTATGTTTTGAAAATAATTTATTAATGATTTTTAATTAATTTCCATACGAAAATTAATTTAATATATATTTAAAATCTAATATTTTTTTCCATGAGCGTTATTAGGTGTTTTTTCATATATTTTATATGTTTGATATATAATTCATTTATGCATATATATTATTAAATTATTTAAAAGATATATGTATATACACACACACATTTATATAAAAAAAATTAAATTTTGTTTTTAGATTTCTCGGTAAAATAAATAAATAAAATTTTAAGTAAAATTTTAAATGATTTTAAATATACATTTACATAAATAAATATGTATGTATATACACTTAATAAATTCCATATGTACATATAAACTATTCAAAATAAATATAAACTTATATATACATGTGATATTTTGTATACATAAATTAAAGCATATAAGCATACATTTGGATGATATGTTTGTATACTAGCTAACATGTCAGTTATGTTGTAAATACCCGCACTTATACATGGGCATGCTAAACCTTATATGGATTACTATGTTATACATGCACACACATATATATGTCTATACGATACATGTTTATATATGATATAATATTAGTTACATAATTAAAAACAATATTATATATTTAAATAAATTAAGAATTTTATTTAAAAGATATTTTGAAATATTCTAACTAAATTAGACTTCATAGGCCCAAAAGAGATCCAAAATGGATTTTTTTGGAAATTAACTAATTTCTTCCACAATGGGTTGGCCTACTTCCAACGGTTATTATGTTAAAATCAGCAATATTTTTTGATACTCGATATTGGATTTGTAAATTTTTTATATATTAAGTATAAAGGATGTTGGGAATGTCCCAAATGATATGCAAATATACCTTATTAAAATTTTTAATGATGTAAGATGGATTCATTTTACTTTAGCAATAGGAATTATATATATGTTGTATTGTCTAAGTATCGTAATTTGCTTACGTATTTGATATATGAAGCAAATATCAAATCAAAATTAAGATCACTAAATGTTAGTTTAGAGTATTCTCAGGTATTTACAAAATACTAGAAAATTGTTTATAGAAACAATGAACTCCTTATGAAAGAGTGTACGAACTCAAACTTCATGAGTGATATTGACTGTCATATGTCAATATTAAATTCATGTTCAAACCTTGATTAAGAAGCTATAAGTTGGAAATGTTCGAAATGAAACATTATGGCCGATTCAATGGAAATGCTGAGTACATCACATTGAATGGCGCCACGATAAAAGCAATGTACGAAATAAATGCACAAATTTATAACCAAGCTAGGGGTGATTCCAAAGTATTAAGAATACTAAATGATTGTTATATGGTAACAATGTAATGAAAAGTGCTTACTAGAAGTCTAGAAACATACTTTGACTAGTTCCACATGACAATGGTAGTTTATCAGCATCAAAGAGAGTTGATTGACCAAGTAGATAACTAAAACAACATAGCAGATCATTCACCATGGGTTTAACTCGATCAGTTCACACCAAACTAATCGAAGCGATGTAATAAAGATTCCACAATTGGTCCCAAGTGCAAGTGGGAGATTAATAAAGTTAGGGGTATGCCCTATGGGTAATTATGTAATTTGTTGCATATATCTAACTCAACAACCAAGCTTGTTTGAAATAATTGGTATTTTTTTCTATTATATGCTAGATATAATGTATTATATTAATTAGCTAATTTAATTAAAAGTATATTTAACAGAAAATCCATAAATGGTATGTTTTGTGATAATAGTTACAATGCTTTGTAACAATAATTGATTCTTTTTTTTTAGCAAGGCTAGCCGGCTTTAAAGTTGGTCGTCCACTTTTATTTAAAAATTTTAGAGAATAGGTGCTCGGCAAATGCGCCAAAATAGCTAGAAATAAATAAAAGAATATGAGCTAGGCAGAAGGGCCAAAGTTGGTAAACAAGTCTAAAGCAACTAGTCCTCCTCCAAAGAGGAGGAACCACTGCCATCATCCTCATAATCCGACCCAATAACGTGAACACTCTGAAAATAAAGTGGCCAAGTTAGGAACATAATCTACCGAATCACTGAATTAAAGAAACTTCTTGTCCCAGGAGTCATCATCCAAAACAATCCTATTATCTTCACCTTGCACAGAAAGAGTAAGCCCTTCCTCATGAACTTGATAATACAACTTTTGATCCTCACCTTCTTTCCCGATGAACATATGGTAACTGTCAGACGACGGACAATATCTCATTTCAAATTGATCATGGGCCCAAGCTTGTATAGTGGAGTCCCGGTAAATAAGAGGATAAACAGAAGCAGTCGAGCCCTATCAGGAAGCATAACACAAGGCGCCTACAATGAAACTGAAGGAGCAGTAACTGGGCCACATTGGCAACTTCTACAACAAAATGGGATTTCGACTTAGGGACCCATTTCTTAACTAGAGGGTGAGGAAGCGGATTCTTTGCCGAGATAGGTAAGGTAGTATTAACTGGTCCATGCTTACATTTTCCTCAAAAAGACATATGAGTGACAAACGAGCATATATCAGATTTCCAATTATAATCAACATCAGCATAAACATCCTTACCCTTAGCAATACGTACCTTTAACTTAGAAGGAAGCACTTTGTCCGGAGTTATTTCAATCAACACCTTAACGTACACGGGCGTCTTCCTAGCCATAGTATTTACATCAAAGCATCTAAGCTTGCCAACTAGGCTAGTCAACTAATCTAGCCTAACCAAGGATTGCAGAACAGATGGGATATTCTTGAAATGGGCCCAAATAGGAATAAACAGAATTTGATCCCTTACATTATCAATTGACGAACACCACGGGGTTACAATGAAAGGCTCACCAGCAATAATGGAAGGTTCCGCTTCTAGAATACGAAGTCTTTCATTTTTCGAGAGAACTTAAAGAAAAACAAGGAATCGTTGAAATGTACATGAAGCCCACCCTTAAGTTTCCAAATGCTACGACAATGTTCTCTAACTACATTGTATGGTAGGTTTGAGTTAAGGAAAAAACCAACCAGGTAGTTCGACCAAACTCAATGCCCGCTTGTATAACCTCACTCAGAGGCACCATCGCTCCATCAATTTCAACTATTTCAAAAGATTGGGGAGAGTATGCACCTTCATTTCTTGGGAAAGAACCATGAGTGGTTTGTCAAAATAATATAAACATACTATTTTAAATTTTTCTAGTCAAGATATATCGAGACCGGTCATTGATGCATCCATTGAGACTAGAGTAGTTCGTACAACATTATTCTAATTGATTTCAACCTTGATACAACAATGCATTTCCTTTCTTGCTTCATGTTTTAATATTACAAATCACAAAATCGTGCATTGCAATATCAAGGTCGGAATCATTTAGAATAACGTTGTACTCATATGATCATTAGCCGTCCGATTTTGATGATTCATTTTTTATTGAAATATATTTTAATATTGAAAATTTTCCATGTTCGTTTCTTGAGAATTTTGAAATTTTCGGTGTTAAAGGTAATTTAAAGGTTAGATTTAAATTTTAGCTCGAGAGATTAATTTCAAAAATTTTGCACTTAAGTATTTCAGTCATAACTTTTTGCCATCTTGTCTGATTTTGATGATCTTACACTTTCCGAAATGTTAATGACCTAAGCACAACTTATTTGTGTTAAGGTTTTAAGAAATTTTGTCTTCTCCTTTGCCAAAAATGCCGTTTTCATTGGTGTAACTACTACAAGGGATATTGGAATAAAAATAGAATATTAATCCATATGTATGATTAATTAAGTACTAAGTTGAAATTAAAAAGTTGGTGGTTTATTAACGTATGCATGGATGAATGGATGTACTATTGAATCAGAATATATACTAAATAAAATATGATATACTAAAAAATTTGAATGGTTGCTTGTTGTTGTGAATAAATGAATGTATTATGATGTATTGTTTTGAATATAAATGGTCGATAATGAATGTGTGTGCATATATATATATATATGTATGTATGTATGTATGTATGTGTATATATATATATGTATGTATGTATATAGAAAGGTAATATTTGTATATAAGCAAGCAAATGATTTTGGTAAAGGATGATATTAATTTATAAAGTGATTGGAAGAATTTTAAACAGCTTATTCCGTATTAATTGGTCTGTTGAGTGACTTATGAATTCTGGTTGATACGTGATGCAGCTCGTACCTCAAATCATCGCCGAAGCCATAGATCGCTCCTCCTAGATCGCGAGGACAAAGCAGCTCCAAGATTTCCTAAGTCGTGAACGACCTTCTTTAGGTCGCGAGCAAACTCTAAGTCACGAACAACCTTCCTTAGGTCGCGAGTTTCCAGTTTCCTGTGTCGCGAAGCAGTAGGTCACGAAGCAAAGCTCCTTAAGTCGCGAGCCAATTCCAGTAAGTCGCGAATGTCACTCCGCCTTCTTATGTCGATCCACC
This sequence comes from Allium fistulosum, assembly GCA_030737815.1. Lineage (NCBI taxonomy): Eukaryota > Viridiplantae > Streptophyta > Magnoliopsida > Asparagales > Amaryllidaceae > Allium > Allium fistulosum. The sequence continues at coordinate 683,727,016 of CM060905.1, read as the reverse complement.
TTAAATCGCGAGCAAATTCCTTGAGTCGTGAACAAAATGAAGTTAAGTCGCTGCCGTGCTCCTCCTTAGGTCGCTGATTGAATGCCGCATTCCTTAAGTCGCTGAAGTTAGGTCGTTGAAGTAGGTCGCGGACGAGTTTTCTTAGGTCGCTGAAGATCGCTATGCCGCAAATCCTTGAGTCGCGAAGCGCCAGAATGCCGCTCCAGTAGGTCGCTGCCTAGTTTCTTAAGTCGGTGTTTGTATTTCTTAAGTCGTTGTTTGTATTTCTTAAGTCATTGCTTGTATTTTCTTAAGTCGATTGTATTTGTTAAGTCACATTGTTGTAACTTGTTAATCGTGTGTGTGTTGTAACTTTCCCTATAAATAGTGGTGTAGGGTCATTTGTAAAAGAGTTGATTTTTGAATAAAATTTTGGTTTATGCTTTGTGCCACCATTAAAATTGGAAGTTGACTGTTATCTCCTTTCTCCATCTTCGGATATTCGAGTGCGCTCGAATCAACGAACTTGAAGCCGATTCATGGAATCTCGTGCGCGAGATCAACGTCGAAGAATCGTAGATCTTCTAACATGGTATCGTGCGCGATCAACGTGTTGAAGATAGCTAGAATCCGGTATCTCAAGAGATCAACGGATTTGGGCACTTGGGTATCTTCAATTCATCGATTCATTTTGTTTCATCAATTCATTTTTCCGCGAATTCATCAATTCGTGAGTTGGTGATCCTGTACGCCGCGTCATTTGGTATCAAAGCAAGGAGACGAACTTTTCCAAGTTCGTTGGGTGTGAAGTTTCGAGATTTGAAGTTTGTGTTTGGATTTGTTGGAAATTTGACAATGCCTCCAAGAAGAGTTAATCGTCATCAGAATGTTGCAGATGTGTATCGAAGAGAAGATGCCGAACAAATGGAGCAACGGATTGGTGATAAATTCAATGAGAAGTTTGATGAGGGAATTTGTAGATTGGAAAGGCTTATGATGGATATGAATCTAACTTGACAAAGAACATCGCTAGGTTCAAATCAAGGTGGACATAGAATTTCGCCATCAAATTCCGAGAGGAGAAGAATGTCACCACCATCGGATTGGGAAAGAAGAGAACCGTCAGTTTCGGGAGAAAGAGACGTGCATGGTAGCAGAAATGTTGGTGGTCAGAATCGACATCGACATACGTCAGATCTGGAGGAATCCAGTGATGAAGGTTGTATTCATTATCGAAATCAAAGTCAAAGGCGAAATCGAGATAGAGATTACGAAGAAGATTGTCGGTGGGAGTCGGGGATGAAAACAGAGATTCCAGAATTCAAAGGGGGAATGATAGCGGAAGAGTTTCTGGATTGGTTATCAAATGTTGAAGAAATTTTTGACTTCAAGGAAGTACCCGAGCATCGTAGAGTTAAGTTGATTGCTACTCGATTAAGGGGAAGAGCTATGGCATGGTGGCAACAAACTAAACTTACACGGGAAAGAATGGGAAAGTCGAAGATTGTTTCATGGGAAAAGATGAAGAAGTTGATGAAGGCTACTTTCTTGCCTTATAATTATCAGTCGCTTATGTATCAATGCTTACAGAATTTGAGACAAGGGACAAAGTTGGTAAATGATTATGCAGATGAGTTTTATCAACTGACTGCTAGAAACGATATCATGGAAACAGAGGAACAGTTGACATCCAGATTTGTTGGAGGATTGAGAATGCAAATTCAGGATATGGTAAATATGTTTGATCCGAGACCCGTTGCTGAAGCACACCAGAAGGCTCTAGCTTGGGAGAAGCAAGGTAGAAGAGGAGGTGGTGCGTTTACAAGTTCGAGCAATCAGGTGAAGGGGGCTAGTAGCAATACTAATGTTTCCAAGGCTGTTAGTAAACCGGTTGTCAATGAAGCTGCTAAGACCAAGGTCAACAACAATTTCAAGTGTTATAACCGTCAGAAGTTTGGACATAAGAGCAATGAATGCCCGAAGCCTAAGAAGCGAGTGATGGTTGTTGAGGTTGAGGGTGAGGATGCAGAAGTAGAATGTCCTAATTCACCACAGGTTGAGGAGGAAGAAGAATTGTTGACGGGAGACGAGGGATATTCTTTAATGATGAGGAGAACTTGCTTGACACCAAAGCAGGAAGAGGAGACTAGTTAGTTGAGGAATAATATTTTTCAGTCAACTTGTACTATTTTGGGAAAAGTTTGTAAGTTTGTTATCGATGCAAGGAGTTATGATAACATCATCTCTACAGAAGCTGTAAAGAAGTTGGCATTAAAGACAGAGAAGCATCCCAAACCCTACAAATTGGCTTGGTTGAGGAAAGGTGGGGAAGTGAAGGTTGGTCGAAGAGCTTGTGTAACTTTTTCCATCGGAAAGAAGTATAAGGATGAAATTTGGTGTGACGTGGTAGATATGGATGTATGTCATTTGTTGTTGGGAAGACCATGGCAGTTCGATAGAGCCATGCAACACGATGGAAGGACTAACTGCAATAGTTTCATGTTCGATGGCACTAGAATCACTTTGGTTTCTAAAAGGCGACAACAAAGTGAAAGCAAGTTGGAGGAAATCGAGGAACTAAAGACTCTGTTATCTTTGAAGGAATTTGTCAAAGAAGTAGAGGATAGCCCTGAAGTATTTCTGTTGATTGGACGTGAAAGTAGTGAAGCGGTTGAAATTCCTGAGGAAGTTAAGCCAGTGTTGAAGGAATTTGAAGATGTGTTTCCTGAAGAATTACCAAAAGAGTTACCACCATTGAGAGACATACAACACCAGATTGATCTTGTTCCGGGAGCTGTGTTACCACATAGACCACATTATAGAATGAGTCCAAAGGAGCACGAAGAGTTGAGAAGGCAGGTGGAAGAGTTACTTGAACAAGGGCGCATACAAGAAAGTTTAAGTCCTTGTGCAGTACCAGCTTTGTTAGTGCCAAAGAAGGATGGAACTTGGAGAATGTGTACAGATAGTCGAGCACTAAACAAGATTACGGTGAGGTACAGATTTCCGATGCCAAGATTGGATGACTTGTTAGATCAGTTGAGTGGAGCTACTATCTTTTCAAAGATTGATCTGAAGAGTGGGTATCATCAGATTCGAATTCGACCAGGGGATGAATGGAAGACAGCCTTCAAGACACGGGAGGGGTTGTATGAATGGCTGGTTATGCCATTTGGTCTTTCGAATGCACCTAGTACTTTTATGTGAGTGATGAATCAGATCTTTCGACCGTTTATTGGAAAGTTCATGGTGGTATACTTTGATGATATATTGATATACAGTGGAAGCACAGAAGAGCATCTACAACACTTGCGGGAAGTTTTAATGATACTTCGTCAAGAACAATTTTACGTGGCAACAAAGAAGTGCATGTTCATGATGCCCAGTGTTTTGTTCTTGGGGTATGTATTGTCCAAGGAAGGTATTCAGGTGGACCAAAGTAAAGTTGAAGCAATCAGAAATTGGCCACAGCCCAAAACTATAACAGAAGTCAGAAGTTTCCATGGGTTAGCTTCATTTTATCGAAGATTTATACCACACTTTAGTAGTGTGATGGCTCCTGTTACTGATTGTATGAAAGGAAAGCAGTTTTCATGGACGAAAGAGGCGGGACCTGCTTTTGAACAGATCAAGGAACTTTTAACATCAGCACTGACTCTAGTGTTGCCAGATTTTCAGTTATTATTTGAATTACATACAGATGCATCCAAAGTTGGAATTGGGGGAGTATTGAGTCAGAAGGGTCGTCCCATTGCCTATTTCAGTGAAAAGCTTTCTGGAGCAAAGATGAGATACAATACTTATGATGTGGAGTTTTATGCTATTGTACAGGCCGTGAAGCATTGGAGACATTATTTGTTCCACAAAGAATTTGTTTTGTATACAGATCATGAAGCATTGAAACATTTGCAGGGACAGGATAAGATTGCAGCCAGACATGCTTCATGGATCGCATACTTGCAACAGTTTACATTTGTTGTAAAGCATAAGTCGGGAATTATAAATCGTGTGGCAGACGCATTGAGTAGAAGAAATCATTTGTTGACTACTATGAGAGTTGAAGTGACGGGGTTTGATGTATTTCCAGATTTGTTTGTTGAGGATCCTTACTTTGCTAAGATTGTAGATGAAGTCAAGAAAGGGAGGACGGATGAGTATGTGTTGGTAGAAGGTTTTCTATTTAAAGGAAATCGGTTATGTATACCAGAGAGCAGTTTGCGGATGAAGATTGTGAAGGAATTGCATGAAGAAGGTCATGTGGGAAGAGATCGTACCTTGCAGTTGATTTCTCAATCATATTTTTGGCCTTCCATGAGGAAAGAATTTGAAAGATTTGTGCAGAGATGTCACATATGTCAAGTTTCCAAAGGGACAGCTACGAATGCAGGATTGTATATGCCATTGCCCGTGCCTACTAGACCATGGGTTGATGTTAGCATGGATTTCGTTTTGGGTTTGCCAAGAACTCAACGAGGAAATGATTCTATATATGTTATGGTGGATAGATTTTCGAAGATGGCACATTTCATAGCTTGTAAGAAGACCGCCGATGCAATCCGTGTTGCTCAATTGTTCTTTAAAGAAGTTTATCGACTACATGGGCTACCTGAGTCTATTGTTTCTGACCGGGATACTCGATTTCTAAGTCATTTTTGGTTGAGTCTGTGGAAGATGGTTGGGACTAAGCTGAATTTTAGTAGCGCCTATCATCCACAAACGGATGGGCAAACGGAAGTGGTGAACAGATCTTTGGGAAACTTGTGGAGATGTCTTGTGAAGGATAATTTGAAGAGCTGGGATGTGAAATTGTGTCAGGCAGAATTCGCACATAATCATGCTGTTAATCGAAGTACTGGATTCAGTCCATTTCAAGTTGTATATTCAGCAATTCCGAAGGGACCATTGGATTTGTCGACAGTTCCACTTCAGAAAGGGGTTGTTAAACGAGCGTGTGATTTCGTGAATGAGTTGCAGGAGTGTCACAGGATTGCTCATGAACGATTGCTTAAGTCAAATGAGAAGTATAAGCAATTGGCAGATAAGAAGCGAAGGAGTGTGGACTTCAAAGAGGGTGATTTTGTTTATGCGGTATTGACGAAATATCGTTTTCCAGTTGGAACTTACAACAAGTTGAAAGCTCGAAAGATTGGTCCAGTAGAAATCTTGAAGAAGATCAATGATAATGCGTATCAGTTATAGTTGCCGGAAAATGTTCATACTTCTTATGTTTTCAATGTCAAACATTTAATTCCGTATTATGGGGAGAAGTTTGTCGAAGAAGAGGGGAGTGTGAATTCGAGGTCGAATTCTTTCCAACAAGGGGAGGATGATGCAGCGCGTACCTCAAATCATCGCCGAAACCATAGATCGCTCCTCCTAGATCGTGAGGACGAAGCAGCTTCAAGATTTCCTAAGTCGCGAACGACCTTCTTTAGGTCGTGAGCAAACACTAAGTCGCGAACGACCTTCCTTAGGTCGCGAGTTTCCAGTTTCCTATGTCGTGAAGCAGTAGGTCGCGAAGCAAAGCTCCTTAAGTCGCGAGCCAATTCCAGTAAGTCGCGAATGTCACTCCGCCTTCTTATGTCGCTCCACCTTAAATCGCGAGCAAATTCCTTGAGTCGCGAACAAAATGAAGTTAGGTCGCTGCCGTGCTCCTCCTTAGGTCGCTGATTGAATGCCGCATTCCTTAAGTCGCTGAAGTTAGGTCGTTAAAGTAGGTCGCGGACGAGTTTTCTTAGGTTGCTGAAGACCGCTATGCCGCAAATCCTTGAGTCGCGAAGCGCCAGAATGCCGCTCCAGTAGGTTGCTGCCTAGTTTCTTAAGTCGTTGTTTGTATTTCTTAAGTCGTTGCTTGTATTTTCTTAAGTCGATTGTATTTGTTAAGTCACATTATTGTAACTTGTTAATCGTGTGTGTGTTGTAACTTTCCCTATAAATAGTGGTGTAGGGTCATTTGTAAAAGAGTTGATTTTTAAATAAAATTTTGGTTTGTGCTTTGTGCCACCATTAAAATTGGAAGTTGAGTGTTATCTCCTTTCTCCATCTTCGGATATTCGAGTGCACTCGAATCAACGAACTTGAAGCCGATTCATGGAATCTCGTGTGCGAGATCAACGTTGAAGAATCGTAGATCTTCTAACACGGTATCGTGCGCGATCAACGTGTTGAAGATAGCTAGAATCCGGTATCTCGAGAGATCAACGGATTTGGGCACTTGGGTATCTTCAATTCATCGATTCATTTTGTTTCATCAATTCATTTTTCTGTGAATTCATCAATTCGTGAGTTGGTGATCCTGTACGCTGCGTCAATACGAGTAGTTAACATATCAATAGAGATTTCTAAATGCTTAAATGAAGCAGAATTGTCACAATATTTCATAAAATTGCATATGAGTATAATATATCGATCACAAAACTTTACTTATTAAGGAATAAAATTTTCCTTTGTTAAACTCATGAAATCTATCTCTAATTATTTGAATCCCATTTACATGCCTTGGTATGGTTGATAGTTTGATAATTTTTGGTAGTTAATGATTGAATTGGTTGAGATGAATTGTCGTTCACCTTTGTATCTTGTTGTTAATGTATGTGGTATATTCTAGTTATTACATATAATTTGAAAGTAGTAGATGTAAAATTCTAGATAGTCAACATGACAGCCAATTAACAAGATGAATCACTAAAAGCTTGCAGCACGACGATGTTTGTATATTTTATTATAAATTAAATTTGAAAATTTTAAATATGAAATGATATATTTGTTAAAGATGGATTCAAAAGCGTTTTCTAATCATATATCTAAATAATTAATAAAAGCCAGCGGTTTCTTCAAAATAGATCTGTTGTGGCAATAATAAATTTGCTTAAGAAAATTTAGTGTAATATTATACATATCATATATAATTAAAATGTAGAATCTATATATACAATAAATATAATTTAATATAATATAATTAGTTGAAGGCTTGCTTGTTTTTATGAATAGTTGATTGTGGTGTGAAGGATTGCATTGTTGTCAATGGTTGATGAATTGATTATATATAAAATTTCAAAAATGAATATTTTCATACAAGTAAGTAATGAGCTAAAAAAATATGAATATCTTCTCACAAAGTGATTCAAAAAAATTAATAGTTTATTATAGTGCTAATTTTTTGATACGTCTAATAATCGTTATCAATAGGGATTCCTAAATGCTTGTACGAGGCAGTACGACACAGTATTTTAGAAATGCTAAGAAATATTTTACTTGGAATTGTATATTATTTTAAAAATTAATATATTGTTATTTTAGAAAAATAAAAAATAAAACAAGTTTGTATAGAAGGATCCGGTAGTTTAACAACTCACTAAGACGAGGCTAGAATTCCTTAAATCAGCAACCCTAAGCTTGAATTTCGATCGCTCGCTCCGAACTTACTGCTGCCATGGCGATGCCAACCGTTGATCTAATTCAATTGAATGGCCTCGCACCTGAGAACCCATGCTTCCATTATTCAACATTGTAGTAACCTCCTTCCTTACAACCAGTCGCATATCATGCTCGCCACAATAATGCTTGCGTAGATCACCTCCTCATCGGCTTAGCCTACTTTCGCATGTGTCTCCTACCCTACCTGCGATCAACGATGCCAAGCCATTCGCGTTTGTCCATGTGTTGTTTATTTATTTTATTTATTTCTCTTTGTTGATTTTCAATTTGGGTTTTTTTTGGTTAAGCCAAAATGAAGCAGGCTAAGAGATTAGGGAATAAGTGAGGAGATTTGGGTTTTATGGGCTTGGGCTTAGAGGTGTTGAAAATGGGAGAATGAGATGACTTAATCTATAATTCATGTTATCCCTTATATTAATCAATTTCCATTATATCTCTTTATGAAGCAATTTGAAATCTCTTTTTTTCACATATGAATAATTCGATCATTGAATTATAGATTCATTTGATTTTAATTGAATTTATATACTACCACGGCTTCGAAAACATGGTGGTCAAATTATTTAATTAATTAACCCAAAAATTAATTAATTTAATTAAACAATTATAATTATATTATATTAATTCGAAATTCATTTATATACATACATGTATACTTATGTTATTTAACATTTTAAAACAACATAATATATATCATAATATATCATACGCGTATATATTTATTAATTAATTAACTCATTTGATTAACATATTTTATTAGCCTTGTTAATAAACTTTTATAAATTTCAAAATTAATTTATATTTATTTTCAAATATTCTGAAAAAAAAATTCATTACATTATAACTTTTATAATATGTACATAGTTTATTTCAAATTTTGCTTTTAAATTTAAAATCTTATATTTTAAGTTTTCAAACAATTTTGAAATTAGCCCAAGGCCCAATTAAAATAGGGCATTTTCAATTAGGGGTAACCTTTGGGTACACATATATGTCCGGGCTAGGCCAGTAGGCACATAAAAGCAGAGTACTTGATTACCCAAACCCAATCCTTCAGCACTACCTTTCTAGACATCCAACTATCTGGGCTGTGAGCTTAATTAGTTAATCTTTACATGACTAGTTTTGGCCGGATAGGCTATTGGGCTCTGATATCATTATTGGAACTAGACCAGTCCGTAGCGGATGAGTGAATTTCATTTTTTCCATATTGGATGTATATTGGACCAATGAAGTTTAATATATTTAGAACATTTCTAAATTTCTTTTAAATAAAATTATTATTTTATTTATTTAAATTTATAATATAGTTTCACAATATGTAATTAATATAGTATTTAGATATATACATGTGTATCATATACACACATATATATGTGTGCATGTGTCACATAGCTGTCCGTGCAAGGTATAACATACACGTGTATAAGTGATGGGATTTATATTGCAATGGACAATTAGCTCATCTAGTATACATGCATTGACTCGCCTTTTAGACCCCCACTTATCGACAAATAGTACATCATAACCATGGCGAGAAACCCTAAGGATATCTCTACAAATTTCTATAGAAAATGATGAACACAAGGTATTTTAAACATTTATAACGACTATCGCTATAAAACCATTTCCAAATCAAGTCCTATTCAAATCAAAGTCCAACCAAACTCTCTGTGCTTTGTTACAAGGCTATGCAACAAGTCATACAAAGTTATACAAGTCCAAATCCATCAATTACATATGCCATTTTCTTTCCAAACCAATAATCACAAGAGAAGCAATAGTATATAGTCAAACAAATACTATACAATCATTATACAATGTATATACTTTTTAAATGGTGAGTTAGCTCACCAATCAACAAGCAAACAATCAATTCCAAGCTTTCACTTCCTACCACAATCTTGCAAACACCAAACTTCCTACCTTCACCTTGCTTTGCACTTGCCTACACTAGAAAAGCCACCCATTTGCTCATGGCCTTAGATGATTTAGGGAGTTATGCTATTTTTCTTCAATCTCTAAGTTTCTAAAAGGTGTTGCTATGTTGTGTTTGGCCATATACTAGAGTTTGGTGATGTTTGGAGCTGTTTTGAATTGTTTTGTTCTCTGTAAATTATGAAGAGATAAGAGAATGAAGTGTTCAGTTTTATTTGCAAAAATGTGAAATGATTTGTGAACCCCTTAGGCCACTTATATAGGCAACACAAGAGGTCACCTTAACCTCCTCTAGCCCTTTATTTCTGGCAAAGACCATCCCCCAATGTGCCTCCATGTGCTTGCTTTCCACCTCATCATGCCTTAGAAAAATATCTCCTTCCACTCTTATCTCTACTCAACATTCTAGAAGCTTCTAAAACATTTTCCCAAGTGTTTTAGTGCAAATTATTTTTATTACTATCTAATGATCTCCTAAATCATTTAGTATATGTAAAAAAAGTTTGAACTACTTTTACCGAGAAAAAGCTATTTATCGATAAAAATGATTTTTTGTCACATTATCGATATTTCTTCAAACTATTTATTTTTGTAAACATTCTTCCAAAGTTTATCATCATTAGTTATTAATTAAAAGGGTGTTAACAAAGGTTATTAAATCAATTTAATCACATCTAATTCAGGATTTAAATATTTAAATAATTCAGATATTTAAATATGAAGTATTTAAAATTTCAAGTCATTACAGTATAGATATATCATCCAAATGTATGTTTATATACTTTAATCTATGTATTTAAAACATTGCATATATATATATATAATTCTATATTTTATTTTTAAATTATTTATAAATATATGAATAAGTATATGTATATGAAATTTATAATATATATATACTTTTATTTAAAATTATACTAAAATTATATTTATTTATTCTATTGAAAGTTCAAAATCAAAATCAATTTTTTTAAATAAACACACACACACACATATATATATTATATATCTTATACGTAATTTAATAATAAATATATATATAAGTATACTTAAATGTGTATATAATAAATATATACCTATTATAATACTCACATCAAAAGTCGGGTTTTGTTTTATTTTATTTTTAAATTTATATATATATTAATTTTCGTACGGAAATTAATAATAAAATAAAAAATATTCCAAAATAAAATTTCAATATAAAATTCTCGCAAAATTTCAAAGGTATTTTAATATTTTAATATTATATATATTATAATTAAAATAGGTTTTAAAATGTATTATTAATTTCAGCTATGGTTTAAATATTTAAATTATATATATAATATTTTTATTTGCCTAATGTGTTATTAGATGAAAATTTAATTTTATAAAATTTAAAATATTTTTTTTATAATATATGTATTTAATTTATTTATAGATCAAATGATTTAAATAATATTAAAAAATAAATAAATTATAAAATTATTTTAACTATGCCGAAAGTCCATTTAGTATATAACTATTTGTATAAAAATTAAAAATTATATTTTTTATTCTATAAGAATTAATATTTGAAAGACGAAGCTAGTAAAATTAAATAATGTATATTAATAAACTAGATTTTAAAAAAATCAATTTTTTGAGCCGTGATTATCAAAGGCAAATACATAAAAAAATATTATTAAATACAAGTATATAAACAAACAACCATTTTAAATGTGATAATATATCGATATAATGGAATCGTCGCCTAACTAATAAATAATATATGATATATAAAACTATCAAAATATTATTAATTGTAAATCAGAGAATTACCTCATCTCTAAAGCCTTTTAGTACACCTTGAAACGATGAGATCAACTCCATGTACTAGTTTCCAATTCAACAAGGTGCTGGCTCCTGAACCGATGACCACAGCCATCGAATAACAACAAATTGATTCGATTTGAGATTTTGAAATAGTGGGGAAGATGGAGTATAATTTTGGCCAAAAATAAATGATGATGGAGGCTCTCTTAAATTAGTGAACGGGTGAAGGTAATGATGTTTATATAAAGGAGAAAATAGAGAGATAAGTTAGGATCTAGATCCCCTTTTCTCTTTTACCCATTCTCTCTCTTATCCATCCAAACCAAGCCCCCTTATTGCCACCGTATGGCCATACCCCATCATGCTCTATCATGGCCGAATAGACCACCCCCCACACGGGCGTCTAGCTCATTTAAAGTCCAAACAAATTACATTGCATTTAAATCTAATTTAAATGCATATTGATATTGTATATTGATTTATATATTCATAACTATTATACACATATTTAATAATATTTGTTCATCAAATAAAAATAAAATTTTATAATTAATAGTTCATAAATATTAATTAATTTATAAAATTACAAATTAATTAAACTGTTTGCCCAATGGAGTATTCAACGTTTTGGTTTTGATACCATTAGGTGTAAATTTGGTCAGCAATTAATATTGAACTATTCAAGTATTTACATTCACACGTTAGTTAGCAGGTGATGTGACATTTTAGTTAAATTTAGCGCTTACTTGGTTTCGGTAAAATCCAATTTTACTTTGTTAAGTGTTACCCGATTGTGACTAGTATCTACACCAATTCTCTTCATCAAAATTATGGAATTTGGTAACAGTCAAAATTTTGTAATCCATATTCAACTCTATAATCCAAACACAAGGTCCTTGGTTTATTAATAACAATTATTATTAACCGAACTACCCTGGCCAACGATTTTGACTTTGAGTTAACTTGAGTTGACCATGATACTAACCTCATATAACTAGGAAGGCGAATCGTCACTTAAATAGTGTTCAATTCCAATACTTCCACTTGGCCCAACTATAGTCACTCGATTGACGTCGTGCCATGATTTGACTATAATCAAAGCAGAGCTTTCTTGTTGAAAACTCACGGTATTCTCAAGTCGAGAGAACTATATAAATTAGTCATATCGATACTTTCTATTTGACCTTAGTTATATTAACCAACATAAAACTATCGAGTGAGTCATTCCATAGTTATTTAATCACTATCGGTATATATCCTCTTGGTGCCTTAAATAGTCATGAGTAATACACTGCCAAACATTTGAAGAGCCTTATGTACTATAGTCTCAACGGATACATCGATATCCAATCTCGATGCATCTTGATTAGGAATATTTAAAATGATATGTTTATTATATTGTGATACAATACTCATGATTACAACTATTTATAATTACTATCGCAAACACACCACTTATGAATTTTCTGTTAAATACATTTTAATTAAATATTTAATTATTTATAACATATTATAACAAATATATAATGGAAAGACAAACATCTTTATTACGAACGAGAATTGATTATAGATTTAATTAATTTACAATAAATTATAGAATTTCCCCTAAGACATAGCCTTAACACTTTCAAATATTAAATCTGTGTGTATATATATATATATGTCTTTAAATCTATAATTAAATTTAAATTTACGTAAAATAAATTCATGAAAAATTATACAACAATTTTGCAAGACCTGCAATATGATATGTAATGTTTAAAACTATTTTAGTAATTTTTAATTAAATTTATTTTATTTAACTATTTCCATAGGGAAATTACTAATTAATTAAATAAAAATTTAAAAACCGAAAAAACCCTATATAGCCGAAATCACTTTCACACATATATTAATATTTATTATACATATATATTTATATGTCTTATTTATGTTATATATAGTTTTATAAAAAAACTTAAACGTTATTTAATATTTAAAAACAAATATACTTTATACAAGTCACTTTATAGTTTTAAAATATTTCATGCATATATAGATATATTTAAATTAATTTATTGTATTAAATTAAAAATTATTTTAAATATATATAAATATTTTAATTAATTTAATAATTTAAAATAATGTTAGTTAGATATATATACATATCATTTTATAAATTTTACATCTTATAATTATTATTTTATAATCTAGAAATACACACACACGCACACTCTTCCACAAACACACATAAATATATTGATAGCGCTCATGTATGCAAAAGAGACCCAAAATTCTGTTGCTTGATTATATTTGATTAATTTTAGATATTGGAATATAGGGATTATTTAAAGTTAAATAACTGGAATTTAAATATAGAGATTATTTAAATATTTGAATTATGGATTAATAGTTGAACAGTGTTTCAAATAACTGAATTTTTAATTGAATGTAAATTTAATTGATTTAATGGTCTTATTTAACTCCTTTTAAATTAATAAATATTAATGGTGAATTCATTTGTAAATTTATTTATAGTAATTAATGGTTCAAATAAATAATAAGAAATTTATTTATATTTTTATGACTCGATTTTTATTGATATATTTTTAGTTTAATTTAATTTAATTTTCCATAATTTTTAATTATTCAAATTATCATTAAACGATTTTTCGGTATACTACAGCGTTCTTATGATTTTACAAAATCAGTAAACCTATGTATATTATCATTGTTTTGAGGTCGCGCCGCTGCAATAAGCATGACCATATTTTTGTTTTGACATTTGCGGTTCGTACATAAAAAATATACACGGTGAAATGCCAAAAATCACAAATTAAACATAAGTCAAAACCTTAGCCAAATCATTCCAATCACATTTCCTCATCTTTTCCTTGTACTATTCCATTCATCTTTCTCAAATCTAGAAACAAGAAAGATTTCAACCTTAAAAATTCAAAATCTCATAACTTACTCAATGAATAATTATAAAATAAATATCTTGGGAATCCTGGGAGAGAGATCTACAAGTTGATGTGTGTTTGGATGGGTGCATCTTATTTCTGGAAGTTCGACGGTACATGGACGTGAGGCATAGCAAACTAGGGTTAGAAAATTTGAGTGATTTAGGCTACGGAAGATGATGGGGTTTGTTGCATTGGATTTCTTAGGTCGAGGGGCATCCGGTGGCCGAGTTTATGGTGATGCAGTCAAGAGGAGGGGTCCAATGTTTTGTATAGTAAGAGGGCTATTATGGATGGATTTTAGGAGAGGGGATCGGACTTGGTGTGGTGGTGATGGCCGAAGAGAGTTAGTGAAGTGGAGTTCTTTGATGGTGGTGGCTCGTCGATCCATTGAGCGAGGCGGAAGAATAGAGGAGAGAAAAGAAGAGAAGGAGTGGGTTGGTGCACGACATTTTGTACAGATCTGGAAATTAGTGAGTAGGAGGGAAGGATTAGAGGAGGGCAATGATAGTTTGAATTGTAATTAAGTATTTAGTTAATGTTATTTAAAATCAATAACTTATAAATATTCTAACTTTCTCATACGAGGTCTAATCGAGATGAAACTTTTTGTGTTGCACTCGTTATGACGATAGCTTCGAACTAGTTTTGTTGAATTTAGAGCAATTTAAAGTTTGGGCTAAAATCAGACGTCATTCGATTTTAGTTTAACCCCGAACGCTTTGGCGTCAACTGAAATTTCGATGAGTTTAACTCACTTTTTTGGTCAATTTGTATATTATATAGTAGATAAAATTTACTATTTATGTTTGGTTGAAATTATTGGCTAACTGGTTAAATATCCACTTTAAAAAGCGATTGTCATTTAAAAGTGAAATACAGGAAAATATAATGGGAAATCCAGATTTCTCACCATAGTGTTTTTAATTTCCAATTATGTATTCCTATTTATTTTATTCCAGTTATAACCCTATTATATAGATTGTTAGTTACTGAATCTTGATTTTTAGCAGTATTAGTTATGACATTGTTATATATTCAAAACTTAACCCCTGTAGTGATAAAATTCAACAACATTGGTTAAGTGCATTGGTGGCTATTGGCCTCAATTTAGTATTTGGAAATACTATTGATTGTCGTTTGGCTTGAAAATGGATTTCGATTTGGAGAATGATTTCAAATCTAATCTTTGGGTTTTTCTGGAATATTTTATTTAAATAGATTCTGAACTCCTCTGTATTCCTCCAACTTTTTAAATTGTATTTTCTAAATCATTTAGAAATATTGTAAAGTTGGTTAACTATAGTTTAATCATGTTTAAAAAGTTGTTTATTTATATTTAGTATTGTTTAGAGGTTATTTATCAATATTCTAACATTGTGAAAAGTTATTTATTTAAATAATTAATATTGTTTGAAGATAATAATAATTATTTATTAATAGTGTTTTGGAATTAATAATTAATATTTATTGATAATGTTTTGGAAGTTAATAATTATTTATTATAATAATGTTTGAGAATAAATAATTATTACTATATTAATAATTTTGAAATTATTAATTATTATATTAATAATTTTTTGCAGTTATTTATTATTATTATTATTATGTTTGAAGTAAATTAATTATTTCATTAATGATGTTCTAAGGGAAATTGATTGTGTTATTAATGTTGCTGAAAAGTTAATTTATTATTTATTTACGATGTTTAAAGTAAATTAAATTTTGATTAACTGTATTTGTAAATAATAAATTAATTTATAAAGGAATTTCATGTAACAAAGACTATATATATGGAAATGAAGTTTTGGATTTATAAGGAATCTTTACAAAGGATCTTTATAAAGGAGTTTTATAATAGTTTTATAGATTTATCAAAGAGCTTTATAAATGGTTTTAGAAATTTATAAAAGAATTTATAAATTGTTTTAAAGATTTATATAAGGAGTTTTATAAATGATTTTCTAGTTGTATAAAAATAGAATTTATAAAAGAAGAGGAGATTTGATTTCCATAAGTTATCTTTTAATAATTATGGTGGTGCAGAACATTTTTCCATACTTAACACCAAATAGGAAATCTTTCTTAGTGTTTTGTGAATATACTTATACCGATGGAATAATTATATGAATATTTTTCAAGTATTGAAAGTGTTTTCTGAATGTATCTCTTTGTAAAGATATTTAAGTCAAGTATGTATGAAGAGGTTAAGTAAACGCTTTATTTAAAAAGGGCTTAATGGTTGCTTATGCGCTCAACTAATGTTGGTTTTCCTATGAAATAAACCTCTGATTTGATTGTTGTTATTTGATAGTTAAATAACCGACTATCAAACCTTGGCCAGTTTTGACTTGAGAAGTAATTAAATATGGGCCTCACGTATTCATACAGTTTTAGGTTCCTTAGAATAACTCATTTGGATGGAACATCTCTAGTTCTAAGGGATATATTAGAGATCGTATTGGGACTTTGATGTAGTCCGCTTACTTCTGAAAGAACCAGAAATGAGTCAACGGGAAATTATCGGGTGTTGGTTCGAAGAGATCGGGATCAGATATAGTATCCAAAACCACTTTAAATCGATATATGCGTTCGAATGAAATACATCTTGAAGATGATTGAAGACAGAGCTTTTGAAGTGCAAGGACTACTTGCTACTAATCCTAAAGGGGGTTCCAAAATTGATATTGTTGAGGTAGTGCCTTCGGTTTCGTTTAGACCCAGAACGAACTTGTATGGATGAATGCTGGCATTGCTTTTCTACATGGAGGGCACTATTAGCATTCTAAGAGGAAAGAAGGTAAATCATTGCCTCAAGCCTCACAAACCAGGAAATGAATAAAGTAGGGATGTGCCGCAGGCTTTGTAGGTCGCTCTTATTAAGGTATGATCATCACTTATCTAGAGTCAATATCTATATATGCTTCGGGGCCCATTATGGTTTTTTATCAACCCAAGGTTGATCATATTCGGTGCTATCCACTGAGGGGTAGGGCAGGTCCTAACTAGTAGAGGTGCAATTAAGGCAGCATCCCGTACATTTTATCTAGAGGTGTACGGATTCAGTGGGTAGACCTTTACCCTTTCATAGTTGAAATCCATTTTCCAATACGAGCCTTCAGACTTGATTGTATACCTATTATGCTGGAATTTAATTAAAATAAAACTTTCGGCTATGATTCATTATTTACTTTAAACTACAGACATTATTATAATACTAGAGGATTTTCTATAGAAATGTTTTACTTATCATAACGTGAATCCAGTCCATGTTTATGTACGGTGTGGTATTACGAGATATCTTTCTTTTAAAGGTTTTATAGCATTAAAATCCATTTGAGGTGTGTTTTTTCATGCTAGTTTATCAGACTGATCTAGGGTTATTCTACGGGTCAGACCGAGCATATTTGTAGATTCAGCTTGGATACTTGAGCCTTAGGAGATGAGCTAGATGCCTCCAACTCGTATTCACGTATATTCTATTTTCGCTGCATTGGTTGTTTATATTTATCAGCAATTGTGAGGATAGGTTGGTATAACTGTCCAAGCTGTTAATTATTAGTTGGCTCTAATTGATATACATATAATAAAGTTCAATTTTTCTTTTGTAAAGATCACTGTTATATTATAGATTGTTCGTCATGTTGTGAGATTTTGTTCTGTCTTTTCTTTCTTTTTTCCCAACAACCTATATTTTCGACACTCGGATGCTCGGCACATGAATAACATTGATGTATTAGTGTCGACTTTTGAGGGTTGAAAAGGCAAGTCATTATACATGGTATTGGAGCTTAGGTTGAGCAAACACCTAGGCTTTGGTGGGGTTAAATCATTTGAGATAGGGTAAGTGAGACCCTAGGATGAGTTTGAGTGTGTGTGTGTGTGTGTGTGTATAAAAGCGCGTATTTTTTAGCGATTATAAAATATTTTATATTGTGTTGATTTATCGGTTGAGTGGTTTATGAATTTTGGTCAATACATAGGGAACAACTATATCGATAGGGGTTTCTAAACATTGAACCAAGAAAACTGACACAATATTGTTTTGAAAATTTTATAAATGAAATAATTTGACTTAGATTGTATTTTATAAATTAAAAGGATAATTTTTAGAAATTAATATGGTTATATATAATGTGTTTGTTTGTTAAAGAATGATAATATTTAGTTCAGGAAATTATTGTCAAGGACAAAATTTCTCAGCATTTTAGCCTCAAGGACATACCTTTAGTATTTTAGCCTGAAGGACAACTTTCTCTAGGTATCAGTTTTTATAGTTTTTAGGTATCAGTTTGCAGTTATCGGTAGCAGTTTTTAGTTCGGTAGCAGTTTTGGAAGAATGTTTGTCCTTATGAATAATTTTGAAAGAATGTTTGTCCTTATGAATAATATTTAGAAGAATGTTTGTCCTTGTGTTAAAAATATTGAGGCCGTGTCCTTGAGGCTAAAAATATACAAATTTTTGTCCTTTAAATTAATTCCCCCTATTTAGTTATTGTCGTTTATTGTTGATTAGTTATGCTCAGATAGCTTATGGGCATTTTGGTTAGTTAAATTGAATAAGAACACCTTGTGAATTTAGTTTCGCAGTTTGACTATAAGGCATTTGGGAATAATGTTGAGTTAAAATCAAATTTTGGTTTCAACAAAAGTTGTTTATTATAATTTAAGCAAGGATAAACAATTATGAAATGAGCTTATATAAGAAATGAAATCATATAAGTAGGACGTATGAATATAGTTTATAAATAAAGATTTAAAACCGAGAATTTGAGTACTTAGTAACCGGAGATTTGAAATTGTTTTTCAAAGTGTTGTGGAAAATAATATTAGTATTATAGGAGAGTGTTTTAGAATAGAAATTTTCTTCAAAAATGGATTTCAAAATTGTTAAGAAAGCACTGAACTCGGTTTGGTCGCTGGAAAATAATTCTAGTTTTGACTGCAGCATCGTCGGTGTTCGTTTTCGAGTTTCTAAGTGACGGATTCCTACCATAGTGATTTGCCATAGAAGCTTTGTTTTGGTTAAAAAAATTGTTTTAAATTCCAAAAGTATGATTTGATATACATAAAGGATGTATGTATATTATTTTTATTTCAAAAGGCTTTTAAATTAAATCGGGTATTTAGTTATTGAATTTTTAGTTTAGTGAAACTCTAGACTCTTATATCTATTTATTAGGATAGTTTGGATTATGCATCCCATTATAATATGTTGAGTGATAATTTTCACGTGTTAAAATGAAAATGGAATTTCAACGATTTTGGAACAGTCGAAAACTTCCAATTAATTGAGAAATTGAAGCTACGTTTTTGTAAAACTTACAAGTAGTTAAGTTTTTATAACTTATAAATATGAGAAATTAGTAATTTGAAACAAATTTTAATTTGTAGGATATTCTTGTTAAGTATAACAAATTTTGAAGTTTTTATAAATACTCTTAGGACATAGAAGTGTAACGACCCGTTTTTTCGACGCCCGAAAGTCGACATCAATACGCCCACTGTATCAAATGCCGAACCATCGAATGCCGAAAAATTGAATCATTAGGGTTAAAGAAGAAAGAGGTAAAAGAAGAAAGAAGAAGAAACAGAAACAATATCAGAATCTCACAATCGCAGCGGAATAATATATAATAGATGAATGAATAATCTTTAAACAAAAGAACTATATCAGTTCATACAATACATCATCAGAGTTTACAACAACAACACACAACACTGGCAGTTATAATAACCTGCCCATAAGATTGAATACACAGCGGAATGATAATAGTATACGGAAGTACGTCTCGCCATCCAGCTCGCCTCCTGATCTCCACAGCGTACTTTTCTGACTTTGCTCCTGAACAACTGATAACCTGACTCTAGACTGCCCGTGTGGAAAATTATGGGCAACCAGAGTTTAAAAAGGGGACAATAAACTCCGAGTCAGTCATGGGACTGGTGTGAGATCTTAAAATAGTTATTTGCACAAAGGAATAAAAAGAAATCCGCTATGCTTTTGGAAAAATGAAACTACCATAAGTAAATGGCAGGTTATACAACTAAAACCATACAAGGAGCGTATTGTTTCTTTGGATTTCCAACAAATGGTCATGCTAAGGAACTTCCTATGCCACATGGGTACGCCTCTGGAGGGACGCCCCAAGAACCTAACCGGATCTCTGCCAACACAAGGTCGAGTTACCTCACGCTTCTGGTGCAATGAAGCTATAACTAGATAACTCCACACACGAGTAAGCCATCCCCGATCGTTACCGACCTTTATCCGAGGATCCAACAACCACAAAGTAATAAATTTGCAGCAACCACATAAGTTAAGTATCTGGGCTCCATACCATGATACCGCCTTTTTCCAAAAGGAAATGGACATACTCTGAGGGTGATACCCCCAAAACAACCTTGCTGCATCCTTCCTGTTTCGACCATTCCGGGTTGTGAGGTCCGACGAAGTCTCGTCCACAAAGCTACGCTTTTCACAAAATCCATGCTTGGATCAACAAATGATTAGCAACACTTAGCATGTCACATTACCAAATTGGGAATGTATCACTAGTAACCATCAACTACATAACCTCTGAGCTCGTACATCTCAGAGAAGGGTGTTAAGCTAAGAGAATAAATTCTCCGCCACCAACAGAAATATATTTGATAGAAACCAGCTTTATATCTCAAAGTGTAACGTCAGACATACATCCATATAAGTCCCTCATGGGTCTGAATGGAATCGAATGCACTTCAAAGAAGCCCTTGCAATCTAGATATTCACTAATCACGTCCGGACTCCCCATCACAAAGGGTGCTAAAATCTCTATACCGAAACAAATCGGTGCAGAGACATTCGACAGGTAATCCTTTCATTTTTGAAAATACTCAGTCTTCAACACCATCTTCAAATGTAATCCCATTTCGTCATATCATTATTCGGAATGGGTTTTATGACAAAAAGTCCTCTCCCAGCTAATCCGAATAATGAGCATTTATTTTTAAAAACACATGGATACATAAGTCACAAAGATTCACTATTAAGATTCGATGTGGGTTTCGGATCATCTAGAATCCGACCCCCTGTCGTATCGAAATTCAAATAACGTTTAAAGGCCAATATTGATAGTCGGTTATTTAACTATCAATCACTATTCACAACAATCACCAGATTTTAAATAATTTTACCCAATTATTTATTTTCAAAATATCTTCGCAAGAAATATTTTAACACTTCAACACTTTGAAAACCAATTTCAAATCACTTTTCTTTTTCGGAATAAATTTCCAAATGTTTATTTATTTCCACTAAAGATTTGTCGAGTCCGAATACTTCAAAATGATTTAAATCACTTATCCAAAAATATATATACTTGGATACATTAAAAATAAAAACTATTTTTAAACACTTTATTTAGAACATTAGTTATGAAATTTAATATCAATATCTCATATAAAAACTCAAGTCCAAATAATTTTAAGAATAAAATTATTAGATAAAGTGTAATTATTAAAATATCCATTTTCTAAATCAAATCTCAATTTGGTCTTTAAAATAATCACTTCTATAATCAACCAAATAAATCTTTACTTTAAAGATTTAAAAACAACTTAAGAAAATAATTTCTCCAAAGTATCCTTTTTAAAACCATCCTTAAAACTTTCAATTTATATTTATCAGCTACTTTGAAAACATACTCGGCTTTCCAGTGAAAATACACTTTCCAGTTCAAAATGGTCCTTTTAAATCAATTAATAAATCCTTCTTGACTTATTTCAATTTACATTCCAAATCCTTCCACACTTTAAAAATAAACCAACATTTATTTTTAAACAAATTTCTCTTTCCTTTATAAATCCCATTGTAAATTTACATTTCCAAATATCCAATTTTATTTATTTCTGGTATCCTATGATACCAAAAATATATTCGGCTAAACTATAGCCTTCAAATAAATTTCATTTATCAATATAATCATTCACACCAATATAATCATTCACGGATTATCACATCACAACATATACAAATAAATTCAACAATGTGAGGAATCCAGTTGGATCCCTCAAACCTGTCTCCCTGCATCCATAGATGTTAGCACAACAATTAAATACCAATTCCACTTCGAGGTGGAATATCGCGGTATATGGGAATATATAATATCATCCGCTATTATGCGGCGCATAGGGTCTCATCCGCTATATAATGCAGGAAATCAATCACTCCAAATATATATATATATATATATATATATATATTTATATATATACTATCATATATACTATCACATCCAAACAATCAATCAACAACTGAAATTCCAATTTAATTTGAGTGAGAAGATCTCACCTTTTGCCTACGCATGCAACCCATTTTTATTCCAGCTTGATTTCACGATTTTGAACCTTGTACAAACATTATAAGGTTTTATTAATATTCGAATTAGTCGAACAAATTAATTTCCCTATTTGATAAGTTTAATTAACCAATAGTTTTATTCTTAACTAGTGATTTAATTTTAAACTAAAAAATTTCCTTTATACTTCACTGAAATTTATTTTATAAAAATTTTGTTTCATTTTTCTGCATGTATATATTTTTTCTGAAAATAAAAAGTTTTCCTGTATACAAAAACTGTGTATATATATCCATTGTAATATTCACTGAAAATAAATGAATATATAAAAGAACCTTACTGTACTTTTGAATGAAACCCTCACCGAAGTCGCGGCGCTGCCATCACTGCCTATTTAAATTTGCAAAGCTCGAAACCCTAGCAGCTCCAATCGCGAGCACTACCTCATTGATTCGCCATCGATCTCCATCGCTTCGCAGATCAATGGCCACTGCTCCACGTTGAAATGAACGACATCGCGATTTGATTTCGAACACGCTCCTTTTTTTTCTTTGTTCGTTTCGAAACTATGAAATGCTCGACCATTAGAACGAATCGATTTTGAGAGGAGCAGATTTGAATTTGAATGAGGACAAGTTGATTCGATTATGAAATAAAAGGAATGAGGAGCGCGGCCATTCTTTTGTTTTGAACGAACGATAAAAAGTTTCGTTCATTCCCCTTTGTTTTATTTTATTTTGTGAATTTGATTTCGTTTCTATTTTAAAGAGAATGCTCTGCTGTTTTGATTTTGAATACGAGAAAAGAAGGAGGATAACGAAGATATGGTTTCGTTTGATTTTGATTTGAACTCCAGAAAGAAATCTCGGCTAAGATTTACAAAACAAAAGAGACGCGTGTTAAAAATTTCTACCAAGTGTTAGAAGAAATATGCAACATGTATAGTTTGTTCTGAGAAAGCATTATATTAATTACATATATGTTATTTTTAAATTTTAAATTTAAATTTAAATCGTTTAGAAAACGATGTCAAAAAGCCCGATTTCGTATCATGGCGTGCCGCCAGGCGTTTATAAGGTTATACCCCTATTCCGAACGCAATGGAAAAGGTTTCGAGTCCTAACTCGATCGTGGAGAAGATAGCTTTTTGGACCAGTTATTATATTTAATTTTCGATATAGAATTCAGCGCGTTTATCTATTGTATGATTACACGACAACTCCAAACACTACCAAAATTGAAATCCGATAATAATACAATATTACGGATCCAATGGAACTGGTTTCGTCGAATTCTGAGACTATGCCTTGGAAGACTATTTTTAAATATCGATTTAAACGATATAAATTCAAAACTGAACAAAACAGTTTTCAAATTCAATTCTGAAGCTTTTATTATCTTCAGTATTATCAATATGAATTTTCTAAGCCCTTAAAATATTTTTAACAAGCTTAGACTTCTAGATTCAACATTTTACCAAATTTCAATAATTAAATTTAATAATTTAATTGGCAAATAATTCCTGATATTTGAATTTCAAGTTAAACTAACTTCCATATATTTAAAAATCAATCAAATATTTTCAATTTCAAAAGTCCAAAATTTTGGGTCATCACAAGAAGAGTACTATGTGAATATGAACTTGAGCTTTAAAATGAAATTTAACTTAAATAAAGTTAAGTGAAAATATTTTTTGGAATGGTTCATAAATGATTTTAGTATCAAATGAAATACTATTTGTTTAGTAACTTATGATTTAAAATGAATGTGAATTAAAAGTAATTGGTATAATTTATAAATCAATGGAATAAATACCTAAGTTGTACGTAAATCATTTTATTCGCATAACTGTTTTCATCCAAATTCGAGTACACGATTTCGAGGTGATTTACGCCAATCCGAGTTAGGATTTTCACTCGACTTTTGATGGCAAACACTTGATATAGATTTTTTATTCGATTTTGAAGTTTTCTATCAGTATATGGCTATGCAAGGAGAGCGACGATTTATAATCAAGGAACCGGATCAAAGTCCACACTAGAGAGGTCGAGTGAGCGATACTAGTTCGAAAGTATAATTGTGTGATCGGACGAGCGATCAGATTTAATATTGCGTATGGATGGTATATGTACATCGTACGGCTAAAATATGATTATATGCTTTTGACATAAGAAAATGCACAATTACATGGTTATGAGTTATATGATTGCATATTTTTTGTAAGTAAGATGCAGGTAGGTTTATGGAAGCAAAGGCTAGTTTGACGCTTTTGATTTCATGAGTAGAGTTTGGTTAACGACTAATAGGGACATGTCTATATTCTTGTTTTTGGATTGATGATTTTATACCCCAGGTATGCGAGGCCACTTTGCTTTCGTTTTCTTTTGGTTGGTTTGGGTCCGTAGTGGCGATTTATAGTTTTTTCGATCGAGTCGTGCAAAGAAGATGCTATCGAAATTAACTTTAAAAGCTTAGAAATTTAGTAATCCATTTCAACTAATTGATTTTAAAATAATTTAAGGGTTTGGAGACTTTTTTCTTGCCTTGGAAATTTCGAGGACGAAATTCTTTTAAAGGAGAAGAATGTAACGACCCAAAATTCTATAGCTTGATTTTCAATACTGAATTAATTTTAAATATTGGAATATAAGGATTATTTAAAGTTAAATAACTAGAATTCAAATATAAAGATTATTTAAATATTTGTATTATCAATTAATATTTGAATAGTGTTTCAAATAACTGGATTTTTAATTAAATGTTAATTTAATTGATTTAATAGTCTTATTTAACTCCTTTTAAATTAATAAATATTAATAGTGAATTCATTTGTAAATTGATTTGCGGTAATTAATAGTCTAAATAAATAATAAGAAAATTTATTTATATTTTACAACTCGATTTTTATTGACATATTTTTAATTTAATTTATTTGATTTTTCCATAATTTTTAATTTGGAAAATATTCAAATTATCGTTTAATGATTTTTCGGCAAACGACAGAATTTTTGTGATTTTACAGAATCAGTAAAGCAGAGTATAATATCATTGTTTTGAGGTCGTGTCACTGTTCTGAGCACGACTGTATTTTTGTTTTGTCATTTGCGGTTCGTATGTGAACAAAAATTTATGCGCGAAATGCTAAAAATCACAAATTAAATATATGTCAAACCTTTAGCCAAATCATTCCACACTTGTTCTCAACTTTCCCTTGTACTGCTCCATTCATCTTTCTCAAATTCAAAAATAAGAAAGATTTCAAACTTAGAAATTCAAAATCTTAAAATCCGCTTAACAAAAAATTATAAATTAAGTATTTTTGGAATTCTTGGAGAGAGACATACAAGTTGATATGTGTTTGGATGGGTGCGTCTCATCTCTGGAAGCTCCACGGTATATGGACGTGAGGCATAACAAACTAGGGTTAGAAAATTTGAGTGATTTAGGCTGCGAGAGGTGACGGGGTTTGTTGCATTGAATTTCTTAGATCGAGCGGCATCCGGTGGCCGAGTTCGAGGTGGTGTAGTCATAGATAAGGGGATCTTACATTTTGGACAGTAAGAGGGGCTGTTATGGATGGAATTTGGGAGAGGAGATCGGATTTAGTGTGGTGGTGATGGTCAAAGAGAGTTCACGAAGTGGAGTTCATTAGTGGTGGCTGCTCGTCGATCCTTGAGTGAGAAGGAAGAACGGAGGAGAGAGAAGAAGGGAAGGAATGGGCTGGTGCACGACATTTTGTACAAGATTTGGTAATTAGTGAGTAGGAGGGAAGGATTAGAGGAGGGTAATGATAATTTGAATTGTAATTAAGTATTTAATTAATGTTATTTAAAATTAGTAACTTATAAATTATATAACTCTCTTATATGAGATCCAATCGAGACGAAACTTTTTGCATTGCACTCATTATGATGATAGCCTCGCAATGGGGCTTCTTTAGTTAAATTTACAACAAGTTGAAATTTAGGCAAAAATCGAACGTCGTTCGATTTTAGTTCAAACAAGAACGCTTCAGCGCCAACTAGAATTTCAGTGAGTTTAACTCGCCTTTTTGGTCAATCAGTATATTATATAGTAGATAAAATTTACTATTTATGTTTGTTTGAAATTATTGGCTGATTGGTTAGATATCCGCTTTAAAAAGCGATTGTCATTTAAAAGTGAAATATAGGAAAATATATTGAGAAATCTGAATTTCTCACCATATTGATTTTAATTTCCAGTTATATATTCCTATTGATTTTATTTCAATTATAATCTTGTTATATAGATTGTTAGTTGTTGAATCTTGATTTTTAGCACTATTCATTATGACATTGTTATATATTCAAAAATTAACCCCTATAGTGATAAAAATCAATAACAACATTGGTTAAGTCCATTGGTAGCTATTGGCCTCAATTTAGTATTTGGAAATACTATTAAGTGCTGTTTGGCTTGAAAATGGATTTTTATTTGGAGAATTATTTCAAATCTAAGCTTTGGGTTTTTCTGGAATGTTTTATTTAAATGGATTCTGACCTCCTCTATATTCCTCCAACCTTTTAAATTGTATTTTCTAAATCATTTAGAAATATTGTAAAGAAACTATAGTTTAATAATGTTTAAAAAGCTATTTATTTATATTTAATATTGTTTAGAGATTATTTATCGATATTTTAATATTGTGAAAAGTTATTTATTTAAATAATTAATATTGTTTGAAGATAATAATAATTATTTATTAATAATGTTTTGGAATTAATAAAAATTGTTTATTAATAATGTTTTGGAAGTTAATAATTATTTGTTATAATAATGTTTGAGAATTAATAATTATTACTATATTAATAATGTTTGAAATTATTATTTATTATATTAATAATGTTTTGAAGTTATTTATTATTATACTAATAATGTTTGAAGAAAATTAGTTATTTCATTAATGATGTTCTAAAGGAAATTGATCGTGTTATTAATGTTGTTGAAAAATTAATTTATTATTTATTTACGACGTTTAAAGTAAATTAAATTATCTGATTAATTGTATTTATAAATAATAAATTGATTTATAAAGGAATTTCACGTAATAAAGAGTGTATAAATGAAAATGGATTTTTGGATTATAGGGGATTTTTATAAAGGTTCTTTATAAAGGAGTTTTGTAAATAGTTATATGGATTTAAAAGAGCTTTATAAATAGTTTTAGAAATTCATAAAAGAGTTTATAATTTTTTTAGAGATTTATAAAAGGAGTTTTATAAATGATTTTTAAGTTGTATAAAATGGGAATGTATAAAAGTAGATGAGATTTAATTCCCATAAGTGATCTTTTAATTTTTATGGTGGTATGGAACATTTTTCCATACTTAACACCCAAAAGGAAATCTTTCTTATTGTTTTGTGAATATACTTATATTGATGGAATAAGTATATGGATATTTTCCAAGTATTGAAGATGTTTTGTGAATAGAGGGGATTAGGAAGAATGACAAACTTTGGGAAAAAAATTAGACTGAAGGACAACAAGTTTCATTTTTGGGCTGAAGGACAAACTTTGGAAAAAAATTAGGCTGAAGGAAAATGCTAGTTATAACTAACATTATATTCAGTTTTTACGCTATACAAAATGCTATAACTAGCATTATACTCAGTTTTACACTGTACAAAATGCTAACTATAATTAGCATTGTACTTCAGCCTAATTTTTTCAAAGTTTGTCATTCACCCAAAAATGAAACTTTTTGTCCTTTAGGCTAATTTTTTTTAAAGTTTGTCCTTGTTCCTATTTTCCACTTGTGAGTATATGTAACACATCGTAATTTGACGTTAGTTATTTAATTAGTTAGTAAGTTAATTAATTAGTCTCCAAAAATGGAATTTTACAAATGATGGAATTTGTGCAAACGATGGAATTTGACCGCGAAACTAGCAAAATTGCGTTCGTGGCTAAATTTTGAGAAACTTTCATATTTGGAGTTTTGCGATCGGAGTCCAAACGAAGAAGTTACGGTCGAAAAGCGAATTCAGAACGAAAATAAATAAATAAGAAAAATTAACATTTATTAATTAATCGCCTAGGCCCACAGGCTGACCTGTCATTGGGACCGGTCGACCCCTAGTGATCAACCGATGCACCATGGACGGTCGACCGATCGCCTTTAAGTAGCTAAGGTTTGCTTATGCCATAATAGCCCGGATTTAATATATTTCGATCTAACGGTTCTGGTTGATTCTAACGCCTATAAATTCAGGCCTAGCCCTCCCTTCTCTTCTCATATTTTTATAGAGGCGATAACGATGCTATGCCATTTCTCCTTCTCCACTTTCTCTCTAAATTATAAAGATAAAATATTTGTATCTATATTCATATAAATTGGAGAAGGGTAAAAATCTAATAAAAAGGAGAAAGGAACCAATCATATGCTTATTTGAGGTAATTTATATATATATATATTTGAATCTATTTTCTCTTCCAATCCTAAATGTCCGCTCAGATCTGTAATTCTAATGTATATATATTCACCCTTTTATACATATCTCTTGGATTAAAAAGGATATGGAGATGAATCAAAGGTTCTACTTCAGACCTGGAGATTTGGATTGCTTTTAAAAGGTAAGTGAGAAATTTTATAGATTGTTATAATATGAAGATTATCATGTTAGTGTTTATTTGATGTTTTTGCCTAATTAGATAATTGTATATGGGTTGTAGGGAGAAAATTTAATATGATCTGAATATAATAAATATCGCCTACATATTCTTGTTTATGAATTGATTTAGAATTGTTTACAACCTGATCTGAAAATCAGTCCCAAAAGTATGAATTTAGAATATTGATTTGAATGAAATTTATTCCAAATCTGAAATAGGTTGTATAATAATGTCATAAATTTGGATTGTTACCCTAACCTTTTTGGAATGTAAACTTTTCTATGTTTAGGATTGTTGGAGTTTAGGTCCGCTTAATATTTGTAAATTAGTTTGATTTCTTTCCCTTTTAGAAAAATACAGTGTTTGATCTAACAAGGAATATGTGCAAATAGAAAGAGAAAGAGATGTGTAAATTATGAATTCATTGTAGTTTACACTGTCTATTTCAGTAATAAAAAGAAATGATTATTCACTGTAATTTCAAATATTATAATCTTTTAAAGTCAAATCTTTTGTTTTGGACTAATTTATGGAATTTATAACTGATAATCTTTTCAGATATGATTCCAACAATTTAACATGGAAAAGAATATTATAATGAAGATGTATAACTATAATATATTTGATTAAAGTAAATATTTATACGTAATTTACTGCGCTTAAAATAATTAAATAAAAAGCCAATAACAACGCTTGTACGCAATATTCTCTTTAGGATAATTAACTAATGAAAAAGGATTTAGAAGGTCATAACTCCAATAAATTAGGAATAAATGGAAATAAATATGGGAGTTGCAATAATTTGATATGGTAAATGGATTGATGAGACTGATTAAAATGGAATAGATATAAAAGGTACTAATTTGAAATTAATAAAAACACATACATGTCTTAGGAAATGTTCGTTAGGATTTTATGGACAAATTGACTTTTATGAGCATTAAATGGGGATTTATGGGTAGATAAATATTTAAGGTAAATCTTATTTCCTTAAATAAAAAAGGAATTAGCAAGCTAAGTCCAATATCTACCTAAGATAATATAAGTAAAGACTTGGGATGGTTAATTGGACTTAGTAGGTTAGTGATGCGAGGTCAGTAGAGTCACTCGATGGAAGACTGCCCTTCACTTTAAGGCTACCAATGGTCGGGTGTACCTGTGAGAAGTATTAAGTAGCCCAATGAGATTTCTAAGCAATGTCAGCTAGATAGTACCAGTGAGGAGTCCGCCTTGGGGTTAGGTATTAAATTACAAAGGCCTACCTATAAATAGGTGTTAAATGGTTAGGGGTCTGCCTAATCCTTATTAATGAGGTATTAAGTGGCTTGGGTACAGTCTCTTACATTGCTAAGGCCTTAATAATGATAGTACCATTGAGGAGCACGTCTTAGGAATAGGTCTTAAATGATGGAGTCTGCCTTAATTAAGGTATTAAGTAACTAGAGTCTGTCTATTTCCCAATAAATAGTGTTAAGTGGCTTGGGTACTATTTATTACATGGCTACAATTTTATCGGTGATAGATGCAGTAATGGTTGGACATTAAATGTCGGAAGCCTTAAATAGTGGTTAGAAGTCTTTATAGCTAGGACCCACCGACCATTGACAACATTGTTGGAAACCACATTCGGAATAGGTCTTAAATGACGGGGTCTACCTTGATTAAGGTCTTAAATGGTAGATTAATCTATTTCTCTTTTAAAAGTATTATAGAAGCCCATTTCATATTTAGAAGTATTATGTGGCAAATGGGTTTGAAAGTATTAGGTGGTTGATAAGGCTTCATCGGTATTTTATACCTTGGGAAGGGGTAGGTATGTAATCATGTGTGCAATGCAAGGTTAGATTAGAATTGCTAACCTTGATGGACATAACTATTAAATGGAAACCAATCAGTATAAATTTATGTTATGGATAGTTTATATTTTTCTAGTCACCTGAACATTGTTCTAATCCCCTCCTCATTACAACCCACATGATAGATTTAGAGAAACAGGTCATTGGAGCTACATGTTCTTTGTTGTGGAGAAGTCTTCTTTCTCTCATGCTCAAGGCTGATGTGACAACCTGCTATCCAAGGAATACCATTAATTCCAAGGTAGTGGTTGTAGTCAGTACTCTTATCCTATTATTTTTTCCGCTATGAGTTTAGATTTTTATCAATCTTTAATAATGCTCATGCTTATTTGGAAGTACCAAATCCAATGGTCTGTGCTTTGGTGGACTTGGGTTTTGATTTTTGTCAAAATTTAGGCCTATTAAGGTTCGGATTGTTACATTTGGTATCAAAGCCTAGGTTAGTAGATCAGTGGAATTAGGATAAACTGAGAGAACGTGTTCGTACTTTCCTATCTAGTAATATTATATTCTTAAGCAAGATTCTAAGAGTTCCGACTATAGAAGTAGTTACAGTTCCACTCTGAAGGAATGGACAAAGCAACAATGGATTGGAAATATCTTAGAGCAAAGATTTTCACGCCGACTCTGAAGTACCCCATGGAGTGCTGGCAATGCATAAAGCGCTGTTGATGAAGAGCATGAGTACGACATATGGCTGAATCCCAAACACTGGAGGTTTTCAACTTGATGGTTGAGATTCTAGCTACCTTGTGACTTTGGATTTTGAGTTCCAATCGAAGATACACATTTATTTCAGATGGGTGGGAAATTAGAGTCTGTATGTCATAATTACCCGGAAGCAAGTTTGTGCTAGGGTGTATTCATTGGTCACCTCTTGGATGGCAAACCAGATTTTTATTTGAATAATTAATGTCAATTTCTTAGTCTAAAACCTGTGAAAGAATTTTTATAAGTATGTTTTGGAAATACCTTAGATTTTTGAAAAAAAAGTTTTCAAAGGATTTCTTTTCCCAAAGATTTCTTTTGAAAAATTTATTTTGAGAAAGTTTTGAAATTTCAATTTTCAAAGCAACACGTATACCACTAAGTTGGTTGTGTTAAGAAAATTTTATTTTATGAAAGATTAATTTTTTAAATTCTTAAATATTAATACATATCAATAAAGGCTTGATTTGGATTTTTGGCAAGGAAATAGTTTTCCAATTTGGAAAATTTGTATTTTAAACAGGGTTTTTGGAAACCTTGAAATACATACATACATACATATACATGTGTGTGTGTGTGTGTGTATGTTTGATTTTAAAGGGAAGTTTTGGTATGAAATAGTTTCTATTATTTAGAAACAAGTATAAAGGAGCATATATTTAGCTTAGTGATTTTTCGGTTTATAGAATTGAGGTTTTTATATTTTCTCTCTTAAAGGTACATACAAAATAGGAATGACATTCAATTTTATTGGGGTATGTAGTTTGAAGTGTTTTTGTACCCACCAGCCATTGGAAGAATATTTCCGTGCAAAGTAGGCAAGAAATAGTAGCTGGAATATTTTTGGGTTTTTGAAAGTGTTGTTGGTTGCAACAGTTTTGTTGAGGCTATTGCAATCTTGCCAAGTAAGGGTCTACATGGTAAGGTGGATACCGTTGGGTGGAAGGTAGAATTTTTTTGGATGGGTTAAGCTGAAGATGGTGTGCGGAATGGTCATTAGAATATTAATTAATTTAACCGGCCCTATTGGGTCCAAGTTCGGGTCGTGCCCAAATCTGGGCTAGCAGTCGACTATAAGCGGTCGACCAGTTGACCTAATAGCGGTCGACCACTAGGTGGATTCGTGCTGAACCCAAACCTGGAACGCGACTATAAGTTGCATCCAAACCATCAGCCGCCACACCCGCTCATTCTCTTCCTCCTCTCCATTTTCAGCCGAACCATATTTCCAACTCCTTCCTCCACTTAACCAAAGCCTCTCTCCTCCATTCCTCCACCAAGCGATGGCAAAATTCTTGCACGTCAGATCTTGCCCCACCTCCACTCCAAATCTAAAACCTTTTCTCCCTTTTTCCAACCGCCTCTCAGCCCATGGCACCGCCATGCATCGGCGGCTCCTCTTCTCGTCAACTTGGCCTCACTGCGTCTGCGTAAGAAGTCGCTTGGCTTGACCGGAGCAAGCGCAAGATAGCCACTTTCTCATAACGACGGACTTTGATTTTCTCCACGGGTGACCAGTGAAATTCGAAGATTTTTCCGTTCTTGGGCTTGAAGAGCTTTTCATCACGGCAGGACTTGCACCGATCCTCCGCTTCGAAACTTATAAGCGGGAATATTACCTGTGTTGCGTCCATGTTTTCGGTGCACAGATGGCGTAGAATTTTAATGATGGCAACAACTATATTGAGTACGAGGTGAAGGGAGCTCGGATCAAGATGATGGATGATGATCTCATTGGGATTTTGGAGATACCTGCAGTAGGCGCAGATTTGGATGACATAGTGATGACTGATCCTGAGATTCTACAGCGGATCTTTTCTGAAAATTTCAGTGATTGGAGGACCGATAATTTATAATCGGTTGCTCGCCTTGTCGTGCGCATTCATTTAGCATAACATCATTCCGAAGACGGGAAGCCACAACCAGATCTATACCTCGGTGTGGAGAGCCGCCTATGCTATAATTGGCAGCATAACCGTCAATGGGCTCGGGTTTTGATGCTTCATATGGTCGATCAGGGAATTGGTACCCCGAGGATTCACTTTCCATTTTTCTACTTGCTCACTCGAGTGTTTAGGTACAATGATGTAAATTTGAGAGGAGAGCCAGTAGTGAGGAAGGAACCTCCCGCCATCGACCGGACCACTATTAAGAGGATGAATATTCCCTTATCGCCTGCCGCACCACCTGTACCAGCACCAGAGCAGAAACACCAGTAGCAGGGGATAGCGTAGGGCGTTGAGGGATACTTGAGTCCCGAGTTTGTTGCTATCCATCAGGTTCAAGCAAAGCTCTGAGAGATTAGGGCGGAGCAGCAGCACTAGGGGCATGGGATTGGATGCATAGCCATCATGCTACGACCATTCCGCGGTAGCGGCAAAGGCTTGAGCTCCAGCCTCGAAGCGAGACCTTCTCGCAGTTCGTAGATGGTGTTTAATTTAGGATTGTTGTATCTTTTTATTTCTAGTGTTTGTTCTTTTCTTTTAGGTTGTTTGGGTTGTAAAACTGTTAGTTGTCTCTTGTTAACGACATACACGATTATTTTGAATTTCTAATTATTTACTGCATTATTGTTTTTGGATATGCGGACCGCTCCTATATATGCATAGTAGAGAAGCAATACAAATATGGGAATCTCATAAAGACACATAACCAACAGTAAAAGCAATATAAGACTGGAAGTTTAGAATAGTTGGAAATTTTAGCAAAGGATATGATAAGGTTATTTTGATATCACGGGTCATTGCTCATGTTCCTGAAAAGCAAAAAAATTTGAATAATAGATGTGCTGACATTTTTAAATAAAATGACAAATTTTTTAGTAAAGGTTCGTTGTAGAATTTTAGAATTTGGTTTATGAGTTTAATGCATATTCGACTTCCGACTATGCTGAAATTATGGCTTGATTTATCAAAAGAATTTTAGAAGGAAAATATTTTCAAAAAATTTCCCTTGATTTGAAAAGTTCACTTTTGGGAAGAAAATAAAAAGTTTTGTGTTTTAGTTATTTTGACTCTTAAATTATTTTTAGAGCTTTTGTTCAAGGGAAGATGTGCATCTAAATATTTTGGGATTTTATTTTTCAAATGACACACAAATTTGAAAAAGGAGAAAGATTTTTGTAAAAACTTTGATTTTGAAGGCCACATGTTAGGCATACGGAAGGCTAATAGAGTTAGAATTTACGAATTTAGCGGTGCATTAGGATCGACGATACGATAAATGCAAGCGATAATAAGGGAAAAGATACTTTAGCCTTGGAATTTCTATTCCCATACCTTGTCGACGACACGTGCAAGTCTATTTTTAAACTTAACTCCATTTTAGAGCTTGAAAATAAGCCTCCTTATGAATTTTGCATGTGGAAAATTTGGATTAAATCCGCGGTAGCGAGGAAATTTCAACTATACTACGGGAATATGAAGATTATAGAGTGGTAAGGATGATAAATTCTCCACCTATATTCCTTTTTCCGGCGTAGGAGTAAAGTTTAGAAAGCGATTTTTCGATGCGTTAGATTATTGGATGTAGGAATTGAATGCAAAATTGGTTGCTTCATACTTCTATTTGTAGTAGTATGAGGGTTTTTGCTCAAAAGAGTTTTCAAAAGCAGCATACATATAGAACTGCTAGTGTATATATATAGGTTGTTTGCATCATGTTTTCAAAAGAAATGCATTCATATAGGAGGATCCGATTTAGAATCATTCTGCATACATAATTTTTGTGTGATATAATAATACACTATGCACTTGTGCACGTCTGATTGCAAAATTTGTTGTACACTCATTGGTTGTGTAGTTTAGGATAATTAAGATCCAAAACCTTGACTTGGTTATTGGTGAAATTTCGGGGACGAAATTCTTTTTAAGGGGGGAAGAATGTAACACCCTGTAATTTGGCGTTAGTTATTTAATTAGTCAGTAAGTTAATTAATTAGCCTCCGAAAATGGAATTTGTGCAAACGATGGAATTTGACCACGAAACATGCACCATTACGTCCGTGATCTACATGTTGTTTAAAAACATCATGAAAGTTATAGGATCAAAATTGATTTGTTATAACGAGCAATGATAACCCACATCAAAATTCAACAAACAACCAAAGCCAAATTCGCATGATGGCCTCAACGCGACCTAATTAACCTTGCTAAACAGGAACTCGAGAGCGGTTATTTCCAAAGCACGCCTTGTTTCCAACGAAGGCATACTTTGGGGGGAAAATGTTATCCGGGTTTTTAACCCAATAGAATTCAAAGGAAGTCGGAACAGCTGCGTCGAGTCAGAGCAACTCAAGAGCCAACCAAAAGGACTAGAAGAATCAACCAAGAAAGGTTAGAGAAGAAAAAGGAAAAATATGCTAAGGTGATGGATCGCTCGTAGGTCCTCCAATCCTCTTGCATCGTGATCCAATAGGTATTCTAGGAATGATTGCTAAGTTTGATGGAATTCCAAGCCAAATAGATCGAGGAGAATTCGTATGATTCAATCAGTAGTCCAATGCAACCAGTGTATGGATCATCAACAAAACAATGCAACAAGCTACGAAATTACATAGAGAGCACCTACATAAGACAACAACTGCAATACAAAAGACGAAGTCCAAAAATCCACTAAGTACATCAGATTGGGATGGATAACCATGGAATTTAAGAAAAGGATGAAGGAGAATGTCCCAAGGAATTGGATCGTTAGCAACCCAGAAACTATGGATCGCTAGCGATCCATCAGATTGGCTTGGATGGTCATGAAATTTTCAGTGCACCTTCGTATTTCCAAAGGCAAGCTTCTAGTAAGACAGCCTAGCCCAATAGCTCTTCAATCCCTATAAATACGATCCTACCTGCAACATAAACTAGATCTTCTAGACTGGCTGCGGAAACTCTGCATAAACTACTCTTCACTCTTCCTCTTCCACACAACAGTCATCTAAAGGGATCACTGTGATTCGCTAGTGAATCCTAACACCAATGACTTAATCTAACATATAGGATTCAATCACATTGTAATCATATTCAACTTGTAATTGTAGTCAGTCAATAATAAAACTTATAAAGTGGACGTAGGTTTCGTTAACAGCCGAACCACTATAAAAAAGTCTTGTTCATTTACTTTCTATGTGATTTGCTATGTCATTTTCTATTTCATTTGCCTTGATAAACAAGGCTGGTGCTTTCATACTCCACCCAGGATGTTGATCCATTTTTCGGGTTAACATTTTGGTGCTTTCACTGAGAACCCAACTCAGGCAAAGATCTAGCTATCCACTTTGGATCAGATAGGTTCATAAGTTAGATCCTTAATCTCTGTTCGAAAGATCTACTGCTAAGGATCAATGGCTCCGGGAAGAAAGAGAACTGCTTCTGGAAGATCCATAAGGGAAGTAATTATCGGAGAAGAGATGAATCATCCACAAATCGAAGTAAATGGCGCCAACGTAGGAGATCATGTGCCAGGATCCTCTAATCAACGCGAAGTTGTTACTATAGATGAATTGAATAAAATAGTTGACAAAATCAATTAGAAAATGGAAAGCAGTCAGAGAGCTTTTATGGACAAGCTTAATGCCTTCTTGACCATACAGTCACATCGTGCTCCAAGAACCTTGGCAGAACCCACGGCTATCACAGAACAAGAAAATTCTTTCGTTTCTGGCCTAAACAGAAGGAACGGGAAGCAGCCACAGAAAGGAGTGATAGCTGGAACCATGGGAATCAATGTAGAAGGAAACACAAGCACTCCACTGACCGCGAGGCAACTAGCCATGAACTTAGTCTAGGAGTGAAGACCCCGTAAGAGGATATAACCATGGACCTCTCTGATTCGGAAGATGGAGACTTAACGACGGCAAGTTGGAAGGAAATGCCAATGCATTCGATAACGCTAGGGATATCCAAACTACCCCAATCAGGCCAACCGCAAGCCAACGGAACCCCGAGGGAGTGGCTTTTCTAAAGACAGGAGAGCCTAGGCTTCAGCCCACTCACCAAGATCGTTTACAAAGACAACAGTTGGTGTAGTTACTGACTGCTGACCCCTGGATTACCGGACATCTGAGGCATATATCGCGGACATGATCGAGCGACTGATGGATAAGAGTAAGAATAGATGGAATGATGAATGGGGATCCGCTCTAAGTCGAAATCCTTTCACTGATGGGATTTTGAATGAGCGATACCCAAAAAAGTTCACTATGCCAACTATTCCATCCTATAACGGAACGAGAGACCTGAAACCCCATTTATATATGTACTGTTGGTACATGGATGGAGCAAATGTTTCGGATGCCGTTTGATGCAGATGTTTCTCTACTTTTCTGGAGGGAATTTCTTCAACTGGTTCACTAGGCTTCCTCCAAGATCCATCTCCACATTCGATCAACTAGCAACAAGATTCCTTCATCAATTCAGACTTCACACAGCACGGCCTAAAGATATGATGTCCTTGTCTGGTCTATTCCAGTGAGAAATGAATCTCTAAAGTCTTTCATGAATCGGTTCAACACCACGGTGATAGAAGTAAGCAATCTGAACGAGGATATGAATTTTATGGCCTTAGTCCGTGCCATCCACCCTGAAACTGAGTTTGGAAAATGGATCAAAATGAAACAACCTACCACTAAAAAGGGCTTCAACCATAAGACGAGTCAATACTTGAGATTGGAAGAGACACAAGAGTTAGAAAGGAAATCAACTAGCTTACAACCAATGAACGTTGGGCAGAATGGCATGGCGGTGAACCATGACATAAATACCTTCGGGACCGCTGAAGGAAGTGCGGGAAAGACGGAAACAAGAAAAGGAAAAATCAGAATTCCAACAAATGAAATGGTAACAATAAGTGGCTTAAAGGCTTCAGGCTAGAAGATTACACCCCGCTCAATGATACTCCGGAAAACATCTATCTCTCAACACAGGGGACAGAGGAGTACAAGAAACCACCTAAAATGGAAGCAACTGAATAGCAAAAGCGTTCCGAGAAGTACTGCCGCTTCCACAGAATGCATGGCCACAAAACTAACGAGCATCATCACCTAAAGAACTTGATTAAGGAGCTGATCCGAGAAAACAAGCTTTAGTAATACGTGAGAAAATCGCAAAATTCTGGCCAACCCACGGCTCCACAAGTTCCTAGGGATCGAGGAAACCAAGCTGGAACCAGCAAAGAAGGATCTAGACGAACTGGTCGGAGACTCATCATTGGAACGATATCTGGAGGACCTCATCCCACACCGAGGAGTTGGGGAGAAATGGAGTGGTATGCGAGCTCACTAAAACACGCTCTGAAGGATTCGTGCCTCGTGACTGAAGATGGAGCCCCTGCCAAGCAGTAGAGAACTCTGAACGATGATATAGTATTTCGAAATCGAGACACTGAAGGGATTGAAGCTCCAACTCTCGATCCCATGGTCATGATAGTAGGAATCGGACCCACCATGGTCCGACGAGTATTGGTTGATAGTAGCAGTTCTATGAATATCTCTTTCAAACGCACCTTTGATCAGATGAAGATCAGCATGAAAGACGTATCCGCCTACCAAACTAAAATTCAAGGATTCACCGGCGAATCTAAACAACTCGTCAAAATGATTGACTTGCCTGTAGCACTTGGAGAAAGCGACCGAAGAGTCACCCTCGTCCAAACTTTCATGATCGTAGATGAAGCTTCAGCATACAATGCCTTCTTGGGATGGCCTGCACTAGCAGATTTCAAAATTGCTTTAGCCCAGCGATGCCTTACCATGAAATTCCAAACGGTAAATGGAGTTGCAATGATCAAAGGAGACTAAACTGCCGCCTGGGAGTGTTATATCGCAGAACTGCATGAACCCAAAAGAAAAGAAAAGGGGAAGAATGTGAGGAGAACTCTCCACATTCGTGAACCTACCGAATAACGACTATAGAGCCGCCCTAGCTCGGGGACCACAGCCAATTTGACAAGGCTTTGGACCATATAAAGAAGAGTTCAGTGGAGGATCGGGCAGCACTGGCAGAATTGATAGTGTCTATCCCAGTCGACATGGGTGACCCAACGCGGGTCTTGAAAATTGGATCGCACCTTGGAAACAAGATGCGAATGAAACTCACTAAATTTCTTCGTGCCAACTTGGATGTGTTCACTTGGAAACATTCCAATATGTATGGGGTAGCACCGAAAATTGCATGTTACGTACACAACATCAATCCCAAGTATACTCCAGTGAAGCAGAAGAGGCGCAGCCTGGGCCCAGAACGGTCCAAGGCGTTGAGAGAAGAGGCAGACAAGCTAGTGGCCAATGGTTTTATCCGTGATGCGACCTACCCCAAATGGGTATTTAATTCGGTTTTGGTCAAGAAGTCCAATGGGAAATGGCAAACTTGTATCAACTAGTCGGACTTAAATAATGCCTGCTTGAAAGACAGCATTCCTCTGCCCAGAATTGACCAGCTTGTGGATGGGATGGCTAGACATGAACTGCTATCATTTATGGATGTATACTCAGGATACAACAAGATACTGATGCACAAACCTGATCAAAAAAACACTAGCTTCATCACTAATCTAGGATTATACTTTTACAGGGTAATGCTTTCGGTTTAAAGAATGCTAGGGCAACCTACCAAAGATTAGTAAATGCCATGTTCAAGCATCAAATCGGAAATACCATAGAAGTCTATGTGGATGACATGTTGGTTAAATCGTGAATAACTGTCAATCACTTGGATAATCTCGCCGAAATGTTTGAAATACTCCGAAAATATGGGATGAAGCTCAATCCACTCAAATGTCACTTCGGGGTAGCCTCCAGTTCTTAGGATTCATAGTGACCGCCAGAGCATCAAAGCAAATCCAAAGCAAATTACTGCCCTACGAGAAATCGAAGCCCCAAAGAACAAGAAGGAGTTACAAAGCCTAAATGGGAAACTCGCAGCACTAAGCCGATTCATCTCAAAAGCCACCAACAAATGTATACCGTTCTTTGATGCACTAAAGAAAGGAAAGAAGAACTTCGAATGGAATGAGGCTTGTCAAACCGCGTTTGAAGAGTTGTTGTGACATATGGAAACCCTGCCAATCCTATCGAAGCCAGTAGACGGAGAGGACTTGTTCATCTACTTAGTAGTCTCACCTCACGCATTAAGTGCTTCTCTTATACGTGAAGAAGCTAGGATCCAGCGACCCATGTATTACATCAGTAAACGTTTTACTGGAGCCGAGAAAAATTATTCGAAATTAGAAAAGCTAGCGTATTATCTCTTGATTGCATCCAGGAAGTAACAACTGTATTTCCAGGCACACCTAATGAAAGTATTGACCAATCAACCCTTGAAGCGAGTATTGTACCGCCCTAAGACTTCTGGACAACTCATCAAGTGAAATATCGAATTGAGTCAATATGAAATCACTTACCATCCTAGAAGGGCAATCAACGGGCAAGCGTTGGCAGATTTCATTGTCGAATTTACCATACGGGATAATGAAGAGGAAATAACACCGAAAGTGGAAACATGATGGAAGCTCTACGTTGATGGCGCATCTAATAACTTCTGCTCAGTCGCAGAGGTAGTGCTTGGACTCCCAAAGGACGAGCCATTTTCTACACCATACGATTAGAATTCCTAGCAACAAATAATGAAGCAGAATATGAGGCATTGATAGCTGGGCTAAAAATTGTGAAAGAGCTGGAGATAAAATCCATATGCATCTATAGCAACTCTTAGTTAGTCATCTATCATGTAAAAGGCAAATACCAGGCTCAAGGGGAGAACCTTGTCCTATATCTATCTAAAGTGCTAGAGTTGCTGAACGACATCGAACATTACACCATAACTCACATCCCGATGGAGCAGAACACGAAAGCTGACTACTTAGCTAAACTGGCCAGTTCCAGAGAAGCTCAATCATTGGGATTAGTCCCGGTTGAAACCCTGACCACTCCAAGCATAAGAGAAATGGATGTCAACTGGATTTTTGAGACCACCATTGAACCATAAACGTGGATGACGCCAATCAAAGACTACTTGCTTACAGGAACTCTTCCCATGGATAGGAACCAGCAGAAAAAGCTTCTAGGGAAGGCATCGCGATTCATTATATAGGATGGGATACTCTACCAAAGGTGGTTCTCTACCCCCCTGCTCATATGTGTAACCGGTGATGAAGCTCAAAGGATCCTGAGAGAAGTTTACGAAGGCGATTGTGGAGACCATACTGGGGGGTAAACCCTTGGAAAGAAAATCCACCGATATAGATATTTCTGGCCAATAGTAAACCATGATGCAGCGGATTACACCAAACGGTGCGATCGATGCCAAAGATTCAGCAAGATCAAAAGAACTCCCTTAATAGAGCTAACGCAAACGGTCGGCCCATGGCCATTCGTAATATGGGGAATTGGCCTGATTGGCATATTGCCAATAGCTAAAGGAGGGGATAAATATGTTATAGTTGTCGTTGACTATTTCACCAAATGGGCCGAAGCGGAACCGCTGGCCACCATTACCACAAAGAAAGTCATTAACTTTGTTACTAAAAACATTATTTGCAGGTTTACTGTGCTAAGAAAATCATCGCTGATAACGGGACCCAATTCGAAAGTGTCGAGTTCAAAGACTTTTGTAAACGCTTTCGTATCGAGAAGAGCTCTTCCACGGTCGCTCATCCGCAAGCAAACAGACAAGTGGAAGCAATAAATAAGATCATCAAGTCCACCATCATAAAGCGGCTAACTAAAGCTAAGGGGAATTGGGTTGATGAGCTTCCAATCGCACTGTAGACTTATATAACAACACATAAAGCAGCAACCGGGTATACCCTATTCACCTTGGCGTATGGTTCAGAAGCAATGATCCACATCAAACTAGAAGTCCCCTCTCATCGAAGGCAGAATTTCAATCAGAGGCAAAATAAGCAGCTCCTACTCGAGTCGTTTGATATGGTCAACGAGAAGAGGGAAGAAGCTGAATTAAGGACCGCTGCTCACCAAAAAAGGATTGCACGGTACTTCATCTCCAAAGTTCAAAACTGAACCTTCGAAGTGGGAGACCCTGTCCTCAAGCGAGTCTATCTGGTACCGGGAACCTTTGGACCAAACTAGGTAGGGCCGTATATGATCAGTCAAAAGCTAGGGGCGGGAACTTTCAAACTAACAACCGTTGACAGAATCCAAATTCCTCGAGCATAGAATAGCGAATCGCTACGTCGTTACTTTATCTGAAACTATCTTATGTACTTCTTATTTTTAGCAAATAAGCCATCCCAAAATACCGGGGGCATTGTAAATAGGCAGAACTTGCCCAACTTTTCTTAATAAAATTGCTTTACTTTCTAAACCGATAAAACTGTGTTCATAAAAGAAACCGCTGAGTCGACAGGGTCAAATCGACTCAAAACCATCCAATCGTTGCTTGAGATAGTGGAACCACACTCGAGTATGCCCCACTTACCCGCCGGGTCGACGGAAGCAAATCAACTCAAACCGTTGGATCGTCGGAACCCGATCCCCACTTTCTAAGAACTAGTGTTGCTCCAGCGATGCCAGGAAGGCCTAAATCAAAGCTGCGCATTGCGTAAGCCGCGCATCACATCTTGGATTGTGGAATCACATCCAGGCAAGCAAATCTTAAAAGTCGCGCACTTCTATAAGCCGCTCATTACCTTTTAAGCCGTGGAATCACGCTCTCAAAGCATGAACACTTCACGTTGCCTGAATATTGGTACGTCGAGGAGTCCCAAACCGTTTCGGATTGACGGGTCATATCAATCCCAAAAGTTGCACACCCCATAAGCCGCGCACACTCCCAAAAGTAGTGCATT
Source organism: Allium fistulosum (assembly GCA_030737815.1). Lineage (NCBI taxonomy): Eukaryota > Viridiplantae > Streptophyta > Magnoliopsida > Asparagales > Amaryllidaceae > Allium > Allium fistulosum. Next base: position 683,683,593 of record CM060905.1, on the reverse strand, counting down.
TCATAAGCCGCACACACTCTTAAGTACTGGTATTACCCCGGAGATGCTGGGAAACTTGTCCATTGCAGGAATAACAAGAATCAACCCACTTCCACTATCGGGAGTAATGGGAATGAGTCCAATAATGTCACGAGTCAGCAGAGAATTCCGATTGTTGACCGACAATATATCTGAAATCAAGCCATTTAGATCACAAGTTCCTGAAGAGAGCAACCGCAAAATAGGTCTGATTACAGACATCCAAAAATCACTCGAATCAGCCGGTCATTTGTCAAGTGTTCGAAGTAAGAAGCCCCGTGAACTGGGTGGCACACACGGTCACACACTGATACTCAAATAAAAAATACTCAAAAACACTTCACAGCTCTGTTACTTCAAACAAAGAATTTTGGCGGTAATTATAGGACTAGATAAAATAAAATAGCAGTAAATAAAGTTGGCATAAGAGCATGAAACGCAGATAAGTAAATAGATAAAGTAACAATCAAAACATCAACATTGTATTGCTTATAGAATTTTCTATACAAAGTCAAAAATGTGGGGGACGTACCCACACAATATCGGCCAATAAAAAGAAAAATACAGATGCTACAACAATCAAAGCAGTAAGTGTAGACTCTGCACTTGAACAAAACACGTATCAAACAAAACAAAACATCCCAAAACTAGCTCCACTGCTACCCAGACCTGTCAATGCCTCTTTCCACCACTCCACTTCCCACCTTTAGTTGGGATTTTCTACTTCCCCTCAGAATCCCGGGCCGGGGTGGTGTCGCTGCTTGTGATATCAACTATCTCCTCGGCGCCGGCATCTCATACCTGCTCTCCGACCTTTTCGAAAGACTTCCCCCTTGGTCTTGCGCTTCCGGGATTTGCGAGAGCTCCTGAAAGGTTTTTTGCTTCAACCTTTTCCTTCTTAACAACAACCAGTTGCTGTTCAGATTTGTGCAGCTAGCCAGTCTGGTCCTCCTGCTTTCGAGCTTCAGCTGCCGTGAAGTCGCCCTCCAAAGATATAGAAGGGTCGTCAAGATCATGCAATGCAGCAATCTTCTCGGACACCGACCTTGGCTATGAGCCAAACGTAGGTGCAACAATCAGAGCAGTTACGGAGATAAGCGTCGAGGAAGTTGAAATAGCGGCAAGCCCAAGCATTGAGGAAACCGACGGGTCAGTAGGTAAAGAGGATGGACCTATAAAATCAAAAATGAAAGCATTAAATTCGTCCTGTTCTTGTGGCGTGAGCTGAGAATTCTAAAACTTAGGGTGTAATGACCCGGAATTTTGGATAATTGAAATTGGAATATTTAATTGATTTTAAATATTCAAAGGGGTAATTTTGACTTGAATTTCAAATATCACTATTTATTGGGTGATTTAATTATTGAATTTAAATAATTGGAAATTGGGTAAAATGTTGAATCTGGAGTTTTAAGCCTGTTAAAAATAATTTGAAGGCTTGTAAAATTTATACTGATAATACTGAAGGTGATAGAACTTTTAAAATTGAATTTAAAAGTGTTTTGTTCAGTTTTGAAAATATATCGTCTGAATCGATATTTAAAAATAGCCTTTCGGGGCATAGTCTTGGAATTCGATGAAACTAATTCCATTGGATCCGTAATAGTGTATTATTATCGGATTTCAATTTTCGTAGTGTTTGGAGTTGTTGTGTGGTCGTACGGTAAGTAAACGCGCTGAAATTTTATATCGAGATTTTTGGCTCGATTTCAAGACGTTTAAATTCAAGTTTAAAATTAAATTTATATATTGTGACCAGTCAAATTACTGTGATTCAACACGTAGCCTGTTTTTTCTAACACTTGTCCCTCTCTGAGACACACGTCTCCTTCTTCCCTTAAAGTCATAGTCGAGCAATTTTGAGGTGAAAATCAAATTCATTTTTAAAACGAAAACCCTTTTTCATTCAATCAAAAATAATGGCCGAGAATAGAAAATAAAAATAATGTCGCATACTCTATCGCCTCTTTGCAAATCGAAATCCCGTCCCCTCCTCCATCTTTCCGGTTCAAGCATCGAGTCTTTCTCCTTGGAATCGAACGAATTATTACGAAATCAAATCGCGTGCATCGCCGTGAGGATTTCGACTTCAATAGGGATGTTTTTGGGTCGAATTGCTGGTAGACGAGTTCGTTGTCAATGGTAGGCCATGGAGACCAGTAGTGGGGCAAGTGACGTGAAGATCGAAGCGAGTCACGATCGAGAACCTGGGTTTCAACGACGCCGTGAAAGGCCGAAGGACAGAGAGTCGCGTGTTATCTATAGGTGGAGCATTCGAGCTCGTTGAAGCATTTAGAGCTTGGTTATGGTAGCCTGAGTTTGAGTTTTGCAGAGAGGTATATCCAGTCTTTTTCTGTTTCATAATAAATTTAGTATTTTATATATATGTTAAACAGAAAAAGAATATAGGTATAAATTTATGTTTTTGATTTAGTAATATATATATGTATATTATAGGAGAAGTTTTTACAGTAAAAGAATTTGGACCTGTTAAGCAGTTTTTAAATTTAAGTTAATATAGATAAGTGAAACAGTAAATATATATATATATATACACACATACACATAATATTTTGAATTTATATAACTTAGTTTTTATGAACCTATATAGAATATTTTCATAAGCATATATGTAGCTTTATAAGAAATATAAATATTCATATACCTATTTTAATCTGCAAGTTTATTTTAAATAATGGATTTAGTGAAAGATGGTTTAATTAATTCATTTATTTTTTTTAGTTATTATAAGATTTTTAAAAAGGTAAAATTAGTTTAAAATTTAATTATTAGTTAAGATTAAAAATTTTAGTTAATAAATTATTAGGTTAAAACCAAATCATTAGTTTAAAGTAAATAAATAGTAATTAATTGTTCAATAAATTCAAATATTAACAAACCTTATAATGTTGACTCAAGGTCTGAAAACGTGAAGAAAAACAAGCAGATTTTTTGATCAGACTGCAAATTAAAATCAAAGGTGAGTTAATCTCACTCTTCTGGATTGCTATTTAAATTTAGATGGTTAAATTTAAATAACTGGTTGAATGATTGAATTGATTGGATGTGATAATATATATAGTAGTGTGTGTATATATATTGGAGTGATTGATATTCCCGCATTATATAGCAGATGAGACCTTATGCGCCGCATAATAGCGGATGATATTATATAAACCTATATACCACGATATTCCACCTCGAAGTAGAATTGGTATTGTGCTAACATCTGTGGATGCAGGGAAACAGGTTGGAGGGATCCAACTAGATTCCTCAAAATTATTTAGATTGTTCTAATAATTCTGTGTTATGATTATTTGATATTATGTGATGAATTATATTGATAATTGGAATATTGGATGCTATGGTGTGATTGAATATATTTCGGTATATTGAGTTATCAAAATATATAGATTGGATTTTTGATAAGAAAATAAAAGAGATAATTTTTAAGAAAAATAATTATAAAGAATTTGAAAGGTTAAAGAATGGATTGGAAAAGGATAAAAGTGATTTTTAAATCCTGTTAAATAAATTCCGAGTATGGGAAAGGAGATTTTGAATAAAAAGGGGAAATATTAAATTTCTAAACCTAAGTGATATTATTTAAGGGAATAAAAGAATTTATTTTTAAAATTCAAGGTTTGAATTTATTTAAAGGGGTAAAGAAGGATTTTGTAAAGCCTGAAATTGGTATTTTCAGTTAAAAGATTTTAAATCATAATTAAGAATTTAAAATCTAAAGTTAATGGGTTTTGAAATAAATTGAGTAAGTAAAGGAATTTATTTCAAAATGGAGAAAATTTTGGAAATCAATTTGGAAATTGATTTGGTATTTGAAACTGTGTTTTGGAAGAAAGGTAAGACTATGTAATTTATAAACTGGGTTTATAAAAGTGAAGTAATATATCAGTGGATATTTGGAAGGATAAATTTAAGGTGGGAATTCATTAAAGGAATGGGTAAATTTGATTTAAAATAAATAGTGGTTTATTTTTAAAGATGTGAAAGAAAAGTATATTTCCCTGGATAGCTGTAACGAACGCGATTTTTCATCGCTCGAAAATCGACATTAATACGTCCACTGTATCAACTGTCGAGCAATCGAATGCCGGAAAACCGAATTGTTATGGAGAAAAAGAAGAGGTAGAAGAAGACAGAAGAAAAAGAAAGAAGAAACAACAGAAACAGAAACCATATCAGAATCTCACATTCGCAGCGGAACAACATATAATAGATAAATGAATAATCTTTTAAATCAAAGAACTATATCATTTTATACATTACATCATCATCAGAGTTTATACAACACAATAAAACACGGGACAGTTATATAAACTTGTCCTCATACAGAATACACAGCGGAATAAATAATATCATATACAAGTGATACGTCTCGTCATCCAGCTCGCCACTGAGCTCCACAGCATCTCCTGAATCCAGAATGACCTGATAACCTGACTCTAGACTGCCCGTGTGGAAATTGGTGGGCACCCAGAGTTTAGGAAGGAAACAATAAACTCCAGGTCAGTCATGATGACTGGTGTGAGAACTAAAACAGTTTATCTTTAAAACACAACAACAACAAAGGAAGTGGAAAATATCCGCAATGCTTTTGGAAAATGAAACTACCATAAGACCTCCCGCCACACACACAATGCAAACGCAGAATTGGAGGAGATTTCTTCTTATGATAGTCAAACATGCTTACTACGCAAAATCATTGGATTATTATTATTAGTGCATAGTGCAGAAAAACATTTCGAAAGTATAATATTAATCTTAGCCAGCATAGGCATTTCACACTATGCCTACTATAGCTACCATCTAAACAGTGGTGACCACCATAAGTAAATGGCAGGTTCTACAACTAAAACCGTACAGGGTTCGTATTGGAAGATGGATTTCCAACAAATGGTCAGGCAAAGGAACTTCCTACTGCCACATGGGATCGCCTCTGGATGGACGTCCCGAGAACATAACCGGATCTCTGCCAACATAAGGTCGGGTTACCTCTGTCACTAGGTAACTACTACTCGAGTATGCCATACCCCGGTCCTTTGGGACCTTTCATCGAGCGCTCGATAACCAACATCACACAGTAATAAATATAGTGTGTCCACATGAGTAAGTATCTGGGCTCCATACCATGATACCAACCTTTTCCAAAAGGAAATGACATACCCTAAAGGGAGCGACCCTCATAACCTTGCCGCATCGTTCCTGTTTCGACCATTTCCGGGTTGTGAGGCCCTGACGAAGTCTCGTCCACAAAGCTATGCTTTTTCACAAAGCCTCGCTTTGATCACAAATGATCAATAAATGATCATCACACAGTAACACTCAGCATGCCACACTACCAAATTGGGAATATATCGCTGATAAATTTCAACTACATAACCTCTGAGCTCGTACGTCTCAGAGAAGGGTGTTAAGCTAAGAGAATAAATTCTCCGCCACCAACAGAAATGTATTTGAAAGAAATCTGCTTTATATCTCAAAATGTAATGTCAGACACATAACCATACAAGTCTGTTCCGAGTTCGAACAGAACCGAAGGCACTTCAAAAGAAGCCCTTGCAATCCGGGTATTCACAATCCCGATAAAACTTCTCATCACAAAGGAAATCTTTACACCGTAGCTAATGGTGCAGAGACAATCGATAGGTCATCCTATCGTTTTCACAAATACCCGGTCTTCACCACCGGTCTTCAATACGATCCATATCGTCGTATCACTAATTCGGAATGGGTTATATGACACAAAGGTCTTTTCCCGGCTAACCCGAATAGTGAGCACAATATTTCAAAACATATGAATATTGGTATTTCAATTAAGTCACAACTTATTACCCAAATCCTTTCTTTCAAATGGTTTAACAATTACCATTTTAAATCTTTAAACAAAAAGATTTACATCACAAAGTTTACCCAGTTTCACAAAGATTCATTCACAGATTTCCAAATCAATTTCCATTTCAATTGGATTAATCCATTAAATCTTTAAATCAAGATTTAATTTATAGCTTTCAAAACTATTCACAATTCAAGTCTTTTATAATATAAAAGATACACCTTTTAAAATCGTCTTTGATTTCAAAATAAAGTTTAATCATCTTCACAACGGTTAATCCCTAGTCTTTCCAAACTATTCACAATTTCATTTTATCTTGAGTTGTTTCGATACAAGTTGGAAATCCTTTTACTTTATGAAAGTTATTATTATCTGAAAATTGATAGTTTTCGTTTTGGGAAAAAACTGGTTACATTTACACAGGTTAAAGCCATTCAAGTATAACACTTGACTATAAATTTAAATTTCCAAAACCATATTTTTAAATGGCCAAAAACCCATATAAACACCTTTTATACTTACAAAATCTTTTAAACAAAAATTCCCAAATCATTGAATTCCATTTCAAAATATTGAATTCAAAATTTAAATCAAATGATTTAAATTTCAATTCTATTAAGTTATAAAAATAACTTTTATTTCTGAAACCCATTTCAAAAACTTTCAATTCCAATTTCCAAAACCATTTTGGATTTAAAACTCAATTTTCCAAAAATTTATAAAAATCTGTGACTTAACCGATTTCCACGTGAATCCACATTCTATGTGTGTATTGTGTAGTCCAAGGGTTTAACACAATAGTGCAACAGCATTCAATCATCACAGATCAAATATAACAATATAATTGATAAGCGGTATAAACTATAATGCTTATCTACATTCACAGATCACAGATATATATATATATCACAGATAAATAGATCACAAATCACACACAAATCAGAATATATCACAAAGTATCACACATCAAAGATGTCAAACAATTCAACATCCAATATAATCCAAACATCCATAGATAGGATTAATTTAAATTATCTGATTAATTTAAATCAAATAAATTTCCAAACATTTCCAAAAGATTTATTTTCAATCACCAAAAAATCAATTACTAAATGGATTTCTAAATTTATTTCCTTTTCAAAATAAATTCCTTTTTAAGAAGATAAATTCCTTTAATTTCCAAACATTTTCAAATCCAAATTTTAAATAAATTCTCAACTTATAAATAATATTTTTGAAATCCATTTATTAAGCCTTTTTGAAATTTAATTCAATACAGTTCAAAAATAAGACTTTTATCTTTTAAAACTCCTTTTAAATTTATCCAATTATCAAAAATAAATTTTTCGATCAATTTTCAACTTATATTTTCAAAAATTCAATTTTTACTTATTTCTGGTATCCATCGATACCAAAAATATATTTGGCTAAATTATAGCCGTCAACAATTTCAATCACAATATAATCACACGGCGATTATAAATAGACAACACACAACATATGAAATAAATTCAAATGTTTGAGGAATCCAGTTGGATCCCTCCAACATGTTTCCCTGTATCCACAGATGTTAGCACAATACCAATTTCACTTCATAGTGAAATTATCGCGGTATATGGGATTTATAAATATTATCCGCTATTATACGGCGCAATAGGGTCTCATCCGCTATATAATGCGGGAAATCAACTCCAAATACATATATAATACCAATTCCATAACACAGTGGAATTATCGCGGTATATGTTTTTAATAAATAACCTCTGCTTAATATACGGCGTATAGGGTCTATTTAACACAACAGATAATAATTATCATTCAATCATCACAATCAACACTATCAACAATTTTAAATCTAACAATTTAAAATTTAAATCGAAATAAAACATTCGATTGAGTGAGAAGTTCTCACCTTGCTTTTAATAACGGTTGCAGCGTTTATTTCGAAATAAAATTAAACGTACGTTTAATTTTACTCAAAATTTTCACTAGCTTTGATCGACTCCAAATCAGCTCCAACATGAAGAGCTCGTCAATACGGTTCCAACGCAATTCGTTTCGTAATTTTCTGATAAAGTATGACAAAGTTATGGCGTTACAAACTTTATACAATTTAATATATATTCAATTTACAAATTTCTTTCATTATTTTCCACAACCTTTAATCTGGGCCGCTAGATCTGGAAGGCAAAATCAAGGCCGTGCGTGCTTCTTCTTCCCACGCGAATACTACCAGGTGAAAACGAATGCACGCATATACCCAACGTGCCGCCATCTTGGGTTTCACAACGCACCACCATTCGTCGTCGAGAAGCCATCATACCACCGCCATTCGACTCGTCTCAGCCTCCTCCACCTCCGCCCAAAACGCCCTGAAGCTCGGTCCTACATCTTGCTCGAAAAACGTGTGTAAACTTCGTGCGTTCAAACCCCATTTGCCGTTGATCGACTCAACATTTTCCGATCATCACCGTTGAGAACGTAGATCTCATCACGCTTGACATTTTTGTAGTTGGTAGTTTTTCGTGAAAGTGAATGGATGAGAAGATAATTGAGGAAGAACGAAAATGTTTTCTGGCCATTGAATTCCTTAGTGGCGGCCGGAAGAGGAACCCTAGGGTTTGTTTGCAAAACAAGGAAATGAAGTTCTTTTATAGAAATTTCTCCAAACACTATTCATCTCCAAATTTTCCGAACTCGAAATCGAGCGTGTCGGCTGGCGTTTCTAAGGTTTACCCCACGTTTCAAACACAATGGAATGTGTTTCGGGAGCTAATTTGATCGTATGTGAGAGTTACGGAGATAAACGATAAATTAAAATCAAATCGATTTAAACCGATTTCGATGCGTTTTGGCTTGCCCCGGACAAACGACAATTCCGATTGACACGAAATTTGAAATCTTACAATAATTTCACATTACGGATCTGATGAAACTAGTTTCGTTGAAATCCGAGACTGTTTGAAAAATGGTCATTTTCACTCGTCAATTAAATATTAAAATATTCAATTTTCACAATTTAACTTTTAATTCGATTTTAAAAGTTCTATAACATCATTATAACTCCAATATGATTTAATATAACTTTATAAATCATTTTTAATCACATTTAATTCAGATTTCAATTATTTCTGAAATTTCAAATATTAATTATCGATTTAATTAAATAATTAAATCACTATATTCGAATTTAAATTAATTCGACTTCCAAATATTACTTATTAATATTTAAAATCAATTAAATATTCGAATTTGAAATGACAGAAATTCTGGGTCGTTACAATAGCCAAGTACGTTTTCAAAGCAAATTCTTAAGTATAAGTTAACGTTTCAAAGTTGTTTTAAAAGTATGTTTTGGAAAATCTATTATTTTTAAATGTTTAAATGTTAAAGTAAGTATTTTTAAAATTTATAGTAGTAGTAATTATTTAAAGGTTAATTGGTATTATGTTTGAAAAAGATAAAAAAATTAGTTTTATATTTTATAAAGTAGCTTTATTTTAAATATTCTTGAAGTGTATATTTTTTTTAAAATAAAGTATTAAAGTAGTTTTAAATCTAAATGTTTAAAACTATATTCTATAATTAAGTGTTTTAAATGATTTTAAAGTCTAAGTATTTGTACTTGGTGATTTCAGTGGAAATAGAAAATATTGGGAAATTTATTCCGTGAGAGAAAGATAGTTTGAAACTGTTTTCAAAAGGGTTGAAAATGGAAATATATCTTGCGAAGATATTTTGAGATTAATAAATAATTGGGAAATTATTTATGTTTGATGGATGTTTGTGAATGTTATTTGATAGTTAAATAACCGACTATCAATATTGGCCAATGCGCTGATCGTTTCGAAGAGACCGGGATCGGGATTAATTTCTCGAAAACCACTTTGATCCGATTTGTATGTTTTTGTGGAGAAGACGAGTTTGGAGTCAAAGATGGTACAGTGAAGTGCAAGGGCTAGTCGCTACTAATCCTGAGGGTGACTCCAAAATGGATGTAGTAGGAATAGTGCCTTCGGTTCCATTCGAACCCGGGACGGACTTGTATGGATGAATGCTTTCAGAACATCGTCAGGAGGACGATGAGCATTCTAAGTGATATGTTCTAAAAAGGTAACGATTAGCCTCGAGCCTCATCAACCGGGAATGACTGAAAATCAGGGGTTATGCAGCAAGGCTATGTGGGTAGCACCCATTAGAGTGAGGTCATCCCTGTCTAGATGTCCCTTTTATTTCGGCTTAGTGGTGCGGTTGCTGTCCCAACCGCGGGGTGATCTTACTCGGAATTATCCAGTAAGGGGTAGTTCCGTCCTTGTGTTGCAGGCGATCGGGCGTGGTCCTTGGTACACTGATCTAGACCAGGTACTGTGACAGGTGGTACCCCAGTGCCTAGTCATTAGTTGGAAATCCATTCTCCCTACGTGCCTTTACGGATTTTGTTTGTATAACCCACTTTGTGGCTAGTATGCTGGAATTTAATCACATAACAATTTCAGCTATTTAAATAAGTATTTGTATATAGACATTATTATAATATCATACGGATTTGATAAAAAGTGTTTTGGCTATCGTAAGGTAAAAATCCAACATGTTTATTTGTGGCGTGGTCTTACAAGATGCCTTTGATTTCAAAGGGTTTGGAAAACTTTAATAATCCAATTGAGTGTGTTTTCTCATGCTGGTTTTCCAGACTGACTTAGGTGTTATTTTATTATAATGCTCAGGTCAGACCGAGTATTTCAGATACAGGATAGGATGTTATGGAGCTCAAGAGACGAGCTGGATGGAGAGACCTATCACCCTCATTTGTTGTATTCCGCTGTGTATCATAAGTGGTATAGTCATCTTGTGAGGACAAGTTATTATAACTGTCATGAATTGTGATGTTGACTGTATTGTACTCTGACGTTATATGATGATGATGTATGTATAAACAGATATAGTTTTCTTTCTGTAAAGATCAGTTATTATCTATTATATTTTATTCCGCTGCGTTTGTGAGATTCTGATGTTGTTTCTATTTTCTTCTTCTACCTCTTTCTTCTTTAACCCAAATGGTTCGTATTTCCGTTCTTCTTGAGTTGATTTGATGGAGATTAATGTCAATTCAAGGGGTACGGAACTGCGGGCTATTACATAGGGGAAACAAGAAGGTTACCTGCATCAAAGGAATGGCCGAGAATGTCAGCCTCCTATTCCCCACCTTCTCCTTCTTTTGATGGCTACATGATCTTCAGACAAGTTCCAGGGCCACCTGAAGTTTCAAAGACAGCTACCGGAGGAACATACAACAAAATAGCACTGGTAGAACTCGCCAACTGATCGCGAGGTTGTTCTGATGGTCCGCCGGGCCCAAAAATGAAAGGCTCCGGCAATGATTTGGCAGTTGCAGTCATAGCAGCATCGGCAGCTTCCTGATCCTTCTCGATTCAAAGGAACTCTCGGCCCTTTATCAGTGCTTTCTTGGACTCCTCATTGAGGTAGGTATCCTTCAACTCTTGCTCGGTATATTATACATCCCAGTTTTCTCAAAAAAGGGCCAAGGTTTCTTCCCAAACCACGGCAAGAGTATGTGGAAATTTAGGGCCCAAATAATTGAGGCTCTCCTGATGCAGCAAGGAATTAACATAGAAATATAAGATGGTATCGTCCATCTTCTCCATCTTTTTCTCAAAAGTGTTCTGTAGCTCCAGGTAATCCGCTGTTACAGCGGCCTTCTCAACTTCAACTCGAGTCTTCTTGACGCCAAGCCACGCAACTCTTTCTTGGAGCGAAGCGATCATCTAGGCTTGATCGAAAATGGTCTTGTCATAGGATTCCACAATTCCCGTGTATTCAATAATTATTTTGTTATGCCCTTCAAAAAATTTGTCATGATCGGCAATAGTCTTCTTTTGGGCTTCAATAATCATGTCATGAGCTTCAAACTCCTCTTTCAACTTAACTTCGTCCATGTGGGCCTTCTTGATCTCATCTCGAAACAAGATCCCTATTTTTGCATGGGCCTCTTTCAGCTCCTTCAGCAAGCTGGCGCTGTTCTTACTCTCCTAGTGCGTTGCGTCCCTCTCCTGTATTAGTCGTTCAATTCTGGCATCACGTTCCGCTAACACCCTCTCAAAATCATCTTTCTCTGATTCAAAGGAAAGGATCTCTTGATAATTATTACGGTTCGTGTCGGCTAGCTACTCGCATAACTTTTCTCATCCCTCAGCTTGATCTAAATCACTTTGAATCACCTAAAGGTGGGGCATATAGGAATCTTTGCAGACTGGGCGAAGGTTGCGGTCAAACTTAACTCCCTTTAAAAACCACCCAGGGAGCGCAGCTTCGAGTCTAGGGGCACCGGACGGAAGAATGTAAGCTGGCCTCTTGTGGGGACGCGAGGAACCAAAAGCGGGCACCACATGAGTTGATAGGGGTTGAGATGAAAATGGAGCCTGAACGGAAGAAACCGGAACTTCAAGACCGATAGAAAGTGGGGTCGGGGCAAAAGCCTGATGCTCAGAAGGATGAGAACCACGATCAATCTTCGACTTCTTGGACGATTCCTCTTGGTCGTCAGGGGTTTTTCTCTTCTTGTAACCACTCTTATACGTCCGACCCCATTCTCTATCATCCCGGTGATGAGCCTCGACTTCTGATTCTTTCCACTTTCTCCACTCTTCCTTGGTTTCATTGGGCTTTGGCGGCTTGAAGATCATCTTGACAAACATTGTGAATTAGTGAATAGTTCAAGATCGTCGTAAAGTCCACGGACTCTCAAGGTACCTGACATGAAAAATAAAAAAACTTTAGCAACGATAAATAGGCCTAAATAATGCATGTGTAAATGAATGTGACCCTAGTGAAATGTGTAATGTGTCTTAGGGGGCCTAAAAGGATGTCACAAACCAGATCGGGAAGCCATTGTGGTAGAAATCGGGCTGACTCTAGACACGATATGACCAAGGTGAGGATATGTTCCCTCGAATTTGAAATCCTCCCCTATAAGTTCATCGATATCCACATAAACGTTGCTCAAATCCCCAAAGTCTACGCTGGTATCTTTAATCGGGAACCCTGACGTCGCTCAGCTGTTGGGGGAGCATCTTTATTGCGAATCTCTCGGGGGGAATCCTAGAGAATAGGACTTGTTCCCGGAGTCTCATCACACGATTTGGAGTCTCTGTCGCCGAAGCCTACGTCGAAATCATCATCACTGGAGGAGGAATTATAACTACTGCTGCCCTCAACTTCACCCTCCTCCTTTTCTGTTGCCACTATAGCTTTGCCCTCACATTGCTTGAATTCTTCTTCCCCTTCCTCCGAAATCGGGGGCATTCTGGCCGAACAGTTGGCGTCAGTCATGGCACCCCTTCCTTTATGAGTTTCTTCGGTTGACTCACTAGACGGGCCTTCTTTTTCTGGGAAACCGCCTTCTTCGAAGCCATGTGATGAAGAAGCGGAGCGTGTTCGTACTCTGGAACGGGAAGGAAATGGGAGTTCAATGGCCTTGGCAGATCTCCCAGGATGCAACAACCCATATCAGAGCAAATTCTCGTCCGTTAACAAAAATTTAACTGATCACTCCTTAGCATCTACGACCTTCAGAGTATGCAAAATTTGATCTAGTATTGGGTCTTTATTCAGCCTCGGAAGAACTGCAAGAAGTATTTGGTCTATTAGAAATCCCACAGCGACGTATCAAAACTCAATAAGTAAAGGAGAGAACTTACCCTCCGTCGTCCAAAGGTGATTAAATCCTTCGGGACACCTAACAAAGAAGTACTGAGTCTTGAATTGAGACAGATTGTTTTGAAGTTGCAACACAATCTTACGATTCCTTTGGGTCCCGATGACGACAAGGGATGGGCAATCGTCTCTCCTCTTAAACGAGAGAAAATATCTCAACTCATCGAAGCTTGGGGCACGATTAGATGTCCACAAAAACAGGACGTGAAGGCAAGTCAAGATTGCATATCGATTAGGATGAATTTGGAATAGAGAAATTTCCAAGTTCAGAAGAGTTTCTTTCAAGAAGTCATTAAAGGGGGCACTGCTCCATTTAAGCACATATACCGGGGGCAAGCAGTGTATCCCGAAGGCGGCATATGGGTAAACTCATTCTTCTCCGGAAGGTGCACATTGTCCTCTGAAATGCCATGTTGCAAATGTTATGTAGAACCTTAGCGGAGATTACGAAGGAAGCTCTCTCTGGGGGGATTAAGCAGAACTATTAAATTCGAAGGAGTCCGGTCTACAACCGGAACTAGTTGACCATATTCGGCTCGTAGAACTGAAGATAAAGGCACAACAGATGACGACTCAACTTCTGAAAGTGTTGTACTTCCTCCACTGGACTTGCGGCGAGAGGACGGGTGTTTCATTCTATACAACATAACTTGCATCCAACGCGGTCAGGTAATTCTATCTTTAACTATAAATTCCTCTACAACACTTGAATTCCGAAGGAATATCGATTTACACCGACACATCAGTTTTCAAGTATAGACTAGGGCAAGTGCAGTGTGTTATCTATATGGGATGGGCTTGGTGTCCTAAACACCACAAACGCCTAATCCTGTGTAGATAGTTCGCTCGTAGTGAAGAATGAGTAGGGCTTCTTGTATCATTTATACAAATTATTTTCCGACACTTACCCTTTATCGATCAACGATCGATAACGGATCCGTTGTCCAAAGCGACATGGAAAGCTCTTTCCATTTCAGGTACATTGAGTGTACAATAACAGAACCAATCCGAACTCTCTGGAAGGCGATAACAACATAAGTTGCATGCGAGACCTATCCTAAGCCGTTATTCCCCTCCAAAAGGACCAAAATCAATTTGTGAGACGTCATATTGTATCAACAATATAACTTAGTACAAGTCCATTCTGATTCTGTGGACGAAGATAGCGAAAATGTTAAGCACCAGGGTAAAGCCCGAGTATCGTTCCGTAGAGAACTCAAGACTCGATTTACTATCTTCTTCCACAAAATCACAATCAACTTAAATTCTCTGCAATGATCATCACCAATACAACCCCATCGTCGAATTACTAAACGAACGCCAAAATCAACATTACCCACCTATAATCAAGAATCAAAAAAGAGGATGCGAATGGACTTGGAATGTTGGCAGCCTATGGTGAGAAGGATTGGTAGCGATCCAAGGGAACGTCGGTGGCGATTCAGAAAGGAGAAGCAATAAGGATGCATAGCCAGCTTAAGATGGCAGTAGGGCTAGGCGAGGTCGACAGTGGAAAGCTTCGGTGGTGGATGGTCGGTGACGATGATAGAATGAGTGAGCTTAGGGTTCGGTCGAGTTTGGATCGGGTCGCATGAGGATTAGCTCGGGCTGCAAGAGGAAGGTAAGAATAGAAGATAGGTCGGCTCGAAAGGGTTAAATAGGAGATTGCACAAGAAAAAATCACTACGTCCTTGGATCGCTAGCGATCCACGGACTATGAATCGCTAGCGGTCTGTCAAACGGGCACAAATATCCTCCGAATTTGCTCAGCGTGATCCACGTGCTATTTAAAAACATCATGAAAGTTATGGGATCTAAATTGATTTGTTATAACGAGCAACGACGACCCACGTCAAAATTCAACAAACAGCCAAAGCGAAATTCGCATGGTGGCCTCAACGTGACCCAATGAACCTTGCTAAACAGGAACTCGAGAGCAATTATTTCCAAAGCATGCCTTGTTTCCAACAAAGGCATACTTTGGGGGGAAATGTTATTCGAGTTTTTAACCTAACAGAATTCAAAGGAAGTCTGAACAACTACATCGAGTCAGAGCAACTCAAGAGTTAACCAAAAGGACTAGAAGAATCAATCAAGATAGGTTAGAGAAGAAAAAGGCAAAAATATGCTAAGGTGATGGATCGCTAGTAATCCATAAGGATTGCTCGTAGGTCCTCCAATCCTCTTGCATCGTAATCCAATAGGTATTCTAGGAATTATTGTTAAGTTTGATGGAATTCCAAACTAGTTAGATTGAGAAGTAAGCATTCGTCTGATTTAATCTGTAGCCCAATGCAACCAGTATATGGATCATCATTAAAACAAGACGACAAGCTACGAAATTACATGCAGAGCACCTACATAAGACAACAAGTGCAATCCAAAAGACGTAGTCCAAAATCTACTAAGTACATGGATCACTAGCAATCCATCACCCATGGGTCGCTAGCGATCCATCGGATTAGGAAGGATAACCATGGAATTTAAGGAAAGGATGAAGGAGAATGTCCCGAGGAATTAGATCGTTAGCAACCCAAAAAATATGGATCGCTAGCGATCCATCAGATTGGCTCGGATGGTTATGAAATTTTCAATGCACCTTCGTATTTCCAAAGGCAAGCTTCTAGTGAGGCGGCCTAGCCCAATAGCTCTCCAATCCTTATAAATACAATCCTACTTGCAACTAGAATGGCAAAGGATAATATCCCTTTAACGACGTTCAGGACAAGGTATGGATCGTACGAATGGTTAGTTATGCCATTCGGACTAACTAATGCACCGACATTCTTTGTGGATTTGATGAACCAAATTTTCTAAGAGCACTTGGATAGATTTGTGTTAGTCTTCATAGATGACTTTTTGATATACTCTAAGGATAAGAAGGAGCATAAAGTTCATCTTAGAGTTGTGCTTGAGACATTGAGGGAGCATCAGTTGAAGGCTAAGTTTTCAAAGTGTCATTTTTGGAAGAAGGAAGTGAAGTTCCTTGGTCATGTAGTCTCAGAGAAAGGGTTTTCGATCCGACTAATATCAAAGCAATGAATAGCTAGAAGAGACCCGAAACAGTGACCATGATAAAGAGCTTTCTTGGGTTGGCTGGATATTATCGAAGGTTCATAAAGGATTTTTCGCGGATAGCTGCACCAATGACTGCTTACACGAAATGATGTGAAGTTTGTATGGATTGATAAGTGTGACAATGCATTCTAGAGCTTGAAACACTTATTGACCCATGCACTAGTGTTGGTAGTCCCGGAGGGGAATCATGATTTTGTTGTTTATACTGATGCGTGTGGAACTGGATTGGAAGTTGTGTTGATGCAAAGAGATAAAGTGATTGCTTATGTTTCTAGACAGCTTAGACCACATGATGTTAGGTATCTGATGCATGATTTAGAATTAGCTGCCGTTATATTTGCTTTGAAGGTGTGGAGGCATTACCTGTTAGGAGAGCGATTTGAGTTGTACACAAATCATAAGTCGTTGAAGTACTTGTTCTCCCAAAAGGAGTTGAACATGAGACATCAAAGGTGGTTAGAGTTTATTGCTGCTTATGATTTTGGAATTGAGTACACACCCAGAAATGGAAACAAGGTAGTGGATGCATTTAGCAGGAAGCATCAGAATGTAGTATTGGCTATGATTGCTGAGTGGAAAGATTTGGAAGCATTGTCAGTTTGTAGAGTGCAGTTTAGATCCAAGGTAGGTTTAAGTGTAGGAAGTTTGCATTGTCTTGTTTAGAGGTTTGACTAGTAATGATTGAGAAGATAACTTCTAAACAGGAGGAGGATCCATTTTTGGTTGAACGGATCAAAAAGTTAAGGGAAGGAACAGAGAGCGATGACTTAAAGGATTTCGATCTTGACCAAAATGGGTAGTTAAGAAAGAAAGGAAGGCTATGTGTTTCGAATGTATGAAACATGAGGAAAGAAGTTTTGGATGAATGCCATCATTCGAAGTTTACTATCCATCAAGAAGGAATGAAGATGTATTAAGATATGAAGAGAAGTTTCTTCTGGGAAGGTATGAAATGGAATATTGGTTTATGTGTTAACCAGTGCCTGAATTATCAACAGGCAAAGGCTGAACACTAGAAGCCAACCGGATTGCTTCAACCATTGGAACTCCCATTGTGGAAGTGGGATTCTATTTCTGTGGATTTTATCGATGGGTTGCCAAGGTCTAGTAGAGGAAATGAAAGCATATGGTTCATGGTAGATATACTGACCAAGAGTACTCATTTTTTTCTGGTAAAGTCAACTAGGATGGCATTTATTTTAGCGAAGTTACTTTTGAAGAATGTGGTTAGAATAAACGGGATTGCTAGTAGTATTATCAGTGATAGAAATTCCTTATTTACTAGTGAGTTCTGTAAGAGTCTACAGGAAACTTTAGGAACCAAGCTCAACATGTGTACCGCTAACCATCCACAAACTAATGGGAAAACGGAAAGAGTTAACAAAATCTTGGAGGATTTGTTAAGAGCTTGTGTATTGGATTTCGGGGGATCTTGGGAAGACCATCTTCATTTAGTCGATTTCTTGTATAACAATAGCTATGACACTAGTATTGGGATGGTACCGTTTGAAGCTTTGTATGGAAGGCCATGCAAATCTCCCATATGTTGGTTAGAGATAGGGGATAGGTTGGTACTTGGTCCAGATTTAGTGAAAGAAGCCGTAGAGAAGGTTGAGTTGATCCGAGCTAGGATGAATGAAGCTCGGTCTAGGCAGAAAAGTTATGCCGATAGAAGAAGGAAAAACTTGGAATTCTCTATTAGAGACTATGTGTTTATTAAGGTTTCACTGATGAAGGGTGTGAATAGATTTGAGAATTCAAGAAAGTAAGTACTTAGGTTCGTTGGTCCTTTTCGTATTATTGAGAGAATCGGGAAACTCGCTTATAGATAGAGTTACCGAATAGTTTGGCTAGAGTCCATGATGTTTCCATGTTCTCATCTTAGAAAATGTGTTAGAGACCCGGAGACTACTATAACACCTATAGTGTTAGAAGATTTAGTAGTAGAACCAAATTTTACTATAGTTAGAAAGCCAATTCAGATTGTGGCAAGAGATGAGAAGAAGTTGAGGAATAAGACAGTTGTTAACCGTAAAATGCGAATAAGCATAAAGAAGGCCTTTCAGAAGGCTTCCACATGAATAAAGAGTAGCAGGTAAAGCCGCCTTTCGACGGTGTCAAAGGGATTGTTCAATGCTAGTAAAGAAAAGCACGTAAAGACTTCGGAGCAAGTCTTCCACAAGCATGAAGGAAAGAATTGCTATGGAACAATGAAGCAATTGGGTACAGAACCGACAAGCACCTTCTGGCTGGGATAGAAGAATAGTTCCACAACCATTCATCATAAAACAAAGACTAAAGAAAAGGAGTTTAGATCAAATCTTTCGAAAGATTCGAAGGGATGCAGTCCACAATTTATAGCAGTTCCCAACCTTTCGGAAGGGACGAAAGGGTACATCTCTCAACATACAAAGAGTTCTTACCTTTCGAAGAGGGTGGATGTAACAACCCGTATATTTGGACCATTTAAATTGACAATAATTCACACATGTCAACTTAAATAATACAAAACACGAATCATTATGGGATTATAAATACATAAATGTAAATGAGAAACAATACAACATCACAGACAAAGAACAGTCACAGAATAATGCAGCGGAAAATACATCGTCATAATAGCAGTTCATGAAGCTACTACATAAAATACAACAATGTCTTAACATAAAGTGGCTAAAAGTAAATACATAAATGTCCAACAGACTAGGACATCAATACAGGAATAGAAATAGACTGATAAAGATAAATGCTAAGCCTTCAGCATCTTCAACCAACCTTGATCAGCAACTGGATAGCTTCAGACTGACCCGAGCATATACAAAAAGAAACACTCGAGTCAGGACTCAAAATCTTATACAATAAAATCAAGTGCAAAGGAAAAAGTCCATAACTTAAAGATGAATAAAATAAACATCTCTAAGGATCCGATAAACTATCTATATATACAATAGAATACGATAGATAGATAATGTCTAATCAGTAAAGTACGATATTAAAATAGTGTTAAGGCGTTACCATAATCCCCTTAACACATTTTATTCCCAAGAGCATATACAAGACCGTAGTTTCCCCAAAACCGGAAGTCACCAGAGGGCAATCCATATACTAAAGGTACAAACCAAAACGTAGTGGTCGCGAATAGGATAATCAGTATGACAAGGTACATGAGGCGATACCAACTAGGATACTAGTAGTTGCGTGATCTCGACTGATGTTGAGCATAGTAGCTACTACCTCAACACCGCAAACAACACTCCCAAATCAAGGGGTGCACCCAAATCGAATCACAAAAGTAATAGATATGGTATCGAAGAAGCGTGTCCGCTAGAGGTGGCGAACCTCAATGGCCCAGCGCGGCTCCTGTTTTAGTCATGTCAAGGGTCATCCAATATCGTTCTCTTTCTTCAGTCAATGCATTCGCCAAACCATCCACTTCGTTCTGGATCAACACTCCGCGTATAATAGTTATTAAAGTGGTTTTCGGTATCGACAGAGAGTATGTCCATTCCCGATCCCGGTCTCTTTAATAACTACGTATTCAGTACCCGATGGTCGGTTAAATTAACGTTTAAACAAATCAAAGTCCAAAAGTCAAGGTGCAAATTTGACTTCCAAAATTTGACATTTCACGATTCAATTTATTTCGGATATTAAAACATCTTTCCAAATGCAATCTTTAGTTCAACATTTGAGTTAACAATAAAATTACGTATTCCTGTTCAATTTAATAAGATCTAAATTTCACTTCCTAAATTTAGTTAATACTCTAATTAATTCGATTTAATGGTAAATTTTAGTTCACGTCATCAAACCAAATTCTATTCATTTCAATTCGTATTTACATTCATCGTTACATTAACCATAATCATAAATTTGATTAAATCAATTTTATTAAATTTAAAATCATTTTAAATTCAAATTATCACTAAATTAAATCCATAAAACTTTAGTTAGTTTCGTATTCCACTTAAGTCAAATTTTCTAAATCTCAATCTTAATTTACGACAAGTTTCAAATCTATTTAATTAAAACCGATTTCAAGTCTAAATCTAACAAATCTAATAAAATTTCAAATTATTAAATTCTAAAACTTCCTTGTTTTTAAATCTCATTTCAAATAAATTTTCCAATTCATTTTTTTTCAATTAAATAGGTTTATTAATCCGTTTCAATTAAACTCCATTAATTTATTCCTATTAATTTATTTCGATTTAATCCATTAATTAAATCCATTAAGTTCGTTACCAAATTTCCAAACAAATTGTTAAGTTCATTCCTTAATTTCAAATAGATTTCAATTTCAAAAATAATTTTTGTTGACCAATCGGGTTTCTTATTTTTAATTATCTATCCTAGGCCAAGTTGTTTAATTGGGTATTTATCATTTCA
Organism: Allium fistulosum; assembly: GCA_030737815.1. NCBI lineage: Eukaryota > Viridiplantae > Streptophyta > Magnoliopsida > Asparagales > Amaryllidaceae > Allium > Allium fistulosum. Next base: position 683,662,523 of record CM060905.1, on the reverse strand, counting down.
ACCCGATATCATTCAATATAAAACAAAGCATAGCAAAGGGAACTTGCAGTGTGATAACTGGGATGGTATCAAAGTAAATAACAAGCAATAGCAAACATACATAACAATTTAACAATTTATTTAAATAATCCCGAAATAATCGTATTAACTTACATTTGTTATTTATGCAAATTAATATAATTATTCCTAGAATCCACACCATCGTTTCATGCAGATTAAAGATTATTACATTATGGTTTTCACTTGGTGACTATTATCACTTTACTACATCAATCATACATTTTAAATCGTTAACTATCCTATATCACATTCAATTTCAGATTTATTATTGCTTATTTTTATCAACCAATTTCAACATCTCATAACAATTTTTAATGTCATAACTATTTACCATAAACCAACATCAAATCACAATTTATCATATTAAATCTTTTTAACAATACATGGTGTCAATTTAGAAAATTAATTTCTATCAATACTCCATTTTCTTGTATAGCAATTTTATTTCAACAATTTTAACAATCAACAATTTAATATCCAAATTAATATAAACAACAATTATCACTTGATTTTCATAGCATAATAGGTTGAGTCGTGAATGAAATATTCATCTTGCGTGGTTAGAGAAGATGACGAAGCACGAAGACGAATAGATGAAGTAGACCCTAACAAGCACGATGCAAAACGAATACAACAAAGTAAAGAACTAGATAGATCCGATAATCTGAATGGAAGCCTAAGTTCCCGAAGTAGTAGCTGGTATAAACACAGTAAAACACTATGTTATAAGCAAATTAAAATTCCAAAGTATATAATGCCATATAATATAACAGTTTTATATATATATATATATACATATATATAAAACAGAGGTGCACTGAGCACGATTTGCGGCCAATGCGAGGCACAACGGTGACGGCGGCAGGGATGTTGTGGCAGTCGAAGAAGGTGGTTGCAGCTGAGGTCGCTGGCGGGTTTGGGTGGTCCGGGGTCGCGGGAAGTGGCTGGGTGGAGCGGGGTTGGGGAGCGGGGCTGGGAGTAGGGCTGGGGGAGCGGGCTGGGGCAGGCTGGGGAAGCGAGGCTGGAGCGGGCTGGGGCGGGCTGGGGCGGGGCTGGGGAGCAGGCTGGGAGCGGGCAGGGGCGGGCTGGGAGCAGGCTGGGACGGCTGGGAGCGGGCTGGGACGGTTGGGAAGCAGGGCTGGAGTGGGCTGGGGTGGGTTGGGGAGCAGGCTGGGGATGGGGCTGGGGAGCAGGGCTGGGAGCAGGCTGGGGGCGGGCTGGGGAGCAGGGCTGGGAGCGGGCTGGGGAGCGGGCTGGGGGCGGTTGGGGAGCAGGCTGGGGAGCAGGTTGGGGAGCGGGCTGGGCGGTTGGGGAGCAGGCTGGGACGTGCATGCATGGACAGTGGAGGGGAGGCAAAGAAGAAAAAAATAATAATAATAAATAACAGAATTATGAAGAGGAGGGAGAAGAGAGGAAGAAGGAAGTATACGTACCACAGTGAGCAATATGAAGTGAACTGAGTAATTAATGACAGCAGAGATAAATACAGAGGGGTTCAGAGTGCAAAGGTCAATGCAATGATGATTTGCACAGTGGTGGCTATTGGATTTTCAAGACAGCTGAATAGACTTCTTGAATTTTGAACGTTGGAAAGTTGGGTACCGGTTTGTGCTGCGTAACGGACCCGTTTGTAATCCGTTAACCAATTATAATTAGCAACGCCGAACTCCGATTGACACAAATAAATATACTGTTTTGATCAGCGCGACGAGGCGAACGCAACGGTATGAAGATATTGATGGTTTGACATGTTTGCGAAGTGGTTATTCTTATTGAACCATTTGCTCGAGCGACAATTTAACTAGCAATTAAAAGCGGAATTTGACGAAACGAAATGCGCCGTCATGATCAGAATATTTTTCTTATGAAACATTGTGAAAAAAATATTTGAGTTCGGACGATAGAGAATTTACACATAAAATTTAAACTAATATGAAAATGCGACGAGTGAAATTTACTTCCATATTATTCGACGCAATTTGGCGTATGCCTATGTCTATCTTGACGCATTCCAAATGTGAAGTTTGAATAGCAACGGAAGTTGTTTGTGGAAATTCGAATTTTCTATTATAGAGAATGCAGCAAAACACCGAAGAATAAGATCGACGGAGCTAAAGATGTTCGAATTTTGAAAAACGAAAAATGACGTCTTTTTTAGAAGATGATTTAGAATTTTTCTATGTAATAATATTCAGGTTCGGAAGATAAAATTTTCACGTTTTAAAATGAACTGATGTGCAATAAAATGCGAACGAAATTTACTGCGATATTTTCCGACGAAACTTTACCCATATCTATAACCATCTAGGCGCAATTTAGAAACAAAGTTTGGACGTTAATTGAAATCGTATGTAAGTTTCACATTTTATATTAAAATAATGGTTCTAAAAATTTTAAAATTGGGTCGGAATTTCAGGGTCATTACATTCTCCCCCACTCAAAACTTTTCGTCCTCGAAAAGGAACAAGGTAAAGAGTGGAAGAACATATAACAGAGATACGATGGATATAGAATAGATTATCGAATTAAGTATAGAATATCGAATGGAATTTACCTTCAACAAATAATTCTGGATTTGAATCTCGGATACTCTCCTCGGTTTCCCAAGTACAATCACGATCATCAGGACTCCATTGGACTTTGACCAGGCTAACGGATTTCCTTCTAAGCTGCTTCGTATCCCTATCAATAATACGAAGTGGTCTCCTCTCTATAGTTAAATCCGGCTCAATATCAATCTCATCTAACTGAGCAATGGGAATGGTCATGGATGGGTCATGTACAACCTTCCGGAGATGTGAAACGTGGAATACGTTGTGCACGCCCTCAAATTTCTCCGACAGTGCAACTCTGTAGGCTAGTGTACCAATTCTCTCAGTGATAGTGAATGGTCCAACAAATCTAGGAGCGAGCTTCCCCTACGACCAAATCGAATAACATTCTTCAAAGGTGATACCTTAAGGAATACCTCATCCCCAACCTGGAATTCTAAATCCCTTCTACGCCTATCAGCATAGCTCTTCTGCCTATCATGTGCGGGCTTCATCTTTCTTCTGATCTCATTAACCTTCTCGGATGCTTCTATAATCATATCTGGGCCAAGAACCAATCGATCACCAGGCTCAATCCAACAAGCTGGCGATTTGCATGGCCGTCCATATAAAGCTTCGAACGGTGCCATATCGATAATTTCCTGAATATAAAGGTGGTTAAATTCCAATTCAAATTTGCTTGTTCAAATTGAAATTTTGACATACCTGATAACTGTTATTATAAGTGAATTCAACCAAATAGAGATGGTCTTCCCAAGATCCACCGAAATCAATTATGCAAGCTCGGAGCAGATCCTCCAAAATCTGATTCACCCTTTCAGTTTGGCCATCTGTTTGAGGATGATAAGCCGTGCTCAGATTCAGTTTAGTGCCTAAGACGTCCTGAAATGCCTTCCAGAATTTACTAGTGAATAAAGGGTCTCTATCGCACACAATACTAGATGGAACCCCATGAAGTCTAACAATCTCTCTCATATACATCTCGGCCAAACTCAAAGCAGTACGAGTGGTCTTAACCGGAATAAAGTGAGCAGATTTGGTCAACCTATCAACAATCACCCAAATACTCTTGTTACCCTTTCTGGTCCTTGGTAATCCATCAATGAAGTCCATAGAAACCTGATCCCATTTCCAACACGGAATCTCTAGGGGTTGAAGTAATCTTGCCGTCTTCCGATGATCGGCCTTGACTTGCTGGCAAGTGGTGCATCTACTGACATATACAGAAATATCTCTCTTCATCCCACTCCACCAATATAAACGCTTCATATTTCGGTACATCTTAGTGACACCGGGATGAAATGAAAGTGATGACTGATGGTTTTCTCTAAGCACTTCTTGTCTCAATCCATCGACATTAGGAACACAAATACGGTTGTCAATCCTCAGAACTCCATTACTATCTATCTGTGCTCCCACTTTACTGTCAGCATTTCTAACTCTACGAAGAACTAACTCCTTCATGCGATAGCGCAAGGTGTCCTCATATTGCTTAGCTTTGATGTGATCTATAAGAGATGGGGAGATAACAAGCTGAAATAGCATGCCTTCTACAAGATTACAACATGACAATGCTTTGCTACGGCTCAAAGCATCAGCTACAACATTTGCTTTCCCGGGAGTATAATTGATGTCGAGATCATATGCAGCTAAGAATTCGAGCCATCGGACTTGTCTCTGGTTCAAATCCTTCTGAGAAAAGATATATCTCAAGGACTTATGATCAGTGAATAATTCAAATTTAGTTCCCAAAAGATGATGCCTCCATAGTTTCAAAGCAAATACAACTGCAAGAAGCTCTAGATCATGAGTTGCATAGTTTACTTCATGGATCTTCAACTGGCGGCCAGCATAAGCAATAACCTTTCTGTTTTACATAAGAACAGCGCCTAAACCTTCTCGGCAAGCATCTGTATAGACAGTTAATCCTTCACTTCCATTGATTACCGCAAGAACTGGAGCTGAAGTTAACTTACACTTCAACTTATTAAAAGCTGATTCGCACTTCTCACTCCAAATAAACTTGACATCCTTTCGAGTTAAAGCAGTAAGTGGGGTAGAAATCCGGGCAAAGTGCTCAATAAATCTACGATAATAACCGGCCAAGCCCAAGAATCTACGGATATCAGTAGGAGTTTTGGGAGTCTCCCAATCCTGTAGATAAATTTTCAAATTATAAAGGAATAAGAGGGATTGAGTAGAAATAACGAATAGGATAGAACTTACATTGATTACGGCGATTTTAGCTGGATCGACCGAAATCCCATTTTCAGAAACTATGTGGCCCAGGAATCTCACTTCGTCTCGCCAGAAGTGGCATTTAGAGAATTTGGCCTTAAGTTGATGATTTCGGAGAGTTTCCAGAACATAAGCAAGATGTGTCTCATGCTCCTTCTCGTCTTTGGAGAAAACGAGAATATCATCAATGAAAACAAGAACAAACTTGTTAAGGACATCGCGGAAGACTCGATTCATTAAGTCGACGAAATAAGCAGGTGCGTTGGTCAAACCGAATGGCATAACCAACCATTCATAGAATCCGTTTTCGATACGGAAAGCTATTTTATGAATACTATCTTCTGCTACTCTAAGTTGGTGGAACCCAGTGGCAAGATCAAGTTGGGAGAAAACTTTAGCTCCATGGAGCTGATCGAATAAATCGTTGATGCGAGGCATCGGATAGCGGTTCTTAAGAGTGCGTTTGTTTAGTTCCCTGTAATCAACACACATGCGAAGAGACCCATCTGATTTGGTGACAAATACAACTGCGGCGCCCCATTCAGAACAACTTCTCCTAATCAAACTCCTAGCAAATAGATCATCAATTTGAGTTTTAAGTTCAGCTTTCTCTTTAGGAGCCATTCTTCAGTGAGGGAGAACTACGGGAGTAGCTCCGGGAATAAGGTCAATGCGGAAATCAATTTCCCGTTTAGGCGGTAGGTAATTGACCTCTCCAAATACATCGGGAAATTTCTGAACAATAGGGGTAGTACTAAGATCATCCGGGTGAGCATCAAGAGAGAATATGGAGCTTCCGGCATATTTCTACGGTGATTTGCATTCAATGACAAGCGGTAGACCCTTGTCATTGACTAGAGAAACAGAATGAGCTTTGCAAGAAATAACAGCATCGAATTTCCTTAACCAATCAGCACCTAACAAGATGTCAAATGCTACGAAGCCAAGCACATAAAAATCCCAAGTGAATCGATATCTTCCATACAAGAGAACAACCTCTTTACAAATTCTACTGAGGTTGGCAAGTCCTCCAATAGGGTTGGAGACGCATAAGGAAGTAGTAGCAAGAGTAGGTTCTAATTTGAGCTTATTACAAAGATCAATAGATATGAAGCTATGAGAAGCACCAGTATCGAATAATACCCTAATAGGTAAATCATGTAATGAAAAAGTACTTCGTAAGGTACCTTGGTCATCCTGAGCAGGTGGTGGAGGTGGTGTAGGAGTGGTGATAGAAAATACTCCAGATGGTGTGCCACGCTTATGCATTGGGCAGTCTTTCTTGAAATGACCCGGCTGGAGGCAGACATAGCATAAATCTCTTCTAGTCGTAGAAGGTGGTGGAACAGCAGCTCCGGTAGATGGACAGCTATTAGCATAATGGCCCTTCTTATCGCATTTGAAGCAAGTGATATTAGCAAGGTCGATTGGGCTTTTCTGGGAGTATCCCAATCCAGTAGTCTTCTGCCAAGCTTTCTTTTGTTGATCAAAGTTCATCTTCCTCTTCCCGGGCTGGCTAGAGGAGGGCTGAGTAGGAGTGGCCTTGGCAGTAGGTCCCTTAGGCTTCGCCTCATATCTAAGAGCATAGTCAACAAGCTCTGTGAAGGTGCAGTGGGTGTGGCCAGTAAGCAAGTCATAATACTCTGGTCTTGCTCCCAAAATGAACTTCTAGTTCTTAAGAAGGGGTATATCAATCAATCCCGGGCCGAACTTGGAGAGTTCGTTGAATTTCCTCTCATACTCCGAAAAGGTCATACTGCCTTGCTTAAGATCCATGAAAGCTCTATAAAGTTGGGTTTTCCCAACAGCTGGCATCCATTGTGCCGAGAAAGTATCCCTAATCAAAAGATAGACTAGATGAATAACATTCCAAAGATTAAAATAAGAATTTAGACTACGAAATCCAAATAATTTAATACCTAAACTGGGCCCAAGTGATGGTGTTCTCCTCGATACGAGAAATAACAGATTCCTACCAATCTTGCGCGGCATCCTGAAGTTGCCAGGCAGCAAGCTGACGCTTTTGAGCATCAGTGATCTCTAGACCAGAAAATATCTTCTCTAAGCCTTTAAGCCATTGCTGAGCCTCGATAATGTTCTCGGATCCAGAAAACTTAATACCTCCCAGCTGTGTATACTCCTTACTAAGAGTGGTGAATTTGACAGGAGCTGGAGCGGCAGGTGCAGCCTGAGCAGGACCATGGCCCCTTCCTCCCCTATTGTTTCCTTTGGTACTCATCCTGAAATACCAAAAGAGGTTTTTAGAACCAAGGATAGAAAATCATAGAATTTTAAGGAAATTCTAATCAACGAATCAAGAAGTTTGAAATGAAAGGATTTGGATATTGAATCGATTCTCCTCATTCTAGGGTATTGCTACCCTATCTTTAATGAGTTTATATATAATCCCAAACTAAGGTTTTTAGGGAAACCAAAGCTCTGATACCAACTGTAACAACCCGTATATTTGGACCATTTAAATTGACAATAATTCACACATGTCAACTTAAATAATACAAAACACGAATCATTATGGGATTATAAATACATAAATGTAAATGAGAAACAATACAACATCACAGACATAGAACAGTCACAGAATAATGCAACGGAAAATACATCGTCATAATAGCAGTTCATGAAGCTACTACATAAAATACAACAATGTCTTAACATAAAGTGGCTAAAAGAAAATACATAAATGTCCAACAGACTAGGACATCAATACAGGAATAGAAATAGACTGATAAAGATAAATGCTAAGCCTTCAGTATCTTCAACCAACCTTGATCAGCAACTGGATAGCTTCAGACTGACTCGAGCATATACAAAAAGAAACACTCGAGTCAGGACTCAAAATCTTATACAAGAAAATCAAGTGCAAAGGAAAAAGTCCATAACTTAAAGATGAATAAAATAAACATCTCTAAGGATCTGATAAACTATCTATATATACAATAGAATACGATAGATAGATAATGTCTAATCGGTAAAGTACGATATTAAAATAGCGTTAAGGCGTTACCATAATCCCCTTAACACATTTTATTCCCAAGAGCATATACAAGACCGTAGTTTCCCCAAAACCGGAAGTCACCAAAGGGCAATCCATATACTAAAGGTACAAACCAAAACGTAGTGGTCGCGAATAGGATAATCAGTATGACAAGGTACATGAGGCGATACCAACTAGGATACTAGTAGTTGCATGATCCGGACTGATGTTGAGCATAGTAGCTACTACCTCAACACCGCAAACAACAATCCCAAATCAAGGGGTGCACCCAAATCGAATCACAAAAGTAATAGATATGGTATCGAAGAAGCGTGTTCGCTAGAGGTGGCGAACCTCAATGGCCCGACGCGGCTCCTGTTTTAGTCATGTCAAGGGTCATCCAATATCGTTCTCTTTCTTCAGTCAATGCGTTCACCAAACCATCCACTTCGTTCTGGATCAACACTCCGCGTATAATAATTATTAAAGTGGTTTTCGGTATCGACAGAGAGTATGTCCATTCCCGATCCCGATCTCTTTAATAACTACGTATTCACTACCCGATGGTCGGTTAAATTAACGTTTAAACAAATCAAAGTCCAAAACTTAAGGTACAAATTTGACTTCCAAAATTTGACATTTCACGATTCAATTTATTTCGGATATTAAAACATCTTTCCAAATGCAATCTCTAGTTCAACATTTGAGTTAACAGGCTGGGAGCGGGCTGGGGTGGCTGGGAAGCAGGGCTGGAGTGGGGCTGGGGAGCAGGGCTGGGAGCAGGCTGGGGGCGGGCTGGGGACGGGGCTGGGGAGCAGGGTAGGGAGCAGGCTAGGGGCGGGCTGGGGAGCAGGGCTGGGAGCAGGCTGGGGCGGGCTGGGGAGCAGGGCTGGGAGTAGGCTGGGGAGCGGGCTGGGGGCGGTTGGGGAGCAGGCTGGGGAGCGGGGCTGGGCGGTTGGGGAGCAGGCTGGGACGTGCCTGCATGGACAGTGGAGGGGAGGCAAAGAAGAAAAAAATAAAAATAAATAAATAACAGAATTATGAAGAGGAGGGAGAAGAGAGGAAGAAGGAAGTATACGTACCACAGTGAGCAATATGAAGTGAACTGAGTAATTAATGACAACAGAGGAATAAATGAAAGGAGAGGGTAGCAGAGATAAATACAGAGGGGTTCAGAGTGCAAAGGTCAATGCAATGATGATTTGCACAATGGTGGCTATTGGATTTTCAAGACAGCTGAATAGACTTCTTGAATTTTGAACGTTGGAAAGTTGGGTACCGGTTTGTGCTGCGTAACGGACCAGTTTGTAATCCGTTAACCAATTATAATTTGCAACGCCGAACTACGATTGACACAAATAAATATACCGTTTTGATCAGCGCGATGAGGCGAACGCAACGGTATGAAGATATTAATGGTTTGACATTGTCTGCGAAGTGGTTATTCTTATTGAACCATTTGCTCGAGCGACAATTTAACTAGCAATTAAAAGCGGAATTTGACGAAACGAAATACGCCGTCATGATCAGAATATTTTTCTTATGCAACATTGTGAAAAAAATATTTGAGTTCGGACGATAGAAAATTTACACATAAAATTTAAACTAATATGCAAATGCGACGAGCGAAATGTACTTCCATATTATTCGACGCAATTTGGCGTATGCCTATGTCTATCTTGACGCATTCCAAATGTGAAGTTTGAATAGCAACGGAAGTTGTTTGTGGAAATTCGAATTTTCTATTACAGAGAATGCAGCAAAACACCGAAGAATAAGATCGACGGAGCTAAAGGTGTCCGAATTTTGAAAAACGAAAAATGACGTCTTTTTCAGAAGATGATTTAGAATTTTTCTATGTAATAATATTCAGGTTTGGAAGATAAAATTTTCACGTTTTAAAATGAACTGATGTGCAATAAAATGCGAACGAAATTTACTACGGTATTTTCCAACGAAACTTTACCCATATCTATAACCATTTAGGCGCAATTTAGAAACAAAGTTTGGACGTTAATTGAAATTGTATGTAAGTTTCACATTTTATATTAAAATAATGGTTCTAAAAATTTTAAAATTGGGTCGGAATTTCAGGGTCATTACAGTGGAGAAGTCAAAGCAAGAGCAAGCAACTCTATAATAACCTTTTCGAAAGAATGGCAAGCCTTTCGAACCGGTTGGAACACATACAAAATACCTTTCGACAATGTCGAAAGGTTTATGAAGAAAGCAGCATTCATAAGTCCGCATAGAATGAAAGACAACCTTTCGACAACACTGAAGGGAAGCACAGCTCTCGACAACAATCAAGATAAGTGCAACCTTCCGACAAGGTTGAAGGGTTCACAATAATCAATTGAAGAACAACCTTCCAACAAGGTCGAAAGGTTCACAATAGCATATAGAAGGAAAACCCTTCGACAAAGATGAAAGGTTCATGAAAGTATAAAGAGGAGCAGACCCTTCGACAATGTCGAAAGGTCCATAATAGCAAAATGAGGGGCAAACCTTCCGAAAAAGTCGAAAGGTTTACAACTGTATATAAAAGGGTGACCTTTCAACTCATTTGAAAGCATAGTCGAAAGGAGGGCCGCCTGCATCTATAAATAAGACCCAAGCGGACCAGTTTTAAGGATCCAATTTTCCCATTCTGCTCTCACTCTACAACTTCTTCTGCTCCTGCTCACTGCGTTTGTAACCCTAATTTAGAAATCAAATTAGGGATTTGTTTCTTAAATTTTGTATCAAGCTTCATCGTGAGAAAATAAAGAGGATTATGGCTCGCGATCAACTTTAAATTTGGAGATGATCATAATCAGGCGTTAATTCAACATTAACGGCCAATCATATATGATTTATTTCTTATCTTCTTTGCTCATTCCGAGTATATGCCATGGAACCATCACAGGATATTTCCACAAGTTTTATTCCCTTATATATTAAATTCATGGTTTTGGCCACGTAAGGGGAATACAAAATGTGACTCGATAAATATACAGTGTCTAATCCCTGATCCAGTTCCATGACATATTATATCAACTCTTATTTTTACCTAAACATGATCAATGATCCAAAGCATTGAATGGGGTGGTGATGATATTTATCGTTAACAACCAAGATTATTGATTTCTGAAAGCTAAATGATTAAAAGTTTCTTCAACCTAGTCGAAAGGTTGGAGGAGTCTTTTCACACTTTTCGACAAGATCGAAAGGTCTGACAACTTACATCTATTCCAACCTAGTCGAAAGGTTGAGTTAATCATGTTAATAATCTTTCGTCAAGGTCTAAAGGTTGAACTAATTCTTTCCACTTCAACCTAGATGAAGGGTTGGGGTTGTCATGCCTGTAACCTTTCGACAAGGTCGAAAGGTCTAATCATCCAGTACATTGTCAACTTAGTTGAAGGGTTGCAGTAGCCTCTTTAACCTTTTGAAAAGGTCAAAAGGCATGACTATCCATTGTTCTCTTCTTCTAGATTAAATTGATTAGGATAATTTATTTAAGGATACACTTTCAGAAGTGAGAATCATCTTAATTAAATAGTTATGTCCAAGCAAAATTATCTTATCAAAGCATTGGGGATGTTAACAAGTTTTCTTCTTAATATTTTTGGCGCTAGAAGGAGGGCTCGAACCTCCGACCTTGTTATCTTAATACAACTAATTGTGGAAACTTGGTTTGCTACAGGAAAATGAAATCGAAAAGGCTTACCTCCTTAAATTAAAGGGCCGAACATGGAACTTCACTAGAAGAAAATGTTTTGCTATCTTTTAACCCTAGGAACAGGGAACAAGGGCAGTCTTTCGCGCCGGCTCAACCAACTCCACCACCGGCTCAAATCCAACTGTCTCCGCCATTGGCTCAATCTCAAAATCTTCAACTAGAGGATCATATTGCTAAAATCACACAGTTAGAGCGGCAAATGGCGGAGATGAAGAATTTCCTAGATGAGGTTCTATCCCACAAGTCATCCACGAAAGCTGTCACAGCAGGAGTGGAAGTAGTCTCTCCTAGGAGAAACTTGAAAATCGACACTAGTGCCGCGAAAAAATAATTAAAATTTCCTTGTCCAAGAAGAAAGATCATCTCCTACTAAAGGCGAACTATCAAGGAAGGATCCAAGAGGAAGACAAGGATTGTTCTGCAAGCTCTACCTCAGATGGCTACAAACCAAATAAGAAAGACTACTTGAACAATGAAGCTTGCCTCAAAGACATAGCAGAGAAGGCCGTGAAGGATCTGTTGATTATTAAGTGTAAGAGAATAGCAGACGAAAGAGTAAATGATAATGAGAGGGTTGCCCCTTTCATTGATGAAATAATGTCAGCACCTATTCCTTCTCACGTGAAGGTCCCGACAATGAAATATCATGGCACATCTGATCCCGACTACTATTTGATGGCAGTTGATAGTCTAATTGATTTGCACAATTCTTCTGGTGCCGTTAGGTGCCGCCTTTTTCCAGTCACTCTTAAGGAGCTGCTGCCAAGTGGTACAGATAGTATCGCGAGAACATAATCTATTCTTGGAAACAATTCTCTTATGAATTCTTGGCTCAGTTCTGCATCTGCAAAGACCTATCAATCGACTATACAATACTCGCCAATATAAGGTAGAATCACGGTGAGTCATTGGGAGATTACTTGAAGAGGTTTAATGCTATAGCTTTGAAAGCCAAGGGAATGAATGGCAGGGACAAACTTATTGCAGTTCATTCAGGCCTCATAGTCAATTCTCCTTTCTGGAAGGAATTATCATCCATGGTTGTCGAGATTTACAAGAATTTCATTTTTAGGTTGACAAATTCATCCGGATGGATGAATTATACTATTCTAAGAAAAAGCCTAATCCGAGGAGGGACAATAAAAAATTCAGCTCAGAAAGGATTCACAAAAGTTTAGATGGGAAGATGCTAATGCTAATGCGGCGGCATTAAATAGATCGATCTCCTATATTTACGCGATGACTCAAGACAAGGTCAATTTCCCGGCCTCGTTCAAAGCTCGAAACTATCCGGAGCAACAGAAAGGGGATAAATACTATGCTTATCACAAGGCAAACGGTCACAGTACCAATGAGTCTAAGGTGCTGATAGGGATAATTCAAAAATTAATTCGAGAAGGACAGCTAAAGGAGTTTGTGAGAAACCCACAACAGACTTCCTTACCAGAGACTGAGATAAGAAAACCTACCGGTACCACTGTCAATATGACTGAAGACAAAGATCCACTGAACCTGAGTCTACCCCAAAACTGAATTGACGTTATATATGGTGGACCAGATCCTGCAGGCAGAGGTCAGAGTGCCAAGAGTAGATACATTCGTGAAGCTAGGAAGACATTGTTTTCTGTGCAAGAAGATCCACCACTCAAGAACCCAAAGTATAATATCAACATGCACACTTTGGTGATCAATCCCAAGGAGTTGAGAAGAGGAATCCATCACCCCCACAATGACCCATTGATGATCACAGCTCAGGTAGGATGCTCAGTGGTTGCAAAGACCCCGGTCGACATTGGAAGCACTATAAACGTGATATTCCGACATGCATTCGATCAAATGGGGATCTTTAAAGACAAACTTAAGCCTAGTCCTGATCTCGTCTTCGGGTTCAATAACAAAGGAACAACTCAACTAGGACAAGTGAAGCTCTTGGTACAGCTGGGACTCCCTCCATGCTCTTGTGTTTTTGAAACAACTATTGTAATCATAAACCATCCATCATTTTACAACACTTTTTTTGGACGTCCAGTGTTAGATGAAGTGGATGCTTTTGTCTCACCTAAATATCTGATGCCCAAATTCCTTACTAAGAATGGCTGGGGAACTATCCGAGGCGAGCAATTTGTGTCAAGGGAAATGTAATTTGCAACTTTAGAACAATATAGCAGGGAGTTTACTTTTTTACTTTGGTTCTTTCATTTCTTTACAGCCTTCGGATGATGGGATTCTACATCCACCATTTAAAGCGGAGATAAAATCTAGCAGAACTAACAAGTTTATTGCTAAAAGGTGTTTTGCAGTTTATGGGAAAAGGAAGAAAATGGATACTAACTTAATAGAGGAAAGCGAAATTATTTCTGGGTTAGATTGTAGAGGAGAGGTTGAAAGAGTTAACCCAGATGAGAAAGCCGAGGAGATTCCAATAGATTCTACCGATTCTACCAAAATATTCAGAGTGGGAAAAGATCTCGAGGAGCACTTAAAATCGAAATTGGTGGAATTCTTAAAATCCAAAAAGGATATTTTTGCTTGGACCCACTCTGGCATGATTGGAATTGACCCTACAATCATGAGTCATGCCCTAAATATCAATCCAAACATCCCTCCGGCCAGGCAAAAGAAGAGGCAATTCGATAAGGTAAGAATCGATGCCCTAAATGAAGAAGTCAAGAAATTGCAACAAAATGGGTTTATATAGGAAGTCTTCTGCCCTGAGTGATTGGAAAATCCAGTTTTGGTAAAGAAATCTAATAGGAAGTGGCGAACTTGCATGGATGAGCCCGATTATGAGTTATATTGTCAATCGGACACTATCTGCAGATAAAATAGTGGCATGAAAGCTAAAGAGGCAAGCCCAAAACTTTACCATTATGGATGGAGTTCTATGCAAGAAAGGATACACCCTTCCCTATTTGCAATGTGTAAAATCCAAGAGCGGATTAAGGATATTAAAGAAAGCCCATGAAAGATTTTGTGGAGATCACTCCAATGGGATCAAATTAGCCAAAAAGATAATGAGACAAGGATTTCACTCGCCATAGTTAACCAACCAAGCAGTCGAGTATGTTAAAAGATGTGAAAAGCGCCAATGCTACTCGAAGATACCACATCTTCCTCCGGGTCAACTAACCCCCATCACCATGCCATGGCCATTCGATGTTTGGGGAATCGATTTAACCGAACCACTTCTAATCTCCAAAGGTAGGGTGAAGTATGTCGTAGTGGCAATTGACTACTTCATAAAATGGGTCGAAGCAAAACTGTTTCCAAAGATAACCTCTGGGAAAGTGCTTAGATTTGTCATCACTAACATTGTCACAAGTTTTGGGATACCTTACAAGATAATCTCCGACAATGGAACCCAATTTGAAAGTGAAGAATTTTCATTATTTTACCATAAGAATGGAATCATAAAAAGATTCTCTTCTCTCGCTCACCCAAAGGCCAACGGAGCCGTTGAGGCTGCCAATAAAACAATAAATACGATCTTGAAAAAGAGACTAAATATGGCAAAGTGGAATGTGGTAGACTAATTACCCTTAGTTTTGTTGGCTTATAGAACATCCAATAGACCTGCAATGGGTCATAACCCATATTCGCTAACATATGGTTGTGAAGCAATGCTACCGGTAGAAATTGAAGTACCTTCTTATCGAAGGATTGACTATGCCTTCAACTCAAATCAAGAACTAAAAAAGGAATCACTTGACTTGATTCACAAATTAAGAGATGAAGCAGCCTTAAGAACGGCCGAATACCAAAGGAGAATATCAAAGTACTATAACTCAAAGGTAAAAATGAGGACATATAGACAAGGAGACATGGTACTTAGAAGAGTAATGGGCAATACGAGAAACCCATCAGGTAGGCCATTTGGACCAAATTGGGAAGGTCTACTAAAAATTTCCAACGAAATCCCCCCAGGGGCCTACAAGTTATGCCATCCTGATGGTAATATAGTACTGAGAACTTGGAACGCAGGACATTTGAATCCATATTTTCTGACTCTGGACGAATAAAGCATTTTCAAGAATGTCTCTATTATGATTCACTGAGAAAAGTCTACATGGTTGGGAGTAAAATTATCCTTAAACTTGAACTACCTAAAATGGTAGGCTACCAATAATGGTAGAAAGCCCTTGGCCGCGCCAAGATGGCTTGGTCAAGGCACCTCCTGGAGGGAGGGCGTAAGCCTTTAGCCACGCCAAAGTCAAAAATGGCCAGGTTAAAGCAGCACAAGCCCTAATCCGCTTCACGCTATGGCTAGGATAAGGCGCCTCCTGGAGGGAGGACAGGTAATCCCTTAGTCCCGCTATGCTATAGCTTGGCCAAGGTACTAAACAAGACCTTAGCCGCATCATGCTATGGCTAGGTTAAAGCGCCTTCTGGAGGGAGGTCAGATGAGTCCTCGGGCCCTGCTTGAGAATAAGTCAGTCAAGCGCACCAAAAACCTGAATGAAATGTCCTACGGACAAAGAAAAGTCCCTGCCTAAAACAGGCACCGCCTAAAATAGCAACCGCCAGAAATTGGCAACGTCTAAAATGACAATTGCCTGAAATGGGCACTGCTTGAAATAAGCATGAGAATTGGAAAAAAGAGTCCTAGCCTAAAATTGGCCAAAACAAATGGATAAAGAAAACTCGTTCCCGAGAAAGAAAAAGCTCGCAAGATACCATCAATGCCTAAAGATGGCACATTCGACAAAAGAATTAAAATGAATTCTCCAACTTCTCCTCTTGAAAATCTGCTAGACTGTTATTCAGGTCTTCTATAATTAATTACCAGAAATAGTATTTTGGTCTTCTATTATTAATTACAAGAAATGGTATTCCGGTCTTCTATTATTAATTACCAGAAATGGTATTCTGGTCTTCTATTATTAATTACCAGAAATGGTATTCTGGAAGTGGCATCCTGGTCTTCTATCATTAATTATCTAGAGTGTTATTTTAGCCTTCTACTATTAAATACCACGAATGGGTATTCTGGTCTTCTATTACTTATTACCAGAAATAGTTTTTTGGACTTCCATTATCAATTCCAAATTGGTTATCCTGGCCTTCTATTACTTATTACCAGCTATGAAATTTCTGGTCTTCCATTACTTATTATTATATATGGATTTTTGGTCCTCTTCTGCTTATTGCCAAAATTGGTCTTATGACCTTATATTATTGAATGACAAAACAATTCATCTAAACCTCTAACGATTATAACCCAAGATAATCTCCTGGACCTTCATTATTAATATCATAACGGATGATCTGATTGGTATTCTAGTCCTCTCTCATTATTACTGGGTTGATATGAGGTTTTAGCCTTCTATTATGATGATCAAGATAATTATGGTCTCCTTATTATTATTTGATGTGGTATTTTTGGCCTTTATTGTCACAAGATATGAACTTCCAAATTGTCTATGTATGGTCTTCTAACATTCTATTGTTAAGAGGAAAACGGGGAAATAATTAATTTTTGACAAGAAACTGGTAAGTTCTGACCATTAAGACCCAAATCTAGGGCTTTAAATATTTATGATCATTATAGGTTCTGAATGTTCAAAGAATGAATCTTCTGCTAAGACGGAATCAGAGATAAAGGTCAACCAAACTGAAAAGGTACTTGTAATATGAACTAATCATGCAAATATTATTAGATGTATTGCAGGAATACAGGGACTATTTGGTTATTCTGGAATTGTTGTCCTAAAGAACAAAAGCTTTCTTTATACAATGGGGGCTAAATTTTAATCATAAAATACGAATAAGGATAAAGAAGGCCTTTTAGAAGGCTTCCGCATGAATAAAGAGTAGCAGGTAAAGCCACCTTTCGACGGTGTCAAAGGGAATGTTCAATGCTAGTAAAGAAAAGCACGTAAAGACTTCAGAGTAAGGCTTCCGCAAGCATGAAGGAAAGAATTGCTAGGGAACAATGAAGCAGCTGGGTATAAACTGACAAGCACCGTCTAGTTGGGATAGAAGAATAGTTCCACAACCATTCATCATAAAACAAAGCCAAAGAATAGGAGTTCAGATAAAACCTTTTGAAGGAGTCGAAGGGATGCAGCACACAGTTTATAGTAGTCCCCGACCTTTCGGAGGGGACGAAAGGTTTCATCTCTTAACATACAAAGAGTCTTTACCTTTCGAAGAGGGCGGAGAAGTCAAAGCAAGAGCAAGCAACTCAATAATGACCTTTTCGAAAGCATGGCAAGCCTTTCAAACTGGTTGGAACACATACAAAATACCTTTCGACAATCTCAAAAGGTTTATGAAGAAAGCAACATTCGTAAGTCAGCAAAGAATGAAAGACAACCTTTTAACAACATTGAAGAGAAGCACAACTCTCGATAACAATCACATGAAGAGCAACCTTCTAACAAGGTCAAAGGTTTCACAACATTCAAGTGAAGAGCAACCTTCCAACAAGGTCAAAAGGTTCACAATAGCATATAAAAGGCAAACCCTTCAAAAAAGATGAAAGGTTCATGTAGGCATAAAGAGGAGCAGACCCATCGAGAATGTCGAAAGGCCCATAATAGCAAATGAGGGGCAAACCTTTCAACAAAGTTGAAAGTTTTACAACTGCATATAAAAGGGTGGCCTCTCGACTTAGTCCAAAGCATGGAGTCGAAGGAGGGTCGCCTGCATCTATAAATAAGACCCAAGGGGTTCAGTTTTAGGGATCCGATTTTTCCATTCTGCTCTCATTCTGCAACTTCTTCTGCTCCATCTCACTATGTTTGTAACCCTAATTTAGAAATCAAATTGGGTATTTGTTTCTTAAACTTTGTACAAACTTCATTATGAGCAAATAAAGAGGATTATGGCTTGCGATCAACTTTGAATTTGGGAATGACCATTATTAGACATTAATTCAACATTAACGACCAATCATACATAATTCATTTCTTACCATCTTTGTTCGTTTCGAATATATGTCTTGGAACCATCACGGGATATTCCATGAGTTTTATTCCCTTATAAAATAAATTCATGGTTTCGGCCACATAAGGGGAATACAACTTGTGACTCAATAAATATACGATGTCTAATCCCTGATAAGGTTCTGTGACATATTATATAAACTCTTATATTTACCTAAACATGATCAATGATCCAAAGTATTGATTGGGGTGGTGATGATATTTATCGTTAACAACCAAGATTATTGATTTCTGAAAGCTAAATGATTAAAAGTTACTTCAACCTAGTCGAAAGGTTGGAGGAGTTCTGTCACACCTTTCGACAAGGTCGAAAGGTCCGACAACTCACATCAATTCCAACCTAGTTAAAAGGTTGAGTTAATCCTGCTAATAACATTTCGTCAAGGTCGAAAGTTTGAACTAATTCTTTCCACTTCTACTAAGACGAAGGGTTGGGATGGTCATGCTTGTAACCTTTTGACAAGGTTGAAAGGTCTGACAATCCAGTACATTGTCAACTTAGTTGAAGGGTTGCAATAGCCTCATTAACCTTTTAACAAGGTTAGAAAGCATGAATATCCATTGTTCTCTTCTTCCATATTAAATTGATTAGGACAATTTATTCAAGGATACACTTTCTGAAGGGAGAATCAGCTTAACTACATAGTTATGTCCAAGCAAAATTATCTTATCCAAACATTGGGGATGTAACAAGTTTTCTTGTTAACAACAGTCAAATTAGTAAAGATCTAGTGGAGTGACGATGATAAAGACTGTACTTTGGAGACTGAGAGCATGATTAGGGACACTTACCCTGAATTGTTTGATGGTATGTTTTATCTTTGATTGTTTTGTTGTGTACCTTATCGTAATTTTGAGGACGAAATTCTTTAAGATGGGGAGTCTGTAACACCCCATATGTTTATAACTTTATTTAGAATATTTAATCAATAAAATTAAATGAAATAGTATGAAGATTAATAGGTTGAGATTTGATTAGACTAAGGGTAGTCGTGCCATGTTAGTGTGTTAATTAAAATAAAATAACATAAAAAAGGTGTTAGGAATGAGTCAGAACAATGTGGAAAATTGGAAAGGCTTATACCCTAAACCCTTAGGAATGAAACTCACGTTCATTTCATTTTTACGCTTACTAAAATTAAACCAAGGCCGGCCACCATTATTGTTCTCAAGAGAAGATAAGCTAGGATTCAAGAAAATTAAGATAATCAACTAAATCAATATCAAATCTCACATCTTAAAATCTCAAAGCTAAGGTGAATAATTATAACATCCCATTTTCTTATGGTTTTTGGTTTTTAGATTAGACTCGAAATGTTTTTGCAAGTATATGCCATGTTTTGATGACTAAAGTTGTATATATGCTTGTTCATGAATTATATATGTCCATGTTAGTTTTTATGATATGTTTGACATGAAAACCCTATTAAATGACAACCAAATAACTTAAAAAATTTAAATATAGGCCAAAATGATAATTTAGAAGTTTCAATTTTCATAATTTTCTAAATAATGTGGATTTCATATTAATTTTCTAGTGAAGAAAATGATTTATTGGGTTATAAATTATTTACGGCTAAAATTATAATTATTTGGGTTTGAAATTTTTGTATGTTGGAAAACATATTAAAATAGAATTTCTGGGATTTTTCCTTAGCGATTTAATGTATATATAAAATTATTTAAGGTATGGGACTTAAAAGTTTTATACATTTAATTCAGAAGAAGGGCATTTTACCAAATAAAACGATTATTTAATTTTGAAAAATAGTGGCAGCACTTTTCTGAAAAGTATTTATTAACCAATGAGAATTTTACAAAAAAGGAAGGTTAGTTGAAAAGTTATCTTTTTTAAGTTAAAAACAAAGAAATCATACTTTTAGCATGTTTCAGCTAATTTTAGCATTAGACCTTCTGACCCAGACCTCTCGCCTAAGTCGAAAGGTTATACCTTTTGACAAGGTCAAATCGAAGCATATGGTATCAAGTATCTTGGTATGTAATGAATTGGAGAGAGTCGAAAGGTTGGTTGCCAAAGGGGTTGAAGTACGTGTGTTTTATAAGCCAAAGATCACCTGCTTTGCTTTCGAATAAGAGCTTTCGACATGGTTGCTTTCGGCCAGGTCAAATATTTAAATAAAGGTTTTTAAACCTTTTGACAAGGTCGAAAGGTTACTGCCGCTTTGTTATTTGTTTTGTTTTGAACTTTCCGACAAAGTCGAAAGGTTTATTTGTTTTAAAATTAGCCGCTTCTCCATGATTTCGAAGGAGAGCTTTCGACTTAGGTGATTCACCCTTGTTTTCTAAATGAAGTATAACCAAAGCTTTCAAAGTAGAGCTTTCGACAATGTCGAAAGGTAGCTTCCAATGTTTTTGAAATGTTTAGTTCAATAATTTCAAAAGGTTTAGTTCAATGGTTTCGAAAGGTTTAGTTCAAGGATTTCGAAAGGTTTTGTTCAATGATTTCGAAAGGTTAGATCAATGATTTCGTAAGTTTTAGTTCAAGGATTTCAAAAGTTTTTGTTCAATGATTTCGAAAGGTTTAAGTGGAAGGTTTTCCAAGGTTTTTCTAAGGCAATGTTTTATAGTGACTTTTAAAGAAGGATGTTTAGACTTTTATTGCTTTCGAAAGGTTAGCTTTTCAATGATTTCGAAAGGTTCGGAGGATGTTTTCGAAAGGTTTAATAAATGGTTTTGAAAGATATGGTTTTGGCATATTGGCCTAAATAATTATAAGGTTTTCACTTTTTTTTAGAAAGAGGCACTTCAAAAGATTTAGAAAGGAAAATTTTCAAATGGTTAAATGCTTTCATCAACTAAAGTTTAAGTAAAGAATATATATATATAACATAGTAATGTGATTTTGAGAAAAGTATAAAGATTTTATATTTTTGCTTGTGTAAGTTTGATTTAAAGGTTTTAATTCGTTTTGAAAAAGTTTTCAAGGAAAATTATGGGTGCAGATTCTTAAATGAAAATGACTCGGATATTAGAATATAGGATGGAACTAGTATGGGGTCGTGCCCTATACATTAGCTAACTGCCCTCGCTAATTATTGTCCAAAATTCCAATATGTAGGGCTTTGTCACAGGTAGACTAAAATTAGGATTGCACAACGAAAAGAATATATGTTTGTATACAGATAGGTTATTGGTGAGCCCAAAAAATCATTAGGATCAAGAAGACCTAAGAGAGGATTAAGATCGGGACAGACCGTCCATAAGAGAAGTATTTAACCGATTGTTAGGAACAGATCGTCCAGAAATGAAGTATTTAACAAATAGTTAATGATAGGTAGTCCAAAAAAGAATAGCTAATGGGATTTAGGTTAATTTTGATTATATTGTCTAGTAGGCCCGAGTCAGCCAAAGGTTAAAAGTTATCCAAACAAAACTTAAGCGTTTGAACAGATAGTTCATTATTACCAGATATTTATGTATGTTTACATAATTATGTTATGCAGTGTTTAATCAGTTTTGATTGTAGGAAAAAGGTTTTACAAAGATATGTTTTAAAAGGATATTAGTGAGGGGAAACTCGTTCCGCTAAGTAGCGTGGTCTCACTTAACATACTAAACCGGGATGTATAGTATTATTCATACCAGGCTTTATGTCTTTCTCGAAGTTTATGTTTTCCCCTTAAACTCTCGGGTGCTCAAAATTAATTTGAGTAGGTTGAGGGGTTAAGCTCTTCTCAGGTTTAGTAGGATGACGAATAAGGCTACCGGAGGCATGCAGAAAGCAAACGGATAACTATTTAGGAACTGTAATTCTTGTTTTTTTTAATGAATTTCTGCTGTGTTTGTATTAGGTCAATTACGACCATATGACTCTGATCATCCAAGGAGGTATCTTCATATACCGCTCTTGGCGTAATTTATAATAATTATATTTTACCCATGCCTGGGAACGTATTTGGGATTGTGTAAGTTGAATATGGAACATCTGGTTTTTGAAATGTAAGGATGATAGTTGTTTTGAAATCTGTGTTTTGTTTCATATTCAAATGTAATGATGAACTATCTTATTTGCTGAAGAAATTACCAAATCCAAATTCTAAAACATATACCAAACGCTACTACTATGATGTGATCACCCAATCATGCTTGAATATGGTATACATATTGTAAGACATGCCTTTTCGACCCTCGAATGTCCACACTAATACATCCATGGTATTTGTGTGCCGAACATCCAAGTGCTAGAAAGATAGATTTTTAGGGTAAAATAAAAGGAAAACGAAAAAAACAAGAAAGAAGGAACACAATATTAGAATCTCACAGCGGTCAGAAATGATAACATATAATATCAAAAGACAGTACAAGACTGTCACTCTAAGATACATAGCATTTCAAAGCTACAATTCTAAGTACTATCCTTAGCTTGGACAATAATAACAGCCTGCCATCACAAATGTTGATATATACATAATAATAATATAATGGAAATAAGAATACGACGGTAGGTGATACATGTAGCTCGTCTCCTTGAGCTCCAGCGAACGTCAATAAAAGCCTGTTTTTCTCAAACTACTCGAAAGAGCACATATGGAATTTAGGGAAAACCAAAAACATGATTAAAACATAAGTCTGGTATAGAAAACTCAAGAAATATGCGGCCGATATATAAAGTACTTTTGAGACAATTAGAAAACAGTTATCCCCTCAAAAGGACCACTATCTAATAAGTATATAAGGTGATATATTGGATAACGTCTAGGGTGTAGAATACAAATACATAACATACCCGGAATGCTTATATTAATAACATTCAACATCATATTTGGGTACAATCAAAACGAATAAGATATGTGTTAACAAGATTTCTTGTTACCATCCCCGATGATTTTCATAGGATTATTTTATATGGGTTCAACCTTTCGGTTGAGTGGATTCACATTTTCGAATGAAATGACAAAGTCGGAAGGTTTTAAGGTTTTAATTTTGATCCTAACAAGAGGGGGTTGATTCCAGAAGGTTATAAGAGATTATTCATCTTAGATTAGGATTTGAATGAAGAATCATCTTACTTCCGATCTTATCGAAAGGTTTAAATATGGTTCAAGCATTATAGTTTAAAAGGATCAGCAGAATTGCTCAACCTTTTGATTAGCCCGAAAAGTCTAAGAAGCCATTTAGCCAATACCGAAAGGTTTAGATATAGCTTAAACCTTGCGATTTGACTGGATCAATGGTCTTGTTAAACCTTCTGATAGGCAGGAGGGTTTAGGAAACCATTTGGACCCTTCGATCGACTTGTCATGATTGTATGACCTTCATCCATATCATTTCATCAAGTTCTATCTTCCTTGGAAACCGAAAGTAATCCACATCTCCTTTGAATCCCTTCGGAAGGTTATAAACCCTTCGATGGTACCAGATGGTGAGATTGCTTTATTTGTTATCCCCTTACACTTTCGGCTTCCTAGGATGATATCTCACTTGTGAAAACCTTTCGAAAAGAGTGCATGATTCAAACATATTTAGATAATAATAAGAGCTGATTCAATATGCCACGAGACTGATATCTGAGATTAATTCTCAAGTTATATTCTCCCTTCTTGTAATTGATATTAGGTAGGGAAGAAGGAAACTTATGAGATTACCCAATGAAAGTTTCATGGTATATTCTCGAAATAAACAAAGAATATAAGAAATAAATCATAAATGATTAACCGTTAATATTAAATTAACACCTAATCATGATTATCCCCAAATTCCGAGTCGATCGCAAGCCATAATTCTCTTTATTTCTTCATAATGGAATCTGATACAAAATTTAAGAAGTTAGCCCCCAATCTGATTTCTAAATTAGGGTTACAGTGTATCAAGTGGGAGCAATAGTGATTGTTGAGTAGAAGAATGGGAAGAAAAATCGGTCCCTAGATTGGACCCCTTGGGTCTTATTTATAAATGCAGGCGGCCTTCCTTTCGGTCCTATGCTCTCATCAGGATGGAAGGTCCCCTCTTCTATGAAGTTGTAAACCTTTCGGTCTTAACGGAAGATTTGATTTTTACTCATCATCATGGGCCGCTGAATATCATCGAAGGCTTTGTGTTTCCCCAATATATTTATGAACTCTTCGTCTCCCCGAAGGGTTGGTTTCTTATGAAGCATTATGAACCTTCCGGTCTTATCGAAAGGTTGCTCCCTTATTCGATTACTGCCGAGAGCCACGCTTTTCCTGAATGCTGTTGGAAAGTGGTCTTTCGTTGAATTATGGATACTACATTTGCTTAAACCTTTCAATACTGTCGAAGGATGTCAGAAATGTACTGTAATGACTCGACTTTTCGACGCTCGAAAATCGACATTAATACGTCCACTGTATCAACTGCCGAGCAATCGAATGCCGGAAAACCGAATTGTTATGGAGAAAAAGAAGAGGTAGAAGAAGACAGAAGAAAAAGAAAGAAGAAACAACAGAAACAGAACAATATCAGAATCTCACATTCGCAGCGGAACAACATATAATAGATAAATGAATAATCTTTAAATCAAAGAACTATATCATTTTATACATTACATCATCATCAGAGTTTACAACTACAATACAACACTGGACAGTTATATAAACTTGTCCTTATATAGAATACACAGCGGAATAATAATATCATATACAAATGCTACGTCTCGCCATCCAGCTCGCCACTGAGCTCCACAGCATCGCCTGAATCCAGAATGACCTGATAACCTGACTCTAGGTTTCCCGTGTGGAAAATGATGGGCACCCAGAGTTTAGGAAGGGAACAATAAACTCTAGGTCAGTCATGGTGACTGGTGTGAGAACTAAAACAGTTTATCTTTAAACAACAACAAAGGAAGTAAAAGACATTCGCAATGCTTTTGGAAAATGAAACTACCATAAGACCTCCCGCCATACACACAATGCAAACACATAATTGGAGGAGATTTCTTCTTATGATAGTCAAACATGCTTACTACGCAAAATCATTGGATATTATCATTAGTGCACAGTGTCGAAAACATTTTGAAAGTATAATATTAATCTTAGCCAACATACAACCATTATTGTATGCCTACTATAGCTACCATCTAAACAGTGGTGACCACCATAAGTAAATGGCAGGTTCTACAACTAAAACCGTACAGGTTTCGTATTATTTCTTTGGATTTCCAACAAATGGTCAGGCAAAGGAACTTCCTTACACCGAAATGGAAACGCCTCCGAAAAGACGCCCCGAGAACCTAACCGGATCTGTGCAAACACAAGGCCGACGCTACCTCACGCTTTAATCAAGCTGTAACTAGGTAACTAACACATGAGCTATGTCATCCCTCGGTTGTCACCGACCTTTATCCGAGGATCCTCAACCACAAAGCAACAACCACAAAGTATAATAAATTTGCAGCATCAACATAGGTAAAATATCTGGGCTCCATACCATGATATCACCTTTATATCCAGAAGGAAATGACATACCCTAGGGGCGCTACCCCTAAAAACCTTTGCCGCAACATTCCTGTTTCGACCATTATCAGGTTGTGAGGCTCGACGAAGTCTCGTCCACAAAACTACACTTTTTCACAAAGCCACGCTTTTTCACAAAGCAACGCTTTTTCACAAAGCAATGCTTTTTCACAAAGCCACGCTTTTTCACAAAGCCACGCTTTGATCAACAAATGATCAACAGCACTCCGTATGCCACATTACCAAATTGGGAATGTATCACTAGTAACCATCAACTACATAACCTCTGAGCTCGTACGTCTTAGAGAAGGGTGTTAAGCTAAGAGAATAAACTCTCCGCCACCAACAGAAATGTATTTGATAGAAACCAGCTTTACATCTCAAAGTGTAATGTCAGACACACATCCATACAAGTCCGTTCCGGGATCGAACGGAACCGAAGGCACTTCCAAAGAAGCCCTTGCAATCCGGATATCACTAATCACGTCCGGACTTCCCATCACAAGAAGAGTGATATAAATCTCTATACTGGAGCAACTCGGTGCAGAGACATTCGACAAGTTGTCCTTTCATTTTCGAAAATATCCGATCTTCACCACCGGTCTTCAAATACGATCCATATCGTCGTATCACTAATTCGGAATGGGTTATATGACACAAAGGTTTTTTCCCGGCTAACCCGAATAGTGAGCGTTTGTTTTAAAAACAAATCAAGTGCCATTTCAAAGGCAAATATTGATAGTTGGTTATTTAACTATCAACAACATTCACAAAAATCAACCAATTTAAATAATTTTTTCCCAAATTATTAAATTTAAAATCTCTTCGCGAGATACGGTTTCACACTTCAACCATTTGAAAATAAATTTCAAATCACTTTCATTTAAACCAATTAAATAAATCCTTATCGATTTATTCCAAATTTACATCCCAAATCTGTAAATTCATTTCCACACTTCATCACTTTGAAAACAAATTTCAAATCACATTTTCCACACTTCAACATTTGAAAACCAATTTCAAATCATATTTTCACACTTCAACATTTGAAAACCAATTTCAAATCATATTTTCACACTTCAACATTTGAAAACCAATTTCAAATCATATTTTCACACTTCATCACAAAATGGTCCATTTAAACCAATTGAATAAATCCTTATCGATTTATTTCAAATTTACATTCCAAATTTGTAAATTTATTTCCACACTTAAAAATAAATCAATGTTTATTTTCAAAACAAATTTCCCTTTCCTTTATAAATTCCATTTTGAATTTAAATTTCCAAATTTTCACTTATACACGATTTTCAAGTCATTTTCCAAATATCCACTTTCAAACACCAAATCAATTACAAATTGATTTTTGAATTTATTTCAAATCCCAAATAATTTTACAAATCGATTTCCAAATTTATTTCAACACAAAACCCATTTTAATTCAATACCAAATAAATTTTCATATCGATTTCCCAAAGATTTATTTTCCAATACCAAATCAATTATCAATTTGATTTCTAGAAATTCATCACCTTTTAAAAATAAATTTCTTTATCTCTTCAAATCTATTTAAAATTCCATTTTAAATAAATTTCCCAACTTTCGAATAATACTATTCAAAATCCATTTATAAAAATCTTTTCCCATATTTTGGAAATAATTCGATAAGATTTCAAAAATCAATTTTAATACTTTAATTCCTTCTTTTAAATTCAACCAATTCTTTCAAAAAGAATTTACTTTAAATTTCCTGCTTTAAATTTCAAAAATCCAAATTTATTTATTTCTGGTATCCAACGATACCAAAAATACATTCGGCTAAATTATAGTCTTCAACACATTCAATCACAGATATAATCATACACAGATTATAAATAATCAACACACAACATATGAAACCAATTCAAATGTTTGAGGAATCCAGTTGGATTCCTCCAACCTGTTTCCCTACATCCACAGATGTTAGCACAATACCAATTCCACTTCGAAGTGGAATATCGCGGTATATGGGATTTATAAATATTATCCGCTATTATGCGGCGCAATAGGGTCTCATCCGCTATATAATGCGGGAAATCAACTCCAAATACATATATAATACCAATTCCACTTCAATATGGAATTATCGCGGTATATGTTTTTAATAAATAACCTCCGCTTAATATACGGTGTATAAGGTCTATTTATCACAATAAATAGCAACCATCATTCAATTCACACAATCAACACTATCAACAAATTTTAAATCTAACTATTTAAAATTTAAGTCGAAACACAATATTCGATTGAGTGAGGAGTTCTCACCTTTGCTTTTTAAAATGTCGAGCGTTCAATTTTTACATTAAATCGAACACGTTCGATTTAACGCAAAATTTTCACTTGCACGAAATGATTCCACGTCTGCACCACAGCGAGCTACTCGTTGCTGCGATTCTGGCGCTTCTGGTTTCGTCGAATTCTGACAATGTATGACAAAGATATTTCATTTCAAAGTTTATACGATTTAAAATAAATCAATTTACATTTTTTTTTTATTTTTTTTTACAAACCCTAGCTTTATCTGCCATTCGTTTCAAAACAATAGATCACAGCCGTTACTAGCTTTCTTCCCTCCCAGGCATACGCAAGCGACAATTGAACTCAATGGCCGCCGCTCCTCTTGAATTAACGAGACAAATACGGGCACTTTGAAGACGATCGGCGAGTGCCACGACGAAGCTCGTCGCGAGTGCCACCAACGCCCAGAAGGACGTCGAACTCGGTCGCATCTAAGGCTGAGAAAAACATGTGCGAACGTACGTCTTTGAACGCAATTTGTCGTTGATTTGTGGCTCCATTCCACATCACAGCCGTTGGATCTTGAGATATCTTCAATCTCTACAATGTTGTAGTTAGGAATTTTTTGAATAGATGAATGGATTGAGAGAAAAATGGAGATGAAAACTGGAACGTTTCGGCCATTGAAGCTTAAAACTGGCGGCCACGAAGATGAATGAGGGTTTCCTCTTAACGCATATATATACATATATAATAATATTAAATTCATTTTAAAACGACTTTTTCAAACGATCTCCAAATCACACGTGCCGCCTGGCGTTCGTAAGGTTTTACCTGCATTCCAAACACAATGGAACATGTTTCGGGAGTTAATTCGACCGTATGTGAGAGTTACGGAAATAAACGATCAAATTTAAATCAAATCGATTTAAACCGATTTCGATGCGTTTTGGCTTGCCTCGGACAAACCGTAAATCCGATTGACATGAAATTTGAAACCTTACAATAATTTTACATGATGGATCCGATGAAACTAGTTTCGTCGAAATCTGAGACTGTTTGAAAAATGACTATTTTCAATCGTCAATTAAATATTAAAATATTCAATTTTCACAATTTAACTTTTAAATCAATTTTAAAAGTTTACAAAAATCATTCTAACTCCAATATGATTTATAAAGTTATAATAAATCATTTTTATACACATTTAATCCAGATTTCAATTATCTACCCAATTTCAGGTATTAAAATAATAATTTAATCGCCCAATTAAATCACTATATCGAAATTAAATTAATTCGACTTCCAAATCTTACTTATTAATATTTTAAAATTAATTAAATATACAAATTTCAAATGACAGAAATTATGGGTCGTTACATGTACTTTAACCGGTTCGAAAGGCTTATTATTCTTTCGAAAGGGATGTCAATTGAGTTGCCTATTTTGACCCTATCCTTTCTACCATTCTTGGAAGACGTCTGTTTGAATGACGAACAATGAATCCCTTCGCTTGCCTCGAAGGGTTCAGATTTGCAACAAACTTTTTTCCTGCACCCATTCCTTCTTATTTAAAAGACTTGGGGCGCTCTTCTTTTCTTTAGTCTTTGTGTTACATTGGGCAGCCTTATAACCATCTACGTGCGAAAGCTCTTCCCTGAAGTTACCATGCCCCTCTTCTTCTCTAGTGTTATTGTGACGCCCCACCTCTATACCCACGCACCAAGAACACTACGGTGTAGTGTTGTCAATTAGCATGGAGAATAAGGCTGTTGAGGAGCGACCATCCATGTAACTTCTTTGTGCGAGCACCGATATGTCAGATAATGTAGCATGCATTTCAGTTAAAGATGAAATCCGACATACCGATACAAACACAAAGCTATCACACAGTGGTTATATATAATGTTCGGAAACAAATATAGAGATAAACATAACACCAATCAGTCACAGACATCCATATCACAAAGACGGAAAAAGATATGAATATATAACACATTAAAGTGTACAACAGAGTAGTGGTCAGAAAGATTCACAATAATACAAAAGAATAGCAACGCGTGCTATATAAAAGAATAAGTACACAACATAGAGTCTATATCTCAAATGTGTACATCCAAAACCTACTAATCTAAGTAGTTAGCTAAAAGTCAGAGAAATCCAGAAGAGAAGTCAAGCAGAAGCACCTGTAACATCTCGGTCTGACCCGCGTATTATTTATAAGAAAATAATAAACGGATCAGTCTAGCTATAAATATCAGATGACATGATATAGAATAAGGGATGTGGCATAAACATATAATAACCATAATGGCATACTACTATAAGTATGTAATGATAATCAACAAGAGATTAATCAATATCACAAGAATCTTCTCAAAGATCCGAATCCACAAAAAGGGAATGACACACAAATTCACTAATGCACACTAATTGATAAAACATATCAATGAAAATCACGAAAATTGGTGAAGCACAAATTCCAGAAATCAACACACGAAATCCAGAACAAATCCCAGAAATCAACACACGAAATCCAGAAATCACAAAAAGGGAAAAGTAAGCAACTCCTGCTGCAAAGACTTTTTCCTCTAGTGATGGGAAATGCTACAACTGTGGCGCTAGGGGCCATTTTGCGAACAAGTGTTCAAAGCCCCGTTCTTGTCGCTACTGTAAAAGTTCGGATCATTATATGCATCCCCGTTCTTGTCTCTACTGTAAAAGTCCGGATCATTATATGCTACTGTAAAAGTCCGATCACACGGACGAGAAGCTATCTCATGGAAGCTATCCATTTAATTTTTCGAACACATGAATGGCCCGAAGGCCTTTGACACACGAACGGCCCGAAGACCATGGGGTGCTACCCTATATATGTGAGTAGAAATATCACACAAGCGGGGTCTAGTCTCCCTCGCAGACAAAGAGACATCGCTCAATCACTAGTCTAAATCACAAAAAATGATCGTCATGATCATAAAGAAGTGTCAATCACACCAAGCTAGTAAATATATGAGTTTAGCTTCATGTCCCATAACCACTTGCTTAACTTAAATATATACGAACAAACTGTAGGTCTTCACTAGGAAATTGTCACAAAAAGGTTCAATCGAACAAGTCCAAGAGTTAACCGACGAAGTGAACTCAAGCGTTTCATACCACTCGTTTCACTAAGATGTTTAATTAGATTTCTCGTCCGAGTGAGGTAAAGGCTTGTATATACTAATAGATTGGAAAATGGTTAAGGTAAAAGAGCTTTGTAATAAAATAGAGTTGAAATCGTTTTGATGAAAGGGGTTTTGATATTTACTACTAGTATTGAAACCTTTATATCTTTAGAGTGACAAGTCACAAAACGATTTTTGAAACAAATCGAATCACATAAATTCACATTCGAAGACGTGAGTAAAGTCCAAAGAAATCAATCCCAAAACCATCGAAGTAGGAATGCCCGTGAGTACAAACATGGCCGAGCTAAAGTGCAACAACCAAAGGGGCAATGGTATAGAGACGCGACCTAATGTGTAAGCAGGCCGAGCGACTTAAAGATTCGTGAGCTCTCCATGGCCTAGCGATCTAAGAGTCTACGACCTATGTGGCGCGACCTAATGTGGCGCGACCTAAGGCCTTACGACCTAAGGGTTGAACGACCTAACTCGGTCGAACTAAGGAGAAGGGGTTGCGACCTAAGTGGAAGACAGGTCGAGCGACCTAAGAGATATGAGGTCCAGCGACCTAATGGATATAAGGTCCAACGACCTAAGGAAAAGAGTCTCGTGACCTAAGGACTCGCGACCTAAAGCCACGCGACCTAAAACTGGCGACCTAAAGACTCGCGACCTAGAGCGAGCGACCTAACTGGTCTCGAGATGCTTCAATGGTCAAGCGACCTAAAGACGAACGACCTAATGTGTCGAATGACCTAAAGTGTGCGCGACTTAATAGAGCGACGACCTAAGGTACAAACGACCTAAAGGAAGTACGAGCTAAGGGGCGAACGACCTAACTCCGAACGAGCTAATGTGAGTATATAAGGTCGAATGACCTAACTGCAAACGACTTAAGGCCAAACGACCTAAAAAGGGGCGACCTAAGCACGCGAGCGACCTAAATGGTTGCGAGCTAGCAACAGAGCGACCTAAAGCAAACGTGCCATTTCCTAACGACCTAGTGGGTACGACCTAATGCCGAACGACCTAGTAGTGGAGCGACCTATCTGCCGAACGACCTACCACATGCGAACGACCTAAGCCCAGAACGAAGATGTGCAGGCCTGTCTTCTCCAATGCCGAACGAACTAAGCCCAGAATTTTGCCAAAACACTAAAAATTGGGTTTTTCACCAATTCAATCCAAACCAAATGCAAATGCATGCGCACAAGTGATAGGGAATCATTCCCAATAGTCCAATGACAGTTATAAGCAAGATGTGAGATAAAAATCTCACCTTTTCATGGAATTTGATGGAGATGAAGCTTGAGAGTTAAGCAAGAACAACAACAAGCTTGAATCTATGTTCTTCACTTGAATTTGGAGTAGATGTTGGATTAGCAATGAAGAAGAAGACTTTGGAGTTTTAATTTCCCATTCCCTCCACCATTTTTGATAAAGCTTCAAAGTTTATGCAAGTAGAGATGAAGTAATGAAGAGAATGAAGGGGTTGGGCTGAGTTAACAAGTGGTTCAGCCCAAACTAAAGCTCAAAGCAAAAAGTGACGAAAATTTCACTATCTCCAAACATATCGATGTTTATAGTTAAAAGATTGCAAACGACGTTTTGAACTCAATGGGAGTGGTCTCGAGTCCTAATTTGTCCATATGCAAAAAGTAGCTTTTCGGAATAAAATTCGACTAACAATTAAATATTTAAATAAAATATTTAAACATAAAATCGATAAATATGCGGGTTGTTACAGACTCCCCTCCTTAAAGAAATTGCGTCCTCGCAATATATAAGATGGAAATAAAAAGTAACAACCATAAAAGCATATTAACACAACAGAAATTTGAAATAAGAAGTTTACCTCAAAGAGCATGAGAAAGTAAGTCCGGATGTGTACGCTCGATGAATTCTCTAGTTTCCCAAGAGCAATCCTTAGGATTTGAGGACCATTGAACTTTAACAAGCGGAACATTTTTATTTCGAAGTCGTTTAACTTCCGAAGCAATAATTCGAATAGGATGCTGCTCATAAGTTAAATTAGGTGAAACTTCGATCTCTTCCACAACACCGGGCTCAAGAATTGAATCGGAATCCCGAAGGCACTTCCGTAATTGAGAAACGTGAAACACGTCATGCATGGCAGAAATCTGAGCCGGTAATGAAAGGCGATAAGCCATGGAACCAATACGTTCAGTGATAGGAAATGGCCCAATATATCGAGGCGCTAACTTTCCCGATCGACTGAAGCGTACAACACCCTTCATGGGTGAAATACGAACAAATACAAGATCACCAACAGAAAATTCTAATTTTCTTCTTCGGTTATCGGCATAGGATTTTATCTACTCTGGGCCTCTTTCATCCTATGTCGAATAAGGTCAATCTTCTCTGTGGAATCACGAATAAGATCTGGACCTAAAACCAGCTTCTCACCGGCCTCAAGCCAACAAGAAGGAGATCGGCATGGCCTTCCATAGAGTGCCTCGAAAGGTGCCATACCAATACTAGATTGGAAGCTATTATTATAGGAAAATTCAACAAGTGAAATATGATCTTCCCAACTTCCACCAAAATCAAGCACACAAGCACGAAGAAGATCTTCAAGAGTTTGATTCACACGCTTGGTTTGTCCATCGGACTGGGGGTGATAAGCGGTGCTAAAGTTAAGCTTCGTTCCCAAAGCTTTTTGAAGACTCTTCCAGAATCCACTAGTAAACAATGGATCACGATCACTAACAATTGAAGTAGGAATTCCATGCAATTTAACAATTTCTTTGATGAAGAGTTTGGCCAAAAGAGGTACGGTCCGATTAGACCGAACGGGAATAAAATGGGCGGATTTAGTAAGTCTATCAACGATCACCCATAAGCTATCATGACCCGAACGAGAACGGGGAAGGCCATCAATAAAATCCATGGAAATTTGATCCCACTTTCAAATTGGAATTTCCAATGGTTGCAATAACCCACCGGGCCTTTGATGTTCGGCCTTGACAAGTTGGCAAGTCATGCAACACTTAATAAAGTTAGCAATATCAGCTTTCATTCCCTCCCAATAATAAAGTCGCTTCATATCTGTGTACATTTTACTACTACCGGGATGAATGGAAAATTTAGAACGATGAGAATCTTCTAGAATATCTTTACGAAGATCATAAATATTTGGCACTATAAGTCTGCCAAATTTTCGAATGCCGCCACGAGAATCAATATCAAAGTCTTTCAAACCTTCAATATCGGTTTTATCCTTAAAATTTTGGCTAAGCAAAGCCAATTCAGGATCTAGCTTTTGAGCTTCAGGGATGCGGTCTAAAAGAGAAGGACGAGCCTCAAGGCTACATAAAACGAGAGATGAACATAAATCAGATACATGATCTCTAATCTCACAAGTAGATAAAACC
This sequence comes from Allium fistulosum, assembly GCA_030737815.1. Lineage (NCBI taxonomy): Eukaryota > Viridiplantae > Streptophyta > Magnoliopsida > Asparagales > Amaryllidaceae > Allium > Allium fistulosum. The sequence goes on along the minus strand of CM060905.1, from coordinate 683,627,735 downwards.
TCGAGATCATGCCATTCGGATATCATCATGGAAACAACCGCTTGTTGCTTACGACTAAGAGCATCAGCAACTCGATTTCCCTTTCCGGGAGTATAAAGAATATCAAGATCATAAGAGGCAAGGAATTCGAGCCAACGCTGTTGACGCAAATTAAGTTCCTTTTGAGAAAATAAATATTTCAAAGACTTATGATCAATATAAAGTATAAATTTCTCTCCCAAAAGATAATGTTGCCAAATTCGAAGGGCAAAAACGATAGCCGCGAGTTCTAAATCATGTGTGGCATATCTAGTCTCAGCCGGCTTCAATTGCCTAGAAGCATAAGCAATAACACGTTCTTTTTGCATAAGAACGGCACCCAAACCAACGCGACTAGCATCGGTATAGACAACAAAATCTTGATTCCCTTCGGGAATAACAAGAATAGGAGCATCAGAAAGGAGTTCTTTTAATTTCTGAAAAGAAGTTTCACATTTGTCAGACCAAATGTATTTAACACCTTTCTTTGTTAAGCCAGTAAGAGGCACGACAATCTTAGAAAAGTCTTTTATGAAATGGCGGTAATAACCAGCCAATCCGAGAAAGCTACAGATTTCAGTCACGCTCTCCGGTCTTTTCCAATTTTGAATTGCTTCGATCTTTGAAGGATCCACTGATATTCCGGATTCGGAAATAATATGACCGAGAAACTTCACACTAGATTGCCAAAAGTGGCATTTAGAAAAATTTTCTTTCAATTGATTGCTCCTAAGAGTTTCCAATACAATCCGAAGATGCTTTTCATGTTCCTCTTCGGTTTTAGAATACACAAGAATATCATCAATAAAGATGAGAACGAACCGATCGAGGAAATCTTTGAAAACTCGATTCATAAGGTCAACGAAATAAGCCAGAGCATTCGTTAAACCAAATGGCATAACTAGCCATTCATAAGATCCATAACGAGTACGGAACGAAATCAAAGGAATACTATCCTTTGCAATACGAAGCTGATGGAAACCAGTAGCCAAGTCCAATTGTGAAAAGACTCTAGCACCACTAAGTTGATCAAACAGATCATCAATCCGAGGTAAAGGATATTTATTCTTAATAGTAAGATCATTAAGCTTGCGGTAGTCGACGCAAAGCCTAAGTGTACCATCAGACTTATTTACGAAAATAGCTGAAGCTCCCCAAGGCGAGGAACTAGAGCGGATAAGTTGCTTCGTTTCCAACTCGGATAGTTGTTTGCGCATCTCTTCATTCTCCTTATTGGACATGCGATAAGGAGGACGGGTAATAGGTTGAGCTCCAGGTATAAGATTAATTTTGAACTCAATTGCTCGCTTAGGTGGTAATCCTAAGACGGGCTCGAATATGTCGGAAAATTCATGAACGATGCAAATAAGAGAAATGACATCCTCCTCATCATCATTGTCATCATCACGAGGATTTAAAGAATATAAAGATGCAACCAAAGCGGAATCCGAATCTTTTAGAATAATAGAAATCTGATTAACAGATTGCGGATGTCGGAGATAAATAGTCCGCTCAGGACATAGGATATGAGCTTCATAACGGTTAAGCCAATCCATACCCAAAATCATTCCAAAGCCTAAATAACGCATGACATGTAAATCGGCTAGGAAAGGAAAATCACACAAAATAATCTCCACATCTTTACAAAGCAAACTAAGAGTTGCAGATCCACCAACCGGATTCGCAATTCTTAATGAAGTCATTAAAGCAATAACACTTAAAGAAAGAGTGTCTACAAGTTCCTTTGATATAAATGAATGGGATGCACCCATATCAAAGAGAACCCTAATAGGTTGATCATGAAATATAATAATGCCATCAAGTACAGAATGAGACATACCTTGACCGTGAGATGTGTTGCCAGGGGCTTGGGCAACGTTTAACTTTCCCTCCTTCTTGCTTGGAAGCTTAGGGCATAGATGCATATAATGATCCGGACTTTTACAGTAGCGACAAGAACGGGGCTTTGAACACTTGTTCGCAAAATGGCCCCTAGCGCCACAGTTGTAGCATTTCCCATCACTAGAGGAAAAAGTCTTTATAGCAGGAGTTGCTTGCTTACCCTTTTTGTTGGGATATGGACCTTTGAACTTGTTAGGCCTTTTCTTGTTGTTGAAGTTTGGTTTGGAAGTCACCACTTCAACATCGCTGTCCTTATCAGCCTCTTCAAGACGAAGAGCGATATCAATGAGTTGGTCGAAAGGAACTTCTAACTTTAGAAGTAATGGCTTCTTGAGATTCTTGTTTAAGCCATAGACGAATCTCTGGTTCTTCTTCAATGGGGTGTTGATGTATTCAACCCCATATTTGGACAGTGACTCAAAGGATGCCACATAATCTGTCACAGAGGATTCACCTTGAACAAGGTCTATGAAACTTCGAGCCAATGTCACTTTCTCTGCTACTGGTATGAATTTTAATTCGAAGCATTAACGGAATTGCTCCAGGTGAGATCTGCTTCATTAATTTCAGAAATAAGAAGTTCGTAATCCAGTGCTCTCTCTTGGAGCATACTGGAAGCCACCTGAACACGGTGAATATCGACAAGATTCATGCGAGAAAAGATTCGATCGCATGTTCTTAACCAAGCTTGGACCTCGATAATAGTTTCGGAACCTTTGAATGGTTTCCCACCCAAGTTGGTATAATCGTTGCACAAGCGTGCAAATCCAGACTTAGGATGGGTAGGTTCATGATTGGGACCAGCTGCCTGAGCATTCTTTACTAAATCAAGAAGCTGTTGAGCAGTCATAAAAACTCCATCCTGGGGAGTAACAGTAGATGGTCCAGCTCTGGGACGGCCTGGTCTAGACATTCTCTTCTTTGAGGAAGAGAAAAGAAGAAAAGTTATTCTCTGAATAAATATCAAGCAAGTCTTGATAGATAAAACAAGGATACATAAGAGGAAATAGGATGAATCGGTACGAAGACTCGAATTAAATCCTAAGGCACGACTCCTAAGTTGGACTTAGGACGATGATCCTTGTTAAGTTATTCTACATTGTTCCGAAGTTTGGCTCTGATACCAAGCTGTGACGCCCCACCTCTATACCCACGCTAACCAAGAACACTACGGTGTAGTGCTGTCAATTAGCACGGAGAATAAGGCTGTTGAGGAGCGACCATCCATGTAACTTCTTTGTGCGAGCACCGATATGTCAGATAATGTAGCATGCATTTCAGTTAAAGAGGAAATCTGACATACCGATACAAACACAAAGCTATCACACAGTGGCTATATATAATCTTCGGAAACAAATATAGAGATAAACATAACACCAATCAGTCACAGACATCCAAATCACAAAGACGGAAAAAGATATGAATATATATAACACATTAAAGTGTACAACAGAGTAGTGGTCAGAAAGATCCACAATAATACAAAAGAATAGCAACACGTGCTATACAAAAGAATAAGTACACAACATAGAGTCTATATCTCAAATGTGTACATCCAAAAACTACTAATCTAAGTAGTTAGCCAAAAGTCAGAGAAATCCAGAAGAGAAGTCAAGCAGAAGCACCTGTAACATCTCGGTCTGACCCGCGTATTATTTATAAGAAAATAATAAACGGATCAGTCTAGCTATAAATATCAGATGACATGATATAGAATAAGGGATGTGGCATAAACATATAATAACCATAATGGCATACTACTATAAGTATGTAATGATAATCAACAAGAGATTAATCAATATCACAAGAATCTTCTCAAAGATCTGAATCCACAAAAAGGGAATGACACACAAATTCACAAATGCACACTAATTGATAAAACATATCAATGAAAATCACGAAAATTGGTGAAGCACAAATTCCAGAAATCAACACACGAAATCCAGAACAAATCCTAGAAATCAACACACGAAATCCAGAAATCACAAAAAGGGGAAAGTCCGATCACACGGACGAGAAGCTATCTCATGGAAGCTATCCATTTAATTTTTCGAACACACGAATGGCCCGAAGGCCTTTGACACACGAACGGCCCGAAGACCATGGGGTGCTACCCTATATATGTGAGTAGAAACATCACACAAGCGGGGTCTAGTCTCCCTCGTAGACAAAGAGACATCGCTCAATCGCTAGTCTAAATCACAAAAAATGATCGTCATGATCATAAAGAAGTGTCAATCACACCAAGCTAGTAAATATATGAGTTTAGCTTCATGTCCCATAACCACTTGCTTAACTTAAATATATACGAACAAACTGTAGATCTTCTCTAGGAAATTGTCACAAAAAGGTTCAATCGAACAAGTCCAAGAGTTAACCGACGAAGTGAACGCAAGCATTTCATACCACTCGTTTCACTAAGACGTTTAATTAGATTTCTCGTCCGAGTGAGGTAAAGGCTTGTATATACTAATAGATTGGAAAATGGTTAAGGTAAAAGAGCTTTGTATTAAAATAGAGTTGAAATCGTTTTGACGAAAGGGGTTTTGATATTTACTACTAGTATTGAAATCTTTATATCTTTAGAGTGACAAGTCACAAAACGATTTTTGAAACAAATCGAATCACATAAATTCACATTCGAAGACGTGAGTAAAGTCCAAAGAAATAAATCCCAAAACCATCAAAGTAGGAATGCCCGTGAGTACTAACATGGCCGAGCTAGAGTGCAACAACCAAAGGGGCAATGGTATAGAGACGCTACCTAATGTGTAAGCAGGCCGAGCGACTTAAAGATTCGTGAGCTCTCCATGGCCTAGCGACCTAAGAGTCTACGACCTATGTGGCACGACCTAATGTGGCGCGACCTAAGGCCTTACAACCTAAGGGTTGAACGACCTAACTCGGTCGAACTAAGGAGAAGGGGTTGCGACCTAAGTGGAAGACAGGTCGAGCGACCTAAGTGATATGAGGTCCAGCGACCTAATGGATATAAGGTCCAACGACCTAAGGAAAAGAGTCTCGCGACCTAAGGACTCGCGACCTAAAGCCATGCGACCTAAAACCGGCGAACTAAAGACTTGCGACCTAGAGCGAGTGACCTAACAGGTCTCGAGATGCTTCAATGGTCAAGCGACCTAAAGACGAACGACCTAATGTGTCGAACGACCTAAAGTGTGCGCGACTTAATAGAGCGACGACCTAGGTACAAACGACCTAAAGGAAGTACGAGCTAAGGGGCGAACGACCTAACTCCGAACGAGCTAATGTGAGTATATAAGGTCGAACGACCTAACTGCAAACACCTTAAGGCCAAACGACCTAAAAAGGGGCGACCTAAATGGTTGCGAGCTAGCAACAGAGCGACCTAAAGCAAATGGGCCATTGCCTAACGACCTAGTGGGTACGACCTAATGCCGAACGACCTAGTAGTGGAGCGACCTATCTGCCGAACGACCTACCACATGCGAACGACCTAAGCCCAGAACGAAGATGTGCAGGCCTGTCTTCTCCAATGCCGAACGACCTAAGCCCAGAATTTTTCCAAAACACTAAAAATTGGGTTTTTCACCAATTCAATCCAAACCAAATGCAAATGCATGCGCACAAGTGATAGGGAATCATTCCCAACAGTCCAATGACAGTTATAAGCAAGATGTGAGATAAAAATCTCACCTTTTCATGGAATTTGATGGAGATGAAGCTTGAGAGTTAAGCAAGAACAACAACAAGCTTGAATCTATGTTCTTCACTTGAATTTGGAGTAGATGTTGGATTAGCAATGAAGAAGAAGACTTTGGAGTTTTAATTTCCCATTCCCTCCACCATTTTTGATAAAGCTTCAAAGTTTATGCAAGTAGAGATGAAGTAATGAAGAGAATGAAGGGGTTAGGCTGAGTTAACAAGTGGTTCAGCCCAAACTAAAGCTCAAAGCAAAAAGTGATGAAAATTTCACTATCTCCAAACATATCGATGTTTATACTTAAAAGATTGCAAACGACGTTTTGAACTCAATGGGAGTGGTCTCGAGTCCTAATTTGTCCGTATGCAAAAAGTAGCTTTTCGGACTAAAATCCGACTAACAATTAAATATTTAAATAAAATATTTAAACATAAAATCGATAAATATGCGGGTTGTTACAGTTATACAATACTTTCGATGTCATCAAAAGGTAACTTCTTCTGATACTCTTTGCCTATGCGAAAGGTCTCTGATGTGCCTTCTTTATCTTCATTTACATTTTATGGTTAACATTTAGCCCCCCCTTATATAAAAAAGGCTTTTTTCTTTAGGACCAAGATTCCAAGATCACCGAACGACCCCTGCATTCTTCCTGCTGGTAATGAGTAACTGAAAACCAGAAAACTCGGTTTGACATTGATAACGGGAACCACTGAAGCTCAAGATGCCACTTTAGAGACACCATTTTCTGACAATTGATAACAGAAGTTCTAGAATGCAATTTCTTGTAATTGATAGTGGAAGACCAGAATATCTCCTCTGGCGGTTAATGATAGAAGTCCAGAATACCAATTTTTGGGAATTAATAATAGTAGATCGAAATACCGACTTCGGTAATTAATAATAAAAGACCATAATACCACAGCTGGCAATTAATTTTTTAAGACCAGAATACCATTACTGGTAATTAATAGAAAACCAGAATACCATCTTTAGTAATAGAAGACCAGAATACTATTTCCAGTATCAAGTAATAGAAGATTAGGATACTATCTTTTATGATGGAAGTCTAAAATACATATCTGGCAAATGTTCGCGAGAAGAAGTCGGTAACTTCCCTCTAATTTTCTCGTTGAATATTCCATCCTTTGGTTTTTTAGTGTTTCGCATGCTTTTGCTTTCTCGGGCCCGAGTTTTCTTTGTCCATTTATCATTTGTTCTGGCCTATTCAGGTGGGGGACTCTTTCGTCTGATTTTGTGCTTATTTTAGCAGAGCCTATTTCAGGTTGTTTATCATATTTGACAGTACCGATCTTTTTGGTGGTTGCTATTTTAAGCTATGCCAATTTCTGGCAGTGCCTGTTTTAGGCATGGAGTTTTCTTAGTCCGCCGGATATTTCATCCGGGTTTCCGGTACGCTCGGCTAGCTTTTTCTGAAGCAGGGCCCGAGGACTTACCCGACCTCCCTCTAGGAGGTGCCTTAACCTGGCCATCTGATGTGTTTTTGGTATTGGCCATTACCCTTCGACGTACTAAATCCCCTTGTCTGAATGACCTGGCTTTTACTTTTGAGTTGTAATATTTTGATATCCTCCTTTGATATTCAGCCATTCTCAAGGCTGCTTCATCTCTTAGTCTATGAATCAGGTCAAGTGATTCCTTTCTGAATTCCTGGTTTGGATTAAAGGCGTAGGCAATTCTTCTATGAGAAGGTACCTCATTCTCTACAGGTAGCATTGCTTCACATCCATATGTTAGAGAATATGGGGTATGACCCGTTGCAGTTCTAGTTGAAGTTCTATAAGCCCACAGAACAAGGGGAAATTCCTCTACCCAATTTTCTTTTTCCTTGTTCAGCCTCTTCTTCAAGATGGTCTTGATTGTTTTATTAGCTGCTTCGATGGCTCTATTGGCCTTTGGATGGGCGACTGAGGAGAAGCTTTTTATAATTCCATTCTTGTGGCAAATCCGTGAAAACTCTTCACTCTCGAATTGGTTCCCATTGTCGGATATTATCATATAAGGTATCCCAAATCTTGTGACAATGTTTTTGATGACAAACCTTAGCACTTTCCCAGAGGTAATTTTCGAGAGTGGTTCTGCTTCAACCCATTTTGTAAAGTAATCTATTGTCACCATAGCATATTTCATTCCTCCCTTGGAGATTGGAAGAGGTCCAATTAAGTCAATTCCTCAAACGTCAAATGGCCATGGGGTAGCAATAGGGGTTAGTTGACTAGGTGGGAGACGTGGTATCTTTGAATAACGCTGACACTTCTCACACCTTTTAACATATTCCATCGCTTGGTTAGTCAAATGTGGCCAATCTTTTTGTCTAGTTTTATTCCATTAGAGTGATCCCCACAAAACCCTTTATGTGCTTCCTTTATTATTCTCAATCCGCTTTCAGGTTTCACACATCGTAGATAGGGAAAGGCATACCCTTTCTTGTAGAGAACTCCATCCATAATGCTGAAGCTCTGAGCTTTCCATTTTAGTCTTCGGGCTTCTTTTTATCTGCAGACAATGTTCCATTGACAATATAATCCATGATTGGCGCCAGCCAAGTGTTTTCATAACTTTCCTCCGCTATTGAGGCCATGGGTTCTTTATTTGGTATCTCTTGGTCCATCCTTTCCGATTTTGATGCCAAGGCTTGTAATCGGGTTAATTCTAATATTTTCGTAGCTTTTTCTTGTTTGTTTTCCTCAATGTTGGGATTAGCCTGAAATCCTACAGATACAATTCAAGTTTTAGGGGCTCCTATTAAGCTTGCCAACCTAGCCAGTGAATCTGCTTGAGAGTTGTCTCCTCTTGGTATTTGATGTACGGAGAAATCTTCAAAAAGTGCGAGCATCTTTAAAACTTTCTTCACATACTAACTAAGTTTAGGATCCTTGGTTTGGTATACCTGCTTGATTTGGTTAACCATCAATTGAGAATCGCTGAATACCTGGATTCTCGGGATTTTAAGTTGCAAAGCAAGGGTTAATCCTACAACCATGGATTCACACTTTGCTACATTGTTAGTTGCTGAGAATCCCAACTTCATAGAATAGTGTAATTTGTGCCCATCTGGGGTAATTATTACATATCCTGCCTCCACTCCTTGCTCATTTGAAGCGCCATCCACAAACATTTACCACTTGGGTTTTGTATCTTTTCCTTTTCGGATTGTTTTGAAATGAACCTTGTGCACTCGTTAATGAAATCGACTAAAGCTTAACCTTTTATAGTCGTTCTAGGCCGATATGCTATATCGTACTGACTTAGCTCAATGCCCCACTTGATTAACCTTCCAGAAGTTTCGGGCTTGCCAAGACTTGCTTTAACGGGAAGTTGGTTAGTACCTTTACTGGATGAGCCTAAAAATAGGGCCTTAATTTTCGAGCTGTCAAAATTAAACAGTATGCTAGCTTTTCTATGACTGGGTATCGAATTTCAGCGTCCTTTAACCTCTTTCTTACATAATACACTGGTAGTTGCAGTCCCTTGTCATTTCTTATCAGTACCGAGCTCACCGCGTGATCATAAATTGCCATATATATGAATAGATCCTCTCCCTCTTTGGGGCTGGATAAGATTGGTGGCTTTTCCACATGCAGCTTTAGTTCTTGGAATGCCCTTTTGAATTCTTCATTCCATTCAAAGTTTTTCTTCTTCTTAATTACTTCAAAGAATGGTATGCATTTATCAGTGGCCATTGATATAAACCTACTTAGTGTTGCCACTTTTCCATTCAGACTTATAACATCTTTATTCGTCAGATTCTGTCATATCCTTAATGGCCTCGATCTGCTCTAGGCTAGCCTTAATCCCTTGCGCACTCGCAATATATGCAAGAAATTTTCCAGAATGGACTCCAAAGTTGCATTTCTGGGGGTTGAGTTTCATTTGATACTTGCGGAGCACTTTAAACATTTCGTTCAAATCTTCAAGATGATTTTTCGCTTCTTGAGACTTTACCAACATATCGTCAACATAAACTTCCATATTCCTCTCAATTTTTTCTTTAAACATTCGGTTAACCAAACATTGATAAGTTGCTTCTGCATTCTTCAATCTGAATTGCATTACCTTATAACAATAGGTCCCTTCATCAATAATGAGGCTAGTATGTTCCTCATCGGGTTTAGACAGGAATCTGATTGTACCCAAAGTATGCATCCATTAAGGAAAGCAGCTTATGTCCACTGGTGGAGTCGACCAACTGATCTATCCTTGGCAACGAGTAACAATCCTTTGGACAAGCTTTATTCAAATCTGTATAATCTACACAAGTCCACCACTTCCCGTTGGATTTCTATACCAGAACCGGATTTTCCAACCATTTGGGGTATCGGACTTCTCGGATAAAACCATTTTGTTGCAATTTCTTGACTTCTTCCTTTAGAGCGTCGGTCCTAACCTTATCAAATTGCCGTTTCTTTTGCCTGACCGGAGGTATGTCAAGATTGATATTCAGGGCATGGCTCATGACCATGGGGCTAATTCCAACCAGGTCAGAGTGGGTCCAAGCAAAAACGTCCTTGTTTTCTTTTAAAAATTCTATCAATCTTGACTTTAGCTGCTCTTCAAGATTCTTTCCCACTCTGGTTATTTCAGTAAACTTGGCAGAATCTAGTAGAACCTCTTCGGTTTCTTCGACTAGCTTAACTCTTTCCACCTCTCCTCGACAATCCAATTCTGTAATGATCTCACTTTCTTCGATTGAGTTGGAATCCATTCTTTTTCTCTTTCCGTAAACTGCAAAACACCTTGCAGCAATACGTTTGTTAGTTTTATCATCTTTTTTCTTTGCTTCGAATGATGGATGTAAGAATCCATCTTCCGAAGGCTGTAAAGTATTAGAAGAATCAAAGTAGCAAGTGAACTCAATGTTATATTTCTCTAGAGTTACAAAATACATTTCTCGGGATGCGAATTGTTCACCTCGAATAGTGCCCCAGCCACTTTTAGTGAGAAATTTAAGCATTAGATATTTTGGGGAGACGAATGCATCCACCTCGTCTAGTGCCAGTCGTCCAAAGAAGGCATTATAGAATGAGGGCTGATCTATGATCACAAAGGTCGTTTCAAAGACTCAAGAACATGGGAGAAGTCCTAGTTAGACCAAAAGCTTTACCTGTGATGTGCACGTAAATGTGCATATTTTTTACCACCATATTTAATCTATTTAAATTAAATAAATGATCATATCGGGCATTTTAACTTGTTTAAACCAAAATTCAAATTATTTTCAAATTGCCACATATTCATCTTCATATAGGGGTAAAATGGTCATTTTATGCATTTATTAAATTGTGAAAATTTACTTGGAATTTTCTATGTTATTTTGTAGGAAATTTGGTGAATGTTACAAGTGGCTTCATGATAATATATGCATGCACAAGAGCGAAGAGAACAAATGAAGGTGGAAATAATTCAAAGTGATGATCATGGAGGACCCCACCCACTTACCTTGATTTTCAATTAGGAACTAAGCACATGATAAAAGGACATTAAAGCTTCATGTACATTTAAGTGGGGGATTAGTGGATGTTAATGATTACTTGGCCACCACACTACCTCAAGGGCAATTTGGGCATTCCCAAAAATATGAATTAGGGTTTAACACATGTATAAAGACCCATTATGTTTCATGTAACCCTCTTCTTCCTTAGTCTCTCTTAGTTAGTTTTTAGCTTAGAAAATAAATCAAAGCCCTCTTTTTTTTTATGGCTACTTAGCCATTTCTTCTCTTATGTAATTCCTTTTTTTCTTTATGCAATTTAATACATGTTCTTTTTCTTTTCTTGTTTATTTCCTTTCATGTTGTAGTGTAGATTTGTTTATGTATGCAAGTAGTGTAGATTTTCTTTTATGCAATTAGAATAGTTCTCTTTTTCATTAGCTTTCATTTTCCCTTCTTTTTGCTTTCATGTTGCTAGCTACATTTATTAATCAAATAACAAATATGAGAGACTAAACCCCTTCAATTTAGGGGTAATGAAGCTCTCTAATTATGTAGCTTCAACTATCTGTTAATTCATGCTCTCTTTTTGTGCTTAATGATGATGACAGAAATGGTTACTAGTTTTTTTTTGCTTTGAATTTGATAGCCTATATTGTTGACACCAAATAGGCTATGCTTAAATAATCACTAACACTAATTGCCTCTTCATCAAAATATGATTATGGAAAAAGAAAGTGATTTGAAATTAAAATTTGATGGTCTATATTTCTAATCAATAGTTAATAGGCCATACTTAAAATAGATTTCATTTTCATTGTCAAGTTTCATTAGAGTTAGTAAGTGGTTTAAGGGGTGTGTTATAGTTTGATGGCTTATGTTGCCTAATCAATAGCAAAAATATGCCATACTTATGATAAGCACATCAATTAAAGCACTAATGACCATAAAAGAGAGATCATGATTTCATATGTGTTGAACTACATGATCTAGCGAGTGGATTTATTCCCTAAATTGTCATTTAACTCTTATATTTGCATCTCTATTCTTTTAGTTAGTTAGCTAATTTTCTAATTCTCTAGCTTAACTTTCTCTTCAACTTTGGTTAATTTGATTGAATAGAGATTTAAAATCATCAATTCCCTGCGGATCGACCCGTATTCGCCACGTACTACAAGTGTACGTTGTGCGCTTGCAGTAAAATTGATTTTGAAATTTTTCGACGGTTTTCTAACTCGATAGAAAATCCGTCGATTAACAAGTTTTTGGCGCCGTTGTCGGGGAATTGTTTTGATTTTAATTTTCTATTCTTCAAATTATTTTCGTTTGATTGTTATTGTGTGTTTTTTTGTGTGTATTGCATTAAAAATATTTGTGTGTTTTTGTGTGATTTTTGTGGTATTTTATTTGTGTGCATGTGTTCTAGTTGTTTTGTTTGTGTGCATTTCCATATTTTAAAAAAAACACAATTTCTAAAAAACAATTATTTATTCACATTTGCATTTTCATTTTTACATTTACATCTATCTTTTTCTTTCCTTTTTTTATATAAATATACATTTACAAGAAAAAAACAAAACTGCACTGTGCATTTCTTTGTTCTCTGATTTTTGCATTGCACTGTCACTTCTACAACAGTGAAACATCCCTCCTCTACCGTCCCCGCTGTCTCACTCCCATAGCAGCAGCAACTCCTCCATACGGCTGTTATTCTTCCATCACTATACTGTCAATCTACAGCAATTCACAGCATTCAACATCGACCACTGATACCACCATTCTTTACAACCTCTGTCTGATTCACAGATCACACTTCACAGCGACAAAACTTGCTGCTACCTTCCAACCATACTCTCTGCCATCCTAATCAGTGTTTGTCACCACTTTAATACCACTGCCTTTTCAGAGCCTCGACCAAACTAGCCGCAACAGCTACATTCCAGCACACTGATCCCATCCAACTTCCCCCTTAAATTCACTGCTCTGCCACCATTGTATATACATACCCACAAAATCATCAATAATCAACTTCTACCATATCACATAGCAGTTCATCATTTCAACATTTAACTAACACTTCAACACAGCTTCACACACTCACCACATTCAAACCACAATTCATCTCAACTACTTCAGCAAGCCAATACATCCACCACTTCTATTTCCTTTCCCTTATCACTTCAGTTCATACCTTCTTTATCACATACACACTTCTAATCCAGCAACTCATCAAAACAACCCCCCGACCATACATCAAATTCCTACTTGCTGTCATCAAGACAAACCTTGCTACTATCCACACTACAGCCACAATATCACATCATATACAAGCAACTTCCACCACTGACACATATCATTTCAACCTTCATACACAGTGAACAGTCACATACAAGACTGCCTTCCACTTCACCAATACAAACCAACCACTTCTACCCACTTGCAGTCTCACATACAACCACTCACTACCATAGTGGTATAACAACAACTACACCACTGCCTTGTTCAATCCCACTTCTCCTTTCAAACTGCAGCAACCACCTCCAAATACAGTGCCTGCCTATTTCTCCTTTTGACATTGTGTCCATCGCCTGTCTCCACATATCCAAACTACCTATCATCAGTTCAACATTCTCCAACATTCTTCATCACTTTATCTCTGCCTCAACCTCATATCAACTTCATCATAATACCCAGTGGAAAATTTGAATTGTTTATAGTACTCCATATACTCCAACACTACACTCACTGTTGAATGATCAGATTTTGGCAATGATATGAGTGCACATCACCACTTTCTATATCCATATACTCCAACACTAAAACCCACTGTGCTTGCCTAAACAATCAAACTTCAAGACCACCTGATCTCCTCTTTTTCACTTCCTCGGTTCATACCCATCCTCTACCATACTAACTATCATCCAGTACAGCACCTACCCAAACCATCTGCATACATATCGCCTTTCCACTTCCATTGCTGACATTCATCACAATTCCCTTCCACGAAATCCACACAATCGACCACACAGCAGTTAATCATCGAAATCACTAAATCCTCATCGCGACCCCCACATCCTCAGAACAATGACCATAAGCATCACCTCGAACCACCTTCGAACCCGCTAGCGACCCTGCATCCCTCACCAAATTTGATAATCGAACCACCATCTACTCACCCAAAATCGCGACTGAAAAATTCAACCACCACAACCGCTGAACCAACGCGGCATCATCCCAAATCACCGGAACCTGCTTCGTCGCCTGCAATAGAACAACTGACTTCTCCACACATCGCAAACAGCAACAATTATAAAATCCCCCTAGTTCTGTTTCCTTAAACACCGATCACCTTTGCAATCGCCACCACTAATTTCCTGCCCTCGGCAATCCAATACTTCACCGACGTACAAACATCACTGCCTCGCCTCAATCACCCAAAACCAATTCATCCAAATTCGAACGGCGGCGAACTCGAATTTCGTTTTGATTTTTAAAATCGCGGTTTGATTCAAGAAAGAAAGAAAAGTGGTTTGCAGATTCGAAGTTAGTTTGATAAAAGAGATTTAGTTCTGTTAAAAAAATTTGAAATGGTGGTAATTTTTTTCTTTTAAAATTGGGCCGGGTATATTGAGTTTGGGGCCGGGTTTGTTGCTTTAATACAATTTTTTTGTTTTTTGTTTTTAGTTGTTTCCTCCTTGTTTTAATTTGTATAGTTTTCTTTGTAAAAAAAAGAGTTTGCTTAGTTTTGTTTCGTTCTTTGAATTTAATTTGTTAAAAAAAAGAGTTGTTTTCAAGTGTTTTTGTTTAAATTGTTTCGTTTGTTTTATTTTCATCTTTGATATTTAAAAAAAATTGTATATATATCTTGTTTTTATTTTCAGGTTGCCATAGTAGAAATTCAAAAAGCAGAAGTGCTTGCTAAAATAAATTGCTTGATTTGCTGACCTTGCTAAAAAATAACTGCTTGCTTATTTATAATTTTCTTTTTATTTGCCTTGCATTGTATATATCTATTGTTTTTTGTCTTGCATTGTTGTTTGCTTGCATTTAAAAAAAATTTCAAAAACAAAAACAAAAATCCATTCGTAGTTGCATTGTTAATACAGGTTTAATTTCTGCTTTGTATTTCATTTTAGAATTTTGATTAACAATAACGATAGCTCTTAATTATATATTGACAATTTGTCTTCTTTGAACAATTTAATTTCTCGGTGTTTAGGATATGGAAGAGTAATAACCATTTATAAATATTATGGTGATTCGTAAATATTATAGTGGTTGTTCCTCTGAAGGTACTTAAACCTTCGGTTGCATTGCTACGGTGATTCATGGTGCAACGATAACTCCTGCCCGTTACATGGCTGAGAACTATCTTATTGATTTAAGACAAAATGTGATTATACAATTTTGGGTTAACTTAGGATAAATCATTTGTAATTAACCTTGCATTCATTTAGTTGCATTAGTTCATGCATATTTAAAAAAAACTTCAAAAATCCAAAACTAAAAAAAATTGTAAATATTCTTTTTCTTTGAAAATTTTTAAACCTTTTTCCTTTGAAATTTCAAAAAAAATCCAAAAAAAATAAAATTAGAAAAACCAAAATCCAAAAAAAAATCTTTTCAAAAAAAAATTGAAAAATAAAAAACAAAACAAAAAATCAATTTCCCTTTTTAAAAATAAATTTTATTTGTAAATATTTTTCCTTTATATACATAAAAAAACCCAAAAACATTCTTGAAAATGTCTAAATTTCCATACTCACATGAATTTTACGATAGTTCCGAAAATCAATATAATCCATATAATTTCACTTTAAATTCTTATGGATATTTCAACAATAACTATTGTTTTAACGGTTCGAGTTTTGAACTACAAAATTTTCAAAATGACGAACAACCCTCGAATCTCGAAAATAGCATTTCATCTCTACTTGAAATCTCTACACAACAAAATCAAATGATAAATGATTTGTGTAATTCTTATTTGCGTAATAATTCGAGTCAAGGATTTCAAAATTTGAATTCAATTCAAAATTCAAACGATTTCGATTATAACCCGTGCCAATTCAATTTCGAACTCCAAAATGAATTTCAAACTCAAAATGAAAATGGAAACAACTTTTCAAACAAATTTGGCAATGGGAATAATCTTAACCCCGTTACAATTGAAAAATTTTGTTCTCAATAAATCCAAATCGAAAATCCTCAAGTTAATAACTATAAATTGGATTTTGTTGAACAAATGGATGAAATCTACAATGACCACACAGATTCGTTGTTTGAAACATATATGAAACAACATGATAAACAAAATCTAATACCAACGTGTGACGAGTCAAACGATAATCCATCTTTTACCCAAATCACTGATTTTCAAATGACAACTTTTGAAATGGAAAATGATGATCTTTAGGAAGTTGTTGAAAATTTGGTAATTGAGTTGGATTTCAATTCTTTTGAGGGTGATAAACTCGATTTAAATTTCGATCTTCCTTTTTCTGAAAATTTGAATACAACAACTTTGAATTTTGAACTTGATTTATGCAATAAAGTTGTTGATAATCCAACAAAGGAAGTCGAATTTAACGAACACGAGTTTTATGGACTTTTTGAAAACAAGTCGTTAAACTCTGATGGGGAAGATTTAAATCACCACTTTGATTTTGAAGTCAATAATTTTGAAGAATTTTTCAATGACAAACTTGAATTTCAATTTGGTGAAAATAAACTTGAATTTCAACCAATTGTTTTATCAACCCCAAAAATCATCCAAAATAAAACAACTCATACGATTTTCAATAAAACGACATTCGTTTTTCCAAATCAAAATTCAACTTTGAAATCTTTTACGATTTGGTTTTTCGAGCTTAAGTTGTGTCTCGTATACTTGACGAGGCAAATGAATCGGTTTTTGGAAGACCGTTTCATTTACGCTTTGATGATATACTTTCTGATCTCGTGTAAATACCGTTCACCTTCATGTAAATATAGGTCACTTTTTATTTTTGTTTTATTTTTTTCCTTCCACTTGGGTTGACTGTGGGGACACAGTCAAAATCAAGTGTGGGGGGAGACTCATCTTCACTTTTAATGTTTCATGGTTTATTTTTGCTTTTTCTTTTAAAAACTCAAAAAAAAAATTAAAAAAATCCCAAAAACAAATTTTCTTTTGATTTATTTTTAAAGAAACACTATAAGATAAATATATGGCTTTGGTTTATTAAATTGAAATTTTTGAAAATTTATTTGTCTTAACAAAAATAAAAATAAAGTTTGATTACAAATAACAATGGTTTATCTAGTATATAGGAAGGTTCATACGTGTTAATTATGAAATACATCTTAGTTGAAAATCTATGTTTTAAAAACTGGTTGATTTAAAGTAAAGGTATAACATTTCTTTTTGCCTTCTAAGTTAAATAGTGCTAAGATAATTTTGCGAAACTCTCTCTTTAAAAAAAACACAAAAAATATCTCTTGTATATATGTATATATTTTTTAATAAACACCTAGAGTTATGTGTTCACACTTGTGTGTTCACTCGCCATGCTCTATGCCCTTCTCACGTAAGCCCGAAAGGCAGTGCACGATCGGTATATCTGGCCTCAGTTTATCTGAGTTAGGTGTATATATATAAAAATTCTTTTTAATAACGCATACAATCAATAAGTGTTCATACTTGTGTATTCACTCGCCACGATCTGTATTCCCCTCACATCAGTCCGCAAGGCAGTGCATGGGTAATATACCTGGTGTAACGACCTCGAATTTTACATATATTAAATTGATAATTTATTGAATTTTTGAATCAAATTTGTGAAATAAATCGAAAATTGATTGCGAGTTTCCCCGGATCAAATAAATTATGTATAAATCCTTTGATTATTTAAAAATATGTATATATGTTGATTTGAATTTAAATTGTAAATAAATGATTTAAATTTAGGATTGATGGTTAATATATATGAGAAATTATAACAAGTTAAATTATAATAAAAATATAAAGTAAAGCAAAATTAAAATAGAAATTTATATTATAAAGTAATATTATTAAAGACGAAGTTAAAAAGAAAGAAAACATATTCATGAACAAGCAAAATATAAGTATGCAAGTTAAATAGTAAATTATTAACTTTTAAAGGTAATAAACATTTTAGAACTCCTGAACACATGTGCACTTAGACAAGTAGTAATACAATAAGTATAGGCAAGTCATATATGAATATGCTCACTAGAACGAAACAAAATAGGCTGCACCCATAAAAAGAAAGTAACCAGGCAAGAACAAAGACTTTAGAAAATAAAATAAGCAAAGTTGTACAATGCTAATTAATGAAAGCCACAATAACATATCCTCTCAGCCGAAAAGCAAGGCAAGAAGTAGGAACTAAGCAAATATGAATGTACAAATAAACTAAGTACAACAAGACAACTCAACCAAAACAATTATCTTCAGCTGAAATCAAATTGTAGCATAGCCAAAGAAAAAATAAATAAGTACAAGCAAAATATACAATTTGTACAAGGCATTAAATGCCATATCTCATCAGCCTCCATTTGCTAGAAAAAAATCACTGACCATTGTATAAAGAAGACCACTTTGTATTGTACAAAACATTATAACACCCTGTACAAAATGAATACCCTGTAAACTCATTTTCTTTATCAAGCCTTCCTCATATCAGTTCGTTCATTTCAAACTGAGAAAATATGAAGCAAGCATCATCTCAACCTAAAACCAACATCAACTTAAACAATAGAAAAATCAAATCAAACCCAGAGAATCAAAGAAGAGTTTTAGCAGCAAACTCAAGCCTGGTTCAACATAAGGGCAGCCCTGTTCTTCTTTTGAAAACAAGGTGAGTAACATTTTTTTTAAATATAACTTAAGTTAATATGGAGCATGTTTTCTCTATGATAATACGTATTTTATATATATGTGATTGTGCAAATCTGTGTATATCTGTACCTTTGATACTCTGTTTGCCTGTTGTTTGTTTTTTTAGTAGATATGTAAACAAACCTTCCTCTCTTGATCTAAAAATTGTTTGAACTTAGGATGTAAACAAAAGTTGCTTGTTTGGTTATGATCTAAGTGTTAAAAATTTATTAAAGTTAAAACAACATATAATTGCCTCTGGTAAATCAAGAAACTAAGTATAACTCTAAATATGTTTAAAAAAATTTCTTGTTTTAAGAATTCAGGTGTACAAAGTGAAACTACATACAAAAACATGATTTTTAAAACAAGATTTATAATTTTTAGAGATAGGAACAGAGAGCAGTTTTGGTTCGTCTGTTCTAGGCTTTTTGAGTCGCCGTGGGTGATCGCGTCGACTGGAGGAGTCGAGTTTCCTCCTGGAGGTGGAGGAGTGATGGGTGGAGCTCGGAAAAGTGGAGTGGAGGTGGTCAGACGATGGTGGTGGTGGCGGCGGCGTACGTTTTAAAATTTTAAACCTAATTTTTAGTGAGGCTGAGTTTTTGTTTCGTTCACCCTCTCCGTGCGATCGAGTGTTACGCGATCTTGAGGGAAGGTAGGGGGAATGTCGACGATGTGATGGCCAGAAATTCAGCGTCTCTGATGGACGAGGTTGCGAAGACGACAAAGATTTCAGGGTTTGGTTGGAAGTGCAATTGTGTTCCAGGTTTCATCTTTGAGCTCGATTTTGTTTCGAGGAAATAGTAGTGATTCTGGCGATCTGGGGTTGGTACGGGAGTCTTTGTCGATTTGCTCGGTGACATGAGGATGACCGGAGTCGATCATCGACGGTGGGCATGTGCACCGTGCACATACTTCTTTGGTCTGAGAATTTTGAAAGCAGGGTTGTTTGCGTGATGATCTCGAGTGGTTACAGGTTTTTGCTCGAAGTAAACTAGGGGAGGCTCGGGTAGAATTTTTGTTCAGAGGTCAAACCTGTACCAGTTTAATAGTTTTAAAATTTAGTTTTAAATGAAATCAAAGTTTAAACTGAGTCTAAATAAAAAGTTTAAAAATATAATTCCAGTCGTTGAATCTGAGTTTGGATATATATAAAGTTTTAAAATTTAAACTTGTTTAAAATAACTTTAAAGTACTTAAAAGGGAAAAGGATTGAATTTGAATGGAAATTGCAATTTGTAAAGAAGCATGTAAAATAAAAGTTAAATCAAATTTGAAACCTGGGATTTAAATCTAAATTTTGGAATTTCAGATTTTGGGATAAAAAGAAGTTCTATAAATTTATGTGTTAAATAAGTTAAAATATTAAGGTCTACTTTAACATGTAAATGTAAGGAGAATTTGATTTAAACTTTTAATTTCCTTTACAAGAAAGTGTTACTTAACATGTAAATTTAAGAGTTTTCAAAATTCGGATTAAACTTTATTTAAGATAAATTGATATTTAAGATAAATTGATATTCATTTTAAGTTTGAAAATTAAAACGAAACTTAAGAAGTAAAGAAAATAATATTTTCAAACATATTGTAAGTGAAAATTTAATCAATAATGAGAAATGAGTTTTCTTTAAGTAATAAAGATTAAGGATTAAATTCATTAACCATTAAGATAATTAGAGTGATAATTGATAATTTGTATTGATTAAATTAGTAATTATAAGTTTAAATGTATTAATTAAAGTTTAAATAATGAATTAAGTAATTAATATGTAAGTAAGAATCATATATTAGACTTTGATTTATTAATGAATGGTTAATTGAACTTATAATTAATAATGAAAATGTAAGTTAATTGCTTTAGTATAGTAGTTAAAGAATTGTTATTCGCTAATGAAGGCCATTAACCAAGATTTTTTAAAATAATTGATTAATGTGATTAAATTTAACAATTAATTAATCAGGATTGGATAACTAATTCATAAGTAATTGATTTAAAGTGGGAATAAATTGAATTGATTAGGATTAAACAATTAATTAATCCTGCTTATAAATGATTATCGAATGTTTGAACTTAGTTATGAATTGTTTGATATCCCTGATATATGATGCTTTGTAATATATCCTGATTTGTGTGTGGTCTGTAATGTAGTTAATTATCTGTGATGTAAATTATATATCCGTGATCTGTGAATGAACGATGAGCATTATAGTTTATACTGCTTATCAACTATACTTCTGTATTTTGAGCTGTAGTGACTGATGATGTTGCACTACTGTGTGAAACCCCTGGACTACACCTTTACACACACAAATATGGATTTCACGTGGAAATCGATTAAGTCACAGATAATTTAAATTTGATGTTTTTCGAAATTGAAATTTTAATTTCAGTTGATTTTGAAATTGGAAATTTGGGTTTAAAGTGGAAAGCTTTTGAAATGGAATTTCAAAGATCAAAATTATTTTCAAATAACTTGATTAAGTTTTGAAATTTAAATAATTTGATTTGAATTCAAGTTTGAAATGGAATTTCAAAGATAAAACTTATTTTGGAATAACTTGATTAAGTTTTGAAATTTAAATAATTTGATTTGAATTCAAGTTTGAAATGGAATTCTATGATTCGAAACTAGGGATTTAGGATGCTGTACAAGTTATATGAATTTAAACCATTTTAAAAGTATAATTTTGGGAATTTGAATTTAACCCAAGGATTTCAACTCGTATGAATGAATCAGATTTTCTGAAATGAAACTGGTTGTTTTCAAATAATAAAAGCTTTCAGATAAGAAATGAAATTCCAGTTTAATTAAAGGAATTTCAAGTTTGAATTGAAAATTGTTTTTTTCAAGTTATGAATGAATTGTTTTTGAAAGCTATGAATTGAATCTGTTTATTTTTAACAGATTTAAAATGATGATTTGTTTAAACCATTCGAAATGAAATTGTTTTGAAAGCTATAAGTTAAATCTTTGTTTTAAAGATTTAACGAGTTAATCTAATTGAAATGGAAATTAATTTGGAAAATCTGCGAATGAATCTTTTGTTTAAAAGATTAAAGTGTGGAAATTGTTTAAACCGTTGAAGGTTGTTAAAATGAATCTTTTTGTTTAAAGATTGAAAATGGTAATTTGTTAAACCATTTGAAGAAAAGTTTTGGGTAATAAGTTGTGACTTAATTGAAATCCCATTATCCATTTGTTTTTGAATATTACGCTCACTATTCGGTTTAGCCGGGAGAGGACCTTTGTGTCATATAACCCATTCCGAATAAGTGATACGTCGTATGTAGATAGCATTTGAAGACCGGTGTTGAAGACCGGGTGTTTACGAAAACAATAGGATGACCTATCGATTGTCTCTGCACCGAGTAGCGCCCGGTATAGAGATACCCTAAGTGATGGGAAGTCCGATCGGGATTGTGAATACCCGGAATTGCAAGGGCTTCTTCGGAAGTGCCTTCGGTTCTGTTCGAACCCGGAACAGACTTGTATGGTTACATGTTTGACATTACATTTTGAGATATAAAGCAGATTTCTTTCAAATGCATTTCTGTTGGTGGCGGAGAATTTATTCTCTTAGCTTAACACCCTTCTCTGAGACGTACGAGCTCAGAGGTTATGTAGTTGAAGTTATCAGCAATATATTCCCAATTTGGTAATGTGACATGCTGTGTGTTGCTGTGTGATGATCATTGTTTGATCATTTGTGATATGATCATTTGTTTGATTTTTTTATCTTTGTGATCATTACTTTGATCATCTGTTGACCCAAAGCATGGCTTTGTGCCAAAGCGTAGCTTTGTGGACGAGACCTCTTCGGACCTCACAACCCGGAAATGGTCGAAACAGGAATATGCGGCAAGGTTATGAGGGTCGCGCCCTTTAGGGTATGTCATTTCCTTCTGGAAAAGGGTGGTATCAGGTATGGAGCCCTGGTATTTAACCTATGTGGATACTCCGATCTCATTTATTGTGATTGTGTGTTTGATCGAGGCGCCTCGGATAAAGGTCCCAAAGGACCGGGGGATGACATATTCGTGAGTTACCTAGTACAGGGGTAACCCGGCCTTGTGTTGGCAGAGAGAAGTTTGTCTCTCAGGACGTCCAGCCAGAGGCGATCCCATTCGGCAGGAGGAAAGGAAGTTCCTTAGCCTGACCATTTGTTGGAAATTCAATTTCCAATACGAACCCAGTACGGTTTTAGTTGTAGAACCTGCCATCTAATATGGTAGCTATAGTAGGCATAGTATAATGGTACCTATGCTGGCTAAGATTAATATTGTATTTTATAAATGATTTTGTACGCTATGCACTAGTAATAATATCAAAAAAGTTTTCTTGCATAGTAAGCATTTTTGGCTATCATAAGAAGAAATCTCCTTCAAGTCTGCGATTGCATTGTGTGTGTGGTGGGAAGTGTTATGGTAGTTTCATTTTCCAAAAGCATTGCGGGTTTTCAATGTTTAAAATCCTTTGTTGTTGTTTAAAGATAAACTGTTTTTGTTGCTCACACCAGTCCCACGACTGACTCGGAGTTTATTGTTCCTTTCCTAAACTCTGGGTGCTCATAATTTTCCACACGAGCAGTCTAGTGTTGGGGTTTTCAGATATTCAGGTTGAGTAGATTATATGGAGCTAGTCAGTCCTTGGACGACTGACCTTGCTTTCCGCTAGCTATGGATTGGAGCATTCTATTGGAGATATTCTATCCGCTGCTGATGTTATCTTTTCTTTCCGCTGCTATTTCGTGTATCTCTGATATTGTTGTATCATATTGATATCATTGTTGTATATCATATTGGATATTGTATTCATTGGATTGTATATGATATCATCTATTTTTATTCTGCTGTGTTGTTGTACTTAATGGTGTTATAAGCTCCGGAGAACCAGATTCGGCGTTTGAATCTACGGCATTTTGAGTACAAGTGAAGTACGGATGCCGATTTTCGAAGGTCGACTTTTGGGTCTTTACAACGTGGTATCAGAGCTAAGGGTTAAAAACTTTAGCTCAGGAGTATAACACATTAAGTAGCTCATTAGAGATAGGGTGAAGTCTACCCTAGAATGAGTAATCCTTAAGATATCCGTCCGTATGCCTCAGTAAATTCTCTTGCTATCCACTGATAGTGAGTATGAGTGTAAGAAGAGGATGAGATAGGGGACAGGGGAATACGACTATAAATGGTCAATACCCTGTAACAATAAGGAAACAATCTTTTCTCTATCAATCTCTTTCGTTCAACATCTCTTCTCAATTCTTCGATAGTTCTTGGTAGTTCCAGGAAGGAGATTCGATATATTAATATAGGACATAAACTCCAAATAGGCCAGAATGGTTTGTTGGATGAATTGGTTGCTTTGGTTGCTATGGTTGGTAGGTATACTTTAGTTCTAAACTAAAAGTTTTGAAATTTTATCCATATATTTGTCTATTCTTTAGGTCCGGATATATTCTACGAATGGTTAGTTATCCTTCGAACTAACTAATGCCACTGCATACTTCATAGATCTGGATAACCCGAGTATCGTGGAAGAATTAAACAGATTCGTTCTTGTAACTATTATTGATATTCTGATTTGGTAAGCCAAATGCAGAATAGATATTCAGTTTGAGTTGATGAAATATTCTTCATCTATCTTTGTGCCTCCTTGGCAATTTCGAGGACGAAATTCTTTTAAGGGGGAAGTCTGTAACGACCTCGAATTTTACATATATTAAATTGATAATTTATTGAATTTTTGAATCAAATTTGTGAAATAAATCGAAAATTGATTGCGAGTTTCCCCGGATCAAATAAATTCTGTATAAATCCTTTGATTATTTAAAAATATGTATATATGTTGATTTGAATTTAAATTGTAAATAAATGATTTAAATTTAGGATTGATAGTTAATATATATGAGAAATTATAACAAGTTAAATTATAATAAAAATATAAAGTAAAGCAAAATTAAAATAGAAATTTATATTATAAAGTAATATTATTAAAGACGAAGTTAAAAAGAAAGAAAACATATTCATGAACAAGCAAAATATAAGTATGTAAGTTAAATAGTAAATTATTAACTTTTAAAGGTAATAAACATTTTAGAACTCCTGAACACATGTACACTTAGACAAGTAGTAATACAATAAGTATAGGCAAGTCATATATGAATATGCTCACTAGAACGAAACAAAATAGGCTGCACCCATAAAAAGAAAGTAACCAGGCAAGAACAAAGACTTTAGAAAATAAAATAAGCAAAGTTGTACAATGCTAATTAATGCAAGCCACAATAACATATCCTCTCAGCCGAAAAGCAAGGCAAGAAGTAGGAACTAAGCAAATATGAATGTACAAATAAACTAAGTACAACAAGACAACTCAACCAAAACAATTATCTTCAGCCGAAATCAAATTGTAGCATAGCCAAAGAAAAAATAAATAAGTACAAGCAAAATATACAATTTGTACAAGGCAATAAATGCCATATCTCATCAGCCTCCATTTGCTAGAAAAAAATCACTGACCATTGTATAAAGAAGACCACTTTGTATTGTACAAAACATTATAACACCCTGTACAAAATGAATACCCTGTAAACTCATTTTCTTTATCAAGCCTTCCTCATATCAGTTCGTTCATTTCAAACTGAGAAAATATGAAGCAAGCATCATCTCAACCTAAAACCAACATCAACTTAAACAACAGAAAAATCAAATCAAACCCAGAGAATCAAAGAAGATTTTTTTAGCTACAAACTCAAGCCTGGTTCAACATAAGGGCAGCCCTGTTCTTCTTTTGAAAACAAGGTGAGTAACATTTTTTTTAAATATAACTTAAGTTAATATGGAGCATGTTTTCTCTGTGATAATACGTATTTTATAGGGGCATTTCACTAGAAGGACAAACTTTGCGGTCCAATTAGTTTCTAGGACACACATCCATAGAAATTAATTTCAAGGCCAAAGTCAGCAGAATAATTAGTTTTAACGACAAAGTTAGCAGTCCAATTACTTTCGAGGAAATAATTTCATAGGTTTTTAGGCCTTAAAAACTAATTATTTTTCATTTTGTCCTTAAAAGTAATTATTTCAGTTGTGCGTCCTAGAAACTAATTGCACTAGCTAAAGAGGCCCTTGTGGCTAATTTCCACTATTTTATATATATGTGATTGTGCAAATCTGTGTATATTTGTACCTTTGATACTCTGTTTGCCTGTTGTTTGTTTTTTTAGTAGATATGTAAACAAACCTTCCTCTCTTGATCTAACAATTGTTTGAACTTAGGATGTAAACAAAAGTTGGTTGTTTGGTTATGATCTAAGTGTTAAAAATTTATTAAAGTTAAACAACATATAATTGCCTCTGGTAAATCAAGAAACTAAGTATAACTCTAAATATGTTTAAAACAAATTTCTTGTTTTAAGAATTCAGGTGTACAAAGTGAAACTACATACAAAAACATGATTTTTAAAACAAGATTTATAATTTTTAGAGATAGGAACAGAGAGCAGTTTTGGTTCATCTATTTTAGGCTTTTTGAGTCGCCGCGGGTGATCGCGTCGACTGGAGGAGTCGAGTTTCCTCCTAGAGGTGGAGGAGTGATGGGTGGAGCTCGGAAAAGTGGAGTGGAGGTGGTCAGACGATGGTGGTGGTGGTGGCGTACGTTTTAAAATTTTAAACCTAATTTTTAGTGAGGCTGAGTTTTTGTTTCGTTCACCCTCTCTGTGCGATCGAGTGTTACGCGATCTTGAGGGAAGGTAGGGGGAATGTCGATGATGTGATGGCCAGAAATTCAGCGTCTCTGATGGACGAGGTTGCGAGGACGACAAAGATTTCAGGATTTGGTTGGAAGTGCAATTGTGTTCCAGGTTTCATCTTTGAGCTCGATTTTGTTTCGAGGAGATAGTAGTGATTCTGGCGATCTGGGGTTGGTACGTAAGGCTTTTTCGATTTGCTCGGTGACGTGAGGATGACCGGAGTCGATCATCGACGGTGGGCATGTGCACCGTGCACATACTTCTTTGGTCTGAGGATTTTGAAAGCAGGGTTGTTTGCGTGATGATCTCGAGTGGTTACAGGTTTTTGCTCGAAGTAAACTAGGGGAGGCTCGGGTAGAATTTTTGTTCAGAGGTCAAACCTGTACCAGTTTAACAGTTTTAAAATTTAGTTTTAAATGAAATCAAAGTTTAAACTGAGTCTAAATAAAAAGTTTAAAAATATAATTCCAGTCGTTGAATCTGAGTTTGGATATATATAAAGTTTTAAAATTTAAACTTGTTTAAAATAACTTTAAAGTACTTAAAAGGGAAAAGGATTGAATTTGAATGGAAATTGCAATTTGTAAAGAAGCATGTAAAATAACAGTTAAATCAAATTAGAAACCTGGGATTTAAATCTAAATTTTGGAATTTCAGATTTTGGGATAAAAAGAAGTTCTATAAATTTATGTGTTAAATAAGTTAAAATATTAAGGTCTACTTTAACATGTAAATGTAAGGAGAATTTGATTTAAACTTTTAATTTCCTTTACAATAAAGTGTTACTTAATATGTAAATTTAAGAGTTTTCAAAATTCGGATTAAACTTTATTTAAGATAAATTGATATTTAAGATAAATTGGTATTCATTTTAAGTTTGAAATTTAAAATGAAACTTAAGAAGTAAAGAAAAGAAAATAATATTTTCAAACATATTGTAAGTGAAAATTTAATCAATAATGAGAAATGAGTTTTCTTTAAGTAATAAAGATTAAGGATTAAATTCATTAACCATTAAGATAATTAGAGTGATAATTGATAATTTGTATTGATTAAATTAGTAACTATAAGTTTAAATGTATTGATTAAAGTTTAAATAATGAATTAAGTAATTAATATGTAAGTAAGAATCATAGATTAGACTTTGATTTATTAATGAATGGTTAATTGAACTTATAATTAATAATGAAAATGTAAGTTAATTGCTTTAGTATAGTAGTTAAAGAATTGTTATTCGCTAATGAAGGCCATTAACCAAGATTTTTTAAAATAATTGATTAATGTGATTAAATTTAACAATTAATTAATCAGGATTGGATAACTAATTCATAAGTAATTTATTTAAAGTGGGAATAAATTGAATTGATTAGGTTTAAACAATTAATTAATCCTGCTTATAAATGATTATTGAATGTTTGAACTTAGTTATGAATTGTTTGATATCCCTGATATATGATGCTTTGTAATATATCCTGATTTGTGTGTGGTCTGTAATGTAGTTAATTATCTGTGATGTAAATTATATATCTGTGATCTGTGAATGAACGATGAGCATTATAGTTATACTGCTTATCAACTATATTTCTGTATTTTGATCTGTAATGACTGATGATGTTGCACTACTGTGTGCAACCCCTGGACTACACCTTTACACACACAAATATGGATTTCACGTGGAAATCGATTAAGTCACAGATAATTTAAATTTGATGTTTTTTTGAAATTGAAATTTTAATTTCAACTGATTTTGAAATTGGAAATTTGGGTTTAAAGTGGAAAGCTTTTGAAATGGAATTTCAAAGATAAAACTTATTTTCGAATAACTTGATTAAGTTTTGAAATTTAAATAATTTGATTTGAATTCAAGTTTGAAATGGAATTTCAAAGATAAAACTTATTTTCGAATAACTTGATTAAGTTTTGAAATTTAAATAATTTGATTTGAATTCAAGTTTAAAATGGAATTCTATGATTCGAAACTAGGGATTTAAGATGATGTACAAGTTATATGAATTTAAACCATTTTAAAAGTATAATTTTGGGAATTTGAATTTAACCCAAGGATTTCAACTCGTATGAATGAATCAGATTTTCTGAAATGAAACTGGTTGTTTTCAAATAATAAAAGCTTTCAGATAAGAAATGAAATTCCAGTTTAATTAAAGGAATTTCAAGTTTGAATTGAAAATTGTTTTTTTCAAGTTATGAATGAATTGTTTTTGAAAGCTATGAATTGAATCTGTTTATTTTTAACAGATTTAAAATGATGATTTGTTTAAACCATTCGAAATGAAATTGTTTTGAAAGCTATAAGTTAAATCTTTGTTTTAAAGATTTAACGAGTTAATCTAATTGAAATGGAAATTAATTTGGAAAATCTGCGAATGAATCTTTTGTTTAAAAGATTAAAGTGTGGAAATTGTTTAAACCGTTGAAGGTTGTTAAAATGAATCTTTTTGTTTAAAGATTGAAAATGGTAATTTGTTAAACCATTTGAAGAAAAGTTTTGGGTAATAAGTTGTGACTTAATTGAAATCCCATTATCCATTTGTTTTTGAAAATTACGCTCACTATTCGGTTTAGCCAGGAGAGGACCTTTGTGTCATATAACCCATTCCGAATAAGTGATACGTCGTATATGGATAGCATTTGAAGACCGGTGTTGAAGACCGGGTGTTTACGAAAACGATAGGATGACCTATCGATTGTCTCTGCACCGAGTAGCGCCCGGTATAGAGATCCCCTAAGTGATGGGAAGTCCGATCGGGATTGTGAATACCCGGAATTGCAAGGGCTTCTTCGGAAGTGCCTTCGGTTCTGTTCGAACCCGGAACAGACTTGTATGGTTACATGTTTGACATTACATTTTGAGATATAAAGCAGATTTCTTTCAAATACATTTCTGTTGGTGGCGGAGAATTTATTCTCTTAGCTTAACACCCTTCTCTGAGACATACGATCTCAGAGGTTATGTAGTTGAAGTTATCAGCGATATATTCCCAATTTGGTAATGTGACATGCTGAGTGTTGCTGTGTGATGATCATTGTTTGATCATTTGTGATATGATCATTTGTTTGATTTTTTATCTTTGTGATCATTACTTTGATCATCTGTTGACCCAAAGCATGGCTTTGTGCCAAAGCGTAGCTTTGTGGACGAGACCTCTTCGGACCTCACAACCCGGAAATGGTCGAAACAGGAATATGCGGCAAGGTTATGAGGGTCGCGCCCTTTAGGGTATGTCATTTCATTCTGGAAAAGGGTGGTATCAGGTATGGAGCCCTGGTATTTAACCTATGTGGATACTCCGATCTTATTTATTGTGATTGTGTGTTTGATCGAGGCGCCTCGGATAAAGGTCCCAAATGACCGGGGGATGGCATATTCGTGAATTACCTGGTACAGGGGTAACCCGACCTTGTGTTGGCAGAGAGCAGTTTGTCTCTCAGGATGTCCAGCCAGAGGCGATCCTATTCGGCAGGAGGAAAGAAAGTTCCTTAGCCTGACCATTTGTTGGAAATCCAATTTCCAATACGAACCCAGTACGGTTTTAGTTGTAGAACCTGCCATCTAATATGGTAGCTATAGTAGGCATAGTATAATGGTACCTATGCTGGCTAAGATTAATATTGTATTTTATAAATGATTTTGTACACTATGCACTAGTAATAATATCAAAAAAGTTTTCTTGCGTAGTAAGCATTTTTGGCTATCATAAGAAGAAATCTCCTCCAAGTCTGCGATTGCATTGTGTGTGTAGTGGGAGGTCTTATGGTAGTTTCATTTTACAAAAGCATTGCGGGTTTTCAATGTTTAAAATCCTTTGTTGTTGTTTAAAGATAAACTGTTTTTGTTGCTCACACCAGTCCCACGACTGACTCGGAGTTTATTGTTCCTTTCCTAAACTCTGGGTGCTCATAATTTTCCACATGAGCAGTCTAGAGTTGGGGTTTTCAGATATTTAGGTTGAGTAGATTATCTGGAGCTAGTCAGTCCTTGGACGACTGACCTTGCTTTTCGCTAGCTATGGATTGGAGCATTCTATTGGAGATATTCTATCCGCTACTGATGTTATCTTTTCTTTCTGCTGCTATTTCTTGTATCTCTGATATTGTTGTATCATATTGATATCATTGTTGTATATCATATTGGATATTGTATTCATTGGATTGTATATGATATCATCTATTTTTATTCCGCTGTGTTGTTGTACTTAATGGTGTTATAAGCTCCGGAGAACCAGATTCGGCGTTTGAATCTACGGCATTTTGAGTACAAGTGAAGTACGGATGCCGATTTTCGAAGGTCGACTTTTGGGTCTTTACACCTGGCCTCAGTTTATTTGAGTTAGGCATATGAAAATATTGCCAATATCAACAAAATTTTCAAAAGAAAAAATGAAGAGAGTAAGCAAATGAAATCAAAGCACTATTTTAACTTATTTGATTTGACTTGTTATTGAAAAGAAATGAAAATACCACTTTGATAAACTTTGATAATCGACTAAGGATCCATTTCATGGTTACACTTTGTTATCAATTGAAACAACGAGTTAAACTATTGTTTATTTATTACGATAACTTCATTTTTGTTGGAAATTTTGACAAGTAAATGACTTAAATTTTCAAGATAATAACCAAACCTATATTTAACTTATTTGTGTTAATTTTAAATAATTTCAAAAACTCGCATTCATCTCTTTGTAAATAAATCTTGCATTTTATAAATATTTTCATCCTGCATTTGGATTTTGTGGGTAGTATCCGCTGAAAACCCTCACGAGACAACACTCGTCCTACTGGGGACACCCAGAGGTTTATCGGCTTGTTGCATACGCTCAATGAAATCGTGCTCCCTACGAAAATGGATTTATCTTAGTTTTTCTTTATTCGAGGACGAATAAAAAGATGAGTGTGGGGGTATTTGATGTGCACGTAAATGTGCATATTTTTTACCACCATATTTAATCTATTTAAATTAAATAAATGATCATATCGGGTATTTTAACTTATTTAAACCAAAATTCAAATTATTTTCAAATTGCCACGTATTCATCTTCATATAGGGGTAAAATGACCATTTTTATGCATTTATTAAATTGTGAAAATTTACTTGGAATTTTCTATGTTGTTTTGTAGGAAATTTGGTGAATGTTACAAGTTGCTTTATGATAATATATGCATGCACAAGAGTAAAGAGAACAAATGAAGATGGAAATAATTCAAAGTGATGATCATGGAGGACCCCAGCCACTTACCTTGATTTTCAATTAGGAACTAAGCACATGATAAAAGGACATTAAAGCTTCATGTACATTTAAGTGGGGGATTAGTGGATGTTAATGATTACTTGGCCACCACACTACCTCAAGGGCAATTTGGGCATTCCCCAAAAATATGAATTAGGGTTTAATACATGTATAAAGATCCCTTATGTTTCATGTAACCCTCTTCTTCCTTAGTCCCTCTTAGTTAGTTTTTAGCTTAGAAAATAAATCAAAGCTCTCTATCTTTTCATGGCTACTTAGCCATTTCTTCTCGTATGTAATTCCTTTTTTTCTTTATGCAATTTAATACATGTTCTTTTTCTTTTCTTGTTTATTTCCTTTAATGTTGTAGTGTAGATTTGTTTATTTATGCAAGTAGTTTAGATTTTCTTTTATGCAATTAGATTCGTTCTCTTTTTCATTAGCTTTCATTTTCCCTTCTTTTTGCTTTCATGTTGCTAGCTACATCTGTTAATCAAATGACAAATATGAAAGGCTAAACTCCTTCAATTTAGGGGTAATGAAGCTCTCTAATTATGTAGCTTCAACTATTTATTAATTCATGCTCTCTTTTTGTGCTTAATGATGATGATAGAAATGGTTTACTAGTTGTTTTTGCTTTGAATTTGATAGCCTATATTGTTGACACCAAATAGGCTATGCTTAAACAATCACTAACACTAATTGCCTCTTCATCAAAATATGATTATGGCAAAAGAAAGTGATTTGAAATTAAAATTTGATGGTCTATATTTCTAATCAATAGTTAATCGGCCATACTTAAAATAGATTTCATTTTCATTTTCATTGTCAAGTTTCATTAGAGTTAGTAAGTGGTTTAAGGGGTGTGTTATAGTTTGATGGCTTATGTTAGCTAATCAATAGCAAAAATATGACATACTTATGATAAGCACATCAATTAAAGCACTAGTGACCATAAAAGAGAGATTATGATTTCATATGTGTTGAACTACATGATCTATGGAGTGGATTTATTCTCTAAATTGTCATTTAACTCTTATATTTGCATCTCTTTTCTTTTAGTTAGTTAGCTGATTTTCTAATTCTGTAGCTTAACTTTCTCTTCAACTTTGGTTAATTTTATTGAATAGAGATTTAAAATCATCAATTCCCTGCAGATCGACCTGTATTCGCCATGCACTTGCGGTAAAATTTATTTCACAATTTTTCGACGGTTTTCTAACTAGATAGAAAATCCGTCGATTAACAACCTGCCCAAGAGGAGTTGTCCCCTTATTATTAAACCCAAAGATTGGCTCGGGACTAGGTTCAAGTCTATCCTTGGAAATTCCCATCTGATCAAACGCATGGCGAAATATCACATTCACAGCACTCCCCGTATCAACCAGGATTTTCGTGACCACCGAGGATCCTATTTGGGCTGTGATCATTAAGGGATCGTTGTGGGGGTGATGGATCCCTCTCCTTAGTTCTTGTGGATTAATCACCAGTGTGTGCATATTGATGTTGTGTTTTGAACTTTTGAACGACGGTTCCTCCTGTATAGAGAATACACCCTACTTAGCCTCCCGAATGTATTTACTTCGAGCGCTTTGACTTCTACCGGCGGGATGTGGTCCTCCATATATGACATCCATCATATTCTGAGGTGGACTTAAGCTTAGTGGGTCATCTTCCCCAATCACATTTACGGTATTACCAACAAGCTTCCTTGCATCAGTGTTTGACGGGGGTGTTTGCTGCGGGTTCTTCACGAATTCCATCAACTGCCCTTCTCGAATCAATTTCTGAATTATTCTAGCCAGAACCTTGCACTCATTGGTTCTGTGGCCATTTGCTTTGTGGTAGGTGCAATATTTGTCTCCTTTTTTCTTCTCAGGGTAATTTCAGGCCTTAAATGAAGTGGGGAAGTTGACCTTATCCTGGGTCATTGCATAGATGTAGGAAATTGGTTGGTTTAACGCCACCGCATTAGTATTGGTGTCTTCCCATCTATCTCTCTTGGGAATTCTCTTCGGGCTGAATTTACCACTGTCCTTCTTGTGACCAAATTTCTTCTTTGAGTAATACAATTTATCCATTTGGATAAACTTATCGGGTTGGAAATAGAAATCTTGAAGATCCCGGCATCCATGAATAAACAACTCCTTCCAGAAAGGAGAATTAACTATGAGTCCCGAGTGGACAGCGACGAGCTTATCTCTGTCATTCATGCCTTTGGCCTTCAAGGCTTCAGTATTGAATCTCTTTAAATAACCCCCTAAGGACTCTCCTTGGTTTCGCCTGATGTTAGCGAGCATGGTATAATCAAGGGAAGGATCTTTGCATATGCAGAATTGAGCAGAGAACTCTTATGAGAATTGCTTCCAAGAATATATCGTATTCTCACGATATTGTCGATACCATTTAGCAGCGCCCCCTTGTAATGTGACTGCAAAAAGTCTACACCTCACAACGCCGGAAGCGTTGTATAAATCCATATGACTATCAAATGCCATCAAATAGTCATCCGGGTCGACTGTCCCATGATATTTCATGGTGGGGACCTTCACATGAGATGGTATTGGAGCTGACATGATTCATCGATGAAGGGCGCAACCCTTTAGTTGTTGTTTACTCTTTCATCTTCAGTTCTCTTGCACTTAGCATTTAACAGGTCTTTCATAGCCTTTTCCGCCACGTCCTTGAGATAGGCTTCATTGTTCAGGTAATTCCTTTTATTAGGTTTGTAGCCGTCCGAAGTTGAACTTGCGGAACAGTCTCTATCTTCCGCTTGAATTCTTCCTTGATAATTTGCCTTCAGTAGAAGGCCCTCTTTCTATTTTGATGGAGAAATATTAGCTTTACTTTTGGCAGCATCTGTGTTGATTTTTAGATTCCTTTTTGGAGATTCAACTTCTTCACCCGTCGTGGTAGCTTTCATTAACGATCGATGAGATAACACTTCGTTCAGAAGATCTTTCATTTCTACCATTTGGCATTCCAAATATGCGATTTTAGCCACATGTTCTTCTGGCTGAAGATATTGAGTCGGAGCCAGTTGTGGTGACTGCCAAAATTGAGCTGGAAGTGGAGTTGATTAAGGTAGGGCGGAAGGTTGCCCATGTTCCCTATTCCTAGGGTTGAAAGAGGGTGATACGTTTTCCTCCAGCATCCTCATTCCTTTTGCTAAAGGTAAGAGGTCTTCTTGATTTCATTTTCACCTATAACAAACCAAATTTCACAATCAATTATATTAACAAAGTAGGTCGGAGGTTCAAGCCCTCCTTCTAGCACCAAAAATGTTAACAAGATTTCTTGTTAACATCCCCGATGTTTTTAATAGGATTATTTTATATGGGTTTAATCTTTTGATTGAGTGGATTCACATTTTCGAATGAAATGACAAAGTCGGAAGGTTTTAAGGTTTTAATTTTGATCCTGACGAGAGGGGATTGATTCCGAAAGGTTATAAGAGATTATTCATCTCAGATTAGGATTTGAATGAAGAATCATCTTACTTCTGATCTATCGAAAGTTTTAAGTATGGTTCAAGCATTACAGTTTAAAGGGATCGGCAGAATTGCTCGACCTTTTGATTAGCCTGGAAGGTCTAAGAAGCCATTTAGCCTATGCCGAAAGGTTTATATATAGCTTAAACCTTGCGATTTGACTGGATCAATGGTCTTGTTAAACCTTCCGATAGGCCGGAGGGTTTAGGAAACCATTGGGACCTTTCGATCGACTTGTCATGATTGTATGACCTTCATCCATATCATTTCATCAAGTTTTGTCTTCCGTGGAAACCGAAAGTAATCCGCATCTCCTTTGAATCCCTTCGGAAGGTTATAAACCCTTCGATGGTACCAGATGGTGAGATTGCTTTATTTGTTATCCCCTTACACTTTCGGCTTCCTAGGATGATATCTCACTTGTGAAAACCTTTCGAAAAGAGTGCATGATTCAAACATATTTAGATAATAATAACAGTTGATTTAATATGCCATAAGACTGATATCTGAGATTAATTCATAGGTTATATTCTCCCATCTTCTAATTGATATTAGGTAGGGAAGAAGGTAACTTATGAGATTATCCAATAACAGTTTCATGGTATATTCTCGAAATAAACAAAGAATATTCTCGAAAGGCTTGTTATGCTTTTGAAAGGGTTGTCAATTGAGTTGCCTATTCTGACCCTATCCTTTCTACCCTTCTTGGAAGACGTCTGTTTGAATGATGAACAATGAATCCCTTCGCTTACCTCGAAGGGTTCAGATTTGCAACAAACTTGTTTATCTTTGCCTATGTAGAAGCTCTCTGATGTGCCTTCTTTATCTTCATTTACATTTTATGGTTAACAGTATGTTAGCATACTGGACTTTTCAAGAGATCTCTTCGGTGAAGTCGAATCTGAACTTCATGCACAAGGGTCAGAAAGTACCTTTCGACCATCGTATATCTCTAGATAAAATATACCGCTGAAATAAACACAAGTGGCCCATCATTCGAACATAAATAAGAACAATGTGAACTAAATATCATCAATGCTGGTCAATAATTGATAAGTATCTGTAGATATGAAGTTGATAATACTCGGATGCTGGTTAGCAAAACCCTAGGTTATGCATCCTACTCTATTTTCTACCATTTTCGATGTCGAGGTAATATCATACATCTTTCATGCGAGTCTTCATCACTTGAACAAATCACGAATCCCTAATTAGATTCTCACGTCTCGAACAGATCTCAAAACCATACCTGGATTCCAGCATCTTGAACAGATCCACTTCCAAGAGATAGAATATGTATCTCAGTCTTGAAGTAGATTTCAATAAGTAAAACAGTTATGATCCCTGTCTCTTTAAGACTGAATCGATGAATTTGGCCATATTCAGTAATAATGACAATGATCGCATATGAAAACTAAGTCTCATATACTCATCAAGTTTTTGAACTTCTCACTTCCACTTTCAGTGATAAGCACACGACTAAATACTTTCCATAAACGAGTAAACAAACAAAGCATGATCAAGTCATACAAAGTACAATTAAGTCATATAAGCGACTTTTATTCCCCTTTTAGTTAATACTTTTATTAGTAAAAACATCTTTTATTAGTGAAACTTCTTTTATCTGACAAAACATCATTTACCAATCACTACTATTCGCTTTTACTCTTTCAATATTTCAATAATTATTCATGCACTTGCCTTAATTAGTATATGTGTATTTATAAATCATTAAAAGGATTTCTTACTTTAAACCTTTATTTTTTCTATTTTTCTCCAAAAGATTCCATACTTATAATTTCCTTCATAAATCCATCTTAGGGATCTAAGTAGTTTCACAAATTCATTCAAAATGTTTAAGAGTAATGTTACATAAACATTATTAATAGAAACCCAAAACCATTTCACTTATGCTTATCCTTAAAACATTTTTTCAAAAATCTATTTACATTCATAAGTATAATCAAAAAGGGTTAAATACGAATGTTATTAACACATTGTCACAACAAACCCAAAACTATTTCATACTTACATTATCTTTAAAAACATTCTTTGAAGGATCTAAGTTAATATTTAGTCAAGTTTGATGGCCGACAAGTCAATTACCCAGTTAAAACGATCACTTATAGAAATCACAGTTCATATACTTAACTCATTTTTGACATTCCAACTTATACTTTCCCTTGTTCAAGAGTGAAGCTAGGTAAGTTAGAACATTGGTTGCATATAGATAAGTCTACCTAGTAGGCTTTTAGTGTTAAATATAATATTAATGACTTTCATAAACGAGTAAGAAATCAACACGACTAACATGTTTTCGACATTCCGAACTTAACTGTTCCTCGATCAAGAGGGAAGCCAGTAGGATAGAGCACTAATGCTTTTATTCCTGCTAGAACATCAATCTTAACTTGCACAAATAGATCTATTTCATCGGTAGTTGGTGATAAGCATAGTTAATTTCCTTTTTCAAAACTTATATATAGGCACACACATTTTAAAAATACTTATAAATAGGTTTTAAAAATCTATGTAAATATTACTTAAAAATAACTAATTTATAATTTGAAGAAAATAAAGTTAAAACATGTTTTATAATTTAAAACCCATCTACTTTCAAAATTCATAAATAAATAGTAAAAAAATATTTAATCTTCAAACCAACTTTAACATACTGAAATGTATGTTAGAAATGTCGCTCAAAAGAGTAGGGAAAAACACCAAATTCAGAAACCATTTTTGAACACTTAAACCATAAGCGACTTACTACAGCTTTTAGAAATGCTATCAAAAGTCCTTATTAAAAAACAACATTGAAAAAACACAATCTTTGTGACCAGTTTTCACCACCTTAACAAGTGACTTAAGACTTGAAATTTTATAGTAAGTACTAAACTTAGGGTACTTATAAACCATGGTACAAACTTAATTATATTCTCTTGTTTATTTATAAAAATCCTCGAAAACAAGGAATTTACTAAAATGTTCGTTTAGCGACATTTTTACCCAAACTTTAGCCATTTTGTTTGACCAGTTCCAAAACAATTTAAACTCCAATTTTTTTTAATTATATTAATTATTAAAGATGCAAAGAAGCTTCCAAAATATCTCTCAAATTTAACTTTGAAAATCACCAAATCTAAGGCATTTTCAAAGTGCATCCATAGTGACCTTTTCCGCTTCTAACTTTCACAACTATGGTTCATAACTTTTATAACTTTCCAAACCATTTCTTTACTATTCCAATCACCAAAATATGTGTAGAGAATAATCAAACAAAATTATCCTAAGTTAAGACCATAAATCTTCCATTTATATAAGCTAAAGTTAAGGTATATCGAAGTGCACTTATAGCGACTATTCCCGCTTCAAAAACTTCCAAACGTACTTCAATTCAACACACATTTCAAACAATCATTAAACATCGGTAAAGGTCACACCACATCTCTAGAAGGGTAATATAAGTGAAGTTATACAATATAAAGTTGTCATTTCCTTTCAAAAGCGTGGGGGTCCAAAGTTTATAACTTTAATTAGTTAATGCCACTTTAAATTTATATTTTTACTACACAACATATATACATAATATATAATCAAGATAATGATATAATTTACTTAGATCTAAGCCAATCACGTGCTCAAATGCTCAAAAAGATAAGAACACTTCCAACCATCACCAAATTTCTAATGATCCAAGCTTTAGCACTTACAAACCAAGGCAAGACCTCCCCCTTCTCTTCCATGCTCATAGCCTCACCATGCCCCCTTATTTCATCCATATTTTCCACTTTTGACTTTAAATCCTTGCTTTCTAAAGTGTTGTAAGGTGTTAATGAAAGTCTGGTGAAGTTTGAAAGGGACTTGAGTTGAATAGTAAAAGTTAGTGAAGAACAAAGCGGATTAATGTTGATCCACTTCCACCATTTTCTTAATTTTATTTAAGTGATTAGTGAAACCCTTAAGGATGTATTTATATAATTTTTCAAGAGGTCATTACCACCTTCTACCTTCCATAAAAGGTCATAAAGGAGCCTCCCTCTCACATGCAACCTTTATAGTTTTACATCTCTTACTTAACACTTAAGACTTTCCTTAAAGTTCATCTTCAAAGTATCTTATCTTCCCTTTCACATCTAATTAGTTAACTTTAATAAGCTTCTTAAGAGTTTAGTACAAAATATTTTTATATCAAATTAATGTTCTCTCAAGAAAATAAGTGTTTGTAAAAAAAATCTGAACGACTTCTAATGGTTAAAAAGCTGTTTATGGATAAAATGATTTTCGGTCACATTATCGATATTTCTTCAAAGTATTTATTTTTGTAAACATTTTTACAAAACAAGTTTACCACCATTACTTATGATTTGTAAGGGGAATACCAAGGTTATTAAATCACTTTAATAACATATAATCCAAGATTCATATATTTAAATAATTCAGATATTTAAATGCAAAGTGTTTGAAATCCCGGGTCGTTACATTCTCCCATCATCCTTGAAATTCCAACACAAGCAACCAAAGAAACAACCACGTAGAAATACTTAATAGTACTCAAAATCACTAGTTAATATAGCTCTCCAATTGTCTAGGTTCTGAAACCCACTCGTCGGACAAGGATGATAAAAAATCTACTAAGTTCACCATAGACTCAACAACCTTAGGTTATCACATAGTCAACGATTCATAATACTTCATAACAAATCAATGAGTCCTTACCTAAATTCTCCATAAGCCAACAAAATATAGTATGCAAATATACGAAAGCCCATATGATGCACATGGTCCATCCATATGCAACATCTGATATGATCACTTGCTTGATCACATAAATTTCACTTCCAAACTAATATAGATCACATGATCTCTTTGTTGCGGACTCCGATCAGGTTCCTTGATTAAAAACCTTC
The DNA here is from genome assembly GCA_030737815.1 of Allium fistulosum. Taxonomy (NCBI): domain Eukaryota; kingdom Viridiplantae; phylum Streptophyta; class Magnoliopsida; order Asparagales; family Amaryllidaceae; genus Allium; species Allium fistulosum. The sequence continues at coordinate 683,587,400 of CM060905.1, read as the reverse complement.
ATTCTCCTTACATAGTTATATACTATGATAGAAAACTTTGAAATCATATCAAGAATCTATATCAAGTTTTCATCATCAAAAAATCGAGTGAAAGAACCTTGTTTGGACTAGTGCAAATCACCTCGAGACCATGTACTCAAATACTGGATCAAGAACATTCATGCGAATAAAACGATATACACACAACTTACGTATTTAATCTATTGGTTTCTTAACTACAACAATATCTTTTATATCACATTCATTTATCCAAATAGTATGTCATTTAATACTAAAATTATTTATGAACCATTTCATAAAAACATAACTTCTAGTTATCAAATGTTTTATAACACAAGTTCATACTCGTATAATACTCTGATACGTCCTAAAAGTATATACCCGACACCAAGTTTAAAAATAGTTTAAATTCTACTATCTTCTAAGTTCAAGTGTTATTTAAACGTCATCATTATATTTTCGCAAAACACTTAGTTTCAAGTTCTTATTGATTCGGAAGTTTCCGACTATCCAAAATCGCCGAAAATCCGTTCATTTCAACAAATGAAAATTACCAATCAATACATCTTATCATAATGCACAAACCATTCAATCTTAATGCATAGACTACATGTGTCCATAAAATAGCTTAACAAAATTTCACTTCTTTATTAAGCACACTTTGCTACAAAGGGAAAACAGAAAAGGTTTTCATAATTATTTGGGTTATGCCACTACCACTTGAGCACCCAACATAGCATACATGCAAATCTTTTTTGCATAGAAAGCTTATTTCTAAGTCTTTATTAAAATATTTTATATTTTTTTATCAAATTCTTTAAGGAAACTCTAGAACTAAACATTGGGTTTCATTTCAAATCATTTGAAATAACTAAGGCCACATTTGAGACTACAAGCTATTGTTATCCAACCTTATGACCGGGCCATATTCGGATGAATCTGATCATTCAATTGGTAGAATAACTAAGCAGGAATCCCAATCGATAATTGCCAGGCTCAGATGCCAAGCAAAAATAAGAGGTGAAGTCACGAACTTGCCAAGAATCTTCAATAGAACCATAAAAATCAACTCACTCCAAGTACCAAGCCCAATGGTCCAAGAATGAAGTCAAGTCATGAATCGGTACCGATTCATGGCTAGGGATTGGTACCGATCCCTCAATTTAACCCAAGTCCACCTCAAAGTTCATGTCATAGAAAGACTTAGTAATTATCAGACGATGCACACCATAAATGATGGTTAGCTCGTCTTTAACCAAAACAATCAATATGAATAAGTCATGCACTTTTGTCCAGCCTCCAAACCAAGGAATGCATATAAGTTCAACCCCATATCAATGCAACCGAATGCCAAAGTTAAGGATACAACTCAACCAAACGTCTATAAGAGATTGAAGAAGGTTCTCAGTGCAATCTTATGGATTGATACCTATCCATAGAGCATAGTTCGATATCGATCTTTGAACATTGATGAGTTGGCCATGATCTTCTGAAAGTGGTTCCTTTAGGATGTTGGGAATGTGAACAAGAATGCAGTGGAGAGAATTTTGTCGACCTACAGCTATAAATAGAGGAGAAGGGGAATTATTTAAGGACTTTTGGCTTGTTTAATAAATTTCTATACTTTCTCTATAATATCACGGACCATCACCGATCCATAGCTACTGATCCATAAGATCAACTTTGTAAAACTCGGTAGTAGCATAAATAAAATTCAAGTGGACATAAATCTTTGATTAGTCGAACCACTATAATTATTGTGTGTTCATTTTTCCTTATTTTCCATTTATTTTCTTCATTTCATTCTCTGTTATTAATCTATGGTTATTTATGCCAACTTTTGGCATAAATATTTTGGTACTTTCACTAAGAACATATCGATCTCAGGCTATTTGGATTTATATGCTAGTTTTGGATGACTTTAGTCCAAGAGGTAAATTTGTTAGTTTCATTCCTATAATCTGTGACTATTCAAATTTCTGCAAAATCTACCATAGGATTAACTGAAGTAATGGTCCACGAAGCACTAGAGAAAATCTGCCACCTCTGGGCTTGCTAACGATGCCGAGAACGCAGATTCTCAACATGTTGAAGAATGTGCTCAACCCAATGCTGTTGAAATTCAAAGCCCATCAGATATGATCACTCAGGTTAAGATGGACATGATGATGAAAGAGTTGAATGACAAGTTGCATGAGAGTAAGGATGAGATGAGGAAACAGATGAGGGGAACTCTAGATTTACTAAACCAATTATCCTATAGCCGTAGAAGGAACAGGAAGGAGTTATCACCTCCCAAATCAAAAAAGGACAGTTCTTCATCATTCAAAGAAAACCACGGAGAGAGGAAGCAAAAAAATGAAGACAAAAGAAGCTTGGATTTCGAAAATCAAGTTGAACAATGCTCAGAGTGCAAGAGTAGGATCGGTACCGATCCATCCCCATGGATCAGTACTGAACCCTGTCAACGTGATGTTGGCACATAAGGCAGTGTTGGTTTAGATGATGATGTTGGTGGTGTAGATGGTCATGTTGATGATGGTCAGAATATTAAGATTCAGACCACTGCACTTGATCCGTCGCATTGCAATCATAAAGATAAATCGGCAAGACGAACAGTTCTCCCAGGGATAGGGGAACCTAGGTACCATGGAACTAACCGAGCTTGTTTGTAGAGCCAAACACTTGGGGTAGGCCATGATCATTGTCGTCCTACAGATCAAATTGAGCTAGAATATTTAGTTGGTATGGTGAAGAAGTTAGTAAATGAAAACCAACATAGAAACAACGAAGAATATTCTTCTCCCAATATGAACCCATTCACCGAAGAGATATTGTGTGAGGAATATCCCTAAAGCTTCACTATGCCGAGAATGTTATCCTATAGTAGGACGATGGATCCGAGATAGCATTTATTGAAATACGAATGGTGAATAGGAACGAGGAGGGCAATGGATGCTATCAAGTGTTGGTTGTTTCTTGGTCTTTCTCAAAGGTGTAGATATGATGTGGTTCACCCGGCTTCCATCGAAATCCATATCGTTTTTCGATCAGTTGGCAAGGAGAATTTTTGAATAGTTTCCCTTTCACACTACCCATCCGAAGGATGTTGTATGTGGAATATCCATGAAGGTTCTTTATGCCAACGATGCTGGCCTATCACAGGATGATGGTTCCGAGATAGCATTTGTCGAAATACGAATGGCGTATGGACAGGACGAGGGCAACATACATTGCGGGGGTATTGGTGTTGCTCGATCTTTCTTGAAGGTGTAGCTACGATGTGGTTCAGTCGACTTCCACTGAAATCCATGTCATCATTTGATTGGTTGGAAAGGAGGTTTATCGAATAGTTTCACTTGCACACTACCCACCTAAAGGATGTGATGTTGTTATCGAATCAATTCCAAAGTATCGGGGAGTCATTGAAGGACCTTTTGAGTATATTCAATACGACCGTGATGAAAGTGAGTAATGCTAAGGAGGACATAGTGTTGTTGGCTTTGACCCAGGGGTACATCCAGATACTAGTTTCGAAAAATGGTTGAAGATGAAACCTCTACCAACAATGGATGGTTTGATATAAAGGTGACTTAATTCTTGCACTTGGAAGAGGCAAGTTCGAGTACTAGGAAAGTCAATGATGGAAAATTAACTGAAGTGATTCAAAGTAATGTGGTTGTGAAGAAATCCGTTGAAGGTTCTAGGAATGCTGCTATTAAAGTGGAAAATATAAGTAATAACCTAAAAAAAATAATCAAGATGATGGAGGTAGGAAGCCAAATTTCAAGAAACGTTCGAAACTTCCATAGTACGAAAATTATAAACCACTAGATAATTTGATTAAGAATATATACCTTCCAACGCAAGGTACTGAGCATTACAAGAAGCCAAATTCGAGAGAGCCGACTGAGAGAAAAATGATCTTGGATGTATTGCTGCTTCCACGAGACCCGTGGTCATAACATGAACAAATATAGGAATTTTCGAGATGTGATTAAGGAATTAATCTAGAAGAAGAAGCTTTGGCATTGTATAAAGCCTCATAGGATAGCCGGCCAGGGAATGTTCAACCCCAGGGGAAATAGCTCCAACGCAGCCTGGTTGGACCTACTGATGGCAAGCCTTGGCAACTTGAATAAAGACTTGTTATCAACACAATAACTGGTGGACCTCATCCAATCGAAAAGAGTTTGAATGAGATGAAAAGATACAGGAGTTCTTTAAAACATATGGTACAAGGGAGTTGCTTTTCCATCAAAGACGAGGCTCTAGTGAAGCAACTAAAAACCATGAAAGATGACATTTCGTTCAGAAATCATGACACGGATGGGGTCGAGGTGCCTATGCTTGATCCCTTGGTGATAATGGTATAGTCCAACAACTTTGAAGAAAGTGCTTGTTGATTATGGAAATTCAGTAAATATTCTATTTAAGAGAGTTTATAATCAGATGATGAAGGATGGTCAGGATCCGAAGCTTGTAAATATAAAATTTAGGGATTTATCGAAGAGGCTGCAAAGCCTGTAGGATTATTAAACTTATTGACGGTTTCAGGAATGGTGATCGCAAGAGAGTGTAGTTTGTAACCTTCGCAGTGATGGATATTTTTTCAGCTTATAATGCCAGACTGACTGGCCGTTACTAGTTTCTCGGACTAAACGCCCTAGCTCCATGGTTCCCAACGATGAAATTTCCCATGAAAAAAGAAATGAGGGTCATTCAAGTTGATCAGAACCTTGGACAAGAATGCTACGTCACCGAGCTGGGGGAAGCAAAGCGACATTGAAAGGGAAAGGACGTGGAGAAGACTCTCTACGTCTAATCGATGGACGCATAGCAACCACTGCCTAAGCCCTAACTTGGTTGGCATAGAAAGTTCCATAAAGCTATGGATCCGAGGAAGGATCCAGAGGATGCAAGGTGGCCTAGCCGAGCAGAAATGAAGGACAAGGATCGACTATTCAAACCTGAATAAGGCATGTCCAAAAGATAGCTTCCCATTGCCAATGATCGACCAATGAGTGGATTCAACAACCGGCTATAAATTGCTATCTTTCTTAGATGCTTATTTTGGCTATAATTAGATTCTAATGCACATCCCAAACCAAGAACATTGGAGCAACATTTCTAGGCAATATGCATGTTCCTCTGGTGAATTGGAGCAACATTTATAGGATATTTCAATAAGACTCTCTCGCAATGGTAATGTATTATGTTGTAGGTACTAAGCAAGTGGGCTGGAAAAGGGTCCATTCAACCTTCGAGGGGATGGCCTGGCCAAATTTATAGTCCATTGAGTATCCTAGCGCGAAGGCCATTCACATCACGAGCAAGTTGTCTTACGCTAATCAATCAATTAATAATGCTGAGCTATATGTCATTTCATAGCCTAGTGTGGGACAGAAGGTGCCTGCTCCAATAGCTCCGTTCGTGTTACGATCATTGGAGTTATAAGGTTTGTTTTCACTAGGATTTGACATGGGGAGGGCACTCCAATCGCCAAACTATTGACTAAAATTTTAGCTAACCTCAGAATTATGATTATGGGGTGATATAAACAAAGGAAACTTGCTAATACATTAATTAAAAATGTAAAATGAGGTGGTCGGTTGGAAAAAACGCAAAAGAATACAAGATTTGGAGTGGTTCAACTAAGCTTGCCTATGTCTACTATGAAAAATTCTTACTACTTTGGTTCTCTTACAATTTATGACTATAAGAGATAATAATAAGAAAATACAATGCTTGAGAGCTTATTTTGTTCAGTCTTTGTAAAAATGCAAGTCTTGATGTATTAATAACTGCTGCAAATTATATTAAATGACTAAAATTGCATAGTTTAGGCTTGGAGGGATGGTTAGTTGATGTGCGTGCTAGTTAGGAGGCTAGCCAGACTGTATGGTTGAGATGATGATAATTGTATGGTCATACCTTGACCAAGCATTGTGTAAGGGCAGACAGCACGGGCTCAAGGAGTGGTTTTTGTATAGGTACTTTGATGGTAGCAAAGGTAATGGTTATTGTACTTCTGTCAGATGAACGATGTCGTTTATCAGACTTTGTATATAAATGATACAAACAGAGCTCCTTTTTGTAGGGGTAGGAAGGCGTCGGGGTTGGAGCTTGTCGAGACAAGGCGAGGAACCCTTAGAAGGTCCGGGCAGTTGAAGAAGGGAGTGAGTGAGAGAATTTGCCGGGGAGTAGGTTATTAGCCAGGCCACTCACTAGGTTGGAGGCTTATTGCACATCGAGAAACTATATGCTGTCGTCGCCCGCTGGTGACCTTTAGGAGCTTTGCTTTAACTTAGGGAGACTTGACCGGTCGTTAGGATGTAGGCCAAGTTGGTTGATTGCTGAGGGGTGCATCACATGTCGAGTTGCTATTTGGCATTGCCTGACCCGCTGTTGTTCGAGTGGGCAATACTGTGACAATTTGTACTCGAGGCAAGCGGTCCGCTCGTAGGGTGAGCCTTATTGCGTTTGAGTCGGTGTATGCAATCAAATGAGCTAGTTATATGATGTCGGTTGGCCCAATTTGTACTTGCAAGAAATTTGAGCGATAAGAAATTTCAAAGATTTATAGGTAGAAAGAAGATTCTAACACATTTATAGAGAAATTTGAGCGATAGACGAGTTGCTGTTAATTTTGATTTGACATTTTGTTTTATAATGCCTAGTTGGAAAGGCTCTACCCATGATAGTAGACTGTTAATTCATGCTATTGAAGAAGTTGAAAACTTCCAATGCTCACCATTCGTTAATTATCTCGTAGATTCAATGTACAAGCTTAGAAATGGATAGCTACCAATTTATCATCATGAATCCTATCATGTTTGAGAGTTTCAAAAAGCCTAGAATGTTCCAAAATTGTATAATGAAATTTTCAATTTATATCACTCTAGTTTATGCAAGGCCATGTGTTATTTAGAAAAAAGCATTCAATATTTTACAAGACATCCCGGCGTATAGTTTCACTAGGCAAGCATATTTTGTCATTGCAACTTTGCTATTCATAAATTTATAAGAAAATACAACTGTTTGGATCCCGATTATAAACAAACCGTTTAGGCAGAAGTTCCATCGAGTTATGAGGAAAATTGATGTGGACAACATCAATACAACCATGCTGGTGCAAGTTCATCAAAATACAGCATGATTTGTTGCAACACGTCATCGATCAGAGATGTTTTGGTTGCTGCAGGACGACGTTGATGTATTCTTAATCGTTAATTTGAAATTTTGCTAGAATTTGTAGTAGGCATTTGAATTTGTAGTTAAATTTGAATTTGAATTTAAATTTCTATCATTGATTAATAAATACCAAAAATAAAATATTTATTGATTAAAGTAAATAATTAATAATTATGGCAAACAAAAAATTGGAATTCTTTATAATTGAGCATCTTTAAGTTTCAAAATACACAACCGTTCCTTCTAAAAAAAACATATTATAAAAAAAATCTTACCATCAAGTTTCAGAAAAAATGCAGAAAATTCAACAAATATTTACTGAGAACTTTGCAAATATTTGCACAGTAATCTGCTGATATTTGTAGAGAAATATACATATTTTTAAAACAGGAAAACAGGCACAGGGAAGAAGTTGCAAAAAAATTTAGTCTCATGGACAACAAGTTTGTTTTTTAGTCTAAAAGACACTTTATAGTGTGAACATGAAATGATAGTTGCAACTATCATTCTATGATTTACACTAAAAAGTGTCTTTTAGCCTAAAAGGAAAACTTCTTGTCCTTGAATCTAAATTTTTTTTCAATTTTTTCCATGAGCCTAAAAACCTCTTTTTAAAATTTCAAAACTGCAAATATATGCCGATTTTCAAAAAAAAATTAAGAAAATTCAAAAAATATGTTTTTATCATAAAAACATATAATTATAGTTCAAACATAATTTTAAAAAAAATTCTTACCGAAATAAAAAAAATAAATACGTAATTTAAAACATGTTTTTAGAACAGTTTTTCACGCATGAAATTTGAAAAGATGGACGTAACCAAATTTCTACTGAAAAATATAAACACCATACGTATCACAATTAACAAATTCTTCCTATGCAATCTTCAACCTCCGTTTTAATTTGTCTACTACAACCTCTGACCTTTAAGCGTCCAATTTGACCGTGAAAGAATCTTAAAATTGGCCGTTGATAAATCCAAATATAAATGCATAATTGAAACATGTTAAATTATCCGTTAATTCGGGTCGACGTTGGCTGGAAAAGCCCATTTAACAAAATCAGTGGACACGATTTAACTACACAAATGCCTAGATCCGTCTTCCCAAACCCTCCCACCAGCTATAAAATCGCCAAAAAAACGATTGTTTTTCCGCCGCCTTCTTCATTTAATCTCTTCGCATCTTTTCTTCGGTTTTATTCGGATCTAAATTTTCTATTCTAAAAGGCTGGCGATGGCGATCGATATTGGTCTCGTTCGTCGTAATGGTAGTTTGGTTAATTAGCTTGCCGACATTTCTGATATACCATCTCCCATATTCCGAGCCTTTTATTTTGTTTTTTTTATAATCGATCTTAGTTTTTGATTAGTGTTCAATAGACCGATGATTAAATGATCGGACAAGCATACGTCTGAAGATCAACCGGGTTGAACAGCTCTAATCTTCTGTATATGGTCATTTATTTCAATTCGTGAATTTAGCTGTTTTTCTTTTCTTTGGTAGGTCGTGTGATGATTAAATGCATAGTTCAAATGAAAAATATCTTTTGGATATTTTGATTGATCATTTTGTCTTTCGCTCCTATCTGATGACCTATTCGCATATGCATTCTGAAAATTTTCATTGATTCTTGATTTATTTTTTCAATCGCTCGAGATTTGATTTTAAATGTTAATTGATGGAACTGTTTCTAAACCGCTCTGTTGCGGTTTCAGAAGCAGTCTGGGCCATTGATCCAAGGTGCAAAGCAACTAATTCCAATGGTCTTATATCAGTTTTGTTTAAAGCTTTCATTCTTTGAACCATGAATCCACAAATATTGAATTAAGTTGTTGCTTTTTTTGCTTGGTTGCTTTTTGTTTGCTAATGCACAGGCTTACGCCAATACACCAGTAATGGTTTCACCAGCAGGCAATTCCAAATTTAGAGAATTGATATTTTCTAGCAGCAAGTCAAATAAGTTAGCATGATTAGTAACCTGATTAATGGTATTAATATGGTTATAGCTCGGATCTTTAATGAAATCAAAATAATATGCAATTTCCACAGTGTAGTTACTGATTAGAGTGGTTATATGTTGGAGTCGTTAAGATATGAGATTATGAGAATGTGCAACGCCAATAGAAACCATTACTTGTTTAGCATGTCCCTTTTTGGATGTGTTTGGGTGTATATGTATTCCAAAGCCTTTATAAGGGTGAATACCGATGCTAAAGACAGTCATGGTACTGAAGAGACCGCTATTGATTTTAAATATAAATACTAACATTTGGAATGAGAAGATTAGTTGTATTTTGGAAAGCATCGATGAATTGATAGAATTTTATTGAATTAAGAGCATCATAAATGAAGGTAATAGTGGGAAATCAGCTCTATTTTTCATGTTTTTCTATTTTTGTGTGATCAACCAATCTAAAAACATTTCTTTTAAATTTTACCAAATATTTGTGCAAGTCATATTTTTTCAATCGAGTTAAACATATACAATTTGTAAAAAAAAATTCGTACGTGCCGTAACGTTCGTAATTCATAAATATATTTAATATTAAATGATACCGTATATGTAGAAATAAATATGAATTAAAGAATAAAGAAACTTATAGTGTGAAATGATTCATTAATGAATATTGATACTAAATGGAAATCAGGTTATATAAATAATAAATGTAAGTTAAACTGTAAGAAATTTATATAATATTAAAAAAAATTATTTTTTAATGGTATTAAATAGTAGATATCGAATGGTGATATTAAATATTAAATGGAAAACAATTCTGTTAGTAAATGAACGGAAATTGATGAAAATTGACCATAAGAATGAATAAGAATTAAATAAGGTAGGCGATTTGTTGCTGAACTGAATGGAACAAATATGTTTATCGTGTGTAGATCATTGTATAAAAAATGATTTACGCACAATACATATTTTATTCCATTTGCTTCTACAACAAATTGCGTACCTTATTTCAATTCTTATTCATTTTTACAAGATCATCTTTATTAATTCCTATTTATTTATTTACATAGAATTATTTTTAATTCAATATTTACTATTTAATACTATCAAAGAATAATTATTTAGTATTATATAAATTTCTTGCGGTTTAATTTACATTTATTATTCAGGAAATTTTGCTCAAGAACGCTTTTTAGGGCTTTTTTTAGATGTAGGACAGTCCGTTAAAAATTTTCTTTAGAGGAAAAATTATCGTTTTTTCTTTCCAGCCCACTACCGCGCGCTTATTCTTCTTCCTTTCGATCAAAATTTTCAGTCGCGATCAAATATCTCACTCGCAATAAAAATATCGTTCTACTTCGTTCGGTTATTTCAATTTTGTCCTTCTGAAAATTGTAGTTCATCGATCAATTTTTTCTTACGCGCGTTTTGTTGATTTCGTTCTTTTCATATTTGTACCATGATCTTGTTTTTCTTCAAATTGTATTAATTAGGTATGCTTATATTACTCTATTTTTTTTTTTTTCTGTTCGAGTTAAAAAAAATTGGCCGTGATTTCTAATTGTGTTCATTTTTACAAATGATATGCAGTGTTGTTGTTCTCATTGTTTGTTCGTTCGTCTATGGCAAATTGTGGAAGTAGCAGCAGGTTTTTTATTAGTTTTATTATTTGTTTCTTTATGCAATTTTTCGCACTGTTGTATTTAGGTTCAGTTTTTGGGTATCATTTTTATTTTTTCTTAGTATCATTTTTTTATTATCAGTAACTAGGCATCAGTTTTGTATACAGTAGGTATCAGTTTTGTGAAATTGATTAATTAATGTTCTAAATTGAACATATTTTTACTAATGTTTATTTTTTATTTTTTTTGGCAGTGGGGATAACAGTCTTCTTTGTCTGTTTGTGTTGAATAATAACACTTTTACCACTCGATTGTCTATCGATTGCTCTTTATATTATTTGAAGAATGAGATATAAGCTTGTTATGATTGGGAAAGTGTCATTGATTGGGTTGTATATAAGCTTGTGATAGAGTGGAAAGGTATCATATCTTAGGTTCAGTTTTCTGGTATCATTTTTATTTTTTCTTAGTATCAATTTTTTTGATTATCAGTAACTAGGTATTAGTTTTTTATACCTTAGGTATCAGTATTTTGAAATGGAAAAACTAATGTTCTAAATTGAATATGTTTTTACTAATGTTTTTTTTTGGCAGTGCTGATAAGGTGGTGCAGGTAGACCATCAGTTAAGCCTAAAGGAGGATTTTCATATTTTCAGAACAAGCAAACAGATGTGGCGAGTGCAAAACAACTTGGTCATAATAAATGGAATTGTCAAGCTTCGAAGAAGATATGATTTGATTTTTCATTTTGAATTTGTTCAGATTAATAAGTGGATGTGTGACTTGTTTTGGTGGTTTATTGTAATTGAACCTTTTGTTATTAATTTGTATTAAGTATAGCATATTATCAAATTGATTTTAGTTTTAAGTATTTAGTATAAGTGATAGTATCAGTTAAATGTTTTTACAGTATCAGTTCTGGTGTTTGTTTTTACAAGTATGAGCAACTTTGTTTTAAGAACATAACATCATTACTTCATAAGTATCAAATTGCAACAGAACATCATTACTTCACAAGTACAGATTTCAACAGAATTACATTACTTTACAAGTATCAAATTTAATTGTGAAACATCACAATGTGAATTCAGTTCTTTCATTTTCTTTCTTTTTCTAAGCTTGATATGTATTTAGATAGACTCCAGCAATGTTCACCATCTGTCAATATTGCATGTACAATCTTTGCTTTTGTGGATAATATTTCCTTCTTTTCAAGTTTTATTGGTATTCTGTTTTTGTTCGGTGAAACGATGAATATCATTACAAATATTCCACAGTCAAGCCTGTCGAAACCAAAATGTAATTTTAGTATCAGTTTGCATAAGTTGTATTATCAGGTTTACAATTGATACAAAACATTGAATTTCAGGGATAATGGTACAAGCATATAGTATGCTTTGAATTAAAATATTTAACAGTTTTACTAGCACAGTTAGTATCGATTTGTGTATGAATTTTTGCATTTGTAGTTATTACTTTAAGATATATTTGCTAAATATTTTGTTTTATTTTTTATTATGTAGCTATCTTTTTTGTTTTTGTAGGTGTCAGTTTTGTTTCTGTAAGTATCAGTTTCTTTTATGTAGGTATCAGTTTTGTTTCTGTAGGTATCAGTTTCTTTTATGTAGGTATCAGTTTTCTTCCTGTAGTAACTGTTTATTTCTGAACTAACTGTTTTTGAAATTGAGAGATAATATTTTTCAATATTTTGTTTTGAATCACAGTTTCTGTTTGTATTTTTTTCTGAATCGTTTTTTTATTTCTTTTTGTTCTTTGTTCTCTTTTTTGCATATTTTCTTCAACTGTTTTCTCTGCAGGTATTTGTTGATGCATGTTCTCTTCTTTGTTATATGCTAAAAAATTCAATGTTACTATAACAAAACTATACTAACTTTGTTATATTTTATTTCATAGTATCAGTTACCTTCTCTGGTATAATTTCACTTATTTCTGGTCTGCTTCCAATTTCTGTATTATTTTCATGTCTTCTTTTTGTTTTTTTTTCTCTATTTTGCTTTTCCTCTTCTACTGATGTAGGTTTTTAAGTTTTAACTTGTTGCTTCTTCCCTTTACTGTCTTTGGTATCATTTCCAGTAGAGGTAGGTTTCCCTCTTGTATCATTGCGTTTTCTCTTTTAATATCTACTGTTGGAAGTGATTCGACATTTTCTTTTTCACTTTATTGCTCCACTTTCGATGTAGCTATGGTTTCTCCTACTGTCGACTATTGTGCTTGTTGTTCGTCGGCTGTCGATTGTTGCGGCTGTGTTGGAGATGTAGATTTGTTTCTGGTTTGCGGTCCCATTTTTTTCGAGCAAAGTTTCGTCAATTTCTGAGTGAAAGCGAGGAGGAGGAGACGAAAAGAATTCTTTGTTTTGTTTTAATTTGTATATGGGCTTTGGGCTTTGTCCTTACGGTAAAAGTTTTTTACGCGTGTCCTTATGAGCAATTATTTACTTTAATTTGTCCTTTAAAATTATTTACCCTTTATTATTTACCTTAAAAACTTGATTTCCATTTAATATTAATATTCAATAATGAATCATTTCACACATAAATTTCTCTATTCTTTAATTCATATTTATTACTTCATATACAGTATCATTCGATATTAAACATATTTATGAATCATTTCAACATTTTCTTAAGTTTATAATCATTTACTTAAATAGTATTCTCCTTCTTATTATTCAACTTAATTATTAAGCATTTCAAACATTAACTTAAGTTTATAATATTCCTTGTACATCTTAATTTTTTGCTTGTAGACATATTTTCATTTTAAATCATTTTTATTACTTAAGTTTTTATTTGCATAATATTCTATTATCATTTTAGTTTACAAGTTACAAAACTTCAATTTTTTTATATTTTCATTAAACACTTATATTTAATTTCAGATTTCAATTTGTAAGTTTTTAACCATTAAGATAGTCAAAGATTCCATTTTATTACAATAATAGAAAATCTCTAATTATCAAAAACTTAAGAACTAATTATCGGGTTTCATTTCAAATAATCCTGAAATAATATATATTTATATCTTTTGTATGTCAAATCATACTTAGGAAATTATAATTTAAAATTTGTTTCACCAAAACAACTGTGTAACAAAGCTACTATAGTGGTCTTTTCACTTTTGAAACTCGAAAATGAAAGTCGATGATGTCGCGATCATTATCAAAATTATTTTCCAACAGTAGAAGATGAGAGTACATAACTTATTTTCTTTTGGAATTCGTTTAAAACATTTCTTTTCAATCTTATTAAAAATATTTCTATCCCAAAACACTTTCAAATAATACTAATATTATTTTTCCAAAATTTTATTTTATTTAATATTTTTAATTAGCAAAATTATGGGTTGTTACAAGCTTTTTGGTTGGAAGATTTCATTGACTTATCTAGAAAGCAACGAATTATCGTTGTTAAGGTTGTAGCGATAATTATGTTACATTGAGGAACAAATCAGGCTCAATTGTCTTAGAGGTTCAATTGATAGCTTTTAGACCAATGTCCGTTCTCGTTTTGTGTTAATATTTTTTTTCGAAATACTTATGTTAGATGCGATATTATTCAAGACTTTTTAGTTGAGTATCTTGAAACATTAGAAGGTTGGGATCAAAAGATCTCTTATGCTTACATTCTACGTTAGTTAATTTCAAATTCATTGTGCTTGTTTTGATTTCTTTAAATCTAATCAAGCCATCATTATAAATAATGTATTTGTTTTTAATTTTATTTTCTTTAATTTGCATTCACTTTGTACCCTTTGTGATTGGTTGGTTTATGTTTTGGGTAGTGTATTTTGTTTTAGAATAAAGTTATAAAATAATCATAGCATATAAACCAATTAATCCCATAAGTTTCAAATACGAGCAAATCCAATAAATGGAAATTAGGTTTAAGTTACCATCTGTAGTTGTGTATTAATCCAAGAGAACGGGTTAAGTAATTAAGTTTATATACAAATCCATGTTTGATATTAAACAAGCCTAGTACTGTATCTTTTGATTGCTTTTAAGGACAAATATAATTCTTTTTTCTTTAGACTTAAAGGCAAATTTTTTATGGTATCTCATCCATCTTAAAACTTAATTTTAGCTTATCAAAAGTTCAAATATTTCCAATTAAATCTCAATCATCTCGCTTTACCATTGTTGGGTTTTTTGCTGCCCTTCAACGTTTCTTCGTTTAATTGACCGTAATTAATCTTTTGTTAATTTATGTTCAAAGCTAAATTATGTTGATTCTTCCATTAGTTTGAGTTAAAAGTCAATGACTTTGTTTATGGTAAGTTTATTTTTAAATATTATTCCTTTATCTTTGTTGTTCTATTATGAATATGCACCTGAATTCAACTTATTTCATGTTTTTTAGCATATGCTTTGACTTACATTTTATTTCCGTTTTCTTAGTATTAGTTATTGACGTCATTAATGTGAATAAAATATGATGTTTACTAGAAATTTTCATTATAACAAAATATTACAAATATTTTATTGTAGTTAGATGAAACACTTACATTTATATCAGTCTTCGATAAAAATAAAATTAATTATTGACAAGCACCATTGTTCCTATGGTCAAGTGATTTTGGTGCGAGAGGTCACAAGTTTGAAACTTACGTAACGTAATTCGAACATATATTGACATGTGATATGTTGTCCCAGTGATATGTTATATCTAAGTACCAATTCAAAAAAATAAAAAATAAAATGAAATATAATTTGATTATTGTTTGATAACAATCTGTATATAAAGTAGACTTGTATATAGAGAAAGAAATTTTTTTGAAAGATAAACGTAAGGTAAATCATATTATTATAAGAATAACGGTGTTAAAAAATATAGAAATGATTGTCATTTTTTACAAAATGATATATGCAAGTAGAGTTTGCATATACGTGATTTAGTAGAAAGAAATTTGAAAGATAGTTTTGATGAAAGGGTAGACTTTTATTTTCTTTTATTTAGAAACCGAATTTATTTATTTGTCTTATGTTTAAAACATAAAAATAATAACTTTTTGAAAAATAAGTAGAGCTGGAATAATTAAATCTAACTATTTATTTTCTAAAATAAATATGGTTGGTAAAATATTGCATCAATGAAAAGGCAAATTTATTTATTTTGGGATGCCACTGCGAGGACCTTAATTAAAAAATGATGGGACATTGGCCGATCTTCTTACATCATTGGCTTATGAAAGTAGGTTTTCAAAAAAGAAAAGCTTAATTTATTAATATTTGCTTTTAAATATAGTTTATTTAATTTACCTAAATTGCAGTTTTAACTAGAATTGAATAGGAATGTAAATCAAAGTGTGATCTGATCCAAAGCGGTATTTAAACTGAAAGATTTTTGATATTAGTGTTTTATTAGTTACAGTTATATATGTTTTTCTTAATTTTCTGGAAAAGAATAATTTTATTTTCTTTTTTGTATATTGATACATATACGACATTCATATGTAGAGATATGTTCCAAAGCTTTTAGAAGGGTGAATACCGATGCTAAAGACAGTCAAGCCGTCAAGGTACTGAAGAGACCACTATTAAGATTAAATATAAATACAAACATTTGGAATGAGGAAACTACGTAGTTTGGAAATCATCGATGAATTGACAAAATTTTATTGAATTAGGAGCATTATAAATGGAGGTAATGGTGGGAAATCAGCTATTTTCATATTCCTCTATGACGGTCTGTTCAGCCAAACATAACACAGTTTTTTTAAAATTTTATAAAATCACTTTCATTAGGGAGCGTACTTTATTTTTTTTTTTAAAATATGTTTATTGTTGCTTGGACACATCGAAAAACGAAGAAAATGAGATCAGGTAAATTTCTCCCTTAACATTTTAAGTACAGTTAATGCGAAGGTTAGTATTGATAGCTTTTTGGTAGAAGATTCCATTGACTTATCTAGAAAGCAACGAACTATCGTTGGTAGGGTTGTAGTGATGGGTATGTTACATTGAGGAACAAATCAGGTTCAATTGTCTCAGTTTTGTGTACCAAGATGTTTAAAAGATTGATTCTTTTAAACCAATGTTCGTTCTCTTTTTTGTGTTAATGTTTGTTTAATTTTGCAAAATACTTGTGTTAGATGCGATGTTATTGAAGATCTTTTAGTGGAGTATCTTGAAACATTGAATGGTTGGGATCAAAATATCTCCTATTGTTACATTCTACAATAGTTAATTTTAAATACATTGTACTTTTTTTGATTTCTTTAAATCTGAGCAAGCAATCATTATAAGTAATGTATTTATCTTTAATTTTATTTTCTTTAATTTGCAGTTACTTTGGAATCTTCGTGATTGGTTGGTTTAAACTTTAGGTAGTGTATTTTGTTTTAGAATAAAGTTATAAACAATCATAGCGTATGAACCAACTAATCCTTTTAGTTTCAAGTAGTAGCAAAACCAACAAATGAAAATTAGGTTCAAGTGACCATCTAGTGTGCGGTATTAATTTCTAGGACTATGGATTAAGTGAATAAGTTTATAAGATGCAAACCCATGTTTGATATTAATTTATTAAACAAGCCAAGTATTATATCTTTTGATCGCTTTTAAGGTCAAATATCTTTTTTTTTGGACCAAAATGCACTCTTTGTATTGCATCTCATCCATCTTGAAACATAAATTAGCTTATTAAAAGTTCGAATATTTCCAGTTAAATTTCGATCATCTCACTTTACCATTATTGTGTCTTTGTTGCCGCCGCCGCCGCCATCTCCAACGTTGTCGTCTTCCGTCTAATATGTCGTGATTATAATCTTTTTGGGATTTAGTAATGCCTACTACCTTCAATGATAAATTATGTTCCTTCTTCCATTAGTTTGTGTTCAGATAACTTTGTTCATGGCTAGTTTTTTTTTATCGTGTATTTTTTCGTATTTTTACTATGACTAGTGTGTCAAAATTTTGAACATGATCTCCTTTATCTTTGTTCATCTGTGAGTATGTGCTTACTTGAATCCAACTTTTGCACATGATATTTTAGCATATGTTGTAACTTAATTTTTTTTTCCCTTTTTTTCTTGCTGTTAGTTATGGACACAAAACATTATAACTATAACTTAACATTATAATTATTATAATTAAGTTATATCATATTCAATATAACAATTAATCTATAGCATATTAAGTTTTAGCATATTAATTATAGCATATAAGTTCCGTAAGAAAAATGTTATAACTTAATTATTATAATTATCATGTTTTGTTATACTGAAGATGAGATGTTTGCTGAAATTTTTCAGTATAACAAAACATTATAATTTTTTTTTTCATAGTTAGATGAAAGACTCGTCTTTATATCAATCTTTGATAAAAATAAAATTTGATTATTGTTCGGTAACAGTTTGTCTACAAAGTACATTTCCATATAGAGGGGGAAAACATTTTAAAAGATAAATATGAGGCAAATCATATTATTATAAGAATAACTATATGAAAAATATAGAAACTTCCATCATTTTCTATAAAATGATATATGCAAGTAGAATTTGGATATATACACGATTTAGCAAAAAGAAAATTAGAAAATAATGTTGATGAATGGATAGACCTTTTTATTTTGTTTTATTTAGAAGCTGGATTTATTTATTTGTCTTAAGTTTAAAGAATAACGATAATTATTTTTAGAAAAATAAGTAGAGCGGGAAGGATTAAATGCAGCTATTTAATTTCTAAAACAAAAATAGATGGTAAAACATAGTATCAATAAAAAGGCAAGTTTATTTATCTTTTTTGAAAAGCTAAATATCATTTACTTTTTTTCAAAAGCTTAATTTAATAATATTTCACTTTAAGTGCAGTTTATTTAATTTTTGTAATTTGCAGTTTTAATCAAGGTTGAATAGGAATGTAAATCGAATCGTAAAGGGAAAGATTTGATCCAAAGTGGGATTTGAATTGCAAGATTTTAAATATTTTAGCAACGGTGTTTTAGTTGATGTAATTACCAATTTCAACGTACATTAAAGTGATTATTCCACCTAGGTTTGTCTTTAATGTTGCAACCTTTGCTCTTTAGTTTCATGCTTATATCTACAAATTTCTGTACTTAATACAAGAAGAAGAAATGTGAATTATTTGTACTTATGATTTTGGACTGCATACACTTTTGGTTTTAATGTAAGATGGAGAAAGATGTATGAATTGCTTATACTTGTGCATTTGAAAATAAGTACGTTTTTCTCAAATATTTGTAAAAGGATAGTTTAATTTTCTTTTTGGTATAATGATACAGATATGGAATTTGAATGCAGAGATGCATCAGTGGAATTTTCATACACTACAACAAAACAACCATATTACAACCTTTCATTTACAACCAGCAAAATTTGACAGTTGTGATAGGTAGTTTTTAACAACTATTTTATTTCAGCAGTTGTAATAGCTATTTTTTAACAACTGTTCTATTTCAGCAGTTGTAATAAAGACACTTTTAACAACTAGATTTTTATAGCGATTGCAATATTTATTTATAACAATTGTTGTCAACAGTTGTAACAAATATTATATTTCATTACATAGGGGACTTTCAATCTCCCTCCTTTCATTTCTTCGGCCGCCTAAACATTCAATTTCCCTCCTTTCATTTCTTTGGCTGCCTAAACATGAAAATAAAAACCTAAATCTCTCCTTCCCTTTTTCTCAAAATCTAAACGCCAAGAAATTAACCTAAACCAGCAAAAAAATTCGATTTCCCTCCTTGTAATAATTTAGTCACAGATCAAAAAACCCTAAATCATCGTCGTCGCTGATTGCAGGCCTCAACTATCGCTCCTATCTAGACCGCTCGCGCTCGCCGCTTGTACTCGCTCGTGCTACCACTCAAAAGGTTTGATATTTTTCATTCTTTTTTAATCTGTTGATTTAATTTCATTTTTTTGGATTATTTCTATTGATTGCATTTGGTTGCTGGAGACTTTGTTAGTATTTTTATTTCTCTTTGCAGTTGTATTAGTAGGAGAATCAATCGATTTGTTTGGAGAATTCGTTGGTCTATAACTATTGAATGTTTTACATGTGGTTTCTGTAAAATTAAGTATCAAAAGTTTTGAAATAAACTTTTATAAGCAACTTGTAAGGCTGTAAATTTGATTCGGTTATTGTCTTTCTTTTCTTTTTCTTTTTTTTACACAAGGAGACAAGCATCTAAGGTTTACGTTAGGAAGATGTGTTGTGTTTCTCTCCTTTCTATATCATATAGATATAGATGCTTGTTTTATGTTAGGAAGATGTGTTTTCTACTGATACAAAAATCTAAGTATTTAGCTTCACGTTTATGAAATATCTGTGCAAATCAACATAGAAAATACTAACTATAAATTGATCTTTTTTTAGTTTTTGCACAGCCGTATTAGCTTGTATTTTTCTATGTCAGAATATCAGAGAAATGAAAATTGAACATCCGTATATTTAAACCCTAGTATATATTGTCATATTTTAACAGTATAGACCAAGTTGCAGAGGACACATGATTAGTTTTGTAGTTGTGATAAATCAACTTACTGTATAGATAAAGTTTCGAAGAAATCTTTTTAAAACTATAACAGTTGATCAAAGAGTACAAAATATGAGAATAACAGGCAAATCCAGCGTCAAAGTGCAAATTTATAGCAAGTCATTACATTAACTGAAGCTCAAAGTTGACACAATTTAAATATCAATATGCAAACTATTATATTCAACATTGCATTATAGTTACATGGCTACATTGCTTACACCATGCAAAAAGCTAAGCATGATGCAGTAAGGCTTCTCTATTAACAGTAGAAAAAGTGTCATATCCATTTATGAAAATTGTGCTTTGTTGTTCATGAGCTTCAATTGCGACCATTCTGACCTGAAAATTGCATGCTATGAAAAGAAAAATGCATACAAGCATTACTTAAGTTGCAAAATTATATATTATACTTAAAATAATGTAGCAAGATGGACATGCTATGGTAACAAAATCAACCTAATGATACCATAATATGCTCAGGTAATCAAATCCTTAATGGCATACGCACCATTTAAAATGCTCTCATACAAAATGGAAGCTTAATGATATAATCAAATAGGGGAAGGCACAAATATGTATAACAATTTAAGAAAGGATTCCATATTCAAATATTTTTATCTTTGTATAGTCACATGGTTTTTAGAGAAAATCAAGCACACAAAAAACTACCTTTTTGGCTTAAATATATTTTCTATTCCTTTTCTATTATAATTTGGCTTAAGGTGGTGAATGGCTTAAGACAGAGAATGGTAGAATAAGTAGCAGTTTTAATATAAACCTACCAATATGTAAACTATTGAGTGCATACACAATTGTGTCATGGTAAACTTAAGACAGTGCTTTAGTCATCCCATATATGAATCAAAATTAATGGATTTAGTTTCCTAACCTGATTTAACAGCCCTAGGTTTAATATCATTTTTTGTTTTTGTTTCTCTATCACAGGCTCAGTGAATCGTTGAAGCTATTCTGAACTTTGTAAACAAGGAGATACTAAAGGGTTTTTGGTTGGAGGTGCTTCTTTGAAGGTATATACATATGTACCCTATAAATTCTCTTCTTTTAGGGTATGATGGGCAGTAATATATACAATATTTTATGCAGATTAGGACTTAGTATATATTTTCGCATATATGAAATGCAAAGCAGTATATGTTCAGGATATATATGTGTCCAATTAGCACCTGATTATTATCAAGATCATGAATTGAAAGGTTGAGAGGATTCAAAAGTGGTTTCATTTAAATTGTCAGTGCTTTCTTGTTTAGAATGGATAGTTCTTAAAGATTATATTCAGACTTTAAAAGCAAACTCTTACATGAAACTATTCAAATTAATATACACGATTAATGTCTGCTTTGCACTTTACAAATCATTCTCTACAATTGATTATGTTGCTGCACAATGCCTTATGTAGGTTTATATATTTGTTCTGGACAGACACTAAACCAGAGTCAATGATTAGTAACACCATCACTTAGTCCTAAGTATATTTTTGAATATATTAACATGTGGAATTTTCTATATTGATTCAAATCTAGGATTTGTATTTTAGATAAAGCCTTCTATGTTTATCTATTAATCCTTCAGAATTCCAATTTTTACCACATTTGATATTTTGTTTTTCCAAAAGATTACATCTCAACATATTTTTTTTATTGTTCAGTTATGATAGTAACACTGTATAAATGTGTTTGAAATTATAGCTCTCCGTCAATATGAAATCTTGTAGAAATCATTTACAGTTTATCATCATCCACTTTTCTTTTCAACGTGTTTAGTATGCCTCACGTGACACCACTTTTATTGTAATTATTATTTGAAAAAAGGGATAGGTAATCTTTCAACTTTAATTATAAACTCTTTTTTTCATCTATAAGGGAATGAGGTCATCAAAAATAAATATCATATGCCCAAATATTATTCTGAACCACACTGACTACATTATTTATCTAATTAACCTAAAGCTTTTGATGGGATATTGTGCATATTTTTTTAGAGATGACAAGCATAGCTTAGTTCTCTTGTTTTTATAAATAAAATAAAAACAAAATTTTGCTTTGGAACACTTTACATTATCTCCTCAAGTTGGACGAGCTAAATTTGACAATCTTTTATACGTGTACCATTTAGTTACCACTAAAATTATGATGATATATCGTATTCTACTAGTTAACTTATACTTCCTAAGTAATTTACTCAATTCAAGAAGTCCTATACAGAAAATGGTAGATGCACCATTACATGGAAAATTTTAAAAAGGTTGGCATCATTTGTAATCCTACATCAGCGTGTGTTTCATTTCTTTTCATAAATTTTCGTACATTTTCACGCATATGACTATGACATGTATACATTTATTAGTAAACATCATCCAAATTCCATTTAAAATGTGCTAGCTCATGTTCTATATTAAACAAAATATTTCACTTGCTCAAGCTTCACATGTTTGTTAGTTTTATTTACCTATCAATATTAACCCTCCTTTTCATGACATTTGATTAGCAATAAGCATATATAAAACTGAACAAGGTATTGTTTTTATAGATTTACTATCTACTTTTCAAAAGGATAAATGAATACATTGTGTTATAAACTTTTACATCCTTAACAAGGCATCATTGCTTCTTCAATGAGTCCTTGTATCAATTTCTATTTAAATTTTAATAAATATAATAAGTGGTTAGGTCTTGTATCATATTTGACACACTGATACTTTCTTTTTTAACCATTAGTGGTATAATTATTAAATTGAGATTACTCATCTTAGCATCCATGAAAGAAACATGCCATGTCCATCGAATTGATTGTTAACAACGTGGAAAATTAACTAAATATACTTTATATATATATACCAAAGAAATGAACTGGATTAAAGATATATTGTAGGTTACTGGTGTATAAAGTGTTTATGTCAATTATTTTATTGCTGGCTAAGTAGATGTGTATTTCTTCTCAACTTTTAACTAGCCATGACAAAGTGATAACTCTGGTTTAGTGGATGTGAACTGTAATGCAGCCATCCAAAAGATTTCACTATCCAGTACATATTTACAAAAGTTTAAGTTCCAGAATTATCAATGGTATTCAATCTTATATTTGCATTGTGTAATTATAAGTCCACGCTCAATTCAACCGAGCAACAAACTTAAAATACTGCAATTAAGCCAAAGGTCATTCAGATTGTAAATCAAAATGCTCAGTACTGGATCACCAAAACTGAGTGTGACAGTAAAAAAAACACTTTTCTTTTTGAGACATGAATAAATGTTACCAAGACCTACTTGCAAAAGAGTAATTGAAAATTTAGAATTTTCAAAACAAAGCTTATCAGGTGTTGTATTACATCTTCTTGAATTTTGGAGGTTTCTCCTGTTATTTTCATATTATTCCAGAAGATAACTGTCCACATATAACAATAGCATTTTCTTCACTGCGTGTATGTGAGTTTCAACCTACAAATGCTTTGTTTTTGCTAGTATTATCAAAATTACATATGTTTGGTTGCTTTATTTACCGCTCCACTTACAGCTGCATGAATTATACTTTTAACATTCATAGCATTTACTTTTACAATAATAACGTCAGAGTTAGAAATAATAATGGTATTTACTATATAAACATCAAAGTTAGAAATAAAGTACAACAATAACATTTTGTGGTCGGTGTTTTAACGTTTACATCATGTCAGATTATGTATTTAGTAAACAATAACATTGTAATTACTGTAATCTTTTATGGTAATAGTGTGGTGTTTGTTTGTGTCTTTCCATTAGGTTCACACATTAGAGGCATTTTATCAAAATGGACAAAACATGGGTCAACCTGCCAAGGTTTCATTATTTTGATTATTACTTTCATAGTTATGAGCATTTTAGAATGAGTATTAAATCATATAATTGTTTCGTAGAATGACAGAAGAATATAAGCAAGCGGTTCGAAATTTTGTATATAGGCATGCTGAAAGCAAAGGAAATCCAGAAAAAATTATATGCCCCTGCTGTAAATGTAGGAATCTAATATGGCAAACATCAAGGAATGTTGTGTCACACTTGATTTGTTTTGGAATTGACCCAACTTATGATGTATGGATTTTTCATGGAGAAAAACGCCCTTCGCAAAATAAAAGCGATGAATCGACAGATACATACAGAATGTATTTGGATGCACAAATCTGTGATGAGGAGGTAGAAGCTAATGCTAATGAAAGACATGGGGAAGGTATTAAGGAAATGATGGAGAATGCCAAAATTCCTTTGTACCATGGTTGTGCAACCCACACAAAGTTATCTGCTACAATACTCCTTTACAAGCACAAAGCGCGAAATGGTATATCTGACACAGCATTTACAGAACTCCTTAAACTTCTCAAGGATATGTTGCCTAAAGAAAACACGCTTCCTGATTCGACATATGCAACAAAGAAATTGCTTCAATCGTTTGGTTTAGGCTATAAGCAGATACATGCATGTGTAAATGATTGTTTTTTAATTAGAAAAGAGCTTGCACATAGTGATTTTTGTCCTAAATATGGTAAGTCTCGTTGGAAAAAAAACAAGACTAGTGAGGATGGGAAGCAAGCCAAAATACCTGTGAAGGTTTTGAGATACTTCCCATTGATACCAAGATTGAAAAGGATGTTTACATCACCAGAAACATCAGAACAACTAAGATGGCATAGCAGCCATAAGAGTGAAGACGGTAAATTGTGTCACCCAGTAGATTCTTCTCAATGGGCTATGATTGATAGAATGTATTCTTCTTTTGCTTCCGATCCACGAAATTTAAGGCTTGGTCTTGCATCTGACGGCTTTAATCCTTTTGGTGATTGGAATTCTGCATATAGCTGTTGGCCAGTGTTTCTTGTTGCTTACAACTTTCCTCCATGGCTTTGTATGCACAAAGATAATATGATGCTATCTTTGTTAATTCCTGGACCACGACAGCCGGGGAATGATATTGATGTATATCTACAGCCACTTATTGAAGATTTGAAAAAATTATTGGATAAAGGGGTGAAGGTGTATGATGCTTATACTCGTAGTGAATTTAGATTAAATGCTATTCTGATGTGGACAATTAATGATTTTCCAGCTTATGGAAATTTAGCTGGTTGCACTGTAAAGGGTAAGAGAGCATGTCCTGGTTTGTGGCATTAATACATGTTCCGTATGGCTACCATTTAGTAAGAAGTGTGCATACATGGGTCATAGACAATTTCTTGAACCTAACCACGAATATCGTCAACGGAAAAACTTATTTGATGGAACCGTAGAAAATAGACAAAAGCCTCAAATACAAACCGGTGTTCAAATCTTTGACGATGTTCAAGATATTAGTAATGATTGGGGGGAAAAATCAAAAGATGAAGAAAAAGGTGAAAGGAAAAGGAAAAGGAGTGAGATGAAAAAAGGATATAAGATGTGGAAAAAGAGGTCCATTTTTTTTTATTTGCCTTATTGGAAGGTAAAATTAAACTAGAAACAAGTTGTTTTTCATTTTCTATTTATGTTTGCTACGTAGTACGTTATTATTACTTAATGATATGTGTGTTTTCAATTTCTTAGGCACTCCCTTTACGACATAATTTGGATGTGATGCATGTTGAAAAAAATATTGGTGAAAGTATTCTTGGTACATTGCTTGATATCAAAGGAAAATCGAAAGATGGCCTTAAATCACGACAAGATCTAGAAGCGATGGGCATTAGAAAAAAGTTGCACCCCATAGACATTGGAAATAAAGTATTGCTTCCAGCCGCGCCATGCACCTTAACAGATCAAGAAAAGGAGATCTTTTACAGTAGAATGAAGAATTTAAAAGTGCCAGATGGATATAGCTCAAATATTGGAAAATGTTTTGCAAAACAAGACGAGATCTTAAGTCTTAAGTCTCATGATTATCATGTTTTGATGCAACAACTGTTGTCTGTAGCATTAAGAGGACTTCTACCTATAGGGATAAGAAATGCACTACTACGACTATGTTCATTTTATAATGACATATGCCAAAGAGTGCTTGATAGAGATAAATTAGAATTATTGGAGTATCAAATTGCATTAACACTATGCGATCTAGAGAGGTTCTTCCCCCCTTCCTTTTTTGATATCATGATTCACTTGACAATACATTTAGGGAGGGAAGCAAGAATATGTGGACCGGTCCATTATCGATGGATGTATCCATTTGAGAGGTAAAATTTATTAACAGTACTTAAAGTGGTTAATAGTATATGCAGTTATGAAAGTAATTTGTTTATGCGTTTTGGTTATAGGTATATGAAAATATTAAAGTGGTATGTTAAAAATCAAGCACGGCCTGAAGGGTGCATTGCTGAGCGCTATTCTGCCGAAGAATGCATGAAATACTGCTCTAGATATATTAAAGATGCATTACAGATTGGAGAGAGGAAAAATCGAAATGAAGTGGAACAAAATGATTATATACTCGAGGGGCATCCTATTTCCAAAGTAAAACCTATGACAGTCGACGCGAAGGTGATTAATGCTGCTCATCGATATGTCTTGTTTAATACGGAAGAAGTAGAGCCGTATATAGAGTACGTATAAGTTCAACTCAACTATGATCTATAAAATAAAATAGATCTTTAATTACATTTATGTATGCAGAATGCACAAAGAGGAGCTAAGATGTTTGCATCCTCATCTTTTACGAGATGATTTGGAACTTTCAAAGTTGCATTCAGAGACTTTTAGTTATTGGTTTGAAAAAAGGTTGAAAGTTATATTTAAAAAAAATATTAACGATGAAAGGATTACATCATCATAAATCTTTATTTAATATATTATACTTGTCCATGTTAAAGATGATAGACGTGTACCCAATGTTAGCAACATAATAAAATGGCTTTCATACGGACCTCGTTCGCAAATAATTTCTTATTCTGGCTATATTATTAATGGTCGACATTTTCGTACGAAAGACTTCGAGAAGGGTACACAAAATAGTGGTGTTTCCATTGAGTCAAGTACTATTTGTGTAAATGGGTCCATTGAGAAGGTAATATACTACGGGGTCTTGCGTGAGATTTTCTTGTTGGATTATCGTCAATTTCAAGTTGCCTTGTTTAAGTGTGATTGGGCAAATATCTATCGTGGAGTTAAGGTTGAAGATGGATTTACATTAGTCAATTTACATCAGTTCCAAAATCAATTTGCAAGCGACCCTTTCATCTTAGCAATACAAGCCGTACAAGTCTTCTACTCTAGAGAAAGTAGTTCTTCAAATTGGTATGTTGTGTTGAGAGCACCCTCTAGAGGGTTTCATGAGTTGGAAAAATATGATGAGGATGAAGAGTCAACTAGTAAACCACTAGATGAGTCACTACTTGATGATATAGACGTAGATACTGGGGATGAAAGTTACATAAGGAAGGATTGTGATGGCATTTTGGTATGATATAAGCATACTTTATTGATTTCTTAATTTATGCATAGTCTTTTAAGCATAAAACTCGATCGATAACTAATTTAGAGTGAACTTTGTTACTTTGTTACTTTCAACTTGCAAATTTAGAGCACCCTCTTAATTTAGTGTGATGTTCTAATTCTTTGTAAATTATTATGTTTTTTTATAGGTCGATCACTTAGTAGAAGAAGAGTGAACTTGTAGTATCAATGGGGAAGAGGGAGCAACATGACGGAGAGGTATTCAAAATATCTTATTTTATAGTGCAAAGTAATGATTGTAGGATACATTTCGTGCTACTTTCACAATGTTTCTATGAAAAATTGATCTGTTAAAAGTTTCCATTTAACATTGTTAGTAAATGCTTTCTTTTTAGATTTATATATCATAACTATATAATCACTTTCTGTACTTTCTTATAACATATGTTTAATAACAAGTTGGTTACAGTCATGGTGGCTACAATCATATACTATAGATACATGTGATCCTAACCAAAAGTCATCGGACCTTATTGGTTGTTAAAGAACACAAAGCATCACATTGCATGTTGCAATAGAAAAGCCTAGGTAAATGGAATAAAAAGATGGGCCATAGTCTGATTAACTCACAGTATTAATATTAAATTTATTGCAAGTATTCAATGACTTGAGTTTGTGTTTACACAAATCAAACAATTCATAATCAAAATGACTATAAACAAGCTGCTACTACTACTAAATGGGTAATAATAATAATATCAACTTAACATCAAAAATAGCCTTGGCCATTCTGCTTGGACATATAAGTTGAAGCATAATCCATATGTTTACTTCAGGCAACAATTTGTTTGGCTTTGAATGGTAACAATACTTAAAAGGAGTACAGACATTTAATGGTAAGCTGGTTGCAGTCTATATTTTTATGGCGGCTGCAATCATACACTATATATACATGTAATGTGATCTAACCAAGAGCTATGGGACCTATAGGTTGTTCTAGAACACAACGAGCACCACATTGCAATAGAAAAGCCCCGACAAATGGAATAAAAAAGGGGTCCTTATCTTATAGTATTAATATTAATTTATTGCTAGTATTGAATAACTTGAGTTTGTGTTTACACCGTGATTTTCAAACAATTCATAACCAAAATGACGATAGAACAAGCTACCAAATGGGTATCAACTTGACATCAATTAAGAACTATATGCTTAAGTGACAAATGCAACAGCAGTAAGATTTAAATGCAACAGCAGTAGGATACATTTCGTGCTACTTTGGCAGTTTTTATTGATTATTAACTGCACTTTCTGTACTATCATATGACGCTTAAGTTAGCATGTATTTCACTGACTTCAATTTTGATATTTCAGAGCTCAAAGACAGCGATCAAACAAGCAAAGAGGCAAAATCTTGCTGCACTTGCAGCTTTTCGTGCTGCTGATGAGAGGGCTGATGGTGTTAGAATCAACGAAATCCAAGGTGACCATCTTGATGTTGCTAATTCGCTTCGGGATTTAAATTGTGCTGTAAGAAGATCTCCCTGAAAGCATACTGAACACCCAATACGGCCCCCTCGTCCACCTGGAAGCAATCGTAGCCATACTACAAATCCGATACAGTCCCCTCCTCCACCCACTAGCAGCCCTGTCCATACTACAAACCCGATACAGCCTCCTTCTCCACCCACTCGCAGCCCTGTCCATACTACAAACTCGATAAACCCCCTCCTCCACCCACTAGCAGCCCTGGCCATACTACAAATCCGATACAGTCCCCTCCTCCACCCACTAGCAGCCCTAGCCATACTACAAACCCGATACAGCCTCCTCCTCCACCCGCAAGCAACCCTATACATACTTTAACCCCCTCAGATGTCACTCCAATCCAGCTTCCATCGGATTCTAGTGAAGGTTATACATTGAAGAAACCTAGAAAAAAAAAGGGAGGACAATGTTGAAATCATTTGCTATGTTACCGAGTGAGAAGCCGGAATTAGAGTTTAATGAACGAGGACAAGCCATAGGTCCCAATTCCAAGCATTTGTCATCATATATTGGTGTTCTAGCAAAGGAGATGGTGCCAATGACCATTAGCGAATGGAAGAAAGTCGACGATGAATTGAGGGATGATCTATGGACTTGTATTCAGGTAATTGGTTTCATTGTTAGTATTTATTGTAATTGGTGATCTGTTTCTTGGTAATTCATGCAAGTTGTTGTCATAAACTGTTTCTTGGTATTTAATGTCGGTAATTGGCTGTCATCCAAAATTTGTGCCATAAGCTGTAATTGGCTGTCATCCAAAATTTGTAGCTCGTAATAATGTCGCCATAAGTGGAGGTGGCTGTTTCATTTTTGTATGGTTGTATGTTTATGTTCCTCATGTGAAGTGTTTGTAATAGAGACATTGTGCTGCCATTTTATTTTATTTTGACTGTTTATCGCTTAGATACTGTTATTCCCAACTAATCACTTAACCGATCACTTGGTTTATTTTAAACATTGAACAATGAACAAAATTATTATTTTCAATCACTTGGACATTTGCAACATTTAAGGATTTGTGTGCTTAATAACAATGACATTGAAGTATTTGTTTAATATTCTATGTATTCTTGTTGTGCAGTCGAGATTCAAGGTGGATAAAGTGTACAAGGATTACTTGTTAATGATACTGAGACAACGATGGAAGGAGTCGAAATCAAGATTAGTTACAACTATCAAAAAAGCGTCCACTTGTCCCGACTCTACTTATAGAGTAGCAGCCTTAAAACCAGATAATATAAAGAGTGTTGAAGAGTGGAATGCTTTTGTAAAGGAAAAATTGTCGGAAAAGTTTAAGGTGGTTATTTTTATTTAATTGATTACAACTATTAAATTTATTACATTTTCTTATATCATATTTATTGAATTTATCTTATGTAGGAAACCAGCCAAAAATTCAAAGCTATGAGAGATAAGAATAAATTTCCACATACCATGAGCCGAATGGGTTATGCAAGATTGGAAGAAGAAATGGTAAGTAAATATTAAAAACTTAATCAGTACAAGTTCCAAAATTTTAACATTGCAATCCCATTTGATGTATATTGATTATTGCTAAAGCATTTTTTATTTGTTATTACTTGTACGTTCTTAAGCTCTTATGCTATTTTTGTAGAAAAAGGAAAGTGCAACGTCTGATATCAGTAGAGACGAATTGTGGTGCAAAGCCCATACCAGAAAAAATGGAGAACTCCCGAATTCAGTTGTTGCTGACTGCATAGTAAGGATAATTTCAAATATACGAAATAAGCAAAAAAAAAAGTGATTGCGGCTTTATGTTATTATTAATGTAGTATTTTTTTAGTTGCTTAATATTGGTGTTTTTTGAATTTGTAGTCTAAGATAAAAGAGCATAATGCCATGAGTCAGAGTTCTCAGGGAACAACATCAATTACTCAAGATGGAGTGTCAATGCTTTTTGGTCGGGAACATGGCGGACGTGTAAGAGGATTAGGCTTTGGGGTTGTACCATCTCATCTGCGTATTCATCGGGCTAATTTAGGTGAAGTACATGCATTGCGAAACCAAGTTAGTGGTATGGAGGCGAAATTACAAGAGCTTACTACGATTATACTGGTAAGTGTTAATTAGCTATGCTAATGAATATGTGACATGTTCTTACAAATTACTAGTTATATATGTAATAATACAATCTTCACAGGATATGAAAGGAAAGCGAAGACTCAATGAGGAAAATCTAGAGACTCCTTCTGCTAATACGCCTTAGGTACCGTTTCCATATGTATGTTTCTAGTGATATAGTATAGAACTTGACTAGGACATCCGCATATGTTTCCATATGTTGCTGAGCTATAGTATAGAACTTGGCAGCAGACTTGCTTTTATTTATTTTTCAGATGTATTTTGGCATTCAAAAAGCGGGAAAATTATTTTTACAAAATATTTATTTACAAATTAAGAAAATTGCATTTAAAAAGTATGATGGATGATGGTCAATGGTAAGGCAAGTAGATGCACTTTGACAACTTGTTTAAAAAGTAGTTGATTGTTTTTGGGAGGGAATCTGTGATATGTGTTGTTGCAGTGGTCTGGTCAGGTATTTGTGTGGTAGAGAAGGATTGCGGCAAAAGGAGCAGTCAGGTAGGACAGTGGAGAGGAGTGAGTTAATGGCAGTTTTGTTAGTGGAAGTAATTGGCAGCAGGGATTGGTTTGTTTGAAAGAGTGGTTGATGGCAGGGGGATGACTGAGTATTACTGTTGTATATGGCTGTAGCAGCAGTGATGAATGCAGGAGGGAGTTTGTTATGATGGTATATGGGTATGAATGGTATGTTGTTCGAAGCAGGTGGCAGTGATGGTTTGGGGTGGTAACAAGGGGTTGTAGGATGTGGGAGGATGTTTGGTGGTCAAATGGTTGATGAGAAAGTGCACAGTGGTTGAGATATAGTGGACAGAAGGATAGTGCACTGCACAATGAAGCACTGGGTGGTGACAGTGGTCAAATGGAGATACGTGAATATGTCACAGTGGGAATGTTGCAGTTTGAAGTTTGGGTGGTGTGTGTTGTTTTGTTGTGTCTGTGAGGTTTTGGGGGATTGCAAGCAATGGTGGCAGAGATGTAGACAAAGTGTAGTGGTTAGTAAATGGTTGATATGGCATGATGATGAATGTAACAGTAAGAAGAAATGGTTGATGAATCATAGTGTAGTTGGTGGATGTTTTGCACTGTTGTGTTGAAGGGGGATGGTTGGATTGTGATTCAAGTGGGTTGTGATTGGTTTGAGGAAGATCAGAGGGGGTAGGAGTTGAGGATGTATGAGTAGTTAGTTGTGCACTGTGTTATATGTTCATTGATATGGGTGGTGAACTGATGCATTTGTATTGATATATGAAGGTGGACAGTTGGGTTTGATTGTTATGATTATGGAGGAGGTGGCAATTTAAGTTGAAAGTTGTATGCAAGGTGAGTGGAATCAGTGTGAGTTTGAGGCAGCTATGCATGTGATGTCTGTGTTGGACAGAGCAACTATGAGAGTGATGTGAGGATTGTGCGACTGTGTATGGTTGTAGCTATTGGGCAGTTTCTATAATGATAGTGTGGAAATGATGTATGGTGTAAACAGATGGATGATGTATGATTGTTTGAAGCGGTTCGTCATGTTAACAGAGGGATGAAGTATGTGGTATGATAGGCAACGTTAATAGGTTGAAGCAGTGGGTAGTTTTGGTTAGATAGGCAATGTTGTAGGGGTTTGAAGGAACCGTCAGTGGATGTATATGAGTGATTGGCACAAAGATGTATGATGTTGCTGCTTCGAGTCGGATGGTTGTGTTGAAGGGGAGGGGAAGTAGAAATGCAGTTGTTTGTGAATTTTGAAGGAACCGTCATAAATGTCAACTAGTTTTGGAGCAATAAAAAACATCATCGAGTAAAAATATGATATAGGAGTGTAACTTAAATTTCCTGTGCTGTCATTTGTTTTTTGCTAAGGTTTTTGGTAGAGAGTGGACTAAGGAGGAAATCGCAAACAATAAGCAAGCCCAATGCCAATATTCTAATGATTTAATAACTTGTATTCTATTAATTTACTAAGCATAACATCTCTTGATACTAGGCTTCCAAATGCCTTGTGTCTGTTTACTAACTTAATTTAATCAGTTAATAAAAATAGGCAACCTTTTATATAACCACATTGCATTGTATGTTTGATACTAATAATGGCTACTCTAATCGGATTTTCCTTGTTATTTCTACTTAGCTCGATTTTTGATAACTTGTATTATTCCATGACAAAATAAACAAGTTAACAATATTTTTGTCTTTAAAAGTTTTGTATAGTTAATATCACATTTTTGGTTTGAAATGCTTCTACATAAGCTACATTTTTCTTTATCTTCTCATCAGTGATCGTGCAAAATTCATACATTAGTGAACTGAGTGCTTCCAGTATTGTTTTATGATAAACTTGGACCCTTGTGTATATGTTATGAAAACCATCGTTCCTTTAAATGTTAGTTTTGTATTGGCATTGACACTCTTTCAGGAATACAAAGTATCATATATTTTATTCAAGCTGTTTAGTCATACTTTACTTTTATATTAGTTGTTATTATTTGGAAATCGGATAGGTATAAAACCAAGTGGTTTATTGAATGTTATTGTAAATGAAAAATGCTAATGCAATGCAGTAAAATATTTTGGTTTTTTAAATGCAAATTAACACACAAAACAAACATACACACAGATTATTTTTAGTTGATGTTATACATATACCATAAATAGTCTAATGTATTCGTAAATTATTTTTGTGCAGTCACACTGTGAGATCAATACTCTGACTGTTGAAGAACGACCTAAACGGGATGCAAGGCATGCTGGAATTGAGGTCGGAAAATGTAAAATATTGAGTTGGCAAAAGCAAGTTGTTGCAGAAGGAACGGTAGTATCCACTGATCCTGATTGTTTGGTGCATTTTAAAAAACTAGGACCAGATGGTTGTAAAGTTTGGGTTGATGTGGCGGTGGATCCGGAAGCTTTCTTGTGGAGGCCGAGTTCCGAGATATGTACTATTGGAGAAGCAGTTGGATCGACCGTGGCTTGGCATAAAGACTTCGTTGCCTTCGACTAGTGTATTTCCTTAAGGTGTGTGTTTTGCGATACAAAACTTTATCTTTCTTATGTATTTTGTGTTGTATCCTATTTTGGAATGGTTATGTGAGAATGTTGTTTTGGTACTGTTTTAGTTGGTGATGTGAACGAATACTTTAGATTGTTTTATTTGGTATGTATTGTGTTTTGTTAGAATTATATAAATAATAATATTTATGAATGAATTTGATTCAGTTATGTATATTTATAGTTTTGGTAAATTATTAAATGGTGCATGCAATTATATTTTTGGGTTTAAATTGCAATTGATGTGGTTGTAATTAAAGTATATTACAACTGTGGGGGAGGTCACAGAACATACTAAACTGCAACTGCGTGTAACAGTTGTAGTAGGGATAACTACAACGGCTGCTATATGACGAATGTTACAATCTATAACTGCTATCAACTGTTGTAAAAAGATTAATTGCAACTGTGAATAACAGTTGTAGTTGATAACTACAACAGTTATCCAGCAGTTGTCATACCTGCTACAGCACTAAATGTTACATATCTACAAGAGTTACCAACAGTTGTAAAATGGTTATTTGCAAGGGTAAGAAACAGTTGTAATATATACTATCACAACGGTTATATGCAACTAAAGAACACAGTTGTAAAAAATTGATAGTCTTTTACAACTTCTTAAAATACGACTGTTGATCCACCGTTGTAATATATCTTTTACAACTGTGTTCCACCGTTGTAATATGCCTCTTTTGTTGTAGTGATAATTATATCAATGCTTAACAAAGTTCCTTCGATTTTTCTTTTAAGGGTTTGTAAAGAATCGGTATTTGTTTCCATAAATACTTAAACATAATATAATCACTAATAAAAATATGTATGTTTTAATATTTGATATTGTTAATAAGAAAACTTGTCAACATCCCCAAAGCTATTTGGTTAGCAAGTAAAATTATTTATCTTACAACAGAAGATTATTAGAAGAGATTACTCCCTTTGAAACCCCCCTTTCGATCGGGATGACTTGGACAAATTGCTTTTGGAGGATGATTTATGGAAGTACTAATAGTGGTTAATTGATCCAATCAACCTCCTCAAGGTGAAGATTAAGGAGAAAGCATCCCATCCGAAACTTCTATTTCGGATGGGTCGAAAGTGGTTATGTATATCAGGTGTTCATCCCCTTTCGACTATATTGAAAGGTCCTCTCTGCCTTTAAAGAGAAGAATTTGCTTTCGACACCATTGGTTTCGCTCCTTTAGGATGAGCTCCTTCAAAAGGATTATAAGTATTGTTGGATGTGTATACCTTTCGAAGGAATTCATTCCATATAGCGTTGATTTTCATTTACACATCTGATCTTCCTCGGAACACTCCTTTCGATCAAGTCGAAAGGGATCTAGCTCAACCGAAGTGGATCTGATGTATAATATGCAAAGTCTTATTTAATATATGCAATGGTAAATCATCTCAGATAACATAAGTTCTATGAACTTATTAAAGTCAAAACATCATCATCATCTTTATTTTTCATTATACATCATTAATAAGATTATAATGTGATTTGAATGCGTATTATGTAAGTTGATCGCATGACATTGCATAAGACAAAATAGAATTAAGAAGATAAGCTAGCATCATGTGCAATTGATCATTAGACAAGCTAATGATCAAAATCTTATTGAATCCATGCGCTTCCTCTTTTAACATGAATCCGAATTGAGTTACAAGTAATAGAGCTTTTTCCTCAAATCAATTTAGGGTTACAAAGACTTGATTTAGCTAAGAAATGGAGGAATGAGTTTGGATTCCAAAATTCGATCCCCAAAATCAAATCCCTAGGATCATATTTATAGATGCAGGTTGTCCCATTTCACGCTCATTCTTTCGACTTAGTCGAAGGGTCTTCCTCTTATCTTTCGCTTTCATCCTTTTGACATGGTCGAAAGGCATTTTTTCTATTTGCAGTGCACCTGCTTTCGATCCTGTCTAAAGGCTTTTCTTTCGAGTTTTCTCACTTATTCTTGCACCTCACATCTTCTTATTCTATACCTTTCGAACTAGTCGAAAGGATCTCCAAGTCCACCTGTCGCTGCCTTCAAGGTCCAAGTGTCTCTTTTAATCGTTTTCTTCCGGGCTACTTTCAACTTCGTCGAAAGGATGGTAATCGCGCTCCTCACTTTGTGTTGCTATAATGTTCCGAGTAAGAAATGGGTTGACCTTTCACATTGCTTCGAAAGGTATGAGAGTGATATCTAAGTCAAAAGGATTTTAGCTTTCATGTAGGATTTTCATCATGTTTTCGAAAGGTTCCAACCATTTCGAAAGGCTTGTCCTTTCTTTTGAAAGGTGTATCGAAATCAATTCTTCATGTTATAAACCTAAAATGATGAAACCTTCTATTTTGAAGGCATTGGTTCATTACACAATCCTTTCGTTCAGCACCTTCGAATGGGGTTCCAAATCCATTTCTGCTTCTCTTATATATGCGAATTCATCTACATCTAAATGTTTCAATGAGGCGGAAGAGTAGCCCTGCCTTCCTTTTCTATCTTCTTGAAATATTTTGTATTATTTATCATTTGTGATGACACCTAGTGCTTGCGACCTCCTTGAAATCCATTTCAATGCCTTTGAATTGAAAAACCCTTCCTTGATCATTAATAAAACCCATATCTTTAATTCTAGTAGTGTAACGACCCAGAATTTCACCACATGAATTTTTGAATATTTAATTAATTTTAAATATTCAAATAATAGATTTTATAATTAAAATAAAAAAAATTAAATAATAAATATTAAAGATAAAATAGTTTTCAAATTTAGTTCAAAAAAATATTTAGTTCGATGAAAAAACAGAGAAAATGTGACCGGAAACTGTTTTTCGAATTTTCGACATTTCATTGTATAAAAGTTATTTGAAATGTTGTGCACACTTTCTTATATATATGCACACATTGACTAATTATATAATATATAAGTTAAGATAGTATAATAAAGTTTAATTTAGTTAATTAACTTAAGATAATGATGATGCGATACTCTGACAACTAAATAAAAAAGGGAAAAAAATGTCACATCAAATGAAACATGTTTAAACATGATTTGACATTTTGGCAACTTGAGTTTTAAATGCATATTGGTAAGGGGGAGACAAGCATTGTCATACGACAACCATGGAAGGAGGGTATATGTAACACCACATATTTTTATAACCTTATTTAGAATATTTAAATAACAAAATTAAATGAAATAATGTGAAGATTATAGGTTGAGATTTGGTTAGACTAAGGGTAGCCATGCCATGTTAGTGTGTTAATTAAAATTAAATAACATAAATAAAGTTGTTAGGAATGAGTAAGGACAATATGTGAAAGTGGAAAGGCTTATGCCCTAAACCCTTAGGAATGAAACTCACGTTCATTTCATTTTCACTCTAACTAAAATTAAACCAAGGCCGGCCACCATTATTGTTCTCAAGAGAAGATAAGCTAGGATTCAAGAGAAGGAAGATAATCTACTAAATCAACATCAAATCTCACATCTTAAAATATCAAAGCTAAGGTGAATAATTGCTACATCCCATTTTCTTATGGTTTTCGGGTTTTAGATTAGATCCAAAATGTTTTTGCAAGTATATGCCATGTTTTGATGACTAAAATTGTATATATGCTTGTTGATGAATTATATATGTTCATGTTAGTTTTTATGATATGTTTGACATGAAACCCCTATTAAATGACATCCAAATGCCTTGAGAATTTAAATTTAGGCCAGAAATGATATTTTAGAGATGGATTTCATTTTCATAATTTTTTGAATTAATGTAGATTTTATATTAATTTTCTAGTGAAGAAAATGATTTATTGGGTTATAAATTATTTTCGGCTAAAATTATAATTATTTGGGTTTTAAATTTTCATATGTTGGAAAACTTATTAGAATTTCTAGGATTTTTCCAGATTTTTCCTTAGTGATTTGGTGAATATATAAAATTATTTAAGGTATGAGACTTAAACGTTTTATATATTTAATTAAGAAGAAGGGGCATTTTACAAAACAAAATGATTATTTAATTCTGAAAAATAGTAGCAGCACTTTTCGAAAAAGTATTTATTAACCAATAGGAATCTGACAAACAAAAGTAGGTTAGTTGAAAAGTTATCCTTTTCAAGTTAAAAACAAAGAAATCATATTTTTAGCATGTTTTTCAGCAAATTTTAGCATTAGACCTTCCGACCCAGACTTCTCGACTAAGTCGAAAGGTTATACCATTTGACAAGGTCAAACCAATGCATATGGTATCAAATATCTTAGTATGTAATGAATTGGACAGAGTCGAAGGATTCCTAGTCCAAAGGTTTGTTGCTAAAGGGGTTGAAGTATGTGTGTTTCATAAGCCAAAGATCGCCTGCTTTGCTTTCAAATTCGACTTGGTTGCTTTCGACCAGGTCAAATATTCAAATAAAGGTTTTTAAACATTTCGACAAGTTCGAAAGGTTACTACCGCTTTGTTATGAATCTTCCGACAAAGTCGAAAGGTTTACTTGTTTTAAAATTAGCCGCTTCTCCATGCTTTCGAAGGAGAGCTTTTGACTTAGATGAATCACTATTGTTTTCAAAATGAAGTATAGCCAAAGCTTTCGAAGCAGAGCTTTCGACAAAATCGAAAGGCCGCTTCCAATGATTTCGAAAGGTTTAGTTCAATTATATTGAAAAGTTTAGTTCAACGATTTCGAAAGGTTTTGTTAACCACAAAATATGAATAGTGATAAAGAAGACCTTTCAGAAGATCTCCGCCTGAATAAAGGACAACAGGTAGAGTCACCTTTCGACGGTGTCAAAAGGGTTGGTCAATGCTAACAAGAAAAGGCAATAAAAACTTTAGAGCAAAGCTTCCGTAAATATGAAGGGAAGAATTATTGAGGCACAACGAAGTAGCTAAGTACAGAGCCTACAAGCACCTTCCGGTTGGAATAAAAGAACAGTTCAGGAAACACTCATTATAAAACAAAGGCTAAAAGAATGAAGTTCAAATAAAACCTTTCGAAGGAATCGAACGGAGGAAGTCAACAATTCATAGCAGTCCCCGACCTTTCGAGGGGTTTTATTCCATAGTATTCAAGAAGTTCTTGCCTTCCAAAGAGGGTGAAGAAGTCAAGGGCATGCAACTCTATAACTACCTTTTCAAAAGCATAATAAGCCTTTCTGACCGGTGGGAACGCACGCCTTTATGATGAAGGCAAATTCGTAAGTCAGCAAGAAATGAAAGACAATCTTCCGACAACATTCAAGAAAAGCACGACTCTCGATAACAATCAAGTAAAGAGCAACCTTTCGACAAGGTCGAAGGGTTCACAACAATCAAGTAAAAGAGAAACCTTCTAACAAGGTTGAAGGGTTCCTAACAATCAAGTGAAAGAGAAACCCTCCGACAAGATCAATGGGTTCACAATATCATATAGAAGACAGACCCTTCGGCCAAAACGAAAGGTCCATGAAAGCATATAGAGGAGTAGACCCTTCGACAATGTTCAAAGATACCGATAGCATGCGAAAGGGAAACCTTTCGACGAAGTCGAATGGTTTGCAACTGCATATAAAAAGATGATCTTTCAACCCAACCTAAAGCATGAAGTCGGAAAGAGGGCCGCCTGCATCTGTAAATAAAACCCAAGGGGTCCAATTTTGGAGATCGGATTTTCTTCTCATTCTACTCTCATTCGACTGCTTATTCTTCCGCTCACAACTTTGTAATCCTAATTTAGAAATTAAATTGGGGATTGATTTTTTGAATTTTGTATCAAACTTCATCATGAGGAAATAATGAAGATTGTGGCTTGTAATCGACTCTGAATTTGGGGATGGTCATGATTAGGCGTCAATTCAATATTAACGGATGATCATATATGATTTATTTC
Source organism: Allium fistulosum (assembly GCA_030737815.1). NCBI lineage: Eukaryota > Viridiplantae > Streptophyta > Magnoliopsida > Asparagales > Amaryllidaceae > Allium > Allium fistulosum. The sequence continues at coordinate 683,547,143 of CM060905.1, read as the reverse complement.
TTATCTTCTTTCTTTATTTCAAATATATGTCATGGAATTGTTTTTAAGCATTTTCACGAGCTTTGTTTTCCTTTCTTGGCTCTGGCCATAAAATGGGAAATACTACTTGTAAATCAGTTTTAATACGGCTCCATGGCATATTAAATTAGTTCTTATTTTTATCTGAACATGTTTGAATGATGCATTCTTTTTGAAGGGTTTTCACGAAAAGAATATCAACCTAAGAGGTAGAAAGCAACAAAGAAATATAGAACAGAGTAATATCTCCTTACGACAGCATCAAAAGGTCTACTACCTTCCGACGTGATCGAAAGGAGATGAAAGACAGTGATTGATTGCTCTCGATCTCCAGGGGAGATGGAATTCGATGAAATTACAAGTTCAAAAGTTACATAAAGGACTTCAAAGGGGAAATTACAATTATAACAACCTAGTCGAAAGGTTCAAAGGATTACTTAAACCCTTCGACTAAGGCGAAAGATTTCATAATTCTACTATTCCAACCAAGCCGTAAGGTTTGAATGAAACCTCAACCTTTCATCATGGTTAATGAGTTAGTTTATTTTCTATGCAATTTCATGGAGGGGATAAGCAACTTTTTAAACCTTCCGGCATTATTCATCTTAGGCTAAGGTTAAACCCATGGCTTCAAACCCTTCTGGCCTAGTCATTTTATTCGAAAGATGTCAATTTACTCAACCACATAGTTGGGCCGTATAAAACAATCTTATACAGAGCATTGGGGACGTTAACAAGATTTCCTGTTAACATTTTTGGCGCTAGAAGGAGGCCTCGAACCTCCGACCTTGCTATTGTAATACAGCTAATTGCAGAATTTTGATTTGCTTTAGGAAAATGAGATCAAAATGGCTTTCCACCTTCAACGAAAGGAAAAAACATATAACTTCGCTAGAGGAAAATGTGTCGCCATCTTTCAACCTGGGAACAAGGAACAAGGGCAGTCTTCTGCACCAGCTCAACCAACTTCCCCGCCGGCTCAAATTCGACTGTCTCCGCAACAAGCTCCAACTCAGAATCTTCAACCAGAGGAGCATATTGCTAAAATCACACATTTAGAGCAGCAAATGGCAGAAATGAAAAATCTCCTAAATGAAGTTCTATTTCACCGATCATCCATGAAGGCCGCCACAGCGGGAGAAGAAGTCGTCTCTCCAAGGAGAAATTTGAAAGTCAACGTGGATGCCGTGAAAAGTAAAGCTATTATTCCCTTGCCTAAAAAGAGGGATCATCTCCCACTAAAAGCAAACTATCAAGGAAGAGTTCAAGAGGAAGAAAAAGACTGCTCTGCAATTTCTACCTTGGATGGTTACAAACTGAGTAAGAAACATTATTTAAACAATGAAGCTTACCTCAATGACATGGCGGAGAAGGCCGTGAAGGATCTGTCAAATATCAAGGGCAAAGGAACAGCAGACGAAAGAGTAAACAATAATGAGAGGGTTGCCCCTTTCATTGATGAAATAATGTTAGCACTAATTCCCTCTCACGTGAAGGTCCCTACAATGAAATATCATGGCACATCTGATCCCGACGACCACTTGATGGCTTTTGATAGTTAAATGGATTTGTATAATGCTTCTGGTGCCGTTAGGTGCTTCCTTTTTCCAATCACTCTTCAAGGAGCCACTGCTAAATGGTGCAGGGAGTATCGTGAGATCACAATCTATTCATGGAAACAATTAGTTCTCGGCTCAGTTCTGCATTTGTAAAGACCCGTCAATTGACTACACAATGCTCGCCAATATAAGACAGAACTATGGTGAGTCATTGGGAGATTACTTGAAGAGGTTCAACACTGAAGCCTTGAAAGCCAAAGGAATGAATGATAGGGGCAAGCTTATTGTAGTGCACTTGGGCCTTATAGTCAATTCTCCTTTCTGGAAGGAGTTATTCATCCATGGATGCCGAGATTTACAAGACTTCCACTTTCAAGCTGACAAATTCATCCGGATGGATGAATTGTACCATTCTAAGAAAAAATTTAATCAAAGGAGGGACAGTGGAAAATTCGGCTCAGAAAGGACTCCTAAAAGATCTAGATGGGATGACGTTAATGCAAACGCGGTGGCATTAAACCGATCGATCTCTTACACCTATGCAATGACTCAAGACAAGGTCAATTTCCCAATCTCGTTCAAAGCCCAAAATTATCCAGAACGGAAGAAAGGAGATGAATATTGTGCTTACCACAAGCGAATGGTCATAAGACCAATGAGTGTAAGGTGATGGCAGAAATAATTCAAAAATTAATTCGAGAAGGGCAGCCAAAGGAATTTGTAAAGAATCCGCAACAGACTTTCCTACCAGAGGCTGAGGCAAGAAAGCTTGATGGTAATACTGTTAATATGATTGGACATGAAGATCCACTAAGCATGAGTCCACCCCAAAATAGAATTGATGTTATATACGGTGGACCACATCCTACGGGTAAAAGTCAGAGTGCCAGAAGTAAATACATTCGTGAAGCCAGGAAGGGTGTGTTTTCCATACAAGAAGAACCACCGCTCAAGAACCCAAAGTATATTATTAACATGCACACGTTGGTGATCAGTCCCCAAGAGTTGAGAAGGGGAATCCATCGTCCCCAGAATGATCCATTGATGATCACAACTCAGATAGGATCCTCGGTGGTTACAAAAATCTTGGTCGATAGTGAAAGCACTGTAAATGTGATATTCCGACATGATATTGATTAGATGGAAATCTCCAAGGACAAACTTGAGCTTAGCCCCAAATCCATCTTCGGGTTCAACAACAAAGGAACAACCCCACTTGGACAAGTAAAGCTTTTGGTTTTGCTGGGACTCCCTCCTTTCTCCCGTCCTTTTTAGACAACCTTTGTGACCATAGATCAGCCATCATTCTACAACGCTTTCTTCAGACGTCCAACACTGGATGAAGTGGATGCATTTGTCTCACCAAAATATCCGATGCTTGGATTCCTTACTGAGACTAGCTGGGGAAATATCCGAGGCAAGCAATTTGCGTCAAGGGAAATGTATTTTGCAATTTTGGAGCAATATAACAGGGAGTTCACTTGTTAATTTGATTCTTCCATTACTTTACAGCCTTCGAACGATGGGTTTCTACATCCATCATTCGAAGCAAAGGAAAAATTTGACAAAACTAACAAGCCACAAAATGTTTTGTAGTTTATGGAAAGAGGAAGAGAATGGATACCAACTCCATAGAGGAAAGCGACATCGTTACTGAACTAGATTGCTGAGGAAAGGTCGAAAGAGTTAAGCCGGTTAAGGAAACCAAGGAAATTTTAATAGATCCTGCGATTCTACTAAGATAGTTGGAGTGGGAAAAGATCTAGAGGAGGACTTAAAATCAGGATTGGCAGAATTCTTAAAATCCAATAAGGATATTTTTGTCTGGACCCACTCTGACATGATTGGAATTGACCCTACAATCATAAGTCATGCACTAAACATCAATCCTAACATCCCTCCGGTTAGGTAAAAAAGAGGCAATTTGATAAAGTAAGGACCGACACCCTAAGAGAAGAGGTTAATAAATTGCAACAAAATGGATTTATTCGGGAAGTCTTCTTCCCTGAGTGGTTGGCAAACCCAGTTTTGGTAAAGAAACCTAATGGAAAGTGGCGAATTTGCATGGATTATACGGATTTAAACAAAGCTTGTCCAAAGGATTGTTACCCACCGCCAAGAATAGATCAATTGGTCGGATCTACTGGACTGGTTGTAGAAACTCTACAAAAACTACTCTTCACTCTTTCTCTCCTATACAACAGTCATCTGTAGGGTTCACTGTGGTTCTCCAATGAATCCTAACATTAGTGATTTGATCTAACCTATAGGATTCAACCGCAATGTAATCATATTTAAATTGTAATTGCAGTTAGTCAATAATAAAAGTTATAAAGTGGACGTAGGCTTTATTAACAGCCGAACCACTATAAAAATCCCATGTTCATATACTTTCTCTATGATTTGCTATTGCGCTTTCTATTTCATTTGCCTTGATAAACAATGATGGTGCTTTCATACTCCACCCAGGGTGTTGATCCATTTTTTGGGTTAACGGTAGAGGTAGTGCCTTCGGTTTCGTTCAGACCCAGAACGAACTTGTATGGATGAATGCTGGCATTGCATTTCTGTTTGGAGGGCACTGTTAGCATTCCAAGGGGGAAGTGCTAAAAGAAGGTAAATCGTTGCCTCAAGCCTCACAACCGAGAAATGAATAAAGCAGGGTCATGCCGAAGGGCTATATGGGTCGCTCTCAGTTGGGTATGATTATCCCTTATCTAGAGTCGATATCTATGTATGCTTCGAGGCCCATTATGTTTGATTATCAACCTAGGGGTGATCATATTTGATTCTATCCACTAAGGGGTAAGGTCGGTCCTTAGTAACAGAGGTGCAAATTAAGGCAGCCTCCCGTACATTTTATCTAGAGGTGTACGGATTCGGTGGTTAGACCTTTACCCTTTCATAGTTGGGATCCATTTTCCAATATGAGCCTGCGGACTTGATTGTATACCCGTTATGCTGGAATTTAATTAATGTAACAATTTCGGTTATGATTCAATATTTAGTTTAAACCATAGAAATTATTATAATATCAGAGGATTTTCTATAGAAATGTTTTGGTTATCTAAGGTAAAAAACCCGTCCGTATTTATGTGCAGCGTTGTCTTACAAGATACCTTTCTTTTAAAGGTTTTATAACATTAAAATCCATTTGAGGTGTATTTTTTCATGTTGGTTTACCAGACTGATCCGGGTGTTATTCTATTATAATGTTTAGGTTAAACCGAGCATATTTGCAGATTTAGTTTGGATACTGAGAGCCTCAAGAGATGAGCTGGATGCCTCCAACTCATATTCATGTATATTCTATTTCCCCCGCATTGGTTATTTATATTTATCAACAATTGTAAGGACATGTTGTTATAACTGTGCAGGTTGTTAATTGATTAGTTGACTTTGATTATATACGTACAATAAAGTTCAGTTTTTCTTTTGTAAAAATCATTGTTATATTATAGATTGCTCATCGCATCGTGAGATTATGTTCTATCTTTTCTTTCTTTTTCCCCAACAATTTGTCTTTTCGGCACTCGGATGCTCGCATGTGAATACCGTGGATGTATTATTGTCGACTTTTAAGGGTCGAGAAGGCGGGTCGTTATAGCTAATATGTCCATTACAGTGTAAATCCTAGCATCTATACATGGGCATGTCAAGCCATGTACACCTTATCATATTGCATGTGCACGTATACATATATGTGTATATGATACACATATCATTCAATATAATACAAATCTAATAATAAATAAAGCTTGTTTATAAAATTAAATTAAATATTGATTTTATTTGAAATAAATTTAAATAAGATCTGAATAAGCAAACTTTATAGGCCCAATAAGATCCAAATGGAAGAATTTTTTTAATTTACCCATTATCCCAGTGCATGCTAGTCTAGTTCCAACACTTCTTAGTTGACACCCTTGTCTTAGACACCCATCTAATTGAACTTTTTAAGTGTTTGCTTTACGTAGTGGTTAAAATGTCAGGTTAATACAAATCACGCATTGATGTCATTGCTGCTCGAGCCTAAACTCATTTGGGGTGGCACACCAAGATCTCTCACGAGCAAATTTCATATGCAGCGTCTTGACTCACATAACCCTTCTTGGAACGTGTAGGGATAAGAGAATGATTCATCATAGATAACACAATGAGAACTCCCTAACATGTTGGCCACAACTAAACCTTGCCATAACACCATTATTAGATCAAGTGCATTGACAGCAGGGTAAAAAAAAAGGAAATTTCAAAATTCATTTACTACACCTAGATTTTTATTTTGTGTTTACATAAATAATTTTCTTGCATTAAATCATATTTAGTGAATATTAATAAAAAGAGGAGATTACTATTTGATTTTAGTTTAGGTTTATTTTTAATATTTTATTTATTTATTTTATAACTTAAGTTTTTTGTTTTAATTTACAGTTTAGTATGTTACATTTCATTTAATGGAAATTCACATTCACAATGTGAACATTAGATATGGTATATACTAATCTAAGACATTTATGTGATTAACAACATAGAATATATATGCATATGAATATGTATGTGTGTATGTATATTACCATTATGTGTACGGTTATAAAATTGGCATGCAATACCAAGAATATTTTCTTAATATATTTGTGTATATTTATAAAAATATATGAATAAATACGCACGTGTGTGTGCGCGCGCGTGCACGCACGCACACACACATATATGAAGATTTATTTCCACCCTTAGTATGATAATTTTATTTTAATAGACTATATAATTTTTATTTAGCAAACTTTAAAAAGTTGTTTTTAAATTATGATATATTTTTAAGCATTTATATATATTATTAATATATATGTGTAGATATTTATATATATGTTTATTTATTTTTTGAATATAATTTTCTATAGTCGAATATAAAAAGGAAATATGTTCATATGGAAAAATTATTTAAAACATAAATTACCTCAGATTTACTGGTTGTTGATACGTTGTAATGTAGTTCTTCCTTCTTGAACTGAAGTTCTTTTCGCCTTCAAGCCAGATGTGCAAATCTCAACTTCTAGGCTCCAACAAGTTTCCAACAGAGGCTAGGGTTATTATTTTTTTTGTTCTGAAAAAAAGAAAGTAGGCCTGTTTGTAACCACCAAAAATATAAAATATCTCCATATTTTCCTCTTTTTTAAATCCAGATCTAATCTATGTTAAAAGACTCATTCAAACTCTCCCCCTCTCCATATTCAACCCGCCTTGCTTCATGATTATTCCACAATGTTGGACTATGTAACACCCTGATATTTCAGGGGAAAAATAATTAAAAAAGAATTAAAGTTGAAGAAGTTATTATTAATTTTTTTTAAAGGAAGCTTGTAAATTAAAGTACACCTCACGTTTTTTACACTAATTAATTAATGGAAATATAATTAATAAACTTAGACAACTGTGAAAATAGACATTTTGCAAATATTGGAATTTAGCCACAAAACTTATACCATTGTGTTCGTGATAATTTTCTGATTAATTTTCATATATAATGTTTTCCAAACGAAGAAGTTATGACCGTTTGAAATTTTGGCATCAAAAACAATTACACGTATGAAATTGGTAACTTACATTAATTATGATTTATTGATTGATTGCTGATGTGTGTTAAATTACATATGTACATAGTCAGCAATGAGTCAATGGAATTCATTAAAAAGGGAAACATATTATATACACAAAGTTTGGAATTATTTCAATAGCTTACGCGTTTATGCGCACATTTAAATGTTTGAATTTGATTAATGAAATTAATTGGAAACAAGAGTATTGTATTAACACACACACATGTATAAGGAGAGAAATGATAAAAAGATTTATTGACAATAAATGCACATTATTAGTAACGTTACAATTGTAATTAACATGCGTTTCAACATTTACTAATGTACGTTAATTGGAAATTAACGTAGATTGTAAACATGTAAGTGAGGAAACTAAATTTGTTTATAAAATATATATTCTTGAAGTTTAATCTTTAATGTTTATAAACAGAAGATTTAGAAAGGAGGATAAAACGTTAACAAATAAATGTTGTGACGAATAAGAATCAATGGGGAATGGTTAAAATTAATAAGCAATCAGTTAAGAAAATTAACTATGAATGAATCAAATTAACCAAGGGATTGATTAGTTTAAATTGTATATGTATATATACGTATATCCTAATTAATTATACACATTCAAAAGTGTAAATAAATGTGTAACATACTCAATTAATGAATAAATAAGGATTGGGAATAAATTGATTGGCTGAATTGATGACATAATTGACATTAATAAGAATGTATAACAAAGGAAATTATTATGGAGGTAAATTTAGCAAATTAAGATGGATTAATTGCTAACAAATGCAAATATTTAAAAATAAAGGTCTAATGAGATTTATAAAATGGGAAACAATTTGTAAAGTCAATTAAGAGGGAGAATATAATCTCTAAAAAAGTGTAATGTTTACACACAAATAACAAAAATGGAAATTTTGCAATGCGATCAATTAATGAGAATGAGTAATGAATGCTGATTTATTTTCTAATGTAGCGGTTTTCTATTGGATTGAGTGGCGTGGTTTTTGATTTTCTAGCGTTCTATTGGTCCAATGACGTGTATGAGCCAGAGTGGATAACCATGAGGTGTTCGAATGAACATGATTTAACCTAGGAAAAATCTAATGGATTATATGCACTCACACTATTTATAAATAAACCATCTAACCTAAAACCTAATCTTTTATTCAGCTGTCGCCATAAGTCTACAGAAAAGCTGTGTGTATTCTTCTTCCTTCTTTTCTCCACTAAATAAATAATTCTCTTCCAAATCAGATTAAAAATATGTATACGAGTTATTTGAAGAATTTTGAAGAATTTATAAAGAGGAAGATAAGAAGAAGAAAAGCTTTTCAAATTTATACAAGCTCAAGTGCCATGTGAGTGGGAATTAATATTAAATAGAAAAATAAAGTACTTTAATTTTAGTTCATTTCTGGCACGATAACATGAATTAATTTCCGTTAATAATTGAGGTTTGATGCAAATTATTGTAACTTCTTCTTCTACCACTTCTCAATTCTAATTCATGTTTAGTTTAAAATATGGAACATATAACTTGCTTATTCACGTTTTCTGACGTAAATGAGATTGGTTTAATTAGTTTAAATTAGAATTGATATTCAATTTTTAATGGCATAACTGGTTAGTTGGGTAAATTCAGAATATGTTCTTTGAATAAAATTGGAAATTTGGTTGATATAATTACATAATTCTGAATATGGTTATGGAACAAAATTAGGAATTTTAATTGGTATATGTGTTTATTCCATATGCGGCCTTAAACATAAAAAGTGTAATTTTGTGTAATTAAATGGTTTGTGGTTATTGGATAAAAACTTTGTACAAATTAAATCTCTAAAATGAGAAGGTAAATTAGGGTAACAAAATGGTATAAAAATTATGGACAAACCATACGGACTGAACGAATATGAAATTGAAACACCATTTATGTAAAAAAAGAGAAATTGTGAAATAACCAAATCGGATGTAAAAATGGCCTAAAGCAAATTAATGGAAATAAACAGTATGTAAACTGTAACGGTAAAATTAATTAATCTGGAAGCGATTTGGTAGGCAGACCTTGTAAAGGTCTGGATATGTGTTTCATGCAGTTAAGACCAAAATATAGTTTTAGATGTACGTACTAGGAGCGGGCAAGTAGGTTCGCAAGGATGTTTGTTACCTTTCATAGGTTGCTAGTACGTAGGATAGATAGCATCCGCAATCGTAGGCTTCTTCAGGAAGATCGACGTGGACAGAACATGACAAGTGTGCTCCGACATAGGCTTCTTTAGGTAGATCGTTGGAGGATTTTGCACAGCCGACCCAACTACGGGCGCTCTTTCGGAGGACCGACACTTTTGATAAGGGCAAGTCCACGTTGGTGACCGAGGAGACAAGAGGATAGGAGTCCAGTTTGGCGGAGCCTGAGCACAACTTCGAGGTCCTATGAGGTTGTTTGAGTTAGCGCCGGTCAGATGTAAGAGACATTTAATCATAGTGCACGGGTGAAGAGCATGACTTTCACATTGTAGCACGTGGATAGACAGTCACAGTGCACGGGTGAAGAACATGACTTTCACATTGTAGCACGTGGATAGGTAAGGACAGCAGATCCGATAGGCCAATTGATGTTTAGTACTACTGCATGGTTTACTTCCCTAGAGTGGTCATGGACTTTGGCTTCTTAGGAACTGTATCTAAGAAGGATTCACTGCATTATATTATTCACCGACTGCGATATCCGAGGAAGACCTGAAATTAAACTGTTTTATTCTTTCTGCTTCATTTTATTTCTCATTCTCCAAACTTTATGTCTGACCCATTCCTATTTTTCCTATTTTCTCCAATCATAGGAAGACAGTTTAGCAACTATTGAGATTTAGTAAAAAGGCAAGTTTCACTCCTAGGTTCAACACTATTAGGGAAAGTAGCCTAATCCTGGTTAGTAACCATATGTTAAATACTTTATCATTATTCCGCTGTGAGATTTTATAAACATTACTCTGACTTGCCTTTGTTATTTGCAGGATACTAAACCAACAATTCGTGCTTTAATGGACTTGGATTTTCGGTTCATCGAAAATTTAAGCCTATTGGGGTGTGGGTTGTTACAACCTAACTAATACGCTATATATCAATTAATTAATTTTAAGGGCTTAAATGAATTATTTGTCATAAAAAAATTAACACAACATTTGTATCGGTTTTTACTATTAATTTATTAAGATTTATAAATTAATTTAAACCAAATGAGCTTGAAATAGCCACCAACACTGTTGTGTTGACTCCCTGGCGTGAACTGAATTCTTAGTAATATTTTAACAATTTAGATACTAAAGCCTATATGTACTTTGTTGAAGTATAATATCGAGCACGATCTTAGTTGCTTATAGATCATTTAGGCAAAATCCAATTTCTAATCCTTTATTAAGCTACGCCTTTGTAATGATATTTTGTGCACTTTTTATTTTACTCATCACTATACCACTAAGATATCTAGAGTTTGGGTAATGATCAATAACTATGATAATATTCGTAGTAAATGGCATAGCGCCACTTTAAATCTCTTGGTTTAATCCGATAATATTTATCGATCAACCTTTCACTTTAGTAATAGATTTTGTCTTTAAGTTGACTGCGAATTACGGTGATACAACCTTCTACGATGAAGGAAACAAAACTCCTGTTGAGTGGTGTTTACTTCAAGTAATTCAACATGTACCTAACCACGGTCGTAACATGATCGTGATTTCATATGATTGACCACAATCAAAGTACATTTGAGATACTTAAGATATACACCACTCTTAAGTTTGAAAACTACTACACATCATTACATGCGATCTTTTAGATTTTTATGCATATATGCACACATATATAGAATAGAATACGTAGTTCCCTTATTGCCTCCATCCATCTCTTTTACGTTCAAACCTTTTAAATCGAATCAAAATTTTGTGGATATAACCTACTACTGGAGAGATCAAACATACAAAAATTTGGAGTATCTCATAGCTTATAACACATTCAAAATTATAATTCGGTATGAACCATTGAATATACACGCTCCATTGGAGATGTAACAGAGTTAGATGTTTCCAAATGATCTAAATGGTTGTGTAGATAATCTCGAGGAATATATCTACAAAATTTCGTCTTAACTACTTTTTTTTTACATAAAAGAATTAATGTGATTAGATAACGATGGGAATGCACACACAGAGGCACACATGTGTACATAACCCCGTCAATTTTAACTTTTCATAGTCCGTTAATTATCACAATTGAATTAAATAAAAAATAACCGGATTCATAATAGGTTGAGAAATTTCAACACATGGGGGGCACATATGTAAATGAAACGTGTTTTGTTATTTCGGTGTCAAGCATAATTTAGAGTAATCAAATTTAATTTAAAATTAAAAGACTTGAAGGATTGATTGTCATGGTATTAATTCAAGATATTAGATGAAATTCTAATTTATTGAAGAGCTAAGTTAGAAATTATTAGTATTATAAATAAGATGTTATGGTTTTCAAATTACATAAGTTCTAGTTATCCTCTTCACCCTCTTCTGTGGATATAATATCAAATGCAGGGTTTGTATCAATCAGTTTAGTAGACCAAACCAATTCTTCCTCTATTTTAATCATTAACGATTGATTCTTGTGTAGCTTTCGCCATTTTTATTCTTTTACTGTAGTTTTTTTTAACATGGTTCATTAATGTCCGCAAATGTCAATCTTGGAGATCGAACTCATGACTTTTAATATTGTAGTCTAAACTAGCAATCAACTGAGCCGACCTTGACATTATTTTCTCTAATTTATTCTCAACTGAATCAATATGAGTTATTTATTCGAATTTAGGGTTCAATGATTAATAAAATATAAAGTGTATTAAATCCTAACACGAAATTATCTCATATTTTATCATTTTGCCTTTTCTTGCAGCATCATTAAGGCTTTGCATGGTAGTTTTTTTTTATACTGGTTTTGACTGATTTTGGATGGTTCTGTACAGATATTGGTAACTCTTACTTATAAGTTTTTTTCACACTGGTTTGGTTATAAAACATGTGAAAACCGGAGTAGTGCAATTTTGATGGCAATTATCAACCCATCAAATTAAGATATTTTGAAAGGTTCTATTTTTTTTCTCCAATTACACCGCTAATAATCATATTAGAAAATTAATTTTTACAAAACTAAAGAATAAATATAAGGATGCACATGTAATATTAATTTAATGGAAAACTCTTGCAACCGATGTATGTTAAACTCTCACGTATGTATTGATCGACTATAACAACACTTCATGTAAACCAATCAAAACCGCTACAATAGTTTATGGTCAAAACCGATACTCTCAAAACCTTTTATATCCGGTACTGCAAAACTCTCAAACGGAGCCTAAATCCAACTATTTATTTATAAATTTCAATACTGAAACGAAGGAGTTAAACGAAGGGATTAGAATTGAATCAAAATTGAATACGTGCATGTATACACACAAGCCCTCATATGCAATTGAAAGTATACAAAAGGTGCCAAATCATCTAACATAACAAAGTTATTTTACATTTATTGATGATGCATGTATAAATGGTCAAATCCAATGTATGCAAATGGAGTCCTACCAAACCTTACCCAAAAAGCATGGAGTAGATCCAATCCAAAACTTTACTCAATCGGACACGTCCAACACACCGCCAGCTAACCTACCCCCGAAACCCGGTCCGATTCACGCGTTTTCTTTTCTTCGCGATTTGGTCCAGGTTCACCTACCCTCTTTCCCTCTTTAATGTCTCCTTCAAATCTCAGATTCATTTATAAAAAGGATACCCTCCCAAATAACGTCAAGTGGACGAAAATTTAAAAAATGGGGTTGAAAAAGAGGACGATTGAGAAATTAATCGAGGAAGCGGGTGGCTGCGCTGTGATCGACGGTGGATTTGCCACGCAGCTGGAAGCGCTGGGAGCTGATATTCATGATGCTCTTTGGAGCGCCAAAGCTCTCATTGTTAATCCCCAACTCATCAAACAGGTTTTTATTTTTATTTTTGTTGTTGATGTTGTTGTTGTTGTTGTTAATGGTTTTGTTCGTTTCTACGTTTTGAGATGATTAGAGATTGTTAAAGCTGTAAGCATGAACTTTTAATCCCTTAAAGCTACATTGATAGAAAATTTGAATGACTGCGACGTTGACATTTGACATAGAGAGTTATTTGGTATGGTTGATTGATACCGGTAGCCATAAATTCATGATATTCAGTTTTGAATTTAACTAAGATGTGCACCCCAGGATCCCTAGTACATGAATTTACCAAAAGTAGGCAATAAACACTTATTTTTACACACGTTTTCAAATGGCACCAAGGTGTCTATCGCTCTTCTTTGCAGACGGCACCAAGCTGCCGACTGCAATTAAGGGTGATGAACATTTTGGTGCCGTTTGAACACCTGGTTAAAAGTAAGGATTTACTGCGGTGTGAATAGTTTCGCTCCTTTTATAAAGGCAGGCGATTTATATTTTCTGTTCGTCATCCAATGGATACCCAAGTGATAGTAATCAGACGGCTGACATAGGACAGTAAAGTTACCGACTTCCAAGAAGCTGGTCATCTTTTTCACCTTGCTCAACAATTTCTTCCTTCCATCCCCCTCTTTTTACTACATACTTTTCCGTCTTAATTATTGAAATATCTTAAAAATAAAGTGATACGTTGATCAAATATAAAACATTTCTATTCACAGTGATTTGGAAACATATATATTGATTAGTTAGAAAGTATGTACGTTGGTTAATTAGAAATCAAAATTAGATAAGTAGAACAAATACATACACTAGGTAGAAAAGATATACATAGAAATGAGCACAATAGAATCGTTTGCATCAGCAAATTATTCATTGAAGCCTTCTTGCTTTAAATAGCATTTCATATGCATATTCCCCTACATTTCTACAAAATAGTGGATCAGTCAATTGGAAAAATCAACGACCACCACAAATATCTTGATATCAGAAATATTGACTTCAACATTATCATGCGCCTCAAAGACAATCACTAATGCATCAATTCGACACTCACATGGAACATAATTTGATTGTTGTTATTATGATGTGTAGAATGAATAATTTGAACTGGCGATCAAATATCGAACTGGTTATCTCACATAATAACAATTAATTGTATAGAAAGTAGAAAATTACAGTGTTGTATAATTTTTTTATTATACCGAATTCATATAAAAAGAAAAAAGTATGACTAAAAAAGGAGCTTCCAAAATTCTATTTTTTTTCCGGTTATTTAATTTAAGTGATAGGAATGCTTTTGGCTGCGATGCATGGTTCGAGATTCTGGACGGTACGTTAGAATTCCGGTCATTTTATTCCAGATCCGACGGTGATTGGGCCGGAATTTGCTTAACAATCCGGTTTCGGCAGTGCTTTCAAATAAAAAGAAAAGGAATGATTTATCTGTATAAATACCGAGAACAAAGGGAGAGAGAGAGATTAAGAGAGGGGCATAACATCAAGAAGGGAAGACGAAGACATGGAATGAATAGAGAGGCGATGATCTTTTCAATTTAGGGTTTTTTTCTTTGTCGATTAGGTTTTTTGGTTACGAAGGAGGTTGCAATCCTACATAGGAGTATTGGATTTGGGCTTTGATTTTTGAAGAATTGACTCTGAGTGTGAATTTTGTTTTCTAGGTTGGACCTTAAATTTTGTACTACTATTACTTTTTCAAGGAAATGTGAACTGCTGATATAAAATAATACAAAGTCTATAAAATAAGTTGTATAAAAATAATACAAAGTTTATTTCTTTTAATTTCTATTATGTTCAAATTGTTTAAATGAATAAATTGTATTAATTTACATATGCAGGGGAAAAAATACCGGAATTTGTAGAAAAAAATTAAAGTGGAGTTTTCAAAATTTCTGAAACAGAGTCAAAATTTCGAAAATTTCTCGGTGATCGGAATGGAAATCGAAAACATAATTTTGAAGCTTGGGTGATGTTCTTATATTGTTTGAAATAAACTGACTATTGATCACTTGTGTGACAAACATCACTAAGGATCAAAGGATATGTCTAGTTGTCTAGAGAGAATAATTATCAATTTCGTGCCTAACCCCGAAAAATTATGCTCTCTGCTGCATGACAAGACTTAATAGCTAACACCGATATATTGTGGCTAATCACTAAGGTCTATGGTACATTACTAGAGTTAACCATGTCATATTTAGTGCTACCTTCAGAAAAAGCAGAGTTATTTTTAACATTATAACTGTTAACGCTGACCTACCAAACAAGAGTTGATGTTGACTCATTATGACAAGAGTCAACACAAAGAAAATTCAACATGACAAAAATAATGAGGATCTTTCTACATTTGTGCATCATTAGCTCGTGATAGGTGATGTCAAAAATTTGCTTTCAAGAGATAAGGTCAAAACTCTATTATAAATACACAATACTATATATTTTCAAATTGTCTCAGCCGGTCACAAACTTATACCCATGAAATGTTCGCATTTAAGAGAATTTGGCTTCACTACTACTTCATTCTCATCGTTATCGAATAAAACTGAGTGCATCAGCATTGACACACATAATCTAAATTGCTTGCTTGAAATACAAGAATATATATAGAGACCTTTAGCAGTAATAATAAAGACAGTAAACCACAACGTGCTTGCTTTTCTCGCAAAAGTATAACCAGACCCATCACATCAGAAGCCTAACCATAAAGGCCTGTCTAACACAAGCCAACCAAGACCTCTCACGACCCAGTTTCCTTTCCGCCAAATGAGCCTCACTCCCAGGGTCTGTCCTCCTCATCATCCCTGCCCGGAAGCCTCATTCGTCTCTCTCAACAGTAATGGTCGTCCTAGCGGGTAACATCTCCCGATCCCTCTTCGGACACCTCTTTGTCATGTGCGTCAGCGACCAAAGCTGCACCAAGTAACGCCAACTCCTAAACCCACCTGTTCGCCTACATGCCTTGTCCCCTCACTTTCCTACTCGTCGAATCCTTTCTTTGCTAACTTTTCCGTCCATTTCACTTTGTCATATGCGGACAAGAATAAAAAAAGCTCTCAATCACCCTTGCAAAAAGAGGCAGTAACTTCGTATTGTTTCCATGAGAAAATCGCATGATTGTATTGTTCATTTGACAAAAACGCCGCTATACAACAATTAGTTCATGCACTATACTAGCATTTAGATGAAAACATACTGATATACGGCCTATCAACTAGCACACGTCTGGACCACTCCAACCACTTGGTGTCCGAGTTGGCTACATTTAAACCGCAAACCGCAATCAATGACTCTTAAAAAACTTGATATCCAAAGTATCAAATCCAAGTCCTTTAAAGTATGTCCTCCACGATTATAAATAGGAGAATGAAAACACTTATACAAAGATCGATTTTTTTTCATTTTAGCCCTATACTTTGCTTATTTTTATACATTTGTAGAAGTCATTAAATCTCTCTTGTAACCAAAATATCTCAAAAAGCAATAAGATAAGAAGCTATAGTGGACGTAGATTTCTTCTGGATTGATCACTCTACATTGTGTGTTGTTTATTTGTTTGCATTGAATTTCACTTGCATTTATTCCTTATTTTACATTTCTAAACAACATTTTTAGCGAGTAACCTTTATTTAAAACCTTCATTAATATTTTAGTAAGGGGTTACCATGAAACAAGCCATTTCAGAAGAGATTGCTACCTAAATAAGCAGCCTTCATATCACATATTTATGTACTTCCCTAAGCAGTTCGACCTTAAGAAGAACAGACTTTGACAAACTCATAGACATATCAAGAATAGACTTGCTGGATGGTGTAGTTGGTGATACTGAGTTTAAGAGTTGAGTTAGTTGAAACTGTTATTCATACTACAGTTCACTTTTGAATGCAAATTGAGCAAATGCCAAAAAAACATTAGTAATCAAATTGAAAGCATTTGTTTAGCCTTTTAATGGAAAGACAAAGCTCACC
This sequence comes from Allium fistulosum, assembly GCA_030737815.1. Classification (NCBI taxonomy): domain Eukaryota; kingdom Viridiplantae; phylum Streptophyta; class Magnoliopsida; order Asparagales; family Amaryllidaceae; genus Allium; species Allium fistulosum. The sequence continues at coordinate 683,529,961 of CM060905.1, read as the reverse complement.
AGATAAGTTGGTTGAAAGTTTGTATTTCAAAAAGTGAATGGGTTCTTGGCTTAAAAAGCTTACATGATGTTAACAATACAATATCAATGAAACTCATGTGGAGATATTTGCAAAAAAATTATCATATGAAAAGTAGATATTGTGCTAAAAGAAATTTATGGATAGCAAGTGAAGACTCAAATGCTTCTAATACATGGAAAATCATTTTCAAAGCAAGGCAACTATCTCACTGGTTAATAGAGGAAAAATAATAATAAATGAGAGAAGTACAAGCATGCGGTTTGAACCTTGGTTGCAAGGTGATTCACTTATTAATAAACTAGGCTGACAAACCTTATGCAATGTAGGGGGTGTAGGGAAGGATGTGTCTGCACTCATTTCAAATTCGAATTGGTGCCTCAACAATTCCAACCTTTTCCAATACATTTGTACACAAATTGAGCAAGTCAATATTGTAAATAATGCACAAAGTGACTTTTGATGGCGGTATCCGGATAAAAATGGACAGTTCACTTTAAAGTGCCTGGAATTGCACTAGACTCAAAGATAATCAACTACCCATATGTTCATGCGTTAATAAAGCACCAAGTTTCTAATATATATATATATATATATATTCATTAATCACTATTATGAGGTTGATGGGAAATCTAATCAACAAACTCCAAAAATATATGCGTAAAGGTCGAGATTACGCTAGTGGACATCGAGTTATAATGAAAAACCACTTCAATCCAAATCATGTCTTTAATGTCGAGAAGTTTCATCATCATTTCCGTATGTCTCAAACGGTGTTCACCAAGATTTTAGATAAGCTAAAAGCAAGTAGCATATATTTTACTCAAAAGAAAAATACATGTGGACGACCTAGTCGTGCCCCTTTGTCAAAAGATGACATGTGCAATCTACATGTTACCTCTAGGAATAGCATGAGATACTCAAGATGATTGCGTTAGAATTGATGAAAATTGGTTGTCATTTAAAGTTTGAAAGAGTTTCGTAAAATAGTTATACAATTTGGCTAATAGTACTTTAGACCTTATAACTAGTGTGATATACGTCGACTATTGGCAAAGACCGAATAATGTGGTTTTCGAAGCATGTTAAGTAGCTTAAATTGCATGCACTGGAATTGAAAATTTGCCCAACATCTTTGTATGGTTAATTCTCTGGTCATCCATGTTGAAAATTTTAATTTTAGATGTGACTGTGTCACATAATCTTTGAATTTGGCATGCTTTTTTTGGACTACTCAGCCCTCGTAATGACTTAAACATCATAAGAACTTTCTATTATTTTAATGATCTATAGAATGAAAAAGCTCGGTCTTGGAATTATAAAGTAGGAAATATAGACCATCACTGTAACCCTCACTACTATTTTATGGATGAATTATATTGAAAGTAAAAAAACCTTGATTCAAGCCTTTAAAAAACCAAATAACAAAAAAGGTAAGGGTATTCACACGAAAACAAGAAAAATGTAGATAAGATGTAGAACGGGCTTTTGAAGTACTTCAAGGTAGGTTTTACATTCTACAACACCATGTTTATTACCATGAGCTAAATGTTATCGCAAATATCATGTACTATTGCATAATAATTCATAACATGATAGTTGAAGAAGAGAGTGGTGGATATGCTTCTTTGATTATAAATTATTTAAACATTGTGTGTGGGTTTGAGCGGGGATATTATATAAATTTTAATGTGATTAACAACATTGAAAGAATAAAGGAAATAAAAAATATAGATGCTCACATTGATGTGTGAGGTACTATGTGACTATGTTTGACAAGTGTGGAAACAATGGCTAAATAATTTGTTGTTTCTTATTCTAGTTCTATTATTTAATGTTCTTCCAGTGTCCTGTTTAGTTTAGTTCTATTACTTTTATGTTCTTCCACTATAGTAGTTTCCTTTTATTGAAATTGTAATGTTTGCAACTCACCTTTGGTATCATGTTTTATTGGCCATAAAAAACAAAGTCAAGAAAACAGAAATAAGCTCACAAGTTAAATAATAACTTATAGAACATCCAAGGTTTTAAATCTCATTCATCTCACTAGAGATAGAAATCCGAGATTTTCTCCGAAATACGAGGTTTGAAAGCTTGGTTAATTATCAGATTTTAATCTCTCTTCCATTTTAACCGAAATATTAGCTCAAGATTTTCTTCAAAATTCGAGATTTGAAACCTTGAGAACATCGCATCGAAAGAAGAACATGCAAAGAATGTTATAATGAAGATGAATTAACTAGCAACCACCAAGTTTATCATTATAAGTTTCCTCTTCTTCTATTTATTTATTTATTATTATTTATTTATTTTTACTTTTTGGTTTTTGCCATAAACTTTTGTTGAACTATACTTGAACCGGTAACATTTGTCGGTAATACAAGAAATGTGTTTAGCTTGTTGATTGTTATTTTCTTTGGAATTGTAACGACCCACCTTTTCGACCATCGAATGTCAACACTAATATATTCACGGTATTCACGTACCGAACACCCAAGCGTCAAAAAGATAGACCGTTGGGTAAAGAAAAAGAACAAGAAAGAGGAGAACAAAAACATCCGAATTTCACTTGCGGAATGATAACATATAATATCAAAAGACAGTATACAGTGCTACTCTAAGATACATAATATGTCAGAGTTACTAACCAAAGTACTATCATCAATCTGGACGGTAATAACAACATGTCCTTACAATTGCTAATAGATACACACACATAAAGTAAAACAGCGAAAATAAGAATATTACGGTAGGTAAACATTTAGTTCTCCCTAAGAGCTTTAATGAACATCAATGAAAACATGTCTTCTCAGACCGTTCGAAAGAGCACCCATGAAAATAAGGGAAAAATAAAACCACAGGTTAGACAAAAGTCTGGTGTGAGAAACTGAAGAAATATACGTGACATAATTGCATTTTTTGAGACCATCACAACAGTTATCCCCTTAAAAGAGCCAAACCATCTAATACATACATATTACGATATAATAGATAATATATAGAGTGAAAAATATAAATCAAAAAATAGTTGTACCTCTTACATCTCACGACACGACAATATTGAAGTACAATCAAAACTACTAAGGTGTGTTTACATATGGATTTTCCGCGGAGACCTCCTCAGTAAATCGATACCAATCTCCATCAAGGTTTTAAATCTCGGATATCGGACACATTTCGTCTCGGCGATTTTAGTGACTCGGTATCGTATCGGGGGAGATCTTGGACGAGACGAGTGCATCTCGGACGTCAATATCGGATTTACATCTCGGACCTAAAGTTCATCTTGGGATCATATCGGAGTATAATACATCACATAATTTATAGCAAAAAATGCATGGTATCGGTTTATTTAACATTTACTGAATTATTACAACTAATCTCCAATATTCTAATTGAAAAAAATAATGCAATTATACTTCAACTATATGAAATTGTTAAACAAAAGCTACAAAACATCATCAGTTTTAGCAATTACATATAAGTAGATGAAAGGCGACAAATTAACTAAAAAAAAGCGGGTTCTATACAATTACATATATGCAGTAAGGATAACATAATAACAGCATCAGGAAGTGATGCAAATAAAAGCAAATGCATATAAGAGATATCAAGAATCGAAGGGTTTCAGACAATGCAAATCTACTTGCAGAAGGTTTTGCAGGAAGAATAACAAACTAAATCTACTTGCAAATCTACTCTAAATTATACTGTATATTCAATTTTCTGAAAAATTGAATTTCATTAAAATAGAAACAACCCTAATTTACATACATGTAGAGAGTGGAGAGATTGGTCGAAGACGAAGCTGCAGACTGTCAAAAGCGAGATCGAGTAGTCGAAAATTGGAAGCAACCGCGAACTTTCGGATGTTAGAAGAGGGAGTTCGATTTTTTTTAAAAGAGGAAGTTCGTTTTTTCTCTGGAGAAGAGGGAGTTCGATATTTTGACAAGAAACATGATCTTTTGAGAAGTTGAATCAGAAAGAAAAAGGCTTTGTTCATATTTTTTTATGATACGCTGAGATGGGCCTATTTTTAAAAAAAACAATATATCGGGGATATCTCGGAATATCGTTTCGCTCCAAATATCGGTCGATATATGTAAATTTCGGCCGATATAATCGAAACGAGATATCAACCGATATCTCATGTTTCGTTTCGCCCAAGCCTTCAACCGAGATCTCGGCTGAGGTATCGGTCGAGATAGCCGAGATTTAAAACAGTGATCTCCATGACAAAAATAAAAAAATACTATCCAAGCATCGTATATCTCTAGATAAAAATATACCAATATGATAAACATAGCTGAACCACGTCCTAACATGTGACCTAAATATCACCAACTCCTGCGTGCGACATATCGAAAGCATCTCTAGATATGGAGTTGATATACCATTGGAGTTAGCTAAAACCCATGGTGATGCATCCTACTCTATATTCTGTCGTTGTCGATGGTGAAGTTACGTTCAACATCTCAACACACGAACCACGACTCGAACAGATCACGAATCCCCAAATGGAACTCAGTATCTCAAACAGATCAAGAACCTGTACAGGAGTTCGAGCATCTCGGGTAGATTTGAAATCTCCATATAGATTGCAGCATCTCGAACAGATCACAAACCTCTTTCAAAACATAAATCACATATAGAAATTAAGTCTCATATACTTATCACGTTTTCAACCTTCTCAACTTTCACTATCCATCGGTCAAGAGTGAAGCTCGATAGGGTAGAACACTATTGCTCCTACACCATACTCGAATCATCGTTCTTAACTCTTACAGATAAAAACTCTACTTTGTCGATTTTAGTGCTAAGTACACGACTAAATACTTTCATAAACAAGTAAACACCAAAGCACAATTAACACATAAAAAGCACGATCAACTCAAATAAACGACTTTTAATTCTCTTTTTATTTAATTAATCCTTTATTAATTAAACCTCTTTTATTAGTAAAACCTTTTTTATCTAATAAAATTTCTTTCATTAATCGAAACTCCTAATTAATTAAACTCCTAATTAATTAAAACATCCCTTACTTATTAGTACTCTTTTATTAATTAAAACTTTCTTTATTAATTATTATTCTTTTATTAGTTAAAACTTCATTGTTTAAATTTGTATATAGATTTAATTTCCCTCTATAAAAGATATATACTTGTATTTTACCATTCACGTATTTACTATTCATTTATGTTCGTTTCTATATTTCAAAAGTATTCATATACTTATCCCAACGGTATAATTATATTCATAAATCACTTACCAAATTTACTTACTTCAAAATATAATTAAAGATGTTAAAAACAAATATTACTCAAATATTTTTATTACACACACCTTCTCTCTTTTATATTGTAAAAACATTTTTCTTTCTTTCTTTATTTCAAAAGATTCCATATTTATCATTATTATTCTTAAAATTCCGCTGTTAAAGTTCTAAGTATATTCATAATATTTTTACACTTAGAATATAATTTAAGGGTTTAAAAACAAATGTTACATTGTTTAACATAAACCCAAAACACTTTACACTTAATCATTATCTTTAAAAGAGAACTTTCTTTTAAAGATTTAATTACATTTGTAAGGGTTTAAGATAAATGTTACTTAAACATTGTCAACAAACCCAAAACATTCCATATTGTAAATATTATCTTATTTTTTTGAGATCATGGGAAACCTTAAGATCATGGTATTCATTGATACTCACTTAAGTAAACCACGCCGTGTGTCTACCCCGCTTTTATTTAATCGTCGCACACGGATGCTTAACGTTGAAACTCCCATCGATAGTTTGGCGCTGAGATTCGAACCTGCCTGGACACAGTCCTTATTACAATCCATATTATCTTTAAAACTTGCTTCTTAAAGATTTTGTTATATTTATAAGGGTTAAAAACAAAGTTACTTAAACAGTGTTTATTACAATCCAAAACCATTCACTTATAATTACCTTAAAATATTCCTTATTTAAACCTTAATTATTTCCCTAATTATAGTCCTAATTATATTTACTTTTATCTACACGAATTTAACTAGTTAATATACTTTACTTAACTTTACAAAAACATTTGTTATAACTTAAATATTATGATTCAAATTTTCCTTTATTTCTCTTTTTCCCAACTTACATATTGACTAAAAAAACGTTATTAAAAATGATGTATACATTTATATGTATACTAATTTATTTATAAGCTAATATGATTAATAAAACTCTAAAGCAATTTAAAAGATATTATATTACATAAGCTTTTTAATACTTTAATTGAATCTTTAACTAATTTTCAAAAAAAAACTATACATATTTAAAATACTTATATTACGGTTTAAAACATTTATATCAAATATTACTTAAAAAATATTTATTTTATAATTTATTCCAAAACCCATACAAAGTCTATTTTATAATTTAAAACTCTTTACTTTAAAAATTCATAAATAATTATTAAAAAATATATATTTAAAATTTGATATTTTTTCAGTAATAAGCACACTTATAGTACTTATTTAAAATGCAAAGAAGTCTGTAGGATGTCTTTCAAAGTTGACTTTAAAAATCATCGAACACAAAATATTTTTAAAGTACATCTATAACGACATTTTTGCTTCTAGCTTTCACAACTTCCATTCACAATTTCTGTACTTGCCAAACCAATTTCTTTATGTCAAACACACCAAAATATGTGTAGAGAGCATTCAAAGATGTACTTTCACAATACATTCACATTTTAACTAATTTAACACATGTTAAATACAAGGAATTTCAAAGTGCGTTTATAATAACCATTTCTCTTCAAACAATTCACAACACACTTCAACTTCACATATAACATTATCAAACATGTAAACAACAAGTCTTGGCCATGATATATGTTTTAGAGGGTTATAAGAGAAATTATACCGCATATAATGTTGTCACTTGCTTTCCAAAGTAAGGATGAACCCAAAAGAAATAGCTTGCATTGTTATCTATTTAATTTTATATTTAAACAACAAATACACACACAACATATATGAATTAAATGGTGAATTAACTCACCCAAGTCCAAACCAAATCAAGTCGTAGATAATCTCACCACGAATGCAACGACGAAGACGATGTCTCGATTGGATATGCAAGAGATACGAATTGAGATTAATTAAATTAACTAATTACTAAATTAATTACCCTAATCCCTTTTATTCCTCTTTCCCAATTTCCTGTGCACAGACCGTTTATGCATACACACCTGAACCTAAATCCGCCTCCTCTCTTCAATTTCTCCCTCCATGTTCAACGAATCGACAATCTGTCGATTGTAACGTACTCCACTTCGCAATCTCTCCGCGATGCACCCAAACACATGAAGTTCGACTCTCGCTTTTCCATCGCGATCTGCCACCTCCTAGACGCACTCCCTGATGTCGCGATTTGACTGGGTAGGCCAGAGGTCCTACGCTCGATGCCAAAGGACGCACGCCACTAATAAAAGATCAAAGATGCTCCCCGATTCGCCTACCTTCTTCCCTCGCTCTGCCAAAGTGGAACCCCAGTTCGATGGCCAAAATATCGACCACGGCCAAGTGCAACCGCACTCCACATCGTCATCATGGATGTGAAGCTCATCTTGTCACGAGTTTAACGGATTCTGTTTCGTTGCCTCCATGGACTAAATGTCTAAATTAAATTAATTGAAGAAGACAACTAAACTTTTTAGTTACAGTAAAAGAGGAGGAGAGGGAAAGAGCGAAAAGCGAGAGAGGCGAATGAACGTGGGGGAGGTTATTTATAATATATAGGTTATTTATAATATATATATTATATTTAATTTCTTGAATAAAATCGACACACGTCTTGAGCTTGTAAAATTACACGGGACGACGGATCGTTACGAAATTCGTCGGTGTACATCACCTAATTATTCCAGTCCCGATGACAATAGTTTCGTGACAATTTGAAACAGCGCCTCGGAATAATAATTTCAAGCATTTTGAGGCTGTTTGTCGATAAAATAATTTTCGATCACATTATCGATATTTCTTCGAACTATTTATTTTTATAAACATTTTTCTAAAACAAGTTTATCTTCGTTAGTTATTAATTAAAAGAAGATTAATAAGGTTATTAAAATCAATTTAATCATATTAAATTCAATATTCAAATATTTAGATAATTCCGATATTTAAATACGAAGTGTTCGAAATTCTGGATCGGTACAGTAATTTCGTACTTTTGGTTCTTTTTTCCTTTTTCCCCATTATTGTTAGACATTGTAGAAGATATTTTTGCGTGTGTGTGTATATGGACATGGATCGGCTACAAATCCCTTGAACATCAGCCACATGTTTCGAATTAAATAATAGAGTGAAGTGGCAAGAGAGAGAAATTATATTATTTAGTTAACAACTTGTGGCTGATATTCAGGGGATTTGAAATGTAGCAAAAATGAAGTGTAGTCGATCCTTATCATACACACACACATATTAAAATTAGGTGCTTTGCACAGAAGATCTCTATTTCTGCTGTTGTTACAAGAAAAGTCTTTGTAGTAATAAGTATGTAAAGTAGGTTCCTATTTTTCTAAATCAAAAAGCGCAAGCTTGCGTTTTCCTGATAGAAAGCGCAAATTAGTTTGCGCTTTTTAGAAATTTCGAAAATTTAAAAATAAATTACAAAATTAGAAAGCGGAAACTGGCTTGCGCTTTTAAAATTTTCAAAATTTTCAAAAATTTTAAGCATTTCAAAATAAATTTCAAAATCAGAAAGCGCAAATTATCTTGTGCTCTTTAAAAATTTTAAAATCAACAAAGTGCAAGTTACCTTGCATTTTCTATCAGAGAAGTGCAAGATACCTTGTGTTTTTTGTTTCTCAAAAATAGGGACCAAATTTACATATTCATTTATGCAGGGACTTTTCTTATAACAAAAACATGGATCTGTAGCTCTTTTCTTGTTAAAATTATCTTGTAATTTATGAACATTATGAAACAAATCGTTAATTGTATCTGGCTTTCATGAAGTTGGATAAAAGTAACGGCTAAAGTTTATTGTCCAAAGGACACGAGTCACTATGGGATACATTATACGGTCTACCCAGCTCTAATAGCATCAGGTAAATTATGGACCTCGTGCACCGCATAATCATGCTCCACATAATGTTGGGCAGACGTCTTGTTAGGGGTTTGTGCTACAGGGCACAGAGACACATTATATGATTTACTCCACTTTAAGAAAGTTATGCAAACTAAGTACTTTGAGTATCCAGAAATGAACATGACCCCTTAGTGCACCACATATCCTCTTTGGGATACTCCTACATTTTTTGATCTTGGGCGATTCTAAACCAACAAAGATTTACTTGTTTGAAAAACATGCTCATTTATTCAGCATGGGCCGACCCTATGTTTTTTGGAATTACAATAGCTCATTTTAAGCACCATCTTACCAGTTTTCTTGGATACAATGGCCTTTCTATTAGCCTTTTTATTTTATTTTGCAAGGTGGTTCACAATGAGAAAATTTTCTACACAGGTGAAAGGGTCACACAGAAAGCAAAACTTCAACAATACAATGTTGTTGTAAAATAGATATAAGGATGTTAAATTGCAAGGATGAAGCTAGAAATCTGTATTCACCCAGACTATTCAAATTGGATCTCAAATTTTCCATACGAAACATTGGAAAGCACTAACAAATGCTAGTTTACAATATATACTTAAGTGGTTCCAAAATCAAACCTGGGCAAAATCTCATGGTAAATAAGTAGATCCTTTCTCCTCCTTCTCTTTAAGTATTTATCGTTTACATCCTTTTCTTCTTCGGCCACCAAATAATTCACCATCCTGGAAGTTTTTTTTTTATCTCTTCATTTATACTTCATTGTTTTCTCTTTTACATTTGAATCACCAATATTTTTACAGTTTATTTTTATTTGTATATATCCATTGCTATTCTGTTGGTGTACCGTATTGTTTTCTCTTTTTACATTATTAAGAGCGGTTTCAATAAGAAATACAAGAATTTTAATAAGAAATGGTGAAGCTCAAGGACAACTGGGAACCTTCACCAAAAGTTTATGTACAGAGATGTGCTTATATCTTCTAAAGGATGGAATTGAATTTTCATTTACTTAATTTTGAAACTCTTTATGACTTTATTTTTAACTTTTAAAACAGTATGCTATACTTAATTTTATTTATGTTTTTTATTATTCATTTGAAGAACAACAAAATTAAGGAAGTGGAATAAATCTTTATTTTTATTTCATTAGTGATTTCATATTTAAAAGTTCAGCTTTCTCACTTGATTTGTACTAATTATTTTGTCTTGCACATGCGAAACACTTACATCCACAAAACATATGTTGTTTGTACTAAATATGCTTTCTTGCACGCGTGATGTGCCTGCTTTTGCGACTCATTAAACTGATAGTAGTGTTAATTGAGCCCAAAATACTCGAACAAGCTTAATGGTTTCAAAATTGGAACTACAGCAGATAATAGTGGTAATCGAACCCAAAAGTCTCGAGCAAGCTTAAATGGTTTCAAAATTGGTATCGCTACAGTCCATTTAAATCACTTTCTTATCAGTTTTCTTGTACATATTGGCTTGTTTTATTTTTTATTTTGCTAAGTGGTTCTAAATCCGAAACATTCCTGCATATGTGAAAGGGTCATGCAAAAAGCAAAACTTTAACGATAGCGGGCTGTTGTAGAATAGATATTAGGATGTTCTATTGCCAGCATGAAGCTAGAAGTTTATATTTGTTCCAGACTAGTCAAACTGACTGTCAAGTTTTCCATACAAAGCATCGTAAAACATTAACAAGGGTTAATGGATAATGTATACTTAAATGGTTTCGATATAGACCTGGGCTACATCTCAACACAAATAAGCATACCTTACAGTGGTTTATGGTAACCTGAAGATTGTGGTAATCGAACCCACGAAACAAAATAACACCTACATTACATATGGAAAATATATTTAAGCTCTCTCTTATATCTAAAGTATGACATGAACGAATCCACAAAATTTGTGCAAAATGTGATAGGAGTGCTACAAAGTTTCATATATTTTGTAGCACCCCTATCATATTTTGATTTACACTATTTTAGTTGTTATAAAATTTTGAAAACGTGTAATCTATATTTTAAATATTATATCAAAAACAAATGATACATGATAAGGTTTCTACCCTCTTCAAAGTTATAAAGCAAATTTCAACCGTTCGAGCGTATATTTCAACCGTTGATTTAGAATATCAATTTTGTTGCATTATAAATATTTGGATGAATCCATTTTTTTTGGCAGATGATCTTAACTATGATATGCACATATTCACAAATTTTTTGTAGAACTAAAGACAGTGTAGCTCAAAATATGATAGATATGCTAAAGGGGTGCCCTGAAAGAGTGGTGTCATTAAACATTCGTTAAATTCGTATATGCAAAACAACCTTATCATCAATTTTACATGCAGGTACATATTCAGTATCTTGAAGCAGGTGCGGATATAATAGTAACTGCATCATATCAGGTTTGAGTTTATTCTTAGCAACTATAGAAATAAGTCTGTAAGTCATTACATTTGAAGACACGGTAAATTATGTAGTCATGACCATATTTAGTAACCTACTTCAGCAGTTTATTACATATACGGCACATTGATACCCAAGTAAAAAAAGTAGCAAACTTATTCACACTAGTTCGAGAGGGGAAAATTTCACCTTCACTTGAAACAGCTGATTTCCCTGCTCATAATTGACTAATGTAAAACATTACGACTGTTATAGGCAACAATTCCTGGATTTATGTCGAAAGGTCTGTCTGCCGAAGAAGGAGAACAACTACTAAAAAGAAGTGTCGAATTAGCTCTTGAGTCAAGAGATAAGTTCTGGAAAACTGTAAAAGATTATCCTACACATAATTATAATTTTGCATTGGTGGCTGCTTCTGTTGGTAGTTATGGAGCTTATCTTGCTGATGGTTCCGAGTATAGGTACAAAATTATTAATTCGTTTGCAATTTTAGTGCCATTGGCCCCATAATTATATTCTTACATATATCTTACATAATATAAATTATACCAGTGGTTTTTACGGAGATGATGTAACCTTGGATAAACTAAAAAAATTTCACAAGCGCCGATTACAAGTTCTAGCTAGTGCTAAACCCGATTTACTTGCATTTGAGACCATCCCAAATAAACTCGAAGCTCAGGTTTGTACTTATAAAGTAAATAGACATTCATACGTTTGTCTTCTCTTCATGTATTCAGTACAAGTAATAAGTGAAAATGTATTGATATGTAGGCTATAGCAGAGTTACTTGATGAAGAAAATATTAAAATTCCATCATGGATCTGTTTTAGTTCAGTGGATGGAGAAAATGTATCTTCAGGTGAGAGCTTTGATGAAATTCTTGACATGCTAAACAAGAATGACAAAGTCAGTATTGTTGGAATTAATTGTTCACCGCCTCACTACATAGAGAATCTTATTCTAAAATTTAGGAAGGTACAAAATGCTTGTAGATTTTTATTTCATTTTATTTAGATTGCATTGAGTGCTCAATTAATATAAATTGCTTGATACCTATATAGCTGACCAGGAAAGCAATAGCTGTTTATCCAAATAGTGGTGAAGTTTGGGATGGTAAAGCTAAGAAATGGCTGGTGAGTCTTACATTTCTTCCATAAATAATTGCCATCTTGTAGAGTTCTCTCTCTCTCTCTCTCTCGCTCTCCCTCGCTCTCCCTCGCTCCCCCCCTCCCCCCCCTCCCCTCCTCCCTCCCTCCCTCCCCCCTCCCCCGTGCCCTCCCCCTCCCTCCCTCGCTCTCCCTCCCTCCCTCCCTCTCTCTGGTTTTGTCTTACCTTGGACCATTTTTCATTTCCAACTAACCCTTGTTTCAGTTGTGTTTGATGCAGTTGTATTTTTTTTCTTTTTCTTTACCTAATATAACCCAACATACTTTTGTAAATTCCGTTATGCTTCAGGCTGTTTATTTATGGGGCTGCAGTTGACAAATATTTGAAAGAAAGGGGAGGGGGAAAAACTGATTCTGTGTACTAATGATAAGAAAAGGTTTTGATTGCAATGTAAACCACATAAATTATTACAAAATTAACTCAATTGCAAACTAATTTAAACAATAAATTAGCTCTACCACTATAATTAAAATGCACTTGTATCAGATTAACTAAGATACACTGGTGCATTTTCAAATTGCACTTTCACTAAATTACGGAGTTTTGGAATATCATAGCGAAGAAATTGCAAACTTTTGAAGAAAAAAAAGAGGCAATAAAGATTGTATCTTTGGTTACTCCTTATACCTCCCCAAAATTATCTAGTTTATTCTTCCATGAATATCTCGAATCAACTTTTCCCATAATTATTTTGATGTTTAAACAATCATAAAATTAATAGATCTATCTATTGTTTAAACAAATGATTTTTGTTTGAAAAAATCAAATATTTTGTAAAATCACATGTTTCCAGAAAGTAGATCCTATTTTTTTCAATGAAAGTTTGGATTTTTAAGGAAGTTCATTTTCATAAAATCAAATATTTTCAAATAATTTTAAAATTTCAGTTTATTTTTATTAAAATCAGTTTTAGCAAAAGTAGTTTAGTTTTTCTTGAATATCAACATTTTTAAGGGTTCTTTTTGAACAAAAATCAAATTTGTTCAACAGTACATTTTCCTTTGAGTTTTCCAGAAAATTGCAAAAACGAAAATATGTTTAGAAAGATTAAAAATATTCAACGCGGAGCTCATACATTTAAGAAATTGAAAACTGTAAAAAAAGCTTCAGTTCTTTCAAAAAGTTACAAAAAACTGAAAAATGATATATCTTTTATATTATTGTAAATCCGAAATAAACTGTACATTTTTCATTATGTTTTTTTTTTGATAATTGTATTTCTTAATATTTTTAGTGCAATAAATTGAACTTTCTATCGAAAAAATTTGATAACTGTATTTCTTAATACTTTGAATGTAATAAAGTGAACTGAAGTAAATTTGTCTTTAATGTTACAAGTTTGGCAAGGAACTCAAAAGCGACAAAAAGAATACGAAAACAAATCAAAATACCATCAAAACACGACTGAAAACCTACAGAGTTTTCTGTGCACGCCAAGCTTACCTAAGTGTTACAGTACTTGTCTTAAAATAATCACCAACTTATGTTTATGTTTATGTTTGTTTTTTTATTTTTTGTTATTGACTACTCAAAGTCTGAAACGAATGTTGTATTATTGCTGAATGCAGCCATCTGAATGCCATGGACATGAAAATTTTGAGGAATTAGCAGGAAGATGGCATAAAGCTGGTGCAAGTCTCATTGGAGGATGTTGCAGAACAACTCCATCTACCATTCGTGCAATTTCTCAAGTTTTGAAACCATAGTTAATTATTATGTTCATTGATTTAGCATCACGCAACAGTAAAGAGTTTAAAGAAAGAGGGAAGGGAAGTTTAATTTATTTTGTTAGGAAAATTGTTAGGTTTAACCATTCACATGTAAAATCCTTGTGTCATCAGTCCATACTTTGGATGCTTTCATGTATCTATTGTAATCGCGAGAATCGAACTATCGACCTTACTGGTGGAAGTCGACCACCTCAGCCAATTGTACCACGTATGTAGGGCGTCGGACAAGTTTACCATCTTTGTTTACGGTTAATGGAAAATGTTAATCCATTCTATTATATTAAAATTTTTATATGACGACACGACTTGTTATCTTTTTTCTTATAGCATCTCTGACTTATTCCACACCTAATGTCTTCTAGAGCTTGTGTATCCAAAGGTTTTATGTAATGCTAATATAATTGTTGCATGCATACACAACCCTGGCATACCCAATTCTTCCTGTTGATGTCAAAATAATTAGTTTTTTCATAACCATATTCCTATCATTATTTCCTTTCTTTTCTTTCTCCTTTTCCTCTTTCAACTGGGTACTTAGAAGGTAGTTCAAAATTGTACTGCAAGTCATAATTAGCATATTGCATACTATAAGGCAATGTTCTTCGATGGTTCGAATTATGTGCTACGTATGATTGGAATATGTGATATCCTAGATCAAAGACAGAACATCCAACCATTATGGCATTGGTGCGGGACAAATGTCTTCCTATCATTAGTTGATAATTGAATTAATTTATAGAATTCATTAGTATTTGCTTGAGCATAGTGCTTTACATTGTGATGTGCATGGTTCAAAACTAAACATTACATATAGTTATATTATTTTTTAAGTTGCATTAAAATCTGGGAGAAAATTCGTAAGCAGTGAACTGTAGATACTTCTATATATATATTTTCATTTGGTAACCTTTTCTCCTTACAATTTCAAGATCAATTTTAATTTCACTCTTACCATTTCACTTTTCACTTTCTCACCACAATCAAAAATAAAAACCAATAGTTAATAATGTTAATATTTCTATCATTAGGGTTTCGTTTTCATTTAATTTCTATGCGGTTCACCTTCCTACTAACCATTGCATCCTACTCATTTTCTTTTTCATCACCCCTTCTGATAACACTTAATTTGCATACTTCACAAATTCAGATTCCCAAATTAGTTCGATCTTCTATTTAGGGGAAAACAAATGGGTGAACAACTGTTGTTTGTTATTTCAATCAGTTATGGTCCGTTGTATGGACTTAGATAAGTTATTTATTTACTTTTTTAAAGTCAAAACCAATTCATTTTGATTTTCAAAAAGCTAAAAAGTAGTTTGTTTAAGTTGATCCAAATGAGCCCTTAACCAAACGACCACATTTACTATCGTATTTGATATTCAATAATTTTTCTATCTTTTACCATGCCCAATAATGTCTGAAGGACTTCACCGTGAGTAGAGATATATTTGGAAGATTCTACAAAGCTCGAAATTAGAGGGTAAGGTTGATGCGGAAGATAGTGTGGGTATTGATTTCTATTCTTCAACTAAAAATGCAGTGGCTGCATTCACTATCGGGCCAAAATTCATACTCAATTTCGGGCCTTCCAACTTTGTGCACTATTGTTTAGTTCAATCATTGTAATAAGGTGGCTTTAGAATATATTTTAGCACATACCAATAATGTCCTCTTCACTTTAATAAAGCCACTAATTAAGCCACAGTGTGACGACACGCCTCCTGGACCTTCAGCTCGACACTAATACATCCTTGGTATTCACGTACCAGAGATCCAAGTGTCGGAGAGGCAGATTATCATGGAGTAAAAGAAAATAAAGACATAACAGAATCTACATGAATGAAGTAACATATATTATTTCAATATATGTATATCTTTACAGCGGAAATTTTAAATACATTTATCAGAGTTAAACATGGACATTTATAAATATTTGTCCTTACAAATGCGGAGTACAATAGTACACAAGTGTGGTGAAAAGAGGTAATAGCCTATTGAAGAATCTTCTAACTTCATGCTCCGAGCTCTTTTAGGTTTCTTCTAACTAAACCTGACTACTAGACTGCCCCAAAAAAATAGGGCATCCAGAGTTTAAGGGAAAAGGAAATAAACTCCGGGTCAGTCATGAGTGTAACGACCCTGGATTTTATATATATTTAAATTAATAATTAATTTAGTTTTTGAATAAAAATTGTGGAAATTAATCGATAAATTGATGCGAGTTTCCCCGAGTTTAAATAAATTCTATATTAAATCATTTAAAATTTAAATATTGTATATATATGTATATATGTGAATATGTATATGAGCATATATGAGTAAATTTGAATTTATATATATATACATTGAAATTGAATTTAAATCTTAAATAAATGGGTTAGAAATAAATATAAAAATATAGACTTTGGACACAAGTAAATAAATAAATTGATTTAAATTTAGAATTGATAGAAGTAGAATAAAAACAAATATATAGATAAATACAAGATAATGAATATTAAGGTAAAATAATAGTAATCAATTAAGCTAGAAATAGAAATACAAATATATATGATAAATTATAAAAAAGTTAAATTATAATAAAAATATAAAGTAAACAAATAATTGCTAAAATTTTAACAACAAAATAAAATATGGAAATTCATCTATATTATAAAATAAATAAATTATATAGTTCATACAATATAAAGTAAATATATATATCTTAATCTCATGTTAATAAATCAATACAAAATAATACAAATAGGATAGACTACAAAAATAGTAAAAGAGATATAAAAATAGAAATTTATTTATAAAGTAATATTATAAAGACAAGTTAAAAAAAACAAAAGAAAATAAAATAAAATACATTCATATATGAAGCTTTGTAAAGGAATGAAACAAATATATATAGATAGGCATTAGCTTGCAAAGGAAGACAATAGTAATAAATGTTAGCCTCCTTAGTACACAAGAGATATATATCAGCCACCATTTGAAAAATATCCCTGACCTATTGTACATACAAATTTTATCACATTGCAAAAATCTTGTACCAGCAAACAAATACAACACCCTGTACTCATTTTATATATATCAATTCCTCACTTCAGTTCGTCCATTCCAAGCCATGTAAAACTGAAGTAAACATCATTTCAAACTCAAACAAAATTCAATATAAACAACAATTCAATTCAAGATAAATCAGAGAATCAAAGGAAAAGGATTTCGACTTGCAAATTTCAAGCCTGTTTCATCATAAAGCTCTGCTCTTCTTCTCTGGAAATCAGTGAGTAAACTAACATTTTAAAGTTTTAATCTGTTAAACCTTGATTGCATGTGATAGAAACTTAAAGTATGTTGTGAAATTGTTTGAATGAATATAAATTATGCATGCATGTCTGTATATCTGGTGTGAATGTCTGTGTATCAATATGATTGCCCTGTTCTAGCTTTACAGGATTCAAAACTTGATAAAAATCCAATCTCTCTCTCTCTCTCATTCTTTTTAGACTTAGATATATAAACAAACCTTGTTTGTAATAACAAGATATCTGATCTAAAAATATTTCCAAGCAAGATTTAAAGATAGTTTTAACAAAATGAAGAATTACAGTAAAAGCATGAACATATCGAAATCTCAATTTAAATAAATCATGTATTCAAGTATATAATATGATTTGTTATCTGAAATGATGATTTCTAAAAATAAAATCATGAATTTTAAGAGTATAGATCATGAGATAATGTATGTTGAACGGGATTTGGGTTTTGTGTAATTTCTGGTGATCGGAGTGATGTGGGAGGTCGGGATCGTGGCTGAGGCTCGCTCGAGTATCAGGGTTTCTAGCAAAAATGCTCGTTGGAGTTTTAAACAGCTATGATGACCGGACGATGAAAATCTAGGGTTCGATTGACAGTTTTGGTCGACTGGGATTTAGTGTTTGCTGCATCGCCGTGGGAGAACTAGATGCGACCGATATGGGGGGATTAGAAGCGTAGTCGAGTGGCGCAGCTTTGGTCGGAGTCGCGAGGCCTCAGGTGATCGGTGACGGCGGCGAATGGTGGGTTTTGTCGATCAGTGGGTTTCCTGGAGGATGCTCGATAGCTCATTTTCGATTTTCTAGCGAATTTGTGGATCTGGGTGTTCGTGACGATGTAAGCAAGGTTCGGCGACTTGGTGGTGGTTGGAGCTTGGGTCGTAGGTGGCCGGAGCTCTGGTGCATGTGCACGGCGAGGTCGGTGCACAGTTTCGTTTTGATGATGAAGCTTTCTTCGGGTTTGACTCGAGAAGAAAAGGAGGTTGCCTCGGGTTCGTCTTAGTGTTCGCGAGTGTTTTAACATAACAGATTTCAAAATTTTTAACAAGTTTTATAAATAAATGAAACCCGGGTTTGGTCTCGGGAGAATGACGAGTTGGCTCGGGTTTTGTCTCTAGTATTTGATGTTACAGTTTTAAACTTTAAACAAAATTAAGTTTAAACATTTCTTAACAAATTCCTTTAAAAATAATTATTTGTTTAAGTTTGAAATTAGCTAAAGGTTTCAAAATGAATTTTATTAAAGTAATTAAGTTTAAAGTGGTTTAATATATATAACCCTTATTTTAAAATAAACTTTGAATCGCTATGCCAAAAAAAAATAAACTTTGAATTTGATTAAGGTTAATTTATTTATTAATGTGATTAATTAATGAATGTGATTAGTTAATTAATGTGATTAATTAATGGGTAATTAATGAAGGTGATTAAATAATTACTTAATTGAAAGAAATTAGTGGTTAATTAATGGAAGTAATTAAGGAGTAATTAATTAGTTATTGTAATTAATTAAGAATAATTTATTAAGGTGTTTGATAAATTAATTTATATCAAATGATTTGTGATTACTAAATTAGTATTGGATAATTAATTCATAAGTAATTAATTTAATTGAAAATTAATTGAATTAATTAGGATTTAACAATTAATTAATTCTGCTTGTAAATGATTATTGAATGCTTAACCTTACTTATGAATGATTGTATTCTATTAAATGCTGTGAATTGTTTTGTCATCTCTGCTGTGTGATGCTTTGTGATTAGAATTCTTTTAATTCAAGCTGTGATGAATGTAATTCATTTATTTATAATGCATTTATATTATCTATCTGTGGATCTGTGAATAAAAGATAAGCGTTATAGTTATACCGCTTATCAACTATATTTCTGTATTTTAAATCTGTGATGATGTGATGATTTGTAGTGTTGCACTATTGTGTTAAAACCCCTGGACCACACCATACACACACAAATATGGATTTCACGAGGAAATCGGTTAAGTCACAGATAATTAAAATTTAATGTTTTTGAAATTGAAATTTTAATTTCAATTGATTTTGGAAATGGATTTGGGTTAAATGTTAAAGCTTTTGAAAAGGAGTTTTTAAGATAAAAAGTTGTTTTGAATAACTTGGTAAAGTTTCCAATTTAAATAATTTAATTTGAATTTGAATTCAAAATTTGGAATTGAATTCCATGTTTGGAAATTTATGGTTAAAGATGTTATAAATGTGTTTATATGAATTTAAACCATTTTAAAAGTATGGTTTTGAGAATTTGAAATTAACCCAAAAAATTTAATTAGTATAAATGAATCGAATTTTCCAAATTGGAAACTATTTGTTTCCAAATAATAGAAGCTTTCATATAAGGAATGAATTCCCAATTTGTGACAAAAGAATTTCAAATTGAAAAGAGAATGGTTTTCCGAATTATGAATGAATCTTTGTGAAAGGTTGTTGAACTTTGTTTTGAAATTGGAAAGGTGTATCTTTTGTATAAAAGATCGAAATGGAATTGTTTTGAAAGCTATCGATTAAATCTTTAATTTAAAGATTTAATAAGTTAATCCAATTGAAATGGAAATTGATTTGGAAAATCTATGAATAGATCTTTGTGAAACTGGGTGAACTTTGTGAGCTGAATCTTTTTATGTAAAAGATTAAAATGGTAATGTGTTTAAACCATTTGAAAGAAAAGTTTTGGGTAATAAGTTGTGACTTAACTGAAATCCCAATATCCATATGTTTTAAAATATTGCGCTCATTATTCGGTTTAGCCGGGAGAGGACTTTGTGTCATATAACCCATTCCGAATAATGATACGACGTATATGGATAGCATTTGAAGACCGGTGGTGAAGACCGGATACTTTCGAAAACGAAAGGATTACCATCGATTGTCTCTGCATCGGCTGATCCCCGGTATAGAGATTTTTATCACCCTTTGTGATGGGAAGTCCGGACGTGATTAGAAATTATCCGGATTTGCAAGGGCTTCTTTGGAAGTGCCTTCGGTTCTGTTCGAACCCGGAACAGACTTGTATGGTTGTATGTCTGACACTACACTTTGAGATATAAAGCGGATTTCTTTCAAATACATTTCTGTTTGGTGGCGGAGATTTATTCTCTTAGCTTAACACCCTTCTTTGAGACGTACGAGCTCAGAGGTTATGTAGTTGAAGGTTATCAGTGATATACTCCCAATTTGGTAATGTGGCATGCTAAGTGTTGCTGTGTGATTGCTGATCATTTGTTGATCAAAGCATGGCTTTGTGAAAAAGCGTAGCTTTGTGGACGAGACCTCATCGGACCTCACAAACCGAAAATGGTCGAAACAGGAAAGATGTTGCAAGGTTTCAGGGGTAGCTCCCCTAGGGTATGTCCATTCCTTCTGGAAAAAGGTGGTATCATGGTATGGAGCCCAGATATTTTACCTGTGTAGTTGCTCCAATCTGATTTACTGTGTGAATGTGCTGTGTGATCGGGATCCCGGATAAAGGTCGCAAACGACCGAGGGTGGCATATCTCAGGTTTACTACTCGGGAAGGGGATAACTGGCCTTGTGTTGGCAGAGAACCGGGTGGTTCTCAGGGAGTCCCTCCAGAGGCGTTCCCATGTGGCATAGAAAGTTCCTTAGCCTGACCATTTGTTGGAAAATCCAAAGAAACAATACGAACCTTGTACGGTTTTAGTTGTATAACCTGCTATGGAATGTGGCAGTAACCTGCTATTGAACATAGTAGCTATAGTAGGCATACAATAATGGTTGTATGCTGGCTAAGATTAATATTATACTTTCGAAATGTTTTCCACTATGCACTAATAATAATAATCCAATGATTTTGCATAGTAAGCATGTTTGACTATCATAAGAAGAAATCTCCTCCAATTCTGCGTTTGCATTGTGTGTGTGGCGGGAGGTCTTATGGTAGTTTCATTTTCCAAAAAAGCATTGCGGATTTCAATGTTTAAAATTCTTTTGTTGTTTGTTTTAAAGATAAACTGTTTTTGTTACTCACACCAGTCCCATGACTGACTCGGAGTTTATTGTTCCCTTCCTAAACTCTGGGTGCCCACAATTTTCCACACGGGCAGTCTAAAGTTGGGGTTTCAGATAGTCAGGTTTAGTAGACTAGTTGGAGCTAGTTCAGTATTTGGAGTTCACTGACGACTGACGTTGCTTATCTTGGTGCAACGTGATGGTGGTTTGAGCTTGATGTTGGAGTAGTTGGATTCATTCTCTTTGTCGGATCACTTGGAGTATCAGTTCTGTTGTTTCCGCTGTAACATTATTATTTGACTCTGATATTGTTGTATCATATTGATATCATTATTGTATATCATTCTGGAGATTGTATTCATTGGAGTTGTATATGATATCATTCATTTCTTTCTTCCGCTGTGTTGTTATACTTACTGTGTTATAAGCTCCGGCACGACTCGAATTTCAACGATTAAATCTGCGGCATTCAAGTACAAGTGAAGTACGGGTGTCGATTTTCAAACGCTGGAATTTGGATCATGACAATGGGACTGGTGTGATAAACTCAAAATACGAGTATTTGAAAACAAAGGGTATCTCATAAGACCACACCGCACATAAACACGGAACGAGTTTTTACCTTATGATGACCAAATCATTTGCTACGCAAAATCTGGGGATATTATTTTTAATGACTTTCTTTTGAAAACACTTTTCAAGTAAATATACGTAATCTTAGCCGAAATTGTTACATTATTAAATTCAAACATACTAAATTCTACAATCAAGTCCAAAGGCATTTTGGAGAATGGATTTCCATACAATGGCAGGTAAGGAACTATCTTCCGTACAGTACATCTCTAGAGGAATGTACCGAGGATCAACAACTTTTAAAACCTCTGCACCTGGCAAGACCGTCCTACCCGCAGACCCAACTTGGTGGCGGATAGAACCGAATATGACATCGCCCCGATCATAACTAACGTATTCGAGAGCTCTCTTAGCATACACAACATACACGACATATATAGAGTAATCTAGAAAGATGATGACCATACCCTAATGGTTGCGAACCACATAGCCTCGTGGCATGTTCTGTTTAAGCCATTTCTGGCTGATGAGGCCCGAGGTAACGATTACCTTTCACATAACACATTCCACTTTAAATGCCACACTGCCATTCCATGATCACACGAATGATTTCTACAAACATATAACTCCTGAGCTCGTATGTCTCCTGAAATGGTGTTAAGCTAAAAGAAGTTGCCTTCTCCGCCACCAAACAGATGATACGTTTATTGAGATCAATCAATGTGATTAGAAATGCAATGTCAAACATTCGTCCATACAAGTTGTCCAGGAATATGACAAACCGAAGGAATTCTCCTACCACATCCTATCGGGAATCATCCCTAGGATTAGTAGCGAGCAGCCCTGCATCGAAAATCAAATGAAGATACTACTGCCACATATATATGATATGGGAAATTTCCCTCGAGGGTCAGTGACAAGCAACCCTTCATTCCATTTATTATCATTCCATGTCTTCACTTTGAATACGTAAATTGGTTCAAAGTGGTTTTCAGATAAGAATCACTCAAATCTGACCTCGATTCCTTCGAACCAATCTTCGATAAAAAGATATTAAGTAAATAGGTGTTTGTCATTTGATTAATTACTTTCTCTTTATCAAAAATATCTTCTAGAGATATATATCTTTTAAAACATTTCTTTTCGGTATATACAGAATCATTAAACCTCTCTTTAACTTTGAAAATACCAAATCATTTTCATAAGTCATATTGCAAAACTTTTACGAGTTAAAAAGGGTCGATAGAAATTATACTAATTCTATTCAACATCAATTTTCGTATTCAACCTTTACTATCCGTCGAATAATGGTGAAATTACCTTTTAAATTCACATGGATAGTATGGATTCCCTCCTTGGAATTTAACACAAAGTATAAGAAGATTATTTCTATACAATCCAAGTTGAATTAAACTAAATTTGAAAAATTGAATCATTTATACTTGCCTCGTTTCCGACATTTCGACCTTAACTATTTCTCGTCCAGAAAAGAGGCTAAATGAGCCAGGACACTGGTTTCTCCTAAACATCATCTTAGTTTAATCACCTCACATTCGGATCCCACGAATAGAAAAATCCAGTCTACTCATCGGCTTTTAGAGCCAAGATTAAATCACTTGATTATAATAGCTTTTCTTTGAATCATTTATTTAAACTCTTTTAAATAAATTATAACACCTTCAAATCATTTTTAAAATATTTAATTATTTATTTATAAAAGATTTATAAAAGATTTGGGAAAGAATACTTAAGTTTAGAGCCATATTTCAAAAGTTATTAAAAAGTGCTGCAAATAGTGCTTTTAAGGCTTATTTGATCAAAACAACCTTTCGATCATTTAGAAATTCATTTTTATAACTCAAATATCTTTTAAAACATTTATAGAACTTATTCCATATTTTTAAAGAATTAAAAATATCAATTTTAAAGAATTTGTCGCTTTGGTTTCCAAACCGTCAAACCGCGACTATTTTGAAAACTTGTTTTGCTCATATTTCAAAATCTATTAAACGAAATCTCGATCCTTTTCTTTTGTTTAAAAACTTGATTATAAGAGCTTGGAAAATTCTTATTATAAAAAATTCCGATTTCGAATCCATCGTATAAATAGATTTAACTTTCTACAGCGTGAAATTGCGAACTGTCGTTACGCGACGTGCTTATTTTGATTTAACTTTCATAACTTATCAAAACTTCACCAAATTGGATTTTAGTGTTTATAAAACATTTATAAAACATTTTAAACCATTTTAAAGAGGTTTAAAAATCTCATATACACCATTTCATTTATTAAAGGAAAATATTTCCTTTGTGATATTCGACGTGTATTAAACGTGAACCATTTCAATATCAAAATAAACATATAATCAACATCCAAACTTGATAATCAAACTTAGTAAACATCCATAGTAATCATATCATCATATTATATATATAAAGAGAGTTTCTCACCTTTATTGGTTTCTAGATTTACTAAAATTGACTATAGCTTCGATATCACCATTTTAATTGATCAACACTTCGACTAATCATCACTTAACCTAACCAAAACATCACCAAAACAACTCTACCCTCCCCTATAGCTCACGACCTTCATCCCCACCAACCATAGCCTACGGCCATTGTAATATCCCTAATTTTTGATAACATTATTCAGGAGATTTAATTAGATAAATTAAATAGAATAATGTAAATGTTAAGTGATAAGGGGGTTGAGATTTGAACAAATCTAATTAAGGCCGTGCTTAATAAATAAATAAATGGGCTTAAGAATGGTTTTAGGATAATTAACTTACATAAGGGTATATTAGGAATTTCCGCCCATAACCCTTACCCTTATATATATTTTAGTTCCTACCATTTCATTCCCATTCATGCCATTTTGAAACACAAATCAAAAACTAAAAAGGGAAGTCGGCCATAATCAAGAGAAGAGAAATTAAAAGTTAGAGAATCAAGCTTAGGGGAAATCAATCTCAATCCAATCTCCTTATCTTAATCAAGGTGAATAATAATTCCATCTCCATTTTGGTTTGAATCATATGTTTTCAGATTTAAGGGTAAATTCGTTTTTATGATGAATTGGTTGATGATGTGCTTGAATATTGATTTATTTAATTTAAACAAAATTGTTTAAATGGGATTATTCACGGTTTTAGGGTAAAACCGATATATGTTAATGTTTAAATGCCATGGAAATTTTTTATGTTAAGTAAAACATGATTTTGGAGTTGGGTTTCAATTTTGATAATTTTCCAAGCTATGGAAAGATTGTTATGAATTTTCAAAAGAAAATATGGTTATTTGGGTTTATAAATTTATTTTGGAAAAGAATTTGGATCTGGAATTTTGATATGTTAGATAACATGATTAAAGTGAATTTCTGAAATTTTTGGGGATTTTTCCAAAGTGATTTGCTATGCAAATTAAATTATTTTAGAAGAGAGACTTCTTTGTAATATTGGTTTTGCCTAATGGAAGGGCTTACTTGATTAACTTACCCATGGTTTAGATCTGAAATTAGCTGCAGTTATTTTAGAGAAGAATTTGAAAAGGTTAAGGCAACCAATCTGGTGTTGAGACGTGACACGTACTTTTCGACCCAAAGTAATGATTAACTTAACCATGTTTACTCAGAAAAGAGGGTTTCACCTACTTTGGGAAGTACCTTTCGACCTAGAGCTTCCGCCATCGACCTAGTCAAAACCTTTTACCATGAAACCAATACACATGGTATCACTTAGTTGGTACATAGTGGATTAGAGAAAGGCGAAAGGTAGAGTGTCGAAACATAGCTTCCGAAGGTGTCGATACCTTTGTTTTTGTTTTTAAAAGAAAAGAAGCGCTTGCTTGTTTACAAAAGTGTTTCGAAGCAGTCGAAACCAATGGTTGCAAAAGGGAATTTTAAAAGAAGCTTTCGAAAGAGAGCTGCCGCTTTTTTAAAGAAGTAGCTTTCGAAGGAGTTACTTAGTTTTTGAAATTGAAGCTTTCGGAAGGGGTAGTTTCGACCATGTCGAAACCCTTCTGTAACTTTAAGCCTTTTGATGGTATTGAAGATGTCAATGCTGCCGAAAGGTGTTTTGTGTTTTATAAATATAAGCCACTTCTAATAGCTTTCAAAAGGGGTTAGGGGTTTCGAAGGCAATGGTTTCTAAAGGGGTTTCGATGCCAACCATCCTATATTTTACTCAGATGTTTTATGCTTTCGAAAGAGATGGTGCCGACGCCATCATGTTTTCCCCAATATTTTTATATGATAAGGATGGTTTCGAAAGAGATGCTTTCTCCTATATTCACTTTGACCCAAATAATATTTTAAGTATAAACCCAATGGTTTCGAAAGGGGGACTTTCAATGATTTCGAAAGGGTTGCTTCCAAGTGTTTCGAAAGGGGTACTTTCTTTGGGTTTCGAAGTTATGCTTCTAAATGATTAAATGTTAATACTTTAATACAATCGAAAGGTTTCGAAAGGAAGGTTTTAAAGTATTAGAAAGGCAGGAGCCTAATGTTCTGAAGATAGATTTTAATGCTTTCGAAGGAGGTCATCCTATAAAGTCGGAAGCAAGGTTTCGAAGGTTTCGAAAGGTTTTGTAACCCAAACTCATTTTAAAAAGGAAAACCCATGGCTAAATTAAATAAGTTTTGAAATGATTTTAAGAAGAAGCTTTCCTTGATAAAATTATAGGTTAAAGAGATTAACCGTGTTTTATATGAAAAGTGTTTCAAGGACATTAAACCCACAGGAGCGGTATTGGTTTAAAATTATGTTTGCTTTTTTAAATATAAATATATTCACATTATAATGGACCCATAACTGTATTTTGGGGATAAAGGGTAGAAAAACCAGCTAGGTTTACCTAGTAGTGAATATAAATTGATTAAACTCATGGATGAGTAGAATTGCATCCAAAAGGTCAAGGAGACTAAAGTATAGGATGCATGAATATGGAAGTTGTCAAGGAGACAGGTTCATAGTGATCCCATTAAAACTATGATTAGGAAGTTATTGGAGTTACCAATAGGTTCATAGTGATCCCATGAAAACTATGTTATAAAGAGTGGTTGGCATGGGCCAATTGGTTCATAGCGATCCCATGAAAACTATATCCGGATTAAGTTATTGGCAGTTGTCAATAGGTTCCTAGTCAACCCATGAAAACTAGGATAAGATGAAAAGATATTGGCAAGGGCCAATAGGTTCCTAGTCAACCCATGAAAACTAGGATAAGGGATGAGTTATTGGAGTAACCAATAGGTTCAGGGGAACCCATGAATCAACTAAACCCACAGGAGTGGTAGTGTTAAGTTAATTAGCAGGGGCCAATAGGTTCATAGTGCACCCATGAAAACTATGAAATAGGACAGGGAGTCCATATAATATGAAAAGGTTATTGGTAAGCCCATGAAAACTAATAGGTTAATAATGACCCTAGAAACTATAAAATATGACAGGGAGTCAATTAAACAGAAGATGGGAAATCCAGTATGTTTTAAAATGTTTGCATATCATCATAATATTTTGAAATGACTATGTTTTAACCATTGTGGATGCAGGAGCATAGTATATGGTTTTATAAAGGTTTTAAGATACCAGTGATGGGAAAACCCATTCCGTTAAGCGGCATGGTCTCACTAGATATTTAAATGATTTGAGATGGTAGATTATTATTCATACCAGGCTTTATGTTTAACTCGAAGTTTATGTTTTCCCCTTAAACTCTCAGGTACTCAATTGATTTTGAGTACTTTGAAAATTGAGGTTTTCAGGTACCTCATTAGACGAATAAAGCTTCCCGAGACGTGCAGGAGGCATGATAGCTATTTAGAGTTCCCTTTTATTTGATTCCGCTGTGTTGTTTGTATGGCAAAGTTGTTATATTGCCCGTATATACTCTGATCATCCAAGGGGGCATCTTCATATGTCACTCTTGGCGTATGTTGTAATAAATATATTTTCTCTGAACGTGATTTGCGATTGTGGGATTATGCAATGAATTGGAATTTTTTTGAAATGGAATGTGATTTAGTTTAAGGTTTAATTTTTTTCCATATTCATGTGTTTCTGCGTATCAATGAATCTAACACCGCCGTTTTTGGTCATCGAGGATTAATAACTATGGATGACCGCAGCATCTATAGCCGTTAGTTTTGGGCCTCCAAGTAGGGGGATGTTACAGCCATCCATCACCACCATCGTACATGCTCACGGCTTAGTGCCTTCTTCCCTTTGCTCTCGGCCTCCACCACCTTAGCACGCGCCACCACCTCCTCCTCCACCTCATGCTCACAGCCTTGCACTTCTACACCACCAAGCTCTCGGCCATAGGCCATTGGAGAGGAGAAGAGAAGGAAAGTGAAGAAGAAGATGAAGATGTGATTTTGTGTAGAAATGAAGAGGTATATATGTGTATTTATAGGAAGAGGGGCCTTAACCCTTAAGCAACCTTAGGAAAATATCTCTTACACACACCACTCCCCTTCTATATGCCTAACCTACTCCCCTCCATGTGCTCTTCCATGTGCTTGTATAAGTGATGTGTAGTTTTCTTTTTAAAGTAAACCCATTTTGTTTTAATTTGCTAAATGTATATATGTATGTATATGTTTATATATATGTTCATGGATGTGTGTATATCTATATGTGCATATGTATGTCACATATAACGTTGCACAACTTCCACTTGTCAAACTGTTACAATTCTAAAATCCCATTTTCGGTCATATTTTTACTTCTCTGTTAAACTACATATATTTGTAAACAAATCTTGAGAATATATTTCTTATTATTTTAGAATAATTAATACGTGCCCATTTTAATTATCAAACCATACAAATCAATATTAAACAAGTGTTTACAAAAAGTGCTATCGTATCGACAATGCGTTATGAATTTTCTTATATCTTCAAATCAAGTATATATCTTTATAAAACTATTATAAATGATTTATTATCGCTTCATAACTATTTAAGATGAATTATTATCATTTAAAAACAATTATTTGAACAATTATAATAATTATTAAATCACTAAATCTCATTTTAAATTCATAAATCCATTATTAAATAGGATGTCATTATTGATGATGTCATAAATACATTTTATTTTCTAAGATTAAAATAAATAATTTATTTCATATTCTTTTTTAAACGGATAAATAAGTGTATGTTTCCAGCTCTGTGCGTGACTTTTGATAATTATAGAGCTGTTTATTGATAAAACTTTTTTCGGTCATTTTATCGATATTTTTCCAAAGTATATATTTTTGTAAATACTTATTCAAAATTAGATTACCATTATTATTTATTATTCAAAACATCATAATCTATGTTTTTAAAAGCTTATATTTGAATATTAAAAATAAATATAATTTATCAAACCGATAAATTTGCGGGTCGTTACACACGGTGTAGATATGTTTGCTTGTTCACTTCAAAAAAGTAGGCACAACTAGCCTCCATGGTTGGTGAACTAGATCAAAAGACTAGTTATTAAAACGACAAAAAAATTTCCAATTTAATGCAAAATGCATTATATGCATTAAAATAAGGTTGTCATTTTAATGTAAATTAAGTTAATTGTTTAATTTTTTAATGAATAATTTTTTATTTAAAAAACTAGTTTTGTGCTTGGCTCGGGTGTTTATGGGTGTAGAGTGGTTTTATTCAGTTTTCTTAACACTAAAAAGATGAAGTGATCGAAACAGCTATTGGAAATGGTCTTATAATGTATTTTCAATAAAGTGTATTTTTGTGAATTATTTTAAGTAATATAAATATTGAGAGCTATAAACTTGAAATAGCTTATTATACATATTCTGTTCGGTAGTTATCGAACGTAGGGGAAAGATACTTGTCATATGTAACATGAAAGGAATTAGTTTGAAACTAATAAATTATTTTGGGAAGAACCTGATTATAAATGAGATAGATTTGCAAAATTCTTAAAAGGAGGGGTTTGACCCAAAAAATAGAAAGACAATATATAAATATAATTTTTTTATTGAGAGAGAATATTTCATTGAAGATGGAGACGGAGTTAAAATAATGTAGGAGACTAAAAATGTCTTCTTATGTTATTAAAATCTCATCATCTCCTTATCAAATCAATGCATCAAATTGCTTCTATTCTACTTTAAACTTAAGCACACACTCATTTCTCCTTGGAGCAATAAATTCAAACTCGTAAATCACTATAAGTGTGGCCATGCTAAGAGAGGAGTGAAGATGGAGAAAAATTTGAGTAAAAGTGCTTGGATGAGGAAAAAGATAAATCCATATATTAATTTAGAAACCTTAACATGCATGCTTAAAAATGGACTTCTAATAAATTACTTGATGTTTTTACCTCTCTAAGAACAAAATACATTAAACTAATCTTCACATAATCTCTATCGTGTTCAAAACATCATTTAGATGAAAATTTATATAATACTTCATATACTTTGGTGAATTTAGGCTTTGATCAAAAAATGAAAAAGTAGGTGGTATATCTGGCGATAGTGGAAGGTGGAGTGGTGAATAATGTAAGACCTGTGCAGTTAAAGCGCCCTGCCGCTCCATAGCGTTTGAGGTGCGAAAAGTTGTAGCGGAGATATATTAGGGATATAGCAGGATATAGCGGACGACTTTAAAAAGAGGAATGATGAACATCCTACATTAAAAGGAGGAATAAGTACTTATTATTTCCCACCAAGCAAAACAAGTTATAATAAAGTAAAGATAAACAAAGTTGACGCTTAAAAAGTTAGAACTAGTTATAATAACCAACAGTGTATATCATTGTTACATCAACTTCGAAGTTACCATAAAACTTAAAAGCAAGACATCAAGAAAAATGCTTACTTATAGGAAAGGGGGATATAGTGGGGCAACAAAACCAGAGATATAGCGGATTATTGCCTCAATATCGGGGATAATAGAAGATCTGCTATATTGGGCCACTTTATAGGAATATCGTTGCCCCAAAAGTCTGCTACGGGATATATCGGGGCAATATCGGGGAATTGACTGCACAGTGTAAGACTGGATCAATTCCTATCTAATTACTTAGTCAACTATGATAGAGTTAAGGGTGTGTCCTAAGTTCATATATATAATTTGATTATATAATCTAACTCATATAACGAATCTTGTTTAAAATAAAGAAAGTCTTCGGTTTTACTTTCTATTGTATATATTATAATATTGTGATATAAGTAATCTTTTACATACATCAAATATGTACAAACATGAAATCCTTATAAAAGGTATTTAATCGGTTATAGTTATGAATGCATTCGTAACCATAATTATTAAATCATGTCAATTACTAATTATTCTTAAATGTTTCTAGTCAACATGTATCAAGAATGAGATACCGATACATTCGTTTGGACTACTATATGTAGTGCCATATATATGATTGACTCCGAATTACAAATGATTGAAGGGTGGACCCACAGGTTACATGCATGTGATTGTTTTTGAACAATCACACATAAAGAATAACCGAGAATCTTTAATTGATTGATTATAGAATCAAATAGAAGATCTCATGTTATAATGTGCAATAGTCATTTGATTTGAGTATACTATGAGTCTTAAGTGTCTAAACTATATTTTTACCATGGTCAATCACATGATAGTGGTAATCATGTTAAGACCATAAGTGGGTATAAGTTGAACTACTTGAAGTGAAATACTATTTGAGAGAGGATTCATATTCTTCAAATCAAAGTTTGATACCATCGTAATTGATAATATCATCGTGAGGAAGAAGAAAATTACACGGAAGTTGTAGTAGCTGTTATTAATAGATTACAGTTTGCATTAACTGTCCATTGAATTTCGTATTGATGTTAGTATCAGTATTTTCCCAATAAATAGAGCCTCACCCTTTCAATACTACACACAACAATTGAAAATGTTAGTTGTATGCCCTGTGGGCAATTATGCAACTGTTGCATACATCTAACTTAGTAGTAAATCTTGTTCGTAATAACGATGTTTATTTACTTTTATACTTTGTTATATTGTGATACAAATAATCAAGTAATTAATTAAAAGTATAAAATAAGAAAATCCTTAGAAAAATATTATGTGATTGAAAGTTGTAAAGAGTTGCAATCGTGAGTAATTAACTGGAATATGAAATAATATTTTGTTTAAAATATTCTTGGTCAAGATGTTTTGAGAAAGGATATCGATACAACCGTTGAGACCAGTATGCATAACCCTATCCAAATGTTGGGTAATGTAGTACTCTTGGCTGCTGAGGGCACCAAGAGGCTACGTACTCATAGTTGTTGGATAACTATAAAATGACTCATCCGAGGGTTTCTTGTTGGTTAAAAACAACTAGGTCAAACATGAAATCCTAAGGTGACGATGTTACACAATCCCATCAACTTGAGAATACCATGGAACTTTAATGTGAATATTCCACTTTAATTATAGTTAAATCATGGCATGGTGATCCATCGAGTGACTGTATTTGTGTTGAGTTGAAGCATTGTGTAACGACTAGCCTTTTCGACCCTTAGACATCGACATTAATACATCCACGGTATTAACGTGCTGAACATCAAAGTGCCGGAAAAACAGTTTGTTGGGATGAAAGAAAGAAAAGAAAGAATAGAATCTTACATCATGATGAGATAAATATATAATATGCACAAGATCTTTACAAAAGGAAATCATCTTTATTATACATACATAAGATAAATCAGAGTACACCAACCTATCATCAGCTCTGGACAGTTATAACAACCCGCCCTTACAATTGCTGATAAATACAGATAGAAATCAAGAAAAACAAAACAGTGAAAAATTATAAGATACACGAATACATCTTGAATAATCCAGCTCGTCACTTGGAATCTCCAAAGTATCCAGCTAAATTTGGAAAATATGCTCGGTCTGACCCGAGCATTATAGAAAAAAAACATCTGGGTCAGTCTGGTAAAACCAGTGTGAGAAACACAATCAAATGGATTCTTAATGTTTTGTAAAACCTTTCAAAATAAAGATTTCTTATAAGAGCACGTCACACATAAACACAGATGGGTTTTTACCTTACGATAACAAAAACATTTATATTAGAAAATCCAGTGATATTGTAATAATGTCTAAGGGTGAAAATAATAATAATCAAGTAACCGTGATGCTCTTGAGTGTACATCACAACAATACTAGGTATATAATCAAAAACGATAAAGCGCGTTCGCTAATTGTATAGGATTCCGAAGAGGTGCCTTTAGTACTTCAAGAACAGTCCTCCTGCACAAGGATAAGAGTTATCCTTTCGAAGCAACAATGCATCCCTAGTGATGTATAATAGGAAATACATAGCTAGCCCCAAAAACTGTCAAGCCGAATTCATCGCTCCATGCATGCACAAAAACTATAGGTAACTCTAGGAAGGAGACGACTACACCCTTATGGGTTAGCTAAACCCTTGGCCATGCATCCTATCTCTGGTTTTAGTCATTACCGCCGATGAGGCTATGTCCGGCATTCCAGCTTACACTTTGCCACCTAAACAGATCATGGAATCTCGCATGGATTCCCATATCCCAACGGGTCTCGGAACCACACATGGATTCCGACATCTTAAATAAATCTCAAAATCACACATGGATTCCCCTACCCCAATGGGCCTTGGAACCACACATGGATTCCAACATCCAAAATAGATCTCGAAACTCCTCCGTAGAACACGTATATGGTTTTTGGAGTTGTTACAGTACGAGTCATCTCTTACGAGTACACTCCCCTGCTTACCAAGCACTCCAAAAACCAATTGCTGAATTTTCGAAATGCTCAATACCAGTTCTTTAAGAAATAATCAGACAGTACATAAAAGCGAGGATCACCCCCTAACCGTTTAAGTGGACGGATCTCCTCATCATTTGTCCTAGAAGAACAAAACGAGTTTATAGGTACAGTATAGCACCACTGACGGTAACTGTACCATATAATCCCCGTGTTTCCCTTAGATATTTCCCGAGTTAAAATTCTTCGGTGTTAAGTAGGGAATTGTTTCCCTACCACCAAAATTAAGAATGATTACGTATTTAGGCCAAGATTTGATAGTCAGTTATTTAACTATCAAATAAACAAACATTCAAATCCGTGATTACTTTTCCCATAGAAACCACTAAGCCTCCTAAATTAATCTTTCATTAATTTGAAATCACCTTTCAATATTTATTAAAATATTCATAGACTTATCTCATCAGCATAAGTATATTCACAAACTAGTTCACTTTCAAACTTAGAAATCTTTCCATATACTTATACAATGTTATAAGCATATTCACAAAACCCTTTGAAAATTCCTTATTTCAAAATCATATTTAAAAGATAAAAAAATTGTTATTTAAAATGGAGATGAGGATAACCCCAAACACTATTCCCTCTGCGTTAAGTATGGAACGAATGTCCCATACCACCATAATTAGGAAGGTCCGTTAAGGGAAATCCAATCTCACTTTCTTTTACAAATTTCTTCTATACATCCTTTTAACAAATCTTCTTAATTTATGAAATCTCATTTACTTAATCCTAACTCTATTTATAAAAACTTCTTTCATAATTTTCCAAGTTTATTTATAAATTCTTTTATAAATCTCTAAACCAATTATAAAACTCCTTTTATAATCTCTAAACCATTAAAACCCAACTTTTTTCCACTTCCAAAATCCTTTCCCACATTTATAAATTCCTTTAATAAATTTTTTTATCAAATAAAAACCTTTAAACAATATTAGTGAAATAATGACTTTGAACAATCATTAAAAATAATAAACTTTAAACCAATTATAATAATATAATAATAACTTTAAACCAGTTAAAATAATATAATAATAATAAAACACTTTAAACGTTATTAATACTTATAATAATAAGACTTTAACATTTTAAAAATAAGACTTTAAGCACAATATCATTATAATAATAAATTAACTTTAGACAACATTATTATAATAATAAATTATCTTTAAAACAATATTATTGTAATAATAAACTTTTAAACAATGTTATTATAACAATACATAAATATTTAAAATATTAATAATATAACCAATAACTTTGAGATAAAATAATTAACTTTAAATAACAATTGACTTTAAAATAATAATTAACTTTAAAATAATAATACAAATAGTTATAAAATAGCTTTAAATATCATTAAAGTATAAAATAGCTTTAAACCATATTTAGAATATAATTTAATAACTTAAACAATATTTAAAATATAAATAAGTTAACATTTAAAACATTATTAATAAAATTATAATAATTATATAACATTTTATTTGTTTTGGAATTGAAGTTGATTTAAATCCATAGCTTTAAGAATTCAAAAAGAGGCTTAACAATCACAATGGTACTTAAACAAGTCATCATTAATTTCAATTTAACTTTCCAAGTTAATAACTGGTATTTACATAATTAACATCTATGTAAGTAAATTCAACAATTAACCATCACTGGTTAACACATCACTTATTCAAATTGGCATATTAATTAACGACATATAATTAGATGTCCAAATCTATAAAATAGCAGAACAGGGATTTATTTTGCTAATTAAATAACTAGTTAAATTAAATTAGTGGAACGGTGTTTTATTCCGCTAACATGTGTCCAATACCCTACTTAATTTACTTTAACAGTTTGGTGTTTATTTGGCCAAACTAATTATAATCAACGAGTATTAATCTATCATTAAATTATACTACACCAAACTAATCAATGAGTTTTGTCAAAGAGTTGTATTCGTAAATACAAACACAATGCAAAAATCTGTGTGCCAACCGAATTTCATGTGGGTGAGTTATCCCATTTCAAAGTTTACTAACTAATATAAATACATAAAATAATTCAATATTTAAATGGCTCACCCAAGCCCAATATGATATGGCCCATCATTATCCACCTGCATGCCCATCTAAACCCACACCCATTCTCTACAGAACTTCATCTTCCCCATTCAAAATTCCCTTGTATCCCAAACAAGTGTGCACACATGGATACGTGCATGTGCACGAGTGCTCTAGTCATCGAATCTTGGATCCAACATCACTCGCACATCCGCTAACATGAGCATGTCCAAACCACGCGCTCGCCAACGTCCTTGGCCTCACATAGCATTTTCAGACCCTTCACCCGAGAACCTCTATTCAAAAATCCTGAAGCCAACAATCGCAACAAATTCAAGGCCGCACTCTCTCATAGATGTCCGGACCTTCTAAATTTACACCCCCACCTCGCCTTGCCTCAAAAAACTCAACGGTACACCCTGATCCGCCTAACTCTGCCTAAATCGGCCACCAAATCAAACCCTAGGTTTTAACCACCATTGTCGACCATCACGAAATGCCGCCGAACTTACACCAAAAATTCTGCACCTCCATGCGACTCCAACGACGCAAGCGACGTCATCTAATTCTTCTTGGATCGGGAGAAATCAAATTTTGAATTTTTATGCCCATATTTCCCCTCATTGATATATGGCGATAACTCTCTCAAAACTCGACGAAATCAAGTGCGGTTAATTTTAAAAAATACTATGGACTGATATGAACAACTTTTGTGTTGGTCACTAAGGCTAATTGTTGATGAATTCAGAGCAGCTGATTTTTAGAAGAGAGGGATGGATTTTGTTTTCTAGAATTTGGAGTGTTTACTATAAACAAAATGAAGAAGGCCAACCCCTATCCTTGTGCTTTCATGAGTACTTATATAGCTTTGATCATCTCAAAACTAAGGGGACAAGGAGGCAAAAGGGCCTGCTATGGTGAAGGGGACAATGGCGGCTGATCGGGTAAAATGGGAGACAAAGGGGACAATGCTGATTGTTTCCAAAGGTAAGAAATGTGGGCTGAGCATTTGATGTTGTTGTTGTGTTGGAGAATGGTGTGTGGATTGGTTTTGATTTGGAAAGATTCTAGTACACCGGTATCCACTATTGTGTCCGCGTACGAGCCGCGAACAAAATAAAATAAAATACGACCGCATATAGAAATGTTATGTGATCACAAAAAAACAATAAAATAGACAGGTTATCATGTTCTGTAAAATTTTCAAAATTGCCAACGTTTTCCGTAAAATACGTCAAACGGAAATTCAATTATTTTCCAAATTAAAAATTATGGAAAAGATCTATAAATTAAATTAAAAATATGTCATTAGAAATCAAATAGTTATTTGAAACATAGATTTTATTACATTTTAAATAAAAGCCCAAATCAAATATTTAAAAATAATTAAATATTCCAAAAATCAAAGTAATAAAAATTCTGGGTCGTTACACATTGGGAGTGAAACATTATTCTAGAGAATTAATCTCCTTAGTCATATGAGATTAGTATCACGGTCAACTATAATCAACTGAAAGTCAATATCTTTAGCTAGGGTAGAACAATTAATAATAAATATTATTATTAACCAAGGACTTTGTTTTTTGACTGATTAAGTTGAATATGGATAATATTAGAGCTCTGAGCAATAACTGGCTACATACATCCTAATATGATCAGTGTTAGTAAAGAGAATGTGTGTAAATTATTATTACCATTGGTACCTCTTAAGATAATATAAAATATGATTTTTCACTAGGAAGGTCTGTGAGCAATGAATTCAACCAAACCGCCACACCGCTAGCTAAGGTGACGTATGACGTTAATATTTGAATTGTGTAATATTATTTGCTGAACGAA
Organism: Allium fistulosum; assembly: GCA_030737815.1. Lineage (NCBI taxonomy): Eukaryota > Viridiplantae > Streptophyta > Magnoliopsida > Asparagales > Amaryllidaceae > Allium > Allium fistulosum. The sequence goes on along the minus strand of CM060905.1, from coordinate 683,491,931 downwards.
TTCACACCTCTAATTCCAAGAATCATATTTGTGAATTCTCTAAAAAATCATATGATTTAATTAATTTGTAAAATGTTGAAAATTAATTAATATTTGAGAAATATTGGTTATTATTTAATTTATTTAAATTTGGGTATTACTTGTAATTATTTGAATGCATATATAAAGGTTATATTTACGTGCATCGATATACGATATCGGTGAAATTTTAGACGGGTTTAAACAAAAGATAATTACATGAAGAGATTTGTGGAAATTTTGGGTCATTTGATGGCATCTAGACCTGATCACATCTTGAGAAGAGAGAGGGGTGGAGTGAGAGAATATTAATGGACTAATTAGGGAAGTTTTAATTGAAAAAGGTTTCATTCTTTCAAATAAAACAAATCCATTAATATTATTCTCATTCATTTTCTTTCATTCGTTTAATTTTTTCTCTCATCCTCTCCAAAGCCATAGCCGAAAATTACATCATCCCATCAGAAAAATCAACTTCAAATCAAATCAACATCAAATCAAATAAACGCTAGGTGGTTCATCATTCTCTTGTAAAGTTTGATGTGGATTTAGTTAGAGATCTAACAAGAAATACCAAATGAAGGTGTTACAAAGGGTAACACTTTTTAGGTTCCATTCTACTATTTATTTTACTTATTCATGACGTTTAACCCTGATCAAATTCACATATATGTGTATATAGATTGTCACTTATTAACTCTCATCTAAAATCTCTTGTGTGTTGTTATTTTATTATAAAATCAATCTTGTGTTTGATATATTAATTTTGTGTATTCAAATTTGTTGTTGGATCCGAAATTATTAGATAATATAGATTTGATTTGCTGTAAAATTTACGTACATTATCACCATTTAATTAATTAATTATTTGATAAAAATCAGTTGTTAGTTTGATTCATTTTGTGTAGTGATACCATTTGTTGGATCTGAAACATTTGGCAATGTATATCTGAATTATTGTAATAAAATTTGCAATTGTTTTCACTATTTAATTTTGTTATATTTATGGATTTGATATTTAATTAATTGAATTATGCACGTATATGTTAATATGCCTCGTTTTCATGTTATCCAAAATTATAAACCAACATCAAAGTTAAATTTTGATATATGGTTATTTTGGTTTTACAAATTATTATATATATTCAATGATTTTTTGTTTAGTTAAATATGTGTATTTGAATTTTGAATTTTAAATCATAGTATACACATATATGCATATGTATATATGGATTGTTCTAAAACTAAGTGTAACGGTCCATCTTTTAGACCCTTAAAAGTCGACACTAATACATCCACGGTATTCGCGTGGCAAACATCCAAGTGCTGGAAAGACATATTGTTGGGGTGAAAGAGACGAAAAGAGAGAACATAATCTCACATCGTGACGAGTTATATATAATAAACACATTATCTTTACAAAAGAATACTGTAATATACATACATCAATCAGAGTAAACTAACCTATCATCGGTCTGGATAGTTATAATAACATGTCCTTACAAATGCTGACAGATACAAAATAAGAAATGCAGCAAAAACAAAGATACATGAATACCATTGCATTAGCTCTCCATAAAACTAATTTATCTTTATCCCTTTGTGTTGAATATCATCCACACATCGCTTCCTCATATATACTCGACTTAATTTATGTTATAGGAATTTATCAACATATTTTAATTAATAGGTATCCTCATAACATCCTTAATGTCTTTACTTTTTTTAATAAATTATTCCCACTCAATAGCTTTCCATTCTATATATTCGATATCATTGGTTTAGAGGCTCGATAGCTCTTGACATCTTCGATAGCTCTTGCTTATATAAATTGGATTGCATCCCCAATACAATAGCTTTATACTCACAAAAACCATTTAAACCACCCTCCATCATTGCACTTTCTAACTTCTGCTTCACATCCATCTTTCTTTAAGAAAAATGTGTAGAACATTTTCCCCCGAAGTATTTGTTTATGCTTTAGCTTAAGAAAACCCTTACTTTCTCCTTAGATTTCCAATCATCCTTTTTTCACTCTATCCTTCTTCGTTAATGTCCAAATTATCCCTGGCCTTTCGATATTTTTCTTTGCTCCTTTTTGAATGGCTATCTTCTCTTTATAGTATCTGAAGATGCAAACTAGATGAAACATCTATTTCCAACCCATTGACTTTAAGCCCCTAATAGTTCATTGATGTAGGACTTACTTTCTTAACCGTAACTTAGGAATGATCTTGGCTCTCCAAATGCGTTTCTATAAATTCTAGTGCAAATCCTCTAATTGTGATGATGCTTTCAAGATCTTTTACATACATTATCTCTTTTTTGCATTGATATGAAAATTTAGCTTACTCAATTCCCCTTTGAAATGTTGACTCGAATCTTTAAATTTGCTCTTCACTCTTTCGAATTTAGAATAGAATTCAATATTGGTATTCTGAGAAACAAAAGCTTTTGACTTGGATGGAAATTTCTTGGAGTATAGGGATTCTTCATAATTTCTATCTAAAATTCCTTGTGCCTCCTTTTCATAGCTTTTAAATTTTTTTCCAGAATGTCGGTTTTCTTTTAATTTTCTTGGAAAAACACTAAACTTTTTTGGAAAAGTGGAAGCTTCCTATTGCCCTATCATTTGCCTCTTATTGAAAATATCTTTTGAAAGATGGAAACTCTTTATCATTTTTTTTCATTGAAAATCTCTTCAAAATGTGCAAGCCGCTTATATCTTCATTGAAAAACAATTTTATTTGAATCTATCTTTGAAATACGGAAGCTTCTTTTAGCCTCATCAAAGAAGTTCTTACTAAACTTATCTTTAGGAATATGTAAGTTCTCATATCTTAGTTGAAAAACCATTTCACTAAAATTATTTCTGATAGATAGCAAACACTTCAAAGTTTTTCCACTAAAGCGTTATGTCGAAAAAGAATTTGGAATATGGAAAACGCTTAAAGCTTCACTGAAAACTATTTATTGAAAATGTCTTTTGAAATGTGAAAGATCCTTAAAGCTTCTGAAAACCATTTTATTGAAAATGTGTTTTAAAATATAGAAGCTTCTTATACCTTTAGTGAAACACTTTTTCAATGGAAATATTTTCAAAGTAAGGAGGCTCCTTGTAACCTTTATGGGAAAGCCTTTTATATATACTTATATGAATTTTAATTGGAAACTTTCGACCAACTTACCACTAGGTTTTTGGTTATTTTCCTACAACCATAACGTCATTTATTCTCTAATAAACGGCTATTGGGCTGACCCCGATTAACTAACTCTTGAGTATTTTATAATCTAACTACGATTGTTGGGTTAACTATTTTCATTTTAAAGGATATCAATCAAACCTATAGTTGGTAGTCTCTTGGTATGTGACAGTCAATTTGGAACCCCTTGCCATTCGTACTCATTCTTCTGATCGAGTTATTTGGCCTTAATATTGATTACTTCCTAAAGTGAAAACTTATCTATAGATGATTCCATGATTCTTTTTATGTCGATTCCATACTTTTTTTGTATGTCGATTCCATACTTTGGCTTTTTGCTTGGCTACTATGATGAATTCATTATCAAGGTCAAATGCTACCTTGACCAGCCTCTAGTTGGAACATCTTCTTGTTCTTTTGATCTTCTTTAATTATTTTTCATCAACTCATCCATTATCTTTTTTCGGATGGTTGCTTTAGCTGAGCATGAGTTGTCCTGACTAAAGACTTATCTAGACCATTCTCAGTGTCCTCTATTGGACATTCAAATGGTTGCCTTAGAACTGATGCTAAGGGATTATCAACTCCATTATTGGGTGCCTTGGAACACAATCAAAGGGTTAAACATGGCCGAGTGAAAGGTTTTCCTTTGCCTAAAGAATCTCACTGATCTTGTCATACCAGGAGCTTTATTAGATGTAGTGCCTCTTAAACCTGGAGGCATGCCTCTTAAACCAGAAATTTCCTCGTTATTTATACCCACCGAGGGCATGAATTGTTTTTTAAGGAGGTTTTTCTCGACATGAATCTCAACCAAGAAACCAAGAAAATTTTGGAAAGTTGAATATTTGAATAAGACCCTTTCCCAACATGGTTTTCAGTTAGTCCATAAAATGAGAAAAGTTTTGTATATTGATTTTCATTAAAATCTTTTTTTGGTACGGTTTTCAATTGATAAATTAAAAAAAATTTCAATAAAATTGAACTTTTGAAAAAATCCTTTCTAAGAATGGTTCCCAATAAATAAAACAAAGAAAGTTTTTTTCTTTAAAAATTAGTTTTTGTAAAAATATATTTTTGTTATGGTTCTCAGCCAATGAATTGAGTAAGATTTTTATTTTCTGTAAATTTGATATTTGTAAAGGTCGATTCTCAACATTAATATTAGCCAACGAACTAAGAAAGGTCTTTTGGAAATCCTGTAACATAAAATTAAATCTTAGATAAATGGACTTTCTAACCATGATTCATGATTTAGTAGTTTCTTAGCCAAGAATAGACTTTTCTACCAAGAGTGTCTTCATCATGGATTTTGAAAATTTTGCAAAATCATTTTTAAAAAGAATATACATTTCTTTTTGTAAATAGAGATATCTAGCTTTAAAACTAAATTTTGGAAATATTTTATAAAAAAATTCTTGGAAATTTTTTAAATGGAGATATTAGTGTCAATACAAGTATGGCTTACGTGCCCTTTTGAAAACCTAAGAATACTATTTTCTTTTTCTACTTTGCAAGAACTTTTGCTAATATATTTCATAATTATTCAGTTCATATGATATGTATAATAGCATTACGAATTTCTTCTTAGTGAAAAGACATATCTTGTTTGTGAGTTATAGAAGTCACTTTTAATTAACTTGTAGCCTATCCAGACAAAAATAAATTTTCTAGTGAGAATCCTTCCTTTGATAAGATAGCTAGTGAACTCAAGGAAACTATTCTTTCAAAGTGTAAAAATTCATTTTAAAAAGTATGTAGGCTGTATATATATAGGAAGTTATTTCTGCAAAAAGTATTATTATATATTTTGTTTTATAGAATCGAAAGCTAATCTTTTAAATTTGATTCTTATCTTATAGAAAATTTGAAGAGTTTGAGTACTAACCTTTCTAGAAATCCATTTGAATGAGGAAGGAGGAATTCAGAATAATATTTCTTCCAAGAAATCCTATAGATTATTATATAGGGAGTGTCATGCTTTAATAGGAGTTTATCATCCAAATAATAAAGAAAACCAGAAACCCATATAGTATAGAAATCTGTTACCACACAATGTGAAATTTGAACCCGAATCTTCAAATAGAAAGCCAAAATTTCATTTCTGATAAAATCATCTTTAGTGGTATAATAAAGAAGTTTTAATCCCAAGATGTAAGTGAACTGGAATCACATATGATGAAGAAATTAATTTATCAGATCGATTAGTACATGTCTTAATTCCATATTATTGATGCGAAGATAAACCATTTAGTTTTTGACAAAGACATCCATAATTTAAGGGAGAATATTTTGAACTTCATTACTGAATAATAACTTTGTAATTCAAATATCATGTTAGTAACCCATTAACCAAAAATCTATAAAGATGACTAGAAAACCTCGTGCTTGACAATGAAATCAAAAAGTTTGTAAAACCATGCTCTGAATTAATAAGTTTGTAAATTATATGAAGAAATCCATAAATCTATATACTAGTGTGAAATCCCAGAGTTGATATAAAGGGGATTGGTAGATCATAATTTGATGATGAAATCTATAAGCTTGCATAATAGATAGACCATGACATTCACCTATGGAGAAAAATTGAATCCCATGTTAATGAATCATAAATCCTTTTGATACAAATGATCTTTCCCTTTCCTTTTTTATATTTGTGATCTATTAAAAGAATCAAAATTTGATAACATACCGTTACTTAATATATTGTTAAAATGTTTATAGTTTGTAGCTCCAAGACTTCCGTAGATTTTTTCAATGTGCTATTCCAGTGTCACTTTTAGGTTATCGAAATCCATTAAGTTCTATTTAGCAACTAGATTCATTTAAGCTTGTTCTATGATGATGTCGTTTTGTATTATTTCTTAAATGTAGTGAATTAATTTTATCCATCAATTATTATTATTAAATGTGTCGTTTTATACTTCATTACACGTTTGATCATATTGAATTTTTCTTAAAACTTCGAAATGCTGAATTTGTAATAGGTTGTTATTTGATTTTTTGAACTTCAAGTAGCAATTTCTTACACATACAAATAGATGTGAACGAATGGTCTTTACTGTTTGTATTTTCCTGAGATCTTTCCAACGATGTCGATTTCATCAAAAGCTACTCCAGTTTGGATTTTCATAAACAGATATGCCCAATCATGACCGTCATTTCACAACTTTTAATCTATAACACCATTTGTCAAATTGATTATGTTGTTTTGCTCCCTTTGAAGAGAGAAACTCTTCCATGGTGTCCATTTTTCTAAATCTCTTTCATTCATTGTTAATTTTGCTCAAAAATTCAAAAACAGGCTTCGTTTTTTGGCCGAACTTATGGTGATGGTAGGGTTTTTGGGGATGGCAATTGGTGTGTGAGGTCGGTCAGAGGTTAAGCTATTGATTGTTGGTGGTTGTTTGTTCTATTATGCATTAGTTGAAAAGAATTTAGAATCCGATTATGCTTTGTTTTTTTGATGGAAACCTTAACAAGTTTTTAATTTTCATGTCCGTTTGGGCGATTAGGGGTTGGAGGAGTTTAGGGAAGTGGGTCGTTAGATTCTCCTCTGCCCTATGATAAATTTTTGACATCTAACGTGCTTTGAATTATCGACAATGGCTTTGACTGTAATTCCAGTCGTGGATGAACTTTGTATATTGTTATTTAAAAAACTAGTATTGAGGCTATTGTCATTCTAGTACTTAGGCTATTGGCGGTCAACATCTACAAGGGTTATCATAAATAAAGCTTCTAGAGCTATCATTACTGAAGCTCAAACTATTACAGATGAAACTCCTGGAGCTATCGTCAATGAAGCTCAACCTATCACAGAGGAAATGCTATTGTAAACCAACAAGCTATCATAGATGTAAATTCTAACGAATGATACTACCAAAGATTTACAATCTTTTGGCTATCGCAAGGAGCTATCGAGGATCTTGCATGTTGTTGTAAATCTAAAATTAAAGTATGGGGCTATTAAAGATCTATTTTTGGAGCTAAGATGCTATCGTAGATCCGGAGGTGAAGCAGGGGCTATCGTAGGTCTAAGAATAATGAGAAAGAAACCATCACATGTTTTGAAATGATAAGGGAGAAGCTATCGTAAATCTAAAAATGGTGAAGGAGTCCTATTTAGATCTAAAATTTAGCCTTTAAATTTAAGAAATTTTAAGGTAAGAAAAATTCATATCCTTTTAAAAAATAATCAAATTCGAATAATTCTTCAACCAGCTTACACGTAGAAATAATTTCCATTTCTTAATTGTTTTGAAATTTGAGGCATTTCGATCATTTTTTAAAATATTGAGTTTAAACCCTCGATGAAAGGATCAAAAGGTAAAATAATTTTTTAGCCTAACACCCAAAATATTTTCAAAAGGTACCTCATTTTCAATAAATACCACATATGCCCATAGTTGAAGAATAATGATAAACATATAAGTAAATGAAAAAAATATCAAATTCGAGCTTATATTCAGTTTCTTTTATTTATAAGTCCTTATGTCAAAAGTGCATGTCATCTTCTTCCACATCGGCCAAAGTATCAAATTCGATTTTATGCAATTTCCTTTATTTATTGGTCCTTATGTCAAAAGTACATGTCATATTCTCAAGCTCTCATCCGACATTGGAAATTTCGAGTCCAAGAAATGAGCTAAAATGTGAGAATGAGGAAAGGAGCCCCTTATTATGTGGGGGTGCATCTCTATTGATGGTAGTTGGTGAGTGGTGTGGCTTGATTATATTAGTTGATTAAAGTTGATGCAGATTGATGACTTGGCAAGATGGATGGTCTTGATGGAGACATATGTCATAATCCCTAAATTTGAGTAGTTCATGCGGATCACTAGCTTGGACGTGGAATTGACAAAGGTGTCATGCTTGTATAGGGAATGCTTTGAACCTTTTATCTCTACTTGGATGTAAACCACCTCTCATAACATTGCACTAGCTCTTTATACAACTAGTTTATCTTTATCCTTTTATGTTGAGTATCATCTATACCTCCCTTCCTCGTATATACTCGACTTAATTTGCATTATAGGAATTTATTAATATATTTTAATGAATATGTCTCCTCTCAACATTCTTAATGTCTTCACTTTTTTAATAACTTCTTCCCACTCACTAGCATTCCTTTCTATATATACAATGTCATTTTTGTTTGCAGGCTCGATAACTCTTTACATCTTTGACTGCTCTTCCATTATAACTTTAGTATCTCTTCACTTCTTCGATAACTTATTACACCTTCGATAGCTCTTCCTTTAATACATCAATTACTCATTTTGATAGCTCTTTGCATATTTGATAGCTCTTATTTTACAACTTTAGTAGCTCTTTACTTCTTCGATAGCTCTTTACATCTCATATAACTCTTCCTTTACAACTTCAATAGCTCTTTATATCTTCAATATTTATTCCTTTACAACTTCGATAGCTCTTTGCTTCTTCGATAGCTCTTCCTTTACAACTTTAATAACTCTTTGCATCTTTGATAGCTCTTCCTTTACAACTTCGATAGCTCTTTCTTTGTAAGTTGGATGGCATCTCTAATAATAACTTTATACTCATGACAACCTTTCTAATCACCCTTCATCATTGCACTTTGTTACTTTTGGTTCACATCCATCCTTAAGAAAAATTACGTATAACATCTTGCTTCATTTGTATTATCACATACCCAACTAATTTAGTTGGTCGAATTATATATTTATAATGCTTGGTTAATTGATTGAAGATATCAATCTCAATTTGTGAATGCATTTTTTATTTTAATGTAGAAAAGACTACACTAATAGCACTATGGTAGTTTAAAAAAATTGTTTGACTAATCCTATTTGAACACATAATTAGGATTTTAATAGTAATAACTTTAGGATATATCAAGTATATGGAAAAGACATCTTATCTAATTGATATGTATGTTGTATACATAGTCCTCCTTAAAAGATTATTTACTATTATTTTGTAAAGAAAAGGTGGTTTTAAATCACAATACTAGAATATCTAAAGAGTTTAATTTTTTTTCCCTTTGGGGGTGAGAATTTATAATATATTCATGTTCTATCCTTAGGAAACATTCTTTGGTTTCACTAAACCTATACTATTTTATATCCTTTACAAATTTTATTTTATTTCAAGATGGAAAAAATGTCATAATTAACAATATGCATGTAACGTTAGCATTCTTCAAAATTTTCCACTCATTCATTTGTTCATTTTTCTTACTTTTAGCATTAATACTAAAAAATGGATATTTTATGTGAACATCAAAGTCATAATTGTCCACTACTTTTTATTTATTTTGGGTAAATGGTGTAACAACCCATTATTTTATCACTTTGAATTGTAATATTTTATTAATTTTAAATAAATATAGGTTTATTAAATATAAATTATCATGTTTTATGTGATAAATAATAATGGTGATCTTGTTTTGAAAAAATGTTTACAAAAATATATTCTTTGGAAAAATATCAATAAAATGACCGAAAATCGTTTTATCGATAAACACTTTTTTACAGTCAGAAGTCGTGAACCGTTTTTTACATACACTTATTTAACTATTTAAACAAAAATAAGTAATAAAAATATTTTTGGAAATAATATATTTACGATGCCATCGATAATGTCATCATTTTCGAAAATGAGCATTTAAGGAAAGTTTTTGAATTTTGGGGATTTAAATATTCAAATAATTATTTTAAATGATAAATAATTCATTTTCATTATTTTATAAGGATCATAATTGATTTATAATAATGTTATAAATATATATACTTGTTTTATAAAGATATATAAAATACGTCGCATTTTGGCAGATCGACGTCATATTTTTATAAATGGATTTTAATATTATTTAATATAGTTTTATAGCTTAAATAATCTTGTTTTAATTATATAAAGATAATAGGGAATTTATTTTCAAGTTTTGTTTACATAAATAAATAGTTTGATCAAAAACTGAAAATAAGACCGGAATTTGAATCCTGGATTCACCGGTTTGACGAATAGAAGTTGTATCGAAACGTTGCAACTTGGTTTGCCAAAAGTAACATATAGACACCTATGTACATGCATATGTATACACATACATTTACATATATAATTATCATTCACATTTACAAATTTACTTAAGATAAATAAATAAAAATCTAGATATTTTCCTAAGCAAATAAAAACAAAACTCACCATTACTCAAGAGAAGACAAGTGCACATGGAGATGCACATGGAGGGGCACATGGAGGGGGTAGCGTGTATACTAAGTGATGGGAGATATTTTAGGTGTATGCTTAAAGGTTAAGAGTTCCATCCCTATAAATACACCTCCATACTCTCGCTTTTCATTCACATCTCCTTCTTCATCTTCTTCTTCTCCTTCCTAAGCCATGTTAATGGCTTCTTCATCATAGGAAAGGAGAAAAATAATGGTAAAATGAAAGTAAAATAGTTTCATATGTAAAAAAAATCAATCCACTTCAAAACCAAGTCAAAAACATTCCCCTCCTCTCTACAAGTGCACGACCACCACCTCCTCTATCAAATAGGCCGAGCACCACCCTTATAAGGGTCAAGGTCGAGCTCCCTAGAGGCAAGGTCGAGATCTAGAGGCTCCATGGCAAAGAAAAGAGAAGGAAGTACTACTAGAGTGCCGTCGGAATCAATTCATGAAGCTTTGGAAAAAGTTTGGTAGAGTGGAAATCGATTGTGAATACTTGATTTGCATACACCTTAAAATGTTTAGAAAATAATGATATGCATGTTTAATTATTAAATTAATATGCTTGGATGGTTAATATATTTGAATATTGGTTGATTATATGGTTGATAACTTGGTTGTGATAAATATAACAAATAATGAAAAATCCATATTTATCAAAATAAAAATGATTAACTAATTAACCATAGTTAATTCATGGAAAATAAATCCATATTAATATGTGTATGGAGTTTATTAAGCCTCCTTATGTTTTTGAATTTAAAAAGGAAAGTTATTTGGATGGTTTAAAATAGAAAAGACATCACTTTGGAATTTATTTAAAAAGAGGAGTTTTGATTTATTTTGGAAAAATAAATTACAATGTTTGATTTGGAAAATGAGAATTTGAAAAGTTGTAATTTCATATAAGATATCATATGAGAATTTTATAAATGGATTTTCAAATTAAAAGATAGTAAATTGAACATTATAATAATAGAATATTATGATATATAATAAAAGTGAATATGAGTTTTAATATGAAAAACATTGTCCAAAAATAGTTTAAAATGATTTATTATGATTTCAAAATAGTTTAAAAGTGTTTCGGACAAGTTTCATAAAATTTGACTAAAGTGGTAAAAATAAGCCATCGCGTTTTAGCAGTTCACGATTTCACGACCCGAAAAGTTAATCGAATGTGTATAGTGAATTATAAGTCAAAATTCTTTGAAATAAGAATTTTTTGGACCCTTGGGGTTATAATTTTCAAATGAAAACGAAAAATCGAGATTTCATTTAATAGAGTTTGACATATGTCCAAATCAAGTGTTCAAAAATGTCACGTTTTAGCAGTTCGGAAACCAAAGTGGTAAATTCATTAAAAATGGATATTTTTAATCTTTAAAAATATGAAATAAATTCCATAAATATGTTAAAATGTTTTAAAAGGGATTTAAGTTATAAAAATAGACTTGTTCGAAATGGAAAAAGTGGTTTGATCAAAGAAGCTTTAAAAACGCTATTCACAATGATTTTTACGACGGTTTTGGTAACTTTTAAAAATCGGGGTTTTAGCTTAATTATTCTTTCCCAATCTTTTTAATAATATTTTCAAATTAATAATTAAGTATTTTTAAGGTGATTTTGAAGTTATACAATTATTTTGAAGGAGTTTAAAATAAATGGTTAAAAGGAAATTGTTTATAAAACTTGGATTTTTCTTTCCAAATCTTTTGTGAGTGTTTTTCAAATAATTAATCAAGTATTCTAAAGGCAACTAAGAAGTTTGAAAATATTAAGGTTAGAGTCGATCAAATAACTTGACCGCCTTATGGGTGATAGAGAGATAGTCTCTAGGCTTGGGTTTGGAAACAAGTTTCCTACTCTACCTAGCTATCCGAACTGGCCCGACGGAAGGGATAGGTAATTTGATTTACTCAGAGCGCATCTTCCTATGATAAGAGAAAAAGAGATTTGGAGTTTTCCAATGGTTAAACAAGATTTTAAAATAATAAAGATTTTGGAAGCATAGAAAACATTCTAGTTAAACTCTATGTTAAATTCCGAGGAGGGAACTCGTACTACCCGTGTAAATTTCAAAGTTGATTTCACCGTTATTCGACGAATAGTACGGTTTGAATATGGAAACTAGTATTGAGTATAATTAGTCTAGTTTCTATGGGACCCTTTTTACTCAATACTAATTGGTTTGAGTTTACAGTAAACGATGTCTTAAATAACATTGTTTTTGACCCATTAAAGATATGTTTTGAAAATATGAAATCTTCATTAAGATTTAAATTATACTAATAATAAAATATGGAAATATTATTCCTAAGTAATTAAAGAAAAATGATTTGGTATTCCTAAAGATGAAAAGGGGTTTTAATTTACCGAAGGATTTGATAAAAGAGACTTAATGATTCCATATACTCTTGAAAAGATAAAGGAATAATTTAAAAGAATATATCTCTATAAGATATTTGATTTGATAAAAAAATAAATTGATTGGATGTTGTTTGATAATAACCTATATACTTGACATCTTTTTATCATTGATTAGTTCTAAGAGACAGCGATAGGATTTGGTTGATTCCTATTTGAAAACCACTTCGAACCAACAGATGCGCTCGAAAGTGAAGACATGTTGAAGATGATGATTTTTGAAGACGGAGATCATCATAATGTAGGGTTGCTTGCCACTAACCTCTGGGGTAATTCCCATATTATATATATGGTGGCAGTAGTGCCTTCGTTCTAAAAATCTTCGATTTGCAAGGACTACTTATTACTAATCCTAGAGGTGATTCCCAAACAGGATTGAGTAAAAGGAGTGCCTTCAATTTGTCCTTCACCTGGACAACTTGAATTGATGAATGCATGGCATTGCATTTTAAGACAACGTAAATTGGTTTTTAGAAATGTACATCTGTTTGGTGGTGTAGGAGGTAACCCCTCTTATACTTAACACTCTTCCCTGAGGCATATGAACTCGGGGGGTTGTACTTTTATGGAAATTAATAGTGTGTTGTTAGAAATGGAAATATATCATTCTAAGTGGATTTTTCTTTGTGGAAAGCAAAGCATGGCTTTATGGAAAGCAAAGCGTGGCTTTATGGAAAATAGGGCGTAGCGTCACGAACCTCACATCCTAGAAATGATACGGGTAATTATGTGGTGTGAAGGACATATTTTGGACTATCAGATTTATTGTGGATAGAGGAGTCCAGTATCTAGAGCCTTAATGGTTTAAATGGACAGGTATTGGAGGCTCGACTGAGACAGAGCAAAGCTACCGAGATACGTTGTTCCATAGTAGTGTAACAATGTTGTACGGAGGCTTGCTTGAGACAAGTGAACAGTCGCCGGGGACTAGGATTGTTATGCGTGGATTCCGCATCAGAGGAAATGGCCACTAGTTCCTTATCATGTTGGAAATCCAATTCCAATACGAACTTTATGGTTTTGGTTGTATTCCCAAAATAGTTGTAATGCTTTGCTAACATTTCAGCTACTCCTTTGGTATCATATACACCATTTGACATCGTCCTGGTATTGATACCTACTTTGTATATATATTTATTTGAAAAGTGTTTTCAAACCAATGTCATTAATGATAATATCGAATTGTTTAAGTATAAAGTATTTTGGTTATCGTAAGGTAAAATCCCGTCCGTATGTGTGGTGTGGTCTTACGAGATACCCTTTATTTTCAAAAAGGTTTTGTTTGGCATCGATCTGATCTATGACTGCGTCATATGATTATGGTTCAAGTTTCTCACGCTGGTTTACCAAGCTTGATCCGGGTATTTTTAATACTCGGGTCAGATTCAAGTAGTTTCAGGTTTAGCTGAAGAAGCTTGGAGTTTCTAGAGGGGAGTCGGAGACCTTCATCAACGTATGGAGGTAGATTATATTCCTCCTGCATTAGTTTCATTATTTTGGTTTTTTTAGCAATTGTAAGGACAGAGATTTATAACTGTCCAAGCTGAGCTTAGGTTAGACTCTGATATATATATTTCAAATTTTTCGCTGTAAAGATTTTTGATATTATAAATTATTCCATTTCTGTGAGATTCTGCTCTGTCTTTATTTTCTTTTTCCCTTAACTATCCAGCATTACGGCACTTGGATGCTCAGCATGTGAATACCGTGGATGTATTAGTGTTGATCTCTAAGGGTCGAAAAGGTGGGTCATCATAAATGGTTTAGAATCGTCAAACAAAGTATAGTTCGACAAAAAAAAGGGATATAGCTAATGATACTCAAGGATTGTAAAACATTTTAATATGATTATTATACTTAGATATTGTACACCATTATACGAAATTGGGGCACTATTGGTTGTTACTTTTATATTTTATTATGAACTGTTGAATTCAAAGAAATACATGTATTAAATTTGTGTTTCAATAAGGTGTAACTAAAGATATTAGAATATTTGAATAAGGTACTATGTTTTTCAAATTATTTTTTCCAACTTAGTTATTTTTTATTGTTATATTGGATGATGTATGTCTATGTTAGATAACATGAGCCATTACTATTATTATTAGCAATGTAATAATATTTAAAATTCATAGTAACATGCAAATATAACAATTTTCTTTTCAAAACATAAATTGTATAATACTTATTTTGTATTGTTAATTATGAATTTATAATAACAAAAAAAGTGTGGTGTAAAGCTTATTAATAATTTTGTGTCTTTTCCACAGTGTTTAACAAGTATTATAAGAATGGTCTTCAATGACAAATTTATAACGTTTAAATAAGAATTATAAAATAATAATCTTTTATGAATGCATGTATGATAGCATAATCAAAAGTAATTATCCTAATACATTAATAAGATTTATTCAATATTGTGAAATGACTTTTATCTTATAATACAACTACACATGTAAAGCGATCAAATCATGTGATTTCCCGTAATCAAAACATGGTCATCACACATATGACTGACGGTACTCTCAAACATTAAGAGAGATTTTTTATTTCAAAATCATATTGAAAGGATCAAAACAAATGTTATCTAAAACAGAGACAAGAATAACCTCAAACACTATTTCTTCGGTGTTAAATATGGAATGAATGTTTCATACCACCATAATTAAGAAGGTCGTTTTAGGGAAATCAAATTTTAGTTCCTTTATAAAATTACTTTTATAAATCCCTTTAATAAATCTCTTTTATTTGTAAAAATCTCCTTTATAAATCTCCAAACCTTTTTATAAAACTCATTTATAGGTCTCCAAAATCATTTTAAAAACCAACTACTTTTCCAATTTCCAAGATCTCTTTCCAATTTATAAATCCTTTAATAAATCCTTTTTTATTAAACAAAACTTTTATATAAAGCTTTCCATTTAAAAATAATTCCTTTTATAAAACAGTTTATTATTTAAAACAACTTTAAATAAACCAGTTATTATTTACAAAAACCTTTTTATTAAACTATCATTAAGCCACATTAACAAAATAATAACTTTAAACAGTCATTAATAAAATAATAAATAACTTTAAATATTATTAACAAAATAATTAACTTAAAAACATGATTAACATAATAATTAATTTACTCCAAAACAATATTAATGCAATAATTAATTAACCTTAAAAAAATATTATTGTAAAATAAATTAACATCAAAACATTATCAACATAATAATTAATTAACTTCAAAACATTATTAATATAATAATTAATTAATTTCAAAAAATATTAATATAATAATTAATTAATTTCAAACAATATTAATATAATAATTAATTAACTTTAAAATAATAATTAACTCTAAATCATTTATTAAAACAGTAATTTACTTATCGAACGTAGAAAGAGGCTTAGCGACCATTATGGCACTTAATCAAATCACCATTTATTTAATTTGGCTTTTCAAGTCATATCATTGGCATTTACATAAGCAGACATATATGTAAATAAAATCCGTAATTAATAATAAGTGGTTAACACCTTACTAATCCAATAATAATTAATTGGCATATTAATCAACATCATATAAATAGATGTCCAAATTTATATAGTAGCAGAACGGTGATTTATTCTGCTAAACAGATTTCATTAATGAAGTATAATTAACTTAACCGCGTTATTATTCGAATTAACGTAATTATATCCGGTTCGTATTATTTTTATCATTAAATTACTACTACACTAAAGAAAAAATTATCCATATTAGTGCGTTGTACTCATCACCATGAGCCCAACGCAAAAATCCGCTAGTTAATCGGATTTAAAACGAGCCAGATTTCACTATTTAATGTAAACATGCATTTAATTAATAATTTAAACAAGTTATAAATTGTTTCCTCACTCCAATTCAAACGGGCCAAGCCCAAAGCCTACATAATCGAACCCGCTTTCCTTTTTTCTTCCCAAATGTTCCAAATACCCAAACCTAATATTGCAAACGTGCATGAGCACGTGCACCGCCATTCTCCACCACCATCCGCCCATCCAAGATTGCCTGCAGGTCCCCATTCATGAGCTCGTCGCGATAGTGCCCTTGCCTCCACCACCAGCCACCCTGATCCATTTCGACCCCAAAACCCAAACACAGAAATGTGTCCAAACCCAGGTCGCACCACCCCCAAACAACACCGATCTTCACCAATTTTTGACCACGGCTGCTCCTTTCCACGACAAATGCAAACGAACTGACCTCGTAGCCTATCGACGCTCCTAGCCTCGACTAACCCAAACCCTAGTTCTGAACATCCACCGACGATGGTCACCAAATGCTGCCAAACTTACACCATAAATACTACACTAACACACGAACCCAATGACACATACGGCGTCGATTAACTCTTCACAGATCCAGAGAATTTAGGCTATGTTTGGTTTATCCTTTTTAGTTTTGAGTTTTCGTCCATACAAAAATACGCACGACGCATGTATATTATGAAAAATGACCATTTTAGAAAACGAATTTTACACACAAAGTAGAAAACAACTTTTTTTTCATTTTTCGTGTTTTGAGAAATAACGGAAGCACAGGCAACAATTCATCCTTCCGTTATTCCTCCATCCCTTTCGTGGTCCCCTCCAATCTTCCGTTCATCCCTTCCGACCTCCTTTCATTCCTCTTATATTTTGTAATTAATGTTGAAAACTCAAAACATAAAATACAAAATAAACCAAACGGCCCCTTAATTTTTGAAGTTTGTGAACAAATTTTCCCGTTTACTGACATCGAGCGATTTCGACCCCTATGCTCGATGAAATCAAAAGCGATTAATTTCTAAAAATACTAGACACTAAGACGAACAACTTTCATATTGGTTGCCTAGGCTATTAATCTACGGATCGAGATGTGTTTATTTTTGAAGGTGAGAGAGGTAGTTTGTTTTCTAAATTTCAAGGTACAGGAAAGAGAGAAGGAGATGAAACAAAGCTTGTATCCTATATCTAGTGCATGTTTTGCTTTCCAGTAAGCATATTTTTAATTCCAAAGCAAATATATAAAATAAAAATATGATTTTTTTTCTTTTTTAACAATCTACTTAAACCATGACTTCATATCAACAATCAATTTACTAACCAATTCGTAACATTTATATTTTTCATCACAATATACCGAACAAAGATTGAATTTCTCACCAAAATAAGCTAGATCTAAGCTTTTTCCTTAGCAAATCATTCCTACATGATTTCAAAACTAATTTCAAACTTTAACTTGTTCAAAAAGAGAAGATTTCTACTTTATGAATGCTAGAGAAAAGGGGAAAAGAAGGAAGTTCAAGTATAAAATGAGAGTTGTATACGTATATATAAATATAAGATGAAGTAAATAATAAAATAAAGAAGGCAAACCCCAAAATTCCCTTAAACTCAATTTTCAACTCTTACATCTTATCCAAGCCAACTTAGTACTAA
Source organism: Allium fistulosum (assembly GCA_030737815.1). Classification (NCBI taxonomy): domain Eukaryota; kingdom Viridiplantae; phylum Streptophyta; class Magnoliopsida; order Asparagales; family Amaryllidaceae; genus Allium; species Allium fistulosum. The sequence goes on along the minus strand of CM060905.1, from coordinate 683,473,609 downwards.
CACATAAGGAAATATGGTGGATAAAAGAGTGATCAAGTACCTTGGCCATCTTTGCACTTAAGGAATCTTTCAAATATCAAATCCATCTTTTCTTATTCAAATTTAACTTTCCTTTACTTTTAAAAATTCATATTATTATATTCGATTTTACATTTTAAAATAAAAGATGTTTTTTTAAAATTAACCAATCATTCAAAGGTTGTTTAAAATGTGTACAAAGATTCAGCAACTTTTTACAATTTGTCGTCTGCTAAAAAGTCAAAAATACGAAAAGGGGTTTCAGTCACATTTTCTGCTTTTCATCGAACTACCTATTTTAGTAAATAAAATTCAAAAATGAATTTTCTGCCATTAGTTATAAACTAAAAAAGAGTTATTTTATTATTAAACCATTAATCGAATATTTAAAATAAATTAAATATCCTCAAATCAAAGTGATAAAATTATGGATTGTTACATGATCCTTAGAAGCTTGCTTAGTTGACTTGTGTTTACGCTTATGTGGTTCCAACATCGTAGAAAGGTTTGGTTCAAGATGAGCTTCTCGATTTGATGAGAAATGGATGGATGCTACGAAGTTTGCGCAATACTTGGGTCAAATTGGTTAGAGAACCATCTCCAATTGCATGTATTGAGTCGATGAAGTTTTTAGCATCACACATCATGAAGTTCAAAGTTCTTTTGGTCAAGGAGTAGGGATTAATGCGGATATGTAGTCATGGATTAGCTTTGACCTGTAACTTCATTCGATATATTGTGATTTATATCATAAATCAAACTGTCTAGTGTTCATCCGAGAGTTAACAATCGTGTATTAAAGCAATTGGTTCACTTCAATAATTGCTATCAAATTGTTTCAAGTTAAGCGATCTTCAAACCCAAAGTTTAGTTTTTGATTTCTCTAGATCACATTATCAATATCTAGATTGGTTTTTGATCTCTTCGGGTCATGTAATTAATGACCAACTCAATTCCTAATCTCTTCAAATTGTTAGTTTAATCCACGATCTCTTTTAAATCTTTGACCTTTTCAAGTTATTAGTTGAATCTTTAACCTTTCCAAACCATTAGTTGAATCTTCAACATCTTCGGATCATTAGTTCATGTTGAGTTCATTCCACTTGCTTTCTAATGTGAGGATCCAAAAACTAAATGAATCCAAGCCATTCACTCTCCGTGAGGGGACTCACTATCCCATATAAGTCCAATTGACTTGGTTTATGGCAACCAATGCCCATTGGTGTTTTAAAATTAATACCAGTTATCGTGTATAAGTGATTTTCAAAAACTTTGAGACCTATCAAAGTCTCATAGATGAGTAAATGGTTTGACTATAATATAACATCATTTATTGAAAACAAAGGCAAAATGTGGGAATTGAACCTAAATCCCTATCATCTCGATTATGAAATAATCATCCCTGGCCTAATTTCAAAGTTGCTTCCAATCACTGTTTATGATGGCTGCTCTTATTCCATCATTTCAGGTTGGTTTTGCAAATACTATTGCAAGTTAATAGAATTCTCTCCACCACATTTGTGACCATGTTCTCCACGTTCAAGAGGTGTTGTGCTGAAAAGATCATAACCATCTAACCTATCTTCAAGGATTGGTACCGATCCATGCCTATGGATTGGCACCGATCCACATGATAGGAAATAACGCCTATTTTTATCCTTAGAAGCTAACAAGGTAAGCTTAGTTGACTTGTGTTTATAGTTGTGTGGTTCCTACTTCTTGGGATATGCTTAGTTGATTTGTGTTTATTGTTGTATGGTTCCTACTTTGATATGCATAGTTGACTTGTGTTTATTGTTGTATGGTTCCAACTTTTTGGGACAGGCTTGGTTCAAGGTGAGCTTCTCGGTTTGGTGAGAAATGAATGGATATTGCAAAGCATGGTGGGCCTATAACCCATATATCCCAGGTTGCATAGTTGACCTAACCTTATACTTGGAACCATTAGAGATAAGGAAAGGCTACTGCCTTAAAATGGATCCAAGGATATATAAGAGAACGTACTTGTTATGTTTTGTTTTTCAAAACTATATATATAGTATATAAGTCGCATTGCATTTACGGACACCATTTATTCCTTTTAGAGAAACCAATCGTTCTTATTACGGCTTGTAAGAATGAGCTGGCTAACAAGGAATGCTTCTAGGTACTCCATTTCTGGAGTTTGGGAAGGGGTGGGATCGGGGCTACCAACCCCAACTTTCAAAACATATTCGCGGAGATGGTGTAGAACATGGTTTAAAATGCCTAGGTTGCTCCTACTATGGCTGTAGGTAGTGGTTCTCCAGTGACATTCCTTGGGACAGAACTGAAGTATATAACTTCAATGTATATAACTTTGGAGGCAAACTAAACAATGGATTAAGGGCTAACAAGGATTACTCTACTTTGGGAGGCAAGCTATTCTTTGGGACTGAATCGGCCATTGAAGTGCAGGATTGGTTAGACACCTATGAATGCATCTTTAAGGATATGGAGTTAGAGGATGGGATGAAGAGGAACTTGTAAGGCTAATGACTCTTTGAGGTTGTGTGTAGATTACCGTGAGCTAAATAAGATGATGAAGAAGAACAAGTATCCACACCCGCATATTGATGACTTGTTCGATCAACGCCATGATGCTAGGGTGTTCTCTTAGTTGGACCTTGCGACAGGGTTATCAATTAAGAGTGGTAAAGGAGAGTGTGCTGATTATAGTGTTTCGAATATCTAGAATCTATGAGCAGTTGGTGTAGAAGGCTCTTTAAAATGAAAGTTTGTATCCTAAGCCTAAGTCGGTTATTGATCCTAAGAATGAGTCAAGGCCCAGGCTACCTGGGGAGACAAGAGGAAGAACATAATGAGTAATTAAGGATTGTGCTTGATGTATTGAAAAAGCACCGATTGAAGGCGAAGATTTAGAAGTGTCACTTCTGGGTGAGGGATGTGTGATTTTTTGGTCACGTTGTTTCTGAGTAAGGTATTATTGTAGATCCTACAAAGGTGGTAGCAATTTAGGATTGGGATCGACCCAAGATTGCTACAGATGTGGAAAGTTTCCTTAGGCCGGCAGGATACTATAAATGTTTCATGCAAGACTTCTCTAAGGTAGCAACGCCGTTAACTAACTTGACAACGAAGAATTAGACTTTTATTTAGGATGCGAGGTGCGAGCATGCATTTGTGAGTCTGAATTCATGTTAAATTTTGAATTAATTGCTCAAGTAAAATGCAGCTAAATTTAGTTATAGTTTTTACAGTTTGCTAGTCACAAATATATTAATTTACTGCATTATAAAATGTAGTTAATGTATTAACTATTTTTAAGTATAAATATATAAACTTTTTAACAAAAATGAATATTTAACTGCATTATAAAATGCAGTTAATTTTTAACTGTTTTTAACAGAAATTATTTATCAGCTGCATAAGTCAAACGCATGTATATATAAAATGTAATTATGTATAGTAGACAAATTCAACATGATCATATTATAAAATATGGTTAGTTTTTTACTTGTTTTTTAACAAAATTTATTCATTGACCGCATAAGTCAAATGCAGGTATATGTAAATTGTAATCATGTATAGTTGACCAATTCAAGGTGTATAAAATTTAGTTTTATTGTTTATTTAGCTTCATAAGTCAAATGCAGTTAAATATAAGGAAGCTAAACATGAACAATAAATCTTAATATAACAATTTTAAAGGATCATACAATAAAAAATCCATGATTTTATACAATGAATTTAAACAAATTTTTTATTACAACATTATGCGAATCTAGCAAAATAATAATTTGAAACATTATATTGATGACATGTTCTCTTATTATATCCATAACTTTGACATAAGGCACATTTGCCTTTTCTTTTTGAAACACTTTCCGCAACATTTAATCTACGACTTTTAGATGGTCTACCAGGTTGTCTTTTGTATTTTGGAAGATGTAACAAAATAGTTTCTGGAGCTTCATTTATATTGTAACGACCTGCAAATTTATCACTTGAATAAATTATATTTGCTTTTTAAAATATTTAGATATGTCTTTAAAAGTAAGAAATAATCATGTTTTAAGTGGTAAATAATAATAGTTATTTTGTTTGGGAAAAATATTTGCTGACAAATTACCGAGGTAAAATATTGATAATTTGTAGATATCACCCTAGGTAAAATATCGATAAAACAGCCAGAAATCATTTTATCAATAAAACTACTTTTAAACAATAAGGATCCTGTATGGATATGGATACATACACAAATATATGTACTCAAACAAGATTATGAAATAAAATAATTTATTTTATTTTTTGAAAATAAAATGTGTTTATGACATCGACAGTCGATATCATCGCTTTTATATATTTCTTCGGAAATTCAAATTAAGTTTAAATATTAAATAAATGGGTTTATATTTACAAATAAATCTATTTTGATTATTTAATAATGATGGTAAAATAGTTTTTAAAAATTTGTTTACCAAAATAGATAGTTCGTAGAAAAATAGAAAATATGATGAAAGAACGTTTTCCAGAATTTCGACTTTTCGACACCGGAAAGTTGTCGAGAACGTTGTTCGCCTTTATCCGCTACATACACACATATATATAAGAGTTAATTAACCAAATAATAATAATACACTAATAGTGTATTATCTTATGTTAATTAGGTTTAGCAAGTGATATGACAAGGCATGGTTTTAAAAATAATAACTTATATATATAAGTATATATTATTATTTCTTATCATATCTTATCATTATCATCATGATCCATCATGATCTAGAGGATGTAACTAGAGAGGGGGGATGTGACATATGAGGGGAAGGAAGATGGTGATGTGACTTGTCAAAATAATGACATGTTAGGATATTTTAAAAACTAAGGTTAAAATGGTAATTTTATTACTTTCTTTCATCTATAAATACACACCATCACACACACATTTTCATTTACATTCCAACTTCATATTTTCTAAACCTTCTTCTCTGAAAATTCCATGGCTTTCATAGTTTAAAAAATTAGAAAAAGTTAGCTTTTTTATGTTGTAACTTGCTTCCATACCTTCTATACTTCTTATACTTTCATTTCAACATCCTCTCTTTCAAAAACCAAGGCCATCACTACCCCACAAAGCCCTAGCCAAGACAAATCATCTTTGGCCGAACCTTTGCCCCTCCAAAGTTTCAACTTTTTAAGCTAGAGTCGAGCTTAGAGGCATTGCTGAGTTATAGTTGAAGTTCGGGCGAAGTTAGTTAGCATAAAGGTGAGTAAAACTACTTGCTTTGGAAAGGTTTTTGACTTTATTATGATGTGTTATTGTGGTGATAATATGATGAGAAAATTAAATGGTTATTATGTTGGTCGATGGTGATTTGATTGATGTTTGTGTTTGGTGTTGAATTTGAGATTTGAATGTGATGTTGTCGAGTTAGTAAGCAAATAACCTTATGTTTATATATGTGTTTCATTGTGATGTTAGAAGTATATATGTATGGTTGTGATCTAAGAACCAAAATACGTGGAGTTGAAACAAAGTTAACAACCTTGTGTGTTGCGACGGACGTGAGATCCGATTCGAATCAAAAACTATGTTTTCTTGTTTTAAAGTTTGGAAATTATTTCAAAGTTTCTATCTTTGTTTCCAAGTCTCAAAAACTTTAAAAGTTATGTTTCTAAACATTAAATAGGAAATAATAAGCAAGTTTTTTCGCTTAAAGTGTGTTTAAGCGAAGCGTGCTCATAGCGATAGTCGCTATGGATGCAGTTCGACAAAATTTTTGATTTTTGTTTTAATTTTTTTTCTTTTGAAATAGTTTTGCAAAAAAAATTCAAATATATTTTGTAATATAAAAAAAGATTAAATTTAGTTAAATTAATATTTTATTATTTAATAAATTAATTAAAAGTAATTAGTACTTAATTGATAATTAACTAAGTGATTAAGGATTAAGTAACACTTAAAGAAGGTTAATGACTAATTGTGATTAATAAAGTTTTAGTTAGTGATTAATGAAGTTAAGAAGTAATTTAATGATTAATTATTATTTAATTAAGTTAATTGGTTAATTAATTATTATTTAATTAAGTGATTATTTAATTAATTTGGGTTTAGCTAATAATAATGAATTGATTTAACATTAACTAAGATACTTAGGAAGTTAATTAGGACTTAACCAAGTCCATTAAGTTAATTAAAGTTTAATTATGAATTAATCTTGATTTAACTAAGATATAATTAGGGTTTAAGCTAATTAAAAATATTTTAGTCTTTTAAAAACTATTTTTAAACTTAATCGGTTATATTTTAAATCAATCTTCTTTTCAAGTTAATTGATTTTAAATTAAAGGATCTCTCGTTTGGACCATTAAGTAGCTAAATGAATCAAAGTAGTGATTATAAAACATTGACACGTTTATGGGAAGTAAGTGACTTGTGTTTAGCACAAATGCCGAATATCGGTAACGTGATAGACACAAGGAAGTTAATTTCAATAAGCGGGTCCTGGTAACTTAAGCATATAAATATACGTCTATATGTACATTTTTCATCCGATTATAGATTTACCTATATTTATAACTTGGACATCTACCTATGATTGATTGTATGTTATGTGTGAATCCCTTACATATATGATGTTTGGCAGTATCTATGATATAACTTAGATAAGTTAAACCAAATTTAATGATCCACTGTAGTCGTTGAGCCTCCGTTTGGTTTTGTAAAGTAATATTTCATTTTCTTTTGAAATGATCTTCAAAGTTATTCTATTTTGAACAAGATATTTGAAGAATGATTTGACAATTGGTTTGAGAAGTTTTATAAATGATTTTGGGTATTCATAAAAGGAGTTTTAGAAACGGTTTTGAATGTTTGTACAAAGATTTTATAAATTGGTTTGGATGTCTATAAAGGGATGTTTTATGCAAGGTTTGAAAGTTTATAAAGAAGTTATATAACCAGGTTTGGATAATTATAAAGAGTTCATAAATGAGTATGGAAGGTGATAAATTTTTGTAAACGGGTATGGGTTAAAGCAAAGATGATTTCATGGATAAAGAAAATTTATAATAGGATTTATTTAAGATAAATAAAACGAGAATTTGAGGTTTGGGTTTCTCGAGGCTAACCTTTTAAAAATGGTGGTATGGAACATCCGCTTCACACTTAACACCGAAGGAATAATGCTTAAAGTTATCATTTTCTCTAATTTAAATAATGTAGTTAAATCCGTTTAAGAGATTTGAAAATGGTAAATCTTATAAATGTTTTGTAAATATACTTATGTAAAGGAGATAAGTATATGAATGTTGATAAATTTTTAGGAAAGGAGATTTATAAATGAAAATGGTTTTGAGGCCTAATGATTGCTTTGGATAATTAAATCTCTAGATTTTGTTGTTGTTATTTGATAGTTAAATAACTATCAAATTTGGCCTAATTTGACTTAGGAAGTATGAATGTAAAATGCGAGTTTTCGATAAGGACTCGAATACTTACTTCCAAAAGAACCGGGAATGAGTCAACCGGAAATTACCGGTTATTGGTACGGAGAGACTAGGATCAGATTTATATATCTGAAAACCACTCCGAACCAATATATACGTTCGAGTGGAAGACATTTTGATGATTATTAAAGATGGTGCTCTTTGAAGTGCAAGGGCTACTGCCACTACTGAAGGTGATTCCAAAATGAATGTAGTAGAGTTAGTGCCTTCGATTTCGTTCAGACCTAGAACGAACTTGTACAGATGAATGCTGGCATTGCATTGATGTTTGGAGGGCAGTGTTAGCATACAAAGATGGATTGCTATTCAGAAAGGTAAAACGTAGCCCCAAGCCTCATCAACTGTGAATGACTAAAATAGGGGATATGCAGCAGGGCTATATGGGTCGCACCCATTAGGGTATATCATCACCTTTCTGGATATATACACAATCACCAATGAATTCGTGTACGTGGGAGCACTCGGTTAAAGGTTGCAAAGCAACCAAGGTGATGATATATTCAGTACTATCTAGCAAGGGGTAGGCCGATCCTGTGTTGGCATGGGTCGTTAGGTACGACCTCGGTACAATTTTCTAGAGTTGTACCGTTGGAACTGGGCCAGCCCGTAGCGGTAGTGGTTGGTGTATTTCAATTTTTTTTATCCTATTGGATCTTTAGTGGGCCTATGAAGTCTAATTCATTTAGAACAATTCTAAATTTATTTTAAATAAAATCATGTATTTTATTTAAATTTAAGTATTTTGTAATGTAAAGTTAATTTGAATGATTTAATTTATATATATACATGTATCATATACATATACATATACATATGTGTGTGCATGTGTAACATAATAATCCATGAAGGGTATAACATGCCCGTATATAGAAGTTGAGATTTACATCGCAATGGACACATTAGCTCATTTCGTATGTATTGTATGTTGTCTAAATATATGCACAAATCTGTAATGCAAAGTATATTTATATAAATACATATACATATATTTAAAATATATTTTATAACTAAAAGTCTCAAAATTATATATATATATATATATATAATTTAAAACATTTGTATAAATATATATACATAATTAAACATATAAAATTATACATACATATATATAATAATTAAAATTATATATATAAGGTTAAATAAAATGTATATATATGAATAATTAATTACATTCAAATACTTAAAATATAAATTTATATATTTTAAAATTATTTCCAGATCGAAATTAGCATAACAAACGTAAAATAATAATTTTATAATTTTATCATTATTATATATATATATATATAATAAATAGTTTTGATCTTAAAATTTACGAAAATTTAGGATCATAAAATACAGGTCAAAAATTTTTTTCATGATTTTTTGAAATAAAATATTATTTTTAATAAATAAAAGAAATGTTCAACCGAAGTAATTTTATTACTAAAAAATTAAATATTAACAAAAAATTCTAATTTTTTTTCCATGGGTTCTGCATAGATGTAGTAATTTAAAAAAATATAAAGTCAAATTTTCAGTGAAATAATTATTTTAGATATAATAAACAATTCAAATAATTAATAAAAGATAATTTAAAAGTATTTATTTATAAAAAAAATTACTTTTGAATTTGATAATTTATATTATATATAAATAGGTGTAAGGAAAAATTCTAAGCTATTTATACATTATAAATATACATATATGTAATTATATGTTTAAAATATACATTAGTCTATATTTAAATTAATATATAAATATACATAAAATAATTAATAATTACAAAATTTAATTTTTTACAGCAAATTATATTTGTTTATACATAAATAATAACACATGATAATATAGCCATGCACATAACTATCTAATTTGTGACAACTACATATACCTACGAAAATCTCACCTAACTAGATATAGAGCATTAATATATATACAGAGTTGGGATTAATCAATATTAAATCATAAAATATGATATGATTACTGTAATATATAAATAAAATACCAATTGATGATGCCTTTGAGTCCTCTTTAGTCAGTGAATTCCCTTCTCTAGTTATGCTCGATCCGTCAAATTGCAAGTCTGAATCGTCGACCTTTTCTATCAAATAGTGCTTTACTTAACTTGAATTGATTTGAGATTCTTATAACTAATATGGGGATTAATTTTGGCCAGCCAACTTGATAATTATGGTAGCCAAAAGTTATTTTTGATTAAGGGTTTAGAGATCCATATATATAGCCTTGTACAAGAGAGATATTAGGACAATCTCATTACCTATTCTCTCTTAATCTTAGTCATCCATCTCTAGGTCTAGTCCGAAGTTTAACTGCCTCCAATAACTTGTCAAAACCGAAATTTGTAGCCCTAATGATGGGCTTTAAACCCATTTAAGCCCAAGCCAAAATGCTATGCAATTAAATCTAATTTAATCGCTTATCGATATCGTATATCGATTGGTACATTTATAACTATTATAAATATATAACTATTTTTATTTCTCAAACCATATTCAAATTTTATAATTAATATTTCATAAATATTAATTTATTTAATTTATTTATAACAATTATAAATTAATTAAATCATTCGGTCTTAAGGGAATTCATCATTTCAGTTGTGCAACTCTTGGGTGTAAATTTGGTCAGTAATTAACACCGAACTATTCGAATGTTAAAGTTCACACGTCACTTAGTAAGTGGTGTGACATTATGGCCAAATTTATCGCTTATTCATTTTCACTAAAATCTTATTTAACTTAATAAGCGTTACCCATTAGTGACATTTATATACACCAATTCTCTTCGTCAAAACTGTATCACTTTGGATTTATGGAATTTGGTAATAGTCAAAATTCCAATATAGTCCATATTCAACTCTATAGTCCAAACACAAAATCCTTGGTTCAATAATAATAATTATTATTAATCGTACTACTCTGCCCAGATATTTTGACTTTGGATTGACTTGAGTTGACCATGATACTAACCTCATATAACCGAAGTGACGAATCCTCTCTAGAATAGTGTCTTCCTTCCAATACTTCCACTCGACCCAACTATAATCACTTGATGGATGTCGTTCCATGATTTGACTATAATCAAAGTAGAGTTTTTCATATTGAAGGTTGACAGTATTCTCAAGTCGAAAGAATTGTGTAAATTAGTCACATCGATATTTTCTGTTTGACCTTAGTTATATTAACCAACAGAAAACTACCGAGTGAGTTATTCTATAGCTATCCAATAACTATCAGTATATAACCTCTAGGTGCCCCCAGCAATCATGAGTAATACGCTATCTAATATTTGGAGAGCATTACGTACTCTAGTCTCAACGGATACATCGATATCCAATGTCGATGCATCTTGATTAGGAACACTTAAAATGATGTGTTTTGTAACAATGTGATCCAATACTCATGACTACAACTAATTGTAATTACTATCACAAACACGTCATTTATGGATTTTCTATTAAATATATTTTTAATTAAATTTATTAATTAATATAACCACATTATATCAAGTATATAATAGAAAAAAATACCTTTATTTCGAACAAGATTGGTCAACGAGTTAGATATATGTAACAAATTACATAATTGCCCCTAGGGCCTACCCCTAACTCTATCATGTACTATGTCGAGCGGAACCCCAGTAGCCTAGTCATTAGTTGGAATCCAATCTCCATATGTGACTTAAGTTTTTGATTGTAGAGCCTAGTATGTTGGAATATGAGATGCAAGCATTTCAGTATTTTATCTATTTACTTTTAACTTAGACACTATGATAACATCACTAGATTTTGATATAAAATATTTTGGTTATCGTAAGGTAAAAACTCATCCGTTTTTATGTGTGGTGTGGTCCTATGAGATACCCTTTGTTTGAAAAGTTTTCAAACATAGAAATCAGTTTTGTTATTACTTATCATCGAGTTTTACTCACGCTGGTTTACCGGACTGAAACTAGCATTATTCCATGTAATGCTCGAGTCAGACCGAGCATGTTTTTCCCAGGTTCGGCTAGATAATTTGGAGCTGGAGAGGAGCTGAATGGGCAAGACATATTCACATATTTTTACTTCTATTGTATTGTAGAGTCGGTATGTTTGTCCATGCGAGGATAGGTTTCTATAACTGTCCAAAAATTTAGGATAAGTCTAATTTACTCTGTTGTCATATATATGAATAAAGATGTTTCCTTTCTGTAAAGATCATGGTTGTATTATTTATTATTCACTGCATTATGAGGTTCTGTGTTGTTTTAGTTTTCTCTATCTTCTACCTTCTTCTTTCACCCCAATAGATCGGTATTTCCAGCACTTGAATGTTCGGTATGTAATACAATGGATGTATTAGTGTCATTTTTTAAGGGTCGAAAATCCAGTTCGTTACATTTGGTATCAGAGCTAAAGGTTAAGCGAGAACCTTGGCCCTGATAGGGTATACTCATTTGAGATAGAGTAACTGAGACCCTAGAATGAGCCTGAGTGTATTATAAATATGAGTGCGTATTTGTTAGTGAGTAAAAATATTTCATATTGTGTTGTTGATCTGTTGAGTGGCTTAAGAATTCCGGTCGATGCGTTTGGCCAATGTTATCGATATGGATTTCCTAAACACTTGAACAAGTCCAATTGACATAATATTGTTTTAAAATTGGTAAATGAAATAATTTTACCTAGGATATATTTTATATATAAAGGAATGATATTCAAAAGTCTATATAGTTATCAATGAGATATAGGGTTAAAATTGGATTCAGAATAAAATGTGTTTAGTTAGAAGAAAATCTTTAGACGACCTTATAAAAAATGAAAAGGATTGTAAGAATATTAAATCCTGGTGGTTTTGATAAATATTTAAATGATTTTGGGAAAGTTGTAGTAATTGTACTTAAAGAGATTTTAAGATATAAATATTTTAAAATGGATCTAAAAGTAAAGTTTTCTTTGGATAGTTCAGTAAGAAGTTTCGATCTGTTTTGTGATAATCAGAATAATCTTCTAAGTGACAATCGAATGTTTCTTAGGCAGATATGATAGTGCACTTAGTAAATTATCCTCTTTGTAATTGTATAATCGAAACGAGTTCAAATTCGAATGAATCCAAAGCTAGTGGATGATTTTATTAAAGAACTGTTTATCTATAAATAATATTATTTCAAAAGGGAAATTTTGAAGAAAGAAATATTTTTATGATTAACTAGTTCGAGTGTCTTGGAAATGACTAAAAATGGGTAAGAGATGTGTTCAGATGGTAAACACTTCTCTTGAGTATTTCCCTACTTAGTAAAATGGATATATAATACCATTTGGTAATGCCCGATTCCTTGATATCATTTTAGAGTTACTCGGGCTATATATTATGTTTTCAAATGGGCTAAACATAAAGTATCATTTCGAAAGGTTTTTGAAATAAAAACCAGATATTATGTTCTCGAATCCCTTAAAAGAATAGATTTTTCAAATAAAATGATGTCTTGATTAAGAGCGGGTTAATAAATAAAGTTTTAAATTTGTTGAACATCCTAGGTTAAGTAAAACCAATTTAAGATTTGAAATTGTATGTACTCTTTTGGATATAGAAGAATATCATACAAAAATGAATTTGAGTTATAGAATGTTAATAAACTTAAGTAATATTCTTAAGTAAAATGGTGATTCTTTGAAAAGGGTAATTATAATCTTGGGAAGTAGGAACCAATGGGATTAGTATGTAAGTTGTACGTAGATCATTTCTCCTTTTCACATAGTTCTCAATCCAAGATTCGAGTACATGACTCGAGGTGTTTCACACCATTCCAAATAAGGATTTATCGCCTGATTTTTGACAGCGAGCATTGATAAGGATTCTTATGTGGAACCAAAGGTTGTCTATCATATTTATGGCTATGCAAAGAGAACAGAGGTTTCTAATTAAGAAGCCTGATCAAAGTCTGCACTAGGAATTCGAGTGAGCGATACTAGTTCGAAAGGAAAGTTATGTGTTCAAGTGAGTGATCAAACCAGATTTTTACATAGGAATGGTCTATCTACATCATGTGAATTGATGAATAGTTTTAAGTATTTCCGGGAGTAGTATTGTTGTATAATTTCAGGGGCGAAATTCTTTTAAGTGGGGAAGAATGTAACGACCTGCAATTTTATCGCTTGGATAAATTATATTTATTTTTAAAATATTTAGATATGGGTTTAAAAGTAAGAAATAATCATGTTTTAAGTGGTAAATAATAATAGTTATTTTGTTTGGGAAAAATATTTGCGGACAAATTACCAAGGTAAAATATTGATAATTTGTAGATATCGTCCTAGGTAAAATATCAATAAAACAGCCGAAAATCATTTTATCAATAAAACCGCTTTTAATTAATAAGGATTGTACACAGCTCTGGATACATACACAAATATATGTATTCAAACAAGATTATGAAATAAAATAATTTATTTTATTTTTTTGAAAATAAAATGTATTTATGACATCGACAGTTGATATCATCGGTTTTATATATTTCATCGAAAATTCAAGTTAAGTTTAAATATTAAATAAATGGGTTTTTATTTACAAATAAACCTATTTTAATTATTTAATAATGATGGTAAAATAGTTTTTAAAAATTTGTTTACCAAAATAGATAGTTCGTAGAAAAATAGAAAATGTGACCGAAGAACGTTTTCCAGAATTTCGACTTTTCGACGCCGAAAAGTTATCGGGAATGTTGTTCGCCTTTATGCACTATATATACATATATATAAGAGTTAATTAACCAAATAATGATACACTAATAGTATATTATCTTATGTTAACTATGTTTAGCAAGTGATGTGTCAAGTCATAGTTTTAAAAATAATAACTTATATATATAAGTATATATCATTATCTCTTTTCATATCTTACCATTATCCATCATGACCTAGAGGATTTGACTAGAGAGGGAGAGGACATGAAATATGAGGGAAAGGAAGGTTATGATGTGACTTGTCAAAATAATGACATGTTAGGATATTTTAAAAACTAAGGTTAAAATGGTAATTTTCTACTTTCTTTCATCTATAAATACACACCCTCATGCACATTCTCATTTACAATCCAACTTAATTTTTTATAAACCTTCTTCTCTAAAAATTCCATGGCTTCAATAGTTCAAAAAATTAGAAAAAGTTATCATTTTTTGTTGTAACTTGCTTCTATGCCTTCTACACTCCTTATACTTTCATTTCAACATCATCTCTTCCAAAAACCAAGGCCATCACTACCCCGCAAGCCCTAGCTAAGCCAAAACATTTCTAGCCGAACCCATTTAAGGCCTTAGCCCTTCCAAAATTCCAACTTTTAAGCTAGAGTCGAGCATAGAGGTGTTGTCGAGTTATAGCCGAAGTTCGGGCGAAATTACTTAGCATAAAGGGGTAGGCCGGTCCTGTGTTGGTAGGAGTTATTAGGTACGATCTTGGTACATTTTTCTAGTGGTGTACTATGGTGGACGACACCCCAGTAGCCCAGTCATTAATTGGAATCCAATCTCCAATAAGTGCCTTACGTTTTCGATTGTAGAGCCTAGTATGTTGGAATGTGAGATGCAAGTGTTCAGCTATTTTATCTATTTAATTTAAACGTAGACACTATGATAATATTACTAGATTTTGATATAAAATGTTTTGGTTATCGTAAGGTAAAAACCTGTCCGTTTTTATTTGCGCTGTAACAACCCACAAATTTATCACTTGAATAAATTATATTTTTTAAAATATTTAAATATGGGTTTAAAAGTAAGAAATAATCATGTTTTAAGTGATAAATAATAATAGTTATTTTGGTTGGAAAAAATATTGTGAACAAATTACCTAGGTAAAATATTGATAAATATTAAATATCGTCCTAGATAAAATATCGATAAAATAACCGGAAATCATTTTATCGATAAAACTGCTTTTAGACAATAAGGATCATGCACGGCTTTAAATTCATACACTAATACATGTATTCAAACAAGTATGTTATTTTATTTTTAGAAAATAAAATGTATTTATGACATCAACAGTTGATATCATCGGTTTTATATATTTCTTCGAAAATTCAAGTTAAGTTTAAATATTAAATAAATGGGTTTCTATTAACAAATAAACCTATTATAATTATTTAATAATGATGGTAAAATAGTTTTTAAAATTTGTTTACCAAAATATAAAGTTCGTAGAAAAAAAGAAAATGCGACCGAATAACGTTTTTCGAACTTTCGACACCGGAAAGTCATTGGGAACATTGTTCGCCTTTGTGCACTGTATGTACATATATATAAGGGATAATTAACCATCTAATGATATACTTAATTATGTATTTGTAGAGTATAATAGTGTATGATTTTTGTTTGATGATAATAAACATATATATTTGTTTAAATGTGTTTATTATTGTACTATTTTATTTTTCATAGAATTAAATAAATATTTGTTGAATAAAATAAATGACTCAGAATTTTATTTAAATAAATACTTTATTCAAACAAATATTTTATTACAAATTCAAATAGTACAAATTTGAGCTCTGACCACATTTACACATTTTCAATTACAATATAACTTCAATTACAGCACAATTGTCACTATACAATTTGCTTACAATTATTCTCACCACATACACTCACTCAACACTTACACACTTGATCTTGACTTGCTCCAGCTTCTGTCCAGCCATTTGTTATACCTATCAAATAAATAACACAGTAAACTGGAAAAAGAAACAAATTTAAATGGCAAAATAAAATTGAATTAATTTATTTTTGCCTTAGGTATTTGGGTTGTTTTTTTCATATTTTTTGACAGGGACCAAATATATGTGCACGAACAACTTGTAACATGCACAGTATATCACTGTGAATATCACAAGGCCGTTTCCCAATTCCATCTCATAGACAAGTACAAATGCACACATGTACAAATCGAATATAAATGGCTACGGCACATGCATTACACAATTACACATATATACATGCATATGTATGCATGTATGTACATGAATATGTGCATGATTTTCAAAATCAATGAGTAAATGCAAACAAACACAACAGTGCACAAGAGTTCAGAGGCAAACATGTTCAAGTGAAATCTAGTATGAAGTGATAAGTCAGAGTGCACAAAGTATACATGCACTGATACATGTGCAAGCACACATGGGCATAAGCAGTGGTGAACACAAGGGATGCAACCAGACCAAAACAGTGCATACAAGGATCCATCAGATAAGGCTATGGAAAACAAAGAGCAAGGCGATTAGGCAAGTGCAAAAGAAGTTCACACAACAAATTAAAGAAAGCAGGTTCAAGTACAAGGGTATAAACACCAATGGAAATGCATATGGTCAAGGATACATGAGCACAAACATGTATATAAACATGAACAAGTTGTATATGCAAGTTAACACAAGAATGAAGCAAACATGATATAGGAGCGTCAACATAACCAGACTCGAGAAACTGCTCATGGACATAGCAAACTACATAACTCAGGTCAGGCTAAGAGATACAACCGTACTAAACATGACACCATATACATAGACATGTCTAAGATCAAACAATGGAGCATGGACTCAGCAAAAATAAAATGAAATGAACCAGAGGGCACAGACCAAGCATGAAAATATCACACCGGCATGGATCGTCAGAGCAAGGTACAGAGCACATGCATACAACAAATCAAAATCAAGTCAGAATTCGGGTCAAAAATATAGATGGCAATATATCAGCACATATTTATCTCAAAGTCAAATGATCAAGCCATAAATTAGGATCAAAGGGTCAAAAGTCGTTCAGAACTTCATGCAAAATATATGGAGTAACATGTATACAAAGAACAAGTCAAAGATCAGCAAACCATTTGATTACAAATCAACGTAGGAACTAGAATATTGTTAAATTCAAACCAAAATATACGAACGAAATAATAGGGTTTCGATCCCTACAAATTAACCCATTATCATCATCGGTGGATCATTCGAGTTCGAGCCAAAAATTCAGAGAGCTTACTTAGAACAAATCACAAACAAATCCAAAACTCGAATCAAAGTCGAGCATAATCAAAAATCGGAAAGGTGCAAATCACATACCAATTCAAAGCAACATCCAACTCGACTCTCGAAGGCAACCGCAAAAATCAAGCACTACAAATCGAAATTCACGAGCAACTGTGAAGGAGGAGAACAATTTGAATTTTGAATCTCTTGTGGGGGCTTTCGATTATGAAGCCCTAATTTTGAACGAAGATAAAGGGAGAATGACCTAGTTATTTGAAACAATGGATAAGCTACAATTTATCTCTATTATTTCTTAATATAGGCCATGTGTTCTTATCATATCAAGGGATGATTTATATTAGTGCTTTGTTTTATTTTTAGTTGTAATTTTCTTTTAAAACTTTTTAAATTTCTAATTGTGTAACTAGGTACGAACTACGGGGCGTAGTTTGAGAATTCACAACTCAGTGGCTAAGTTGCGGTAGGGTTTGGAGTGTAGAGTTTGAACAATCAAGTGAGCAAGAGTCGCGAGTTTACAGAGTTTGTAAACGTCAGATTGTTTAATTCCTAGTAGAAACCTTAGGGGCAGCAGTAGGCGGTTTTGTCGAAGCTGGGTAAAATCCATGTCGTTCTATTTTTTCTTTTATTTTACTCTGCTATTATCTATGTTGTGATTATTATATATTTATCTGTGAATTTTTTTTGTAAACCCTATTCACCCCCCTCTAGGGTTAATTCGATCCTACAAGTGGTATCAGAGCTAGGATCAAAAACCATTTTCTATTAAATTTTTTTGGTATTTTTTCTTTTTTCTTTTAATGGCTTCCTTTAATAATGCTTTTGCTGAAGGTCAGTCCATAGTTAGACCACCCATGTTCAATGGAGAATATGCATATTGGAAAAATAGAATGAAATTTTTTCTAAAAACCATAGATGCATGGAATATTGTTGAAATGGGATATAGCACACCAACAATAATGGTAGGCAATCAAGAAGTTGATAAACCTATGGATCAATGGACAAATCTTGAAAATAAACTACAAACTGCTAATGCTAAAGCTATGAATTCTATTATTTGTTTATTAGATCAAATTGAATTTAACCGTGTCTCACATTGTCTAACTGTGTAGGAAATCTGGCACACGCATGAAGTGACTCATGAAGGAACCTCCCAGGTTAAAGAATCTCTCCTTGCCATGCTTAGTAGCGAGTACGAGAACTTCACAATGGCAAAGGATGAAAGTGTCAAAGAAATGTATGGACGACTTTCTACTCTTGTATACAAATCAAAATCCCTAGGAAGACTATACACAGAACTGGAGATAGTCTGAAAGATCCTTAGAATTCTTCCATGAAATTTTGAAGCAAAGGTAACTGCCATCGAAGAATCAAAGGATCTAAAACAGGTTAAAGTTGAAGAACTCATCGGAAACCTTACCACTTATGCGCTAGAAATCAAATTTAAGGAAGAACGTAAAGGAGGAGATATGCAAAAAAAATCAATAGCTCTCAAAGGAATGGTGGAAAGTGAAGATGATGGTGGTGGTGATGAAGGAGCAGCTGAATTGGCACTTATAATAAAGAGATTCAAAAGGTGGAACCGCAAATATGGAAATCAAGCCCTAAATCAATAAATGAAGTGTAAAGACCCAAAAGTTGGCCTTCGAAAATCGGCACCCGTACTTCACTTGTACTCAAAATGCCGTAGATTCAAATGCCAAATCTGGTTCTCCGGAGCTTATAACAACATTAAGTAAATAATACAGCGGAATAAATGAATAATACATTGATATACAATATCTGATACAACAGAGTGATACAATGAATATCAATATACATCAGAGATATGATACAACAAATAGCAGCGGAAAAGAAAACGATAGATAACTAATATCAGCAGCGGAACAAATAACTCTAAGATAGTATTCAAGAGAGAACTCTAGCAGTAGCTCGAACTCCCAATAACGATACACCAAGAATAAGCAAGTGCAGTTCGATCCAAAGACTGAACTAGCTCCAGAAAATCTACTGAACCTGACTATCTGAAAAACCCAACTCTAGACTGCTCGTGTAGAAAATTATGAGCACCCAGAGTTTAGGAAATGAACAATAAACTCCGGATCAGTCATGGGACTGGTGTGAGCAACAAAAACAGTTTATCTTTAAACAACACAAAAGAATTTAAACATTGAAAACCGCAATGCTTTTGGAAAATGAAACTACCATAAGACCTCCCACCACACACACAATGCAAACGCAGACTTGGAGGAGATTTCTTCTTATGTTAGTCAAAGATGCTTACTACGCAAAATCAAATCCTTTTTGATATTATTATTAGTGCATAGTGCAGAAAACATTTCGAAAGTAGAATATAAATCTTAGCCAGCATAGGTACCATTATATTATGCCTGCTATAGCTGCCTCCTGAGGAGACAGGTTATACAATTTGCAATCGTAAAGGGTTCGTATTGTTTCTTTGGATTTCCAACAAATGGTCAGGCCCAGGAACTTCCCATTGCCACATGGAAACGCCTCTGGAATGACGTCCCGAGAACCTAACCGGATCTCTGCCAACACAAGGCCGGGTTACCTCTGCAAAAATAGGTAACTACTGACACGCGTATGCCATCCCCCGATCGTAACCGATCTTCCCGAGGATCCTCGATTTCCAACAACCACATCAGAATAATAATGCAGTAACCACATAGGTTAAGTATCTGGGCTCCATACCATGATACCACCTCTATCCAGAAAGAAATGACATACACTAAGGGGCGCTACTCCCTAGAACCTTGCCGCATCTTTCCTGTTTTGACCATTTCCGGGGTGTGAGGCTCGACGAAGTCTTGTCCACAAAGCTACGCTTTGTTCACAAAGCCATGCTTCGGGTCAAACAAATGATCAACCTATGATCACAAAGATATAAGATCAAACAAATGATCATATCGCAAATGATCAAACACTGATCATCACACAGCAACACTCAGCATGCCACATTACCAAATTGGGATATATCGCTGATAAATTTCAACTACATAACCTCTGAGCTCGTACGTCTCAGAGAAGGGTGTTAAGCTAAGAGAATAAATTCTCCGCCACCAACAGAAATGTATTTGAAAGAAATCGGCTTTATATCTCAAAGTGTAATGTCAGACATGTATCCATACAAGTCTGTTCCGG
Organism: Allium fistulosum; assembly: GCA_030737815.1. Classification (NCBI taxonomy): domain Eukaryota; kingdom Viridiplantae; phylum Streptophyta; class Magnoliopsida; order Asparagales; family Amaryllidaceae; genus Allium; species Allium fistulosum. The sequence goes on along the minus strand of CM060905.1, from coordinate 683,452,934 downwards.
GTTCGAACAGAACCGAAGGCACTTCTTACGAAGCCCTTGCAATTCCGGGTATTCACAATCCCGTCCGGACTTCCCATCACAAAGGGTGATAAAATCTCTATACCGGGGATCAGTCGGTGCAGAGACATTCGACGAGTTGTCCTTTCGGTTTCATAAATATCCGGTCTTCAACACCGGTCTTCAAATGCTATCCATATACGACGTATCATTATTCGGAATGGGTTATATGACACAAATGTCTTTTCCCGGCTAACCCGAATAACGAGCGCAATATTAAAAAAACATATGGATATTGGGATTTCAATTAAGTCACAACTTATTAATTCAACTTCTTTTCTTCAAATGGTTTAACAAATTACCATTTTAAATCTTTTAAACAAAAAGATTTATTTACAGAGTTCACTTAATTTTCACAAAGATTCATTCACAGTTTTTCCAAAACAATTTCTGTTTCAATTGGATTAACTCGTTAAATCTTTAAAATAAAGATTCAACTTATAGCTTTCAAAACAATTTCATTTCGAATGTTTTAAACAAATCATCATTTTAAATCTGTTAAAAATAAACATATTCAATTCATAGCTTTCAAAAAGAATTCATTCATAACTTGGAAAACCATCTTTCAATTTATACTTGAAATTCCTTTAAATTGGAATTTCATTTGTTATATATACGAAAGCTTTTATCATTTGAAAACAAACAGTTTTCGTCTAAGAAAAATCCAATTTTATTTGCACGGGTTAAAGTCCTTGAATTATATTCACATTCCAAAATCAATTCTTTTTAAAATAGTTTAACCCATATATAAACATCTTTAATCCCTAGTTTCAAATTTTAGAATTCAATTTTAAACTTGACTTTAAGTTTTAAATCAAATTATTTAAACTTCCAAAACTTCATCAAGTTATTCAAAATTAAATTTCATCTTTGAAATTCCATTTCAAAAGCTTTTTGCATTTAAACCGAAATTTCCAATTTCCAAAATCAATTGAAACTAAAATTCCAATTTCAAAACATCAAATTTTAATTATCTGTGACTTAACCGATTTCCACGTGAAATCCATATTTGTGTGTGTAAAAGTGTAGTCCAGGGGTTTTACACAATGGTGCACAACATCAATCATCACAGATATATCGATAAGCGGTATAATCGATAACGCTTATCTTCATTCACAGATTCATAGATAAAATAAATTTATCGGTCACAAAGATTCACAATTATAATTCGATGTGGGTTTCGGATAACCAACTGGAATCCGACTCCCTGTCGCATCGAAATTCAAGTGCCGTTTCACGGGCCAAGGGGTTTCATATTCACATAGTAAGATGTCACAGAAATAGAAATTACAGCTCAGCACAAAGTAATTTATATCACAAAGCATCACAAATCGCAAACAGGAATATCAGACTGCTCAAAGCATTTCAATAATAATCAATCATCTAACAATTTGATGAATTAAATCAGTTACTTTAATTTCCTTTAAATCCTGCTTGTTAATTAATTATATATCAAATAAATTTATCATACAATAATCATCTATCTTAATTAATTTCATTAGATAATTATCTTTAAGTAATTAATCATCTTTATAAATAAATCAACATTTAATTACATTAAATGTAATTATATCCTAATTACTTGATTTATTAACTTTAATTGTTATTTGTAAAAAATTGATTAACCAATCTTTTAGTTGAATTCCAGTTCAAGTATAAACCATGGTATTAGGTGAACCCTTCTCACGCACCCAGGTTCGCTCGAAGCAAACCACCCTTTTACTCGAGTAAATACTCGAGTCACTCACCCCTTTCCCTCACGTTCCTTTCTTCTTCTCTGTTTTTTTTTCTCTTTTCTTAAGACTTTAACTTAACAACATACTCAGGTTCAAGCTTCCTGACACAAAGCCGACCTCGTGCACGTGCACCAACGGAACGACCATCTCTGGCCGACGCTATGATCGTCAACAAGTCATCGATCATCTGCTCCCACCTCCGAACCACCATGAACCGCAAATCCAAGTCGAATTTGAAATTTAGCTTCGCAACCCAAACTTCATCAAAACAGATCACCAGAAAAAAACTCACGTCCTCCCACCCCTGGCCACCGGAGGACACCAAATTCTAACCGAAGCTTCCCCTTAATCATACGCCCCTATCCCCACCGGAGCAATCAACTCCGGTCCACTACACATGTCGCAATTGCCTCGATAGCCAAGCCTAACCAAAAACAAGCTTAAACCCTAGATTGATTGAATCCAAACACCACGGCCATAGAAAAAATTCGAAATCATTTTTCCCCTCATCCTTGATACAAAAGCAAGCTTCGAACCAATTTTTAGCATTTATGATTTAATTGATTGCAAGAAATTTGTAAAAGTTCAATTTTTATTGAATTACAGACTACTCTTAAAATAACCAACTAAAAATCTTCATTTTTGTTTTAAAAATCATGGGTTGTAGTATAGATTCAATATATATTCTTGAATTAATATTTTTCAACAATTAATTTTATTCAAATTATCACTTGAAACCTGTAAACAATATTACAGTGATGTGCTTGATAAAGAAAATTTAAATCAACCTTTAAAAATCTAAAATTGAAGTTTATCATCTTGCTTGTTGAGAAATCAAAACTTAACAATGATTTAAATAAGGATAGTTTGAGTATTCTAACCAAAATATAGTCTGTATTAAGTTTTCAGAGAAGGCAGAGCATACCAAATCATATATATAAACTGAAGCATATACAAACAGCTCATAAATGAAGTTTAAACTGTTTTTAAATAACTTAAACTCTTTAAAAATTATGTTTACTCACTTGTAAAGATGAAGAACAGAGCAGTTTATTTGTAACAGGTTTGAAATGTTGTAAACTGATATCTTGCTTCTTTGATCCCTAGTTTGAGTAGATTGTTTTTCTATATGTGGTTCTTGACTTTGTTAATATAACAGAGGCCTATATTTGCAGTCATATTCACACAAACATTTCATATTTTCCAGGCATGCAATCACATTTCACTCTCATACAAACCACATCTAAGTTATTATCATCACAGATTCAAGGAAATGAGGAAGTTCAAGTTTAAGGAAAGAAGTTTGCTCACCTATACTTGGAACAGAGGCAAGCTTGAAAACCTGGAACAATTTGAACACTGGAAGTAGATTTTGATTTATGTTTGAGTTTCACTGCCTTTTGAATCTCCGGTTTGCTTTTAAATCTTTTATTCCTTCAGCTTGGATAAACGAATGAATGGAAAAAGAAAATGATGTATAAATGGGAATGAGATTACAGGGAGATGTTTCCTTTTCTTGTACTGGGTGGCTGATGGTTCTCTTGGGTATGGGGTGAAATGATCTTGCTTATAGCATGGGTGAAGATAATGTTTGTACAGGGTATTGTTGGAGGTATGGCTGAGGTGATATAGGGAGGATTTTGTACAACTTTACATATTCCATTCTTCCTTTACTTCGGCTGACAGGATATGTTGTATTTCTTTTGTTGACAAATATTTTTACTTACTTTGCTTAGTCTATTTTGTTTTGCTTTTGCTTATACGTGTATTGTTTTTGTTTATTCACTTTATATTTTTACTTATTTGTTTATTTTATTTTGTTTGTTTGTTTAGCTTGTTGTTTGAATTATTTCGGCTGAGATGATAGTATAGGGATGTTTTGTTTTGATTATTTTATTATTTACTTTTGTACAATTTTATACTTCATTTTGTTCATTTGTTTACAAATTCAGTTATATTTGAATCGGGGAAACTTGCTCCAATTTTCTAATTAAATGTACAAATTTTTATCCAAAAATTTATTTAATTACTCAATTTAATTCAAAAATTCAATAAATTATTAATTTAAATAAATTTAAATTTCAGGGTCGTTACAAACTTCCCTCCTTAAAAGAATTTCGTCCTCGAAATTCGCAGGCACGAAAACAGCACAGAGATAGACAAATTCGATCTCCTATAATTCCTCAAACACAAGATACGGATTCCGAATTCAAGTCGGAATATCTCAGAATACATACCAATTTGTCCCTCTTCGGACTTCGGTATTCACAGAAATTTTAATAGAATTTCAAATTTTGGTTTCAAAAGAAATCGTTTTATCAGTACAATTCAAATTTTATCCTCATACTTTATTAATCAATTTAACTCAATTTAAATTTTTTGAACAATTAGATCAGTTTATTAATTTATAATTGAAATTAGAGTTTGAATTTATTAATGATTAAGTGATTAATAAATGGTAATTAACTACTAAGTTAATAAATGAATGATTAATAGTTAATTAATGATTTGTAATTAATCAATCAGAATTTGATAATTAATTCATTTAACTGGAAATTATTTGAATTAATTAGGATTAAATGATTAATTAATCCTGTTTATAAATGATTATTAAATGCTTGATCTTACTTATGAATATTCGGATTCTATTGAATGTGAATTGTTTGATATCCCTGATATATGATGCTTTGTGATACATCCTGATTTATGTTGTGATCTGAAATTTCTATTTCTGTGATATATTATTTTGTGAATATGAAAACCCTTTGCCGGTAAAACGGCACTTGAATTTCGATGCGACAGGGAGTCGGATTCCAGTTGGTTATCCGAAACCCACATCGAATTGTAATAGTTAATCTTTGTGATTGATAAATTTATTTTATCTATGAATTTGTGAATAAAGATAAGCGTTATCGATTATACCGCTTATCGATATATCTGTGATAATTGCTGTTGCACTATTGTGTGTAAAACCCCTAGACCACACTGTTACACACACAAATATGGATTTCACGTGGAAATCGGTTAAGTCACAGGTAATTTAAAATTGATGTTTTGAAATTGAAATTTTTAATTTCAATTGATTTTGAAATTGGAAATTGGGGTTTAAAGTGAAAAGCTTTTGAAATGGAATTTCAAAGATAAAAGTTATTTTGAATAACTTAATCGAGTTTTGAAAATTTAAATAATTTGATTTAAATTTGAATTCAAGTTTGAAATTGAATTCTATGATTTGAAACTAGGGATTTAAAGATGTTATACCTGTTATATAAGGGGTAAACTATTTTAAAAGAATTGATTTTGGAATGTGAATATAATTCAAGGACTTTAACCCATGCAAATAAAATTGGATTTTTCTTAGACGAAAACTGTTTGTTTTCAAATGATAAAAGCTTTCGTATATATAACAAATGAAATTCCAATTTAAAGGAATTTCAAGTATAAATTGAAAGATGGTTTTCCAAGTTATGAATGAATTCTTTTTGAAAGCTATGAATTGAATCTGTTTATTTTAACAGATTTAAAATGATGATTTGTTTAAACCATTCGAAATGAAATTGTTTTTGAAAACTATAAGTTGAATCTTTATTTTAAAGATTTAACGAGTTAATCCAATTGAAACAGAAATTGTTTTGGAAAAACTGTGAATGAATCTTTGCGAAAATTAAGTGAACTCTGTAAATAAATTTTTTTGTTTAAAAGATTTGAAATGGTAATTTGTTAAACCATTTGAAGAAAAGAAGTTGAATTATTAAGTTGTGACTTAATTGAAATCACATATCCATATGTTTTTGAATATTGCGCTCGTTATTCGGGTTAGCCGGGAAAAGACACTTGGGTCGTATAACCCATTCCGAATAATGATACGTCGTATTAGGGTGGCATTTGCGACGTGAATAGATAATGGGTTCTATCGATTTTCCAATGATCGGCTAAATTTCAAAAGTCGAATTTTGGCAGGGAGATACTAGGGTAATCATAGATTGTTGGAAAAATACAAGAAGATTTTTTAATTCACCATCGTTTGAGATTTGAACTAAACTAGGGTTTTGGGTTCATTTTGATTTGCTGTTGTTCACGAGCAAATTGCGTCATCATCACGTTAATCTGGGCGATCGCACCTATGGGGATGGTTTCGTGGGTGAGTGACGGAGACGTGGACGGAGTTGGGACAACTCCGGTGAGCTGAGCGACGGGGGCGAGATGGTTTTCGATGAGCCATGTTGTTCCAGGCGAAGTTTGATTTACTCGTTTTTCGATTCTTGGCAATTTCGTCGGAGCTGGAATATTGGGATCACTGGTGGGGTCGATTGCGACGAGTTGATGGTCAGGGGAATGGTCGAAGTTGGTCAAGGGACTTGTGCACGTACACGGTGCACGTGTATATCTGAGGACTGTGAAAAGTTTGGGGAAGATGAAGGCTATCTGGAAGACGAGTTCGAAGTTACTCGTGTGTTTGTCTAGGGTAACTCGCGTTTTACTCGAAGCATCGGGTGTAATGACTCGAAGTCATTTTTGATTAGCTCGGATCTGTTAACTAGATTCCAGGTTCCAGGATTTAGAACTTTGAAAATAATAATGTACCAGGGTTTTAGGAGAGTCGAGCAAGATATTTTTAAGATATTGGGATAATCTGGATTTCAAAGAAGAAGAAAAAAAAGTATCAAAGAATTAAATGCTATCTACCTTTCAGCATGGAAAAGATTATCTCAGCCATGCCTATTGTATTAAACAAGGATATCAACTTGTACAAAATATTTTATCATCTGTAAAACCCCTCATTTCGGTTGAAAACATCAATACCCTGCAACACTTCCTCTCCTATAAACAATTACAAACCAATAAGATATACACCCAGTACTAAGAAAAATTAACACACTGTAAATTTCATTCCTTTCCATCAACTCCATTTCGACCATTTAAAACTAAACATCATTTTGAAGAAAAACCAAAGCAAGATCATTATCAGCTCAAACTCCTCAATCACATACACCAAGAATAAGCAAGTGCAGTCTGATCCAAAGACTGAACTAGCTCCAGAAAATCTACTGAACCTGACTATCTGAAAAACCCAACTCTAGACTGCTCGTGTAGAAAATTATGAGCACCCAGAGTTTAGGAAATGAACAATAAACTCCGAGTCAGTCGTGGGACTGGTGTGAGCAACAAAAACAGTTTATCTTTAAACAACACAAAAGAATTTAAACATTGAAAACCGCAATGCTTTTGGAAAATGAAACTACCATAAGACCTCCCACCACACACACAATGCAAACGCAGACTTGGAGGAGATTTCTTCTTATGTTAGTCAAAGATGCTTACTACGCAAAATCAAATCCTTTTTGATATTATTATTAGTGCATAGTGCAGAAAACATTTCGAAAGTAGAATATAAATCTTAGCCAGCATAGGTACTATTATATTATGCCTGCTATAGCTGCCTCCTGAGGAGACAGGTTATACAATTTGCAATCGTAAAGGGTTCGTATTGTTTCTTTGGATTTCCAACAAATGGTCAGGCCAAGGAACTTCCCATTGCCACATGGAAACGCCTCTGGAATGACGTCCCGAGAACCTAACCGGATCTCTACCAACACAAGGCCGGGTTACCTCTGCAAAAATAGGTAACTACTGACACGCGTATGCCATCCCCCGATCGTAACCGATCTTCCCGAGGATCCTCGATTTCCAACAACCACATCAGAATAATAATGCAGTAACCACATAGGTTAAGTATCTGGGCTCCATACCATGATACCACCTCTATCCAGAAAGAAATGACATACACTAAGGGGCGCTACTCCCTAGAACCTTGCCGCATCTTTCCTGTTTTGACCATTTCCGGGGTGTGAGGCTCGACGAAGTCTCGTCCACAAAGCTACGCTTTGTTCACAAAGCCATGCTTCGGGTCAAACAAATGATCAACCTATGATCACAAAGATATAAGATCAAACAAATGATCATATCGCAAATGATCAAACACTGATCATCACACAGCAACACTCAGCATGCCACATTACCAAATTGGGATATATCGCTGATAAATTTCAACTACATAACCTCTGAGCTCGTACGTCTCAGAGAAGGGTGTTAAGCTAAGAGAATAAATTCTCCGCCACCAACAGAAATGTATTTGAAAGAAATCGGCTTTATATCTCAAAGTGTAATGTCAGACATGTATCCATACAAGTCTGTTCCGGGTTCGAACAGAACCGAAGGCACTTCTTACAAAGCCCTTGCAATTCCGGGTATTCACAATCCCGTCCGGACTTCCCATCACAAAGGGTGATAAAATCTCTATACCGGGGACCAGTCGGTGCAGAGACATTCGACGAGTTGTCCTTTCATTTTCGTAAATATCCGGTCTTCAACACCGGTCTTCAAATGCTATCCATATACGACGTATCATTATTCGGAATGGGTTATATGATACAAATGTCTTTTCCAAGCTAACCCGAATAACGAGCGCAATATTAAAAAAACATATGGATATTGGGATTTCAATTAAGTCACAACTTATTAATTCAACTTCTTTTCTTCAAATGGTTTAACAAATTACCATTTTAAATCTTTTAAACAAAAAGATTTATTTACAGAGTTCACTTAATTTTCACAAAGATTCATTCACAGTTTTTCCAAAACAATTTCTGTTTCAATTGGATTAACTCGTTAAATCTTTAAAATAAAGATTCAACTTATAGCTTTCAAAACAATTTCATTTCGAATGTTTTAAACAAATCATCATTTTAAATCTGTTAAAAATAAACATATTCAATTCATAGCTTTCAAAAAGAATTCATTCATAACTTGGAAAACCATCTTTCAATTTATACTTGAAATTCCTTTAAATTGGAATTTCATTTGTTATATATACGAAAGCTTTTATCATTTGAAAACAAACAGTTTTCGTCTAAGAAAAATCCAATTTTATTTGCACGGGTTAAAGTCCTTGAATTATATTCACATTCCAAAATCAATTCTTTTTAAAATAGTTTAACCCATATATAATGTGACGCCCCACCTCTATACCCACGCTAACCAAGAACACTACGATGTAGTGCTGTCAATTAGCGCGGAGAATAAGGCTGTGGAGGAGCGACCATCCATGTAACTTCTTTGTGCGAGCATCGATACGTCAGATAGAATAGAATGCATATCTTTTAAGGAGGAAATCCGACATACCGATACAAACACAAAGCTATCACACGGTGGCTATATATAATCTTCGGAAACAAACATAGAAATAATCATAACGACAATCAGTCACAGACATCCATATCACAAAGGCGGAAGAAGATATGAATAAATATATAACACATGAAAGTGTACATCAGAGTAGTGGTCAGAAAGATCCACGATAATACAAAAGAATAGCATCACGTGCTATACAAAAGAATAAGTACACAACATAGAGTCTATATCTCAAAGGTGTACATCCAAAAACTACTAATCTAAGTAGTTAGCCAAAAGTCAGAATAATCCTGAAGAGAAGTCAAGCAGAAGCACCTGTAACATCTCGGTCTGACCCGAGTATTATTTATAAGAAAATAATAAACGGATCAGTCTAACTATAAATATCAGATGATATGGTATACAGTAAAAGGCATGACATGAACATGTAATAACCATAGCGACATACTACTATAAGTATGTAAATGATAATCAACAAAAGATTAATCAATATCACAAGAATCTTCTCAAAGATCCAAACACATAAAAAGGTAATGACACACGAATTCACCAATACACCAAAAACCTGATATCATATCAGTGAAAATCACAAAAGTTGGTGAAGCACTAAATCCAGAAATCAACACACGAAATCCAGAACAAATCCCAGAAATCAACACACGAAATCCAGAAATCACAAAAAGGGGGAAGTCCGACACACGGACGAGAAGTTATCTCATGGAAGCTATCCATTTAAATTTTCCGAACACACGGATGGCCCGAAGGCAAGTCCGACACACGGACGAAGAGACATCGCACATTGCTAGTCTAAACCACAAAAATGATCGTCATGATCATAAGGAAGTGTCAATCACACCAAGCCAGTAAATATATGAGTTTAGCTTCATGTCCCATAACCACTTGCTTAACTTAAATATTTACGAACAAGCTGTAAATCTTCACTAGGAAATTGTCACAAAAAGGGTTCAATCGAACAAGTCCAAGAGCTAACCGACGAAGTGAACGCAAGCGTTTCATACCACTCGTTTTACTAAGTCGTTTAAGTCGATTTCTCATTCGAGTGAAGTAAAGGCTTGTATATACTAGTAGATTGAAAATCGGTTTGAGAAAACGAACTTTTGATACTTAAAATAGTGTTGAAATCGCTTTGATGAAAGAGTTTTGATATTTACTATTAGTATTGAAACCTTCATATATCTTTAAAGTGACAAGTCATAAAACGATGGTAGGACAAATCAATTCACGTTCGAAGACGTGAGTAAAGTGCAAAGAAGTCAATCCCAAAACCATCAAAGTAGAAATTCTGATAAACGTTTTTCAGAAGAGATTGCCTACGCAGAGTAATACGGGGTTCGACCTGCCCGGTCAGGTCGCGGGGGTCCAGGGGGCAGCGCCCACGGCGGGGTGCGGGGCAGCGCCCCGTCACGGTACGACTTAGTGAAGGCAAGCTGGTCCAACGACCTAAGGAGAAGTAGGTCATACGACCTAAGGGATAGACTGCCGTGCAACCTAGCTAAAGAACAGGTAAAATGACTAAGTACAAACTCGCGAACGACTTACGACTTAGGGGATGAGGTCATACGACCTAAGTGGAGAATGCCACGCGAGCTAGCAGAAGAACAGGTCAAACGACCAAGTACTAACTCGCGAACGACTTACGACTTAAGGGAGGAAAGCGACTTAAGAGAAGCAGCGACCTACGACTTAACGATTTAAAGCCAACGACCTAGGACTTAAGAGTCATACGACCTAGGACTTAAGGGAGGCAAGAGACTTACGACTTAAGGGAGGCAAGCGACTTACGACTTAAGGGATAAGGTCATACGACCTAAGTCTTGAACGACTTAACGACTTAACGACTTAACGACTTAAGCCAGGGCGAGCGAGCTAACTGCAAAACGACCTACGACTTAAGGCCTTTAACTCCTGAACGACTCAAGCCAGTAACTCGCGAACGACTCAGCCTTCAACTCCTGAACGACTTATGCCTTTAGCTCCTGAACGACTCAAGCCAGTAACTCGTGAACGACTTAGCACACCCAGAACGACTCAACGCCTGGAACGACTTAACACTTTAACTCGAGAACGACTCAGGCCTTTAACTCGTGAACGACTCAGGCCAGACGAACAGAAATACACGCGCGCGACCTAAGCCCTTAACTCGTGAACGACTCACGACTTAGGCTTAACTCGTGGACGACTCAGCGAAGGCAGAAACGACTTAACGCCAGAAAAATCACCAAAACGCTGAAAATCGAAGTTTTTCGCCAATCCAATCCAAACCAAATGCAAATGTTGATGCAAATACAATAGGGGATCATTCCCAACAGTCCAAGATAGATATAGGCAAGATGTGAGATCAAAAATCTCACCTTTTCACGGAATTTGATGAAGATGGAGATTTGAGAGCAAAGCAAGAACACCAACAAGCTTGAATCAATGGTCTAAACGTGAATTTGATGTTGAATCTCGGATTTGCAATGGAATTTGTGTTTGGGAGTTTTAATTTCTCTTTCCCTCCACCATTTTTGAAGAAGCTTGAAGTGATGAAGAGAAGAGGGGGTGGGCTGAGTTAAGAAGGTGCAGTCCAAACCAAAGTCTCAAGCGGGAAAAGTGACGAAAATTTCACTATCTCCAAACATATCGAAGTTTACACTCAAAAAGATCGCAAACGTCATTTTGAACTCAATGGGGGTGGTCTCGAGTCCTAATTTGACCGTATGCAAAAAGTAGCTTTTCGGACTAACATCCGACTAACGATAAAATATTTAAATAAAATATTTAAATATAGAATTGATAGATATGCGGGTTGTTACAGACTCCCCTCCTTAAAGAAATTGCGTCCTCGCAATATATATATGGTGGAAATAAAAAGTAACAACCATAAAAGCATATTAACACAAAAGAAATTGGAATTAAGAAGTTTACCTCAAAGAGCATGAGAAAGTAATTCCGGATGTGTACGCTCGATGAATTCTCTAGTTTCCCAAGAGCAATCCTTAGGATTTGAGGACCATTGAACTTTAACAAGCGGAACATCTTTATTTCGAAGCCGTTTGATCTCCGAAGCAATAATTCGAACAGGATGCTGCTCATAAGTTAAATTAGGTGAAACTTCAATCTCTTCCACAACACCGGGCTCAAGAGTAGAATCGGAATCCCGAAGGCACTTCCGTAATTGAGAAACGTGAAACACGTCATGCATAGCAGAAAACTGAGCCGGTAATGAAAGGCGGTAAGCCATGGAACCAATACGTTCAGTGATAGGAAATGGCCCAATATATCGAGGCGCTAACTTTCCCGATCGACTGAAACGTACAACACCCTTCATTGGTGAAACACGAATAAATACAAGATCACCAACGGAAAATTCTAATTTCCTTCTTCGGTTATCGGCATAGGATTTTTGTCTACTCTGGGCTTCTTTCATCCTATGTCGAATAAGTTCAATCTTTTCTGTGGAATCTCGAATAAAGTCTGGCCCTAAAACCAGTTTCTCACCGGCCTCAAGCCAACAAGAAGGAGATCGGCATGGCCTTCCATAAAGTGCCTCGAAAGGAGCCATACCAATACTAGATTGGAAGCTGTTATTGTAGGAAAATTCAACAAGTGAAATATGATCTTCCCAACTTCCACCAAAGTCAAGAACACAAGCACGAAGAAGATCTTCAAGTGTTTGATTCACACGCTCAGTTTGTCCATCGGACTGGGGGTGATAAGCGGTGCTAAAATTAAGCTTCGTTCCCAAAGCTTTTTGAAGACTCTTCCAGAATCCACTAGTAAACAATGGATCCCGATCACTAACAATGGAAGAAGGAACTCCATGCAGTTTAACAATTTCTTTGACAAAGAGTTTGGCCAGAAGAGGAACGGTTCGGTTTGACCGAACAGGAATAAAATGGGCGGATTTAGTAAGTCTATCAACAATCACCCATAAGCTATTATGACCCGAACGAGAACGGGGAAGGCCATCTATAAAATCCATGGAAATTTGATCCCACTTCCATACTGGAATCTCCAATGGTTGCAATAACCCACCGGGCCTTTGATGTTCAGCCTTAACAAGTTGGCAAGTCATGCAACACTTAACAAAGTTAGCGATATCAGATTTCATTCCCTCCCAATAATAAAGTCGCTTCATATCAGCGTACATTTTACTGCTACCGGGATGAATGGAATACTTGGAACGATGAGAATCTTCTAGAACGTCTCTACGAAGATCACTAATATTTGGTACGATAAGTCTACCAAATTTTCGAATGCTGCCACGAGAGTCGATATCAAAGTCTTTCAAACCTTCAATATTGGTTTTATCCTTAAGATTTTGGCCAAGCAAAGCCAATTCAGGATCTAGCTGTTGAGCTTCAAGAATGCGGTCTAATAAAGAAGGACGAGCCTCAAGGCTACATAAAAGAAGAGATGAACACAAATCGGAAACGCGATCTCGAATCTCACAAGTGGATAAAAGTTCGAGATCGTTCCATTCAGATATCATCATGGAAACCACCGCTTGTTGTTTTCGACTAAGTGCGTCGGCAACACGATTCCCCTTTCCAGGAGTATAAAGAATGTCAAGATCATAAGAGGCAAGAAATTCGAGCCAACGCTGTTGACGCAAATTAAGTTCCTTTTGAGAAAATAAATATTTCAAAGACTTATGATCAGTATAAAGTATAAACTTTTCTCCCAAAAGATAATGTCGCCAAATTCGAAGGGCGAAAACAATAGCCGCGAGTTCTAAATCATGTGTGGCATATCTAGTCTCAGCCGGCTTTAATTGCCTAGAAGCATAAGCAATAACACGTTCTTTTTGCATAAGAACGGCACCCAAACCAACGCGACTAGCATCGGTATAAACGACAAAGTCTAGATTCCCCTCGGGAATAATAAGAATAGGAGCATCAGAAAGGAGTTCTTTTAATTTCTGAAAAGAAGTTTCACATTTGTCCGACCAAATGTATTTAACACCTTTCTTTGTTAAGCCAGTAAGAGGTACGGCAATCTTAGAAAAGTCTTTTATAAAACGGCGGTAATAACCTGCCAATCCGAGAAAGCTACGGATTTCAGTCACGCTCTCCGGTCTCTTCCAATTTTGAATCGCTTCAATCTTTGAAGGATCCACTGATATTCCGGATTCGGAAATAATATGACCGAGAAATTTCACACTAGATTGCCAAAAATGGCATTTAGAAAATTTTGCTTTTAGTTGATTGCTCCTAAGAGTTTCCAATACAATTCGAAGGTGCTTTTCGTGTTCCTCCTCGGTTTTAGAATACACAAGAATATCATCAATAAAGATGAGAACAAACCGATCGAGAAAATCTTTGAAAACTCTATTCATAAGGTCAACGAAATAAGCCGGAGCATTCGTTAAACCAAATGGCATAACTAGCCATTCATAACATCCATAACGCGTACGGAACGAAGTCAAAGGAATACTATCCTCTGCAATACGAAGCTGATGGAAACCGGTAGCCAAGTCCAATTGTGAAAAGACTCTAGCACCAGTAAGTTGATCAAACAGATCATTAATCCGAGGCAATGGATATTTATTCTTAATAGTAAGATCATTAAGCTTGCGGTAGTCGACGCAAAGCCTAAGTGTACCATCGGACTTACTTACGAAAATAGCTGAAGCTCCCCAAGGCGAGGAACTAGAGCGAATAAGTTGCTTCGTCTCCAACTCGGATAGTTGTTTGCGCATCTCTTCGTTCTCCTTATTAGACATGCGATAAGGAGGACGGGTAATAGGTTGAGCTCCAGGTAAAAGATTAATTTTGAACTCAATTGCTCGTTTAGGTGGTAATCCTAAAACGGGCTCAAAAATGTCGGAAAATTCACAAACGATGCGAATACGAGAAATGACATCCTCCTCATCATCATTGTCATCATCACGAGGATTTAAAGAATATAATGATGCAACTAAAGCAGAATTTGAATCTTTAAGAATAATAGAAATCTGATTAACAGATTGCGGATGACGGAGATAAATAGTCCGCTCAGGACATAGGATTTGGGCTTCATAACGAGTAAGCCAATCCATACCCAAATTCATTCCAAAGCCTAAGTAACGCATGACATGCAAATCGGCTAGGAAAGAAAAATCACACAAAATAATCTCTACGTCTTTACAGAGTAAACTAAGAGTTGCGGATCCACCAACCGGATTCGCAATTCTTAATGAAGTCATTAAAGCAGTAACACTTAAAGAAAAGGTATCGACAAGTTCCTTTGATATAAAAGAATGGGATGCACCCGTATCAAAGAGAACTCTAATAGGTTGATCATGAAATAATATAATGCCATCAAGGACAGAATGTGACATACCTTGACGGCCAGATGTGTTACCAGGGGCTTGAGCCACATTAAGCTTTCCCTCCTTCTGTTGAAGCCTTTTGCATTGGTGCATAAAATGATCTGTACTTTTACAGTAGCGGCAAGAGCGGGGCTTTGGACACTTGTCCGAAAAATGTCCCCTAACACCACAGTTATAACATTTCCCATCATTAGAGGAAAAAGTCTTAGCAGTAGGAGCTGCTTGTTTACCCTTTTTGTTCGGGTAAGGACCTTTAAATTTGTTGGGCCTCTTTTTGTTGTTAAAGCCAGGTTTGGAAGCTACTACTTCAACATCACTTTCTTTATCAGCCTCTTCAAGACGAAGAGCGATATCTACAATTTGGTCGAAAGAAACTTCTAACTTCAAAAGTAATGGCTTCTTGAGGCTTTTGTTTAAGCCATAAACGAACCTCTGGTTCTTCTTCAGTGGAGTATTTATATATTCGACCCCATATTTGGAAAGGGATTCGAATGATGCGACGTAATCCGCCACAGAAGCCTGACCTTGAACAAGGTCAATAAATCGCCGAGCCAATGTTACCTTTTCAGCCTCGGGTACGAATTTCGATTCGAAGCGTTCCCGGAAGTGCTCCCAGGTGAGGTCCGCTTCATTAATTTCGGATGTAAGGAGTTCATACCAATCCAATGCTCTCTCTTGGAGCATACTAGAAGCCACTTGAACACGGTGCAGGTCGACAAGGTTCATGCGAGAGAAGATTCGATCACATGATTTTAACCAAGCTTGAACCTCGATAATAGGTTCGGAACCTTTGAAGGGCTTCCCACCCAAATTGGTGTAATCGCTGCACAACCGTGCAAATCCCGACTTTGGGTGAGTAGGTTCCGGGTTAGCTCCAGCTGCTTGTGCATTCGTCACTAACTCAAGAAGCTGTTGAGTTGTCATAAAAACTCCATCTCGAGGAGCCGCAGTAGATGTCCCAGCTCTGGGACGGCCTGGTCTTGACATCCTCTTCCTTTAGAAAGAAAGAAGAGAAAGAAGAAGGTTATTCACTATTGAACAGCAAGCAATCTTGAATGATGAAACAAGGAATCATAAAGAAAACAGGATAAGTCGGTTCGAGGACTCGAACTAAATCCTGAAACACAACTCCTAAGGTGGACTTAGGATGATGATCCTTGTTAAGTTATTCTACGTTGTTCCGAAGTTTGGCTCTGATACCAAGCTGTGACGCCCCACCTCTATACCCACGCTAACCAAGAACACTACGATGTAGTGCTGTCAATTAGCGCGGAGAATAAGGCTGTGGAGGAGCGACCATCCATGTAACTTCTTTGTGCGAGCATCGATACGTCAGATAGAATAGAATGCATATCTTTTAAGGAGGAAATCCGACATACCGATACAAACACAAAGCTATCACACGGTGGCTATATATAATCTTCGGAAACAAACATAGAAATAATCATAACGACAATCAGTCACAGACATCCATATCACAAAGGCGGAAGAAGATATGAATAAATATATAACACATGAAAGTGTACATCAGAGTAGTGGTCAGAAAGATCCACGATAATACAAAAGAATAGCATCACGTGCTATACAAAAGAATAAGTACACAACATAGAGTCTATATCTCAAAGGTGTACATCCAAAAACTACTAATCTAAGTAGTTAGCCAAAAGTCAGAATAATCCTGAAGAGAAGTCAAGCAGAAGCACCTGTAACATCTCGGTCTGACCCGAGTATTATTTATAAGAAAATAATAAACGGATCAGTCTAACTATAAATATCAGATGATATGGTATACAGTAAAAGGCATGACATGAACATGTAATAACCATAGCGACATACTACTATAAGTATGTAAATGATAATCAACAAAAGATTAATCAATATCACAAGAATCTTCTCAAAGATCCAAACACATAAAAAGGTAATGACACACGAATTCACCAATACACCAAAAACCTGATATCATATCAGTGAAAATCACAAAAGTTGGTGAAGCACTAAATCCAGAAATCAACACACGAAATCCAGAACAAATCCCAGAAATCAACACACGAAATCCAGAAATCACAAAAAGGGGGAAGTCCGACACACGGACGAGAAGTTATCTCATGGAAGCTATCCATTTAAATTTTCCGAACACACGGATGGCCCGAAGGCAAGTCCGACACACGGACGAAGAGACATCGCACATTGCTAGTCTAAACCACAAAAATGATCGTCATGATCATAAGGAAGTGTCAATCACACCAAGCCAGTAAATATATGAGTTTAGCTTCATGTCCCATAACCACTTGCTTAACTTAAATATTTACGAACAAGCTGTAAATCTTCACTAGGAAATTGTCACAAAAAGGGTTCAATCGAACAAGTCCAAGAGCTAACCGACGAAGTGAACGCAAGCGTTTCATACCACTCGTTTTACTAAGTCGTTTAAGTCGATTTCTCATTCGAGTGAAGTAAAGGCTTGTATATACTAGTAGATTGAAAATCGGTTTGAGAAAACGAACTTTTGATACTTAAAATAGTGTTGAAATCGCTTTGATGAAAGAGTTTTGATATTTACTATTAGTATTGAAACCTTCATATATCTTTAAAGTGACAAGTCATAAAACGATGGTAGGACAAATCAATTCACGTTCGAAGACGTGAGTAAAGTGCAAAGAAGTCAATCCCAAAACCATCAAAGTAGAAATTCTGATAAACGTTTTTCAGAAGAGATTGCCTACGCAGAGTAATACGGGGTTCGACCTGCCCGGTCAGGTCGCGGGGGTCCAGGGGGCAGCGCCCACGGCGGGGTGCGGGGCAGCGCCCCGTCACGGTACGACTTAGTGAAGGCAAGCTGGTCCAACGACCTAAGGAGAAGTAGGTCATACGACCTAAGGGATAGACTGCCGTGCAACCTAGCTAAAGAACAGGTAAAATGACTAAGTACAAACTCGCGAACGACTTACGACTTAG
Source organism: Allium fistulosum (assembly GCA_030737815.1). Classification (NCBI taxonomy): domain Eukaryota; kingdom Viridiplantae; phylum Streptophyta; class Magnoliopsida; order Asparagales; family Amaryllidaceae; genus Allium; species Allium fistulosum. Next base: position 683,434,679 of record CM060905.1, on the reverse strand, counting down.
GGGATGAGGTCATACGACCTAAGTGGAGAATGCCACGCGAGCTAGCAGAAGAACAGGTCAAACGACCAAGTACTAACTCGCGAACGACTTACGACTTAAGGGAGGAAAGCGACTTAAGAGAAGCAGCGACCTACGACTTAACGATTTAAAGCCAACGACCTAGGACTTAAGAGTCATACGACCTAGGACTTAAGGGAGGCAAGAGACTTACGACTTAAGGGAGGCAAGCGACTTACGACTTAAGGGATAAGGTCATACGACCTAAGTCTTGAACGACTTAACGACTTAACGACTTAACGACTTAAGCCAGGGCGAGCGAGCTAACTGCAAAACGACCTACGACTTAAGGCCTTTAACTCCTGAACGACTCAAGCCAGTAACTCGCGAACGACTCAGCCTTCAACTCCTGAACGACTTATGCCTTTAGCTCCTGAACGACTCAAGCCAGTAACTCGTGAACGACTTAGCACACCCAGAACGACTCAACGCCTGGAACGACTTAACACTTTAACTCGAGAACGACTCAGGCCTTTAACTCGTGAACGACTCAGGCCAGACGAACAGAAATACACGCGCGCGACCTAAGCCCTTAACTCGTGAACGACTCACGACTTAGGCTTAACTCGTGGACGACTCAGCGAAGGCAGAAACGACTTAACGCCAGAAAAATCACCAAAACGCTGAAAATCGAAGTTTTTCGCCAATCCAATCCAAACCAAATGCAAATGTTGATGCAAATACAATAGGGGATCATTCCCAACAGTCCAAGATAGATATAGGCAAGATGTGAGATCAAAAATCTCACCTTTTCACGGAATTTGATGAAGATGGAGATTTGAGAGCAAAGCAAGAACACCAACAAGCTTGAATCAATGGTCTAAACGTGAATTTGATGTTGAATCTCGGATTTGCAATGGAATTTGTGTTTGGGAGTTTTAATTTCTCTTTCCCTCCACCATTTTTGAAGAAGCTTGAAGTGATGAAGAGAAGAGGGGGTGGGCTGAGTTAAGAAGGTGCAGTCCAAACCAAAGTCTCAAGCGGGAAAAGTGACGAAAATTTCACTATCTCCAAACATATCGAAGTTTACACTCAAAAAGATCGCAAACGTCATTTTGAACTCAATGGGGGTGGTCTCGAGTCCTAATTTGACCGTATGCAAAAAGTAGCTTTTCGGACTAACATCCGACTAACGATAAAATATTTAAATAAAATATTTAAATATAGAATTGATAGATATGCGGATTGTTACATATAAACATCTTTAATCCCTAGTTTCAAATTTTAGAATTCAATTTTAAACTTGACTTTAAGTTTTAAATCAAATTATTTAAACTTCCAAAACTTCATCAAGTTATTCAAAATTAAATTTCATCTTTGAAATTCCATTTCAAAAGCTTTTTGCATTTAAACCGAAATTTCCAATTTCCAAAATCAATTGAAATTAAAATTCCAATTTCAAAACATCAAATTTTAATTATCTGTGACTTAACCGATTTCCACGTGAAATCCATATTTGTGTGTGTAAAAGTGTAGTCCAGGGGTTTTACACAATGGTGCACAACATCAATCATCACAGATATATCGATAAGCGGTATAATCGATAACGCTTATCTTCATTCACAGATTCATAGATAAAATAAATTTATCGGTCACAAAGATTCACAATTATAATTCGATGTGGGTTTCGGATAACCAACTGGAATCCGACTCCCTGTCGCATCGAAATTCAAGTGCTGTTTCACGGGCCAAGGGGTTTCATATTCACATAGTAAGATGTCACAGAAATAGAAATTACAGCTCAGCACAAAGTAATTTATATCACAAAGCATCACAAATCGCAAACAGGAATATCAGACTGCTCAAAGCATTTCAATAATAATCAATCATCTAACAATTTGATGAATTAAATCAGTTACTTTAATTTCCTTTAAATCCTGCTTGTTAATTAATTATATATCAAATAAATTTATCATACAATAATCATCTATCTTAATTAATTTCATTAGATAATTATCTTTAAGTAATTAATCATCTTTATAAATAAATCAACATTTAATTACATTAAATGTAATTATATCCTAATTACTTGATTTATTAACTTTAATTGTTATTTGTAAAAAATTGATTAACCAATCTTTTAGTTGAATTCCAGTTCAAGTATAAACCATGGTATTAGGTGAACCCTTCTCACGCACCCAGGTTCGCTCGAAGCAAACCACCCTTTTACTCGAGTAAATACTCGAGTCACTCACCCCTTTCCCTCACGTTCCTTTCTTCTTCTCTGTTTTTTTCTCTTTTCTTAAGACTTTAACTTAACAACATACTCAGGTTCAAGCTTCCTGACACAAAGCCGACCTCGTGCACGTGCACCAACGGAACGACCATCTCTGGCCGACGCTACGATCGTCAACAAGTCATCAATCATCTGCTCCCACCTCCGGACCACCATGAACCGCAAATCCAAGTCGAATTTGAAATTTAGCTTCGCAACCCAAACTTCATCAAAACAGATCACCAGAAAAAAACTCACGTCCTCCCACCCCTGGCCACCGGAGGACACTAAATTCTAACCGAAGCTTCCCCTTAATCATACGCCCCTATCCCCACCGGAGCAATCAACTCCGGTCCACTACACATGTCGCAATTGCCTCGATAGCCAAGCCTAACCAAAAACAAGCTTAAACCCTAGATTGATCGAATCCAAACACCACGGCCATAGAAAAAATTCGAAATCATTTTTCCCCTCATCCTTGATACAAAAGCAAGCTTCGAACCAATTTTTAGCATTTATGATTTAATTGATTGCAAGAAATTTGTAAAAGTTCAATTTTTATTGAATTACAGACTACTCTTAAAATAACCAACTAAAAATCTTCATTTTTGTTTTAAAAATCATGGGTTGTAGTATAGATTCAATATATATTCTTGAATTAATATTTTTCAACAATTAATTTTATTCAAATTATCACTTGAAACCTGTAAACAATATTACAGTGATGTGCTTGATAAAGAAAATTTGAATCAACCTTTAAAAATCTAAATTTGAAGTTTATCATCTTGCTTGTTGAGAAATCAAAACTTAACAATGATTTAAATAAGGATAGTTTGAGTATTCTAACCAAAATACAGTCTGTATCAAGTTTTCAGAGAAGGCAGAGCATACCAAATCATATATATAAACTGAAGCATATACAAACAGCTCATAAATGAAGTTTAAACTGTTTTTAAATAACTTAAACTCTTTAAAAATTATGTTTACTCACTTGTAAAGATGAAGAACAGAGCAGTTTATTTGTAACAGGTTTGAAATGTTGTAAACTGATATCTTGCTTCTTTGATCCCTAGTTTGAGTAGATTGTTTTTCTATATGTGGTTCTTGACTTTGTTAATATAACAGAGGCCTATATTTGCAGTCATATTCACACAAACATTTCATATTTTCCAGGCATGCAATCACATTTCACTCTCATACAAACCACATCTAAGTTATTATCATCACAGATTCAAGGAAATGAGGAAGTTCAAGTTTAAGGAAAGAAGTTTGCTCACCTATAATTGGAACAGAGGCAAGCTTGAAAACCTGGAACAATTTGAACACTGGAAGTAGATTTTGATTTATGTTTGAGTTTCACTGCCTTTTGAATCTCCGGTTTGCTTTTAAATCTTTTATTCCTTCAGCTTGGATAAACGAATGAATGGAAAAAGAAAATGATGTATAAATGGGAATGAGATTACAGGGAGATGTTTCCTTTTCTTGTACTGGGTGGCTGATGGTTCTCTTGGGTATGGGGTGAAATGATCTTGCTTATAGCATGGGTGAAGATAATGTTTGTACAGGGTATTGTTGGAGGTATGGCTGAGGTGATATAGGGAGGATTTTGTACAACTTTACATATTCCTTTCTTCCTTTACTTCGGCTGACAGGATATGTTGTATTTCTTTTGTTGACAAATATTTTTACTTACTTTGCTTAGTCTATTTTGTTTTGCTTTTGCTTATACGTGTATTGTTTTTGTTTATTCACTTTATATTTTTACTTATTTGTTTATTTTATTTTGTTTGTTTGTTTAGCTTGTTGTTTGAATTATTTCGGCTGAGATGATAGTATAGGGATGTTTTGTTTTGATTATTTTATTATTTACTTTTGTACAATTTTATACTTCATTTTGTTCATTTGTTTACAAATTCAGTTATATTTGAATCGGGGAAACTTGCTCCAATTTTCTAATTAAATTTACAAATTTTTATCCAAAAATTTATTTAATTACTCAATTTAATTCAAAAATTCAATAAATTATTAATTTAAATAAATTTAAATTTCAGGGTCATTACATGAAGAGTAGAATCATCAAAGTTCTAGACAACTCAGAAAAGCAGGAGGTCATTTGTCACAAGTGTAATAAACCTGGTCATATCAAGCCAAATTGTCCTCAAAATCGATTCAGCAAAGGAAAGAAACCGAAAAGGAGAAGTTTTGCAGCAACTTGGGATGAAAGTAATGAAGATGATGATGAAAGCACTGGCAGTGAGAGTGAAAGAGAAAATCTGCGTTATTTTGGGGAAACAAGTGATAGTGATGATGACGAGCCAAGCGAGGTATCAAAACTTACTCACTCGCAATTACTTATATATTTTCATGAAGTAAATGGCTGTTTTGAAAGACTTAGGGAGAAGTACGCTAAAATTAAATCACAAAAAGATAGTTTGATAGAACTAAATATGCAGCTTGATCAAATGGTTCAAAACTATAGAAAAAAGAGCCCTAAGTGTGATAAGTGTCCATAATTAGAAGAGGAAATAAAAAAATCAAAAAATAAAATTAAATCGCTTGAAAATGAAATCAGATTTTGAAAAAAAGTGAAAATACTAGGAGAGAAAATTCTGTTAAAAAGTGCACTTTTTTATTGAATGAAAATGAATCTCTCAAGTCACAAGTCCTATAATTGTCTACAACTTTAGGAAAATTCTCTAAAGAAGAAAGATCACTAAATATGCTATTAGGAAAACAAACTGTCAATAATATTAGACAAGGACTTGGATTTGCGAAAGTGTCAAAATATGAACAAACGACTAATAATACTGTTAAGGCAAAAAATGTGATACCCATATGCGTAAAATGTGGAAATATTGGACATGGCGAGAATAATTGTCGAAATATATACAAACACAAAACCGTTAAACAAATATAGATTCCAAAAGGTACAAAAACAAAAATTTCTAAATTTAAACAAATTTTGATTCCTAAGGGCACGATTGCTAAAATTAACGTTTTGCCATATAAACAAACTTGGGTACCAAAGGCTTCGATAGAAAATAATAGTGGTCTTACATCCTTCAATAGACCACTTGCCTCCTATAGATTTAGACACAAAAGCAAGCTAAGGAACAACTTCGATGGAGATAGGTTTCGATTTGTTCTAGATGATTGATGAGCTAAATTTCAAATGTTCCTTAGCCTAGAGAGAAGAGATGGAGATATACATATTTTGAATAATCACGACATCAAAGGTAAGTAGCTATGATCTCTAAACTCTATTTTGTTCTTTTATTGTTAATTCTATTTTTATTGACATTGCTGTAGCATTTCTGCCATATCTTGAACTTAACTCTGATTTGTAAAATTCAAGATGTTCTAGAAATAGATTTAAAATGCTACAAATATTTATTTTTGTGTTTTCCCAGAATCTGAATTTAAGAGGGTGAAAATCTGCAAATCATTTGGAGTATCGTTTGAAAACAGTTTCAGAACTTTCTTAACACGGCTATAGTAATTTGATCATATCTTGAACATCTCAACTTCGATTTTTGAAATTCTTGAAATTCTGGAAAGCAAACTGATTATGCTACAACTTTTATGTTTTGAGTTTTTATTGATTCACTTTGGAATGTCATGAAAATTTGCAATGAATTCAATATATAACTCGAAAAGCATATCTGTTTTACACAAACAAGTTGTGGTGTTTCAAGTATAATTTTTGATTGATTTGACGAATTGACTTGAAACCAATTTTGGCAAGTAGCATCTTTGAACATCTAAAACTTTCATGTTATGAGCCAAATCAAACTTCAAACTTTTACCATCCAAATAATGGTTTCAAGTCGAGTGAGTCTTCGAAACAAAGATTGTCAACTACTTGGAAACAACAATCACTTTTTATTGACTCTCTTCATGTCTATCAAATCAATTTTCAAAACCGCTTTGACGAATTTTTGAATGAATATTTTTTCCCAATATAGATTACTTTGCCTTTGCTTGTTTTAAAGGTTTTTAATTGAAATAGATGGATATAAAAAGTGCATTTTTGAATGGATAATTGAAAGAGGATGTCTATGTTGAACAACCCTCGCGCTTTGAAAATCAGATTTTTCCAAATCATGTGTATAAATTTAAAAAGGCACTATATGGTCCAAAAAAGCCCCTAGGGCTTGGTATGACTGTCTTAGTACATATCTTTTGGAAAATGGTTTTAAAATGGGTTGTGCTAATACTACACCATTCCTTTTGCATGATAATGGTGATATGTTGATTGTATAGATATTTTTTGATGATATTATATACGGTGCTACTAACAATATTTTGTGCGTGAAGTTTGAAAAAGTCATCCAGGATAAATTTGAAATGAGTTTGGTTGGAGAATTGAAGCGTTTTTTTAGGATTTCAGATTAAACAAACTGAGAAAGGAACGGTCATCTCACAAACAAAATATGTGAAGGAGCTAGTGGAAAAGTATGGACTAACAAATGCAAAATCGTCAAAAACTCCAATGAATCCTATATTAAAACTAGACAAAAATGAAAAAGGTATTGTTGTTGATCAAAAGAAATATCGAGGTATGATTGGATCTCTTCTCTATCTTACTGCATCTAGACCGGATATTATGTTTTCTGTATGTTTATGTGCACGATTCCAATCTAATACAAAAGAATCACATCTGAAGGCTGTAAAACGAATTTTAAGATATCTTCTCCACACACCGAATTATGGCTTATGATATCCGTCTAGTAATAATTTTGATTTGGTAGGATATTCAGATGTTGATTATGCTGGTTGTCTTGTTGATAGAAAAAGTATAAGTGGAACGTGTTTCATGTTAGGACATGCATTAGTTTCATGGTCTAGTAGAAAACAAAATTGTGTTGCATTATCTACCACTGAAGCTGAATACGTAGCTCTTAGTGGTTGTTCCGCTCAAATTTTATGGATGATCCAAACCTTATTGGATTTTGGTTTAACATTTAAAAGGGTTCCATTGAAGTGTGATAGCAAAAGTGCCATAGATATGTCAAATAATCATATTCACCACTCACGTACCAAGCATATAGGTGTAAGACATCATTTCATTAGAGATCATATTGCAAAATATGACATCTACATAGAATTTATTTCAACTAATTTTCAAATGGCCGACATTTTCACAAAACCCATTCCAGAAAATAGATTTTCTCAACCCCGTCTTGATTTAGGGATTCTGGAAATGACGTAATAGTAAAGGATTTACTCTAGAAAAGATAATTGATGACTAATTGAACAATTTTGGAACTTATCAAAATTATTATAGTACTTGAAAAGTGATGGATAGTGATTAAATTATATTTCATAACAAGAGGAAGTATAATTTTATAATTTCATGAAAATTAAACAAATTTTATAATATTTTTAGATTAGCACTTATTCCATAATAATTTTGATTTCTTTTACCTTTCTTTCAATCCATACATGATAATTTAGTATAGTGTGTAGAATTTGGTATTTCAAAACATGGAAATATTTTTAAAAAAATAATTATAATTATATCCTAAAGTATTCACTCTCATTTAAAAGTCCATATGGTTATGCATGGGTGAATTACTTAAATTTCTATATGTGTGCTTCCATTCTCATTTAGAAGTCTTCGCGGTTATGCATGGATGAGACGCATATAAGAAAAGGATAAATATTAAGTATATTCTAATCTCATTTAAAAGTCCTCACGGTTATGCATGATTAGAAATACTTAACATTCATTTTTTTAAAGTAACTACAAATCTCATTTAAAAGTCCTAATGGTTATGCATGGTTAGTAAGTGTTTCACATTTTTTTTACATAATATTTTTTTAAAAAGGGAAAAATTCATAAATTATTCCTTCATTGAAAATACCAAACCTCTATTATTATATAAAATTCCATAATCCTACCATTTCTCTAAAGTGGAGTTTGTTTCTAATTAATAAGATATTATGATTTTTGTTTGATTAATTGGAATTTGAAATTAATATTTCCCCTCTTGATTTGATTTTATATTTTTAATCAAAATCCGTAGATGTTTCAATTACTATTATTATTTTAGATGATAACAAAAGGGGGAGAGATGTTATGATTTTGATTGTTGAGTGATATCCTCACTAATATTCGAGAGTGTTTTTATTCAAAGGTGTTTTGAAAAATCAATTTTTCATTTTTTTTAACTACACGTATCTGTGTAGGGGAGTCTAGCTGTAGGGAGCATCTATATAGGGGGAGCTTGAACACGCTATATCAAACATATTTACTTAACCTCAAAATCTCAATATATGTTTGTTATCATCAAAAGGGGGAGATTGTAGAGTATAATAGTGTATGATTTTTGTTTGATGATAATAAACATATATATTCGTTTAAATGTGTTTGTTATTGTGCTATTCTATTTTTCACAGAATTAAATAAATATTTTTTAAATAAAATAAATGACTTAGAATTTCATTTAGATAAATACTTTATTCAAACAAATATTTTATTACAAATTCAAATAGTACAAATTTGAGCTCTCACTACATTTACACATTTTCAATTACAAATTCAATTACAACACAATTGTCACTATACAATTTTCTTACAATTATTCCTCACTACATACACTCACTCAACACTCACACACTTGATCTTGACTTGCTCCAGCTTGTGTCCTGCCATCTGTTATACCTGTCAAATAAATAATGCAGTAAACTGAAAAAAGAAACAAATTTAAATGGCAAAAATAAAATTGAATTTAAAATTTATTTTTGCCTCAGGTATTTGGGTTATTTCTTTTCATATTTTCTGATAGGGACCAAATATATGTGCACGAACAACTTGTAATATGCACAGTGTATCACTGTGAATATCATAAGGTCGTTTCCCCATTCCATTTCACAGACAAGTGCAAATGCACACATGTACAAATCGAATATAAATGGCTATGACACATGCATTACACAATTACACATATATACATGCATATGTATGCATGTATGTACATGAATATGTGCATGATTTTCGAAATCAATGAGCAAATGCGGACAAACACAACTGTGCACAGGAGTTCAGAGGTAAACAGGTTCAAGTGAAATCTAGTCTGAAGTGATAAGTCAGAGTGCACAAAGTATACATGCACTAATACATGTGCAAGAACACATGGGCATAAGCAGTGGTGAATACAAGGGATGCAACCAGACCAGAACAGTGCATATGTGCATACAAGGATCCATCAGATAAGGCTATGGAAAACAAAGAGCAAGGTGATTAGGCAAGTGCAAAAGAAGTTCACACAACAAATTAAAGGAAGCAGGTTCAAGTACAAGGGTATAAACATCAATGGCAATGCATATGGTCAGGGATACAAGAGTACAAATATGTATATAAACATGAACAAGTTGTATATGCAAGTTAACACAAGAATAAAGAAAACACGATATAGGAGCATCAACATAACCAAACTGGAGCAACTGCTCATGGACATAGCAAACTACATAACTCAGGTCAGGCTAAGAGATGCAACAGTACTAAACATGACAACATATACATAGGCATGTCTAAGATCAAGCAATGGAGCATGGACTCAGCAAAAATAAAATGAAATGAACAAGAGGACACAGACCAAGCATGAAAATATCACACCGGCATGGATGGTCAGAGCAAGGTACAGAGCACACATATACAACAAATCAAAATCAAGTCAGAATTCGGGTCAAAAATATAGATGCCAATATTTCAGCACATATTTATCTCAAAGTCAAATGATCAAGCCATAAATTAGGATCAAAGGGTCAAAAGTCGTTCAGAAATTCATGCAAAATATATGGAGTAACATGTATACAAAGAACAAGTCAAAGATCAACAAACCATTCGATTACATATCAACGCAGGAACTAGAATATTATAAAATTCAAACCAAAATATACGAACGAAATAATAGGGTTTCGACCCCTACAAATTAACCCATTATTATCATCGGCGGATCATTCGAGTTTGAGCCAAAAATTCGAGTTTACAGAGTTTGTAAGCGTCAGATTGTTTAATTCCTAGTTGAAACCTTGGGGGTAGCAGTAGGCGGGTTTGCCGAAGTTGGGTAAAATCTGTGTCGTTCTATTTCTGCTTTTATTTTACTATGCTATTATCTGTGCTGCGATTATTATATATTAATCTATGAATTTTTTTTGTAAACCCTATTAACCCCCCTCTAGGGTTAATTCGATCCTACAGTATTATGTTATATTAATTATGTCTAGCAAATGATGTAACAAGACATAGTGTTAAAATAATAACTCATATATATACTAAATCATATCATAATCTCTTGTCATTTCCTTAAGTACCATCATCATTACCCATTATGGCTTAGGGGATGTAACTTGATAGGGGGAGATGTGACATATGAAGGGGAGGAAGGTGGTGATGTGACATGTCAAAATAATGGCATGTTATGATACTTTAAACTAAGGATAAAATGTTAATTTCCCCACTTTCTTTCACCTATAAATACACACCCTCACACACACATTTTCATTTACATTCCAACTTCATTCTTTTCTAAACATTCTTCTCTAAAAATTCCATCGCTTCCATGGTTCAATTTTTTTTGAAAAAGTTAGCCTTTTGTGTTGTAACTTGCTTCCATACCTTCTATACTTCTTATACTTTCATTTCAACATCCTCTCTTCCAAAATCCAAGGCCATCACTACTCTACAAAGCCCTACCCAAGCCAAATCACCTCTGGCCGAACCCATTCTAACTCCTTAGCCCATCCAAAGTTTTAAATTTTTAAGCTAGAGTCGAGCGTAGAGGCGTTGCCGAGTTATTGTCGAAGTTCGGGCGAAGTTAGTTAGCATTAAGATGAGTAAAACTACTTTGTTTTTGAAAAGTTTTTGACTTTATTATGATGTGTTGTTGTGGTGATAATATGATGAGAAAATTGAATGGTTATTATGTTTGTCGATGGTGATTTCATGGATGTTTGGTGTTGAATTTGAGATTTGAATGTGATGTTGTCGAGTTAGTAAGCATATAACCTTATATTTATGTGTATTTCATTATGATGTTAAAAGTATGGTAGTATGGATGTATGGTTGTGATCTAAGAACCAAAGTATGTTGAATTGAAACAAAGTTAACAACTTTGTGTGTTGCGAAAGAGGTGAGATCCGATTCGAAATAAAAAAACTATGTTTTCTTGTTTTAAAGTTTGGAAAGTGTTTCAAAGTTTCTATTTATGTTTCTAAGTCTCAATAAACTTTAAAAGTTATGTTTTCTAAACATGAAATAGGAAAGAGTAAGCAAGTGTTTCCACTTAAGGTATGTTTAAGCAAACTGCGCTCATAGCAATAGTCATTATGGACGCAGTTCGACAAAATTGTCGATTTTCGTTTTAAAATGTTTTTTTTGGAATGTTTTGAAAAAGTTTTCCAAACTTCATTCGTAATATAAAAAGAGATTAAGTTTAGGTTATTTAATAATTTATTTATTTAATAAAATAGTTAAAGGTAATTAGCAATTAATTAGTAATTAAGTAAGTGATTAGAGGTTAAGTAACACTTAAAAAAGGTTAATGACCAATTAGCATTAATAAAGTTTTAATTAGTGATTTATGAAGTTAAGAAGTAATTTACTGATTAATTATTATTTAATTAAGTTAATTAGTTAATTAACTATTATTTAATTAAGTGATTATTTAATTAATTAGGGTTTAACAAATAATGAATTGTTTAAACATTAACTAAGATACATTAGGAAGTTAATTAGGAGTTAACCAAGTTCATTAAGTTAGCTAACGTTTAGTTATGAATTAATCTTGATTTAATAATGATATAGTTAGGGTTTATGCTAATTAAAAATATTTTAATCTTTTCAAAGCTATTTTTAAACTTAATCAGTTATGTTTTAAATCAGTTTTATTTTTAAGGTTAATCGATTTTAAATCAAATGGTCTCTCATCTATGTGATTATAAAACGTTGACACGTTTTATGGGAAGTAAGTTGACTTGTGTTTAGCACAAATGTTGAATATTGGTAACGCGATAAACACAAGGAAGTTAATTTTAATAAGCAGCTCATGGTAACTTAAGCATATAGAATATACTCCTATGTGTACATTTTTCACCGATAATAGATGTATCTAAGTTTGTAACATGGACATCTACCTATGATTGATTGTATGTTATGTGCGAATCCTTTACATATCTGATATTTGGCGGTTTCTATGATATAACTTAGATAAGTTAAAGCCAAATTTAATGATCCATTGTAGTCGTTGAGCCTCCATTTGGTTTTGTAAAGTAAATATTTCATTTTCTTTTGAAATGGTCTTCAAAGTTATTCTATTTTGAACAAGATATTTGAAGAATGATTTGAAAATTGGTTTGAGAAGTTTTATAAATGATTTTGGGTATTCAGAAAAGGAGTTTTAGAAACGGTTTTGAATGTTTATACAAAGATTTCATAAATGGATTTGAATGTCTATAAAGGGAAGTTTTATGCAAGGTTTGAAAGTTTATAAAGAAGTTATATATCCGGCATTAAATAATTATAAAGAGTTCATAAATAAGTATATAATTGTCGATAAATGTTTGGGAAAAGAGATTTAATAAATGAAAAATGGTTTTGAGGCTTAGTAATTACTTTGGGTAATTAAATCTCTAGATTTCATTGTTGTTATTTGATAGTTAAACAACCGACTATCTAATTTGACCTAATTTGACTTAGGAAGTATGAATGTAAATTCCAGTTTCATGGTGAGGACTCGAATACTTACTTCTAAAAGAACCAGGAATGAGTTAATTGGAAATTATCGGTTGTTGGTACGGAGAGACAGTGATTGGATTTATATATCCGAAAACCACTCCGAACCAACATGTACGTTCGAGTGGAAGACATCTTGATGATGATTGAAGACTGCTATTTTAAGTGCTAGAGCTACTGCTACTAATCCTGAGGGTGATTCCAAAATGGATGTAGTAAAGTTAGTGCCTTCAGTTTCATTCAGACCCAGAACGAACTTGTAAGGATGAATGTCGGCATTGCATTAACGCCTAGAAGGCAGTGTTAGCATTCCAAGATGGATTGCTATTCAGAAAGGTAAAGCGTAGCCTCAAGCCTCACAACCGGGAGGAATGGCAAAAATAGGGCAAGCAATAGAGCTATGTGGTTAGCAACCATTAGGAGCGGCCACCCCATTCTAGATGTCCCTTTCAGAGTTGGTCTGCGTGCAAACACCATGGTAGTATAAGGCCTCGGTGTCAAGGGGGTGAGGTAATCCGTTCTGCCATGTTAAAGGGGCAGCCAACTCTGTGTTAGCATCAATGCATTTTCTAGAGGTGTATCATCGGAAGGTAGTCTCTTACCTTGCCATTGTTGGAATTCAATCTCCAATACGTGCCTTACGTTTTTGATTGTGGAGCCTATTATATTGGAATGTGAGATGCAAGCATTTCAGCTATTTTATCTATTTACTTTAAACCTAGATGCTATGATAATATCATTGGATTTTGATATAAAATATTTTGGTTATCGTAAGGTAAAACCCATCCGTTTTTATGTACGGTGTGATCTTGCGAGATACCTTTCGTGAAAAGTTTTCAAATATAGAAATCGGTTTGGTTGTTACTTGTTCTCGAGTTTTACTCACGCTGGTTTACCAGACTGGCTCGGGCATTATTCCATGTAATGCTTCGATCAGATTGAGCATGTTTTTCCCAGGTTAGCTATATACTTCGGAGTTGGAGAGGAGCTGGATGGTCAAGCCATATTCACGTATATTTTTCCTCCGCTGTATTATAGAGTCTATATGTTTGTCAATGTAAGGACAAGTTTCTATAACAGTCCAAATTTAGGATAAGTCTAGTGTACTATGATGTTGTATATATGAATAAAGATGTTTCCTTTTTGTAAAGATCATTGTTGTATTATATATTATTCGCTGCATTGTGAGATTCTGTGTTGTGTAGTTTTCTTCTATCTTCTACCTTCTTCTTTCACCCTAACAAATCAGTATTTCCGGCACTTAAATGTTCCGCATATAATACAGTGGACGTATTAGTGTCGATTTTTTATGGTCGAAAATCCGGTTCGTTACATTTGGTATCATAGCTTAGGTTGAGCGAACACCTAGACCTTGATGGGGTAAGCTCATTAGGGATAGAATTAGTATTGTCCTAGATTGAGTGGAGTGTATTATATATAAGAGCACATATTTGTTAGTGTATAGAAATGTTTTGTATTGTGTTGGTTACCGGTTAAGTGGATTAAGAACTCTGGTCGAGATGTGGGACGCCATGATATGGATAGGGGATTCCTAAACACTCGAACAAGGCAAACCGGCACAACATCGTTTAAAAATGGTAAATGAAATAATTTTACCTAGGATTATATTTTATATAAAGGAAAGTTTTCAAAATTAATAGACTATTGGTTGTAAGTAATCTTAAGGAGTAATAATGGAAGTGTATTCTAAGGATATTTTACCATGATTAGGTAATAAGAAATGGGTATGCAAGAAAGACGTGGACAGAGAAAGAGATCGAAGAAGTCAACCACAAATTATGGAAAGGATGATGGACATGCCACCAAAGTAGTAATAATTCCATGTGAAGAGGTATTGGGACTTCAGAAGAAGCTGACAACCTCATCCAAGAGTAATAGTGTCAATAATCGCAAAAAGAGGAAATTCCTACCGTGTTGGAAGAGAACTTGGGAAGACAAATCAGAAGAGGGTAGTCGAAAAAGGAAATTCTTCAAAAAGGGAAAATAAATTAGTTGCTACCGCTGTCACAAAACGGGACATACCATTGACTATTGTACCGAAGGAAAGGAAAGACCAGTAATTCCCAAAGTTTGGGAGAAACATTGCCTCTTTTGCCAACAACTTGGACACATCAAGAAAGATTGCCCCATGATTCAAAGAGCACTACAAGTCAGAGGAATTATTAAAAAGAAACCAGCCACCTCAAGAGAGATAATTAAGAGAATATTTTTATGAAAACCAAAGGATAATAGTAGATGGGGATAAGTATCTTTAGTATGAACTCTTAATACGTAAGGTGTTTGGGAAGTTATGTATAATATGTATACACTTGGAAATGTTTTGAATGATATGCAGTTATCTTTAGCTGCTTTTAAAACCTATCTTTAAACTTAATAAATACATAGTAAGTGTTTGAAATCAGATGTTTGATATGAATTCAGGTAATCCAGGAATCATGAATATTGTAGTTTTTGGAACTAAGAGATATATGGTTGAGGAAGATCAAACCCCAATGGACTTTGTGTTATTATGTCGTGATTTTGAGATTTTAAATCAAAGAAAGTTTTTGGGTTCGGAATCAATCATGGAGGTTAAGAATTGGTTGCGATGGTGTGACAAGTTACGTAATGACATGATGAATTATATCCACGGATCATTCGAAAAGGTAATAAGTAATGCTCTACGGTTTGAAGATTTTGCTCCACAGTCACCTATTGCCGCACTAACTGAAGATAAGATGTAACGACCCGGTATTTTCAACCATTCGCATCCGCACACGTCAAACTTGAATTGCTCAAAATATCAGATTGTTAATTTAAATTTGGAAAAACTCAGCATATGCAGTAAATAAAACAATCACAGAATCACAGATACAGAGTAATATAACAATAATGCAGCGAAATAGATAAATAGTAGTTCATGAAGCTACTATATAAACATCAGAGTTAGAAATAAAAATACAACATGATATCTCAAATCAGTGAAGTCTCCAGTACAAATAGATGACCTCCCTGAACAAAACAACTGGAAAGCTGAAAGCTGAATCGATGGTGGGATCTCCAAACGAAGCTCCAAACTCCAAAGGTGAGTCTCAAATGCTGTATCACTCAGTCTGACCCGAGCGTAAAGCAAAAGACAAAACACTAGAGTCAGGATTAACATTCTTATATCAATAAATCCAACTCAAGTGAAATATCAACTGAAATACAAGTAACTTAAAGGATGTTTGGGATAACCGTCCTCTAAGGATCCGTGGAACTATCTACAATGTAGAAATATACACTATAACACCGTGGCCCTTTCAAATAAATGTATACTTCAAAACCAAGATATCATTTTCATTTCAAATATATCTATTTTCCAAAATAATATATATAGGTTAAATAATTTATAAAGTAAAGTATTTATAATTTCCTCAAGTCTCGCAAATCGATTAAAATCAACTCAAATTCCAAATTCAAATTTATTCAAAGTTCAATTCATCAATTCAATTCAGTTCTCAATAGACCATTTAAATTTCAATATATTTCAAAGCTTTAATATTCAACATTATCACAGTTAAATTTAACAGTTTCATATAGCTCTTAATTTAACTTCATTATTATTTAACCAGGGAGTATTCACTTAATAGATTCAATATCATTTACTAGCCTTAAATTACATTTTTACTAAATATTTCCTTAAATTTATTTAAACAAGAAATATTCATTAAATTACTTAAATCAAACCCAAGATATAAATCATATCTTAAATCTCAATTTCAATAAGTTTCAAATCGTTTTAATTAAATAAAATTCTTTATTGAATACAATTTCAACTAAATTCAAATTATCTTCCCAACCTTAACTTATTCAAATTATTACCAAAATTTATTTTGAAATATAAATTTAAATACTTAACCATATTATATTTATTAAATCAATCTTAATTAAATTAAATATTGTTATTAAATCTATATATATCATTACCATTTACGTATAATCATTTAAGAATCAACATTTATTAAAACCATATATTTCTTTCCAAAACCATGGAATTTATTTTCAAAATATTTATATATGGACCAACGGTGTCTGTATATAATTTCCTATCCTATGGTCAAGTGATACGGATATTTATCATTTCAATCCGTAATTTAAATATATATGGGTAGATATCATTTCGACCCGCAATCCCAAATTCAATTCAAATGAAAATCGCTTGGGTCTATCATTTCAACCCATAACGATTTTCTCCTATTCTAAAGTCCGTTCGGGTATGTATCATTTCAACCCATAGTGAATTCTATACTAACAGGGAACTTGCAGAGTGATAACAGATATGATAATAATATAACAGGCATATATCATCAATAACAATATAATATAAACAATAGGATATGGTGTCATATCCCACAGGTGAACAGTTACAGATAATAGCATATATAACAATTTAAATAACTACAGCAGCATATTTCAATTGTCGTTTTAATTGAAATCAAATTTAATAAATACAGGAATGTTAATCGTGAGTGATTACTCATCTTTCGAGGCTAGAGAGAAGTACGAGAATGAGATGAGTTACGAATCCCAAAACAAAGCTAGATTGGCACGAATTTGACACACAAAGCTGATAAATGGAAATCGATGAAATAAATTAGAACCCGATGGATAGAAGCAGCAATTATATATATTATTATTATTATTATAGTTATTTCCATGAAATCAATATTTAATGTAAAACAAATATTAAAATAATATATATAGTTAAAACCATTGTTTTAAATTAAACAATATATTAAAATCAACGTATATACATCATATATTTTGAAATAATCATATATATATATATATATACACACACGCTTAGGAATCAACAATGTACATATCGCTAATATATAAGTTATATAACATACAACATATAACTAGTATATATATATATAACGGTAACCCATATATGTAAACTACAAACCTTACATAAACCTATATACAAACATGTATGCTTATAATCATATCAAAATTTAAGACAACTTATCTATTAAGCAAGCACTTATAAAATCAAGTATGCGGTATACATACTATATATACAACTGACAAAACTATATAATATAATATATATTGAAACCATCTCTCTTTGATTCAAAACCCCCATTTGTTTTCAAAAAAAAAAAATCAACTTTCTAAGCAAATACGTACAGTCTAAGTAAATCTATATTATAAGCAACATATATATAACATATACTCAACTCTATATGCATTAGACTTATAAAATATAATATAACATTTTCTGTTACTATTTATATATATGCGGACTAGCAAGCAATACTTACAATTTTACTTAAAATTGATTATAACTGTAACGACCCCAGATTTTAATTTCATTTAAATTGATAGTTAGATTAATTTTTGAATAAAAAATTGTAAAATCAATTGATAAATTGGTTCGAGTTTCCCCGAATCCAAATTCCAATATATTAAATCATTTAAATTTAAATATTGTATACATATGTGAATATATATATGATATACGAGTAAATTTGAAATTTTATATATAAGTATATATTGATTTGAATTTAAATTTCAAGTAAATGAATTTTAAAATAAATATATAGAGAAATACAATATTATTGGTATTAAAGTAAAAATATTAATAATAGATAATTTAAGCTAGAAATATAAGATAAATATAAAAAGTAAATAATGAGCAAATAAAGTATAAGAATCTAACAATATATAAAAATAAAAAAAACAACACTTATCAACAAGAAATTGTTTAAAATAATAAAATAAAATATAAACAAAACAAATTTGCTAAAATCTAATAACATGTAAAGATAGAAATTCATTTATAATACAAAGCAATAAGACTAAAGAAAAACTAACATACATTCAAGAAAGAAACAAAATAAAATATATTTGTACATAAGTTAAAAACTATAACCAATAACAAAACAAATATATATATAGGTAAGTGTAGACCCGGAAGAATAATGATCAAGCAAAGGGAACATATATATATGGAAGCTTATAAACAAGACAAGTATATACAAATGAAAACAAAGACAACATTATATATATTCACAAATATGAAACCAGGCTAAGTAATAAATGCAGCCACCACACCAAAACTATCAACCATCAAGTAGAAGAAGTATCAGCTGAGTTGAACAAAACAAAAGCATATCGAATATTTCTTTATAAATTTGTTTTATATAAAAACCAAAATGTCTTCATACAAAAGATCAAAGGACTTAAGTAATAAATGGAAATGTCCTTAGTACACAATGTAATATCATCCGCCACCATAATATCATCTCAGCCACCGAAGGAAAATGTATGCAGCCACCAAAGCAAATATAATTGAGTAGAAACCTAAAGCGCTAAGCAATAAATGCAACATATCTTTAGTACACAATATCACCTCCAACACAACTTAGATCATATCAGATCTCTAGCCCATGACTAAATTTGTTTAGCCTCCTAATTTGAAAAGAATATCTCTGTTCTTGATTGTACAAAACAATATATATCCATGTACAACCATATCACCCTGTAATTTCTCTCTTTTATATCAAGCTCTCAGTGTAGTTCGTTCACCATAACCACTTAGCAAACCTGAGAAGAAAAAGGCAAACTAGAAAACATTGTTTGAAAACCAAACTCAAAAACAAAATGCAAACCAAAGAAAAAAAAATCAAATCAATGCAACCAGATATTCAACCTGGAAATTAAAAATGAAGATTGAATGCGAAAGTTCAAAGCAGAGATCTTCTCAGTTTTAAGCATGCAAGTTCAATCTGAAAGAAGAAGAAAAAAACAAAGAAAAACAAAATCCAGTTTTTCAAATTCAAAGCAAAGTGTTTTGCTTCTCTGTTTCAGTTCCAGACAAACCCTCTGCTTTCAAAACCCTTCAAGGTGAGTAACATTTTTTTTTAAATAAACCTAGTA
Source organism: Allium fistulosum (assembly GCA_030737815.1). Taxonomy (NCBI): domain Eukaryota; kingdom Viridiplantae; phylum Streptophyta; class Magnoliopsida; order Asparagales; family Amaryllidaceae; genus Allium; species Allium fistulosum. The sequence continues at coordinate 683,414,742 of CM060905.1, read as the reverse complement.
AATATAGTTGCTTGATTTATTCCAGTGATAAATCATGTTTGAAGTGGATGAATATGATAGAATTCTCTGTATAAATGTTTGGGTTTCTGAATGCATGTTTGGGTTGTGATGTGTTCTTGCCTATTCTAGAATTCCAGGTTTAAATTCTGATCAAAATCATGATCTCATGTTCAAATCTTTGTTAAGGTTTAAGATTCAAACAATATATGGTTTTGTAACATAAGTTAATGTTTAAAATTTTATTTAATATATAATAAAATCTGTATTATTTCTGGAAATCAAGAAAACCCGAGCACCATTCAAATTTTGTCAAAAATTCAAACCTGTCAATTTATAAATTCAGGTATATGAATCAAAAGCTAACAATAAAACTTGATTTTTGAAACAAGAATTATTATTTTTAGTTAAGCATTGAAGCAGCAGTTTGGGTTGAACTGTTTTGGGTATTTCGTTGATCATCGGCAATCAAAGACGATTCGAAGCTCTGGGTCGCTGTCGTAGGTAGCTTGGGGGGTGGTGGTTGCAGGAAAAATAGGGGGATAGTGGCCAGATATCGGTAGTGGCAGCGGCGAACGTTTTGAATTCCTAAACCTAGTTTTAGTGAGGTCGCAAACTTTGTCTCGTTCGTCATTATTGTTTGATCGAGTGATGCGCATCCTTGGGAGGTGGTGGGGGAGGTGTAGACGAAGCGTCGACCGGAGTTGTACGAACTCCGGTGGTCGAGGTGTCGGGAACGACGATGGTTTCCAGGTTTAGGTGGTGATGCTCTCGCGTGTTCCAGGTTTCAATCTCGAGCTCGAATCCACTCAATTGTGATTTAGACAAATTTGTGTATATATGATAGTTCGAATTGATTTGGGTGGTCGCTGATGACGCTTAGGTGGCTGCGGCGTTGACCGGAGTTGGTCGCGAAGCACGTGCATGTGCACGGTGCCATGATCTGGAGTTTGTAAATTAAGGGTGTGTGCAGGGTTAAAGACTGAATGTAAACTTCAATTTAAAGTTTAACCTGAATGTAAGAAAAATCAAAGTTAAAAATAAATTCAAGTGCAGTTTTGAAATTTAGTTTGGAAACAAAGTTTTTAAAATTTAAATTTGTTAAATAACAGAAAAGTGTTAGGTAAGCAAGTGTATTTTTAAAACAAAAAGAAATTGAATTCCAAAATGGAATTTGAAATTGTCAGGAAGGAATTTAACAAGTTGAATTAAGTTTGGAACCTGGATTAAGGCCGGAATCTGAATTCCAGAGTTTTGAAATTAAATAAATTTTCCATAACAAAGTATTACTTTAACATGTGAATTTAAAATGGATAATCTAATCATTTAATAAATCAATGACTTGGATTAATTAAATAAGTGATTAAAGGTTTAAATCATTAATTAAAGTAATTAATTTGAGAAGAATTTATTTATTTAAGGTTAATTAATTAACGAAAGTGATTAAGAAATGATTTTAAGGATTAATCACTTTTTGAAATTAATGTTGGATATTTTGATTAATTAAAGTTAATTAATTATGTGATTGGTTTAAAGGTTGATTTAATTTATTAAAGTGTTTGATAAATTTATTGATATCAAATGATTTGTAATTAATAAATCATAATTGGATAATTAATTCATAAGTAATTAATTTAATTAGAAATAAATTGAATCTATTAGGATTAAAAAATTAATTAATCCTGCTTATAAATGATTATTAAATACTTGACCTTAATACTCATGAATGGTTGTATTGTATGAGATGCCTTGAATTGATTGTCCTATCGGATCTATGATATTTTGTTCTGTGAATTGAGGTGTGTGTAATTTATTCATTTACTTATGATATATCTGTATATTACCATGAATCTGTATATGAAAGATAAGCGTTACAGTTTATATCGCTTATCAACTATATTTCTGTGTTTTAATCTGTGATGATGATGTTGCACTATTGTGTTAAACCCCTGGACCACACTTATACACACACAAATATGGATTTCACGAGGAAATCGATTAAGTCATAGATTTTTTGAAAATAGTTTTGAATTTGAATTTTTAAATTCAAATGGTTTGATAATAAGATTGGGTTTAAAGTGAAAAGCTTTTGAAATGGAATTTCATAGGTGAAATTTATTTTGAATAACTTGATAAAGTTTGAAGTTTAAATAATTTGATTTAAACTTAAATACAAGATTTGAAATTGAATTCTATGATTCGAAACTAGTGATTAAAGATGTTATACCAGTTATATATGGGTTAAACTATTTTAAATGTATTGATTTGGGAATTTGAATTTAAATTCAAGGGCTTTAACTCGTGTAAATATAATTGGATTCTTCTGAAACGAAAACTGTTTGTTTTCAAATAATAAAAGCTTTCACATAAGAAATGAACGTCCAATTTGTGTTAAAAAGAATTTCAAGTTTGAAAATGAAAATGACTTCCAAGTTTTGGAAACGGTTTGAAACTATAATTTAAATCTTTGATTTAAAGATATTAATGGATTAATCCTATCGAAATGAAATTGTTTTGGAAATCTATGAATTGATCTTTGTGAAATAAATCTTTTTGTTTAAAGATTTGAAATGGTAATTTGTTTAATCCATTTAAAAGAAAGGTTTGGGTAATAAGTTGTGACTTAATTGAAATCCCATGTCCATATGTTTTAAATATTTCGCTCACTATTCGGGTTAGCCGAGAAAGGACCTTTGGGTCGTATAACCCATTCTGAATATGTGATACGTCGATATGGATAGCATTTAAAGATCGGTGGTGAAGACCAGATATTTTCAAAAACGAAAGGACAACTCATCGAATGTCTCTGCATCGACTGGTCCCAGGTATAGAGATTTGATCATCCTTTGTGATGGGAAGTCCGGACGTGATTAGAAAATTATCCGGATTTGCAAGGGCTTCTTTTGAAGTGCCTTCGGTTCTGTTCAAACCCAGAACAGACTTGTATTGTAACGACCCAGAATTTTGAACGAATTAAATTGAGAATATTTAATTTATTTTAAAATATTTGAACGATGATTTAATTTGAATCCCGAATTCAACTTGGAATTTGACGATTTAATTATATAATTTAATCTATTGAACTGGATAAAAAATTTTTAAATCTTCAATTTTAAGCTGAAGAAAAATATTTCAAAGGCTTTGAAAATTTATATTGATAATACTGGAGATGATCGAAGCTTCAGGAATTGATTTGGAAACAATTTGTTCAGTTTGAAATTTATATCGTTCGAACCGATATTTAAAAAATAGCCGTCCGAGGCACAGTCTCGGAATTCGACGAAACTAGTTCCAGTGGGTCCGTAATATTGAATTTTTACCGGATTTCAAATTTCGTATTTATAGGAGTTGTTATGTGACCACACGGTGGGTAAACGCATTGGGATTTTATAACAAATTCAATTTAAAATTTAAATTTTAAACTGATTAACATCTGCACGTTCGTCCCTTATCTCACGCCTATAATCACGGAACGAAAGCGTGCAGAGTATGGCCGAATTCCTTTTTCTCTCGTTCCAAAATCAAATCGTTCAACAGAAAGAAAAATCAAAAGAAGAAATAAATAATGACCGAGCGACATTCCTTCTTCAAATTCGCGTCTCCCTCCTCCGTCCCTTTTCGTTCATAAAGAAATCAAAGCAGATAAAATCGAAGCTGGTTTCCCCTCTTCAAATCAAACAAGTATCAGATCGAAGGGGTTCTCATATGTTCGTCTCGCGACATAAATCGCGATCGCCATCGCGACGACGAAGGGCAGAACTCGTGAGTCTGGAGGCGTTCTTGGCGGCGGTCGGTGGCGTTCGAGCTCAACAGGGGCGGCGCATCTGAGAAGCTCGCAAGGGCGAGCGCGTGAGCGCGTTGAAGTGGCGGCGACATCTGAAATCGATGGGTGACTCGGTGAACAGCGTGGGGCCGGAGTCGAGCAAGCGCGCGCGTGGCAACGGCGTTCGAGGCAATCGTGAGCTTGAGGTGTATCGCGGCAAGAGATTCTCGATTCAGTAAGGGATAGTCGATTTGTTGACTGAGGACGGCGAGTTCGACGAGGTCGCGAATTCGCGGATGGCAGAGGAGGCAACGTGGGTTTGTCGACTAGAGGCAATAAGGTAATTTGATTTTATCATTAGTGTGATATATTCAAAGATCGAACGAAAATAAAAAATAAAAAAAAAACAGACAGTTAAGAGAATTTTAAAATGATGAGCAGTTTTGGATTTTTAGTTGTTCTTAATTTAGTTTAAATTTGATTTAACTGTATATAGAAATTTTGGAAATGTTGAAGTTATATATGTATAAGTGAATGAATTTACAGTAATGGGAATGTTTATAAAAAAAAAAAGGGAGAAAACAATTGTTAAAGAAATTTAGTTAAACCAATTTATTTAAAAGAAGTTTAGTTTTAAATTTAAAATTGTTTTAGTTAAACAAATTTATTAAGGGAAATTTGTTTTTTTTTTTTTTAACTTAAACTAATTAATTTATTAATTGAGTTATTAGTTTAAATTAAAATAATGGATTAGGTGATTTAACCGTAATTTTACATGTTTAACGATTTTAAAATTTGTTTAGATAAATTATTAAAAGAAAATTGGTTTAAAATAAAATCTTTGGATAACTAAAATTACCAAATGAAAATTAATTATTCGATTTTATTTTCGAATATTGATAAACTGTGAATATTTATACAAGGTATAAATCGAGATAATTGGGTCGAGATTGGAAATGGACTACAAATAAAGGCTAAGGTGAGATTATTTTCTCACTCAAAATTGATTGCAGTTATTTATTGACTGATTGATTGATATTGGATGTGATAGTAGATATAGTAGGATATATATATCTATATATAGCAATATATACATATTGGCATATGTATATATTGGATTGATGATTTCCCGCCTCGTATAGCGGATGAGACCCTATTGCGCCGTTAGTAAGCGGATTTATAAAAACCTATATACCGCGATAATTCCGTACTGGAGCGGAATTGGTATTGTGCTAACATCTTTGGATGCAGGGAAACAGGTTGGAGGGATCCAACTGGATTCCTCAACTGTATTTATTTATTTACAGATGTTGATATATAATCTGTTGTCATATGTTGAGATATGATATTGACTGTTGTGATTGACTAATTGATGCGTTGCATCATCGGGTTCAAATTTTGAAATTTAAAAATAACGTTGTTGATTTTAAAAGTGAAATTTTAAAAGTGATCTTTGAAAATATACGTTTATTTAAATTGTTGAATTGATTTACTTTAAAAAGATAAACGTTAAAACTTTTAAGTTATAAAAGTTGAGATTTTGTGAATTTTAACAAAAAGAGTAATTTCTTTTGAAATAAAGAGTTAAGAAATTTATGAAATGGTTTAAGTTGAGATTTTTGAATTCTTGAACCAATGTATATAAAAAGATGTATCAAATTGATATTTATCAATTTAAGTTATTGGAATTTTAAAATAAGTTTTTATAAGAGATATGAAATTTATAATTATAAAATGTGAAGATATGAAATTTATAATTATAAAATGTGAAGATATGAAATTTATAATTATAAAATGTGAAGATATGGAATGTATAGAATTATAAATTGGAAAGATATGAAATTTATAGGTTTATAAAGAATGAAGTTGTAGAATGAATGATTATAAGAAAATTTACTTATAAATTGGATTTCTGTTTTTAAATGGAATATTGATCGGATCGTTAATAAAGAAGATTTATAAATCAAAGTTGTTAAAAAAATATAGAAATAGGATTTATAAACGTTGTTTTATAAATTCAAAATCGATGGAGTTTGATAAATTAAATATAGAAGATTTTTAAAGAAGATATATTCGCGATTTTGGATAGCGAATCTTTATTGAAATAAAACGTGTAGAGATGGCTGAAATTTAGTTAAGTGAATTATATTCACGATTTTGGACAGTGAATATACTCTTAAGAAAAATGGATATGTTCTGGAGAAACGATATTATAAAATGAAGTAATTGTTTTAAAAGATGTTTTAAAACGTGTTAAATATCGAAATCATAGATTTCAACATTTATAGTTGAAATAGACGTTTTCGAGAAAATAAGGAAATGGTGGACTATAACACTGTTGTTATAGTAAATGATTTCCGGAAGGAAATATTTTATATAGTATTGGGATTTATATATCTATCTTAATTCTGAATCCCTATACTAGTGATTTCGAGTCGTCGTAACGATGTTTTACGTAACATTCGTTTTGACTCAAATAAATGTTGTTATAGTAATGTTTTCCTTAAAGAATGAATTTATACTTAAATTTTGATTTAAGTATATCGGATATTTTCAAATGTTGAAAATAAAAGATTTGTGAAACACTTATTATTAAATAAGTATGGAATGTTTTCCAATATGAAATGAAATGTTTTGAGAATTTATCTTCTTAAAGATAAATTGAAAATGAATGTTGAAAACGATTGAAAATCGTATACCAGTAGATATTTTGAAAATATAAATTCACTATGGAATTTATGAAGGAAAGGGAAATTGTTTTAGAAAAAAAATAAACGTTGATTTATTTTTGAAGTGTGGAAATTTTATATCTAGTAAAGATATTTTTGAAGATGAAATAATTTGGAAAATTATTTGGAATCTGATGATGTACGCATCTTTATTGATAGTTAAATAACCGACTATCAATAATTACCTTTAAATAGGTATTTGTTGTGAATTGGATGAATTTGAATGCCACACTTATTTTTGAATAATCGCTCACTATTCGGGTTAACCGGGAAAGGACCATGGGGTCGTATAACCCATTCCGAATATGTGATACGTCGTTATGAATCGCATTTGAAGACCGGTGTTGAAGACCGGATATTTTTGAAAATGGAAGGATTACCGTCGAGTTACTCTACATCGACTGATCTTCGATTTAGAGGTTTTATCACCCTTAGTGACGGGAAGTCCTGACGTGATTGAAAATTATCCGGATATGCAAGGGCTTCGTGAGAAGTGCCTTCGGTTCTGTTCGATCCCGGAACAGACTTGTATGGATTGTGTGTCTGACGTTACAATTTGAGATATAAAGCTGATTTCTTTCAAATACATTTCTGTTGGTGGCGGAGAATTTATTCTTTTAGCTTAACACCCTTCTCTGAGACGTACGAGCTCAGAGGTTATGTAGTTGAAATTTATCAGCGATATATCCCAATTTGGTAACGTGGCATACTGAGTGTTGCTGTAAAATGATCAGTGTTTGATCATTTGTGATATGATCATTTGTTTGATCTTATATCTTTGTGATCATAGGTTGATCATTTTGTTTGACCCGAAGCAGGGCTTTTTGTAGAAAGCGTAGCTTTGTGGACGAGACTTCATCGAGCCTCACACCCCGGAAATGGTCGAAACAGGACGAATGCAGCAAGGTTCTAGGGAGTAGCGCCCCTTAGTGTATGTCATTCCTTCTGGATAAAGGTGGTATCATGGTATGGAGCCCAGATACTTAACCTCTGTGGTTGCTGCACAGTTATTATTACTTTGTGGTTTGTTGGAAATCGGGGATCCTCGGGAAGATCGGTGACGATCGGGGGATGGCATACGCGTGTCAGTAGTTACCTATTTTTGCAGAGGTAACCCGGCCTTGTGTTGGCAGAGATCTAACCGTAATGTTAGGTTATTTCTTGGGTCGTCTATTCCAGGGACGTACCCATCGTGGATAGGAAGTTCCTTAGCCTGACCATTTGTTGGAAATCCAAAGAAACAATACGTGACTTGTACGGTTTTAGTTGTAGAACCTGCCATCTAATATGGCAGCTATAGCAAGCATACTATAATGGTACCTATGCTGGCTAAGATTTATATTATACTTTCGAAATGTTTTCTACACTATGCACTAATAATAATATCAAAAAGAATTTGATTTTCGCGTAGTAAGCATCTTTGACTATCATAAGAAGAAATCTCCTCCAAGTCTGCGTTTGCATTGTGTGTGTGGCGGGAGGTCTTATGGTAGTTTCATTTTCCAAAAGCATTGCGAATTGACCTTAAAAATTTTCCTGTTGTTATTTTAAAGAATAACTGTTTTACGATCTCACACCAGTCACCATGACTGACTCGGAGTTTATTGTTCCCTTCTAAACTCTGGGTGCCCACCAATTTCCACACGGGCAGCCTAGAGTTATATTATCAGGATATTCTGGATATTCTGGAGCTTGGAGATAAGCTGGATGGCGGGACGTAGTATTTGTATCTGATAGTATTTATTCCGCTGTGTATTCTGTATGAGGACAAGTTATATAATTGTCCATTGTTGTATATTGACTCTGATGATTGATGTATGTATAAACTGATATAGCTCTTTGTTTTAAAAGACTAGTGTTTATTTATTATATATTGTTCCGCTGCGATATGTGAGATTCTGATATTGTTTCTGTATCTGTTGTTGTTTTGTTGTTCTTCTTTCTTTTTCTTCTATCTTCTTCTTCTCCTACTTTTTTTCTTTTTCTTAAAACCATAACTTCTCGGGTTTCCGGCATTCGATGGCTCGGCAGTCGATAAAGTGAGTATCGATGTTGAATTTTCGAAAGTCGAAAATTTTCGGGATGTTACAAGTGGTATCAGAGCATATGGTTAAGCGACAACCCTGCTCTGTTGGGTGTTACTCATTAGAGATAGAGTCAGTAGTACTCTAGAATGAGTTGAGTGTAATAATAGATATGAGCGCGTATTTGTTATTTGAATATAAAATTGTTTTGTATTGTGTTGACTTATCGGTTGATTGTTTATGGATTCTGGTCGGTGCAGTCTAGCTAACTGTAGTCGATAGGGGTTTCTAAACTCTAAACAAGGTAAACTGACACAGTATTGTTTTAAATGGGTAAATGAGATAATTTTGCCCAAAATTATTTTTGTATATAAAAGAAATGATTTTCTGTAAATTATTACAGTATATGGATGCATGGTTGTTAGAAAAGTGATGATATTGAAATGTTATCATTACTATTGAAACTGAATAAGAAACTGAAATCGTAACTCCAAAGTTAAGAAATTAATCCATATACAAATGAAATTTGAGAATGTAAATTATAAATGTAACTTATAATTTAAACGGAATTCCAGAGAAGTTTTTGAAAATGTTTTGAAAAGAATCTGAAAATTTTGAAGATTTGGAAAGTTTAAATCTGTTTGATTTGAAAATGAATTTCAAAGGTTTTGAAAAGTATTTTAGAGAGATAAAAGCTCTAAACTCTTTTCGGTCGCTGGAAAATAACTTCGATGATGACCGCGGCATCACCGGTGTTCATTTTCGGGTTTCCAAAAGAGGAATTGCTGCCAAATTGTTTTAAATGGAAGTGTTTGGAAGATTTGGATTTTGTTTGGAAATTAAAAGGATAATTTGAATTGTTTCCAAAAATGATTTTTGAAAAAGTTGAAACGACTCTGGAATCCTATTTAAAATACTTACGAAATATTAATAAGTTGATAACTTATAGAATATTGAAATTTGATTGGAATGAAATTCAAATTGAAAAACGAATGAATTAGTGAATGAATGAATAAATTGCGATTGCAAGTGCCAGAAAATGAAATTGAATGTTAAAATTCATTTTTGAATTTGAAAGTAAATAGGACTGGAATTAAAACTGAATATTGAAAATGAAGTGGAATTGTGTGAAATTAAATGAAGTTTTGAGATTAGTTTGAAGTGAACTAAAGTTAATTGATAAAATTCAATATTCAGAAGTTGAACTAAATCCAAATTAGATTGGAATTGTAAATTGAATTCAAATGAAATTGAAATGTAAGATTGAACGAAATGGTTTGAATGTTGTAACTAGATATCATGGCTAGTAGATATACAGGTATAAAGGGAATTGAATTTGATTTCACAGATAATTTGAATTGCTCGAAAAAGGTACGTATTTTAAATTCTATATGAGTTTTTGGTGATTTCTCTCTAGCCGCTTGGCTTTTTCTTTTTCTTTTTGAAATCTGAGGGTCCGTAGGGACATTTTGTAGTAGTGCCGTATTAGCCGCGCAAAGGAGACGCTGGCGAAATTTTTCGGAAATTTAGGGCGTTAGAAAATTTTTGAGAAATTTTTGAAAGTTTAAATTTGAATTTAAACTTAAATTTGAATTGTGAAGTTAAACAATGTTGTTTTGAAACTTAGAGTTGAAGTCGAAATGTAGTTGAATGATAACGAATCTTTAGTAGAAAGATTTGTTTTGATGAATTGATAAAACTATTTAGATTGTGAAAAATAGTAGACGAGTTAAGGACCATTCTTTCTAACTTGTAATTTCGAGGACGAAATTCTTTTAAGGGGGGAAGTCTGTAACGACCCAGAATTTTGAACGAATTAAATTGAGAATATTTAATTTATTTTAAAATATTTGAACGATGATTTAATTTGAATCCCGAATTCAACTTGGAATTTGACGATTTAATTATATAATTTAATCTATTGAACTGGATAAAAAATTTTTAAATCTTCAATTTTAAGCTGAAGAAAAATATTTCAAAGGCTTTGAAAATTTATATTGATAATACTGGAGATGATCGAAGCTTCAGGAATTGATTTGGAAACAATTTGTTCAGTTTGAAATTTATATCGTTCGAACCGATATTTAAAAAATAGCCGTCCGAGGCACAGTCTCGGAATTCGACGAAACTAGTTCCAGTGGGTCCGTAATATTGAATTTTTACCGGATTTCAAATTTCGTATTTATAGGAGTTGTTATGTGACCACACGGTGGGTAAACGCATTGGGATTTTATAACAAATTCAATTTAAAATTTAAATTTTAAACTGATTAACATCTGCACGTTCGTCCCTTATCTCACGCCTATAATCACGGAACGAAAGCGTGCAGAGTATGGCCGAATTCCTTTTTCTCTCGTTCCAAAATCAAATCGTTCAACAGAAAGAAAAATCAAAAGAAGAAATAAATAATGACCGAGCGACATTCCTTCTTCAAATTCGCGTCTCCCTCCTCCGTCCCTTTTCGTTCATAAAGAAATCAAAGCAGATAAAATCGAAGCTGGTTTCCCCTCTTCAAATCAAACAAGTATCAGATCGAAGGGGTTCTCATATGTTCGTCTCGCGACATAAATCGCGATCGCCATCGCGACGACGAAGGGCAGAACTCGTGAGTCTGGAGGCGTTCTTGGCGGCGGTCGGTGGCGTTCGAGCTCAACAGGGGCGGCGCATCTGAGAAGCTCGCAAGGGCGAGCGCGTGAGCGCGTTGAAGTGGCGGCGACATCTGAAATCGATGGGTGACTCGGTGAACAGCGTGGGGCCGGAGTCGAGCAAGCGCGCGCGTGGCAACGGCGTTCGAGGCAATCGTGAGCTTGAGGTGTATCGCGGCAAGAGATTCTCGATTCAGTAAGGGATAGTCGATTTGTTGACTGAGGACGGCGAGTTCGACGAGGTCGCGAATTCGCGGATGGCAGAGGAGGCAACGTGGGTTTGTCGACTAGAGGCAATAAGGTAATTTGATTTTATCATTAGTGTGATATATTCAAAGATCGAACGAAAATAAAAAATAAAAAAAAAACAGACAGTTAAGAGAATTTTAAAATGATGAGCAGTTTTGGATTTTTAGTTGTTCTTAATTTAGTTTAAATTTGATTTAACTGTATATAGAAATTTTGGAAATGTTGAAGTTATATATGTATAAGTGAATGAATTTACAGTAATGGGAATGTTTATAAAAAAAAAAAGGGAGAAAACAATTGTTAAAGAAATTTAGTTAAACCAATTTATTTAAAAGAAGTTTAGTTTTAAATTTAAAATTGTTTTAGTTAAACAAATTTATTAAGGGAAATTTGTTTTTTTTTTTTTAACTTAAACTAATTAATTTATTAATTGAGTTATTAGTTTAAATTAAAATAATGGATTAGGTGATTTAACCGTAATTTTACATGTTTAACGATTTTAAAATTTGTTTAGATAAATTATTAAAAGAAAATTGGTTTAAAATAAAATCTTTGGATAACTAAAATTACCAAATGAAAATTAATTATTCGATTTTATTTTCGAATATTGATAAACTGTGAATATTTATACAAGGTATAAATCGAGATAATTGGGTCGAGATTGGAAATGGACTACAAATAAAGGCTAAGGTGAGATTATTTTCTCACTCAAAATTGATTGCAGTTATTTATTGACTGATTGATTGATATTGGATGTGATAGTAGATATAGTAGGATATATATATCTATATATAGCAATATATACATATTGGCATATGTATATATTGGATTGATGATTTCCCGCCTCGTATAGCGGATGAGACCCTATTGCGCCGTTAGTAAGCGGATTTATAAAAACCTATATACCGCGATAATTCCGTACTGGAGCGGAATTGGTATTGTGCTAACATCTTTGGATGCAGGGAAACAGGTTGGAGGGATCCAACTGGATTCCTCAACTGTATTTATTTATTTACAGATGTTGATATATAATCTGTTGTCATATGTTGAGATATGATATTGACTGTTGTGATTGACTAATTGATGCGTTGCATCATCGGGTTCAAATTTTGAAATTTAAAAATAACGTTGTTGATTTTAAAAGTGAAATTTTAAAAGTGATCTTTGAAAATATACGTTTATTTAAATTGTTGAATTGATTTACTTTAAAAAGATAAACGTTAAAACTTTTAAGTTATAAAAGTTGAGATTTTGTGAATTTTAACAAAAAGAGTAATTTCTTTTGAAATAAAGAGTTAAGAAATTTATGAAATGGTTTAAGTTGAGATTTTTGAATTCTTGAACCAATGTATATAAAAAGATGTATCAAATTGATATTTATCAATTTAAGTTATTGGAATTTTAAAATAAGTTTTTATAAGAGATATGAAATTTATAATTATAAAATGTGAAGATATGAAATTTATAATTATAAAATGTGAAGATATGAAATTTATAATTATAAAATGTGAAGATATGGAATGTATAGAATTATAAATTGGAAAGATATGAAATTTATAGGTTTATAAAGAATGAAGTTGTAGAATGAATGATTATAAGAAAATTTACTTATAAATTGGATTTCTGTTTTTAAATGGAATATTGATCGGATCGTTAATAAAGAAGATTTATAAATCAAAGTTGTTAAAAAAATATAGAAATAGGATTTATAAACGTTGTTTTATAAATTCAAAATCGATGGAGTTTGATAAATTAAATATAGAAGATTTTTAAAGAAGATATATTCGCGATTTTGGATAGCGAATCTTTATTGAAATAAAACGTGTAGAGATGGCTGAAATTTAGTTAAGTGAATTATATTCACGATTTTGGACAGTGAATATACTCTTAAGAAAAATGGATATGTTCTGGAGAAACGATATTATAAAATGAAGTAATTGTTTTAAAAGATGTTTTAAAACGTGTTAAATATCGAAATCATAGATTTCAACATTTATAGTTGAAATAGACGTTTTCGAGAAAATAAGGAAATGGTGGACTATAACACTGTTGTTATAGTAAATGATTTCCGGAAGGAAATATTTTATATAGTATTGGGATTTATATATCTATCTTAATTCCGAATCCCTATACTAGTGATTTCGAGTCGTCGTAACGATGTTTTACGTAACATTCGTTTTGACTCAAATAAATGTTGTTATAGTAATGTTTTCCTTAAAGAATGAATTTATACTTAAATTTTGATTTAAGTATATCGGATATTTTCAAATGTTGAAAATAAAAGATTTGTGAAACACTTATTATTAAATAAGTATGGAATGTTTTCCAATATGAAATGAAATGTTTTGAGAATTTATCTTCTTAAAGATAAATTGAAAATGAATGTTGAAAACGATTGAAAATCGTATACCAGTAGATATTTTGAAAATATAAATTCACTATGGAATTTATGAAGGAAAGGGAAATTGTTTTAGAAAAAAAATAAACGTTGATTTATTTTTGAAGTGTGGAAATTTTATATCTAGTAAAGATATTTTTGAAGATGAAATAATTTGGAAAATTATTTGGAATCTGATGATGTACGCATCTTTATTGATAGTTAAATAACCGACTATCAATAATTACCTTTAAATAGGTATTTGTTGTGAATTGGATGAATTTGAATGCCACACTTATTTTTGAATAATCGCTCACTATTCGGGTTAACCGGGAAAGGACCATGGGGTCGTATAACCCATTCCGAATATGTGATACGTCGTTATGAATCGCATTTGAAGACCGGTGTTGAAGACCGGATATTTTTGAAAATGGAAGGATTACCGTCGAGTTACTCTACATCGACTGATCTTCGATTTAGAGGTTTTATCACCCTTAGTGACGGGAAGTCCTGACGTGATTGAAAATTATCCGGATATGCAAGGGCTTCGTGAGAAGTGCCTTCGGTTCTGTTCGATCCCGGAACAGACTTGTATGGATTGTGTGTCTGACGTTACAATTTGAGATATAAAGCTGATTTCTTTCAAATACATTTCTGTTGGTGGCGGAGAATTTATTCTTTTAGCTTAACACCCTTCTCTGAGACGTACGAGCTCAGAGGTTATGTAGTTGAAATTTATCAGCGATATATCCCAATTTGGTAACGTGGCATACTGAGTGTTGCTGTAAAATGATCAGTGTTTGATCATTTGTGATATGATCATTTGTTTGATCTTATATCTTTGTGATCATAGGTTGATCATTTTGTTTGACCCGAAGCAGGGCTTTTTGTAGAAAGCGTAGCTTTGTGGACGAGACTTCATCGAGCCTCACACCCCGGAAATGGTCGAAACAGGACGAATGCAGCAAGGTTCTAGGGAGTAGCGCCCCTTAGTGTATGTCATTCCTTCTGGATAAAGGTGGTATCATGGTATGGAGCCCAGATACTTAACCTCTGTGGTTGCTGCACAGTTATTATTACTTTGTGGTTTGTTGGAAATCGGGGATCCTCGGGAAGATCGGTGACGATCGGGGGATGGCATACGCGTGTCAGTAGTTACCTATTTTTGCAGAGGTAACCCGGCCTTGTGTTGGCAGAGATCTAACCGTAATGTTAGGTTATTTCTCGGGTCGTCTATTCCAGGGACGTACCCATCGTGGATAGGAAGTTCCTTAGCCTGACCATTTGTTGGAAATCCAAAGAAACAATACGTGACTTGTACGGTTTTAGTTGTAGAACCTGCCATCTAATATGGCAGCTATAGCAAGCATACTATAATGGTACCTATGCTGGCTAAGATTTATATTATACTTTCGAAATGTTTTCTACACTATGCACTAATAATAATATCAAAAAGAATTTGATTTTCGCGTAGTAAGCATCTTTGACTATCATAAGAAGAAATCTCCTCCAAGTCTGCGTTTGCATTGTGTGTGTGGCGGGAGGTCTTATGGTAGTTTCATTTTCCAAAAGCATTGCGAATTGACCTTAAAAATTTTCCTGTTGTTATTTTAAAGAATAACTGTTTTACGATCTCACACCAGTCACCATGACTGACTCGGAGTTTATTGTTCCCTTCTAAACTCTGGGTGCCCACCAATTTCCACACGGGCAGCCTAGAGTTATATTATCAGGATATTCTGGATATTCTGGAGCTTGGAGATAAGCTGGATGGCGGGACGTAGTATTTGTATCTGATAGTATTTATTCCGCTGTGTATTCTGTATGAGGACAAGTTATATAATTGTCCATTGTTGTATATTGACTCTGATGATTGATGTATGTATAAACTGATATAGCTCTTTGTTTTAAAAGACTAGTGTTTATTTATTATATATTGTTCCGCTGCGATATGTGAGATTCTGATATTGTTTCTGTATCTGTTGTTGTTTTGTTGTTCTTCTTTCTTTTTCTTCTATCTTCTTCTTCTCCTACTTTTTTTCTTTTTCTTAAAACCATAACTTCTCGGGTTTCCGGCATTCGATGGCTCGGCAGTCGATAAAGTGAGTATCGATGTTGAATTTTCGAAAGTCGAAAATTTTCGGGATGTTACATGTATGGATGGTATGTCTGACATTACACTTTGAGATATAAAGCTGATTTCTTTCAAATACATATTTGTTTGGTGGCGGGGAATTTATTCTCTTAGCTTAACACCCTTCTCTGAGACGTACGAGCTCAGAGGTTATGTAGTTGAAATTTATCAGCGATATATTCCCAATTTGGTAATGTGACATGCTGAGTGTTGCTGTGTGATGATCATTGTTTGATCATTTGTGATATGATCATTTGTTTGATCATTTATCTTTGTGATCATTGCTTTGATCATCTGTTGACCCAAAGCATGGCTTTGTGACAAAGCGTAGCTTTGTGGATGAGACTTCGTCGAACCTCACAACCCGGTAATGGTCAAAACAGGAATTGTGCGACAAGGTTTCAGGGGTAGCTTCCCTAGGGTATGACCATTCCTTCTGGAAAAGGGTAGTATCATGGTATGGAGCCCAGATACTTACTCATGTGGACACACTTTATTTATTATGTGTGATGTTGGTTTCGAGGCGCCTCGGTTAAAGGTCCCAAAGGACCGGGGGTGGCATATCTGAGGTTTTGTATATTCCCCGGGAAGGGGGGTAGCCGGCCTTGTTTGGCAGAGAGCGGTTTGTCTCTCGGAGCGTCCCGCCAGAGGCGTTCTTTTGTGGAATAGGAAGTTCCTTAGCCTGACCATTTGTTGGAAATCCAAACAAAACAATACGAGCCCTGTACGGTTTTAGTTGTATTACCTGCCATGGAATGTGGCGGTAACCTGCTATTGAACATGGTAGCTATAGTAGGCATAAGTGCGAAATGTCTATGCTGGCTAAGATTTATATTCTAGTTTTGAAATGTTTTCCACTATGCACTAATAATAATATCAAAAAGGATTTGATTTTTGCATAGTAAGCATCTTTGACTATCATAAGGAGAAATCTTCTCCAATTCTGCGTTTGCATTGTGTGTGTGGCGGGAGGCCTTATGGTAGTTTCATTTTCCAAAAGCATTGCGAATTGACTTTAAAATTTCTCTTCTATTTGTTTCAAAGATAAACTGTTTTTGTTGCTCACACCAGTCTTGCTCATCTAGGTGAAACGTGATGGGGGGTTCTCGCTTCGCGGTTTGGTGGCGAACGGGAGACTCTTGCCCCCACACGTCCTCTTTACGGGGTTGGTTAGGCAGAGGCCGTGACAGTCGAGAGGCTGGTCGTAAAAGCAAGTTTGGGATATCAGTGTAAGCCACGGTGGGGCTGGGATGGTTGAAAAGCCTACCGGTTGTGACTGTTGTCGATGGTTGAAAAGCCTGGTATCGTTACATTTGGTATCAGAGCTAAGGTTGAACTTTAGCTCAGGAGTATAACACGTTAAGTAGCTCATTAGAGATAGAGTGAAGTAAACTCTAGAATGAGTGTATCCCTAAGATATCCGTTTAAACGTCTCAGTAAATTCTCTTACTATCCACTGATAGTGAGTATGAGTGCAAGAAGAGAACGAGATAGGGAACAGAGAAATACGACTATAATTGGTCAATACTCTATAACAACAGTGGAAACAACTTTCTCTATCAATTTTCCTTTGATTTGTCTTTCCAAATTCTTTTGATTTCTTCGTAACAACTCCAGAAAGAAGTTTTGGTGTGATGGTGGCCCTACGAATCATTATAGGAAATTCTTACTTTGTATCTTTATCGATTTCTTATCTATTTTTGATTTAAACTCTAATGAATATGAATAAATTGGAAATTTTTAATTGAGTTAAATTGATTAATAGAATATGAAGGCTAAATTGAATTGAATCAATTAAAACGATATCGTTTAAAACCAAATTTGAAATTCTATTGTAATTTCTTGTGAATATCGAAGTCCGAAGAGGGACAAATTGGTATGTATTCTGAGATATTCTGACTTGAGTTTGGAATCCATATCTTGTGTTTGAGGAGTTATAGGAGATCGAATCTGTCTATCTCTGTGTTGTTTCGTGCCTGCGAATTTCGAGGACGAAATTCTTTTAAGGGGGGAAATTTGTAACGACCTTAGATTTTAGTTTAATTTAAATTGATAATTAGATTAATTTTTGAATAAAAAATTGTAAAATCAATTGATAAATTGGTTCGAGTTTCCCCGAATCCAAATTCCAATATATTAAATCATTTAAATTTAAATATTGTATATATATGTGAATATATATGTATATATGATATACGAGTAAATTTGAAATTTTATATATAAGTATATATTGATTTGAATTTAAATTTCAAGTAAATGAATTTTAAAATAAATATATAGAGAAATACAATATAATTGGTATTAAAGTAAAAATATTAATAATAGATAATTTAAGCTAGAAATATAAGATAAATATAAAAAGTAAATAATGAGCAAATAAAGTATAAGAATCTAACAATATAAAATAATGAATAATAATAATAATAAAAGAAAACAACACTTATCAACAAGAAATTGTTTAAAATAATAAAATAAAATATAAACAAAACAAACACATAAGTAAACAAATTTGCTAAAATCTAATAACATGTAAAGATAGAAATTCATTTATAATACAAAGCGATAAGACTAAAGAAAAACTAACATACATTCAAGAAAGAAACAAAATAAAATATATTTGTACATAAGTTAAAAACTATAACCAATAACAAAACAAATATATATATAGGTAAGTGTAGACCCGGAAGAATAATGATCAAGCGAAGGAAACATATATATATGGAAGCTTATAAACAAGACAAGTATATACAAATGAAAACAAAGACAACATTAAATATATTCACAAATATGAAACCAGGCTAAGTAATAAATGCAGCCACCACACCAAAACTATTAGCCATCAAGTAGACGAAGTATCAGCTGAGTTGAACAAAACAAAAGCATATCAAATATTTCTTTATAAATTTGTTTTATATAAAAACCAAAATGTCTTCATACAAAAGATCAAAGGACTTAAGTAATAAATGGAAATGTCCTTAGTACACAATGTAATATCATCAGCCACCATAATATCATATTAGCCACCGAAGGAAAATGTATGCATCCACCAAAGCAAATATAATTGGGTAGAAACCTAAAGTACTAAGCAATAAATGCGACATATCTTTAGTACACAATATCACCTCCAACACAACTTAGATCATATCAGATCTCTAGCCCATGACTAAATTTGTTTAGCCTCCTAATTTGAAAAGAATATCTCTGTCCTTGATTGTACAAAACAATATATATCCCTGTACAACCATATCACCCTGTAACTTCTCTCTTTATATCAGGCTCTCAGTGTAGTTCATTCACCATAACCACTTAGCAAACCTGAGAAGAAAAAGGCAAACTAGAAAACATTGTTTGAAAACCAAACTCAAAAACAAAATGCAAACCAAAGAAAAAAAATCAAATCAATGCAACCAGATATTCAACCTGGAAATTACAAATGAAGATTGAATGCGAAAGTTCAAAGCAGAGATCTTCTCAGTTTTAGGCATGCAAGTTCAATCTGAAAGAAGAAGAAAAAAAACAAAGAAAATCAAAATCCAGTTTTTCAAATTCAAAGCAAAGTGTTTTGCTTCTCTGTTTCAGTTCCAGACAAACCCTCTGCTTTCAAAACCCTTCAAGGTGAGTAACATTTTTTTTTAAATAAACCTAGTAAATATAGTTGCTTGATTTATTCCTGTGATAAATCATGTTTGAAGTGGATGAATATGATAGAATTCTCTGTATAAATGTTTGGGTTTCTGAATGCATGTTTGGGTTGTGATGTGTTCTTGCCTATTCTAGAATTCCAGGTTTAAATTCTGATCAAAATCATGATCTCATGTTCAAATCTTTGTTAAGGTTTAAGATTCAAACAATATATGGTTTTGTAACATAAGTTAATGTTTAAAATTTTATTTAATATATAATAAAATCTGTATTGTTTCTGGAAATCAAGAAAACCCAAGCACCACTCAAATTTTGTCAAAAATTCGAACCTGTCAATTTATAAATTCAGGTATATGAATCAAAAGCTAACAATAAAACTTGATTTTCGAAACAAGAATTATTATTTTTAGTTAAGCATTGAAGCAGCAGTTTGGGTTGAACTATTTTGGGTATTTTGTTGATCAACGGCAATCAAAGACGATTCGAAGCTCTGGGTCGCTGTCGTAGGTAGCTTAGGGGGTGGTGGTTGTAGGAAAAATAGGGGGATGGTGGCCAGATATCGGTAGTGGCAGCGGCGAACCTTTTGAATTCCTAAACCTAGTTTCCGTGAGGTCGCAAACTTTGTCTCGTTCGTCATTATTGTTTAATCGAGCGATGCGCATCCTTGGGAGGTGGTGGGGGAGGTGTAGACGAAGCGTCGACCGGAGTTGTACGAACTCCGGTGGTCGAGGTGTCGAGAACGACGATGGTTTCCAGGTTTAGGTGGTGATGCTCTCGCGTGTTCCAGGTTTCAATCTCGAGCTCGAATCCACTCAATTGTGATTTAGAAAATTTTGTGTATATAGGATAGTTCGAATTGATTTGGGTGGTCGCTGATGACGCTTAGGTGGCTGCGGCGTTGACCGGAGTTGGTCGCGAAGCACGTGCACGTGCACGGTGCCATGATCTGGAGTTTGCAAATTAAGGGTGTGTGCAGGGTTAAAGACTGAATGTAAACTTCAATTTAAAGTTTAACCTGAATGTAAGAAAAATCAAAGTTAAAAATAAATTCAAGTGCAGTTTTGAAATTTAGTTTGGAAACAAAGTTTTTAAAATTTAAATTTGTTAAATAACAGAAAAGTGTTAGGTAAGCAAGTGTATTTTTAAAACAAAAAGAAATTGAATTCCAAAATGGAATTTGAAATTGTCAGGAAGGAATTTAACAAGTTGAATTAAGTTTGGAACCTGGATTAAGGTCGGAATCTGAATTCCAGAGTTTTGAAATTAAATAAATTTTCCATAACAAAGTATTACTTTAACATGTGAATTTAAAATGGATAATCTAATCATTTAATAAATCAATGACTTGGATTAATTAAATAAGTGATTAAAGGTTTAAATCATTAATTAAAGTAATTAATTTGAGAAGAATTTATTTATTTAAGGTTAATTAATTAACGAAAGTGATTAAGAAATGATTTTAAGGATTAATCACTTTTTGAAATTAATGTTGGATATTTTGATTAATTAAAGTTAATTAATTATGTGATTGGTTTAAAGGTTGATTTAATTTATTAAAGTGTTTGATAAATTTATTGATATCAAATGATTTGTAATTAATAAATCATAATTGGATAATTAATTCATAAGTAATTAATTTAATTAGAAATAAATTGAATCAATTAGGATTAAAAAATTAATTAATCCTGCTTATAAATGATTATTAAATACTTGACCTTAATACTCATGAATGGTTGTATTGTATGAGATGCCTTGAATTGATTGTCCTATCTGATCTATGATATTTTGTTCTGTGAATTGAGGTGTGTGTAATTTATTCATTTACTTATGATATATCTGTATATTACCGTGAATCTGTATATGAAAGATAAGCGTTACAGTTTATATCGCTTATCAACTATATTTCTGTGTTTTAATCTGTGATGATGATGTTGCACTATTGTGTTAAACCCCTGGACCACACTTATACACACACAAATATGGATTTCACGAGGAAATCGATTAAGTCATAGATTTTTTGAAAATAGTTTTGAATTTGAATTTTTAAATTCAAATGGTTTGATAATAAGATTGGGTTTAAAGTGAAAAGCTTTTGAAATGGAATTTCAAAGGTGAAATTTATTTTGAATAACTTGATAAAGTTTGAAGTTTAAATAATTTGATTTAAACTTAAATACAAGATTTGAAATTGAATTCTATGATTCGAAACTAGTGATTAAAGATGTTATACCAGTTATATATGGGTTAAACTATTTTAAATGTATTGATTTGGGAATTTGAATTTAAATTCAAGGGCTTTAACTCGTGTAAATATAATTGGATTCTTCTGAAACGAAAACTGTTTGTTTTCAAATAATAAAAGCTTTCACATAAGAAATGAACATCCAATTTGTGTTAAAAAGAATTTCAAGTTTGAAAATGAAAATGACTTCCAAGTTTTGGAAACGGTTTGAAACTATAATTTAAATCTTTGATTTAAAGATATTAATGGGTTAATCCTATCGAAATGAAATTGTTTTGGAAATCTATGAATTGATCTTTGTGAAATAAATCTTTTTGTTTAAAGATTTGAAATGGTAATTTGTTTAATCCATTTAAAAGAAAGGTTTGGGTAATAAGTTGTGACTTAATTGAAATCCCATGTCCATATGTTTTAAATATTTCGCTCACTATTCGGGTTAGCCGGGAAAGGACCTTTGGGTCGTATAACCCATTCCGAATATGTGATACGTCGATATGGATAGCATTTGAAGACCGGTGGTGAAGACCGGATATTTTCAAAAACGAAAGGACAACTCATCGAATGTCTCTGCATCGACTGGTCCCCGCTATAGAGATTTGATCATCCTTTGTGATGGGAAGTCCGGATGTGATTAGAAAATTATCCGGATTTGCAAGGGCTTCTTTTTAAGTGCCTTCGATTCTGTTCAAACCCAGAACAGACTTGTATGGATGGTATGTCTGACATTACACTTTGAGATATAAAGCTGATTTCTTTCAAATACATATCTGTTTGGTGGTGGGGAATTTATTCTCTTAGCTTAACACCCTTCTCTGAGACGTACGAGCTCAGAGGTTATGTAGTTGAAATTTATCAGCGATATATTCCCAATTTGGTAATGTGACATGCTGAGTGTTGCTGTGTGATGATCATTGTTTGATCATTTGTGATATGATCATTTGTTTGATCATTTATCTTTGTGATCATTGCTTTGATCATCTGTTGACCCAAAGCATGGCTTTGTGACAAAGCGTAGCTTTGTGGACGAGACTTCGTCGAACCTCACAACCCGGTAATGGTCAAAACAGGAATTGTGCGGCAAGGTTTCAGGGGTAGCTTCCCTAGGGTATGACCATTCCTTCTGGAAAAGGGTAGTATCATGGTATGGAGCCCAGATACTTACTCATGTGGACACACTTTATTTATTATGTGTGATGTTGGTTTCGAGGCGCCTCGGTTAAAGGTCCCAAAGGACCGGGGGTGGCATATATGAGGTTTTGTATATTCCCCGGGAAGGGGGGTAGCCGGCCTTGTTTGGCAGAGAGCGGTTTGTCTCTCGGAGCGTCCCGCCAGAGGCGTTCTTTCGTGGAATAGGAAGTTCCTTAGCCTGACCATTTGTTGGAAATCCAAACAAAACAATACGAGCCCTGTACGGTTTTAGTTGTATTACCTGCCATGGAATGTGGCGGTAACCTGCTATTGAACATGGTAGCTATAGTAGGCATAAGTGCGAAATGTCTATGCTGGCTAAGATTTATATTATAGTTTTGAAATGTTTTCCACTATGCACTAATAATAATATAAAAAAGGATTTGATTTTTGCATAGTAAGCTTCTTTGACTATCATAAGGAGAAATCTTCTCCAATTCTGCGTTTGCATTGTGTGTGTGGCGGGAGGCCTTATGGTAGTTTCATTTTCCAAAAGCATTGCGAATTGACTTTAAAATTTCTCTGCTATTTGTTTCAAAGATAAACTGTTTTCGTTGCTCACACCAGTCTTGCTCATCTAGGTGAAACGTGATGGGGGGTTCTCGCTTCGCGGTTTGGTGGCGAACGGGAGACTCTTGCCCCCACACGTCCTCTTTACGGGGTTGGTTAGGCAGAGGCCGTGACAGTCGAGAGGCTGGTCGTAAAAGCAAGTTTGGGATATCAGTGTAAGCCACGGTGGGGCTGGGATGGTTGAAAAGCCTACCGGTTGTGACTGCTGTCGATGGTTGAAAAGCCTGGTATCGTTACATTTGGTATCAGAGCTAAGGTTGAACTTTAGCTCAGGAGTATAACACGTTAAGTAGCTCATTAGAGATAGAGTGAAGTAAACTCTAGAATGAGTGTATCCCTAAGATATCCGTTTAAACGTCTCAGTAAATTCTCTTACTATCCACTGATAGTGAGTATGAGTGCAAGAAGAGAACGAGATAGGGAACAGAGAAATACGACTATAATTGGTCAATACTCTGTAACAACAGTGGAAACAACTTTCTCTATCAATTTTCCTTTGATTTGTCTTTCCAAATTCTTTTGATTTCTTTGTAACAACTCCAGAAAGAAGTTTTGGTGTGATGGTGGCCCTACGGATCATTATAGGAAATTCATACTTTGTATCTTTATCGATTTCTTATCTGTTTTTGATTTAAACTCTAATGAATATGAATAAATTGGAAATTTTTAATTGAGTTAAATTGATTAATAGAATATGAAGGCTAAATTGAATTGAATCAATTAAAACGATATCGTTTAAAACCAAATTTGAAATTCTATTGTAATTTCTTGTGAATATCGAAGTCCGAAGAGGGACAAATTGGTATGTATTCTGAGATATTCCGACTTGAGTTTGGAATCCATATCTTGTGTTTGAGGAGTTATAGGAGATCGAATCTGTCTA
This sequence comes from Allium fistulosum, assembly GCA_030737815.1. Classification (NCBI taxonomy): domain Eukaryota; kingdom Viridiplantae; phylum Streptophyta; class Magnoliopsida; order Asparagales; family Amaryllidaceae; genus Allium; species Allium fistulosum. The sequence goes on along the minus strand of CM060905.1, from coordinate 683,390,299 downwards.
TCTCTGTGTTGTTTCATGCCTGCGAATTTCGAGGACGAAATTCTTTTAAGGGTGGAAATTTGTAACGACCCCAGATTTTAATTTAATTTAAATTTATAATTAGATTAATTTTTGAATAAAAAATTGTAAAATCAGTTGATAAATTGGTTCGAGTTTCCCCGAATCCAAATTCCAATATATTAAATCATTTAAATTTAAATATTGTATATATATGTGAATATATATGTATATATGATATACGAGTAAATTTGAAATTTTATATATAAGTATATATTTATTTGAATTTAAATTTCAAGTAAATGAATTTTAAAATAAATATATAGAGAAATACAATATAATTGGTATTAAAGTAAAAATATTAATAATAGATAATTTAAGCTAGAAATATAAGATAAATATAAAAAGTAAATAATGAGCAAATAAAGTATAAGAATCTAACAATATAAAAAAAAACAACACTTATCAACAAGAAATTGTTTAAAATAATAAAATAAAATATAAACAAAACAAATACATAAGTAAACAAATTTGCTAAAATCTAATAACATGTAAAGATAGAAATTCATTTATAATACAAAGCAATAAGACTAAAGAAAAACTAACATACATTCAAGAAAGAAACAAAATAAAATATATTTGTACATAAGTTAAAAACTATAACCAATAACAAAACAAATATATATATAGGTAAGTGTAGACCCGGAAGAATAATGATCAAGCAAAGGAAACATATATATATATGGAAGCTTATAAATAAGACAAGTATATACAAATGAAAACAAAGACAACATTATATATATTCACAAATATGAAACCAGGCTAAGTAATAAATGCAGCCACCACACCAAAACTATTAGCCATCAAGTAGACGAAGTATCAGCTGAGTTGAACAAAACAAAAGCATATCAAATATTTCTTTATAAATTTGTTTTATATAAAAACCAAAATGTCTTCATACAAAAGATCAAAGGACTTAAGTAATAAATGGAAATGTCCTTAGTACACAATGTAATATCATCAGCCACCATAATATCATCTTAGCCACCGAAGGAAAATGTATGCAGCCACCAAAGCAAATATAATTGGGTAGAAACCTAAAGTACTAAGCAATAAATGCAACATATCTTTAGTACACAATATCACCTCCAACACAACTTAGATCATATCAGATCTCTAGCCCATGACTAAATTTGTTTAGCCTCCTAATTTGAAAAGAATATCTCTGTCCTTGATTGTACAAAACAATATATATCCCTGTACAACCATATCACCCTGTAACTTCTCTCTTTATATCAGGCTCTCAGTGTAGTTCATTCACCATAACCACTTAGCAAACCTGAGAAGAAAAAGGCAAACTAGAAAACATTGTTTGAAAACCAAACTCAAAAACAAAATGCAAACCAAAGAAAAAAAATCAAATCAATGCAACCAGATATTCAACCTGGAAATTACAAATGAAGATTGAATGCGAAAGTTCAAAGCAGAGATCTTCTCAGATTAAGCATGCAAGTTCAATCTGAAAGAAGAAGAAAAAAACAAAAAAAATCAAAATCCAGTTTTTCAAATTCAAAGCAAAGTGTTTTGCTTCTCTGTTTCAGTTCCAGACAAACCCTCTGCTTTCAAAACCCTTCAAGGTGAGTAACATTTTTTTTTTAAAATAAACCTAGTAAATATAGTTGCTTGATTTATTCCTGTGATAAATCATGTTTGAAGTGGATGAATATGATAGAATTCTCTGTATAAATGTTTGCGTTTCTGAATGCATGTTTGGGTTGTGATGTGTTCTTGCCTATTCTAGAATTCCAGGTTTAAATTCTGATCAAAATCATGATCTCATGTTCAAATCTTTGTTAAGGTTTAAGATTCAAACAATATATGGTTTTGTAACATAAGTTAATGTTTAAATTTTTATTTAATATATAATAAAATCTGTATTGTTTCTGGAAATCAAGAAAACCCAAGCACCACTCAAATTTTGTCAAAAATTCGAACCTGTCAATTTATAAATTCAGGTATATGAATCAAAAGCTAACAATAAAACTTGATTTTTGAAACAAGAATTATTATTTTTAGTTAAGCATTGAAGCAGCAGTTTGGGTTGAACTGTTTTGGGTATTTTGTTGATCAACGGCAATCAAAGACGATTCGAAGCTCTGGGTCGCTGTTGTAGGTAGCTTAGGGGGTGGTGGTTGCAGGAAAAATAGGGGGATGGTGGCCAGATATCGGTAGTGGCAGCGGCGAACCTTTTGAATTCCTAAACCTAGTTTTCGTGAGGTCGCAAACTTTGTCTCGTTCGTCATTATTGTTTAATCGAGCGCTACGCATCCTTGGGAGGTGGTGGGGGAGGTGTAGACGAAGCGTCGACCGGAGTTGTACGAACTCCGGTGGTCGAGGTGTCGAGAACGACGATGGTTTCCAGGTTTAGGTGGTGATGCTCTCGCGTGTTCCAGGTTTCAATCTCGAGCTCGAATCCACTCAATTGTGATTTAGACAAATTTGTGTATATAGGATAGTTCGAATTGATTTGGGTGGTCGCTGATGACGCTTAGGTGGCTGCAGCGTTGACCGGAGTTGGTCGCGAAGCACGTGCACGTGCACGGTGCCATGATCTGGAGTTTGTAAATTAAGGGTGTGTGCAGGGTTAAAGACTGAATGTAAACTTCAATTTAAAGTTTAACCTGAATGTAAGAAAAATCAAAGTTAAAAATAAATTCAAGTGCAGTTTTGAAATTTAGTTTGGAAACAAAGTTTTTAAAATTTAAATTTGTTAAATAACAGAAAAGTGTTAGGTAAGCAAGTGTATTTTTAAAACAAAAGGAAATTGAATTCCAAAATGGAATTTGAAATTGTCAGGAAGGAATTTAACAAGTTGAATTAAGTTTGGAACCTGGATTAAGGTCGGAATCTGAATTCCAGAGTTTTGAAATTAAATAAATTTTCCATAACAAAGTATTACTTTAACATGTGAATTTAAAATGGATAATCTAATCATTTAATAAATCAATGACTTGGATTAATTAAATAAGTGATTAAAGGTTTAAATCATTAATTAAAGTAATTAATTTGAGAAGAATTTATTTATTTAAGGTTAATTAATTAACGAAAGTGATTAAGAAATGATTTTAAGGATTAATCACTTTTTGAAATTAATGTTGAATATTTTGATTAATTAAAGTTAATTAATTATGTGATTGGTTTAAAGGTTGATTTAATTTATTAAAGTGTTTGATAAATTTATTGATATCAAATGATTTGTAATTAATAAATCATAATTGGATAATTAATTCATAAGTAATTAATTTAATTAGAAATAAATTAAATCTATTAGGATTAAACAAATAATTAATCCTGCTTATAAATGATTATTAAATACTTGACCTTAATACTCATGAATGGTTGTATTGTATGAGATGCCTTGAATTGATTGTCCTATCTGATCTATGATATTTTGTTCTGTGAATTGAGGTGTGTGTAATTTATTCATTTACTTATGATATCTCTGTATATTACCGTGAATCTGTATATGAAAGATAAGCGTTACAGTTTATATCGCTTATCAACTATATTTCTGTGTTTTAATCTGTGATGATGATGTTGCACTATTGTGTTAAACCCCTGGACCACACTTATACACACACAAATATGGATTTCATGAGGAAATCGATCAAGTCACAGATTTTTTGAAAATAGTTTTGAATTTGAATTTTTAAATTCAAATGGTTTGATAATAAGATTGGGTTTAAAGTGAAAAGCTTTTGAAATGGAATTTCAAAGGTGAAATTTATTTTGAATAACTTGATAAAGTTTGAAGTTTAAATAATTTGATTTAAACTTAAATACAAGATTTGAAATTGAATTCTATGATTCGAAACTAGTGATTAAAGATGTTATACCAGTTATATATGGGTTAAACTATTTTAAATGTATTGATTTGGGAATTTGAATTTAAATTCAAGGGCTTTAACTCGTGTAAATATAATTGGATTCTTCTGAAACGAAAACTGTTTGTTTTCAAATAATAAAAGCTTTCACATAAAAATGAACGTCCAATTTGTGTTAAAAAGAATTTCAAGTTTGAAAATGAAAATGACTTCCAAGTTTTGGAAACGGTTTGAAACTATAATTTAAATCTTTGATTTAAAGATATTAATGGGTTAATCCTATCGAAATGAAATTGTTTTGGAAATCTATGAATTGATCTTTGTGAAATAAATCTTTTTGTTTAAAGATTTGAAATGGTAATTTGTTTAATCCATTTAAAAGAAAGGTTTGGGTAATAAGTTGTGACTTAATTGAAATCCCATGTCCATATGTTTTAAATATTTCGCTCACTATTCGGGTTAGCCGGGAAAGGACCTTTAAGTCGTATAACCCATTCCGAATATGTGATACGTCGATATGGATAGCATTTGAAGACCGGTGGTGAAGACCGGATATTTTCGAAAACGAAAGGACAACTCATCGAATGTCTCTGCATCGACTGGTCCCCGGTATAGAGATTTGATCATCCTTTGTGATGGGAAGTCCGGACGTGATTAGAAAATTATCCGGATTTGCAAGGGCTTCTTTTGAAGTGCCTTCGGTTCTGTTCAAACCCAGAACAGACTTGTATGGATTGTATGTCTGACATTACACTTTGAGATATAAAGCTGATTTTGTTCAAGTACATATCTGTTTGGTGGCGGGGAATTTATTCTCTTAGCTTAACACCTTTCTCTGAGACGTACGAGCTCAGAGGTTATGTAGTTGAAATTTATCAGCGATATATTCCCAATTTGGTAATGTGACATGCTGAGTGTTGCTGTGTGATGATCATTGTTTGATCATTTGTGATATGATCATTTGTTTGATCATTTATCTTTGTGATCATTGCTTTGATCATCTGTTGACCCAAAGCATGGCTTTGTGACAAAGTGTAGCTTTGTGGACGAGACTTCGTCGAACCTCACAACCCGGTAACGGTCAAAACAGGAATTGTGCGGCAAGGTTTCAAGGGTAGCTTCCCTAGGGTATGACCATTCCTTCTGGAAAAGGGTAGTATCATGGTATGGAGCCCAGATACTTACTCATGTGGACACACTTTATTTATTATGTGTGATGTTGGTTTCAAGGCGCCTCGGTTAAAGGTCCCAAAGGACCGGGGGTGGCATATCTGAGGTTTTGTATATTCCCCGGGAAGGGGGGTAGCCGGCCTTGTTTGGCATAGAGCGGTTTGTCTCTCGGAGCGTCCCGCCAGAGGCGTTCTTTCGTGGAATAGGAAGTTTCTTAGCATGACCATTTGTTGGAAATCCAAACAAAACAATACGAGCCCTGTACGGTTTTAGTTGTATTACCTGCCATGGAATGTGGCGGTAACCTGTTATTGAACATGGTAGCTATAGTAGGCATAAGTGCGAAATGTCTAAGCTGGCTAAGATTTATATTCTACTTTCGAAATGTTTTCCACTATGCACTAATAATAATATAAAAAAAGATTTGATTTTTGCGTAGTAAGCATCTTTGACTATCATAAGGAGAAATCTTCTCCAATTCTGCGTTTACTTTGTGTGTGTGGCGGTAGGCCTTATGGTAGTTTCATTTTCCAAAAGCATTGCGAATTGACTTTAAAATTTCTCTGCTATTTGTTTCAAAGATAAACTGTTTTTGTTGCTCACACCAGTCCCATGACTGATCCGGAGTTTATTGTTTCTTTCCTAAACTCTGGATGCTCAAAATTTTTCTACACGGGCAGTCTAGAGTTGGGTTTTTCAAATAGTTAGAATTAGTAGATTTTCTGGAGCTAGTTCAGTCTTTGGATCGGACTGCACTTGCTTATCTTTGTGCATCGTTATTGAGAGTTCAAGCTATTTTTGGATTCGTGCTTTGAAGATGGAGATTATCCGCCGTTGATGTTATCGTTTTCTTTTCCGCTGCTATTTCTTGTATCATATCTCTGATGTATATTGATATTCATTGTATCACTCTGTTGTATCAGATATTGTATATCAATGTATTATTCTTTTTCTACTGCTGTGTTATTTACTTAACTGTGTTATAAGCTCCGGCGACTCGGATTTGAACGGTCAAATCTACGGCATTCGAGTACGATGTAAAGTATGGATGTCGATTTTCGAGCGCGAAAATCTGGGACGTTACAATAACAAACATATATACTACAACTAAATATTATAATACCCTCACAGGCTATAAACTTGTTCAACATATATAAAATCAACATCACCATATTTTAGAATTTGTACAATAAGTCATATACACAGTACAGCCTAATATAAACATATATCATATTATAAACAATACCTGACCTATATAATAGTTTTGATAGCAGGTTAAAATCATAATATCGTATTATTTACATGAACTATTACATAATATACACATTCAAAAGATTAACATATATATTTATAACTTGGTATGATATATGTAACTATATAACTTTCAAAACATATTACTTCCATAAACTATAAATATGAACTAATATGTATTAATAAATAATATATGTTTAAAGTATATACAAACTGTAAAACTAATATGTAGTGAATGTATAATATATATATACATACGTATCAACCATATATGTATGTAACGTATAATATTTGATGAAGTATGCTTTTTATGTATAAAGCAGCAGATCCAAACCTATATATATAAACAACTAATCACCGAAATTAGAAAATATATGCAACGAAATTTCAAAACAACAAGAACAACAGTTGTTGCCTACCATATATATAGAGAGATATACGAATCAACGAATAGGCCGGAGTAGTGATGCGTGGAAGGACGAGCTCGTCAAGGAGGCTGAAATGGTGGTGCTGATCGGCTTTGATCGGATGTAGTGCTCGGCGAAGGTTGGAGGTGAGCTACTGGCGAACGAAGGCTAGCTGCACTGGGTTGGTGGTGGCACTCGGTGGTGCTCGGCCTTACTACCTAGGTGGAGGAGTGGTGAAGTGGATGGAAAGGAGTTCGGCTGAGCTAGGACGGAGGCTGTGTGGAGGATAAATGCGGAGGGAAGGAGATGGGTTCGAGTTTCGTGAAGAGAGAGGGGAGGTGAGAATAAATGAATGGGCTAGAAATGGTGGAGAAGAAGAAAGAACAATGGAAGGGGATTTGACAGAACAAAATATATAAAAGAAATATAAAAGGAATGGTAACCATCACCCCTATATTCAGCTGACACGTTAAAGAAAATTTGAACCGTTACCAATTTCAAAACAATAATAAATGAAGAATTGAAACGATATGTGACGGTTTGGCTATGATTCAGCTGAACTTTCAAGGCAAATTAATATATGTTTGGGCATCACGTTTCAATTTCAATTTTGAAATGGTAAGAAACTGGAAAGTCACAAATTTTCGGTACCGCTACAACGAACAGTTTATTATTTCTGTCGCGTACCAGATCTTAAAATACAGAAATAAATATACCACAAAGATCAGCGACGAGATGATCAAAACGGTATACAGATATTAGTGGTACGATCATCTGATCAAAAAGTCGATACAGACACTGATATACGTTGTTATTCCGTACAGAAAAATCCAAACGGAGCTAGAAACGTCCGAAATTTGTGAAACGAATTACGTAGTCTTATTCAGAATGCTCTAAATAAATTTTCTCATGTTGACATATTTAGGTTTCGGAATACTTTTAAATTCAACTGTTATTAACTGATTTAAATTGAAACAAAATTACATAAGAAAATAAACTTCAATATTATCAAATGAAAATTTACCAGTTGCTATATTAAAATAGACGTATTCCAAATAATAAATTTTTATTTTCGAATTTTATTGCTTAATATTTCACAAAATTTTAATTAATATAATAAATAAAACCTTTAAAATCTACGGGTTGTTACACTCTCCCCCACTCAAAACTTTTCGTCCCCGAAAAGGAAGAAGGTAGGAGAATAGAAATAACTAGAAAGAAAATTAGATTGAAAGACAATGATAGACAATTAATGTAACAACCTGCATACTTATCGATTTTATATTTAAATATTTTATCGTTAGTCGGATGTTAGTCCGAAAAGCTACTTTTTGCATACGGTCAAACTAGGACTCGAGACCACCCCCATTGAGTTCAAAATGACGTTTGCGATCTTTTTGAGTGTAAACTTCGATATGTTTGGAGATAGTGAAATTTTCGTCACTTTTTGTGTTGGGCTTTTGGTTTGGGCTGCACCTCTTCTAACTCAGCCCAACCCCTTCCTTCTCTTCATCACATCATCTACTTGCATCAACTTTGGAGCTTTAGCAAAAATGGTGGAGGGAATAGGAAATTAAAATTCCAAGCTCAAGTTCTTTAGCAAATTCAACATCTAACTCCAAATTCAAAGTGAAGACATTGATTCAAGCTTGTGGTTGATCTTTGCTTTGCCCCCGAGCTTCGTCTTCATCAAATTCCGTGAAAAGGTGAGATTTTTGATCTCACATCTTGCCTATAATTGTCATTGGACTGTTGGGGATGATCCCTCATCACTTTAGCATGCTTGTTTGCATTTGGTTTGGATTGGATTGGCGAAAAACTACAAATTTTGGCGTTTTGGTGAGTTTCTGGCCTTAAGTCGTTTCTGGCCATCCCTAAGTCGTCCACGAGTTAAGACTTAAGTCGTAAGTCGCTTGCCTCCCTTAAGTCGTAAGTCGCTTGCCTTCCTTAAGTCGTTCTGGGTATGCTAAGTCGTTCGCGAGTTAAGGGCTTAAGTCGCGCGCGTTGAAAAGTCACCGCCTTGGTATCTCTGTTCGCCTGCGCTTAGTCGTTCACGAGTTAAGTCATAGGTCGTCCACGAGTTAGTGTTTTAGGTCGTCCCCGACCTAACTCCACTAGGTCGTTCCAGGCCTTAAGTCGTAGGTCGCGTGGCACTTTAGGTCGCATGGCCTTGTTCCCCAGTTAGGTCGTAGGACCTTTTGACTGTTAGGTCGTAAAGACCTTAGCTCGTAGCTCGTATTTGAGCTTAAGTCCTAGGTCGTTAGCTCTTAAGTCCTAGGTCGTTGGCTTTTAAATCGTTAAGTCGTAGGTCGCTGCTCCTACTAAGTCGCTCGGCCATGCCAACTCCGCTAGCTCGCAACTGTTAGGTCGTATGACCTTAAGTCGTAGGTCGTCTCCGACCTAACATTCCCACTGCTATTTCACTAGGTCGAACCTCGTATTACTCTGCGTAGGCAATCTTATCTGAAAAGCGTTCAACAGAACTCCTTACTTTGATGGTTTTGGGAATTGATTTCTTTGAACTTTACTCACGTCTTCGAACGTGAATTTTTATGATTGATTGTTTCTACAATCACTTCTATGATTTGTCACTTCAAAATATAAAGGTTTCCGATACTAGTATTAAATATCAAAACTCTTTCATTAAAACGATTTCAACTCGATTTTCAATATCAAACTCGTTTATAAAACTGTTTTCCAATTTATTAGTATATACAAACCTTTACCTCATTCGTATGAGAAAATATAATTAAACGGCTTAGCAAAACAAGTGGTATGAAACGCTTGCGTTTACTTCGTCGGTTAATTGATGGACTTGTTCGATTGAAACTCTTGTGACAATTTCCTAGTGCAGATCTACAATCTGTTCGTAAATATTTGAGTTAAGCAAGTGGTTATGGGACATGAAGCTAAACTCTTATATTTACTAGCTTAGTGTAATCGACACTTCCTTATGATCACGATGATCATTCTTGTGATTTAGACTAGCGTTTGTGCGATGTCTCTTTGTTTGCGAGGTTAGACTAGACACCATTTGTGTGATTTCGATTCACACATATCTCTTTATCTTCAAGGTTAGTCTATGCCTCATTGGTGTGATTTCGATTCACACATATTGAAACTCTTTATGATCGATGACGATCATTTTATGGTTTAGGCTCATGGGTCGTACCTATTTAGGTGCGTCGATGTTTACTTCTCGCTTGGGTCGTATCTATTTAGGTGCGTCGATGTTTACTTCTCACATGGGTCGTATCTATTTAGGTGCGTCGATGTTTATTTCTCGCATGGGTCGTACCTATTTAGGTGCGTCGATGTTTATTTACTTCGTGGAGCAATCGGCTCAATAAGTCGGGGCATGGGGCGTATCTATTCAGGTGCGTCGATGTTCTTCTATGCATGGGTCGTATCTTTCTAGGTGCGTCGATGTTCGACTTTTCATGGGGTGTATCTTTCTAGGTGCATCGATGTTAGACATTACATGGGGCGTATCTTTCTAGTTGCGTCGATGTTTATTTATGCATGGGGCGTATCTTTCTAGGTGCGTCAATGCTAGAGCATGGGTCGTATCTTTCTAGGTGCGTCGATGTTCGACTTTGCATGGGGTGCATCTTTCTAGGTGTATCGATGCTAGACTTTACATGGGGCATATCTTTCTAGGTGCGTCGATGTTCAGTTTATGGGATTGGTCATCCTCTTTTCTTGAGATTTCTGGATTTTTATGTTTCACCAGCTTTTACCATTGACATTGATGAGTATGTCATTTTATTGTGGCTTGGTGAATTAAATTAAGAATATGACATTCTTTTAATCTTTGAGAAGATTCTTGTGATATTGATTAATCTCTTGTTGATTATCATTTTCATACTTGTAGTAGTATGCTTTTATGGATATCTTATATGTTTATGCCATATCTCTTGTTCTATATCGTTTTATTTGATAATTATAGCTAGACTGATCCGTTTATTATTTTCTTCTTAAATAATACTCGGGTCAGACTGAGATTTTACAGGTGCTTCCTCATGACTTCTTATCTGGAGCCATCTTCTGACTTTTGGCTAACTACTCTAGTTTAGTAGTTTTTGTTTGTATACATTTGAGATTAGACTCCTTGATGTATACATATTCTATTATCTTGCACTTGTATCTATTCACTTGTGTTATTGTGGATCTTATTTGACCACCACTCTGATGTACACTTTCATGTGTTATATTCATATCTCTTTCCGCCTTTGTGATATGAATTGTCTGTGACTGATTTGTGTTACGTTTATTTCTATATTTGTTTCCGAAGATCATATATAGCCACTGTGTGATAGCTTTGTGTTTGTATCGGTATGTCGGATTTCCTCCTTAAAAGATATGCATTCTATTCTATCTGACATATCGGTGCTCGCGCAAAGAAGTTACACGGATGGTCGCTCCTCAACAGCCTTATCCTCCGTGCTAATTGACAGCACTACCCCGTAGTGTTCTTGGTTAGCGTGGGTATAAAGGTGGGGCGTCACAATTAATTTAAAACTATATAAATTTCAATTTAAGTTAATTAATATTCAATAACTTGGTTAAACCCATGTATTATATCCATAAGTAGTCATTTATAAACTTTGCAAATCAGAATATTTCCATTTATATAATATTTTTAAATTATATATACAAAGAACTTATAAAATTTTACTTTGAAATATTCATTTGAACACTTCATTTGCCATTCAATTATCTTTAATACTTTAATACCTTCCAAAACCCATTTGTAAAATTTCTTACTTCCTCTATAAATACCATTAACACCTTTATAAATATATGAAACTATTTGAAAACATTTATTTACATCATTACTTGTATTTACAAAGAAGCTATTGAAAACATTAAATCCATAATTCATAAATTTATTAATTTATCTCAAGATACTTTTCAAATATTATTAATAAATCACCAATCATTTACTTCAAATATGTTTTATTTAATTAATAACTTCTAAAATATTTATAACACTAAATTTTTTTATTAAACCATGTAGTATATAAAAATATATTTAAAAAGGATATAGTCAACAAGGAAAAGAAGGTAGATTCAAAAAACAAAATATAGGTGAATAAATAAGCTGAGCAGATAAGATAGATTCAAAAGAATAGTATCGGGCACGAATAGTTTATTTCAAACCATAAGAATTTTAATTTCAAATAATAATACAGAATTTCTCTGTTGAAAAATACTTTTGTAATATAATACCTTTATATCGAAGCAAATTTTCTTTCGAAAATACTTTTATAACTCGATGCGTCAACAAGTTTATCCTCGTTCCTGCAGACTCTGGCAGTGCGTTGATCAGGCGCAAAGCTAGAATTCTCCAGGTACTTAGTAGACCTGTTTCAACACCCAGTGAAAATACTTGGAAAAACTTTTAAAGACGGATATGGAAAGTACAATCCAAACAAAAAAAAACAAAACCTTTGTCTAACCATGGATCGCAGATACACAAAGGTTACGCCTGGATCCCCCAGGAAATATCCGTATCCATAAGCTTTCTCAGCACTGCGAATTACGCCATGATGACTAGTAGACCGCAAATACACAAAGGTTACACCTAGATCCCCCAGGAAACATCTATATCCGTAAGCTTTCTCAACCCTGCGGATTTCGCTACTAATACGACCTACATAGATCACAGGATACACAATGGTTACGCCTGAATCCCCCAGGAAACATCCGTACCCCTGGGCCATCCAGCCAGGTGAATTACGCTATGCAGTCGCGCTCTTAAGACCATGGGTAACGCCATGGAATTCGATGGAAACTCGAGTATCATATCCGGAAAACTAAAAATCAGAGAAATATCGATAGAATGAATCCACAATGTGGCCACAAAGCGGATATCAAGCAGAAGGCACTTTCCATATCTTTACTTCGAAAATATGTATCATATAGTACCCTTTCAAATATCATAGTTATATAAAGTCCATTATACATAAGATTTCATTTTCAAATCAAATATTTTCCAAAATCAATAGTATATCAAATCACACTTATATAGACTTCAATTATATAAGATTTCACTTTTCAAATTGAGTACCTTTTCAAATCCATAGTTTTTGAATCAATACTTATACAAACCACTTTTATATAAGTTCGATAACTCCCAAATCAAGTATTTAAAATAATGTTCTCAATTCAATTCGTTACAATATCCGTACAATTTTCCAAATCATATACGCTTTCACCAAATTATTCTTCCAAATCAAATATGTTCAGTTTCAAAGTTTCCAAAATAAATTTAGAAGATAATCCAAGTTTCTAAATCCATATAATTTAAGTCAAACAATTCATTTCCAAAATCAAATGTTTTCAAAATCATCTTATATTTACATAACGTCCATCTTATATAAGGATCAAAATTTTCAAAAATAAATTTCGTTGTACGAAGAGCTATATGGGATTGAACATCTTTGCTTACTAAAAGGTTTTGAATTTAGAATAGTTTTGTATATAAAATAGTTTGAAAAATAGTTTTGTAAATAAAATAGTTTAAAATAGTTTGTTTTAAGAAGAATAAAAGAAAAATAGTTTGAAAATGGTTTTAAATTGATAGTAGTTTTGCATAAAAGAAAAATTCCAATAAAATTACATAGATATCCAACCCAACAACTTCCAATTTCAGCGTCAAGTATATCAATGATATTAGAATATAAGATGTACATATGTCATCATTTCGCAACATTACATTCGATCGCTCGCTCGATCACACAAGTTCGCTTTCGAACTAGTATTGTCCATTCAACTTCCCTAATGCGGATTTCGATATGGTTTCTTGACTAGAAACCATCAGTCTCCTTGCATAGCCATATACCATGATAGAGAATTCTAGAATCAAGCCCAAAATCCATATCAAATATTCGCCTTCAAGAATCGAATGAAAAATCCTAACACGAAATGGTGTAATTCACCTCGAACTTGTGTACTCAACCAGGATCAAATTAATTATCCGAATAAAACAGCATATGTACAACTTACGTATCTATTCCAACTTGTTAAATATATAATTTCATGAAAAAAAAATTTCAAAACATTTCAAATCTAATTTTCATATTAGAAAAATTCAAAATAGCCTTATTCATTTACTTAACAAAACAGTTTCAACTTATTTAAATCATTACTACATACTTTAATCATACATACCAAACTTATATACTTTATACTTTTCAAAATTACTTAGCTTTGAAAAGAACCTTGATTTGGAAGTGCTCGAACCTTCAAAATAGTCGAAGAAATCATATTTCAATCCAAGAGTTGGAAATCACCAACAAATCAGTAAATCAATTCCAAAAGATAGGGTTATATCAAATCAAATCCAAAACTCGAGGACTGAACACCGGCTTACTTCAAATCATTTCAAATATATATATATATATATATATATATATATATACATATATCTTTCGAATATCAAATCTTACTTCGGAATTTGAAATCAAAATGGTTTCACAAAATCACTCGCATAGCAAAGCTACTGAAGTGGCCTATCCCCCAATCTGAAACTCGAAAATCAATGTCGATGATGCATGCACTCATCACCGAAATTATTTTCCAGCGACATAAGTGAGTTCTGGACTACTATTTTCTCAAACTTCTTTTGAAATTTCATCGAAATCATCCGAAACTCATTAAAATCATTTGAAACATTTCTTATTCGGAAAAATACTTTTAAATCATATTATTATTATATATTTCAAAATCTTAAAACCAATTTCAAAATACCGGAGTTCAACTCCTCAAATTTCAAGTTCAAAACCCTTAAGTTATAAATCATTTTTGTATAAATCAGTTTCTTATAAAATTTTCAAAATTTCAAATCCTTTCGAAACTTCAAATTCTTGGTTTTAAAAGGTATATAATCCTTATCGAAAACATTTTCACTTTTATATATAGAATAAAATCATATTTATCTAGATAATAATTTCGATATATAAAACAATTTCTAAAGTACAAACAAGCCCGATTTTCCAAAGGATGATTCAAGAATGGATTCCAAAACAAAGATAGAGATTCAGATTAGAGGGATTCTAATCAAATAAAATTCTGATTCGAAGATAGGCTCAATCGACGATTAGGTAATTAAATTACAAAAATAGAAGATGGATATACCTATATAAATCGAGGGCGACCTTAACTAGTCAACCGTGTTTTCAAAATAAGGTCGGTGCAGAATTCTAAGGAAAATCGACATTCGATCGCCAGATATAGAATTCGGCATAACAAGAGATAGCAGCATCTAAACCGATGATACAGAAATCTTCGGTGAATCGATGCCCATAGTAAAGGAGTTTCACCCCTTTACAAATCATTCAGTGGAATTATGGGATACTCTAGGATCAAAGAATACAAATAGGGGAGACAAGAAAGATTTCGGAACCGAGGGACGTTCCAAAATTCAAAGGAATTTTCAATCAAGAAAAGGAATTCAAGCTCGAACAAAAGTGATTCCGTAATTAAATTTACCATACATGCTAACGTTTGCCTAGAGCCAAAGCTCTGATACCAACTGTAACAACCCGGTATTTTCAACCATTCGCATCCGCACACGTCGAACTTGAATTGCTCAAAATATCAGATTGTTAATTTAAATTTGGCAAAACTCAGCATATACAGTAAATAAAACAATCACAGAATCACAGATACAGAGTAATATAACAATAATGCAGTGGAATAGATAAATAGTAGTTCATGAAGCTACTATATAAACATCAGATTTAGAAATAAAAATACAACAGGATATCTCAAATCAGTGAAGTCTCCAGTACAAATAGATGACCTCCCTGAACAAATCAACTGGAAAGCTGAATCGATGGTGGGATCTCCAAATGAAGCTCCAAACTCCAAAGGTGAGTCTCAAATGCTGTATCACTCAGTCTGACCCGAGCGTAAAGCAAAACACAAAACACTAGAGAGTCAGGATTAACATTCTTATATCAATAAATCCAACTCAAGTGAAATATCAACTGAAATACAAGTAACTTAAAGGATGTTTGGGATAACCGTCCTCTAAGGATCCGTGGAACTATCTACAATGTAGAAATATACACTATAACACCGTGGCCCTTTCAAATAAATTTATACTTCAAAACCAAGATATCATTTTCATTTCAAATATATCTATTTTCCAAAATAATATATATATGTTAAATAATTTATAAAGTAAAGTATTTATAAATTCCTCAAGTCTCACAAATCGATTAAAATCAACTCAAATTCCAAATTCAAATTTATTCAAAGTTCAATTCATCAATTCAATTCAGTTCTCAATAGACCATTTAAATTTCAATATATTTCAAAGCTTTAATATTCAACATTATCACAGTTAAATTTAACAGTTTCATATAGCTCTTAATTTAACTTCATTATTATTTAACCAGGGAGTATTCACTTAATAGATTCAATATCATTTACTAGCCTTAAATTACATTTTTACTAAATATTTCCTTAAATTTATTTAAACAAGAAATATTCATTAAATTACTTAAATCAAACCCAAGTTATAAATCATATCTTAAATCTCAATTTCAATAAGTTTCAAATCAGTTTAATTAAATAAAATTCTTTATTGAATACAATTTCAACTAAATTCAAATTATCTTCCCAACCTTAACTTATTCAAATTATTACCAAAATCTATTTTGAAATATAAATTTAAATACTTAACCATATTATATTTATTAAATCAATCTTAATTAAATTAAATATTGTTATTAAATCTATATATATCATTACCATTTACGTATAATCATTTAAGAATCAACATTTATTAAAACCATATATTTCTTTCCAAAACCATGGAATTTATTTTCAAAATATTTATATATGGACCAACGGTGTCTGTATATAATTTCCTATCCTATGGTCAAGTGATACGGATATTTATCATTTCAATCCGTAATTTAAATATATACGGGTAGATATCATTTCGACCCGCAATCCCAAATTCAATTCAAATGAAAATCTCTTGGGTCTATTATTTCAACCCATAACGATTTTTTCCTATTCTAAAGTCCGTTCGGGTATGTATCATTTCAACCCATAGTGAATTCTATACTAACAGGGAACTTGCAGAGTGATAACAGATATGATAATAATATAACAGGCATATATCATCAATAACAATATAATATAAACAATAGGATATGGTGTCATATCCCACAGGTGAACAATTACAGATAATAGCATATATAACAATTTAAATAACTACAGCGGCATATTTCAATTGTCGTTTTATTGAAATCAAATTTAATAAATACAGGAATGTTAATCGTGAGTGATTACTCATCTTTCGAGGCTAGAGAGAAGTACGAGAATGAGATGAGTTACGAATCCCAAAACAAAGCTAGATTAGCACGAATTTGACACACAAAGCTGATAAATGGAAATCGATGAAACAAATTAGAACCCGATGGATAGAAGCAGCAATTATATATATTATTATTATTATAGTAATTTCCATAAAATCAATATTTAATTTAAAACAAATATTAAAATAATATATATAGTTAAATTAAACAATATATTAAACTCAACGTATATACATCATATATTTTGAAATAATCATATATATATACACGCTTAGGAATCAACAATGTACGTATCGCTAATATATAAGTTATATAACATACAACATATAACTAGTATATATATATATAATGGTAACCCATATATGTAAACTACAAACCTTACATAAACCAATATATAAACATGTATGCTTATACTCATATCGAAATTTAAGACAACTTATCTATTAAGCAGGCACTTATAAAATCAAGTATGCAGTATACATACTATATATACAACTAACAAAACTATATAATATAATATATATTGAAACCATCTTTCTTTGATTCAAAACCCTCATTTGTTTTCAAAAAAAAATCAACTTTCTAAGCAAATACGTACAGTCTAAGTAAATCTATATTATAAGCAACATATATATAATATATACTCAACTCTATATGCATTAGACTTATAAAATGTAATATAACATTTTCTGTTACTATTTATATAAATGCGGACTGGCAAGCAATACTTACAATTTTACTTAAAATTGATTATAACAAACATATATACTACAACTAAATATTATAGTACCCTCACAGGCTATAAACTTGTTCAACATATATAAAATCAACATCACCATATTTTAGAATTTGTACAATAAGTCATATACACAGTACAGCCTAATATAAACATATATCATATTATAAACAATACATGACCTATATAATAGTTTTGATAGCAAGTTAAAATCATAATATCGTATTATTTACATGAACTATTACATAATATACACATTCAAAAGATTAACATATATATTTATAACTTGGTCCGATATATGTAACTATATAACTTTCAAAACATATTACTTCCATAAACTATAAATATGAACTAATATGTATTAATAAATAATATATGTTTAAAGTATATACAAACTGTAAAACTAATATGTAGTGAATGTATAATATATATATACACACACACACATACGTATCAACCATATATGTATGTAACGTATAATATTTGATGAAGTATGCTTTTATATGTATAAAGCAGCAGATCCAAACCTATATATATAAACAACTAATCACCGAAATTAGAAAATATATGCAACGAAATTTCAAAACAACAAGAACAACAGTTGTTGCCTACCATATATATAGAGAGATATACCAATCAACGAATAGGCCGGAGTAGTGATGCGTGGAAGAACGAGCTCGTCAAGGAGGCTGAAATGGTGGTGCTGATCGGCTTTGATCGGATGTAGTGCTCGGCGAAGGTTGGAGGTGAGCTACTGGCGAACAAAGGCTAGCTACACTGGGTTGGTGGCGGCACTCGGTGGTGCTCGGCCTTACTGCCTAGGTGGAGCCGTGGTGAAGTGGATGGAAAGGAGTTCGGATGAGCTAGGACGGAGGCTGTGTGGAGGATAAATGCGGAGGGAAGGAGATGGGTTCGAGTTTCGTGAAGAGAGAGGGGAGGTGAGAATAAATGAATGGGCTAGAAATAGTGGAGAAGAAGAAAGAACAATGGAAGGGGATTTGACAGAAAAAAATATATAAAAGAAATATAGAAGGAATGGTAACCATCACCCCTATATTCAGCTGACACGTTAAAGAAAATTTGAACCGTTACCAATTTCAAAACAATAAACAATGAAGAATTGAAACGATATATGACGGTTTGGCTATGATTCAGCTGAACTTTCAAGGAAAATTAATATATGTTTGGGCATCACGTTTCAATTTCAATTTCGAAATGGTAAGAAACTGGAAAGTCACAAATTTTCGGTACCGCTACAACGAACAGTTTATTATTTCCGTCACGTACCGGATCTTAAAATACAGAAATAAATATACCGTAAAGATCAGCGAAAAGACGATCAAAACGGTATACAGATATTAGTGGTACGATCATCTGATCAAAAAGTCAATACGGACATTGATATACGTTGCTATTCCATACAGAAAAATCTAAACGGAGCTAGAAACGTCCGAAATTTGTGAAACGAATTACACAGTCTTATTCAGAATGCTCTAAATAAATTTTCTCATGTTGACATATTTAGGTTTCGGAATACTTTTAAATTCAACTGTTATTAACTGATTTAAATTGAAATAAAATTACACAAGAAAATAAACTTCAATATTATCAGATGAAAATTTACCAGTTGCTATTTTAAAATAGACGTATTCCAAATAATAAATTTTTATTTTTGAATTTGTTGTTTAATATTTCACAAAATTTTAATTAATATAACAAATAAAACCTTTAAAATATATGGGTTGTTACATAAGAAGAGCAATTTCAAAGAAAAAGCTCCCAAATATGGTTGTTTCCGATATGGGGAAAAGTATCACTTTGTTAAAGAATGTAAGGTTGGTAAGAAAAAGAAATGGGAAAGGATAAAGGCTTTTAAGAAGCAAAATCTTGGAAAACAGATCGCACAAAGGAAATGTTATTGCTGCCATTTAAAGGGCCACATCGTCAAGGATTGTCCAATGCTCAAGACAGGGGAGCAGTCTAGACCTTTTGTTATCCTCACAAAAACATCTGCTTCAGCAGCAGCAAAAGGAAAGGGAGTTATGGAAGGATCAGTTTAGCCCTAGAAAAATAAGGACTAATATCAGGAATAGTATCCTAAGTCGTTCTATGTTTAGTATCTTCTGCTGTATATTACCTTTTGAAGTGCACTTCCTGTCTATGATGGAGTCACTTGGCGTGTATCTAGGATGGTGCATTGTTTGAATGATATTCTATCTAGTATCTATGTGTCGCTTCTTCTGTTGTTCTTGGTTGATATTTTCATCCCAGTTTTACCTCTCTTAACCTTGTATATAGACAAAGACTAAACCAACAAGGTTCATGGCTTTAGGTTATGTCAAACTCGGTAGATGAAGGGTTGACCCATCATACGGTATTTTGACTAGAAGGTAGATTAATAAATGAAAATTTAATTGGAATTAATTTAATAAGTGGATTTAATAAACTTGGTTTTATTAAACAATATTTTGGATTTTAACATCTAAATAGTTAGAAGCAAATTAGATTTTAAAAGCAGATGTTATACATACTCTTAGAATGTAGAAGAGTATTACACAAGAAAATTTTAAAATAATTTTGTGAGTAAAGTTATCTAACTTAAATGGTTGAACCTAAGTAGAGATTTTGTGAAATATTTTTATATGTTGGGAGGATAGAAAATTATTTGTTAAGAATTTTCAAATGAATAATGTTAGGTGTTTTGGGATAGGACTTTGGCAAATTTCGAGGACGAAATTCTTCTAGGGGAGGAAGAATATAACGACCCGCAAATTTATCAATTGAATAAATTATATTTATTTTAAAAATATTTAAATATGGGTTTAAAAGTAAGAAACAATCATGTTTTAAGTGACAAATAATAGTTATTTTGGTTGGGAAAAATATTGTGAACAAATCACCTAGGTAAAATATTGATAAATATTAAGTATCGTCCTAGGTAAAATATCGATAAAATAACTAGAAATTATTTTATTGATAAAACTACTTTTAAACAATAAGGATCGTGCACGGCTCTGGATTCATACACTAATATATGTATTCAAACAAGTTTATATTATTTTATTTTTGGAAAATAAAATGTATTTGTGACATCGACAATTGATATCATCAGTTTTATATATTTCTACGAAAATTCAAGTTAAGTTTAAATATTAAATAAATGGTTTTTATTAACAAATAAACCTATTATAATTATTTAATAATGATGGTAAAATAGTTATAAAATTTGTTTACCAAAATAGATAGTTCGTAGAAAAATAGAAAATGTGACCGAATAACGTTTTCCGGAATTTCGACTTTTCGACACTAGAAAGTCGTCGGGAACGTTGTTCGCCTTTGTGCACCGTATGTACACATATATAAGGGATAATTAACTATATAATAATATACTTAGTTATGTATTATCTTATATTAATTATGTTTAGCAAATGATGTGACAAGACACGGTTTTAAAATAATAACATATATATATATAAACTAAATCATATCATTATCTCTTTTCATTTTCTTAAGTACCATCATCATTACCCATCATGGCTTAGGAGATCTGACTAGAGAGGGAGAGATGTGACATATGAGGGGGATGAAGGTGGTGATGTGACATGTCAAAATAATGGCATGTTATGATATTTTAAAATAAGGATAAAATGGTAATTTCCCCACTTTCTTTCACCTATAAATACACACCCTCACACACACATTTTCATTTACATTCCAACTTCATTCTTTTCTAAACCTTCTTCTCTAAAAATTCCATGGCTTCCATGGTTCAAAATTTTTAGAAAAAGTTAGCTTTTTGTGTTGTAACTTGCTTCCATACCTTCTATACTTCTTATACTTTCATTTCAACATCCACTCTTCCAAAAACCAAGACCATCACTACTCCAAAAAGCCATAGCCAAGCCAAATCACCTCTGGACGAATCCATTCTAAGGCCTTAGCCCCTCCAAAGTTTCAAATTTTTAAGCTAGAGTCGAGCGTAGAGGCATTGCCGAGTTATAGTCGAAGTTCGGGCGAAGTTAGTTAGCATAAAGGTGAGTAAAACTACTTTGTTTTTGAAAAGTTTTTGACTTTATTATGATGTGTTATTGTGGTGATAATATGATGAGAAAATTGAATGGTTATGTTGGTCGATGGTGATTGGACGGATGTTTGCGTTTGGTGTTGAATTTGAGATTTGAATGTGATGTTGTCGAGTTAGTAAGCATATAACCTTATGTTTATATATGTGTTTCATTGTGATGTTAAAAGTGTAGTAATATGGATGTATGGTTGTGATCTAAGAACCAAGGTATGTTGAGTTGAAACAAAGTTAACAATTTTGTGTATTGCGACAGATGTGAGACCCGATTCGAAATCAAAAACTATGTTTTCTTGTTTTAAAGTTTGGAAATTATTTCAAATTTCTACCTTTGTTTCTAAGTCTCAAAAACTTTAAAAGTTATGTTTTCTAAACATAAAATAGGAAAGAATAAGCAATTGTTTTCTCTTAAGGTATGTTTAAGCGAACTGTGCTCATAGCGATAGTCGCTATGGACGTAGATCGACAAAATTATCGATTTTCGTTTTAAAATGTTTTCTTTTGGAATGTTTTGAAAAAGTTTTCAAAACTTATTTAGTAACATAAAAAGAGATTAAGTTTAGATTATTTAATAATTTATTTATTTAATAAAATAGTTAATAATTAAGTAAGTGATTAGAGGTTAAGTAACGCTTAAAGAAGGTTAATGACCAATTAGTGATTAATAAAGTTTTAATTAGTGATTTATGAAGTTAAGAAGTAATTTAATGATTAACTATTATTTAATTAAGTTAATTAGTTAATTAATTATTATTTAATTAAGTGATTATTTAATTAATTTTTAATTAATTAGGGTTTAACTAATAATGAATTGTTTAAACCTTACCTAAGATACATTAGGAAGTTACTTAGGACTTAACCAAGTTCATTAAGTTAGTTAAAGTTTAATTATGAATTAATCTTGATTTAATTAAGATATAATTAGGGTTTAAGCTAATTAAAAATATTTTAATCTTTACAAAGCTATTTTTAAACTTCATCGGTTATGTTTTAAACCACTTTTCTTTTTAAGGTTAATTGATTTTAAATCAAAAGATCTCTCGTCTAGACCATTAAGTAGCCAAATGAATTAAAGTAGTGATTATAAAACGTTGACATGTTTTATGGGAAGTAAGTTGACTTGTGTTTAGCACAAATGTTGAATATGTGTAACGTGATAAACACAAGGAAGTTAATTTCAATAAGCGGGTTATGGTAACTTAAGCATACATAATATACTTCTATGTGTACATTTTTCACCGTTAATAGATGTATCTATGTTTGTAACTTGGACATCTACCTATGATTGATTGTATGTTATGTGTGAATCCCTTACATATCTGATGTTTGACGGTATATATGATAAAACTTAGATAAGTTAAACCCCAAATTTAATGATCCATTGTAGTCGTTGAGCCTTCATTTGGTTTTGTAAAGTAAATATTTCATTTTCTTTTCAAAGTTATTCTATTTTGAACAAGATATTTGAAGAATGATTTGACAGTTGGTTTGAGAAGTTTTATAAATGATTTTGGGTATTCAGAAAAGGAATTTAAGAAATGGTTTTGAATTTTATACAAAGATTTTATAAATGGATTTGATGTCTATAAAGGGAAGTTTTATGCAAGGTTTGAAAGTTTATAAAGAAGTTATACAACCGGCTTTGAATAATTATAAAGAGTTCATAAATAAGTAAATGAATGTTGATAAATGTTTGGGAAAAGAGATTTAATAAATGAAAAATGGTTTTGAGGCTTAGTGATTACTTTGGGTAATTAAATCTCTAGATTTTATTATGGTTATTTGATAGTTAAGTATCCGACTATCAAATTTGACCTAATTTGGCTTAGGAAGTATGAATGTAAATTCGAGTTCCATAGTGAAGACTCGAATGCTTACTTCCAAAAGAACCGGGAATGAGTCAACCGGAAATTATCGGTTGTTGGTACGGAGAGACCGGGATCAGATTTATATATCGAAAACCACTCTGAACCAACATGTACGTTCGAGTGGAAGACATCTTGATGATGATTAAAGACAATGCTCTTTGAAGTGCAAGGGCTACTGCTACTAATCTTGAGGGTGATTCCAAAATGGATTAGCACCTTCGGTTTCGTTCAAACCCAGAACAAACCTGTATGGACGAATGCTGGCATTGCATTGACGCATAGAGGGCAGTGTTAGCATTCCAAGATGGATTGCTATTTAGAAAGGTAAAGCGTAGCCTCAAGCCTCACAACCGGGAGGAATGGCAAAAACAGGGCGTGCAGCAGAGCTATGTGGTTAGCTACCATTAGGAGCGGTCACCCCATTCTAGATGTCCCTTTCAGAGTTGGTTTGCGCACAAACATCGTGGTAGTATAAGGCCTCGGTGTCAAGGGAGTGAGGTAATCCGGTCTGCCATGTTAAAGGGGCAGCCGGCTCTGTGTTAGCATCAGTGCATTTTCTAGAGTTGTATCATTGGAAGGTAGTCCCTTACCTTGCCATTGTTGGAATTCAACCTCCAATACGTGCCTTACGTTTTTGATTGTAGAGCCTAGTATGTTGGAATGTGAGATGCAAGCATTTCAGCTATTTTATCTATTTACTTTAAACCTAGACACTATGATAATATCACTAAATTTTGATATAAAATGTTTTGTTTGTCGTAAGGTAAAAACCCATCCGTTTTAATGTGCGGTGTAGTCTTACGAGATACCCTTCGTGAAAAGTTTTCTAATATAGAAATTAGTTTGGTTGTTACTTGTTATCGAGTTTTACTCTCGCTGGTTTACCAGACTGACCTGGGCATTATTCCATGTAATGCTCGGGTCAGACCGAGCATGTTTTTTCCAGGTTAGCTGGATACTTTGGAGTTGGAGAGGAGCTGGATGGTCAAGATGTATTCACGTATATTTTTCTCCCGCTGTATTATAGAGTTTGTATGTTTGTCAATGTAAGGATAGGTTTCTATAACTGTCCAAATTTAGGATAAGTCTAGTCTACTCTGATGTTGTATATATAAATAAAGATGTTTCCTTTTTGTGAAGATCATTGTTGTATTATATATTATTTTCTACGTTGTGCGATTTTGTGTTATGTAGTTTTATTCTATCTTCCACCTTCTTCTTTCATCCTAACAAATCAGTATTTCCAGCACTTGAATGTTCGGCATATAATACAGTGGAAGTATTATTGTCGATTTTTGAGAGTCGAAAATCCGGCTCGTTACATGTAGTGTGGTCTTACGAGATACCCTTTGTTTAAAAAGTTTTCAAACGTAAAAATCAGTTTGGTTGTTACTTGTCGTCGAGTTTTACTCACACTGGTTTACCAGACTGACCCAGACATTATTCCATGTAATGCTCAGGTCAGACCGAGCATGTTTTTCCTTGGTTTGGCTAGATACTTTGCACCTAAAGAGGAGCTGGATAGGCAAGATGTATTCACTTATTTTTACTTCCGCTGTATTATAGAGTCTGTATGTTTGTCAATATGAGGACAGGTTTCTATAACTGTCCAAAAATTTAGGATAAGTAAAACGTACTCTGATGTCGTATATATGAATAAAGATGTTTCCTTTCAGTAAAGATCATGGTTTATTATATGTTATTCGCTGCGTTGTGAGATTCTGTGTTGTTTTAGTTTTCTCTATCTTCTACCTTCTTCTTTCACCCTAACAGATCGGTAGTTCCGACACTTGAATGTTCGGCATGTAATACAGTTGACGTATTAGTGTCGATTTTTAATGGTCGAAAATCCGATTCGTTACATATATTTTGTAAAGTTGGGATTGGCTTGATGTTATGAGAATAAGCTAGTCGATAGTATGATGCCTTGAAGTAATCTACAATCTAATAATAAATTGTAAGATTTTGACTTAGTATAACTTTGATTGCATGATCACAGGGGAAGTCGTTAGTACGCCAGATATTGCAAGAGCATGTACGGAAGTTAATATCTACAACTTCAACTTTTCCTTTGGTTGTTTGTACTTCAAAAATATCATCATACGATTTGTTCACTATCCAACCCATGCTTGTGTGAAATGATTTTTTTTGTTCTGATTTAGGATATAGAATAGAATTCCAATTTTTGATTCCTCTCGGCGGTTTGGCATTAAGACCATTAACTTTTTTCGTATAGCATCCAATGATGGAGTTATTGACAAAACTTTCTTTTAATATCCAACCATTAAAACATTCTGCCATATTTGATGCCATTTCTCCATAACGGTTTCCAAGAAATAGAGTAGATGTCCAATGCTCAGGAGGTAAATTTAAAAGAAATTTGGCAGCAATTTTCCCACCAATTAATCTATATGTCTCTATAGCTTTATTGTATTGAGGAAAAATTGGTTCAACAACTTCCCACAGATGCTTGTAGATTTTTTTTTAAATGATATAAGCAATAACTATGATAAGCATTTGGGAAAACTTTTGAAATAGACAATTTGATTCCATGATGTCTCTCAGGCATAAAAACATACCTTCTATTATCATCAATGAGCATTTGATGGAGATTTTTAAAAAACCAATACTAATTATCTGCATTTTCACAGGAAACTATAATTATAGCCAACACAAACATATCTAAAATACATGTAGAATATATTAGTATAATTATATGTGAAAGAAGAACATAATATTTATAACTGCATTTGTGTTATGTAGTGATTATTTAAAACATACAAATGCCGACATAAGTAATTATTTGAAAAAAATTATATAAATGTTTGATATAATTAATGTAATTTTGTTTACTTTTTTTCCCATCTTTTGCTGATGCCGACAATAAACATCCAAAAGTTTTTCTTTTCATAAAAGTTGCATCTATAAAGATAACAGGACGATAGTTTTTGAAACCAAAAGAACAAGCTTCTAATCCGACGATAGCTCGTTCAAACCTTCTACTTAATCGATTTCCTTCCAAAACAGTTGTGCTTTCCGGATTTGTCGTGTTTACTGAATTAATATATTCTACCAAATGATGATATGATATATTTAAAGTTCCGAGTAGCTCTTTAATTGCTAGAACTTTTCCTTTATAAGCGTAGTAGTAGCTAAGAACAATCTTGAATTCAAAGTTACATTGAGTGATAACATCTCTTGGACTTCATAGAAGGATTAGAGTGAATATAACTCATCACTAATTCTTTAACAAATCTTCTTGAAATTGGAGGATTATTTACATTAAAAACTCCAGCGCCACATGTATGAATATTGTTCATAGTTTTAACAATAACAGTATTTGGATTAGTAAATGGACAAGATGCATGAATTCTAAATTTGCAATTAGGTTGAGCACATTTTGCAGTAACATACTTCTTGTCATTTTTCACATTTTTAAGATTATATCTATTGACGAGTTGATAGAGTATCAGTTTATTTCTAAATTCTTTAACAGTGCTAAAACACAGACCAACTACTTTAAAAATCTCAATTGGACTGTTGCGGTCCATTCTAAAAATATTTAGCAGTCCACTGGTAGTATCATCTAAGCAAACTATTTCAGAACTAACATCTTCTACACTATTACTTGAAGTGGAAGCAGTTGTGTTAGAAACAGATGATGATATATCTTTTACGTTAAATATTCATAACAAGAGAATCCACTTTGTTGAATATAGAATGGCACAACAAGGCTTGCAAATCAAAATCAAATTCAATAGTTCTTTTTTATATAACTTTAATATAAGATAAATTCCATGGCATGGAAGTAGGATTTTCCATTTTGAAAATATTAAATCCTTCGCAAATTCTAATTTTGGATCCGGGAAAAGACGAACACCATAACTATTTCATTTGAACATGAAACAGACAAGAATGGAAGGTGTATCTGATCTGCAATTGTAAAAATAAATTATTTTAGCTAAGTTAAAGTTTAATGTATAAGTCTTCAGCAATTAAAGATATGTCAATTTAATGAATAAGCTTTCTGCAATTAAAGTTTAATGCAGTTAAAATAAATTTATAAATAATTTAGAAAATTTAACTTCACTACATAATTATAATGCAATTAATATTTTTAAGTAAATTTAAATTTATAAAGAATTTATAAAATTTAATTTTACTACATAATTATAATGCAGTTAATATTTTTACATAAATTTAAAATTTGCTAATATTCAAATAATATATTTACTGTATTTTATAATGTAGTAAAATTTTAACTGTTTTTAAGACTAAAATTATAAATAAATTTGAGATAAATATATTAATAATTTAACTGCTTAAGTATTATGTAGTTAAATATTTAAATGTTTTAAACAGTTAGAAAGATGAATATTACCAAATTAAGTGAGATTAATTATTTGATTGCTTAAGTAAAATGAAGTACATCATCTATAGTTTTATAAAGTACATTATTTATCTAACAAAATAACTTATAATGTAGTTAAATATTTAAATTAAATTATTAAAAGTTAGATATTAAATATATATTTACTTACTGCATTTCAAAATGCAGTTAAAATTTTTGATTGCATATATATTTTAGAACTACAGTTAATTTTTAGATGCACAAGTCTAATGCAGTTAAACGTAAATTAATTTGTTATTTTTGTAAATGCGTAAGTATAATGCAGTTAAATATGAACATGTTTAAACTAATCTATATATGTTTTAACTTATAAAATATATCATATAAGTAATATCATTATATAATTCAATATATTTATAATTATTAAAACTTGAATATTAAATATATATTTTCTTACTACAAAGTTTAATTAATTTATAATTAAATTGAATTAGTTATATAACTACAAAAATGTAGTGAAATTAAATGTAAAATTGAACTCTATAGTTCATAAATTCTTTTAAATGCATAACCATAATGCAATTAAAGATGAATATATTTGTACTAATCTGTGTATCTATTTTCACTTATATCAATAACATATAAGTAATATAAATATAATTCAATACTTTTTTCCAATACTTGTCTATCTGCAGCAATAATTAGAAATTTTAATTAATTCTTAACTAAATTATTGATTTAACTGCATAAGCATAACGTAGTTAAATGTAAATAAATATAAAAGTGAGCTCTATAGTTGTTAAAAAATTTTAATGCATATTTATAATGTAGTTGATAATATAATTATATAAT
The DNA here is from genome assembly GCA_030737815.1 of Allium fistulosum. Lineage (NCBI taxonomy): Eukaryota > Viridiplantae > Streptophyta > Magnoliopsida > Asparagales > Amaryllidaceae > Allium > Allium fistulosum. The sequence goes on along the minus strand of CM060905.1, from coordinate 683,361,362 downwards.
TCAACACACTTAAAAACCGATACCAATACCTGTCTACATTAGATTCTGCAGCAATAGCTGGAAGTCGATTTAAATCAAATGAAGACATTGAACATCTGGATTCTTCCAAAGATCTGGATTCTTGTGGTGGAAGTTGATTTAAATCTATCGTAATTTCTGATCTAGTAATACAAATAAATTCAAATAACTAAAAATTACGAAATACAATAATAAAATTAGCTAGAGATTTATTTTGTAGTTATATCTGGTTTGTAATTTGAATTAGATGAATCGTTTGTCGAATAGATTAGGCGATTGCTGATGAGATGAATCGTTTGTAATTTGGATTTAATTTGTAGAATTAAAAATGAAGTTAAAATTTTAAAAGAACGTAATTTTTATAAAAATAGAAGTAAAATGGAGTAGAGATGGAAATGAAAAGGGTAATTTAGAAATTTTAATATGGGCCTTAAATACTTTTCGTTCCTGAAATTAAAGAGGAACCTAATTTTTATAAAATTCATGCGATGGACTTTTTGTCCATTTTAATTACTATTATGGGTTTGTCAGCCAATTCCCCTATATAAAAAATAGATCTAAATGTATTATAGAAAATTTATATCCATAATGTGTACCAAGAGGATCCAAACCTTCTTAGCGGAAGTGCCAAATTATTGTATCATTTTGGGCACAAATACTCAATAGTTTAATTACAAGAATCTTAAATTATATTAAAGGCAAATAAAAATAACAGATCCGACAATAATCAAACTATAATAAGTATAAATTGATTCAAATAACAAACAAACGAAAACGGTTCATTAGAAATAGTGGAAAAATGTTATAAAAAGAAAATAAAGACATCAGATTTTACAGTGGTTTGGTGTAATTTTGGCATCAATATCTATTATTCTCTCATTATTTGCTACACTGTAGCTTCTTGATATAAAGTATTTGGAGATACAAGAGATTTTAAGTGAAGTCGTCGATATACACACACGCACACTATATATATATATATGAGGAGGAAAAAAGGGGAAAACTTCAAACTAACTTTTGTGTAGAATCACATCTCCATCTTGTTGAACTAATATTTCAATTTTGGAGGGAATAGGAATAGTTATAAAACTCTTAGATTTCAATAGCTGCTTCAAGCTTATGGAAAGGAGAAAAGATCCATTTTTCTTCAAAATGCAGATTGTTAACAGGTATCCAGAGCATATGTAAAAGTTGGAAATATTGATTATGTCTATATTTAGGAGCGAATGGCTCAAATTTGAGGATAAGAGAATAAAGAGGTCTTATTTGAGCAGTCCCGGAGTGTAGGGCTCAAGTTGGAGCCATACGAAGTGGATTAGGTGGAATTTGAGTGAAAATGGAAGGTTGGAAAATTGCTTCGAGCGGACCCGGTTCCAACCAAAGCGCTACCACGATTAGCGCTCCAACCGTTGCTTCGGGTCTAGCTCCACTTGAGATCTTCAAGTTGAGCCAGGCTTTGCTCCAAAGGTTTTCAAGCCTTGCTTCGGAATCGTTGAGCTAATGTTTTTGAATGCTGGAAAGTGTTCGACCCAAGGTTCAGTTTAGATTTTTCGATTGATCGACCTGAGCCATTGGTTCAAAGCGTGCTATACATCGATCATTTGCCTAACCTGGGGTTTGCTTTGGGTTTCAGGTTGAGTTGGTAAAACTTGTATTTTTTGCACTTCCTAAGCTAATGACGTCTTCAAACTTTCAAGAGTGGTATTTTTAATCATCTTGCAAGCCTTGAATGGTTTTTGGTAGATTTTCACTTCATTCTCGAGTTGTATTTCTGTTTGTCTTTTGTCGCTGTTCTAGTCAAATTCAAAGTAAATGTATCGTAAATCATATTGTTTTCGATCCTACCATACTGAATATGAAGAATCACCTTTTGGTAAATGCACCATGGTAAATCATACCGTTAATCATATTGTTGTAATAATTAACGTGCACCATGGTATAATTGTTGGGTAAATATTTATCATATAAAAAGTGGTTATAATTAACTTTGGTACTAACATTTGTTTTGCGATAACATACACAATTACGTATATATCATACAACATACATACTTAAATGTGTATATATGTACATATGTGCGTGCGAGATAAGATCCGTAGCCTTCTTTTATGGTCCTCTTTTAGACCTCATTTGTCTTTTTATGCTAATTTTTCTTGAAATAAAATATATTTTTGTATGTATAATTTGCCAAATATAGAGATCAACTAAACAAAAATTTGTCAAAACTTCTAACTCATCCGAAATTGCAATTCAAAATAAGTCGTCGAATACATGTATTTTGGTCGTTGATTTGAAATGTAATTTTAACGGAATTTGATCTCTAGACGATCCAAATTTCTATTTAGAAAATCTCGATAGTTGCTAGATGATTTGAAGGTTTGTTACACAAAAAACGAATGGATGCTAGGGTTCCTTACACAGACAATTGTCTATGTGTACGTGTGTATACATGAGACTGGCCATTTGGATACAAAATAAAACACAATTGGAGACACAAAAGATCCAAACCTTTATATTTTTTGTCTTTATGTGAAAAGTGGAAATTAAGAAGCAATCCTATGAGGAAGATCCATTGTGTTAACAATTGTGTTTGTATTTTGTGTTCCAGCAGATTTTAGGTACTAGTTATTTCAAATCAAATGAAACTTTAATGATATTCAAGCTACATTATCATACCCAAAAAAAAAGGGATTATTTCAAAATTTATAACATGTTCAAATGTCAATTCGCATATCAACTGATAAAACATTTATTTCAACATTTATTTCAACCGTTGAGCTAGTCAAGTTTGATACAATACACAGGTAATAAATCTTGGAATATGTTTTGACTATTCAAAACAAATTAACCTACACGGCAAAAGATAGCGGTGAGCTTACCGCATCCACAAGTCAATGGGTCTTCTGGCCCCCGCTTGGTCTTCTGGCCCCCGCTTGGTCTTCTGGGCCAACTAATTTGATTGCTACACGCCATAATACAACGAAGACAAGAACGCATTGTCTTCCTCGTTCTTTTTTTAATGTGGTTTGGCGTAGAAAATAACATTTTTGTTGTTACGAGAAAAGTCCATGTATCAATACGTATGTAAATTAAGTTTCAGTTTTTTCAAAATTAGAAAACGCAAAATAACTTGCGTTTGATAGAAATCGCAAGCTGACCTGCATTTTTCAAAAATTTCAAAAAAAAAAATTAAAATCAAAAACGCAAACTAGCTTGCGCTTTTCAAAAATTTCAAAAATAGAAAGTGCAAGTTTAACTTGCGCTTTTCAAAAATTCCAGAAGTTTTAAAAAATAATCAAAATAAATAAAGTGTAAGTTAATGCCACAAAAGTGCAAGTTACCTTGCATTTTCTGTTGGAAAAATGCAAATCACTTTGCGTTTTTTATTTTTTAAAAATATGGACCAAATTTACATATTCATTTCTGCAAGCACTTTTTTTATAATAACATAAAAAACTTGGACCTGTAGCTCTTTTCTTGTTTTTTAATTTTGTTTTGTCCTCCGCTTTTAGTTCTGTACAATTTTTCCAAGCACAGAACCCTCCCATTTATCATCAGAAATTTACAAGTCAACTCGAAATTGGGGTGCCAAAAACAGAAGTAATACCAGCATAGTGCATATCACAATCTTCAATTTAGACCCATGTCTACCGATACTTACTTAAGCGGATGGTGTCATATCCGCACTAATATCTGAAATCATTTTTAAATATGGAATATCTACAACCGCGAACTCGGATGAATATCATATATTTATTTTATTTGTTAACTATTAATAGACGTAACCAAAAAATTTAGGTGTAACATAATTTTTCAGTCTCATTGACTAAAAGTAAGATGAATAAACAAAAATAACGATAATAAATAGTTTTGGTTTGTTAATATGTATGAATATCAAATATTTATCTTATTTAATAATGATCGATAGAAGTAACCAAAAAAGTTAGGTTTTTCTCATTGATCGTAAAAGTATAAAAGTATGAAGAATAAACAAATAAAATAATAATAAATAGTTTTGAATAGTTAGTATATATTAAATGCATATAGTATAAGTTATTAACTTAATAAACCGATAACTATATATCATCCACTTTATTAAAATACACTTAATATAAACTATAAAATTAATAAAAACATAATGAATAATTTTCGAATGTGTCCATTTTTTCGCATATAATTTTTTTTTTCGGATACAAATACAAACGGATTTCAAATTTTTTGAATCCATCGACTTACTTTTACATTGTCCTATTAAAATTCAAAGTATAATTAATGAGTTCTTTAGTTTAAAAGAACATATAATAAATAATGATCAGCTTAAATTTGTATTTTCCTATTTACATATTGATGCAAAAAAATCTATATATCAATTAACCTTGAATGTTAATGAAGTTGGAACTGTAATGGTTGCCCTTTTAACCCAGACTATCATCTCTGTAACAATCAATTTTTATCCTTGCGTAGGTTTGGGTTGCTTCATCAATCTACCAACAAAGATTGGTGTTCATCTTCAAGTGTTTACTTTTACATGTATCAAGCAGAGAATTCTTAATTACTGGTCATATTAGCAAATGATAAATCAGTACTCTCGTTAGTACTAATATCAAATTAATCAAACTGTCGAGGGCGTGTAAACAAACGAGCTTTTTATCTATTAAAGTACTCCTGTGCTGTTGTGCATTCAACAACTCTCATTGACTTGCTGCTAGTCTCCACAAACCAATGGCGGCTTCTTCTTCCTCCTCCTCCTCCTCCTCTTCTTCATCATCATCAATTATACACATAATCTTACTTCTCTCCTCTCTTCATGCCATATTTGCACAAAAACCCAACAACATATCCTCCTTCACAATCCAAGACTCCCCATGGCTACCCACCCAGACCAAAACCCTCCTCTCCCCAAACCAAACATTCGCAGCCGGATTCCAAAAAGCCCCCAACGCCGCCTCCTACACTTTCTCGATCTGGTTCCAAAAGTCCAGGGACAAAACCGTAATCTGGTCGCTTAACCAACCAGTCCCGCCTTCCTCTCCCCTCACAATATTTCCCAATGGCACCCTCTTCCTCCAGGGCCCGCCCGGTGGGCCCGATAACCTCTTCCCCGACACTGCACGTGCACCGTCCAACCCCACTCTCTTCATCTCCGAAAGCGGGGAGCTCACCTTCGGAAACTGGTCCAGTTTCGACTCACCCACCCACACCCTCCTACCCAACCAACCCATCATCCCCACCCACACCCTCGTCTCCTCAAACGGTAAGTACACACTAGTCAACGCTTCCGTACTAATGCTCAACGGAACGGAACCGTACTGGTCCGTGTACGCCACTCCATATCCCACTTCCTTCACCAATCTAACGACCGATGGCTTTCTGCGCAAAGCCGATTCGACGGCCTACCAAATGTCCGACGTCGGCAACAGAAACGTCGCCCGGCGACTAACCCTCGACCCGGACGGCAACATCCGGGTTTACAGCCTGAACGATACCTCCGGCGCATGGAAAGTCGTCTGGCAAGCGGTCATTGAGCAGTGCACGATCAAGGGAATCTGCGGGGACAACTCGGTTTGCGTTCCTAGCGGAAACGGAAACGCTACGACTTGCGTTTGCCCGCCCGGCTATAATCGGGACAACGGGTGCGATATAAAGAAGAAAATTTCGAATGGAGGTAAGTTTTTGAGGCTTGATTACGTGGTGTTCGGCAGCGATGCGGCGTACGTGAACGGCACGGAGTATGTGGAGTATATTCCGATCAACTTCGACGATTGTCGATCGAGGTGTGTGGAAAGTACGAGTTGTGTGGGGTTTACGTACACGTTTAATGGGAGGCGCGATTGCTTGAATTGGTTTAAGGTGTTGAGGTATGGGTATTGGTCGCCCGGTAGCGAGAAGTCGACCTTTGTGAAGGTGGATTCGTCGGAGACGGACGTTTCTGGTTTCACCGGCATGACGTCGATGATCGACACGACGTGTCCGGTTAAGGTAAGCCTGCCGGTGCCCGAACGTGACTCGAAGACGACCGCTAGGAATCTAGCGATCATCGGGACGTTGTTCGCTTTGGAGCTGACGGCGGGGATCCTATCGTTTTGGGCGTTTCTGAGGAGGTACTCGAAGTACCGGGACATGGCACGGACGTTCGGGCTCGAGTTCCTACCGGCCGGAGGGCCAAAGCGGTTTTCGTATGCCGAGTTGAAAGCCGCGACGAACGATTTCTCTAACGTGGTAGGGAGAGGAGGGTTTGGAATCGTGTATAGAGGAGAGCTTCACGATGGACGGATCATAGCGGTTAAGAAACTGAAGAACGTGGTGGGGGTAGCGGAAGCAGAGTTCTGGGGCGAGGTCACGATCATCGCGAGGATGCATCATTTGAACCTCGTGAGGATGTGGGGGTTTTGCGCGGAGAAGGAGCAACGGATGCTGGTTTACGAGTACATACCGAACGGGTCCTTGGATAAGTTTCTTTTTCACGATGAATCGGGGAAGGACGTGAAGTTGGATTGGGGGATAAGGTACAGGATCGCGCTCGGAGTAGCGCGTGCGATCGCGTATTTGCACGAAGAGTGTCTTGAGTGGGTCCTACATTGTGATATTAAGCCGGAGAATATTCTTTTAGAGGATGACTTCTGCCCTAAAGTGTCGGACTTTGGGCTATCGAAACTTACGAACAAGAAGGACATAGTGACCATGTCCAGGATGCGTGGGACACGTGGGTATATGGCTCCGGAATGGGTGACGCATAGGGAGCCTATAACGGCCAAGGCCGATGTGTACAGTTTTGGGGTGGTGCTTTTGGAAATTGTTACGGGTACGAGGAGCAGTAAATTTCAGAGGTCTTCAATGGATAGCGAGGATTGGTACTTCCCGAGATGGGCGTATGAGAAGGTTTATGTAGAGAAGCGGGTCGAGGACATGCTAGACCCGGTAATTTTGGAGAGTTACGATGATAGGGAGCATTTCCCTATGGTTGAAAGAATGGTTAAAACTGCAATGTGGTGTTTGCAGGATAAAGCTGAAACAAGGCCATCTATGGGGAAAGTGGCGAAAATGCTTGAAGGGTCTGTGGAAATTACTGAACCAGGAAAGCCTTCTATTTTTTACCTTGGAAATGAATGACGTTTGTGTGGATTGTCAAGTTGAAAATGGACAATTTTAAAATTGGATTTCTTAGAGATTAATAAGGTACTGTAAGCTGAAAAGCAGCGTATTTGGTAGGATTATTTAGCATATGTATTATAATGGTTTTGTGAAGTGTAAACGGTGAGCCAAAGTAGGGATGGTTTAATATAAATGTAAGCTGTGTTTATATTTCAGAGTTACTGATATGGGCATTTTGACGATAAAAAAGATTAGTTCACAGTATTGAGCATGTGCATTTCAAAGCTGTTTACTAAAAACAGTATAAAATTTCAAACCTGCTCAGGCTACGGCAGGCGTTCTACTATGCTGTTCCTTGGCACGTTTCCTTGCTTGAATCAAAGAGTTGCAATTATTCTGCACCAAAACTTTGAGTATACAAGTACATATGCAACAAACATAAACACATTGCAGATCAAATCAATGTAATATTTTGATGGATAAAAAAGATTAGTTCACAATGTTGGGTATATACATTTGAAAGCTGCTTTTAAAAAACGGTGCTTACCAATAATATTGCTGAAAAAATTTCAAACCTGGTTACATCGGGCGTTCTATTTTGCTGTTCCACTGTACACTTCCTTGCTTGAACTAAAAATTTGCAATTATTCTGCACCAAAAACTTTGAGTATACAAGTACATATGCAATTTTTGACATAATGTTAGATTTGTTGCAATCATTGGGGAAATGAGTGCTTTAATTCAACCTTGCAAATCCCCTTTTACCTGCGAAACTAGTCACATTATTCAGTAAATGCACACTTTAGTTCAAAATGAAAATATATAGCAACAATCCAGATATAAAATGCGTGAAAACAAAATCCCTTTTCACCGGTAAATACTTCATAAAACTATATGTACAAAACCAATCAATTAAACAATTTGACTTGATGTTATCCTCAAGACCAATGAATTTTTCAACTAAATGCATTCTTGATTGCATAATGGGTTTATAAAATGTTTCTCCAAATGAATGAAAGAGCTACGAATCCGAACTGATTGCATCCATACATACAAAATACGTTTTAATAACACAATAATACAAAATAAAAGGAAACTCAAGAAACAATAATAGTTTAATGTTTACTTATTTATTAATCTTGTAGAAGTGCAAATTACATATATAATAAATAGCCTAGGAATTGAGCTTAAATTTATAGGCTCCATTAAGTGAATTACAAACCCAACCAAAATCTTTGTAACAATATAAAAAGAAAATAGAAATGGACAGGCCAAATATTATGCTTGCGAAGAGAAAGAAGAAAAGCAAAAACCAAATCATCTTCTCCGGTTATGCAAGTAAGCTTCTTCCGAGTTTCCAAATACCTAGAAGCACTTCCTATGCACAATAGATGGACCAGATTCATCGTACTCGGCCTTTGCAATCCACATCTGTCAATTGCGAATATATGCATTAAATGATCAGAATCGTTAAATAAACTTACTAATAACAATAACAATAATAATAATTAATCTTTATTAATAGTTGGAATAGAAACACAATTTTTTGATCTAACCGTGAAGTTTCAAAAATGTTCTTATATGCAAACAAGTGGTCGGAAATTCGAATCTCACTGTAAACAAAATTTAATATCTATTTTCAAATTAAAATTTAAAAATTAATATTTATTTTCAAATATTAATTAATTTTGAAACATAAACAATGTTGCAAATTCAAACCATACTCCAACAAAAAATTAACATTTGTTTAATACCTTTCAGTTTATTTTATCAAATTACATAGAAATTTTAATTTTAATAATTTTATAAGAGGCTTTTACATGCACGTACGTCGCACGTGCCATAAAATCTGGTAATAATAATAATAATTGCGGTGTCAAATAAAATGACATCCCTGTGTTAAAGTCATATTAATTAAGAGGAGTTCATTTTATTTTCATTTATGCATTCAGGAAAACTTTGATTGAAGTTACAATTCTCTTACAAAACCGTAATCTTAATTTGCAGTTAATTAGCAAGAAACCAACATGTCAGAAACATCTTGCTATCCCCTAATTTAAATATCACTCACTCACTCAAGCTTATTTTGAACATACTGAGGTTAATAAAAAATTCCATGAAGTTAATGGTGTTGGTGTTAAGTTTATAAACATGATTTGATGAAATTATATATTTTTCCATTGAAGTTAAAAATATAGCAGCGTAAATATATTTATGCAAATATATACCCATGATGATGCACAAGAAGGCTTGTGTAGAAATACATCATACCTGCTGGAAAGTGCTTAGTGATGCCAAGATAGATCCACCAATCCAAACACTATACTTCCTCTCAGGCGGAGCAACCACCTTAATCTTCATACTACTGGGAGCCAAAGCAGTAATCTCCTTACTCATCCTATCAGCAATACCAGGAAACATAGTAGTCCCACCACTAAGCACTATATTCCCATATAAATCCTTCCTGATATCCACATCACATTTCATAATCGAATTATACGTAGTTTCATGAATACCAGCAGCTTCCATTCCAATCATAGATGGCTGAAAAAGTACTTCAGGGCATCTGAACCTTTCAGATCCGATAGTGATAACTTGACCATCTGGAAGCTCGTAGTTTTTTTCTACAGAGGAGCTTGTGTTTGCTGTTTCGAGTTCTTGTTCATAGTCGAGAGTGATGTAAGCAAGCTTTTCTTTCATGTCCCTCACTATTTCACGCTCCGCAGTGGTGGTGAAAGAGTATCCACGTTCGGTTAGAATTTTCATTAGGGCATCAGTCAGATCACGGCCTGCTAAGTCGATACGAAGTATTGCATGGGGAAGAGCGTATCCTTCGTAGATTGGGACAGTGTGGCTTACACCATCACCAGAGTCGAGCACAATACCTTCAATTACAAGAAGCAAATGTATATTCAGTAGTTAATTCGAGTCCATAGTATCACTGTGAAATAACATGTTCTGTAATCTAGGGTTCATTAATTTCTGCAAATTAACATTAGAATACACTTATAATCACAAAACTAATTAGCAATGCGAGAGTGGTATGCCTGATCCATTATATAAATTGGTTGACGTGAGATTATTCTTTACCAGCCCTCTTACGTGTGATATAATTTTTGGACATTGGATAACGCATGAACACTAGTGGCGACTAAGCACAAACATGAATTGGACCCGCTTTGATACCATATCGAAAACTATTTATCATCACGATACCAATCGGTTATGTGAATAGAGGTCTTAATATTTTTACATGGTCCATTATATTCATTGTCCAATGTGACAATATTCTTAACACAATTCTCGTTTCTCGTCACAGCAGTCAATAATTGCCTTTTAACATATAATGTTGTAAATCATGCTACAAAATAATAGAATAGACATAAGAATATAAATATGCTAGAGGAGCCAAATACCTGTGGTACGTCCACTGGCATAAAGAGAGAGAACAGCCTGGATAGCAACATACATAGCAGGAGCGTTGAATGTTTCAAACATAATCTGAGTCATCTTCTCACGATTAGCCTTTGGATTGAGTGGTGCCTCAGTAAGAAGGACCGGATGCTCTTCTGGTGCAACGCGAAGCTCATTGTAGAAAGTATGATGCCAAATTTTCTCCATATCATCCCAGTTGTTGACAATTCCATGTTCAATAGGGTATTTCAAAGTCAAAATACCACGTTTAGATTGAGCTTCATCACCTACATATGCATCTTTTTGCCCCATACCAACCATTACACCAGTATGACGTGGACGGCCCACAATGCTAGGGAAGACTGCCCGTGGAGCATCATCTCCAGCAAATCCAGCCTGGAAATTCAGATAAATAAGAAGTAAATACACACTCCCTAATGATCATCAAAATTTTATATACTTCCTGATTATATATAGTAAATACTGCTTATAATCACCACTAATTTGTATACTTGTAGGAAGGGCAATTCCTGTGCAATTTATGTTATGATTTTAGTTCCACATATTATTAATAATACATTACTTAAACGTAGACGTAGCAAGATGATGAATTCTTTAATTGTAAAGATCAAAACTATTATTAATCACAAAAGATCAAAGTGTAGTTTTATACTTGCAAGGCTTGTTATTTGACTACCATCTTTGACACAATACCAGAATCAGGTTATAGTCTTTAAAATTAAGCTGATGGTTTGTTATATGGTGGATAATAAAATATTTACCTTCACCATACCAGTCCCATTGTCACACACAAGAGGTTGAATATCTTCTCCATCCGCCATCTTCTACCCTCTGCAAAAATGAATTTAGGTTAAGTGTTAGAATGTAGACATTAGTATATTGTAGACTAAAACATACATATCATGGAATCAAACTTGTAAAGTTCTCAAACTCTATCGATTTAGAGTCAATGACATATGAAGTGGAAAAACGACATAGTGATTCTAACTGATTTCTACTAAACAAATGCAAGCACTTTATTGTTCATATCAGACAATGCTGGTAGGTAGATTGCCCAAAAAAATACAGAATAATAATCATGCACAACAATATTTAAAATTCATACTTTCATATAACATTGAATCATTAACCGGTGCTTAGACAACAGAAACAATAATAGTTAAACTATGATGGGGAAATAAATCGTAATCCTTTCATTCTGCCTGACAACTTTTCTTTAGTAACTATCAAAATTTGAGAAAATGGAAGGTAGCATTTACTTGATATTCAATAGAAGTTTTGACAAATTAAATATATAGTTATTGAAGCATGTAAATGATACATTTAAGTCAATGCCTATTGAGTCCAAACAAACATGTACAAGATAACATTCATGGCCAAACACAATACACCAGTACTCATGCATAACAGTATGTCATAAATGGCCAAAATGATTATAACAACCATCCTACCACAAGTTCACGACTGTACCTTGGTTGATCAGATCTATCTTTCATATTTAATACAATACTAAAGTTGTGTTGATGAAGCACTTTGCTTACTGATATTCCTTGCGTACATATTCCCACCCGATCAGTTGATAGAGCAACAGACAACACATATACTAAGTTGGTTGGTAACATAAAGATAAAGACATAACATCATGGCTAAATGGCATGGAACATAAAATTATCAAGAGGTATTACTCAATGTATATTCTAGACCAAAAGAAAATTTCTAAACGGTCACAATATTCAAATAGGAACATAGCAATTGAATACTGCTTCATCCTTCTACCCATAGTCGTTGTTTAGCAAATATGAAAGTGAACATAGGCAAGTTTGACAGGGTAGATTGCAATAACTACTCACACAAATAAAACAGTTCGGCATTATACTCCTATCCAAAATCATAATTCGATTACCCACAATCCGCTATATTTTTAAAAACAGCTTAGTATCTTTATATGTGCTAGCTTCCCAAACCTAAATCAGAACTACTCGAAATTTTCTGGATTTTAAACAGGCAATGCGTACAAACTATACAAATCAAAACTATTAGATAAAGAAAGTGGATCACCGTATCAAGTCAATATAAAAAATGCTGCACGAGAAATTACCGATCGAAAAGGGAGAGGGATTGATTAGAAACAGTGGCAATTTTGATCTCTGTGCAGATTAAATTATTGGAAATATGGTATTATGTAATTAGTAAAAAGGAAGATAAAAAAGGAAAGTTAATTGAGAGGATATAAATGGCGAACAACAGCAATTGGATCTCCGACTCAATCTCCGCCATTTATTCAGACTCTAGACCGAGTTTTCTGAGCACACCTCTAGTTTTATTTCGTTTTATTTTAATTTTTGTAATAAGATGTAAACAAAAAAAAGGTAATGTGGCAAAATAATTTTTTACCAAAAAAATTAAGCGATCTGAAAAGTGGGAGTGAAGGGCCAAACTATGGGCCTTTGAAGGGCCAAACCATGGGCCTGGGAATTCCAATTCTCTCATCCTTCGTTTTTAACCAAAAGGTATATTCTTACGGTAGTTTATTTGTTCTACTTGAACATTATTTCTCCATTATAATTTTTTCTAAACATGATTAAGGAGAGGCAACAAATTTAGCTTTGAAGTTTTAACCCTAACTTTTGGTTGTCCACCATTAACCAGTTGAGCCAACCTCATTTCTCTAATAAATAACGAGCATTACGGCACGCGCGAAGATGAAGAAGGCTGAATTGTTTTTCTACAAATTGTATTTATTTAATACGTTCAAAAGAAAATGATTTTCACATATATTTAGTCATATTTTTGTATTGAACCATACGTAAGATAATTTGAAATTTTATTCTTAAGTTGCAATATCTAATTTCTTATGAGTTTAAATTTTTATTTATACCATTAATTAGTAATCCTATTTTTAAGGATATTAAGATTTAGTAAATATTTGTAGAGAAAATTTCGAATTTGTAAAAGAAGTTTAATTGTCAGATCGTAATTTTAAATGATCCTAAATTTTAATAATATCTGTAGAGAGATATTTTTGGTATTTCACGTTGATACCACAAAAGGTGTGACAGTAAATATATTACAACTATTATTAAAGAATTACGTATAAAGGGCAATTTTGGAAGTTCGCGGTCGGACCAAATGTTTACGCTTCCAAACCAACTATTAATTTAAATAATAATAGTTTAACAAAAATGCTATACTTACTAGATCTTGTTTTGTCAAATACACACACACTTTTAATAATAAATTAATTTATATACATACATACACAGACACACACACATATATATATGTGTGTGTATATGTATGTAATTATTTAAGCATTTAATATGAATAAATATTATTAATTTATATATATATAACACATTCGTTTGAAATTTTTTAATTATAAAATGGCCAAAACATTTTATTAAATAAATATTAAATTTAATTATATAACCATAAATGTATAAATATGAAATTAGTTTTACATTAAAGTAAAATATTTTAAATATATATGGTTATTTTAAATATAAATGTATAAATATGAAACGGTTACAAATGGCGATTCATCTCCAAGAGGCGATTCAGGCAAAAAACTGAATTTGACAATCATCGGTGCAAAAGGAGAACAAAGCAACATTTACAAGAATATACAAACAAGCAACGGTGGGAGAGTCAGGCACAAATACTATCAAACTGGACTTTTATTCACCATCTCAAGAGGATGAAACAGAGTTTGCTTTTTTGCCCAATGAAATTCTACATTGTTCACAAAAGAAATAGCAGAATTCGCTTATAAGTTCTGTTTGCGGTTACAGGCCTTCATACTTATATTTCAAAATTACATAGACAAACTATGGGAGCCTTAATCTGAGTATGAATTAGAAGTGCATTCGGACCATTTTATAATACATTTTTCTACTTTACATGATTTACAAAAAGTACTTGACGATGGTCCATATACTTATGAATCTCGATACATAATAACTCGTAAATGGACTGCTAGTATGGATATAAGTAATGGAAAACTGTAGGAAATGCCCATCTAGGTTAAATTGAAGAATATGAGACTTGAATGCTGAGATCCTGAGGCATTGCAACATATTGGCAGCGTCATAAGAATACCCACTAGGACTGACAATGTAACTGCATTAAGGAAACGTACAAGTTATGCTCGAGTGTTAGTCAATATAGATACCCACACAAACTACCCTGAAACTGTACTAGTCAAGACTACTGATGGAGAAAAGTGCACAATTCAAGTTGAATATGAATTCAAACCATATATATGTCCAGACCATCGACGATTTAGACATCAGAATAGCAAATGTAAGAAGGTTCAGAGTACAACATCATCAACTGGGAACTCATAAAGAGCATGGCAATCCAAAACCAACCTAGGAGAATCATAGACTCAAGACACAACAAAAGGGTCACAAGCTATTACACCAAATACCCCCATATAATCCCACAAACAAACAAGGAGGATGATAGTAATAGTACAAACAATGCTACTAAGACTGATACATGAAGTACAAAAACACATTCAAAAGAGAAGCAACAACATGAAGTTAATGTTACTACTAACAACAAGTTTGAAGTACTTATCTCTAATGAAGAGGAGGACCCTGAGGAGCAACCTCTAAGCAATCAGATCAAGAAGAGTTTAGTCCTGCATAAGAAGAATTTATAAATGAGTCAGACTTCATAGAACACATTGCTCAAAACATATAAGAAGATGGGGAAGAGCACACACAAGAATAGAAATTTGCTAATTATGTTTCTACTAACCCTGAATATAAGCAAGAAATCTTAGAAGCTTCTACCAGCACTCAATAACAACCAGAGCCCCTTAAAAGGTGAACTAGGGCTTGAAAAATGGTAAATGACTTTTATTATATGGAATGAAAGAGGGATTAATACTAATTAGAAAATAGATCAGATTATTTCCTACCTGAAACCCAATAAACCAAATATTATTGATTTATTGGAAAATAAACTATGTACTCAAAGAATTCCAAATTTACTATCCAAATTTGATAAAAACTGGGATAGCTTACATAATAATGACTATGGATCTAAAGGCAGAATTCTACTTTTATGGGACAAAACTATATGGACAGTTCATCTCATACAAGCAAGTAACCAGCATATCATAAGTATTATCACTAACATGGGAGGTTTCTCTATGTATTTAACAATTGTATGTGCAAGTAACTTGTTTTCAAATAGGGAACATGTTAACAAGAAATCTCGTCAACATCCCGAAGCTAAGATTTTAACAGGGAGTTTTGTTAAAAACCTAAAAGAAAATTTTTAGGATTGAACAATCCCCTTCGAAACCCCTTTCGATTGGGTTGAAACATCTTCGAAAGGTGGACTTACTTCGGAGATGAGATTATGATGGGAATAATTCATTCATAACCCATTTTTAGTGAGTCGAAAGGGTCATTATGCCTTTGGAAGGGATCTACTCTCAAATACATAGGTTCTGCATTTAGTCGTTGCCCCTTTCGAGGGGGTCGATGAAAGAGTGTATGGATCGTGTATTTATATCTAATATGCAAGTGTAATAAAAAGCTAACTCATAACTAACATAATAAAGTAAATAATAGTAAAGAAACAATCACACCAGAGTTTTATACTAGTTTGGACCTCTCATCCTACGTCCAGTCCTGAAGCTCCTCTTCGGCTTTAACTAGTAAACAACCTTCGCTTTGCCCAAAGGAATGGGCTTGATAAAAAATGTGACGCCCCACCTCTATACTCACGCTAGCCAAGAACACTACTGGGTAATGCCGTCGACTAGCATGAAGAATAAGGCTATTGAGGAGTGACCATCTGTGTAATTGCCTTGTGCGAGTACCGATATGTCAAATAGTATAGCATGCATTTCATTTCAAGAGGAAATCCGACATACCGATACAAAGTCAAAGCTACCACACCGTGGCTGAGTGGACCCTCGGAAACAAATATAGAAAAAGCATAACATAAATCAGTCACAGATGTTCATATCTCAAAGGCGGAAACAGATATGAATACAACACATAAAAGTGTACATCAGAGTAGTGGTCAACTAAGATCCACAATATCACAAAAGAATAGATACAAGTGCTAGACAAAAGAATAATTATACATCAAGGAGTCTCTATCTCTAATGTATAATAACAAAAACTACAAAATTGTGTAGTTAGACAAAAGTCAGAAGATGATCCTAGATAAGGAGTCAAGCAGAAGCATTTGTAACATCTCGGTCTGACCCGAGTATTATTTAATAAGAAAATAATAAACGGATCAGTCTAGCTATAATTATCATTAAGGAAATAAGATATAAGCAGAGATATAATAAGAACGTATGACAACAATAATGTCATACAAGGACAAATATGATTTAAACAACAACAAAATCATACAATATCTCAAGAATCTCAAAGCACCAAAAAGAATATCATATTCTTAATTTTATTCACCAAACTACAAATATTGACAAACATGTTAATGCCAATCGCAAAAGTTGGTGAAACACAAATTCTAGAAATCATCAATTAGAAATCTAGAAATCACAAAGGGGGAGGTCTATCACAAACGGGAGCATGAAAACTCACCAACATGTGTATCACAAACGGAATGCTATTCCATGGTCGCTAACCATAAATTTTGAGCCGAAGCTCCACAAACGGCCCGAAGACCACGGGTCGCTACCCCGCTAAATTGAACCGAAGTTCAACAAACGGGGATTGTAATCCCCACACAAATAAATAGACATCGCACATCTCTAGTCTAAATCACAAAATGATCATCATCGATCAATAGAAAGTGTCGATTACACTAAGCTAGTAAATATATGAGTTTAGCTTCATGTCCCATAACCACTAGCTTAACTTAAATATTTACGAACAAATTGTAGATTCCCACTCAAAAATTGTCACAAATTTCAATCGAACAAGTCCAAAAATTAACCGACGAAGTAAACGCAATCGTTTCATACCACTTGTTTGCTAAGCCGTTTACCTCGAACATCGCCTACTGACATCGTCGCCACCATTACCTCGAACTCGCGAACCCTATCGCGGCCTCGCTACGCCGCCTTCCCCTTGCCAGTTTCCACCGATGAAGGCGCGCGCGAGAGCTTCTGAAATCGAACAGCCACACTAGGTTCCTGGTACAAATAGTTTGCGATTCCTTCAGACATCGATCGATGGTTGCTTCGAATTCAATTCGAACGAAAATAATTTTGTTACTGAAGATTTTTGAGTTGAGGAGGGCGAGGTTTTGATTTCGAACGAACTTGCCGATTTGATTTTGAACGAGAAGTTATTTTGATTTCTTTGGTTTGAATCCGAAGAGGGAAGAGAACGAACAAATTTGAATTTTGATTTAGCTCGGCCATTGTTTTTCTTTGAGTGAAAACAAACAGATTTTGTTTTGAACGAAATTTTTTCTTTTGAAATCAAAAGGAACTGCTCGCGTGATAAAGGAAAACGAAGGGGACACGAGTACGTGATTTTGCAGAGAGTAGGTCGGCATTGAAGTGAAATAAAGCCAGGAATCTCTGCTGTGTTGACTAAATTTAAATTTTAAATTTAAATTGAATTTGATTTAATTTCAATGCGTTTATACGTCGTACGCTCGCATAACAACTCTGATTAATATGAAATTTGAAATTAGACAATAATTCAATATTCCGGATCCAATGGAACTAGTTTCGTCGAATTTCGAGACTGTGCCTCAGAACGCTATTTTTAAATATCGATTCAAACGATATGATTTTCAAAACTGAACAAATCACTTTCAAATTCAATTCTGAAGCTTCTATTATCTTCAGTATCATCAATATAAATTTTACAATCCTTTGAAATATTTTTCTTCAGCTTAAAATTGAAGATTTAAATTTTTATTCAACGTTCAATAGATTAAATTCTAAAATTTAATCGCCAATTTATTCTAATAATTTGAAATTCAAGTCAAACCATCATTTAAATATTTAAAATTAATTAAATATTTCCATTTTAAATTGTTCAAAATTCTGGGTCGTTACAATCTTCCCCCCCTTAAAAGAATTTCATCCTGAAATTACAAGTTAGGAAAAATGGTCCTTAACTCGTCTACTATTTTTCACAATCCAATAGTTTTATCAATTTATCAAAACAAATCTTCCTATTAAAGATTCGTTATCATTTCAACTAAATTTCCAACTTTAATTATAAGTTTCAAACAACATTGTTTACTTCAAAATTCAAATTTAAATTCAAATTTTAACTTTCAAAATTTTCTCAAAAATTTTCTAACACCCGAAATTTTCGAAAAATTTCGCCAGTGTCTCCTTTGCGCGGCTAATACGGTACGACTAAAAAACGTCCCTACGGACTCTCAGATTTCAAAAAAGAAAAGAAAAGGCCAAGCGGCTAGACAAGAAAATCATCAAATCTCATATTGAAATTCAAATACTTACCTTTTGTCGAGCAATTCAAATTTATCTTTGAAATCAAAATCCAATTCCCTTATACACCTGTATATCCTACTAGCCATAATGTCCAATTACAACATTCAAACCATTTTGCAAATTCTATTACAAAATTTTCAATATATACTTCTTATATCATTTTTAATTCACTATTGAAGTTACATATTCATTATCATTCAATTTACATTTCAAATTTCATTTGAATTCAATTTACACTTTCAACTCTATTTGGATTCAGTTTAACTTCTGAATATTGAATTTCATCAACTATCTTTCATTCACAACTACACTATTTTAAATTAGTTCCAATTACTAATTCATTACAAATTCCGATTCATTTTATTCAA
Organism: Allium fistulosum; assembly: GCA_030737815.1. Taxonomy (NCBI): domain Eukaryota; kingdom Viridiplantae; phylum Streptophyta; class Magnoliopsida; order Asparagales; family Amaryllidaceae; genus Allium; species Allium fistulosum. The sequence goes on along the minus strand of CM060905.1, from coordinate 683,342,033 downwards.
ATTTGTTTTCAACATTCAGTTTCAATTCCAGTTTTATTCTTTTGTTCATTCCCAAAATTTGTTTTCAATTTACCATTTCGGTTAAATCTACTTACATTTAAACTGGATTTCCAATTCGAATTCAATTTACCTTTCTTTTATAATTATTGAATTTAATTCGTTTCAAACCCTTATTCATTTGGTCAATATTCAATTGGCTTTACTTACTAATTTTCAGTTTAGTACTTCACAAATCAAATTCAATTCCAGTTTTATTTACTTACAAATTCAAAATGAATTTTAACATTCAATTTCATTTTCTTGTACTTGCAATTGCAAATTTATTTATTCATTCACAAATTCTTTCATTTTCAATTTGAATCTCACTCCAATCAGATTTCAAATATTTTATAAGTTATCAACTTATTTACATTTCGATTTATAAAATCATTTATACATTCACATTACTAATTCCATTCCATTAATGAATTTTAATTTCAATTATCTTTCCTGGAATTCTATTTTCATTTATAAATCACATTTATATTTCATATTCACAAATTCTATTTGTATATGGATTTTATTTCTTAATTCTTTGTTTTTGATTTCAATTTCATATTCAATTTCCACATATATATTAATGATGATAATTAACATCATCACTTCCTAACAACCATGCATCCATATATCATAATAATTCACAGAAAATTATTTCCTTTATATACAAAAATAGTTTCAGGTAAAATTATCTCATTTACCTGTTTTAAAATCAATACTGTGTCGGTTTATCTTGTTTAGAGTTTAGAAACCCCTATCGATTACAGTTAGCTAGACTATTCCGACCAGAATCTATAAACAATCAACCGATAAGTCAACACAATACAAAACAATTTCATATTCACTAACAAATACGCGCTCATATCTATTATTACACTCAACTCATTCTAGAGTACTACTGACTCTATCTCTAATGAGTAACACCCAACAGAGCAGGGTTGTCGCTTAACCATATGCTCTGATACCACGTTGTAAGGACCCGATTCTTCGACTTCCGAAAATCGACATCGATACGTCCACTGTATCAACTGTCGAGCAAACGAATGTCGGAAAACCGAATTCTTAGGGTTTAAAAGAAGAGGTAGAAGCAAAGATAGAAGAAAAAGAAAGAAGAACAACATAACAACATCAGAAACAGAAACAATATCAGAATCTCACATTCGCAGCAAAACAATATATAATAGATAATCACTAGTCTTTTAAAAACAAAGAACTATATCAGTTTATACATACATCAATCAGAGTCAATATACAACTCAATACAACAATGGACAGTTATATAAACTTGTCCTCATAGAGAATACACAGCGGAATAAATATTATCAGATACAAATACTACGTTTCGCCAGCCAGCTTGCTTCCAAAGCTCCAGAATATCCAGAATATCCTGATAACATAACTCTAGGCTAACCGTGTGGAAATTGGTGGGCACCCAGAGTTTAGAAGGGAAACAATAAACTCCGAGTCAGTCATGGTGACTGGTGTGAGATTGTAAAATAGTTATTTATCTTTAAAATAAACAACAAGAAAATTTTAAAGTCAATTCGCAATGCTTTTGGAAAATGAAACTACCATAAGACCTCCCGCCACACACACAATGCAAACGCAGAATTGGAGGAGATTTCTTCTTATGATAGTCAAAGATGCTTACTACGCAAAATCAAATCCTTTTTGATATTATTATTAGTGCATAGTGTAGAAAACATTTCGAAAATACAATATAAATCTTAGCCAGCATAGGCATTCCGCACTTATGCCTACTATTGCTACCATCCAAACAGTGGTGACCACCATAAGTGAATGATAGGTTCTACAACTAAAACCGTACAAGTCTTGTATTGTTTCTTTGGATTTCCAACAAATGGTCAGGCCAAGGAACTTCCCATTGCCACATGGAAACGCCTCTGGAATGACGTCCCGAGAACCTAACCGGATCTCTGCCAACATAAGGCCGGGTTACCCCTAACTGGGTAACTACTGACACGAATATGTCATCCCCCGATCGTAACCGATCTATATCCGAGGATCCTCGATTTCCAACAACCACATAAGATATATAATAATGCAGCAACCATATAGGTTAAGTATCTGGGCTCCATACCATGATACCACCTCTATCCAGAAGGAATGACATACACTAAAGGGGCGCTACCCCCTAATAACCTTGCTACATCTTTCCTGTTTTGACGATTTCCGGGGTGTGAGGTCCGACGAAGTCGTCCACAAAGCTACGCTTTGTCACAAAGCCATGCTTCGGGTCAACAAATGATCAAAGAAATGATCACAAAGATAAATGATCAAACAAATGATCCTATCACAAATGATCAAACAATGATCATTTCACAGCAACACTCAGTATGCCACATTACCAAATTGGGAGTATATTGCTGATAAATTTCAACTACATAACCTCTGAGCTCGTACGTCTCAGAGAAGGGTGTTAAGCTAAGAGAATAAATTCTCCGCCACCAACAGAAATGTATTTGAAAGAAATCGGCTTTATATCTCAAAGTGTAACGTCAGACACACAACCATACAAGTCTGTTCCGGGATCGAACAGAACCGAAGGCACTTCTCATGAAGCCCTTGCAAATCCAGATAATTTTCTAATCACGTCCGGACTTCCCGTCACTAAGGGTGATAAAACCTCTAAATCGGAGATCGGCCGATGTAGAGTAACTCGACGGTAATCCTTCCGTTTTCAAAAATATCCGGTCTTCAACACCGGTCATCAAATGCAATTCATAACGACATATCACATATTCAGAATGGGTTATACGACCCCATGGTCCTTTCCCGGCTAACCCGAATAGTGAACGCTTATTCAAAAATAAGTGTGGCATTCAAATTCATCCAATTCACAACAAATACCCATTCAAGGTAATTATTGATAGTCGGTTATTTAACTATCAATAAAGATGCGCAACATCATCAGATTCCAAATAATTTTCCCAAATTATTTATTTTCCAAAATATCTTTACTAGATATAAAATTTCCACACTTCAAAAATAAATCAATAATTATTTTTCTAAACAATTTCCCTTTCCTTTATAAATTCCATAGTGAATTTATATTTTAAATATCTACTGATATGCGATTTTCAATCGATTTCAAAAATTCACTTTCAATTTATCTTTACAAAGAAGATAAATACTCAAAACGTTTCATTTCATTTTGGGAAACATTTCCATACTTATTTAATAATAATAAGTAATTCACAAAGCTTATTTATTTTCAACATTTGAAAATATTCAATATACTTAAATCAAAATTAAGTATATATTTCATTCTTTAAGGAAATCATTCTCTTTCACAAATTTTATTTGAGTCAAAACGAATGTTACGTAAAACATCGTTACGACGACTCAAAATCACTAGTATAGGGATTCGGAATTAGGATAGATGTATAAATCCCAATACTATATAAAACATTTCCTTTCGGAAATCATTTACTATAACAACAGTGTTATAGTCCACCATTTCCTTATTTCCTCGAAAACGTCTATTTCAACAATGAATGTTGAAATCTATGGTTTCGATATTTAACACATTTTAAAACATCGTTAAAACAATTAACTTCATTTTATTCCAATATCACTTCCCCAAAACATATCCATTTTACTTAATAATATATTCACTGTCCAAAATCGTGAATATACTTCACTAACCAAATTTCAATATTTTCTACACATTTTATTTCAAGAATTATCCACTATCCAAAATCGTGGATAAAGTTCCCTTAATAACCTTCTATATTAAATTCATCAAATTTGATTGATTTCCGGATTTATAAAACAATGTTTATAAATTCTATTTCTATTTTATAACAACTTCGATGTTATAAATCTCCTTTTATTAACTTCTATAATTCACTTATCAAAATAAGTGATTTCGGATTTATAAAACAACGTTTATAAATCACATTTATACTTTATAACAATTTCAACTTATAAAAATCATTTTATTAGCAAATTCTATTCATACCCCATCTAAGTGCAAAATTCTAATTTATAAGTAAATTACTTATAAATCTTTTATTTTACAACATCTATTCATTTTATACTTCACAATTTATAAATCTATAAATCTCGTTCACTTATGATTTTTTATTTCATCTCATTCTAACACTTACAAAACCCGTTTTAAAATTCCAATGTTTTAAATTTATAAATGTCAACTTTTTAAATCTTTTAAGTAAACCGTTTATAATACTTCAAAAATCCCAACTTAAACCATTTTATAAATAAATCAACTTTTATTTCAAAAATCAAAATTTGGTTATATTTCACAAAAATCATAATTTTAATAACTTTAAAATTGGATCCGATGATGCAACGCACCAATTAGTCAATCACGACAATAAACATCATATATCGATATGAACATCAACAAATATCATAATATCTGTAATCAAATAAATACTGGTGAGGAATCCAGTTGGATCCCTCCAACCTGTTTCCCTGCATCCACAGATGTTAGCACAATACCAATTCCACTTCGAGGTGGAATATCGCGGTATATAGGATTTTATAAATATATCATCCGCTTACTAACGGTGCAATTGGGTCTCATCCGCTATACAGTGCGGGAAATCAATCAATCCAATATATACATATGCCAATATGTATATATTGCTATATATATAGATATATCCTACTATATCTAATATCACATCCAAACAGACAATAAAATCAATAACTGAAAATTCCACTTTTCAATCGAGTGAGGAAATCTCACCTTAGCTTTTATTTGCAATCCATTTCCAACTTGACTCGATTTTTCTTGGTTTATACCTTGTATAAATAATTTATACAATTTGTTAATATTCGAATCAACTGAACAATTAATTTTCGTTTTCAATTGTTTTAGATTAACAAATTTCTCCTTTAATAATTTTATTTAACTACCATTAAATTCTAAAAACTAAATTTTCTTCTTTCTTAAAATCAAACTAGTAGGCTTAAAATGGATATAAGCATATACATTTTTATTTCTCATTTAGAAACTCCATAAGTATATTTATAAAAAAAAATAACCCGTATAGATTTTAAAAATCAAATCTTTCTATAAATTCCTATAATTTCCAAAACTTATATATTTATTTTCACCTTTACTGTAATCAATTCACCTGCTTATCTATATATCTATATATACATTTACTGTAATATATTCTCTGTCTATATAAAAATCTGCATATTTCTTTGACTGCTAAAAATCCTATTTTTAAACTTTACTGTTTTAAACTTTATATATATATATATATGTAGATATATTCAAATAGAAATGTTTTTATACCTATCTGAAATAAATTATTTTTTCCTACCTTCTGAATATATATTTCATTGTTTTATCTTTTTGTAACAAAATAAATTTTTATAAGTTAATTTACCAATGATTTTCCTTTGAAAATAAAATAAAAATCGAATTACCTTACTGCCTATTTGAAATCTCGATCCTCGAACCCTAGCTCAACGCCCTGAATCGCCACCAGACCATCACACTCCGTTGCCGATGCTATCGCGCGTACGCGACCCACTTCAAATCGTGAGCCACCATCACCTCGACGAACCCCAGATCGAACATCGCCTGCTGACATCGTCACCACCATTACCTCGAACTCGCGAACCCCATCGCGGCCTCGCTACGCCGCCTTCCCCTTGCCAGTTTCCACCGATGAACGCGCGCGCAAGAGCTTCTGAAATCGAACAGCCACACTAGGTTCCTGGTACAAATAGTTTGCGATTCCTTCAAACATCGATCGATGGTTGCTTCGAATTCAATTTGAACGAAAATAATTTCGTTATTGAAGATTTTTGAGTTGAGGAGGGCGAGGTTTTGATTTCGAACGAACTTGCCGATTTGATTTTGAACGAGAAGTTATTTTGATTTCTTTGGTTTGAATCTGAAGAGGGAAGAGAACGAACGAATTTGAATTTTGATTTAGCTCGGCCATTGTTTTTCTTCGAGTGAAAACAAACAGATTTTGTTTTGAACGAAATATTTTCTTTTGAAATCAAAAGGGACTGCTCGCATGATAAAGGAAAACGAAGGGGACACGAGTACGTGATTTTGCAGAGAGTAGGTCGGCATTGAAGTGAAATAAAGCCAGGAATCTTTGCTGTGTTGACTAAATTTAAATTTTAAATTTAAATTGAATTTGATTTAATTTCAATGCGTTTATACGTCGTACGCTCGCATAACAACTCTGATTAATATGAAATTTGAAATCCGACAATAATTCAATATTCCGGATCCAATGGAACTAGTTTCGTCGAATTTCGAGACTGTGCCTCAAAACGCTATTTTTAAATATCGATTCAAACGATATGATTTTCAAAACTAAACAAATCACTTTCAAATTCAATTCTGAAGCTTCTATTATCTTCAGTATCATCAATATAAATTTTACAATCCTTTGAAATATTTTTCTTCAGCTTAAAATTGAAGATTTAAATTTTTATTCAACGTTCAATAGATTAAATTATAAAATTTAATCGCCAATTTATTCTGATAATTTGAAATTCAAGTCAAACCATCATTTAAATATTTAAAATTAATTAAATATTTCCATTTTAAATTGTTCAAAATTCTGGGTCGTTACACGAGCTTTGTGTTAAAAATAGAGTTGAAATCATCTTTGTAAAAGAGTTTGGATATTTACTACTAGTATAGAAATCTTTGCATTTTAAAGTGACAAATCATAGAAATGATTGTAGAAACAATCAATCACCAAAATCCTCATACGATGACGTGAATCAAATCCAAAGAAATCGATACCGAATCCATCAAAATGGATATTCTCAAAAGTCCCAAAAAAGAAGTCATCAAAGTCAATAATAAATGATAACAATAAATCAGATAATCACGAATCGATTAAAATTGGAACCTCAAGCTAAATAGGCAAAATAGACTGAAACAAGCAGGTCAGTCGACTGGCCTCTGTAGTCAGTTGACTGATTCAGAAACCCGAAAGTTTCAGTTCCTGCAGTCAGTCGACTGACTGCAGGGGCCAGTTGACTGGCTGGCACTGGAACTGTTTTCTAGCCTATCAAGTGGAGAGAAAACTCTCACCATTTGCAATCGGACGAGCAATGGGCTTTAGGGGTTTTTGCCAATCGATAACCCAGCCCTATTGGCTCTTCAATACATCTCCAAAAACATGTTCATACATCAAAGCTAGGATTTTCAAAGTTTTGACTTCAAAACACCAAAAATTGAAATGTTCACAAAATCAATTCAAATCAAAAGCAAATGAATATGCACAAGTGTTAGGAATTCATACCTAACAACAAAGATAGCTATAGAGATAGATGTGAGTTAAAGAACTCACCTTTAAACCCAAAAACGATGAAGGAGAAGCTTGAAAGCAAAGGAAGATCAACTACTCTTCAACTTCAACTCTAGAAGCTTGAATCTAATCTCAAAAGAAGAACATTTCCTAAGTTAGGTTTAGGAAATTTCTGAAATTAATAAGAGAATGAGTTGGTGATGATGAAGAGAATGCTTACATAAGCTTTTCTTTGATTTTGGAGCTAACACTTGGATTTGTAAAAGAAACTAGGGCTTAGGAATTTCTAATTTCCCATTCCTCTCCCCATTTTTACTTAAGCTTGAATGTATTAGGAAATAAGGATGAATGAAGAGAGGAGGGGCTGAGTTAGGGTATTAAGATGGGTTAGTGGGCTGAAACCCAAACCCAAACCCAAAGTGAAAAAGTCATAATTTTTACTCAACTCCAAACATATCGATGTTTATACTCAAAAAAGTTGTAAATGCCATTTTGGACTCAATGGAGGTAGTCTCGAGTCCTAATTCGACTTTTTAGAAAAAGTAGCTTTTTCAGACTTTAATCTGATGAACGATTCTATATTTAAATAAAATATTTAAATATACAAATCGTAAATATGCGGGTTGTTACAGACTCCCCTCCTTAAAGAAATTGCGTCCTTGCAATCTTTAAGAAATAAATAAGAAGTAACAACAATAAAAGCATATTAACACAAAAAATGAAATTTGAAATAAAAAGTTCACCTTAAGGAGCAGAGAGAGCACGTCCGGATGTGTTCGCTCGATGAATTCTATGGATTCCCAAGAGCAATCCTTCGGATTTGAGGACCATTGAACTTTCACAAGAGGAACATCTTTATTTCGAAGCCGTTTAACTTCCGAAGCAATGATACAAATATGATGTTGCATGATGTTGCTTATAAGTCAAATTAGGCGAAACTTCAATTTCTTCAATAACACCGGGCTCAAGAATAGTGTTGGAATCTCGAAGGCATTTCCGTAGTTGAGAGACGTGGAATACGTCATGAATAGCAGAAAATTGTGCCATTAATAAAAGGCGATAAGCCACGGAGCCAATGCGTTCGGTGATGGGAAATGGCCCAATATATCGAGGTGCTAATTTTCCCGATCGACTGAAACGCACAACACCCTTCATAGGTGAAACACGAATAAACACAAAATCTCCCACAGAAAATTCTAATTTCCTTCTTCGGTTATCGGCATAGGATTTTTGTCTACTTTGAGATTCTTTCATTCTATGACGAATAAGCCAATCTTTTCTGTGGCATCACGAATAAAATCTAGACCTAAAACCAGCTTCTCACCGGCTTCAAGCCAACACGAATGAGACCGGAATGGCCTTCCGTATAGTGCCTCGAAAGGTGCCATACCAATACTAGATTGGAAGCTATTATTATAGGAAAATTCAACAAGAGAAATATTATCTTCCCAACTTCCACCAAAATCAAGAACACATGCACGAAGAAGATCTTCAAGAGTTTGATTCACACGCTCCGTTTGTCCATCGGACTGAGGATGATAAGCGGTGCTAAAATTAAGCTTCATTCCCAAAGCTTTTTGAAGACCCTTCCAAAACCCACTAGTAAATAATGGATCACGATCGCTAACAATGGAAGTAGGAACTCCATGTAATCTAACAATTTCCATGATAAAGAGTTTATCCAAAATAGGTACGGTTCGATTGGACCGAACGGGAAGAAAATGGGCGGATTTTGTAAGTCTATCTACTATCACCCATAGGCTATCATGACCCGAACGAGAATGGGGAAGACCGTCAATAAAATCCATGGAAATTTGATCCCACTTCCATATTGGAATTTCCAAAGGTTGCAATGACCCACCGAGCCTTTGATGCTCGGCCTTTACAAGTTGGCAAGTCATGCAACACTTAATAAAGTTAGCAATATCAGATTTCATTCCCTCCTAATAATAAAGTCACTTCATATCCGCGTACATTTTACTACTACCGGGATGAATGGTAAATTTAGAACGATGAGAATCTTCTAAAATGTCTTTACGAAGATCAATAATGTTTGGTACAATAAGTCTACCAAATTTTTGAATACTGCCGCGAGTATCAATATCAAAGTCTTTCAAACCTTCAATATCAATTTTATCCCTACAACTTTGGCTAAGAAGAACTAATTCGGGATCATGCTTTTGAGCTTCAAGAATGCGGTCCAAAAGAGACGGATGAGCTTCAAGGCTACATAAAACAAGAGATGAACATGAATTAGATTCACGATCTCGAATCTCACAAGTGGATAAAGTCGCGAGATCATTCCATTCGAATATCATCATGGAAACAACCGCTTGTTGCTTACGAATAAGGGCATCATCAACACGATTTCCTTTTCCGGGAGTATAAAGATTATCAAGATCATAAGATGCAAGGAACTCGAGCCAACATTGTTGACGCAAATTAAGTTCCTTTTGAGAAAATAAATACTTCAAAGATTTATGATCGGTGTAGAGAACAAATTTCTCTCCCAAAAGATAATGATGCCAAATTCTAAGGGCGAAAACAATAGCCGCGAGCTCTAAATCATGAGTGGCATATCTAGTCTCGGCAGGCTTTAATTGCTTAGAAGCATAAGCAATAACACGTTCCCTTTGCATGAGAACGGCACCCAAACCAACACGACTAGCATCGGTGTAAACAATAAAATCTTAGTTCCCATCGGGAATCACAAGAATAGGAGCATCAAAAAGGAGTTCTTTTAATTTTTGAAATGAAGCTTCACATTTGTCTGACCAAATGTATTTAACTCCCTTCTTTGTCAAACTATTAAGAGGCACAGAAATTTTAGAAAAGTCTTTTATGAACGACGATAATAGCCCGCCAATCCGAGAAAGCTGCGAATTTCCGTCACACTCTCCGGTCTCTTCCAATTTTGAATCGCTTCAATCTTTGAAGGATCCACGGATATTCCGGATTTAGAAATAATATGCCCCAAAAATTTCACATGAGATTGCCAAAAGTGGCATTTAGAAAATTTTGCTTTCAATTGGTTGCTCCTAAGAGTTTCCAACACAATCCGAAGATGATCTTCATGCTCCTCCTCGGTTTTAGAATAAATAAGAACGTCATCTATAAAGATGAGAACAAATCAGTCGAGGAAGTGTTTGAAAACTCGATTCATAAGGTCGACGAAATAAGCTGGAGCATTCGTCAAGCCAAATGGCATAACAAGCCATTCATAAGATCCATAATGAGTATGGAACGATGTCAAAGGAATGTTATCCTCTGCAACACGGAGCTGATAAAAACCGATTGCTAAGTCCAACTGTGAAAAAACTTTAGCACCACTAAGTTGATCGAATAAATCATCAATCCACGGTAAGGGATATTTATTCTTGATGGTGAGATCGTTAAGCTTGCGGTAGTCAACGCAAAGCCTAAGTGTACCATCAGATTTTTTTACAAAAATAGCTGAAGCTCCCCATGGAGAGGAACTAGATTGAATAAATTGCTTCGCTTCCAATTTGGATAATTGTTTGCGCCTCACCTGATTCTCTTTATTGGACATACGATAAGGAGGACGAGTAATAGGTAGAGCTCCAGGGATTAGATTAATTCTGAACTCAATTGCTCGCTTAGGTGGTAATCCTAAAACGGGCTCAAATATGTCGGGAAATTCACAAACAATGTGAATGAGAGAAATAACATCTTCCTCATCATCATTATCGTCATCATGAGGATTTAGAGAATACAAGGATGCTTTCGAATTGGAATCCGAATCTGAATCTTTCAGAACAAGAGAAATCTGCTTAACAGATTAAGGATGCCGAAAATATATAGTCCGTTCAGGACATAGAATATGGGCTTCATAACGGTTAAGCCAATCCATTCCCAAAATCATTCCGAAACCAAGGTAACGCATAACCTGAAAATCGGCACGGAAAGAGTAATCACATAAAATAATTTCGACATCTTTACAAAGTAAACTGAGTGTTGCGAATCCACCAGTCGGATTCGCAATTCTCAAAGAAGTCATCAAGCCAATAACATTCAAAGACAAAGCATCAACAAGTTATTTTGATATAAAAGAGTGAGATGCACCCATATCAAAAAGAACTCGAATAGGAAGATCATGAAATATAATGATGCCATCAAGGATAGAATGAGAAATACCTTGACCATGAGAAGTGTTAGCAGGGGCTTGTACAACATTTAGCTTGCCTTCCTTCTTGCCTTGAAGTTTGGGACACGAAGATATGATATGACCCGAAATCTTGCAATAGCGGCAAGAAAGAGACCTCGGGCACTTGTTTGCATAGTGGTCCTTAGAACCACAATTGTAACATTCTCCATGACGAGAGGTAGGAGTATTTGCTACCGGTGTTGCTTGCTTTCCCTTCTTGTTGGGATTAGGCTTGAATTTAAAAGGTCTCTTCTTGTTGATGTTTTGTTTGACCTCAGCATCACTATCTTTATCGGCCTCTTCAAGACGAAGAGCAATATCAACAAGCTGATCAAAAGAAACTTCTAATTTCAGAAGTAATGGCTTTTTAAGGTTTTTGTTCAACCCATAGACAAATCTCTGATTTTTCTTCAATGGGGTATTAATATACTCGACTCCATATTTAGATAGATATTCGAAAGAAGCGACGTAATCTGTAACATTTCCCCTTTTGACCGCCTCCAGTCGGTAATTAAACCAACTCGAAACGTTCAAAAAGACGAATTGTTATTTAGTTTATAAGGTTTAAACAGAATCAGCCACAGAAACACAGAATAATAACAATAAATTAAAACAAATGAATCTTTATTTCATTACTATAAATCTTTTTATATACATCAGAGTTTATACAATTTTAATACTGATACAGCGGAATATCTTAAAATACAATTTTCTGAAACTAAAATGATTCTTTACTCTCTCTCTAACTTCGCTGCTCGAAAATCTTCAAGCTGTAAAAATACTCGATCTGACCCGAGTATTATATTCAAAAGAAAATAATACACAGGTCAGTCTAATTCAAACCAGTTTATTAGTGCATAGAGGCAATAATAATTTAAGTAGACGACAGTCACAATAATTCTTGTCTATCCGACTCTTTAAACAAAGAAACCGGATAACGAAAATATAACACTAAACAGTGTTAAACAATAAATCAACAGATTTAAATCATCAACAGAGATAAATAAACAATTTATCAAATCGACTAAATCAATTTAAAAAAATTAAAATTGTCACTTTAAAAACCATCAAGACTCGATTGGCTGCCGTACACGCACGCGTGTACGGCCTCGCCAATATGGCATAAAAATCAATGCATCACGACGCAAAGAAATATCAATTCAAACTGTCGAGTTTGGGTGGCTGCAGTGCACACGCACAAATGCTTAACAATGTAACTGTACTAATGTACAAGTAGGATGAAGACTACACAATAATTGACAATGCAACTGGCAACTATGAACATGTAGAACACCCAGGTTAATGATGCAATAAGATATGTAGTGAAAATGCACCTGAACCTAAAACTGTCGACAACAGATTCGTTGCCAAAATGCATGAGTTGAGATGCTACAGAGACCAGTAAATCACCAAACAACAACAAGGGATACATAACACATGAAACAATGCAAGTAACTCAAATGGGGATACCGCATGGAGCAACAGAACATGTATGCAGTGAACAGTGAACAACTAAAGAAAACTGGACCAAGTTCAACCTTACTAGCAATTGCAGACCAGTGAACAATAAAATGGAACTGGACATTGTAATCTCAGGAGCGAAAAGTGCTGGACAGTGCAAACACATGGATGATAATGCCACTACGACAGACAGTGCCGAAGCAAAAATGTATTGCTTCTTCAAAACAAAATACTGGACTACATGAAGCAGGGCAGCACTTAAAACTACATGTTTAGCCAAGCTGTCACCAAATGAATCTCTATTGCAATGCAGACTGAAATATGGGAGAATGCAAACCCAAGTCAACATGAATCACTTGAAAATCAAAGACCCCAAAACTGAATGGACTGCAAATTACAAAAATGAAGGGTATAGCAACCATGAACTCATGTATACAGTTCAAGTATACGAGGGCAAAACCCAAAAGCATCAAAAAATCAGTTTAGGGAATATGCAAACTAGATAAGGAATGCACCAGAACAGGAAAATCAATTCAAAATTCAACTTAGATGAAGCAAAATATATATATACATACAAGAATGCAAATATATATATATATATATATATATGCCAGAAATCAAGATGACAATCCAAGTGGTCAGAGACTAGGCAGAAGTGATACAGTGAGTGGTACAAGTGTAAATGCAAATGAGATACACTCAGGTCAAAGATCGCAGACTAGAGTTCAAGTAACTTCAGAAGTAAAATGAAGCATAAATATACACATGCACATGAGCTAGTAAATATGCAGCCGAGAGAACAACTGCAAGTAATGTGGAACAACAATTGCAAACAGCTTCGAGAAGACTGCGGCTTCAAAACATCGCATATACATATTTATGTTTCATTGGACCTTAATATGTAGTTCAACAGTGTATAACGAAGTCATGAAACAGCAGTCTTAGTGGTGAACCAGGAAATCAAGTGAACCAGTAAATGATACAATAGCAACATAAACAAGCAAATCATGGAACAACCATATCAATGTCAGGGCAGTGCCTAAGTTTCGAATCAAAATAAGGCCGCAGGTGACTTCAAACAATTTCGTATTCAAAATTTCAGAGAATTTAGTTAATCCAGGGTACAAGTTTAAACAATTTCAAGTGACCGAAGTCAATCAGTTCAAGGCCAAGGAAATGGTAAAAATTGAACAGCCCAAAACCAACACGGTGCCACGACGAACAAATTAATGCCGAAATCACCCAAAACAAATCAATTTAAACAAGACAAAGATCATGAAAAAAAACTGACTTGAACTAGATGTGAGCGGAAGACCACTCACCTTAGTTTGAATCGAGGAGCACGCGAGCGAGCGAACCAGAAGCAAAAACCCTAAAATTTGGCGAAGAGGGAGATGATCGAATCGAGGCCGCCACTACTAACGTCGAAGCCCTAATCTTTGCAGATCGAAGGAGGAACGAGAACTCCAATTTTTCTGAAGCCCTAGCTATTTGGACGTCGCCATTTTTTTTTCTTTCGTATGATTTTCTTTCTGATCGAATAATGAATGAGGAGAGAGGGGCGACGTGGGTTTAACAGAGGTAAGGGGGGAGAACGTGGTTTTGCAGAGGAGAACATGGTATAGGGTATGGGCTGGTATTGGTATATTTTTTTTTCTTTTCAAAAGAATTTTTTTAACCGATTCAAAAATTCCAACAACAATTTTTATTAAACAAATTCCAATTCGAATCGAAGCTTCTATAAGCAAATAGCTAGCAGAGAAATCGTTTAACGATGATATCTAATCGATGCAAAAATCCCGGTTATTACAGAAATTCAAATTGAATTCAATTTAATTTTATACGCGTTTATACGCCGTATGTTCACAAAACAATTTTGATAAATACGAAAATTGAAATCCGGTAATAATTCGATATTACGGACCCAATGGAACTGGTTTCGTCAAATTCCGAGACTGTGCCTCGGAAGGTTATTTTTAAATTCAATTCAAACGATACAATTTCAAAATTGAACAAATCGCTTTTAAAATCAATTCTGAAGCTTCTATTATCTCCAGTATTATCAATATGAATTTTCTAAGCCTTTAAATTATTTTTAGCCGGCTTAAAATTGAAGATTCAAATTTTATTCAACTTTCAACAGATTAAATTCAAAAATTTAATCGCCAATTCCTTCTGATAATTTGAAATTCAAGTCAAATTATCATTCAAATATTTAAAATTAATTAAATATTTTCAATTTAAATTGTTCAAAATTCAGGGTCGTTACAAACTCCCCTCCTTAAAAACTTTTCGTCCACGAAAAGTAAAGGTTGTTAAAATTTCATCGATATTTATACTCTACTCAATTTTTCTAAGCTTGAAACTCAATACAAATAAATGAATATAAGATTCATTCCATTTGTTTAATCTCACTAGTTCTGTTTATCTTCTCTTTTATTCAATGATTTCTACAATCATTGATTTCTAAAATCAAAATGCAAAAGTCTTTTATCAACATTTTCGATTTACAACTCAGATTCAAACTTAAAATTATTCACGTTAGAGATTTATATAATATATATCTCTTCCAAAGCTGTGGACTTTCAAAACATTACAAAAATCCTCTTCCTTAGTTCATTAAGTTGGAATTATGTAATTCTAATTTCAAATTATTGATTCACTATTTACAGTTTGAAAATACTTGCTAACTCGAAATTTAACAAGTCCATCTTCGTTCTTACAGACATTAGACATACGCTGGCCAGGCGCAGGTCTAACAATCTCCAAGTACTAAACATACTTGCTTCAATTCCCAGTGAAAATACTTTTAAAAAATACTTTTAAAAATGGATATGGAAAGCACGTTCCCCCATGGATTACAGTTCCACCCGGCGGTTACGCTACTATCCCAGTAGAGTCGCTTGTGGCTGTAGATTTCACATCTCTTAAATTTCGCCATGGTTGTTGCCATAGATTGCAGTACACACGGCGGTTACGCTACTATCCCAGTAGAATCGCTCGTGTCTGTAGGCATCACGCCCCTCAAATTTCGCCTGGCATTAGATTGTAGTTTACCCGGCGGTTACGCCACTATCCCAGTGGAATCGCTTGTAACTGTGGGCATCTCGCCCCTCAAATTACGCTAATCATCAATCAATCTAATCTCATCACGATGATCCATCGTGAGGGATTTCCGATTCAAATAGTCACTCTGACTAAATGGAAATTCTACGTAGCTACGAATTTCAAATGGACACTCTTCACGAGTTCCAATACCTTCTCTAATAATAAATGGAAGGTACTTTTCCACATCCTCAGTTTAGAAAACATAATATCATATATGTAGTACTTTCATTTCACATTTCGTACATATAACATCTATGTAAACATACATAAGATTTCCATAACAATGTCTTTCTAAACTAACGGTTTCAAATTTACCGCATTCATATATATATATAAGTTCTAAAAACTTACATATTCCATATTCATAACAAAATAGAGGATTTCAAAATTTTCCTCTAAGTCGATTTGGAAATTTAAGGTTATCTCAAACCTAATTCATATTCAAAATTCCATTTATTATCGACTTTCACATTCGATTTGAATTACACATCACATCGTCAATTCTCAACACAGAATTGATGTCTATCGATATATAACCTCTGAGCTCGTACGTCTCAGAGAAGGGTGTTAAGCTAAGAGAATAAATTCTCCGCCACCAACAGATATATATTTAATAGAGATCAATTGCCATGTCATCAATTCACAATGTTAGACATACAATCCAAACCATCATCTGAAATTCAAAGCTCAACTTATATTGTCTTTGATGTCGAAGTTAAACTCAATTTTAACTCAACGATTCAATTATTTTGAAAAATTTCAAATTGAACTAATTGTTCAAATTTCTCATTTAACTTTTCAACTTCGACTTCAAAAATGAATTTCAAATCATTTATCCCTTACGGAATATATTCACAACATTTCATATTTGGAAAAACATTTCCATACTTATTTAAAAATAAGTAATTCACAATTCCATTCTATTTTCAACATTTGAAAATATTCGATATACTTAAATCAAAATTAAGTACATATTTCATCTTTAAGGAAATCATTCTCTTTCACATATTTATTTGAGTCAAAACGAATGTTACATAAAACATCGTTACGACAACTCAAAATCATTAGTATAGGGATTCGAAATTTAGATAGATGTATAAATCCCAATACTACACAAAACATTTCCTTTCGGAAATCATTTACTATAACAATAGTGTTATAGTCCATCATTTCCTTATTTCTTGAAAACGTCTATTTCAACAATGAATGTTGAAATCTATGGTTTCGATATTCAATGCCTTTTAAAACATCTTTTTAAAACAATTAACTTCGTTTTAAAAATATCACTTTCCCAAAACATGTCCATTTTATTCAATAATATATTCACGGTCCAAAATTGTGAATATACATCGTTTAACAAACTATACAGAATTTACTTATCAAAATAAGTCAGTTTCGAATTTATAAACAACGTTTATAAATTCCATTTCTATTTATAAAGACTTCAATTCATAAAAATTTACTTCATTAATCATTCCTTTATAGCTCAGTTTTATATCAAAATTTTAATTTACAAGTAAATTACTTATAAATTCTTTTATTTCGCAACTTCGATTCATTTTATAACTTCACAATTTTTAATTCTGTAATTTCCATTCACTTATGAAATCCATTAATATTTCACTTTCAACACTTATACAAATTCATTTTATAATTCCAATAAAATATCAACATTTTCAAATCTTCCATTTAAACCGTTTATAATAATTCAAACTATTACATAAATTTGTCAATTTTCCATTTCCAAGATAATCACTAGTTCTTTAGTAAATCCTTTCACCAATTTGGTTTTCAATTTAATCATATTGGATTCATTCACATTGAATTTTACTAACATTTATTCATATTCAATTAGTTCACATTCACTAATTTATATTCAAGTTAGTTTGCTTTCGATTCAATCAAATTTGGTTCTCTTTAGATTTCTTACCTTTCAATTTGAATTCAATTTACATAGCTTTCAAATTCCATTAATACAATTTCATTAACACTTAATGAATTTCTATACGATCAACTGGCAACAAATGCACATTTAACCAAATTTATTTACTTTGCTTATATTCAATTTGGTTCAACACACTTAATTTCAATTGGTTTATATTCTAATTCAGATTGAATTCTTATACTCACCATATTCACAAATTCACTTTTACAATTAAAGTTGAATTTCCTTTATATAACTCAAATTCATATTCATTCTTCACTTTATCAATTCATTTTGATATCAAATTCAATTTGATTCAACATTACTTAAGCTATGTTTCATTTTATCTCCACTTGCATTTATTTTCATCATACAACTTAAGTTCATCTCAAATTTATTTGAAATTCTATTTTTATTTAACTTTACTAAAGTCAAATTTATACCACATTTCAAAATTCAGATTTGTTTTACTTAACAAAACTGTTCAACCATTTAACAACTGGTTTGATTTAAATTTTCTCATTTTATAAGTTATACAACTTATTAAATTTAAACTTTCCAATTCATATTATATAATAACTTATCTTTCAAGTTTAAATTTTCATCTCAATAATTTATCAAATCAAGTACGATTTATTTAACTTCCTTTAGTTAAATTTCAAATCATATATTTATTGATACTAATTCAATTCAATTTAACTTTTCTTTTAGTTAAATTTCAAATCCATATATTTATTAATGCCAACTCACTTCAATTTAACTTTTCTTAAGTTAAAAATCTTTATTCAATATTCACTTTACTTATATAAGATCTATTCCAAATTCATTCATCTTATATTTTCTAAAAAAATTTTATACTTCTTTGGATTTGAAAAACGTTCTCCTTTTTAAAAGTGTTTCTAGTAACTATTCATATTAAACATCATAAACTAAGCTTTGTGTAAACCAAAGCTCTGATACCACTCTGTAACATTCCCCCTTTTGACCGCCTCCAGTCGGTAATTAAACCAACTCGAAACGTTCAAAAAGACGAATTGTTATTTAGTTTATAAGGTTTAAACAGAATCAGCCACAGAAACACAGAATAATAACAATAAATTAAAACAAATGAATCTTTATTTCATTACTATAAATCTTTTTATATACATCACAGTTTATACAATTTTAATACTGATACAGCGGAATATCTTAAAATACAATTTTCTGAAACTAAAATGATTCTTTACTCTCTCTCTAACTTCGCTGCTCGAAAATCTTCAAGCTGTAAAAATACTCGGTCTGACCCGAGTATTATATTCAAAAGAAAATAATACACAGGTCAGTCTAATTCAAACCAGTTTATTAGTGCATAGAGGCAATAATAATTTAAGTAGACGACAGTCACAATAATTCTTGTCTATCCGACTCTTTAAACAAAGAAACCGGATAACGAAAATATAACACTAAACAGTGTTAAACAATAAATCAGCAGATTTAAATCATCAACAGAGATAAATAAACAATTTATCAAATTGACTAAATCAATTTAAAAAAATTGAAATTGTCACTTTAAAAACCATCAAGACTCGATTGGCTGCCGTACACGCACGCATGTACGGCCTCGCCAATATGGCATAAAAATCAATGCATCACGACGCAAAGAAATATCAATTCAAACTGTCGAGTTTGGGTGGCTGCAGTGCACACGCACAAATGCTTAACAATGTAACTGTACTAATGTACAAGTAGGATGAAGACTACACAATACTTGACAATGCAACTGGCAACTATGAACAGGTAGAACACCCAGGTTAATGATGCAACAAGATATGTAGTGAAAATGCACCTGAACCTAAAACTGTCGACAATAGATTCGTTGCCAAAATGCATGAGTTGAGATGCTACAGAGACCAGTAAATCACCAAACAACAACAAGGGATACAGAACACATGAAACAATGCAAGTAACTCAAATGGGGATACCGCATGGAGCAACAGAACATGTATGCAGTGAACAGTGAACAACTAAAGAAAACTGGACCAAGTTCAACCTTACTAGCAATTGCAGACCAGTGAACAATAAAATGGAACTGGACATTGTAATCTCAGGAGCGAAAAGTGCTGGACAGTGCAAACACATGGATGATAATGCCATTACGACAGACAGTGCCGAAGCAAAAATGTATTGCTTCTTCAAAACAAAATACTGGACTACATGAAGCAGGGCAGCACTTAAAACTACATGTTTAGCCAAGCTGTCACCAAATGAATCTCTATTGCAATGTAGACTGAAATATGGGAGAATGCAAACCCAAGTCAACATGAATCACTTGAAAATCAAAGACCCCAAAACTGAATGGACTGCAAATTACAAAAATGAAGGGTATAGCAACCATGAACTCATGTATACAGTTCAAGTATACGAGGGCAAAACCCAAAAGCATCAAAAAATCAGTTTAGGGAATATGCAAACCAGATAAGGAATGCACCAGAACAGGAAAATCAATTCAAAATTCAACTTAGATGAAGCAAAATATATATATATATATATACATACAAGAATTCAAATATATATATATATATATATATATATGCCAGAAATCAAGATGACAATCCAAGTGGTCAGAGACTAGGAAGAAGTGATACAGTGAGTGGTACAAGTGTAAATGCAAATGAGATACACTCAGGTCAAAGATCGCAGACTAGAGTTCAAGTAACTTCAGAAGTAAAATGAAGCATAAATATACACATGCACATGAGCTAGTAAATATGCAGCCGAGAGAACAACTGCAAGTAATGTGGAACAACAATTGCAAACAGGTTCGAGAAGACTGCGGCTTCAAAACATCGCATATACATATTTATGTTTCATTGGACCTTAATATGTAGTTCAACAGTGTATAACGAAGTCATGAAACAGCAGTCTTAGTGGTGAACCAGGAAATCAAGTGAACCAGTAAATGATACAATAGCAACATAAACAAGCAAATCATGGAACAACCATATCAATGTCAGGGCAGTGCCTAAGTTTCGAATCAAAATAAGGCCGCAGGTGACTTCAAACAATTTCGTATTCAAAATTTCAGAGAATTTAGTTAATCCAGGGTACAAGTTTAAACAATTTCAAGTGACCGAAGTCAATCAGTTCAAGGCCAAGGAAATGGTAAAAATTGAACAGCCCAAAACCAACACAGTGCCACGACGAACAAATTAATGCCGAAATCACCCAAAACAAATCAATTTAAACAAGACAGAGATCATGAAAAAAAACTGACTTGAACTAGATGTGAGCGGAAGACCACTCACCTTAGTTTGAATCGAGGAGCACGCGAGCGAGCGAACCAGAAGCAAAAACCCTAAAATTTGGCGAAGAGGGAGATGATCGAATCGAGGCCGCCACTACTAACGTCGAAGCCCTAATCTTTGCAGATCGAAGGAGGAACGAGAACTACAATTTTTCTGAAGCCCTAGCTATTTGGACGTCGCCATTTTTTTTTCTTTCGTATGATTTTCTTTCTGATCGAATAATGAATGAGGAGAGAGGGGCGACGTGGGTTTAATAGAGGTAAGGGGGGAGAACGTGGTTTTGCAAAGGAGAACATGGTATAGGGTATGGGCTGGTATTGGTATATTTTTTTTTCTTTTCAAAAGAATTTTTTTAACCGATTCAAAAATTCCAACAACAATTTTTATTAAACAAATTCCAATTCGAATCGAAGCTCCTATAAGCAAATAGCTAGCAGAGAAATCGTTTAACGATGATATCTAATCGATGCAAAAATTCCGGTTATTACAGAAATTCAAATTGAATTCAATTTAATTTTATACGCGTTTATACGCCGTATGTTCACAAGACAATTTTGATAAATACGAAAATTGAAATCCGGTAATAATTCGATATTACGGACCCAATGGAACTGGTTTCGTCAAATTCCGAGACTGTGCCTCGGAAGGTTATTTTTAAATTCAATTCAAACGATACAATTTCAAAATTGAACAAATCGCTTTTAAAATCAATTCTGAAGCTTCTATTATCTCCAGTATTATCAATATGAATTTTCTAAGCCTTTAAATTATTTTTAGCCGGCTTAAAATCGAAGATTCAAATTTTATTCAACTTTCAATAGATTAAATTCAAAAATTTAATCGCCAATTCCTTTTGATAATTTGAAATTCAAGTCAAATCATCATTCAAATATTTAAAATTAATTAAATATTTTCAATTTAAATTGTTCAAAATTCAGGGTCGTTACAAACTCCCCTCCTTAAAAACTTTTCGTCCACGAAAAGTAAAGGTTGTTAAAATTTCATCGATATTTATACTCTACTCAATTTTTCTAAGCTTGAAACTCAATACAAATAAATGAATATAAGATTCATTCCATTTGTTTAATCTCACTAGTTCTGTTTATCTTCTCTTTTATTCAATGATTTCTACAATCATTGATTTCTAAAATCAAAATGCAAAAGTCTTTTATCAACATTTTCGATTTACAACTCAGATTCAAACTTAAAATTCTTCACGTTAGAGATTTATATAATATATATCTCTTCCAAAGCTGTGGACTTTCAAAACATTACAAAAATCCTCTTCCTTAGTTCATTAAGTTGGAATTATGTAATTCTAATTTCAAATTATTGATTCACTATTTACAGTTTGAAAATACTTGCTAACTCGAAATTTAACAAGTCCATCTTCGTTCTTACAGACATTAGACATACGCTGGCCAGGCGCAGGTCTAACAATCTCCAAGTACTAAACATACTTGCTTCAATTCCCAGTGAAAATACTTTTAAAAAATTCTTTTAAAAAATACTTTTAAAAAATTCTTTTAAAAATACTTGCTAGAAGCCACTTGGACTCGATGAAGATCAATAAGATTCATGCGAGAAAAGATGCGATCGCATGTTCTGAGCCAAGCTTGGACTTCTATAACACTTTCGGAACCTTTGAATGGCTTTCCACCTAAGTTGGTGTAATCACTGCACAAGCGTGCAAACCCAGATTTAGGGTGAGTATGCTTCGGAATAGGTCCGGCAGCTTGAGCATTTTTCACAAGATCTAGAAGTTGCTGAGCAGACATAAATACTCCATCCAGGGGAGTAGCACTAGATTGACCGGCGCTGGGACGGCCTGATCTAACCATTTCTCTTCTTTAAGAAAGAAAGAAAAGAGAAAAAGGTTATTCACAAAATGAATATCAAACAAACTTAATTGATAAAATAAGGCACATAAAGAGAAATAGGATAGAACGGTACGAAGACTCGAATTAAATCCTATGGCACGATTCCTAAGAAAGACTTAGGACAATGATCCTTGCTAGATTATTCTATATTGTTCCGAAGTTTGGCTCTGATACCAAGCTGTGATGCCCGACCTCTATACTCACGCTAGCCAAGAACACTACTGGGTAATGCTGTCGACTAGCACGAAGAATAAGGCTATTGAGGAGCGACCATCTGTGTAATTGCCTTGTGCGAGTACTGATATGTCAGATAGTATAGCATGCATTTCATTTCAAGAGGAAATCCGACATACTGATACAAACCCAATGCTACCACACCGTGGCTGAGTGGACCCTCGGAAACAAATATAGAAAAAGCATAACATAAATCAGTCATAGATGTTCATATCTCAAAGGCGGAAATAGATATGAATATAACACATAAAAATGTACAACAGAGTAGTGGTTAAATAAGATCCACAATATCACAAAAGAATAGATACAAGTGATAGACAAAAGAATAATTATACATCAAGGAGTCTCTATCTCTAATGTATAATAACAAAAACTACAAAACTGTGTAGTTAGACAAAAGTCAGAAGATGATCCCAGATAAGGAGTCAAGCAGAAGCACGTGTAACATCTCGGTCTGACACGAGTATTATTTAATAAGAAAATAATAAACGGATCAATTTAGCTATAATTATCATTAAGGAAATGAGATATAAGCAGAGATATAATAAGAACGTATGACAACAATAATGTCATACAAGGACAAATATGATTTAAACAACAACAAAATCATACAATATCTCAAGAATCTCAAAGCACCAAAAAGAAT
Source organism: Allium fistulosum (assembly GCA_030737815.1). Classification (NCBI taxonomy): domain Eukaryota; kingdom Viridiplantae; phylum Streptophyta; class Magnoliopsida; order Asparagales; family Amaryllidaceae; genus Allium; species Allium fistulosum. Next base: position 683,318,006 of record CM060905.1, on the reverse strand, counting down.
ATCATATTCTTAATTTTATTCACCAAACTACAAATATTGACAAACATGTTAATGCTAATCGCAAAAGTTGGTGAAACACAAATTCTAGAAATCATCAATTAGAAATCCAGAAATCACAAAGGGGGAGGCCTATCACAAACGGGAGCATGAAAACTCACCAACACGTGTATCACAAATGGAATGCTATTCCATGGTCGCTAACCATAAATTTTGAGCCGAAGCTCCATAAACGGCCCGAAGACCACGGGTCGCTACCCCGCCAAATTGAACCGAAGTTCAACAAACGGGGATTGTAATCCCCACACAAACAAATAGACATCGCACATCGCTAGTATAAATCACAAAATGACCATCACCGATCAATAGAAAGTGTCGATTACACTAAGCTAGTAAATATACGAGTTTAACTTCATGTCCCATAACCACTAGCTTAACTTAAATATTTACGAACAAATTGTAGATTCCCACTCGAAAATTTTCACAAGAATTTCAATCGAACAAGTCCAAAAATTAACCGACGAACTAAACGCAAGCGTTTCATACCACTTGTTTGCTAAGCCGTTTAATTAGATTTTCTCATACGAATGAGGTAAAGGTTTGTATATACTAATAGATTAGAAAACGGTTTTTATAAACGAGCTTTGTATTAAAAATAGAGTTGAAATCATCTTTGTAAAAGAGTTTGGATATTTACTACTAGTATAGAAACCTTTGCATTTTAAAGTGACAAATCATAGAAATGATTGGAGAAACAATCAATCACAAAAATCCACATACGATGACGTGAATCAAATCCAAAGAAATCGATACCAAATCCATCAAAATGGATATTCTCAAAAGTCCCGAAAAAAAAGTCATCAAAGTCAATAATAAATGATAACAATAAATCGGATAATCACGAATCGATAAAAATTGGAACCTCAAGCTAAATAGGCAAAATAGACTAAAACAAGCAGGTCAGTCGACTGGCCTCTGCAGCCAGTTGACTGATCCAGAAACCCGAAAGTTTCAGTTCCTGCAGTCAGTCGACTGACTGTAAGGGCTAGTCGACTGGCTGGCACTGGAACTGTTTTCCAGCCTATCAAAAGGAGAGCAAACTCTCACCATTTGCAATCGGACGAGCAATGAGCTTTAGGGGTTTTCGCCAATCGATAACCAAGCCCTATTGGCTCTTCAATACACCTCCAAAAACATGTTCATACATCAAAGCTAGGATTTTCAAAGTTTTGACTTCAAAACACCAAAAATTGAAATGTTCACCAAATCAATTCAAATCAAAAGCAAATGAACATGGACAAGTGTTAGGAATTTATACCTAACAACAAAGATAGCTATAAACATAGATGTGAGTTAAAGAACTCACCTTTAAACCCAAAAACGATGAAGGAGAAGCTTGAAAGCAAAGGAAGATCAACTACCCTTCAACTTCAACTCTAGAAGCTTGAATCTAAGCTCAAAAGAAGAACATTTCCTAAGTTAGGTTTAGGAAATTTCTGAAATTAAAGAGAGAATGAGTTGGAGAAGATGAAGAGAATGCTTACCTAAGCTTTTCTTTGATTTTGGAGCTAACACTTGGATTTGTAAAAGAAACTAGGGCTTAGGAATTTCAAATTTCCCATTCCTCTCCCCATTTTTACTTAACTTGAATGTATTAGGAAATAAGGATGAATGAAGAGGGGAGGGGCTGAGTTAGGGTATTAAGATGGGTTAGTGGGCTGAAACCCAAACCCAAAGTGAAAAAGTCATAATTTTTACTCAACTCCAAACATATCAATGTTTATACTCAAAAAAGTTGTAAACGCCATTTTGGACTCAATGGAGGTGGTCTCGAGTCCCAATTCGACTGTTTACAAAAAGTAGCTTTTTCGGACTTTAATCCGATGAACGATTCTATATTTAAATAAAACATTTAAATATACAAATCGTAAATATGCGGGTTGTTACACAAAATTCTTTCTAAGACAAGTATGTGTTCTAGGAAACACTTATTTTGACTGCATAGTACAAATCTTTCTATAATCTCCTTTGAGTAGTATGTGTACGTGAAGCTTTGCTTTTAGGACGTGATAAAGACTGATATATTGTTTGCTTTTAGAAATTAGAATTTGCAAAGAATATAGATATGAGATTCAGAAAATTCAAGTAAGTTGTTTCTTGGAATCTTTACATATTTATAGATGTTGAAGATTTTTCCTGAGCATCATTCATTAGTGTTTTTTGTTTCAGTCTAAAAGTTGCAATCATTGAGGAGGAAGAGATGCGGTGAAGATTTATGGAAGCAACTATTAGAATGAAGCAGGTGACTATTCAATGGTTATGGCCATTACACAACACAGACGTCTGTCCATAACATTCAGACGTCTGTGTGTATGTTTTTTTAAACAATGGCCAGAGTCAGATGTCTGAATGTATCGAAACGTATTGACAGACGTCTAATGTTTATGCATGGTTTAAAATTAGAGACTACAGTCAGACGTCTGATATATAACGTCAGACATCTGACATATGTTTTTTATACAATTCAGCCTGTTTGATATATGAAGATTGAAAAACTTTGGTCGTGCAATGTTTGTGTTGAAAACTACTAAAGGAGATTTTACAAGCTATATATCTTTGAGACTAGCACACTGTATTAGCTTGTCTAATACCGATGATTCTTTACCTTTGCTGGTCGTCTTCAAGTTGAATTCTAAAAGCTTTTTCCTACAAGTAGATGGAATATATATTGTATGTGTATGATTGTATAGTTGTTGTCATCGAAATCATAGGATAGAGGTTCTAACATTCTCTCCCTTTTTGATGATGACAACTATATAATCACTTTGTAACAACCCGCATATTTTACGATTATATATTTAAATATAACATCGTTAGTTGAATTTGAAGTCCGAAATGTGACTTTCTGTAAACAGTCGAATCCGAACTCGAGACCACTTTCGTTGAGTTCAAAACTTGTTTAAGTATAAACATCGATATGTTTGGAGTTGATTAGGATTTTGGTATTTTCATTTGGGCTTTGGGTTGTGTTCTAGCCCACTAACCCAATAATAGAACCCAAACTCTTCTACCAAATACCCTGACTCCTCTCCCCTTCATTCATTCTACTCATAATAGTTCCTAACACTCAAGCTAAAGGAAAAATAAGGGAAAGAGGGAAGATTAGAAATTCCTAAGCTCTAGTTTTCTTAGGAAATTCAAATCTAAGTTCTAAAATCAAAGAGAGCTTAGGTAAGCATCCTCTTCATCTTCTCCATCTCAATCCCTCTTCAATTCTTGATTTTTCCTATAACCTAACTTAGGAAATTCATTGCATTTGATAATAGATAGAAGAGTCTAGAGGTGTTGTTGAAGAGAAATCAATCTTAGCTTGTTTTAGAGCTTCTCATTTCTATATTTGAGTTTAAAGGTGAGTTCTTGAACTCACATCTATGTCTATAGCTTTCTTTGTTGTTAGGTATGAATTCCTAACATCAATTTCAAGTTCAATTGCTTTTGATTTGAATTGTTTTGGTGAATTCCCCAATTTTGGTATTTTGAAGTCAAAATCTTTAAAGATCCTACCTTGGATGTTTGAACATGTTATTTGGGGTGTATCGAAGAGCCTATAGGGCTGGGTTATCGCTTGGCATAAATCCTTAGCCTTCATCGCTCGTCCGATCGCTTCCGAATTGATTTGACCATCTTTGGCCTAGGAAAATTATTGCCCAGTACAGACAACCAGACGTCTGGTTGAAAAATCCAAACGTCTGATTGGGGCTTCTGGAAGGAAAATTAAAGTGAAAGATAAAAAGAAAATTCCAGAGCCCATAACCAGATGTCTGGTTAAACCAACCAGACGTCTGATAGGCTTCAGGAATTAAAAAAGAAAAAGGAGAAAGAAATTATAAATTTTGAAAACCCTAAGTCAGACGTCTGGCCCAACCAACTAGACGTCTGGTCCTGTTAAAATTTGCCTATTTTTGAGTAGATTTCCAATTTTTATCGATTTTTTAATCCGGTTAGTTGTAGTCATTTATTATCGACTTTGATGACTTCTTTTCTGGATTTTTGGGAATATCCATTTCATGGATTTGATATCGATTTTTATGGTTTTAATTCACGTCGTCGAATGTGGATTTTGGTGATAGATTGTTTTTACAATCATTTCTATGATTTGTCACTTTAAAATACAAAGGTTTTTATACTAGTAGTAAATACTCAAACTCTTTCACAAAAATGATTTCAACACTACTTTTAATACAAAACTCATTTTAAAACCGTTTTCCAATCTATTAGTATATACAAACCTTTACCTCCTTCGTATGAGAAATCTAATTAAACGGCTTAGCAAAACAAGTGGTATGAAACGCTTGCGTTTTCTTCGTCGGTTAATTCTTGGACTTGTTCGATTGAAATCTCGTGACAATCTTCGAGTGGAAATCTACAATTTGTTCGTAAATATTTAAGTTAAGCCAGTGGTTATGGGTCATGAAGCTAAACTCATTTATTTACTAGCTTGGTGTAATTTACAGTTATTCTATGGAGCTTCAGCTCAATTTGGTGGGGTAGCGATCCATGGTCTTTTGACCATTCGAGGAGCATTCGGCTCATTCGTCCGTGTGGGGGACTGTACCACGATAGAGTCTGTGCATGAGGCGTATCTATTAGGGTGCGTCGATGTTCGGCTCATTCGTCCACGTGGGGGACCGTACCACGACAGAGTCTGTGCATGAGGCGTATCTATTAGGGTGCGTCGATGTTCGGATCATTCGTCCGCGTGGGGGACTGTACCTCGTATTTTTATGGGATAGCGTCTCATTTGTCATACATGTGTTGGTGAGTTTTCATGCTTCCGTTTGTGATAGGCCTCCTCCTTTGTATTTTCTGGATTTCTAATTATTGATTTCTGGAATTTGTGTTTCACCAATTTTTGTGATTTGCATTGATATGTTTTGTCAATATTTGAGGTTTGGTGAATAAGCTAAAGAATGTGATATTCTTTTTGGATATTTGAGGAGATTCGATATATTATATGATTTTCATTGTTGTTAAATATTTACTTGTCAAAGTATGACATTATTGTTATCATATATTTTTATCATATCTCTTATCCTATCTCATCTTATATGATATTTATAGCTATACTGATCCGTTATTATTTTTCTTCTTAAATAATACTCCGGTCAGACCGAGGTATTTCAGGTGCTTCCACTTGACTTCTTAGTAGGGACTAGCTTCTGACTTTTGGCTAACTACTTTAGCTCGGTAGTTTTTGTTTTTATACATTCGAGATAGAGACTCCATGATGTATACTTATTCTTTTGTCTAGCACTTGTACCTATTCTTTTGTGATGTAGTGGATCTTGTATGACCACTACTTTGATGTTCACTTCTATGTGTTATATTCATATCTGTTTCCGCCTTAGTAGTATGAATATCTGCGACTGATTTTGTGTTATGCTTATTTTATACTTGTTTTCGAAGGCCACATAGCCAATGTGTAGTAGCTTTGAGTTTGTATTGGATACGTCAGATTTCCTCTTGAAATGAAATGCATGTCATACTATCTGACAAATCGGTACTTGCACAAAGCAATTATATAGTTGGTCGCTCCTCAACAGCCTTATTCTTCGTGTTTGTCGACGACATTACCCTGTAGTGTCCTTAGCTAGTGTGAGTATAGAGGTGGGGCGTCACACACTTTATCAAACAAACATATAACTCCCCCTGAATGTGATTCCTCCCCCTATATACATGTAGTATGATATTTCTCCCCCCTTGGCATTATCAAAAAAGAAATATAGATAGAACAAAATATGAAAAGCCAAAGAACATAAGTCCATATTCAATCACAGATAACTTGCAACAGTCATGAAGACACATTGTTTTTAACAAATCAAAATAAGGATACATAAATACTACTAGATTTACAAATAAAAGAAAAGCTTATTGATAGTGGTAATAACCCCAAAAGTTTGACGTGTCTTTATTATATGCACCTTGTTGCCATTGAGACTGGTCATTATACTCCTCATCTTCCTGAATAACGAGACCCTGGAATAACATGTAGTAGCTATAGTCCTAAGGGTCCTATGGAGCTGGAGGATCTTCTAAGGGAAATTGTAACAACCCGCATATTTATCGATTTTATATTTAGATATTTTATTTAAATCTTTCATCGTTCGTCGGATTTTGGTCCGAAAAGCTAATTTTTGCAAACAGTCGAATTGGGACTCGAGACCACCTCCATTGAGTTCAAAATGTCGTTTGCGATCTTTTTGAGTGTAAGCTTCGATATGTTTGGAGCTAGTCAAAATTTGACCATTTTCACTTTGGGTTTGGTTTTTTGGTTCAGCCCCTTTGCCAACTTAAACCCCAAACTGAACCATCCCTCCCCATTCACTCTCACTTCCTCCTCTTGCTCAGTTCTAAAGCAAAAATGGTGGGAGAGATGGGAAATTAGAAATTCCAAACCCTAGTTCCTCTTGCAAACTCAAGTCCTTGCTCCAAATTCGAAGAGAAACCATTGGTAAGCATCTCCTTCTTCTTCTCCTCTTCAATTTCAGTTTATTCCTAAACCTAACTTTGGGAATGTTCTTCTTTTAAGCTTTGATTCAAGCTTGTTGTGTTGGAATTGAAGAGTGATTGCCATTGCCATTGCTTTCAAGCTTCTTCTTCATTGATTTGGGTTCAAAGGTGAGATTTTTATCTCACATCTAAGTCAATAATTATCTTCGATTGTTAGGTATGAATTCCTAACACTTATCCTTGTGCAATTCCTTAGTCGTTGTTGCTCGACCGATCGTTATCGATGTCGTTTGGCCATTTTTGGCCTAGGTTCAGGGAATGCCCTGAATAACAGTTTCAGCCGTCTGAACGTATGGTTCAGACGTCTGAATGGAATACTGGGAATTTTCTTCTCCCAGCATTCAGACGTCTGAATCAAAATTTTAGACGTCTGAATTGGTTCGTTTTGAACCAGAAAAGGAATAGGCTAAAAAGTGCCTATTTCAGACGTCTGAAATCTAAGATTCAGACGTCTGAATTCTGTTCTGGAAAATAGTTTATTTTCCAGATTCAGACGTCTGAATTCTTGATCTCAGACGTCTGAATCTGCTGTGTTTTGCCTAGTTGTTTTTTTAGCTTGAATATCCAACTCTAATCAAATCGGGTTGATTCCCTTTTTGTTTGTATACATTTGAGATTAGACTCCTTGATGTATACATATTCTTTTGGTTAGCACTTGTATCTATTCTTTTGTGTGATTGTGGATCTTTTCTGACCACTACTCTGATGTACACTTTCATGTGTTGTATATTTATTCATATCTATTTCCGCCTCTGTGATATGAATTGTCTGTGACTGATTTATGTTACGTTTATTTCTATATTTGTTTCCGAAGATTATATATAGCCACCGTGTGATAGCTTTGTGTTTGTATCGGCATGTCGGATTTCCTCCTTAAAAGATATGCATCCTATTCTATCTGACATATCGGTGCTCGCACAAAGAAGTTACATGGATGGTCGCTCCTCAACAGCCTTATTCTCCGTGCTAATTGACAGCACTACATCGTAGTGTTCTTCGTTAGCGTGGGTATAGAGGTGGGGCGTCACAGCTTGGTATTAGAGCCAAACTTCGGAACAATGTAGAATTATCTAGCAAGGATCATGTCCTAAGTCTTTCTTAGGAGTTGTGCCTTAGGATTTTATTCGTGTCTTCGTACCGTTCTATCCTATTTTCTTTTATGATTCCTTGTTTTATCAATCATGATTGTTTGATATTCATTCTGAGAATAACTTTTTCTTCTTCTTTCTTTCTTAAAGAAGAGAAATGGTTAGATCTGGCCGTCCCAGCGCCGGTCAATCCAGTAATCCTTCTCTGGATGGCGCATTCCTGTCTGCCCAACAACTTTTGGATCTTGTTCAGAATCAAAGGTTTATCTGTGCTTTGGGTAAGAACCCAGAAATGGTTTTACCTCTGAAACTTGTAGTTCCTTTCCATCAGCTTGTGGATATCACTCTTCAACATGAAAAGGCTGCTAATGGAATTGCTAGTAATATTGGGATTTCCAAGAAGAGGCATATCAAGTTCAAAAGCCCTTATCCCGATAAGAAGGTAAAGCAACCTACTTTGGTAGCAAAGACTCCCATCCTTAATCATGGAGAATGCTACAATTGTGGCTCTAAAGACCATCATATAAATAAGTGTCCAAGGCCTATTTCTTGCCGCTATTGCAAAAGTGCGGATCATTATATATCTTCGTGTCCCAAACGTCTCAACAAGAGAGAAGGAAAGCTGCAAGTCCCTAGCAACTCTTCTCTTAGTCAAGGTAATTCTCCTTCTATCCTTGATGACATTTATTTTGTGATTATCTTATTCGAGTTCCTTTTGATATGGGTTTCATCTCATTATTTTTATATCAAAAGAACTTGTGATTCTTTTTCTTTAAACCTTTCTGGGCTTGATGACTTCTTTGAGGATTGCGAATCCAAATTGGTGGATCCGCAACACTCAATTTGCTTTTTATTGATGTCGAAATTATTTTATGTGATTTTTCTTTCCGAACCGACTTCCACTTAGGCTTCGGAATTAATTTTTGTGAAAGGATTGGCTTAATCATTGTGAAGCCCATATCCTATTTTTCCAAGCGGACTATTCATCTTCGACATTTTCAATCCGTTAAACAGATTTCCGATTTTTCCTTTATGATTTTGATCCCAATTTGATGGCATCATTTTATTCTTTAAGCTCACATGATGAGGAAAGCGTTATTCCTCTCATCCACGTAGTTTGAGAATTTTCCGGTATTTTTGAGTTTGTCTTAGGATTATCACCTAAGCAATCTTTTGAGTGGTGATAAGGTCTCTTTTCAACTCGACCTTGCCACCGATTTTCATTTGCTACGAGTTGCTGGAGTTAGCATTCCACTCATCGCATTCCGCACTCGTTATGATTCTTATGAATGACTTATTACGTTATTCAGTTTATCCAGTCTATTTCATCCATTTTATAAATCGAGTATTCTATGAATATTTCGATGACTCCATTCATGTATTAAAGGATTTTGGATGAAAATAGCAATTTAAAATTTTGCAAATCTTTTTCATAAGGTTTATTTATAAGTACAATTGGATTTTGTTCTTTAAAAGAACAAAGAATATTCTTAAGAGTTTTTAAGAAACATGTTTATCATATAGAAAATGATTTTGTGATTGTATTGCCCGTTGAGTGTTTTAAGAATTCTGGTCGGTGCGCTTGATCAACGTTATCGATAGGAATTTCCTAAACGCTTTGATGAGACAATCAGACACAGTAAATTGACTTATAAAATGCAAATTTTTCTAGAAAGATTTTTATATAAAGATAACTGTGATTTTGAAAGTTTTAGCTTTTTCGGGAAAGAAGATTATTTGAAAGAATTCTTTTCCTATACTTCCATTCTTGTGATTCCCGAAGGGAACCAAGATTTTCTCTTTTGTACCAATGCTAATCGTATTGGTTTTGATGTCGTTCACTTGCAAAAGGGAACGCGCTATTATTTATTCTTCTCTATAGTTATAGCCTATCGAGACTAGGTATGCCACTCATGATCTAGTGCTCGCGGCTATTGTTTTTGCTTTTAGAGTTTGGCATCATCACTTTTGGGTGAGAAATTTGTTCTCTACCCCGATCATAAATCTTTGGAATATTTATTTTCTCATAAGGAACTTCATGTTGGCTCGAGTTCCTTACATCTTATGGTCTTGAATTCTTTATACTCCCGGAAGGGGAATCATGCTGCCAATCCACTTTGTCTTAAGCAACAAGTGGTTATTTCTTTGATGATGTCCGTATGGAATGCCAAGTTCATCGGACGTTTCGATATACTTCGTCCTATTGAGCTTCATCTCATTTCTTTTCTGGATTAGCGTCCGATGTTCTTTTATGGTGTTCGGTTCATTTGACGTACCGTTTGCGCTACGTTGATGTTCTGAATTATTTGAGCTTTGGTTCATCTGACGTACCGTTTGTACTACGTCGTTGTTCCAAAATATTCGAGTTTCTCGTTTCTCTGGCGTACCGTTTTTGTACTACGCCGTTGCACCAGCTCAATTTTCTGTTATTCACGACGTTTTCTTACGTCTTTCTTCTACGGAAATGCCTTAAGGTTTCCAATTTTTATTCTTGAGCTTGGTGTTATAGTAGAAATTAAAGTTTCACCTGATTTGACTTTTGAGCAACATTCTACTTGCATCATTACTTCGGAGGTTGAGCGCCTTCGGAATGAAGATGTTCTTCTTGTGAAGATTCTATGGTTCTCAAATCCCAAGGATTGCTCTTGGGAAATCTAGAGAATTCATCGAGCGAACTCGTCTGGGTTTTCTCTTTCATGCTCTTTTTGGTGAACTTCTCATTTCAAATTTTCTTTTGCGTTGATATGCTTCTATGGTTGTTACTCTTTATTTTCTTCTTAAGTATTGCGAGGACGCAATTTCTTTAAGGAGGGGAGTCTGTAACAACCCGCATATTTATCGATTTTATATTTAGATATTTTATTTAAATCTTTCATCGTTCGTCGGATTTTGGTCCGAAAAGCTACTTTTTGCAAACAGTCGAATTGGGACTCGAGACCACCTCCATTGAGTTCAAAATGTCGTTTGCGATCTTTTTGAGTGTAAGCTTCGATATGTTTGGAGCTAGTCAAAATTTGACCATTTTCACTTTGGGTTTGGTTTTTTGGTTCAACCCCTTTGCCAACTTAAACCCCAAACTGAACCATCCCTCCCCATTCACTCTCACTTCCTCCTCTTGCTCAGTTCTAAAGCAAAAATGGTGGGAGAGATGGGAAATTAGAAATTCCAAACCCTAGTTCCTCTTGCAAACTCAAGTCCTTGCTCCAAATTCGAAGAGAAACCATTGGTAAGCATCTCCTTCTTCTTCTCCTCTTCAATTTCAGTTTATTCCTAAACCTAACTTTGGGAATGTTCTTCTTTTAAGCTTTGATTCAAGCTTGTTGTGTTGGAATTGAAGAGTGATTGCCATTGCCATTGCTTTCAAGCTTCTTCTTCATTGATTTGGGTTCAAAGGTGAGATTTTTATCTCACATCTAAGTCAATAATTATCTTCGATTGTTAGGTATGAATTCCTAACACTTATCCTTGTGCAATTCCTTAGTCGTTGTTGCTCGACCGATCGTTATCGATGTCGTTTGGCCATTTTTGGCCTAGGTTCAGGGAATGCCCTGAATAACAGTTTCAGCCGTCTGAACGTATGGTTCAGACGTCTGAATGGAATACTGGGAATTTTCTTCTCCCAGCATTCAGACGTCTGAATCAAAATTTCAGACGTCTGAATTGGTTCGTTTTGAACCAGAAAAGGAATAGGCTAAAAAGTGCCTATTTCAGACGTCTGAAATCTAAGATTCAGACGTCTGAATTCTGTTTTGGAAAATAGTTTATTTTCCAGATTCAGACGTCTGAATTCTTGATCTCAGACGTCTGAATCTGCTGTGTTTTGCCTAGTTGTTTTTTTAGCTTGAATATCCAACTCTAATCAAATCGGGTTGATTCCCTTTTTGTTTGTATACATTTGAGATTAGACTCCTTGATGTATACATATTCTTTTGGTTAGCACTTGTATCTATTCTTTTGTGTTATTGTGGATCTTTTCTGACCACTACTCTGATGTACACTTTCATGTGTTGTATATTTATTCATATCTATTTCCGCCTCTGTGATATGAATTGTCTGTGACTGATTTATGTTACGTTTATTTCTATATTTGTTTCCGAAGATTTCCTTGGCGTAGGCAATCTTATCTGAAAAGCATTCATCAGAACTTCCACTTTGATGCATTTTGAGCTGATTTCCTTGGATTTTATTCACGTCTCCGAATGTGAATTTTTGTGATAGATTGTTCCAACAATCGTTTTATGACTTGTCACTTTAAAGATATGAAGGTTTTAATACTAGTAGTAAATATCAAAACTCTTTCATCAAATCGATTTCAACACTATTTTTAATATCAAAAGTTCGTTTTCTCAAACCAATTTCCAATCTACTAATATATATAAGCCTTTACTTCACTCGAATGAGAAATCGACTTAAACGACTTAGTAAAACGAGTGGTATGAAACGCTTGCGTTCACTTCGTCGGTTAGCTCTTGGACTTGTTCGATTGAACCCTTTTCGTGACAATTTCCTAGTGAAGATTTACAGCTTGTTCGTAAATATTTAAGTTAAGCAAGTGGTTATGGGACATGAAGCTAAACTCATATATTTACTAGCTTGGTGTAATTGACACTTCCTTATGATCATGACGATCATTCTTGTGATTTAGACTAGCAATGTGCGATGTCTCTTTAATTCGGTCCATCGGACGTTACGCTGTACGACGTCGTTGTTCCGTTTATCGTGATTTGGTTCATCGGACGTTACGCTGTACGACGTCGTTGTTCCATTTTACTGTGTTTTGGTTCATCGGACGTTACGCTGTACGACGTCGTTGTTCCTTTTCTTTTTATGGTGATTTGGTTCATCGGACGTTACGCTGTACGACGTCGTTGTTCCATTTCGCTACGCTTTGGTTCATCGGATGTTACGCTGTACGACATCGTTGTTCCTTTTCTTTTTTTTATTGTGTTTTGGTTCATCGGACGTTACGCTGTACGACGTCGTTGTTCCATTTCGCTACGCTTTGGTTCATCGGATGTTACGCTGTACGACATCGTTGTTCCTTTTCTTTTTTTATTGTGTTTTGGTTCATCGGACGTTACGCTGTACGACGTCGTTGTTCCATTTTCCTATGCTTTGGTTCATCGGACGTTACGCTGTACGACGTCGTTGTTCCATTTCGCTACGCTTTGGTTCATCGGATGTTACGCTGTACGACATCGTTGTTCCTTTTCTTTTTTTACTGTGTTTTGGTTCATCGGACGTTACGCTGTACGACGTCGTTGTTCCATTTTCCTATGCTTTGGTTCACCGGATGTTACGCTGTACGACATCGTTGTTCCTTTTATTTGTGCTTTGGTTCATCGGACGTTACGCTGTACGACGTCGTTGTTCCTATTTATTTTTGTCTTTGGATCATCGGATGTTACGCTGTACGACGTCGTTGCTTCGGATTATTTGATTTCTGGATATTGATTTCTGGAATTTATGTTTCACCAGCATTTACGATGGGCATTGATATGTATGTCATTTATTGTGGTTTGGTGAATTAAATAGAGAATATGACATTCTTTTTAATCTTTGAGAATATTCTTGTGATATTGATTAATCTCTTGTTGATTTTCAATCACGTACTCATCACAGTATGGTATTATGGTTATGATACGTTTTTGTCATACCTCTTATTCTATATCACTTTATCTGATATTTATAGCTAGACTGATCCGTTTATTATTTTCTTCTTAAATAATACTCGGGTCAGACTGAGATTTACAGGTGCTTCCTCATGACTTCCTATCTGGAGCCATCATCTGACTTTTGGCTAACTACTCTAGTTTAGTAGTTTTTGTTTGTATACATTTGAGATTAGACTCCTTGATGTATACATATTCTTTTGGTTAGCACTTGTATCTATTCTTTTGTGTTATTGTGGATCTTTTCTGACCACTACTCTGATGTACACTTTCATGTGTTGTATATTTATTCACATCTATTTCCGCCTCTGTGATATGAATTGTCTGTGACTGATTTATGTTACGTTTATTTCTATATTTGTTTACGAAGATTATATATAGCCACCGTGTGATAGCTTTGTGTTTGTATCGGCATGTCGGATTTCCTCCTTAAAAGATATGCATCCTATTCTATCTGACATATCGGTGCTCGCACAAAGAAGTTACATGGATGGTCGCTCCTCAACAGCCTTATTCTCCGTGCTAATTGACAGCACTACATCGTAGTGTTCTTGGTTAGCGTGGGTATAGAGGTGGGGCGTCACAGAAATGATAAACCCTCACTCTCTTTGGTATTAAGAAAAGTAGGCGCTTTTCCATGACGAGAGTGTTGTGGTGGTTCTTGTGAAGGCCCTGCTGCTGAAGATGGGACTGAGTGAAATACGGGTGATGGTGGTGTAGGGGACGGAGAAGATGAAGAGCAAGATGAAGAACGACCACAAACCTTTCTTAGAACTTTTCCCAAAGTTGAAATGACCTTTTCTAATGTCTTTTGTACTTTGGTCGTGTGAGTAGAAAAAGATCGTTCCAAACGAGACATCTTTTTATCTAACACCTGTTGATTTAAGGAGAGGAGACATTGATTTTGAAGTGCAACATCTCGATAGTTCTCCCCCGGCCTCGTTGCAATTCTGGTTTCTTGAATTTCGAAATCAGAGTAATACTCTTTAGATACTGAAGCTCTAGCAGGTTAGGAAGGTCGAGTTGGAGGTGCTTCTTGTTGTTGTTGTTGTTGAGGTTGTCGGTATTGGGAAAAGGGTACTATGTTTGGCGATGTTTCTGGGAGATGCATCAAGGAGAGAAATCTAATGCCACTATCTTTTATGGAGATTTCTTCATATTGGGAGAGATATGAAGGAATTACTAATGACCGTAGAATTCTCATTATGTAGGGAGCGTAAACAATGTATGACAGGTTGGTGTCCAAAAGCTTTTAATTTGGTTTAAAATATACTGGGCCCAATTTACTTTAATTTGACCAAAAATAGCATATAAAGCTTTATGATCGTCTTCGTAGACTTGTTCATGACTACGTAATCTAGGGATGACAGTGTTGATGAGCATTCGGTTAAGAAGTCGAGCTCATGGACGAAAATTAGACGGTTTTAATTTACGCATGTCGTCATCCCAAATAAGATGAATAATAGCATCTTTGGGAGAATAGCATGTATCGGGAACTTCTTATAATCGAAGCCCCTCATAAGAACAGTTAAGGATTTGCCCAAGCATTTCAACAATAAATTTTATCAATTGATCATAGACACTGGTCCAACATCCAGTCATCCTCATCGGAAGGATTCCAAAGGCTTAATGAACCTAGATTAACTAAAAATAGAAATACTGCAAGTTGGTCAATTTTCCCAGCATTGTCGTCGTAATTGACCAAGTGGTAGAGCTGAGCATCCTCAAGCATATCCATCGCATCGTAGTTGATAAAACGATGAATAGGATAGAATGGTCCGGTGTGGAAGGGTTTCTTCTCTAATTCTTATAGACTTTGTCTGCCATCCTTCTCCACAATCCACTCCTCAATGTGGTGGTCGGTGACAAATTGTTCAGAGGGTAGTTGTGAACTTTGGCCTGCAGAATATTTGCAATGTTTTGCGACCAGATTCTTAGGTTTAGGGGCCATTGATTTGGTAATTTGAGAGAGCAAATTGAATTGGAAAGTTAGGGGATTTTTGAGGGTTTGAAATAAAGAACGATTCACACCTTCTTTTCTGCACTACTTGTATAAAGGACAGTTCACTTTCCTTAGCATAATTTTGGGGCATTGGCAAGAAATATTGTTAACAGATCTATCCGGGCCAATGGGTAACAATCTTTTGGACATGCTTTGTTTAAATCAATATAATAAACGTAGGTTCTCCACTTGCCATTCGACTTCTTTACCAATATTGGGTTCGCTAGCCACTTTGGGTAGAAGACTTCCCGAATGAATCTATTTTTGAGTAGCCTTTTAACTTCTTCTTTTAGAGCGTCGGATCATATTTATTCAATTGTCTCTTCTTCTGTCGGATGAGGGTCGCTTTTGGATTAATATTTAGTGCATGACACATAAGCGATGGATCAGTCCCAACCATATCTTAATAAGACCATGCAAACATGTCTCTATTAGACTTAAGATACTGAATTAAGTCTATCTTCAAGCTGCTTTCCAACTCCTTTCCCACTTTGACTATTTTGGTTGAATCATTTGGGTCTATACATGTTTCCTCAAGGTCTTCTACAGTTTTATGCTTTCCACTTCCCCACGGCAGTCAAATTCTGCGATGGTTTCTCCTTCTTCTATGGAATTAGCATCGGTCCTCTTTCTCTTGTTTCCAGGGGAAATGTACCTTTCAAACATATGATTATTAGTTTTATTAGATCTTACTTTTGCTTCGAATGTTGGATGTAAAAATCCATCATCCAAAAGCTGAAAAACAGTAGAAGAATCAAAGTAAGAAGAATACTCCCTCTTATATTGATCAATCGTTGCAAAGTACATCTCGTAGGAGCTGAATTGGTCTCCGTGGATAGTGCCCAACCCCTCTTAGTTAAGAATTTTACCATTAGATATTTTGTCGAGATAAAAGCATCCACCTCATCAAGTGCGAGTCGACCAAAGAAAGCATTATAGTATGATGGTTGGTTGATGATTATGAAGAGAGTTTCAAAAGTCCTGCAGCATGGCGGTACTCCCATCTGCACTAGCAACTTCATTTGTCCTATTGGAGTCGATCCCTTGTTGTTGAACTGAAAGATAGGTTCAAGGCTGGGCTCTAGCTTGTCTTTTAGAATGCCCATTTGATCAAAGGCATGTTTGAAAATAACATTGACTGCTCTCCCAAGTCTACACGAATCTTGGATACTATAAACAGTCCAATTTTCGCCATGATCATGAGGGGGTCTGTAACAACCCGCATATTTTGCGATTGTATATTTAAATGTTGAAATTTAAATATGGCATCGTTAGTCGGATTAAAGCCCGAAATGCTACTTTTTGTAAACAGTCGAATTAGGACTCGAGACCCCTTCCATTGAGTCAAAAATGGCATTTGTGACCTTTTTGAGTATAAACATCGATATGTTTGGAGTTGAGTAGAATTTTGTTATTTTTCTATTTGGGCTTTGGGTTTGGGTTTCAGCCCACTAACCCAACATAATACCCTAACTCCTCCACCAACTCCTCTTCATTCATTTTCATTTCCTAACACTTTCAAGCTAAAAGAAAAATGGAGGAAAGAAAGGGAAATTAGAATTCCTAAACCCTAGATTACTAGAAAATTCTAGATTCAAGCTTCAAAATCAAAGAGAAGCTTAGGTACGCATCCTCTTCATCTTCTCCATCTCAATCTCTCTTCAATTTTCAGAAATTCCTAAACCCTAACTTAGGAAATATTTGCTTATGAGCTTAGATTGGAGCTTCTTGAGTTAAAGTCGAAGAGTGGTTGATCTTTCCTTTGTTTTAAAGCTACGTCTGGTATTAAGGTCAGACGTTTGGTATTAAGTTAACATCTGGTATTAAGGTCAGACGTCTAGAGCTACAGGAATAAAATTCCAGTCTTTCAGCTCAGACGTCTGAGCTTACTTCCCAAACGTCTGGGCAAACTGGAATAAAATTTCCAGTCTTTCAGCTCAGACGCTTGGGAAGTATACCAGACGTCTAGAGCTGCTTATTTCAGCCAAATTGCCTATTTTGAGTGGATTTTCATTTTAATCGATTTTTGGTTGATCCGATTAGTTGTTATCACTTTTATCTACTTTGATGACTTCCTTTCTGGATTTTTGGAGTATCCATTTGATGGATTTGATATCGATTTTTATGGTTTTGATTCACGTCGTCGAATGTGAATTTTTGGCGATTGATTGTTTCTACAATCATTTCTGTGATTTGTCACTTTAAAATATAAAGGTTACTATACTAGTAGTAAATACTCAAACTGTTTCAAATAAATGATTTCAACACTACTTTTAAATATAAAGCTCGTTCTCAAAACCGTTTTCCAATCTATTAGTATATACAAACCTTTACCTCATTCGTTCGAGAAATTCAATTAAACGACTTAGTAAAACAAGTGGTATGAAACGCTTGCGTTTACTTCGTCGGTTAATTCTTAGACTTGTTCGATTGAAATCTCGTGACAATTTTTGAGTGGAAATCTACAATTTGTTCGTAAATATTTAAGTTAAGCTAGTAGTTATGGGTCATGAAGCTAAACTCATTTATTTACTAGCTTAGTGTAATCTACACTTTTATTAATCAATGGCGATCATTTTATGGTTTAGACTAGCGATATGCGATGTCTCTTTGTCCACGTGGGGGACTGTACCTCGTTTTATGGAGCTTCGTCTCATTTTTATGAGCTAACGACCCATGGTCTTTTGACCGTTTGTGGAGCTCTGTCTCAAATTGGTGGGGTAGCGACCCATGGCCTTCAGGCCGTTTGTGGAGCATCGGCTCAAACTTGATGGTTAGTGACCATGGAATAGCGTTCCATTTGTGATACACATGTTGGTTAGTTTTCATGCTCCTGTTTGTGATAGGCTTCCTCTTTTTGTGATTTCTGAATTTCTAAATTGATGCTTTCTAGAATTTGTATTTCACCAATTTTTGTGATTGATATTGATATGTTTTGTCAATATTTGGGGTTTGGTGAATAAGCTAAAGAATGTGATATTCTTTTTGGACATTTGATGAGATTTGAGATATTGTATGATTTTTGTTGTTATCTGATGTATACTTGTCACAGTATGGCATTATTGTTATCATACATTTTTGTCATATGTCTTATCCTATCTCATTTTATATGATATTTATAGCTAGACTGATCCGTTTATTATTTTCTTCTTAATTATTACTCGGGTCAGATCGAGGTATTTCAGGTGCTTCTATTTGACTTCTTATCAGGGCCCGTCATCTGACTTTTGGCTAACTACTTTAGCTTAGTAGTTTTTGTTATTATACATTCGAGATAGAGACTCCTTGATGTATACATATTCTTTTGCTTAGCACTTGTACCTATTCTTTTGTGATGTAGTGGATCTTGTATGACCACTATTTTGATGTACACTTTTATGTGTTATATTCATGTCTGTTTCCGCCTTTGTGATATGAATATCTGTGACTGATTTGTGTTATACTTATTTCTATATTTGTTTCCGAAGCTCACATAACCACTGTATAGTAGCATTGAGTTTGTATTTGATATGTCGGATTTCCTCTTGATATGGAATGCAAGTCATTCTATCTGATATATCGGTACTCGCACAAAGCAATTACATAGATGGTCGCTCCTCAACAGCCTTATTCTTCGTGCTAGTCGACGACATTACCCAGTAGTGTTCTTTGCTAGTGTGAGTATAGAGGTGGGGCGTCACAGCTTGGTATCAGAGCCAAACTTCGGAACAATGTAGAATAATCTAGCAATGATCATTGTCCTAAGTCTTTCTTAGTAGTCGTGCCTTAGGATTTAATTCGAGTCATTAGACTCGTACTATCCTATTTTTCTTTTGTGATGCCTTGTTTTATCAATCATGTTTGTTTGATATTCATTCTAAGAATAACCTTTTTCCTCTTCTTTCTTTCTTTCTCAAAGAAGAGAAATGGTTAGACCAGGCCGTCCCAGCGCCGGTCAATCCAGTGCTACTCCTCAGGATGGAGTATTTATGTCTGCCCAGCAGCTTTTAGATCTTGTGAAGAATGCTTAAGCTGTCAGACCCATTCCAGAGCCTACTCATCCTAAATCTGGTTTTGCACGCTTGTGCAGTGATTACACCAACTTGGGTGGAAGGCCTTTCAAGGGTTCCGAAAGCGTTATAGAAGTCCAAGCTTGGCTTAGAACATGCGATCGCATCTTTTCTCGCATGAATCTTGTTGATCTATATCGAGTCCAAATGACTTCTAGCATGCTCCAAGAGAGAGCATTACATTGGTATAAGCTTTTGATCTCGGAAATTATTGAAGCGGATCTTACTTAGGAGCAATTCCGGGAAAGGTTCGAGTTAAATTTTTTGCCGGAAGCTGAAAAAGAATCTTTATGTAACGCCCCACTCTGAGACCCACTGTAACAAAGAGTATTACGGGAGTAATACTGTCTGTTAAAGCGGAGAATAGAGTATAGTGGAAGCGACCATTTGTAATCAAGCTATAACTATCTACTGAATACGTCGAAAGGATGGTATCTATATTTTTTTTTCAAGTGGTTCGACATATTCGGTAAATACTTATAATGAAATTACAAATGGCTAAAGATCTATCAGGACAAAACATAATAATAATAAATGATAAAACATCACAGAACAGAATCACATAACAGATATAAAATCCCAGAACAATACATCGTCAATACAGATCCAAATACTATAAGTGGGTACAAAGCCACTGCCCACACATGTGGGTCAAAAATATGTACATATCAAAGTCTGAATAATAACAGAGTAGCGGAATAGTGGACAAATAAAAGCGCTATCTATCAGCATAGCAGATAATGTCCAAGCGGAAGCATAGAAGCTAAGTCCAGAGACCTAACCTGAAATAACTCCGTCTGACCCGAGCGAAAACACTCGGGTCGGGCTAGCTAAACAATCAGTAATAACTGAGATATATAATAATGCGGTACATAAATAAAACAGTACTTTTCCTAAGAGAAGAGTATTTTGGACCACATGAATATAATGACGGTCCCTAATCATCAATCAACAGTAAAATTCTCCAAAGAGAATATCAGCACCAAAGTGATGAATAAATAAAATCGCCTCATATCATCGGCGTAGCCAAAGCTATATAAAGTTGCCCATAGGCAATAATCCCAAGAGTGACCAGAGTCTGTAATCAATGCCCAAGCAAAGATCGATGCTCCAAAGAGCAATGGGGATATACTGAAAAGTCAATGAAATCAAACACTGAAAAGCAGTGTCCAAAGACACTATGAATCCATAAGGTAATCGCACTTACATCGTATGGTTCCATAGAACCAACACCGAATGGCGGTACTCAAATGGATATAAAAATCATCAGCTAATACAAGTATAGCACGTGCACTGACCAGAGTCGTTATTGCCAAGTACTGTAGAGTTGTGATCGATCACTCGCACAGATGCAGAACGCGTGAGATAGCAAGATCCTTCCCAGAAGGATAAAGGCCCAGAGGCGCATGCCGAAAAATAAACTGCTCCAAAGAGTAGGTGTCCAGAGACGGTTGCCCAGAGGCGTGGTGACCCAGAGGTCCAGTACTGGCCGCCCAGAGCCTAATGTGTCACAAACTTCTTGGAGAGGAACCCGTAAAGTGTTAACAATGAGTCCCATACCCCACGTTCGCACTAAACGGTTTACTAACCAATAGCAAGCTCACACTCCAAACCATAAAAAGTCCACCTCGTATCATCGGTAAACTAGACCCAAAGGTCAAAACGATCAATCGAATAGGTCGGGGATTAACCGGAAAGAGAATACACACGGTTCCATAGGCCGGAGATTTCCTAACCATTTAAGCACCTTTCCACTTTGCTCGACGTGCTAAAAAGTGAGTGTGAGGTTTTTATTATAGAAAATAATGGTGCGAAACGGATTTATAATTGATTTTGAAATCACTTTAAAACGGCTTTTGAAAACTCTCCTATTATGGAGTAATTAATTTAATAATTAAAAATAATATTATATAATAATTTCGAAAGCCATTTAGGAGTGAAAAATCTTTTGAAAATAATTCATAAAACCCGTGTACAAAATCTAGAGACAAATCTCAAAGAAATCAATAAAACCAGAAAATCACTGAAAAATATTCTAAGTGTTGGAAAATAGTCCAAAAATGACGCGAACCCAAGTTCGGAAAATTATTCGGACTAGCAAACTGAATCCGAATGGCATGAAAATTGGTAGGCATATAGTCCAACATCCCTCCTCCAAACTGCAAAAAGAATCGGGAAATTCCGACTTGAAACGAAGAAACGGCGTCGTCTCAAAGTCGGACAAATATCATAAAACTTTACTGTGTCAAAACAGTGTAAAGGTCCCACTTCGACGACATGGTTGAAGGGTCACATGAACTCAGATCTTGATAAAAATTTGCAGGAGCGTAGTAAAGTACTCCTACTTTGATACGCAACAAGAATCGTTCAGTTTCGACTTGAAACGAAGAAACGACAATGTTTCAAAGTTGGTCCGACGATAACTGAAAATGATCACTATTGTAAAACAGTTTCTGGGTGCTACTTCGGCAATAGAAACGAAGTATCTAATGCACCCAGATCTAAACCAAACTTTGCGTGATTAAAGATCTCGATCTCATCTTTTTAACGAGACCAAAAACGAGGAAATCTGACAAAGGACGAGCCCGGGATGGCGTCGCAAAGTCGGGGTTCTACGCTGAAAACAACGGGAGAAAAGAGACTTAAGGCCTATAGCTATGCACTAACTGACCAGAGATGAAAAACCACAATTTTGGCATAGTAAACTTCAAATTCTGGCAAAATGAATAAAATGAAAGTTGTAGCTTAGTTTCTAAGCTTTCCGGAATGACCAAGATCGTCAAATTCCGACCAGAGATGAAAATTCTATGACTAAAACAATTCTCAGATCTAAATTTTATATCACTGTCGTTGTGCTCTCGGGACAGTGGTAAGAATGCACAGTTTTGACCAAATTAACTTCGAAATTTCATGAAACTCAAAACATGAAAGTTTTAGCACTAAATCTATGCTTTCCAGAACATCCAAAATTATTAGATTTGGATAAGAAACGAGTAACTTATGGCCAAATCAATTTCAGGTTTTTATTTTATCAACCCTGTAGTTTGTTGTCAGGTCAGCGACAAACAAGCATGATTTCGACCATTCAAACCTCAAAATTAGGCAAAGCACAAAACATAAAAGTTATAGGGTACAGAATAACCTTTCCAGAACTTCAAGAAAATCTTAATTCCGATTTAAGATGAATGAGATATGCCTAATTTACTAACATCAATAAACTAATTATAATTTCAGCTAGCATATATTACAAGTACCTTATGTGCACACCCCAAAATGAAAGCAAAGATGATCAAAGAGCTATGATTCACATGTTACATAATACAACATGTGTTACTAACTGATTACCGAAATCAAAAGATGATTAAACACATATTAGAAGAGGTTTTTAGCAATATACCTCTCTAGAAAGCAACAAAGACTACTATAGCATCAACCCAAGTTAGCAAAAGATGATTAGGAGGCTATAAGATCAAAAAAACACATAAAACATGTGTTACCAAATCAATTTCGGAAATAAGAAAGATATAAAAATGGATTTGAGGTGGGTATTTGCATTACCTTTGCATAGAATGACTTGCATAAGCTAAAACTAGAAGGAGATGAAGATAGAGGCCATTTTTGTTATGAAAACTTTAGGAAATGATTAGGGTTTTGATTAGGGATGAATGAATGAGGTTAGGAGAGTTTGAGATAATTTATAGAGGAGGTTTAGGGTGGGTTATTGGACTAGGTTTAGTAACCCAATAAGAAGAGAGTTATTTACATGTTTCCAACAATTAGTCTAAGTGTTCATATATGTTTATAAAACTCATTTTTTCTTATCCAAACCCGTTTTAAAATCTCTACTAAAATATTTAACTTTCCAAAAATAACATTTTATCCTCATTTTAAAATCCCATATTTCCCATTTAATTAAAATAGCCTTTTTCAAATAAATTTTGTTATTCCAAATCCTTTTATGCTTCATTAAAATAAATAAAAATCCTAACTTTTATTTATTAATTGGTAATGCAAATCCCGGGTTGTTACAGACTCCCCCCCTTAAGAAAATTGCGTCCCCGCAATTCCTTAAGATAGATGTCGTCTATAACGTCAAATTCACAAAAGAAGTGATAGAGATAAAATAGAGAATTCTCACCCGTAGAAGAAGATGGGAAAAAGCCAGGATAAGAGCGCTCGATAGATTTTCTGGTCTCCCAAGTGCAGTCCTTAGGATTCAGTGACCATTGAATCTTCACGAGTGGAACCTCTTTGTTGCGAAGGCGTCTAACCTCCGAATCAAGCACACGAAGAGGTTGCTGCTCCAAAGATAAATCAGGTAAGACCTCTAAATCAGGCACAACATGCGGCTCAATGATAGAATCAGGATCGCGGACACACATGCGAAGCTGGGAAACATGGAACACGTTGTGCATTCCAGAGGTAGAGCCACACGATAAGCCACGGGGCCAATGCGTTCCGTAATAGGAAATGGTCCAACATAGCGAGGAGCCAACTTCCCTGTAGAGCTGAAACGCACAACCCCTTTCATAGGAGATATCCGAATAAAGACATGATCACCAATGGAGAACTCAAGAGGCTTCCTACGGTTGTCCGCGTAGGATTTCTGACGGTTCTGCGCCTCTTTCATTCTCTGATGAATAAGAATAATCTTCTCAGAAGATTCCCGAACTGAATCTGGACCAAGAAGGAGCTTCTCGCTAGATTCTAACCAACACGAAGGAGAACGACATGGCCTTCCGTAAAGAGCCTCGAAAGGAGCCATGCCAATACTAGACTGAAAGCTGTTGTTGTAGGAGAACTCTACAAGCGGTAAGTGATCCTCCCAACTACCTCCGAAATCCAGAATACAACAGCGCAAAAGATCCTCTAAAACACGATTCACCCTCTCCGTCTGACCGTCGGTCTGAGGATGATAAGTAGTCGAGAAATTCAGCTTTGAGCCCAAAGCTGACTGTAGGCACTTCCAGAAGTGACTAGTAAAGATAGTGTCTCGATCACAGACGATAGAGCTAGGAATACCATGAAGTCGAACGACTTCCTTCACATATAGCTTGGCAAGCTGAGGAGTAGGCCGAGTGGACTTAATAGGAATGAAATGAGCTGATTTGGTCAAGCGATCGACGATGACCCAAATAGAGGTATGTCCTGACCTCGATCGAGGCAGACCGTCAATAAAATCCATGGATATCTGATCCCATTTCCACAATGGAATCTCTAGCGGCTGAAGAAGACCAGATGGACGCTGATACTCAGCTTTGATCTGTTGACAAGTCATACAACGGCTTACATAACTTGCAACATCACTCTTCATGCTGTCCCAATAAAATAGGCGACACATGTCGGCATACATCTTACTCGACCCGGGATGTATAGTGTACTTAGTGCGATGACACTCGTCTAGAATGTCACGCCTAAGTGATAAATCAGATGGTACCAAAATACGGTTCTTCCTGCGAAGACACTGATGAGAATCAATAGAATAATCCGACAATGTCTCATCACTGGATCCCGACTCAAGGAGACGAATATATCGTAATAAGTCTGGATCCTGCCGCTGAGCATGGGCAATGCGATCCAATAGAATAGGTCGAGCTTCCAAGCTGAATAACAATATCTGAGGATCAGAAGACGGAGCTCGATTTCGAATATCACACATAGAAAGAGTCTCAAGAATATCCCACTCGGCTATCATCATAGAAACTACTGCTGAGTGTTTGCGACTGAGTGCATCAGCCACACGATTACCCTTGCCAGGGGTATACTGAATGTCTAAGTCATATGAGGCGAGAAACTCAAGCCATCTCTGCTGCCTCATATTGAGATCCTTCTGTCTGAATAAATACTTCAGCGACTTGTGATCGGTGTAGAGAATGAAACGTTCGCCCAATAGATAATGACGCCACGTCTTCAAAGCAAAGACGATAGCAGCTAACTCAAGATCATGAGTAGGATAGCGAACCTCATTCGGACGTAGCTGCCTAGAAGCGTAAGCAACTACCCGATCCTTCTGCATAAGCACATTACCGAGGCCGCTACCACAAGCGTCGGTGTAAACAACAAGATCCTGGTTACTCTCAGGAACCACAAGAATAGGAGCATGGGTGAGAAGTTCCTTCAGTCGCTGAAAGGAAGCTTCACACTTATCAGACCAAATAAAACGAACCCCCTTACGAGTCAGAGTCGTGAGGGGAAGTGCAACTCGAGAGAAATCCTTGATAAACCGACGGTAATAACCCGCCAGCCCAAGGAAGCTGCGAATATCATGAACGTTCTTGGGCTGCTTCCAATTCTGAATAGCTTCGATCTTGGCAGGATCGACAGAAATACCCTCAGATGATACAATATGGCCCAAGAACTTGACCTTGCTCTCCCAAAAATGGCACTTGGAGAACTTGGCCTTAAGCTGATGCTGACGAAGAGTATCCAAGACGATCCTCAAATGATGAGCATGCTCTGCCTTGGATCTAGAATAAATAAGAACATCGTCGATGAAAACCAGAACGAATCTATCGATGTATTCCCGGAATACTCGATTCATAAGATCGACAAAGAAAGCCGGAGCGTTCGTCAAGCCGAACGGCATGACCAACCACTCAAAAGAACCATAACGAGTGCGAAATGCTGTAAGAGGAATGCTGTCTTCGGCGACTCGTAGCTGATGGAATCCGGTGGCAAGGTCGAGCTGAGAGAAGACCTTCGCACCGCTCAACTGATCAAACATATCGTCTATCCGTGGCAATGGATAACGATTTCTGATGGTCAACTCATTAAGCTTGCGATAGTCAATGCAAAGCCTAAGAGAGCCATCGGGCTTCTTAACGAAGACCACAGCAGCACCCCATGGCGAAGAACTGGACCGAATGAACTGCTTCGCCTCAAGCTCTACTAACTACTTTCTGAGTTCCTCATTCTCTTTAGTAGACATCCTCATAGGAGGATGCCCAACTAGGTGGGAGCCTGGAATGAGATCGATGCGGAACTCAATGGCCCGCTTTGGCGGCAGGCCTGATACTGGCTCGTATACGTCGGGGAAATCCCGAACAACAGGAAATACAAGATAAGTTCAAATCCTCATCTCGTGAATCGAGAGAAAATAAAGTAACATCAGAAAGCCCAACATCTTGAAGAACAATAGCCAATGGAGAGGACGAGTCAGGGTGATAATGAATAATATCCGCTCCAAACAAATAATTTTGGCGTCGTGCTGAACGAGCCAATCCATGCCAAGAATCATATCAAAGCCCAAATACTCCATAACGTGCAGATTCGCATGGAAAGAAAATCCACCAAGATCGATATCTATATCCTCACAAAGCAAGCTAAGGGTTGTGGATCCGCCGATGGGATTCACAATCCTTAGTGAAGAAACCAAACAAGTAACATTCAAAGATAAAGTATCTACTAGCTCCTTTGATACGAATGAGTGAGAGACACCCGTATCAAAAAGAACTCTAATAGATCTACCATGAAATAAAATAGAGCCTTCAAGAACGGAAGGATGTGTACCTCGAGGCTGAGCTGAAGATTTAGGAGCCTTGGCAGCATTAAGCTTACCAGATCTAGGAGGTGCAGTAGGACAAGTGGAATAATGATGACCCTCCTTACAATAGCGGCAGAAAAGAGGCTTAGGACACTCTTTAAACATATGATCGGTAGATTTAGTTAAGCACGATTCAAAGATAGATAATTCATTAAGGAATATTACAGAATATAATAGATTCCTACACATATTCCTAACTTATTTATCTAAAGGTGGATATGTTCAATTTGGATCGTATTATAACGTATTGTACTACGTGTATGTTCTGTATTTGTTATGCTTAATTCTGAACCTTGGCTCTGATACCAAGCTGTAACGCCCCACTCTGAGACCCATTGTAACAAAGAGTATTATGGGAGTAATACTGTCTGTTAAAGCGGAGAATAGAGTATAGTGGAAGCGACCATTTGTAATCAAGCTATAACTATCTACTGAATACGTCGAAAGGATGGTATCTATATATTTTTTTCAAGTGGTTCGACATATTCAGTAAATACTTATAACGAAATTACAAATGGCTAAAGATCTATCAGGACAAAGCATAATAATAATAAATGATAAAACATCACAGAACAGAATCACATAACAGATATAAAATCCCAGAACAATATATCGTCAATACAGATCCAAATACTATAAGTGGGTACAAAGCCACTGCCCACACATGTGGGTCAAAAATATGTACATATCAAAGTCTGAATAATAATAGAGTAGCGGAATAGTGGACAAATAAAAGCGCTATCTATCAGCATAGCAGATAATGTCCAAGCGGAAGCACAGAAGCTAAGTCCAGAGACCTAACCTGAAACAACTCGGTCTGACCCGAGCGAAAACACTCGGGTCAGGCTAGCTAAACAATCAGTAATAACTGAGATATATAATAATGCGGTATATAAATAAAACAGTACTTTTCCTAAGAGAAGAGTATTTTGGACCACATGAATATAATGACGGTCCCTAATCATCAATCAACAATAAAAATCTTCAAAGAGAATATCAGCACCAAAGTGATGAATAAATAAAATCGCCTCATATCATCGGCGTAGCCAAAGCTATATAAAGTTTCCCATAGGCAATAATCCCAAGAGTGACCAGAGTCTGTAATCAATGCCCAAGCAAAGATCGATGCTCCAAAGAGCAATGGGGATATACTGAAAAGTCAATGAAATCAAACACTGAAAAGCAGTGTCCAGAGACATTGTGAATCCACAAGGTAATCGCACTTACATCGTATGGTTCCATAGAACCAACACCGAATGGCGGTACTCGAATGGATAAAAAAATCATCAGATAATACAAGTATAGCACGTGCACCGACCGAAGTCGTTATTGCCAAGTACTGTAGAGTTGTGATCGATCACTCGCACAGATGCGGAACGCGCGGGATGGCAAGATCCTTCCCAGAAGGATAAAGGCCCAGAGGCGCATGCCAAAAAATAAACTGCTCCAAAGAGCAGGTGTCCAGAGACGGTTGCCCAGAGGCGTGGTGACCTAGAGGTCCAGTACTGGCCGCCCAGAGGCTAATGTGTCACAAACTTCTTGGAGAGGAACCCGTAAAGTGTTAACAATGAGTCTCATACCCCACGTTCGCACTAAACGGTTTACTAACCAATAGCAAGCCCACACTCCAAACCATAAAAAGTCCACCTCGTATCATCGGTAAACTAGACCCAAAGGTCAAAACGATCAATCGAATAGGTCGGGGATTAACTGGAAAGAGAATACACACGGTTCCATAGGCCGGAGATTTCCTAACCATTTAAGCACCTTTCCACTTCGCTCGACATGCTAAAAAGTGAGTGTGAGGTTTTTATTATAGAAAATAATGGTGCGAAACGGATTTATAATTGATTTTGAAATCACTTTAAAATGTTTTTTGAAAACTCTCCTATTATGGAGTAATTAATTTAATAATTAAAAATAATATTATATAATAATTTCGAAAGCCTTTTAGGAGTGAAAAATCTTTTGAAAATAATTCATAAAACCCGTGTACAAAATCTAGAGACAAATCTCAAAGAAATCAATAAAACTAGAAAATCACTGAAAAATATTCTAAGTGTTGGAAAATAGTCCAAAAATGACGCGAACCCAAGTTCGGAAAATTATTCGGACCAGCAAACTGAATCCAAATGGCATGAAAATTGGTAGGCATATAGTCCAACATCCCTCCTCCAAACTGCAAAAAGAATCGGGAAATTCCGACTTGAAACGAAGAAATGACGTCGTCTCAAAGTCGTACAAAAATCATAAAACTTTACTGTGTCAAAACAGTGTAAAGGTCCCACTTCGACGACATGGTCGAAGGGTCACATGAACTCAGATCTTGATGAAAATTTGCAGGAGCGTAGTAAAGTACTCCTACTTTGATATGCAATAAGAATCGTTCGGTTTCGACTTGAAACGAAGAAACGACAATGTTTCAAAGTTGGTCCGACGATAACTGAAAATGATCACTATTGTAAAACAGTTTCTGGGTGCTACTTCGGCAATAGAAACGAAGTATCTAATGCACCCAGATCTAAACCAAACTTTGCATGGTTAAAGATGTCGATCTCATCTTTTTAACGAGACTAAAAACGAGGAAATCCGACAAAGGACGAGCCCGGGATGGCGTCGCAAAGTCGGGGTTCTATGCTGAAAACAACGGGAGAAAAGAGACTAAGGCCTATAGCTATGCACTAACTGGCCAGAGATGAAAAACCACAATTTTGGCATAGTAAACTTCAAATTCTAGCAAAATGAATAAAATGAAAGTTGTTGCTTAGTTTCTAAGCTTTCCGGAATGACCAAGATCGTCAAATTCCGACCAGAGATGAAAATTCTATGACTAAAACAATTCTCAGATCTAAATTTTATATCACTGTCGTTGTGCTCTCGGGACAGTGGTAAGAATGCACAGTTTTGACCAAATTAACTTCGAAATTTCATGAAACTCAAAACATGAAAGTTTTAGCACTAAATCTATGCTTTCCAGAACATCCAAAATTGTTAGATTTGGATAAGAAACGAGTAACTTATGGCCAAATCAATTTCAGGTTTTTATTTTATCAACCCTGTAGTTTGTTGTCAGGTCAGCGACAAACAAGCATGATTTCGACCATTCAAACCTCAAAATTAGGCAAAGCACAAAACATAAAAGTTATAGGGTACAGAATAACCTTTCTAGAACTTCAAGAAAATCTTAATTCCGATTTAAGATGAATGAGATATGCCTAATTTACTAACATCAATAAACTAATTATAATTTCAGCTAGCATATATTACAAGTACCTTATGTGCACACCCCAAAATGAAAGCAAAGATGATCAAAGAGCTATGATTCACATGTTACATAATACAACATGTGTTACTAACTGATTACCGAAATCAAAAGATGATTAAACACATATTAGAAGAGGTTTTTAGCAATATACCTCTCTAGAAAGCAACAAAGACTACTATAGCATCAACCCAAGTTAGCAAAAGATGATTAGGAGGCTATAAGATCAAAAAAACATATAAAACACGTGTTACCAAATCAATTTCAGAAATAAGAAAGATATAAAAATGGATTTGAGGTGGGTATTTGCATTACCTTTGCATAGAATGACTTGCATAAGCTAAAACTAGAAGGAAATGAAGATAGAGGCCATTTTTGTTATGAAAGCTTTAGGAAATGATTAGGGTTTTGATTAGGGATGAATGAATGAGGTTAGGAGAGTTTGAGATAATTTATAGAGGAGGTTTAGGGTGGGTTATTGGGCTAGGTTTAGTAACCCAATAAGAAGAGAGTTATTTACATGTTTCCACCAATTAGTCTAAGTGTTCATATATGTTTATAAAACTCATTTTTTCTTATCCAAACCCGTTTTAAAATCTCTACTAAAATATTTAACTTTCCAAAAATAACATTTTATCCTCATTTTAAAATCCCATATTTCCCATTTAATTAAAATAGCCCTTTTCAAATAAATTTTGTTATTCCAAATCCTTTTATGCTTCATTAAAATAAATAAAAATCCTAACTTTTATTTATTAATTGGTAATGCAAATCCCGGGTTGTTACACTTTAGCTCGACGCTTTATCGACCTTGTTCAAGGTGAGTCTTCTGTGACCGACTATGTCGCATCTTTTGAATCGCTCTCTAAATATGGGGTCGAGTATATTAATACCCCATTGAAGAAAAATCAGAGGTTTGTCTATGGTTTGAATAAGAACCTCAAAAAGCCTTTACTCCTGAAACTAGAAGTTTCTTTTGATCAGCTTGTTGATATCGCTCTTCGACTTGAAGAGGCCGATAAAGAAAGTGATGTTGAAGTTGTGGGTGCCAAACAGAACTTCAACATCAACAAGAAGAGGCCTATTAAGTTCAAGCCTAATCCCAACAAGAAAGGGAAGCAAGCAACTTCGTTAGCAAAGACTCCTACCTCTAGTCGTGGAGAATGTTACAATTGTGGTTCTAAGGACCATTATGCAAACAAGTGTCCGAAGCCCCTTACTTGTCGCTATTGCAAAATTTCGGGTCATACTATATCTTCATGTCCCAAATTTGAAAGCAAGAAGGAAGGGAAGCTAAATGTTGTGCAAGCCCCTAGTAGCACTTCTCTTGCACAAGGTATTTCTCATTCTATCCTTGATGGCATTATTATGTTTCGTGATCATCCTATTCGAGTTCTTTTTGATACGGGTGCATCCCACTCTTTTATATCAAAAGAACTTGTTGATGCTTTGTCTTTAGATGTTATGGGCTTGATGACTTCACTGAAAATTGCGAATCTGGTTGGTGGATCCGCAACACTCAGTTTATTTTGTAAAGATGTCGAAATTATTTTATGTGATTATTCTTTCCAAGCCGATTTGCATGTTATGCGCTACTTAGGTTTCATAATGATTTTGGGAATGGATTGGCTTAATCGTTATGAAGCCCATATCCTATGTCCCGAGCAGACTATTCATCTTCGACATCCCCAATCTGTTAAGCAGATTTCTATTGTTCTTAAAGATTCAGATTCCAATTCGGTAGCATCCTTATATTCTCCAAACCCGCATGATGACGATAATGATGATGAGGAAGATGTCATTTCCCTCATTCACGTTGTTTGTGAATTTCCCGACATCTTTGAGCCCGTTTTAGGGTTACCACCTAAGCGAGCAATTGAGTTCAGAATTAATCTAATCCCTGGAGATCTTCCTGTTACTCGTCCTCCTTATCGTATGTCCAATAAGGAAAATGAGGAGATGCGTAAACAATTATCCAAATTGGAAGGAAAACAGTTTATTCGTTCTAGTTCCTCTCCATGGGGAGCTTCGGCTATTTTTGTGAAGAAATCCGATGGTACACTTAGGCTTTGCGTTGACTACCGCAAGCTTAATGATCTCACCATCAAGAATAAATATCTCTTACCTCGGATTGATGATCTATTCGATCAACTTAGTGGTGCTAGAGTCTTTTCACGGTTAGACTTAGCAACTGGTTTTCATCAACTTCGTATTGCAGAGGATAGCATTCCTTTGACCTCGTTCCGTACTCGCTATGGATCTTATGAATGGCTTGTTATGCCATTTGGTTTAACGAATGCTACATCTTTTTTCGTTGACCTTATGAATCGAGTTTTCAAAGACTTCCTCGATCGATTTGTTCTCATCTTTATAGATGATATTCTTGTTTATTCTAAAACCGAGGAAGAGCATGAAAAACATCTTCGGATTGTGTTGGAAACTCTTAGGAGCAACCAATTGAAAGCAAAATTTTCTAAGTTCCACTTTTGGCAATCTCGTGTGAAATTTTTGGGGCATATTATTTCTGAATCCAGAATTTCCGTGGATCCTTCAAAGATTGAAGCGATTCAAAATTGGAAGAGACCGGAGAGTGTGACGGAAATCCATAGTTTTCTTGGATTAGCGGGCTATTACCGTCGTTTCATAAAAGAATTTTCTAAAATTTCCATGCCTCTTACTAGTTTGACAAAGAAGGGAGTTAAATACATTTGGTCAGACAAATGTGAAGCTGCTTTTCAAAAGTTAAAAGAACTACTTTCCGATGCTCCTATTCTTGTGATTCCTGAAGGGAATCAAGACTTGATTGTTTATACCGATGCTAGTCGTGTTGGTTTGGGAACCGTTCTTATGCAAAGGGAACGTGTTATCGCTTATGCTTCTAGGCAATTAAAGCCTGCCGAGACTAGATATGCCACTCATGATTTAGAGCTCGCGGCTATTGTTTTTGCCCTTAGAATTTGGCGTCATTATCTTTTGGGAGAGAAATTTGTTCTCTACACCGATCATAAATCTTTGAAGTATTTATTTTCTCAAAAGGAACTTAATTTGCATCAACAACGTTGGCTCGAGTTCCTTGCATCTTATGATCCTGATATTCTCTATACTCCTGGAAAAGGCAATCGTGTTGCCGATGCCCTTAGCCAAAAGCAACAAGCGGTTGTTTCAATGATGATATCAGAATTGAATGATCTCGAGACTTTATCCACTTGTGAGATTCGAGATCGTGAATCTGATTCATGTTCATCTCTTGTTTTATGTAGCCTTGAGGCTCATCCTTCTCTTTTGGACCGCATCCTTGAAGCTCAAAAGCAAGATCCCAAATTGGCTCTTCTTATCCAAAGTTGTAGGGATCAAAATAAGGTTGATGGTTTGAAAGACTTTGATATTGATGCTCGTGGAGGCATTTGAAAATTTGGTAGACTTATTGTGCCAAATATTATTGATCTTTGTAAAGACATTTTAGAAGATTCTCATCGTTCTAAATTTACCATTCATCCCGGTAGTAGTAAAATGTATGTGGATATGAAGCGATTTTATTATTGGGATGGGATGAAATCTGATATTGCTAACTTCATTAAGTGTTGCATGACTTGCCAACTCTTTAAGGCCGAACATCAAAGTCCCGGTGGGTTATTGCAACCTTTGGACATTCCAGTTTGGAAGTGGGATCAAATTTCCATGGACTTTATTGACGGCCTTCCCCGTTCTCTTTCAGGTCATGATAGCCTATGGGTGATAGTAGATAGACTTACAAAATCTGCCAATTTTCTTCTCGTTCGGTCCAATCGGACCGTACCTCTTTTTGCCAAACTCTATGTTAAAGAAATTGTTAAATTGCATGGAGTTCCTACTTCTATTGTTAGTGATCGTGATCCATTATTTACTAGTGGATTTTGGAAGGGTCTTCAAAAAGCTGGGAACGAAGCTTAATTTTAGCACCGCTTATCATCCTCAGTCTGATGGGCAAACTGAGCGTGTGAATCAAACTCTTGAAGATCTTCTTCGTGCTTGTGTTCTTGATTTTGGTGGAAGTTGGGAAGATCATATTTCTTTTGTTGAGTTTTCCTATAATAATAGCTTCCAATCTAGTATTGGTATGGTACCTTTCAAGGCACTCTACGGAAGGCCATGCCGATCTCCTTCATGTTGGCTTAAAGCCGGTGAGAAGCTGGTTTTAGGTCCAGATTTTATTCGTGATGCCACAGAAAAGATCGACCTTATTCGTCATAGGATGAAAGAAGATCAATGTAGACAAAAATCCTATGCCGATAACCGAAGAAGGAATTTAAAATTTTCTATAGGAGATTTGGTATTTATTCGTGTTTCACCTATGAAGAGTGTTGTGCATTTCAGTCGATCGGGAAAATTAGCACCTCGATATATCGGTCCATTTCCCATCACCGAACGCAATGGTTCCATGGCTTATCTCCTTTTATTACCGGCTTAATTTTCTGCTATTCATGACGTATTCCACGTCTCTCAACTACGAAAATGCCTTAAGAGATTCCGATTCTATTCTTGAGCCTAGTGTTATTGAAGATATTAAAGTTTCGCCTAATTTGACTTATGAGCAACATCCTATTCGTATCATTGCTACGGAGGTTAAACGCCTTCGAAATAAAGATGTTCCTCTTGTGAAAGTTCAATGGTCCTCAAATCCTAAGGATTGCTCTTGGGAATCCAGAGAATTCATCGAGCGAACACATCCAGACTTACTCTCTCGTGCTCTTTAAGGTGAACTTCTCATTTCAAAATTTCTTCTTTTGTGTTATTATGCCTTAGTTTGGTTGTTATTTTTTATTTTTTCTTAAGTATTGCGAGGACGCAATTTCTTTAAGGAGGGAGTCTGTAACAACCCGCATATTTTGCGATTTTATATTTAAATGTTGAAATTTAAATATGGCATCGTTAGTCGGATTAAAGTCCGAAATGCTACTTTTTGTAAACAGTCGAATTAGGACTCGAGACCCCTTCCATTGAGTCAAAAATGGCGTTTGTGACCTTTTTGAGTATAAACATCGATATGTTTGGAGTTGAGTATAATTTTGTTATTTTTCTATTTGGGCTTTGGGTTTGGGTTTCAGCCCACTAACCCAACATAATACCCTAACTCCTCCACCAACTCCTCTTCATTCATTTTCATTTCCTAACACTTTCAAGCTAAAAGAAAAATGGAGGAAAGAAAGGGAAATTAGAATTCCTAAACCCTAGATTACTAGGAAATTCTAGATTCAAGCTTCAAAATCAAAGAGAAGCTTAGGTAAGCATCCTCTTCATCTTCTCCATCTCAATCTCTCTTCAATTTTCAGAAATTCCTAAACCCTAACTTAGGAAATATTTGCTTATGAGCTTAGATTGGAGCTTCTTGAGTTAAATTCGAAGAGTGGTTGATCTTTCCTTTGTTTTAAAGCTTCTCATTCGTTGTTTTTGGGTTTAAAGGAGTTTTTGAACTCACATCTATGTCTATAGCTTTCATTGTTGTTAGGTATGAATTCCTAACATCTATTGCATGTCCATTTTCTTTTGGATTGAATTGGTTTGGTGAATTTTCCAATTTTTGGTATTTTGAAGTCAAAATCTATGAAAATCCTTATATGGATGTTTGCACATGTTGTTCGGAGTGTATTGATGAGTCTATAGGGCGGGGTTGTCGCTTGGCATAAATCCCTAGCCATCGTCGCTCACTTGATCGCTTCCGATACGAATTGGCCATCGTTGGCCAAGGCAAAATATTGCCCTGAGCTTCAGCTCAAACGTCTGGTATTAAGGTCAGACGTCTAGAGCTACAGGAATAAAATTCCAGTCTTTCAGTTCAGACGTCTGAGCTTACTTCCCAGACGTCTGGGCAAACTGGAATAAAATTTCCAGTCTTTCAGCTCAGACGCTTGGGAAGTATACCAGACGTCTAGAGCTGCTTATTTCAGCCAAATTGCCTATTTTGAGTGGATTTTCATTTTAATCGATTTTTGGTTGATCCGATTAGTTATTATCACTTTTATCGACTTTGATGACTTCCTTTCTGGATTTTTGGAGTATCCATTTGATGGATTTGATAACGATTTTTATGGTTTTGATTCACGTCGTCGAATGTGAATTTTTGGCGATTGATTGTTCCTACAATCATTTCTGTGATTTGTCACTTTAAAATATAAAGGTTACTATACTAGTAGTAAATACTCAAACTGTTTCAAATAAATGATTTCAACACTACTTTTAAATATAAAGCTCGTTCTCAAAACCGTTTTCCAGTCTATTAGTATATACAAACCTTTACCTCATTCGTTCGAGAAATCCAATTAAACGACTTAGCAAAACAAGTGGTATGAAACGCTTGCGTTTACTTCGTCGGTTAATTCTTAGACTTGTTCGATTGAAATCTCGTGATAATTTTGAGTGGAAATCTACAATTTGTTCGTAAATATTTAAGTTACGCTAGTGGTTATGGGACATGAAGCTAAACTCATTCATTTACTAGCTTAGTGTAATATACACTTTTATTAATCAATGGTGATCATTTTATGGTTTAGACTAGCGATATGCGATGTCTCTTTGTCCACGTGGGGGACTGTACCTCGTTTTATGGAGCTTCGTCTCATTTTTATGGGCTAACAACCCATGGTTTTTTGACCGTTTGTGGAGCTCCGGCTCAAATTGGTGGGTAGCGACCCATGGCCTTCAGGCCATTTGTGGAGCCTCGGCTCAAACTTGATGGTTAGCGACCATGGAATAGCGTTCCGTTTGTGATACACGTGTTGGTGAGTTTTCATGCTCCTGTTTGTGATAGGCCTCCCCCATTTGTGATTTCTGGATTTCTAAATTGATGATTTCTAGAATTTGTGTTTCACCAATTTTTGCGATGGACATTGATATGTTTTGTCAATATTTGGGGTTTGGTGAATATGCTAAAGAATGTGATATTCTTTTTGGACATTTGACGAGATTTGAGATATTTTATGATTTTTGTTGTTATCTGATGTATACTTGTCACAATATGGCATTATTGTTATCATATGTTTTTGTCATATCTCTTATCCTATCTCATTTTATATGATATTTATAGCTAGACTGATCCGTTTATTATTTTCTTCTTAAATAATACTCAGGTCAGACTGAGGTATTTCAGGTGCTTCTGCTTGACTTCTTATCAGGGTCCATCATTTGACTTTTGGCTAGCTACTTTAGCTTAGTAGTTTTTGTTATTATACATTCGAGATAGAGACTCCTTGATGTATACATATTCTTTTGCTTAGCACTTGTACCTATTCTTTTGTGATGTAGTGGATCTTGTATGACCACTATTTTGATGTACACTTTTATATGTTATATTCATGTCTGTTTCCGCCTTTGTGATATGAATATCTATGACTGATTTGTGTTATACTTATTTCTATATTTGTTTTCGAAGCTCACATAGCCACTGTGTAGTAGCTTTGAGTCTATATTTGATATGTCGGATTTCCTCTTGATATGAAATGCAAGTCATTCTATCTGACATATCGGTACTCGCACAAAGCAATTACACAGATGGTCGCTCCTCAACAGCCTTATTCTTCGTGCTAGTCGACGACATTACCCAGTAGTGTTCTTGGCTAGTGTGAGTATAGAGATGGGGCGTCACATGGTCATTATGAGGGTGATGATCCCTTTCTTCAGCTCTTAGGGAGTAACAACAAGATTTGGCATCGGTACATTGATTCGTTGACTTTTAAGCTGGGGCTCTTCTTGAATGGAGAACACTCCTTTTCTAGCTTCTTTAATGTATCTATTTCTAGCTCCCTTACTAGTCCCTGCTGGGTGTGGCCCCCCATGGATTACATCAATCCTATTCAATGGTGGACTCAAGCTTAATGGATCTTCTTCTTCCAAGATGTTGACAGCGTTGTTAGGAAATATTTGAGGACCATCACCAGTTTGTGGTGCCTTTTGCTTGTCTTGGATGAATTCCTTCAAATGCTTTCCACGAATTAGTTTCTGAATGATTCTAGCCAACACCTGACATTCATCAGTTTTATGGCCATTTTCTTTGTGATAAGCGCAGTCATCCTCCTTTCTCTATTTAGGGTAATTTTTGGCCTTAAACGAAGTCAGGAAGTTAACATTCTTCTTAGTCATAGCATATATATAAGACAATGGCTCGTTTAGAGCGATTGAATTATTATTGGGCTCCTCCCACCTTGTTCTTTTGTGTCCCCGATCCGACCTAAATCTTCCACCCTCCTTCCTATGATTAGCTTTCTTTTTAGCATAATATAATTCATTCGTTCGAATGAATTTATCAGCTTGGAAGTGGAAATCTTGTAAATCCTTACACCCATGCATAAAGAGTTCCTTCCAGAACGGTGTATTCTTTATCAGCCCATAATGCACTGCTATGAACTTATCCCTGTCATTCATGTCTTTGGCTTTTAGTGCTTCTGTACTGAATCTTTTGAGGTAATCGCCAAGTGACTCCCCATGTCTCTGTTAATGTTTGCTAGAACAGTGTAATCAATGGTCAGATCCTTGCATATACATAATTGGGCGTAGAATACATAAGACAACTGTTTCCATAAATAGACAGTCTTCTTGCGATATTGACGATACCACTTTGCAGGTGCTCCTTGAAGTGCTATTGAGAATAATATACACCAAACTGTCCCAAAGGCATTACACAAATCCATTTGGCTATCAAATGCAATCAAGTGATCATCAAGATTAGTAGTACCATGATATTTCATGGTTGGGATCTTAAAATAAGATGGGATAACCGCTGACATAATCTCATATGTGAACGGAGATACTCGTTCATTGTCATTTGCTCGTTCATCCAATGTTCTTTTCCCTTTTGCATTTAGCATATCTTTGACTGCCTTTTCTACTACATCTTTCAAATAAGTTTTCAGCATCGTGATACCTTTTTCAGTTTGGGCTGTATTCTTTTTAGGTCAAGCTTCCAGATTACTCGAGAGATTTATCTTGTATCCTTCCATGATGATCGACTTTTATCAGATGACGCTCCTTTTTCTTTGATGATGTCAGATCTATTTTGCTCTTGTCCTCATTGGTATAAGCTTTTAAGTTTCTTCTTGGGGAAATCACCTCATCTCCAGTTGTTGGTTTTGCAGTTTTGGAAGACTTTTGAGATAGTGCTGCTTTGAGAAGCTCTTGCATTTCCATCAATTGTTGCTCCAGATGGTTTATCTTGATTGCATTATCGTCTGGTTGTGCTAGGGTTGATGGCTACCCTTGCACAATTCCTTCCAAGTTGAAAGTCGGAGCAATGTTTTCTTCCAAAGTTGTGGTATGTATTGCTTCTTCGTCCATTCGACTATGCCTTTTAGATTTCATTTTCCTACATCAAGTTAAACAGTCCATAATTAGTCTATAAGGGAACCACAATGACGGAGGTTCGACCCCTCCTTCTAGCCTTAAAAATGTTAACAAGAAATCTCGTCAACAACCCGAAGCTAAGTTTTTAACGGGGAATTCTGTTAAAAACCTAAAAGCAAAATTTTAGGAGTGAACGGTCCCCTTCGAAACCCCTTTCGATTGGGTCGAAACATCTTTGAAAGGTGGAATTACTTTGAAGATGAGATTAGGAAGGGAATAATTCATTCATAACCACTTTTTAGTGAGTCAAAAGGGTCATCATGCCTTTGGAAGGGAATCTACTCTCAAATACATCGGTTTTGCATTCAGTCATTGCCCCTTTCGAGGGGGTCGAAAGGGTCATCATGTCTTGATTGAGACTTCTTTGAAAGGAGTTATATGATTTGATATTTCTAAGCTCCTTTTCGAAGGAGTCCTTCTTGCCAACATAGTTTCATGCAGTAAGTCCATTCGAAACCCATTTCGAGCGAGTTGAGAGGATCCATACTCTTGAAGGAACTTACTGTACAATGTATAAGGTTTAAATTCAATATGATATGGAAACATATCTTGAAAGATGATATGAATCCATTGAATTGGTTAATATCCAATTATCATCACCATGCCTATTTAGAAAATATGATTCGAAATCATATTATGTTCAAGAAGTTTCCATAGCATATAGCCTTGCATAAGTCAAATAGGAGTTAAGAAAATAAGAGAGCATCATGTGCAATTAGTCATTAGTCAAGCTAATGGCTGAAATGATCTTCCTCATATTCAAAATCAACATTGGATCCATGCATCCACTCATTTTTATTTATTTAAATTGGATTTGAGAGAACTTTCCCCAAATTGATTTAGGGGTACAGAAGTTTGATTTGCTATAAAGTTAGAAAGTGATTTCAGAATTCAAAATCCAGTCCCCTAACTCGGACCCCAAAGGTCATAGTATTTATAGGTGCAGGTTGACCACCTTCCGCCTTCATCCTTTCGACGTGGTCAAAAGGCCTTCCTCCAACCTTTCACGTGAATCCTTTCAATGCAGTCGAAAGGCCTTTCTCCTAAACTTTCTCATTCATTCTTTCGCCTTCAACCTTTTGAATCAAACCTTTCGACCTAGTCAAAAGAATCACCTTGACGACCTTTCGTTGCCGCTAAAGTTTGGGCTCCCTTTTACTTTGATTTAAAATAGAACTTGATTGCTTTCGACTTCGTCGAAAGGGGTAGGTGCGCTCTCCACTTTGTGTTGTTATGCTGTTGCAAGTAAGAGAAGAGGTGAGCTTTCACATAGTTTCAAAAGGATGAAAGGTCACTTAGCTTTCATGTGGTGTTTCCATTATGCTTTCGAAAGGTTCCAACCATTTCGAAAAGCTTGTTCTTGCTTTCGAAAGGTGCGCACTGGAAATATGTCTTCAAGTAGTAGATTAACAGCGAAACCCACTATTTTGAATGAATTGGTTCTTCGAGTCTGTTGTCCAACACTTTCGAAAGGTGTTTCGAACCCATACTAGGCTCTCTCATATATGTGGATTCAACTACGTCGAAAGGTCTAGATGAGGCAGAAGGGTAACTTTGCTTTCTTTTCTACCCTTTCGAAAGCTCTTGTTTCACTTGACAATTGTAGGTGCATCAGACGCTTGCGACTCCATCCTAACCTCTTTGAAAGCTATCTCAATACCTTTGAAACACTACTTTTGAACTATGGCGAAATGGATGTCTTCAATTCTTGTGGAGCCTAGTACTTTTTATGAGCTTTCTTCCATTCCTTTATTCTTATGTGAATTTTATTGTTAACAGAATATTTACTGCAAGAGCTTTCATAGTTGGCATGTGTTGTAGTCAAAGCACGACTACTGGGGGGACTTCAATAATGTTCTTAATCCTAAGGATAAGAAAGGGGGAGTGTCGGTCCCTTTATCTATTCTTAGAGGTTTTTCAAACCTTTCTTCTCACTTGTGGTCTTGTAGAAGTCAACATACAATGC
Organism: Allium fistulosum; assembly: GCA_030737815.1. NCBI lineage: Eukaryota > Viridiplantae > Streptophyta > Magnoliopsida > Asparagales > Amaryllidaceae > Allium > Allium fistulosum. The sequence continues at coordinate 683,276,488 of CM060905.1, read as the reverse complement.
TTTAACTTCACTTAGAGAAGGAGAGGCATTGCCACTTATATAGATAAAGTGTTAATAAATAGCACTTTGTTATAACACTTCCCAACCATGATTGCCACTGCCAATCCATCACCTTTAAGTGACCATACTCCTATCATCATCAAACTTCACACACACAATGTTCAAGAAAATGGAACAACTTTCATATATAATAATAGTTGGCACTTAGAGACTGGATATGAAGATCAGGTAGTATCTTTTCTATTAGATTTGGCTTGGGTTCACTAGTGCAACAAATCATGATAAAGCTCAAAAGAGTTAAATAGAATCTCAAAGAATGGAATAAGACAAGACAAAAAGATACAGATACTATGACAAATTTGGTAGCAACATATAATCAAAAGCCCTTGAATGTAGGCAATAATGTAGAAGAATCTTACTTTATAATGAAATGGCGACTGCATACAATAATCTAAAACAGAAGATGCATGGGAAATAATTGAAACCAAAAAAAAAATCTAAAATTTTATGGCTTAGTGAAGGTGATTCTAACTCTATTTTTTTTATGCCAGGATGAATATGAGAAGATACAGAAATAACATCAAAGCACTATATGATGCAAATGGTAACCTGATATATGACACATACAAATACAAGGGCAGGCAGTGCAATATTACAATGACTTATTTAATGGTGAACAAGTTGATAACACAGCTTTTGAGAACATACAATGCAAAAAGGTTATAAATGATCAAGGCAAAGCTTTTATGGTGCTTCCTGCTATTGAACATGAAATACATGATGCAGTATTCTCAATCAAAGATGATAAGTCCCCTAGGCTAGATGGGTTCTCATATAAATTCTATAAAATACACTGGACACAAATTAAAGATGAGTTGAATTATGTTTACAAATATTTCGATTTAGGATCAAGAGTTATAAAAGTATGATTTCAAAGGTGATATGCAACAGGATTAAGGGCTTTCTTTCTTTTTTAATTTCTGATTCTCAATGTGCCTTTATCCTTGGTAGAAATATTGTAGAAAACATTTTACTAGCACTTGAGAATATTAGAAATTTTAACAAAAAAGTGTTAATTTTTTTTGTATTAAAGTGGATCTTCAGAAGGCATATGATAGGTTAAACATGGACTTCATATGCCATATGCTACAAAGAATAAAGTTTCCACAACAAATAATCAAGCTCATACATACATGTATTACAACACCTACTTTTTCTATGCTTCTCAATGGAGTTCCACAAAGTTTTATTACATTTAATAAAGGGATAAGGAAAGGGGGCCAGATGTCCCCTTACCTCTTTTGTGTTGCTATAATCTACATGTCCCTTAAGCTTGAAGCAGCTATTAGAATAAAGGCTATTTCTTCTATTAATAATATACTACCTATAATTTCTCACCTGCTTTATGCAGATTATGTAATGCTGTTTGCTACAGCTGACACTAAAAGTGCAGTAGGTATAAGAAATATAACAAACTGCTTATGGTGGTAGGTCTGACAATGAATCAAATGAAGACTAAAGTTTACTTTAGTTCCTGTTGTGATAACAAATCAGAAATCTTGGACATACTACAATTGCAGGAAGATCCCTTCCAGTCAAGTATCTAGGTGTTCCTATTTCCACAGACTGCTTGCATTGTGCAGAGTGTACATCATTATTCCAAAATATTATGGGCAAATTTGACAATTGGGATAGCAACCTACTTAATATGGCTGGCAGGGCTAAACTAATTCACACTGTTATCACACCAATGGTGCTATACTAGCTACTGGTCTATCACATGCCAACTGCTACTTTAACTAAATTAGATGACATATATGCTGATTTCTTCTGGGCAAGAAGGCAAAATAAGATAGCATGGAGTAAACCATGCAGACCCAAATTGGAGGGGGTTATTAGCCTAAAGAGCTTCACGGATCTCAAAAATGTTGCTTGCCTAAAGCTCATTTGGCAACTCATGTTTAGGGACAACATGTGGACAAAATGAATGTTAAATAAGTACTGCAGCAAGACAACCTTTTAGCAATTACAGTTTAGTAATAACATGTCTTGTACAATGAAGAATATGTTGAGATACAGAGGTGATAGCCTTAAATGCATTAAAAGGGTTATTGTGGATGGCATTGCAACTTATCTACGGACAGACCTTGGTTAAATAATAAAATTTTTGTTGACATACTTGGGTGGGACATATATCATATCTCCTTTAATAAAAATGCAGCAATATCTAGCATTATTCATAACAATCAGTGGAATACCTTTAACACTACAAGAACGACACCTGATACCGACGGCTTTTAGCCGATGCCGGCCGTCGCTAGCCGACGCTAAATGCCGTCGCTATTTACCTCGTCGCCCAATAGAATCACGACGGCTCCGTCACCTAGATAGAGACGGCTCGCGACTGTAAATGTGCCACGTGGAAATTTTCCAACGTCTAATTGGCGTCACTAGCCGTCGCTAAGCGACACAAATTTGGCCGTCGCTAATCTGGACACAATGGCCGTCGCTAGCCGTCACTATACTGAACAAAATTCTGTGCACTTGCACAGCTCATATACACTTCAAACAATAACCATCAAATACCATCATCACAGCCACTATACACTATATTCATCAACTATAACCATCATATATCCATCATATAACATCACTATACATTCAAACAATATAAAATCCAACAAAACCAAACAAAATCATATACAATCCCAACAACAATACATATCATGTCAACCAATACAAGTCATCAAAATATGTACATAGTTTCCCAACCAAAATGTGTACATAGTTTTCTAACCACAACTACAAACCGTTAACCCAAAAAAGCCGTTAACACAACTACAAGTCATCAAAATATGTACATAATATCCCGAAATATATATACACCAAACCAACCAAAATGTGTATATACCAAACTGTAACATGAGCAAACAAGCATACCTACTCCTCACCATCGCTGCCATCCTCTCCAGGCATTCTCCCATGCTATTGCAAATAACCTGCAATCCGGTCATCCAGCTGTTGCTCGAAGAAACTCTTCCTCCAATCATTTATTTCATCCACTGTTTTCTTCAACTGAGCAATCTCCTCTTCTTGTTGGGACCTCTTGTATGCACTCTGCGATCTCATCGCCTGTAAAATAGTTCATAATTATTTATATAGTATATATATATATAATATTATTAAAATTATTTAACTATTCATATGCATGTGTAAATTTATATATTAGTACATGTCAAAATTTACCTCCAGATTTCCATAGCTATACCGCACATTGGTCATAGAAGGCGGGTCAATAATAGCATCCCAGATATTGTTCGCCTCCTCTAGCGTAAGCTCTTCCCGACCAGTGGACTGTGCTACCCGAGCCCGCTTAGCTTCGTACCTCTCCTACGATTACAAACAATTGTTTGACACGATAAAAACCGAATTTCAAGTTTTTAAAAATAAAATAAGACAAATATTGTTATTAACAATAAATAAGTTTACCATTACGGATTGAGATTTGTCATCCGTCCACTCGTACGAAACATTGCCTTCTTCATCAGTCCTCTCCACGGCATGCGCGCCTTGAATAACTTGGCCATAGTGGGCTCGCGGTTGTACCTCGCGGCCTGAAAATATATAAATATTATTGCTAATCTGATTATAAAATATTTTAATAAAATGTAAACACAGTTTATAAATTTAATTACCAGCTCTCTCTTATGCTCCTGGAAGGATTTGGAGCCACCACGGTGCAATGAAGGATTTTTATTCCTGTTAGCCCGGTTCCGCGCAGATAATTCCTACAAATTAAGATAAATTATCACGTATATATCTTGCGAGATTTATATTAGATTTAAATAACAAAGCAAACATATATTACTTACTTTTGCTGCCGGAGTGTCCCAAAGCCGAAGAAGATCAGTCCATACACCGTCACCCATCCAGTTCAGCTTTTTGCCTGAATTCTTAGCCTTGGACAATGTATCCCTGTAATTTTTCCTCATTCTTTTTTTCCAGTGATTTAAGAAAATGTCCATGTCGTCAGGGTCAACGCGGACTACAGCCTGTAAATTGAAATTATTTTAAGTTATATAGGTTATATTAATTTACAACTGAAATTCAAACTACTACTTACAAGTAAATCGGCCTGTATTGCGTTCTTGACATGAGGGGGGATGTCGTCCCAGCGAGGCCAACAACCATCCATCCGGCTCTGAAAAGCTTTCCTCGAAACCTGTAGAATATAATCTGATGGCTCCACCTCAAAGTCCCTGCAAAAGTTATGAAATACATGTTTAGTGGATTTTAAAACTTATACTTTAAATAAAATTGATACTTACCCGAAACTTTTCGGAACAACTTCTGCCATCGTACGTAAGTCCGGTGCAGTGCCACTACCACCTGCACCGGGAGATGGGGATGGCATGCCTGTCATACTTCGTCTCCTGCCAGACATATCTACTATAGAAAAACAATATCATCACAGAGCAATTATAGAAATTCACTACTACATAGCATGTTTCAATCACTTTCACAGAAACAATTATAAAAATTTACTAGTACAAAACATGGATAAAAATTAAATAAATGATCATCACAGAACAATAATAGAAATTCACTACTACATAGCATGTTTCAATCACTTTCACAGAAACAATTAAAAAAATTTACTAGTACAAAACATGGATAAAAATTAAATAAATGATCATCACAGAACAATAATAGAAATTCACTACTACATAGCATGTTTCAATCACTTTCACAGGACAATTATAAAAATTTACTAGTACAAAACATGGATAAAAATTAACTAAATGATCATCACAGAACAATTACAGAAATTTACTATTAAATAGCATGTTTCAATCACTATCACATAACAATTATATCAATAACGATCAGTCTTCATCGTTTTCTGATTCAGACCCAGTCTTGTATTCTATCTCATTTTCTTCGGTACTTTCGAATGCATCAAATAAGACGTTCGATTCATCATTCAAAGGCCCTACATCAATATCATCAGTTATTATTATTTCTGTATTTGGTTCAAGATCGGCTTGATATGCTGCTTCATCTGGAATATTATTTCCATCAAACGTAAACCTTGGTTTTGTTTTGAAAACAACAGACCAATCCGCTTTATCTCTTTTCAAAGATGGATACGGAGCAAAATAAACTTGTAACGCTTGCTTGGCTAATACAAAAGGATCGTACTTATAGTAGTGTGATGTATACCTTATTTCAATAAGTTTATACTCTTTATGCACGTTGATTCCAGAACCAGGAACGTTACTGAACCAATTGCACTTAAATAAAAAAACCTTTTCTAAAGGTTCAACATAATATGTCAACTCTAGAATCTGTGTTAAGACGCCGTAAAAATCTTTTAAATGCTCATCTGGATCATCACTGCCTTTGACAAATACCCTGCTGTTATATGTTAATTTTTCAGCCCCATAATCTTTCATGTTGAACTTAAACCCATTAACGAAGAATATTGGATAAGTCTTTACATTTCTTTTCAGTCCAATTGCAAGATGTCTTAAGCCTTCATCAACGACACAGTTTCTTGGCTCATAAACATAGTTCAAAAACCATTTGGCAAATTCTTTACTGAGATTGCCAGATGGATCCTATGATTCGTAGATACTGCATATATGTAATATGTGTTATAATTATTATGTATGTAAAAGTAAATTACAAGTGAATTAATTATTACCTGACAAATGGTGTGACTTCGACACAATTTAAAAGAACATACGTGTGTGCTACATGGTGGTCTTTATCGTCCAACCATATTTCCACACATTTTCCACCAGGTCTACCATGTTGTCTAAAAACATATAACATTGTTTGAGAAGAATTTGTTCAACGACTTTCTCATTTCGAGGAACAGTTACAAACGATAAGTTCACATCGTCCTTGAAGTAGTGAGAGAAAAAAATGAGGCTTCTTCTTCAAGATACGATTTGCATATCGAACCCTCAACTCGGGCTTTTTGTCGAATCTTCTTCTTCAGATGATTCAAGTACCTATTAAGATATTTATTACATATTTAGATATACAAATTTGAATTTGAAATTGACATGAACATTGCACATGTTTTACCTCTCAAACAGATACATCCATCCATATTGCATAGGACCTCGAAGAAGTGCTTCGGATGGAATATGAATATTTAAATTTTAGTTCAACATTCAATTAACAATTTTAGTTCAATATTCATTTCTTTATTTTTTTACGACATAGATTTTAGCGGAATATTTGTTGTTGTTATATTCATTTCTTAATTTCTTTACAAAATCGATTTTAGTACAATATCAGTTGTTTTTAAAGTCATTTCCTAACTTTTTTTAAAAAAAAATTAGATATTTGCAGAATTTTTAATGTTCTCATATTCATTTTTTAATTTTTTTTATAAACTTTATTTTTGTACAATATATACAACCTTTTGCATTTTGGCCGTCGCCAACCGTCGCTAGCCATCGCTAAAATTATTAAAATGGCCGTCGCTAGCCGCCGCTAAATCAACAAGGTAAATAGAAGAATTATCAATGAAGATAATTAGAAAACAACAAAATCTAATTATCAAATAGATAATTAGAAAACAATAAAAATCTAATTATTAAATAAAAATTTGTCAATTTAAATTCACTTAACAACTTAAATTTGTAATTTATCAATTTTATAAACTATGAAATACTTTCATGTAAATTTATCAATAACCAAGTTAATCATTAATAAACAATCAAACCATTAATTAATATCCCCAAAATCGAACAAATTTTTAATTATCATCAACTAATACGCAATAATCATCAATTTCTAATCCATAGTCAACTAATTTTCTAAATTAGAGTTTTAATTAAATACCCAAATCAACTAATACACTATAATATCATCAACTAATAAGATATAATCATTAACTCCAAATTCCTAAATCAACCAATTTCAAAATTAGGGTTGAGTTTATACCTAAAAACTATAGATATTAGAGAGGAGGAGAGATACCAGCAAGCTTTGGAGAGTTCTTCTTGGCGACGGCGAGCTGCGACGGCGGGCGGCGGTAGGGGCGACGGCTGGTAGAAGGAGGAGGAAAATTTTGGGTTTTTTGGTGGGAAGGAGGAAGTGAATTGCTGTTCGTGGGTTTGTGCCTGTATATACGATATTGCGTCGGCTAGCGACGGTTAGCGACAGCCGCCTTTTTTAGCCGTCGCTAGCCGACGCAAAAGGTTGTTGCAATAGCAAGCCGTTCTAGTAGTGTAAGTTTTATGAAACTAGGGAGGTATCTCATTTGATCAATCAGGTGGAGATTGAAACACATGTTTTCAGATTACTAGCAATGGTGTGGACAAACTCAATTTTCTTTTAATAAGATATGGTAAGAGTGTAGACAATAATATGAACAATTACACTGGTGTTCTATCGTTTGGAACAACATTAACAACAAAAACTATCAATTGTGCATATAGGGTACTACTAGGGCGTATCAATACAACAGATCGTCTAAGACAGTGGGGTATTAACTATGAAGAAATGCATGTCTTGTGAAGACAACTTCTAGAGAGCATTGCTCACTTATTTTTTAACTACAGCTATTCAGGATATTTATGGGTGCTAATGAAATTAAAATTAAACATTAACACAAATTGAAACCCCATGAATCTGGAAGACGAGATCCAGCTTCTCCGAAATTAGTTCAACAAGCACGATCAGATCAGCTTATTAACTTCCTATTGCTTGTAACTACTATTTACCACATCTGGGAGGAAAGGAACAAGAGGATATTTGAGCAAAAGGAAACTATTAAACTAGAGAAGGCGAAGATTGTACAAACAGAAATCACTTATCTTGTATCACATTGAAGGCGAAAACTTTGCGTACTCATCACAACGAGCAGATTTTACAGAGATGGGGTATAGAGCTGTGGGATGTTGGCTAATTACCATGAAGTTTCTTCACTTGGACAACTAAATAAAAAAGAGAACTCTAACTAGGGTTATGAAGTATAAGGAGGCATACTGAAATGAGCTACTTGTTCATATTTGTTTTAATTTTCTATTTATATACGCATATTTGTTTTAAAAGCTGAATAGTCATGCTAGGCTAGACTGAGCTGATGTGGTGTACTTGTAGCTCTTTATTTTTTTGGTTTGAAATAAAAGCAACCCATTTTCAAAATATATATGTATGTAAATACGTACATACGTATGTGTGTGTATACACACACATGCACACATACAATATAAATACATGTGTACGAAAAACCTGCATTATTTAACGATGGGATATTTAAATAATTATTTAAATATTAAATCATGATTTAATTAAAGGTCCAAAATGTAATTTTTCACGTACGGTTAAATAAGGGCTCGAGATCACTTTCATTGAGTCCAGATCGGTGTTGCGAATCAAAATGTATATAAATATCGCTATACTTGAAATCAAACGATCCAATGGCCAAAACGACATCGAAATGCATGAAATTATTGTCTCGGTGCACTGTCTTGGAAGGTGACAAAATTTATACTATTGGGACCGATAAAATAAGGTGATGTGCGCCGACAAGTTTCTTAACGATCTGGTATATTGTGCGATCATACGAGCTCGAAACATATGGAGATTTATCTAAAAAATCAAATAAAATATATATAATTATATATATATATAAGTACACCCCAACATGCTTTCTTTCTCTCACTTTTCATTGTTTTCCCTCTTTGCCTCTTACAGTAAACATGAAAATCATGCCTCCTCTTTAAAAATCAAGAGCTACGTTTCATGAAAATTTATGAAGTTGGATCAATTATGTTCGGGGGAAGATAAGCTTCACGTCTATGGTGGTTTGGGTGTGTGCGGCAGTGGATGGCCGCTTTGATACTTTGGCGTCGAACTAGGGTTTGACTTTGATGGCGCGAGGGGAAATTAGGCGTACGGAACGTACCAACGTGTCTTGCTTGCTGATGCACACCCCATTGCACCAATCGTCGGAGCTCCAACCACCTAGGGAAAAATGCAACAGTTGCGTCTGTGTTTAGAGGGCAACAGCTCGCGTCAAGGTAAAATGGACCGAGCTGCTTCTCGTGGTGTCCATCTTGGAGCTTACACGTATTGCAATGTGGTGGATTAGACGAATCTTCTTTTCATGGCGTGTGGAGGGAGCTAGGAGGAGTGAGGCAGATCGGGTTTGGGTGAGTGCATGATTTTGATGTGCATATTTGGGGAAGATGGGGATATAATTAAATAATTACAATTAACACACATCCACTAGTGTAGTATCTTATATATATATGTATATATATACTATAATCTTATTATGTTCATGTATATTTAGTATATTACATATTATCATTCCGCTGTGAGATTCTATTGATATGCTTTCATATAATGTTTTTTTTAATTTTTCTTTCTCGATAATTTGTCTTTTGTGGTATTTGAAAGTCAGACGTCTTAATTCAGTGCTGATTCGGGATATTACGAAGGGCGGGTTGTTACAATTGGTATCAGAGCTTAGGCTTAACACTCAAACCAAGTAGACTAGTTTGAGTTAATCAATCTGGTACAAGTAGTTACGTTGAGAGTGCATACTTGTATTTTTTCTACTATATAGTACTGCATACACCACTTGTAACACCCTGCGTTTTCGCATTAGTTAATTGAAAAGAAATTAATTAATAAATAGTAAATGGTGAAAAATGAAATTTTTACAAATGTCGAAATTTAGCTACGATTCTTGCACCATTGTATTCGAGATGATTTTCTAATCAATGTTCATATATAATGTTTTCCGATCGGATTTCAAACGAAGGAGTTATTAATGTTTGAAATTGTAGAGTCAGAAATAATCACATATGTAAATATAGCAACAAAATCTAATTAGCACTGATTAATAATGTTAATGGAAACTAAGATATTAATGTTAAATTAGAATCTTAGTTGATTTATAAAGTGGAAAAGAATGGAACAAGATCAATTAATGGAGGAAATAAACAGACAGGATAATTGAACGAAGGAAAAGAATTCACAAAATCAATCAACATTAATAATCACCCAAATTACAAAGCTCAGTTTGTTCCGTATTAGCCTAAGTCAATCATTAACGGTCGACCATAGTTGAGGAGTGGTCGACCCAAACTTTTGTAAACCCTGAAATTTGAAATGGCTGTAACGGCCAGATTTAATCGGTTTAATCCAACGGTTAGTGTTTGTTTGAACCTCTATAAATTAAGACCTATGGCCTCACTTCCGACTCATAATTTTCTAATGAGTGTGGAAGCTTTGCCATTTTCTTTTCTCGTCTGAAATTTTAGATTTATAGAAATAGATTTAATTCGCACGTATACACTTTGGAGAAGAATAGAAAATAGGTTCATACCAAGTCGCTACATCAGAGGTAAGCTATAAATTTGGTTTTAATTAATAAGTTAATCTAAGTCTCTTCTCTCTAATCCAAATTCTAATATATCTGTATGTAAATGTTATTTGTAGACCCGAATAGGAAGTCAAAATGGAGAATGCAGATAACAGAGATTAGATCTAGATTAGATTTAGAGATTTGGGAAGGCTTAGATAAAGGTGAGTGAGAAAATTACATATTTTTTTTAAAAACTAGATTTAATTCGTTGTAGTCTATTTCAAGTACGCGTATTTATAATCAATTTGGATAAGTCTATAATCGGATAATGATTAGATTTAAATCTGTAATATCGTAATAATTGGATTCAAATCTATAGATGCGTAATTATTAAATTTATATTTGCAACTGTGTAATGATTAGATGTATATTTATCATTACATGCAATGAGTTTAAATGAATAAATTTAATAAAAAAGGTTATGGAATGGATATAGTAAAGATTTAATAAAAGTTGGAAACTTTCCTATACATGACATCCCGATAAATTACATGAAATTGATATTGACAAAAATTGGTATTTGAATGTAATAAAAGAATGTAAAATAAAAAGACTTTATTAAAAAATTAGGGTTAAAGTGATATTTTAATTTGTTGGAATTTGGGATGTTGCAAGTAGATTTCAATGCATTAGCAAGTTACAATAAATAAAAGTACAACATTAGAAATGACAAGGAAAATACTTAAAAAGAAAGAGATCTGCAAAATAGGGTTAAAAGCTATATTTTGCACTGTCTATTTTAGGAATTAAAAAGATAATTTCTTGTAATTACAAACACCATACAAATATCCTCCCTTTTTGGATAAGATACAGAAATCTACTGTGATAAATTCTTATAAAAGGAATCTTATTCCAACGTATCAAAATACAATAGAACCCGAAAATGGAATGGTAAGAGATAAGACGTTATAATTCTTTTAATTATTAAGATATGAAAATAATAATAAAAGTAGCATAAATGAAGAATAAAACATGGGAAATATGCTAAGAGAGAATGCAGGGATAACATGGGAAGAATAGGAATGGAAGTTGGAAAATGTACAAAAAAATAGGTAATGATATTATAAATCAAGTAAGAGGGAACCGATAAATGAACTTGAAGAAGAAAAGTAAAACACATAATAAAAAGATGACTTAGGGTCAAGTATAATAACTATAGAGGTAATGAGGGTAAAAGAATGTAAGAATGAGAAATATACGTATAAGATATATATATATATATATATATATATATATATATATAAGTACCCTCAAATATCCTTTTATGATGGATGTGAATTAGTATAATTTAATGTATATATTATATAAAGAAAATGTCAAAATGTAATTAGATTAGTTAGAATGTGAGGTCAGTAGGGTTACACAACATAAGTCTGCCCACCATAAGGAGCTATTAGATGTTCTGTAACATTATACTGATATGCAACATGTTCAACCATAGGACTTGCAGAGAGAATATGCTTGGGTATAGGTGAAGGGGCACCCTTAGGATAGAGTGGTCCGCTTCAAATTTATTTTTAGATAAGGGTATTTCCTTGATTGCACTAGGCAATCTAAACGGATGATGAGCATGATCGTGCACTATGTAGCGAGTGTTGGTACCAAATTAAGAGGTAGGGTTGTCATAGGGTGAGAACGTCATCAGTCTCGAGTGATCAACGGGAAGGACAGGGTTTGCACCTAGCTAGTATTTGTCTATAGCCTACTAGTGTGGACCATGCTGGGTCATGCAATGCCACGGTTGTTTGCTAGATTGTAGGGAAAGGCTAGTAACCCATAACGAGGTTCCTTCAAAACATGGACGGGGTGTTTAATAGAGCCAAGTCCACGTTAGGAAGTAGACAAAGTAGAAAACCCCGAAAGAGAATATGGCAAAATGTATGAAAAGCCATTTGAAAGCGTGCGACAAAATATATGAAAGGCCATCGGTAAGAACTATAGGACTTCCTCGAGTTATACGGTAATGAGATCGTGATAAGGCAAGGATGATGGATCCTGATGAGGTTTTGAATGACCGTTACTAGCAGGGGTAATATCTTGGTCCATTAAGGGACCATGGGATATAGACACACACACACACACACATATAGTTATGAGTCTATGGAAGGTAGATGGGAATAATTCACACACAAACGTAGAGTCGAGACAACTAATGAAGATGTAAACAGACATAAAATGATATAGTGAACAATCGACATAAACTAGTTATATATACAAAATGTCTAGGTTTACCGATCACCAAAATGTTTTTTGACCCATTCCACATTATTACCCACGAGATAGTTAGTAAGGAAGGTACTGATGCTTAGCGTGTTCGATGTTGACAATGACACTTGATTTTGGAAAGTGTCAAATCTTGGTCAGTGCTTATGTAATATATTATATTTTAATTTTTCCGCTGTAAGCTATTTTGTTAGATCTGATATGCATTCGTTTGTTTCATTTCCAGGATACCAAACCAATGATTCACGTTTGGGTGGACTTAGGTTTTCGGTTTAGCGAAAATTTAGGCCCATTAAGGTGCGAAATACGTTTGGTATTAGAGTTAGATGAAGCATAATAGCGGGTTCTTGCATTGTGAACTATGGTGAAGTTTTATTTCTTACCCCTAGATATCCCAAGATGGGTTGGCCAGGCAGTCAGAGGACTGGCCTAGGAGTCGAGAGGCTAGCCATAAAACCAGTTGCTGAGGTTACCATTTTTAGCTACCACCATTTAAGGTGACCATTACATTTGATATCAAAGCATGGCTTAGTTGATCTTGGAAAAATTAGGAAACGTTGAGTGAACATATTTGTATTTTGTCTATAAATATGATATACGTTAAATCCCAACATTCCAACTATAGAATAGTTACATATGGAAATCCCTGAAGCTGGATCATACATGACTCCCTAGTCAAACCTTGATAGCCCAATAATTGTAGATCCCCATATGATCGCCGATTTATGATGTACAATAGGTCTAAATAAAGGGAAAATAGTAATCTATATGTTATAGATAGTGGAAGATTAGGATGTTCCAAAAGAAGGGTGTGAAATGGTCACTCCTAATTAGATTTTCAATATTAAAAAAGGATCAAGTTAGAAAATAGAAATTCACCTTGAGTCCAATCCAATAGAAAATAGTTCTAAAAGTTAAGAAAAATATATAATTTATATATTTGAAAAAGTAAAGAAGCAAATGTTAGATTTGGAGAAAAATATATGATATTGGATTTTGGAAAAATATTTATATAATAAAAGTTTCTTTGGAAGTTAAACTGAAAAGTTTCCATAAAATGGATTTACAAAAGCAATTTGTTTGAGGAAAAAATTATAGAGCACATGTAACTAGCTTGTTTCTTTGTAAAGAAAGAAAAGTGTAAATATGAAGTTCTAATATAAATAAAGATTTGTAGAAATATAATAATTTCAATGAAGGAAATTTTGTAGAAAGCTATTTCTTTAGAAAGAAAAATAATAGAGCAATATAGCTCGTGGGTTTTCTATGATGAAAATTTTTACGTTGTAAAAATGTTTTATGGGTGGACAATAGGAAGTGGTATAAGTTTGGAATAAGGGAAAATAGGATGAGAAGGAGATTTGAAACCCTAAAACAAAGCTGTAGGCAAACACATTACAATGGTTCAAGTAAGAAAACAGTAAATTAAGAGAAAAACAATTGGAATGGGTGCAGTTTAGGTAGAGGTGTTAAATACTAGAAAAGTTATGAAATATAAATAAAAACGAGATTTGATTTATGGTAATTAGGTTGGAATTTGACATATTTTGATTCATTTGAATGAAAAGGGATAACAATATAAGTTTCTATGATTTAATATACAAATAAAGGTTTTTTGTTTGAAACAACAAGGAATGTCACTGTAAAGAAAGAGATGTACAAAATATGGAAAATCCCATATTTTGTACCATCTATTTCAATAAAGAAATGAAGTATAATTCCTTTTAATCTCACACAAAACACGAATTCTCTTTTAAGTGATTCATAGAGAATAATAGCGTTACAATTCCTCATGAAGGGGAAAGTAGTTCCTATGCATTAAAGTATATGATCCTTAAGTATAATAAAAAGTGTAGTAATTAGAAATTATGTAGGAGATCATGAAAATAAATTTTGCTAGTAATCTAATTTAAAGCAACATAAGAAATGAAAGCCATAATAAAGAAAAATGAACAGTCTCCATTGTTGTGTGCACTTCAAGTATCTTTTAAATGTCCCCATTTCGTGACATCAGAGACTCCACTAAAGGTCGGAAGTGGGAACAGAAAGAATAGTAGAGTGAGAGTTGTTCTTATCTAAACCAGTTTTATGGTATAAAAATTTATAAAAGATGTTTTGGAAAAACTGCAAAGTACATTTTAGAAAAGAATGGTTTGGTGTAATGAATAAGTTTTTGAAGGAAAAATTTAATAAATAGTTAATTTAAAAATCCCAATTTTTTTAAGAAGTAAAAGTTAAAAAGATCTTTAAAAAGAAAAGGTTAATTTGAAAAAAAGAAGAAACTTTTAATTAAGTTTTGTTACCATTCTCTCTTAGGTTTAAATGAATAAGTTAAATTGAAAGATTATAAATTGAAGTTTTAAAACACCAAGTATTTTTGAATTTAATAAAGGGGTTTAAGTTGTACTTTTGAAGATAAAGGTTTTGGGGATTAAATGTTTCACAAATTTTGAAGTTTTAATTTTTGAAAAAGGTGTAAAGACTAAAACAAGATTTTAAATATCGAGTAGATAGGAATGATTGTTTAGGTAAGACGAGGGGAAGGGTAAGGGTATAAAGAAGATAACAATGGTTACTCATGGAATTATAATAAAGAACCCCGTATAGTGTAAAGAATAATAGTAAAAACCAAGGAATACTTTGTTAGACATGAGTGCAAGATTTAAGAATACCATTAAGTAATTTGGATTAAAAGAAGATGGTAATAATGGATTAAGAGGTGGAAAAACTTCCTGGAGAATATTTGCAAACTCCAAGTTAAGATATGAGAATTTCGAAAGGATGACATGTTAGTAAGGCCCATTAAAGTCAAAGGTAATGGAGCCACAACATCATTGTTGTAGTAAAGGTTGAAGGGCAGCTTCCAGTAGTTTTTCTAGTTAGGTTGGGTTGTAAGCATTAGTTGTCTTTATTGGGGGTAAAAGCGAGTACAATATTATAGGAAATGTTCCTTTTTATGTGTTTTCTATGTGGACTGCTATGTTATGGGAAAATAATAAAGATAAGGAAATTTCAGAAAGGACAACCAACTAATGCGAAAAGAAAATTGTAGATACTGGAAGTCAAGAAATAAATTAATAAAATTTATTTAAATACCACTAAATTGAAAATGGAATAAGATTGATAAATTTCAACAAGTGGAGGTCGGGAGGAATGTGAGTAGTCATGGGTCAATGTCCTTATACCTCAAAGGCTGGAATTCATAATTGAACTTGGTTGCTGGTTGCAATTGTAAACAAAAGAAAAGTTTTTGGGACTTAAAGTTTACCACGTAAATTAAGAGAAGTCCACTATGGATATTGGATTGTTGGCTAAACTCCAATTCCTTAAGACGTCAAAAAATTTATTTTTGAAAAAACCTATACATATATACACTTTTGAAAAATAAAAATATCTCTACAAAATGTTTTGAAAGATTTTTAAGTTTACATTTTTTATGAATATTTTAGAAAGTAATATAAAAATATTTTTGAATTGAAAAAGAAGAAATTTTCAAATTTTGAAAATACCACATACTTGATGTTATCCATGTAATTTCAATATCAAAAATGATGCCATGAGTGATAGCGTCATAAAGAAATTGGTGCCACTAGGTTCTACGTTGAAAATCAATAGTGCCACATGAGATCAATGACGTATAAAATCAGTGACGTATCTCTTCGGTGTCCCCCCTCAACCACACTGCACTTCATCACTTTGAGATTCATCAGCATCGCGTTACTTCAATAAGGAAAAAAGACCAACGTCGCATGTAACCAAAGAGGCAAAGGAATCAAAATAAATCAACATTTAAGCCATCATTGAATGCCGATGCAACCCATATCGCATTTCATTAATGCGGTACTCTAATGGCGCCGCTATTTACCCATTGTAACCAAAGCAGGCTCGGCATCGATAACAACAAAAGTTACCAACATTACTTTAAAGTGGTGCTGCACCTTACACCGCTTCGAAGATAGGTCTCTTCAATGATGCCAAGGATCAACAATGCCGATAGAATACTAGGTAATGCCGCTCTTCACTAATGCTTAACATTGCTTCAAGCTAATGACGTCAGCGCTCAACTAAAGGTTAGCACATGAGGTCGTCGATGCTAAGAGTTATTATTAATGCCGTCAATAACCAATACTGTATCATCAACACTTAAAGAACGCCACCTGTCTTAATAGGAGATGGTCGACGTCGAGAGTCATCAGCTATGACAAAGTGTTATTAAGGTCATTGATAGCACTCAATATCGTCGAAGGTCGTCATAAAATAAGGACCACTACCATGCAATGACGAAGCCAATTCTATGCAACATTGTTGACGCTGCCGAAGTCAAGTCCGTTGAAGACATGAGAGACGGAGCGGAGCCGCACAACCCCTATAAATATAGATCCAGGGATGCGCAAATAGGGACAAATTTTCCTCTCCTTCCTACTTTTTGAAATCAAACTCTTGTAAACCATAAATCGAATAAAAGAAAAATCCTATTTGACTTAATCATGCATAATTTATATGAACAAGTATTTGGACTTGCCTCTTATTTTAATTATGCCTTTTGAACATTATTGACTTGGAGATGCATATATTCAAACTTCTTAGGTTCAGAATTCGATAATCACCACTTTGAATGAGTATTGAACTATGACATCAATGATATGCATAATATTTTCCTTACCTACTACGTATGAACATTGGACCATTAACATAAGAACGAATCACATAGTCCATTGCCGAGCCTCATGGACCATTGCACAAATTTGTTGCTTGACTTCTTCGCCTCCCATGAACATATAACATAACTTGGACCTTTTTGAGAATATCACCTCTAAAGCTATATAACTTCTTGGATATATTTACTCCCAGAGATCTTCAAAGAACTTGAACATAATGTTTTAAGAAAACATATGGACTTTCTAATTCATCAATAAGGCCCATTGACATCACAAATCCAACCTTCAACGATTCCATCTCGCATTAAATCTCAAGTGACAAATTGATTCTTGATAGTATTATTTGGACAACATTGGTTAGGACAAGCCTAATCATACCATCACATACATCTAGATCAAGGATTAATTTGTCACAAACCAGTTTTTGGTTTAACACATGACATTAGGGCATAGTTGACAAGTTGGTTAATACGGATTTTACTATGCAACAGAAGTGATAGTAAAACTAAAACGGTTAGAAACAATGGAGAAATCTGTTATAGTTAGGAAATCACTTTCTCCATACCTTGTTTGTAACAAAAAGTTGTTTTTTGAAATATATCTTGTTTTAAAACTATAAGATAAAAATTAATCATGCAAATTGTACTTGGGAAAGCTGGAAAAGAATTAGGGGCAAAAGTGAAAATTCTAAGATACAGTGGAAAAAGGGTACTTAAGAGAAGGATGAAAATATGTAATTATTTATCTAAACTCTTTCCAACATAAAAATAGGTTTAGAAAACTGGATTTTTCTGAATTTGGGTGTTAGCAATGATGTGTTATGATTTTGAATGATAGTGATTGGATGCAAAATTGGTTGAACTATACTTTTACTCGTAGAAGTATGGGAAAAATTGGATGTAGAAAAAAGTTTTTGGTTTTCAAAATGTGCATACATGTAGAACTGCAAGATACTTAGGATTTTTGCATCATATTTTCAAAAATTGGTTTTAAAAAAGCATTCATATAGGAGGCACCAATTTAAAATTGCTCGGTTTGCATATCATATATGTTGTGATACACCATGCACCATGCACGATTGATTGCAAAATTGTTTGCACATACATGAGTTGTTAGTTTAGAATAAATGTATGATGGGTTGCATGAACGAGCCCTTAAGGAATTTTAGAGACGAAATTCTTTTAAGCGTAGAGAATGTAACACCCTACGGCTTTGAATTAATTAATTATAAAGAAATTAATTAATAAATAGTAAACGATGAAGAATGGAATCTTTACAAATGTCAAACTTTGGCTACAAAACTTGTATCATTGTGTTTGTGGTGATTTTTTGATCAATTTTCATATATAATGTTTTCCGGTCGGAGTTCAAATGAAGAAGTCACTAACATTTGAAATTATAGAGTCGGAAATAATTACATATGTAAATATGTAATAAAATCTAACCAGCACTGTTTAGTAATGTTAATGAAAACTAAGATATTAACGTTAAATTAGAATCTCAAACATTTATAAAGTGGGAAAGAATTGTACAAGATTAATTAACTGAGGAAATACACAGATAAGATAATTGAATGAAGGAAACAAATTCACAAAATCAACCAAGGTTAATAATCACCCAAATTACAAAGCTCAGGTCGACCCGTATTAGCCTAGGTCGACCGTTAGCGGTCGGCCATAGCTGGAGGTCGGTCAACCATAGCTGGAGGTCGGTCGACCCTTACTTTTCTAAATGTTGAAATTTGAAATGGATGTAACGGCCCATATTTAATTGGTTTAATCCGACGGTTAGTGCTGGTTTGAACCTCTATAAATTAAGACCTAGGGCCTCGCTTCCAACGCATAATTTTCTAAGGAGCGCAGAAGTTCTGCCATTTTCTTTTCTCCTCCAAAATTCTGGATTCATAGACATTGTTACTCAAAAAATTCAGTTTCCGCCTAAGTGAGAAGGCCTTAAGCAAAGGACGAAAGGAAAAGAGTTCAAATAGACCTTCCGAAGAGATCAAAGGGACGCAGTCAATAATATGAAGCAGCTCAAAACCTTTCTGAAGGGACGGAGGGTTTTATTCTACAGTATTCAAGAAGCTCTTACCTTCCGAAGAAGGCAAAGAAATCAGGACAAGGGAATGCAACTCTATAACAACCTTTTCGAAAGCATAATAAGCCTTTCGGGCCGGTTGGAACACCTACTAAATACCTTTCGACGGTGTATGATAAAGGCAACATTCATAAGTCGACAAAGAATGAAAGACAACCTTCTGACAACATTTATGGAAAGCTCGGCCCTTGTCAACATTCAAGTAAAAAGTGACCTGCTGACAAGGTCGAAGGGTTCACAATAGCCGAGTAAGAGAGAAACCCTCCGACACAACTGAAGGGTTCACATATTATAAAGATGACAGGCCTTCCGACAAGGACAAAAGGACTATAAAAGCAAAGAGAAGAGAAGACCCATCGACAATGCTCAAGGATTCACGATGGCATGTGAAAGGAAAACCTTTCAGCGAAGTCGAAAGGTTAGCAACTGTATATAATAAGGAAACCCTTCGACCCGGTCGAAGGCACACGGACGAAAGCACAACCGCCGACATCTATAAATAAGACCCAATGGGGTTCTGTTTTAGAGGGCGGATTTTCTCTCATTCTCATCTTGTAACTTCTTAATCACAGCTTTGTAACCCTAATTGGGTATTGATTTGGGGAATTTAATAGAGTGAAGTCATTTCTTGGAATAAAGAGGGAAGCCATAAGCTTTGTGAATTACTATATTGTTTACTTAAATCTTTGATGGTTTGACTTCAATTTTCAGGTTCAATCCCTCCGGAAGGTCCACATCGACAAAGATAATAATTCTCTGCTTCAGGACAATCTAATTCAAAGAAAATTACAACATGCACCAGGATTTAGGCCAAGTCCTAATATACATAAATATAGAAACACTTAAGTGAACTCTCACTGAAGTTTACCCGAATATAAAAGTTCTAAGGCTGAGTGTCAAAAATACATTTTATACTGAATTAGTCAAAATGTCTCTCTCTACCTAACAATCTAGAGAAAGGTTGGGAGTTCACCATTCTTTTTCAAGAAGCCTCTTACCAAAGCTGTCTTACGCAAAACCTCACCAGATAATTCTTAGCCATCGTTTGCTTTCAAATCAAAGCGGAAACTGTAATTATACAAAACGACAAAAACATTTAATGACCATCTTTAGAAATACGAGAGAGAATGTCTCAATTTTCCCACCAAAATCCTAGTTAAAATCCATCCGTCTTCTCCCTCTCTCTCTTCCAATTATTATTATATAAACATTTATCTTAATAAAAAACAAAAGAAAAAACTTCAATGGTAGCCTGTAACCTCCATCAAATTCACCCTAATTTTATCGATGCTGAAGTGCCACATTGCTGTTGCTGCTTTGCATTAGGATTATTGAACCAACCGCAAGAAGTGGAGGAAGTCAATAGTGCACAGTCCAACAACACGATTCATCTACAGCCTAATCTCTTTAATCCTTAGATAATAACAACATACTCCATGCATTTTGATTTGGCTACAAATACGTTCTGGATGGATTTAGCCATCTGGAACGCTTCCAGAGAGGACCTTGCGTTGATAATATATTCACCTTATCTGCCAGTTTGGGTTGAACCCATCATCATCAACTCTGTCGATTTTTCTCTAGACCTACCACCTTTTCCAAATGAGCAATAAAGGGGAGGGGGAATCATCTTACCACATCTGTTAATCATCTTCGGTGTTTAGTCCTAGGATGTTAGTGTTGTTTTGAACGTGTATATACCGACATATCATTTTGGGAAATGTAACATGAAACAATGTATAAGTAAATATTTTGGTATGTTAGTTTAGTTAAATTTCCGAAGTGATGTTGTGCAGCCGAAAGTGTGTTTGTTTGTATGCTACTTTATTGTATGATGTTTTGTTATACGGAAAGGAATCGAAAAGTTTAGAACTCTTTAACCTCGACGAGAGCTTGTTGTCGAAGGGTCTAACCACTAAATTATTTAGACCTTCCGACAATAAAGGAAAGTTGAGGTTAGAACACCTTCCATCTTGTCGAGAGGTTCAAAACGGGCAAATTCATCATTGCAGCATTGATTCCTTTCGAAGGGGTAGAAAGAACATTCTAAGTCACCAAAACGATACTTAGATGGGTTCCAGGTTACCCTATTAACTCAATAATAAATGTATTTTTAAATCCTACCTGAAAATTGAGAGAATAGGAAAGATAATTTGAAGTTTTAAATCGAATTTAAAAGGCGACCTCTTTACTTTAAAGAAGACGAGTTGTTTGAGAGGATTCTTTTACTTGTACTTGGTAATTATGTTTGCAGGAAAAAGAAGCTGGAAACTTTATAACTTTTAAAGAAGATGACTCGAAAAGTGAAGAGCATCCCATCGTATGAGGGGGGAGGAAGGGGCGCAAATGTTACTCAATAAATTCACCTTCTGCCTAAGTCGGAAAGTCTTGAGCAAAGGATGAAAGGAAAAGAGTTCGAATCAGACCTTTCGAAGAGATCGAAGGGATGCAGTCAATAATATGAAGCAGCTCAAAACCTTTTGGAGGGTACAGAGGGTTTTATTCCATAGTGTTCAAGAAGCTCTTACCTTCCGAAGAAGGAAAATAAATCAGGACAAGGGAATGCGACTCTATAACAACCTTTTCGAAAGCATAACAAGCCTTTCGGGTCGGTTGGAACACCTACTAAATATCTTTCGACGGCGTCGAAAGGTTTATGATAAAGGCAACATGCATAAGTCGACAAAGAATGAAAGACAACCTTCCCACAACATTCATGGAAAGCTCGGATCTTGTCAACATTCAAGTAAAAAGTGACCTTTCGACAAGGTCAAAGGGTTCACAATAGCCGAGTAAGAGAGAAACCCTCCGACATAGCTGAAGGGTTCACATATTATAAAGATGACAGACCTTCCAACAAGGACAAAAGGCCCCTAAAAGCTAATAGAAGAGAAGACCCATCGACAATGCTCAAGGATTCAAGATGGCATGTGAAAGGAAAACCTTTTGGCGAAGTCGAAAGGTTAGCAACTATACATAGTAAGGAAACCCTTCGACCCGGTCGAAGGTACGAGGACGAAAGCACAGCCGCCGACATCTATAAATAAGACCCAAGGGGTCCTGTTTTGGGGGGCGTATTTTCTCTCATTCTCATCTTTTAACTTCTTAATCACAGCTTTGTAACCCTAATTGGATATTGATTTGGTGAATTTAGTAGAGCGAAGTCTTTTCTTGGAATAAAGAGGGAAGTCATAAGCTTTGTGAATTACTTTACCGTTTACTTAAATCTTTGCTAGTTTGACTTCAATTTTTAGGTTCAATCCCTCCGGAAGGTCCTCATCGACAAAGATAATAATTTTCCTCTTCAGGACCATGCTTGCACCCCTTCAGAGGCCTCTACCCTGCAACCTAAACCCTTCGACTATAGGGGAGATTTATTTAAATCAACATCCTTAAAAACCTTCCGAAGTTATATGGGCCGTGGATAAAACCTTTCGATCAGGTTCGTAACCTATAATATTCCAAATACTTAAGTTACCCTCCGAATCCCAAACAGTTATTTGCATAACCTTCCGGCAAGAGTCAGTATCAACTCTCCTTATGGAACAAACTAAGGAAATTCCATTCTAATCAAGGAGATAAATTTCGTGGGAAATCTTATAAGGATTCAACCAAATGAGTGATCATTTTACATTAACCCAGCAAAGTCGAAAGGTTTCTTTAATCTTGTGCCAAGACCTTTTTTTTACCACGTTGAAAGGTCAAATTTGAAGTTTACTCCCAAGTAGAGGTACAAAGATAATCCCGGAGGTTATCAACCCTTCGGTATATAGATTGTCCCAATCCCACATTTGGAGCAACTTTGAAGTGTCAACAAGACATTTTCTAATCTTCTTAGAGATTCTACTTTCCACCACTTTCTAGTAACTTCACCTACTTGGATTCTTTGGGGTGTGACCATAAATTTGGGGGGGGGGGGGGTGGAGGGGGCGCAAATGTTACTCAATAAATTCACCTTCTGCCAAAGTAGGAAGGTCTTAAGCAAAGGATGAAAGGAAAAGAGTTCGGATCAGACCTTCCGAAGAGATCGAAGGGATGCAGTCAACAATATGAAGCAGCTCAAAACCTTTTGGAGGGGACGGAGGGTTTTATTCCACAGTGTTCAGGAAGCTCTTACCTTCCGAAGAAGGCAAAGAAATCAGGACAAGGGAATGCGGCTCTATAACAACCTTTTCGAAAGCATAACAAGCCTTTCGGGCCGGTTGGAACACCTACTAAATATCTTTCGATGGCGTCGAAAGGTTTATGATAAAGGCAACATTCATAAGTCGACAAAGAATGAAAAACAACCTTCCCACAACATTCATGGAAAGCTCGGCTCTTGTCAACATTCAAGTAAAAAGTGACCTTTCGACAAGGTCAAAGGGTTCACAATAGCCGAGTAAGAGAGAAACCCTCCGACACAGCTAAAGGGTTCACATATTTTAAAGATGATAGGCCTTCCGACAAGGACAAAAGGCTCCTAAAATAAAATAGAAGAGAAGACCCATCGACAACGCTCAAGGATCCACGATTTCATGTGAAAGGAAAACCTTTTGGGAAAGTCGAAAGGTTAGCAACTGTATATAATAAGGAAACCCTTCGACCCGGTCGAAGGCACGAGGACGAAAGCACAACCACCGGCATCTATAAATAAGACCCAAGTGGGTCCTGTTTTAGGGGGCGGATTTTCTCTCATTCTCATCTCGTAACTTCTTAATCACAGCTTTGTAACCCTAATTGGGTATTGATTTAGGGAATTTAATAAAGTGAAGTCTTTTCTTGGAATAAAGAGGGAAGTCATAAGCTTTGTGAATTACTTTACTGTTTACATAACTCTTTGTTGGTTTGAGTTCAATTTTCAGGTTCAATCCCTCCAAAGATCCTCGTCGACAAAGATAATAATACTCCTCTTTAGGACAATTCTTGCACCCTTTCGGAGGCCTCTACCCTGCAACCTAAACCCTTCGACTATAGGGGAGATTTATTTAAATCAACATCCTTAAAAACCTTCCGAAGTAATATGGGCTGTGGATAAAACCTTTCGATCAGGTTCGTAACATATAATATTCCAAAAACCTTAGTAACCCTCTAAATCCCAAACAGTTATTTGCGTAACCTTCCGGCAAGAGTCAGTATCAACTCTCCTTATGGAACAAACTAAGGAAATTCCATTCTAATCAAGGAGATAAATTTCGTGGGAAATCTTATAAGGATTCAACCAAATCAGCGATCATTTTACATTAACCCAGCAAAGCCAAAAGGTTTCTTTAATCATGTGCCAAGACCTTTTTTTACCACGTTGAAAGGTCAAATTCGAAGTTTACTCCCAAGTAGAGGTACAAAGATAATCCCGGAGGTTATCAGCCCTTCGGTATAGATTGTCCCAATCCCACATTTGGAGCAACTCTGAAGTATCAACAAGACATTTTCTAATCTTCTTAGAGTTTCTACTTTCCACCACTTTCTAGTAACTTCACCTACTTGGATTCTTTGGGGTGTTGACCATAAATTTGGTTAACAGAAATAGATTTAATTTGCACGTATACACTTCGAAGAATAGAAGATGACAGAGAATAGAAAATAGTATCAAATCAAGTCGCTGCATCAGAGGTAAACTATAAATCTGGTTTTAATTAATAAATTAATCTAAATCTCTTTTCTTTAATTCAAATTCTAATAGATCTTGTTATTTGTGGATCCGAACAGGGAGTCAAAATGGAGAATACGGGTAACAGATATTAGATCTGGGGATTTGGGAAAGCTTAGATAAAGGTGAGTGAAAAAATTATATATTTTGTAATAAAACTAGGTTTATTTCAGTGTAATCTATTTCAAGTATGCCCATTTATAATCAGTTTGTATAAATATGTAACTGCGTAGTGATTGGATGTAAATTTATTATTTACGCGTAAGGAGTTTACATAAAATAGATTTAATAAAAAGATTATGGAATAGATTATCGTAGAGATTTAATAATATCCGGAAACTTGCCTATACATGTTATCTGATAAATTACATGAAATTGATATTGACAAAAATTGGTATTTTGGATGTAATAAAAGGAATGTAAAATAAAAAGGTATTTTATTAAAAATTTAAGGTTAAAATGATATTTTAATTTGTTGGAATTTAAAATGTCGCAAGTAGATTTCTATGCACTATCAAGTTACAATAAATAAAAGTACGATGTTTGAAATGACAAGGAAAACACTTAAAAAGAAAGTGATGTGAAAAATAGGATTAAATGCTGTATTTTGCACTATATATATTTCATGATTAAAAAGATAATTCCTTGTAAATACAAACACTGCACAAACATCCTTCCTTTTTGGATAAGATGTTGAAGTCTACTGTGAGACATTCTTATGGTAGGAATGTAGTTTCAACTTATTAAAATACAATAGAACCCGAACATGAAATGGTAAAAGATAAGGCTTTACAATTCTTTTAAATGTTAAGATATGAAAATACCAATAAAAGCAACGTAAATAAAGAAGAAAACATAAGAAACGGGCTAAGAGGGAATGCAGGGATAACATGGAAAAAATAGGAATGAAAGTTGGAAAATGTACAAAAGGAATAGGCAATGGTATTATAAATCATATAAGAGGGAAGCGGTAAATGAACTCAAAGAAGAAAAGTAAAACGCATAATAAAAAGACACTTAGGGTCAAGTATAAGAACTGTAGAGACAAAGAAGGTAAAAGAATGTAAGAATGAGAATATATATGTATATAAGTAGCATCGAATATGCATTTATGATGGGTGTGAATTATTATAATTTAACGCATAAATTAGATAAAGAAAATGACAAAAGGTCATTAGAGTAGGTTAAATTGCGAGATCCGTAGCACAAAGAAGTCCGCCCACTATATGGGGCTATTAGCTGTTGTGTAACATCATACTGATATGGGACATGTCCAACCATAGGACCCATGGAGAATATACGTTAGCGTATAAAGGAAGGGGTACCTTTAGGATAGAATAGTCTTTTTTAAATTTATTTTTAGAGGAGAGTTTTGCCTTGATTACACTAGGCAATCTAAATGGATAATGAGCGGGATCGCGCACTATGCAGCGGGTGTTGGTACCAAATTAAGAGATAGGGTTGTCATAAGGCAAGAACATCATCAATCCAAAGCGATCAATGCGAAGGATAGGGTTACACCTAGCTGGTCTTCGTTTATAGCCTACTAGGGTGGACCATGCTGGGCTATGCATCGCCACAGTTGTCTGCTAGTTTATTTGATAGGGCAAGGCTAGTAACCAATAACTAGATTCCTTTATAACATGGAAGGTGGTTAGTGGAGCCAAGTCCACATTAGGAAGCAAACAAAGTAGAAAATCCTCAAAGAGAATATGGTAAAATGTATGAGAAGCCATCGAAAAGAATACAGTGAGATGTATGAAAGGCCATCGATAAGCACTATAGGACTTCCTTAAGTTTTATGGTAACGAGATCATGACAAGACGAGGACGATGGATCCTGACGGGTTGCTGAATGAGAGATACTAGTGGGAATAGTATCTTGTTCCATTAGGAGACTATGTAATACACAAACATATATAGTTATGAGTCTACGGAAGGTAGATGGAAATGGTTCGTACGCACACATGGAGTCGAGATGACTAATGAAAATGTAAATAGATATAAAATGATATAGTAAACAATCGGCATAAACTAGTAGTATGTACGAAATGTCTAATTTTATCAATCACTAGAACATTTTTTTACCCCATTCTCATTACAACCCACAAGATATTTAGAAGGGCAAGTACTGGTGCTTGGCATGTTCGGTACTGACAAGGACACCTGATTTTAGTAAGTCTCAAATCTTGGTTGGTACTTATGTGATCTATTATATTTTAATTATTCCGCTGTAAGCTATTTTGTTAAAGCATTGATATGTATTCTGTTGTTTCATTTGTAGGATATCAAACCAATGATCCATGCTTTGATGGACTTGGGTTTTCGATTTAGGAAAAATTTAAGCCTACTAGTGTGTGGGTTGTTACACCACTTTTCCTCTAGACTTTGATTTATTTCTAGCGCTAGTTGCTAGGGTACCTTCGTTCTGGCTATCCTTATGAGCAGTCGGAGTACAAGTGCAACTACGGACAAATAATATGGGATGCCCGATTTGTCCAGAGACTATTTGATCATTGCACGGGCTGTTCCGCCACCCGTGAACATTCCAGCATCAGCGTTATGTGATGAAGGTGGTGTATCTCTTGGGGCACCGGTATTTCTAACTCCACCGCTTTTAACTTCCCAAAATTATGCCAAGATTCCTTTAGCCCTAGAAGAAAGCCATTTTTGAGTTCCGAGGCTATGCCGTGACACTAGCTAAAGCATGTGTTTGTGATATGGCTCTCGCCAATATGATTCATAGGATGTTCTCTTGCCAAGGATTGTCTTCTAGCATCTTAAGTGGGAGGTTTTGGTTTGGTGGGATATTATAGTAGATGGAGCTGACAAGTAAGCCATGCTTTGGACTGATTCTGAGCATTGCCGAGTTTTGGTTTATTTATTTTATTTTTTTTAGACCGAGAGGGGCACATGATTTGAGTGTTTCATCTGTTAGAAGTAGGGCAGCTTATTAGTGAAGGAGTATGTCGACCAATTCAATATTTTGTATTTGGGGATTGAGATGGTTGGTACTCCATTGGTTTGGGCAAAGGTGTTTGCCTTGGGTCTTAAAGCATCGGTTGGGGATTCATCGCTTAGTCTTATCCATATTAGGGGCCACTTTTGAAAGTCTTGTTGGAATAGTTCTCCTCCTTGAGAGAACCCATGAGGTACCATTGGAGATAGCGAAAGTGGATTAGCAATCGAAGCTCCAACCATAAGGTAAATACCATAATACAAGGGAAGATCGAGCTTATGCGAAGAAGAAAGCAGGCCTTGTATGTCACTCACATGGTATATGAAGGCATTACACCATGAGATATCATCCAGCTAAAGAGAAGCGTAAGTGCTTTAATTGCGATTGGCTTGATCACTTGAAGAGGATTTTCCTACATTTTCAATGGGTGAGTAAGTGATGATGATCTATGCCTCATAGGCATTACCGAGTCCTAGCAAGCATACTGCTCAAGTGAAGTGGAAGGAGCTTATGTAGTAGGGTATGCTCTATATTTAGGGTACTAGCTTCTGTTCATTTCGACACTTGAGCGTTATATTTATCTATTACTGGTTACTTGGTTAGTAGGCCAAACTTCACACTCGCCATAATAGGTGAATTCTTCTGCAATGCTAACTTGTATAGATAACCTTAGTGTTAAAATAAGGTAGAACGACCTAGCGTACTGCTATTTTAACTTAATGCATAAGCATCCGGATTGAGTGGGGTCAGTCGGTGATGACTTGGATATGGTATCCAGGCAGTGTCCGGTAGTTTTCCAGTAATGGGCAAAGTCTTGTAGAGTGACTTATACATTTTGCATAGAGTCATTTGTATTGGAATTGTTTGTCCTGATGTTAGTAAACCTTAGGTGATGGGAGTAAGCCCGTATGTCGAAAGGAAAATTTTCTATAGATTTACCATTTACGTACCAGTTCCTAATCGTTAGTTTGAGCACATGGTTTATGGGTGATTTGCACCAGTTAGGCAATGGTTTTTCACTCGATTCTTAAAGATGGGGACTTGAGTTGAATTCTTGAGATGATTGAGAGATTTCCAAAGCATGACTCCGATCATGGGAGGAAATTTCAGTGGTCAAACCAAGGAA
Source organism: Allium fistulosum (assembly GCA_030737815.1). Lineage (NCBI taxonomy): Eukaryota > Viridiplantae > Streptophyta > Magnoliopsida > Asparagales > Amaryllidaceae > Allium > Allium fistulosum. Next base: position 683,247,395 of record CM060905.1, on the reverse strand, counting down.
CTGGATCAGAGTTCACATAAGAGGGGTCAAGTGGCCGATCCTAGTTTAACAAAGAAATCATGCAAGCGTCGTTTTCTTTTTTAGAAAGAGGCGTACGCATGTTATTTGAGAAATCCTTGATGTCTTAGAGGGGGATGATGACAATCATATACTACGGGATCATAAAACACTTATGCTCGTTATAGGGGTACGGTGTAATCTACAAAGTTCCTTGGTATTTAGAATAGATCATATAACACTTATGCTCATTATAAGGGTACAGTGATTTTATTTACTATTGGGACTAGGTTTCAAGTGCATAGATGCCTAGTGCATTAGTGTACTGAATCTATTTATCTTGAACTCACAAAGGGAATCATTGGATCGCGATAGATGTCTAGATGCATTAGTGTACTGACTTTATTAATCATTGGTAGATGTCTGGGTATGTTACTGTAACGACCCAAAATTTTCGACTCCGAAAATCCCGAATTGTTAAGGAAAAGAAAAAGAAAGAGATAGAAGAAGAAGAAAACAGAAACATCAACACACAGAAACCTCACATTCGCAGCGGATCAAAATATAATATCACATAAATAACAGTTTTACAAATAAGAACTGTATCCATACACTTACACATTTATACATCAGAGTTATACTATTACACAACACAGGACAATTTGAAAACATGTCTTAGATAATCAATAATAATATACACAACGGATTTCACTCCATACGTTCCTGCCATCCAGCTTGCCTCCTGAGCTCCAGAACGTCCTTACCTGAAAATCTGTAATACTCGGTCTGACCCGAGCATTACAACAAAGTAACACCCGGGTCAGGCTGGAAACCAGCGTGAGTAAACTCATCTAACATGAAATTTAAATCCATAGAACTTATTTAACCCGGGGTAACTCGTGCTTTATTATAAGTAACATTTTATATAGTCGACACTTATTTTCACAAAACAATATCTAAGTATTCAACTTAGTTTAAATGGTCCATATTATTCCAAACCGGCCTATTGATTTCATATATCAAATCTATAAAGAATTATTGTAGATTACAAATCGAAGTGGTTTCGGGTATTTTCGGATACCCGACCCCGGTCTCTTCGAATCAAATGTCACTCTTTAAACCAAGATTTTTCAGTTAAAACAATTTAATTTAAATCCAGGATATCATATTCTCATAACAAATCTATCATAGATAGATAACTTACATTATCACAATTCATCCAAAGCATCTCATATCCCAGAGCATCATAATCACATATCAGACATCAAATAATCCAAGGCATAAAATAAGATTCAATCACCCATAAGCAAGATTAATTAGATGTACAATTCCTAATTAATTTAACTTAATCTTTAAATAAATTAAATTAATTACTTTGTTACTTTTAAATCCTGCTTACTTAATATTAATTAATTATAACCCAATTAATTAATTCATCATTCCTTGATTACCTTACAAAATTTATTACCAAATTTATTACCCTTAATTATTAATTAATAAACTTTAATTACAAATTAATTAATTCTTAATTATAATTTGATTAACCTCTAATTACTTAATTAAATAATGCTTAATCACAATTTAATTATTAAATCTCCAATTAATTAATTTGTAATCTATAATTATCCTTTAATTATTTATTACACAAAGTAATTATTCCTCAGTTACATTAATTATCCTTCACAATAAGTTAATTAATTAAATTAATTATTTACTCTTTAATTACTTTATTAATTAAATTAATTTTTAATTCCCCAAAGTCTTAATTAATTTAAAGATAAATCATTTATCTTTGTTAATGACTTAATTATGATTAACACATAAATTTAAAACATTCTATTCTTTTAATTACCACTTAATTACATTTAAATTAAGTTTAAAATAACTTAAAATTTAACTTAACAAATCCAAGTTAAACAAATTTTATAACTTATTAAATCAAATATTAAAGAAAACATTTGTTATTTATATAAAAGAATTTATTTAAGAAAAAGTTTAAACTAGACTTATTTTAAAATTAAGACTTGCTTAAAAATAAAACTGCTAGGTCATTTCCAACATTTAGCTAGGTTTAAAACTTTTACCATGTAGACATGTTTAAACCTTCACGTTTCTATTCGAAACGAACCCGAGCAAAAATACCCTTCCCTCGAGTTTCCCTTCGAGTCAACCTCTTCCCAAACCATCATCACCCAGACATCAACGTACACTTCACAAAACCCACTGCTTCGAGTAATTCACGAAAACTTCTCGAGATCGGTCCTGAGTTAAGCCCAAACATACTCGAACCTATCTCCATCTTCTAAACCCACCACTTCGAGTTGCACAGGTCGATCACCGTTCACGTGCACGCTGATACCGTCCATCGATTATCATCACCACATCCCTCGTCATGTCGACCTCAATCCTGTCGACCTTCTCGACTGCACTGATCAGTGAAATTTCCACTGAGATGAAAACGAACTCTTCAGCACCCAACAGGATAATATCTCCGTTGACAAAACGCCTGTCGACGGCGAACACCACCCCCAGGAGACCTATCGCCTCGACAACAGTCGTCTCTCGAACCCTGGGAATCATTTCCCCCACATGCGATTCAGCTCGACGCATTCCCGATGTCAAACTCGCCTCGATTCCGACCCAGTCCCAAAAACAGGTCCACAACCCTAAATCACCTCCGATGGCTCACCCCAATCATAAGAAAATATGCGAATATTTTTCCATCAATCCTCCATACCCCAACCTCCTACCTGCCGAAACTCGAGCTCCCACTCATTTCCGATCAATGGCAATTTACCAAAATTCCAAAATCATTCAACTCAAGAATTCACACCCAATACTCAGTTAAAAATTTCCAAATTAATACTAAAATTCATGATTTGTTTACACAATCCAGATTATATACTCTAGAGATAGATTTATAGGTATTGATTTTCACTTATATTTTTATTTTTACTGTAATCTTAAGTTTACAGGCTATTTAGTAAATATAATTACTTAAAATTATTTTTAAAAACCAGATTACATAGTTGAGATCAATTTTCCTTCAAAAATCAAGGCCTAATAATAATTCATTTGGGAGAAAAAAAAATTTCCTAATTGTTCTTGCCAAAAGGTTTAACAGAGTCATACACCGAGAACATATACAGGCATGCTTCAATACATCGCAGGAATTTAAACCAGATTTGAATTGAAACACTCATACAAATAACATATTCACATCAATCACAGAGATAATTAGCACCAAAGATTTATACTTTAAGTGTAAACTCACCTGTTCTAAGAAAACAGAGAAGCCAGGGTCTTTGCGAAACTTGTAGATGCTTTTGTTCTTACTCTATTACTTGATTTTGAAAACTGGGACTTGATAAAACTGAATTAAACTTGCATGCTTGATCTTTGCAACTGAACTTGAATAAAATTTGCTAAGATGATCCAGACTTTGATTTTTAGTTGGAAGCTTGCTCAGTAATTTTTCTTTGATTTGCATGATCCTGGATTTAAAACTTGATACTGATTTTGATACTTTGATTACTGAGTTGAATCTGGAACTTTATTATTGATGAAGTTGAATTTGTTGCTTGATCCAAGCTTTGATTCGTTTTAATCTGTTCAGATTTTTATTTTATTTTACTTCTTTTCTCTGATTCGAATTTTCAGGTTTGAGATGTTTTAAAACTGAAAAATACTTTTTGTTTCTCTTCTTATTTACTCAAATTAAAAGAATTCCATAATGCCACTTGTTTATTTCTTAAGTTTAATGAATTACATTTGTTACTTTGTGTGTTAAAATCTTAACACTTGTCCTTAGCATGAGAATATTTATTATAAAATGTATTTATCCTTTATATTATTTATATTATATTTATACTTCTCCTTAATTTATTTCCTTATGTTTTATTTATTTAATTTTTATTAATAAATTTTTTTTGCTTATATTTATATAACTTTAAAGAAAAATGATATAAAACCTAATTACTCACTAATTAATAACCATATATATATGTATATATACTAGTTGTAAAAATTTATTTTTAAGATATTACTTTGAATTTCAAACCCAAGTTCTATTTCCAATCTACTTATATATATATATATATATATATTTGACTTTGAAAAGATAAATTTTGCCAATTTTAAATAATTATATCAGGAGATTATCAAATAAATATTTATCCAGATATAAATATTTATTATCAGAATTATTTATTCAATCTATAAATCTGTATCCCTATTAATTAATCCAGTTAATTATCAATTAACAAGTGTTCAAAAATTCGGGTTATCACATTCCTTCCCCCTTTAAAACTTTTCGTCCTCGAAAAGGAACGAAGCCAGAATTTATTTATTATTAGATAAATTTTTCTTTTGAACATATTTTTAAAACACTTTAAAAATCTTTATAATATTACTAAATTAGTTTTTATAAAAATACTTTTATAACTCGATGTTTCAACAAGTCCATTCTCGTTCTCACAGAAATTCGGTCATACGTTGATCAGGCGTAAGACTGAAAATCTATAAGTACTTAGCAGACCCATTTTCAACACCCAGTGAAAATATTTTGGAAAATAATTTTATTGAAAATATAGAAAACAGTTTTGAAAATAGAGGAAATATCTTTGGTGAGAATGCTCTGGAAATCATCACTCCCATCCATGGTCACAGTTACATCATGGGTTACGTTGCCATCGCAGCAAAAGTCCATGTAACTGATAACAGCATGGAACCCACAACAGATCGCAGTTACATCCAGGGTTACGTTGCCATCACAGCAAAAGTCCATGTAACTGTTGGCTCTCAGCGGCACACACGATTTCGCTGTCAAAATGAAACTTCTCCCACATAGGTCGCAGTCTACCGATATAAAATCAAATGTAGACTGTTGGCTCTCAGCGGCACAAACGACTTTCGCTATGTTACCATAGTGTCACAGTCTACCGATATAAAATCAAACGTAGACAGTTGGCTCTCAGCGGCACACATGACTTTCGCTATGGTCTGCAGTAGATCGCAGTGACATCGAGTTAAACTGTCGTCACAGCATAACCCAAATGCCTCTGTGGGCACCAGCCCCTCGACTTTCGCTACAAAAATAATCCTCAGGAACTAGTTTATTCCGGACTCCTCACAGGATCAACTTTAGAAACCCCCCTTGGGGTTCAAGGCAGTACCACCCAGTGGCACTCCTGAGAAGTTCATTTCAAGGGAGCGCCTTTTTCCCCAGAGCTATACTCAAAACATTTTATACTATACATTTATAGTATCTTCAAATCATACCCTTTATGATTTATCAAAATCTCCTTTACACAAAATCGATTACCAAAATCGACAATTCTCAAATTAGGCTTTCCATATTCCCAAAATTGATTTTCCCAAAAATCAAAAGCCTTTTAGAAATCCATAGGTTCCCAAAACCTTTTTCAAAATCATTCTCATAAGATCCTTTATATATATATATATAGATATATATAACTTTGAAAATCTTTGGATCATTTCAAACTTGTATAAAACCTCTTTTATACTTCAAATATTTCAAAACCCTTTTCTATTCTGACTATAGATTTAACAAGAGAAGATTTACCTTATATAACAAGGATATATAACTTTATTTTATTCTAAATCAAATATTCAAGTTTGATTTCTTTATAAAGTTATTTACCATTTACTTATCTCCATAAAGTAAATTTCAATCAAAGAAATATCCAATTCCATTATATTTTACATAATATACCATTCATTTTCAAAAACCATTTCAAATTTCTTATCCTCAAATTTTAAATGCCAATTTCATTCAAACCCGTACGATGTACACATATCATCCGTACGCTATATCAATCTGATCGCTCAATCGATCACACAATTTCACTTCCGAACTAGTATTGTCTACCCGGCTTCCTAGTGCGGACTCAGATCTGGTTTCCTGATCAGAAACCGTCATTCTCCTTGCATAGTCACAACTATGATAGAGAATATCCAGAACCAATCAACAATCCATATCCAGGTTCGCCGTCGAAAATCGAGCGAAAAATCCTAACTCGGATCGATAATACTATCTCGAAATTCTGTGTTCGAATCTGGATCAAATCACTATGCGAATAGAATAATATACGTATATCCTACGTATTTATCTTTGTTGGTTATTAGCCAAATCAATTCTCTTTTCTATTCACATTTCCTTTAATTCCATTCTCTTATTCTCAATTGCTTCCATTTACAATTGAGTTAATACTTCAATTATAAACAGTCTGAACTCTGACCTATTTAAATTTAAAAATAACTTGAAAAAGTTTAAAATAGATAAGTAGTTGAAAAATAGTTATTAGTTTGTAAAATAGCTGTATAATAGTTAAGTAGGCATAAAATAGTTAGATTATTGCAAACTAGTTTTTAAAATAGTGATTAGATATAAGTAACTGAAAAATAGTAATTAGTTTATAAGACAGTTTTAAAATAGTAAAATAGTTCCAAAATAATTGTAAAATAAGTATAATATAGTTTGGGGTTTTTAAGAAGAAAGATTGCATAGTAAATAGTTTGGAAAATATATTTGTATTAAAACAATTTATTTTGAAAATAATCCAGAGTCAAACTGTTAAATTTCCAAATTTCCATTTCCAATTGATTTCTCATCAATTCAATTTAAATTCCACTTCCATTTAAATTGACTCAATACTTCAATGTCCATTGAAATTGATTTAATCCCAATTCAAGTTGAATTAACCTTAATTCCTTTCCAAATTCAAATCAAATTCCATTTGATTTTTTTAAACTTATACATCTTCAATCACAATTCTAATTAATTCAAACCAAATCCCATTTGAACAAATTTCAATTTAAAACTCAATTTTAAGCTATCTCAAATTTATATATATTCGAGTTAAATTTCTAAATGTTGATTTAATTCCTTAAATCAAATTAACTTATATCTTTAAACCATTAAATTCTGAATCAAAATTCCAAATTCCATTTTAAAATTATCTTTACTTAACTTATTACAAAGTTCAAATAAGAATTCAAAAACAATTTAATCTTCAGATTCTAGTTTATTATCCATTTTCAATTTCCAGATCTCAAACCCATTTTGAGATCTCTCATAACTCCCATTTAAATTAACCATTTAACTACCCAAGTTAAATTTAAATTTCATCTTGAAATTTCCAATTCAAGTTGTTCATTCTAAACTCATTTAACTTCCTTAAATTAAATTTACTTAATCCGGTCTACTTTATACAATTTGAATTCCCATTCAAATTTTAAACTTCAGATTAATAATCTTTACCTTTTTAAGTTTAAAAACTTACTTTACTTTGGGTTTTACATTACATTCCAATTTAAAACTCAACACTAAGTGTTTATTTCAAATCATCATTGGTATTATGTATATTCCTCATATATACATTTTCTTTACACACCAAGTTATACTTTAAATTTTAAACCATTCTTGGTTTAATTCAAAAACAAATTTCTTTAAATTTTCCAAACAACTCTTATTTTAAAATAAGATCATATTCAAAAACAACCTGAATAATATTTATTCTTTTTTTTTTTTTTTGAAAACAATTTCAAATGTTTTCAAACTTAGGATTCAAAACTTCACAATTTAAATCCAATTTAATTTACAAATTATAAGTCATATTCACCTAAAAGTTTACTTCCCTAAAATATTTTATTTTGCTTAATCATTAACAACATTCATTATTAAACACAACTACCATTTATGATAATAACCAAGATTATCATATTTGGAAAACAATTTATAATTATCTTTATTCTTGATAACACTTCTACAAATTCAAGATTTTAATTTCAGTTTGAATTCTATTTCAAACTTATCTTCATTCAATTTCAATTTGGTTGTATTTCTATTACCACTTAATTCTTATTATCTTAATGATTCAACACCAATTTCTTTAATATATATTAAAAGAAATATTGCTTTATATATCAAATATAATCTTATATAAAAATCATTTGAAATCTTTGTATATGAAAATAACAAATACGCTCTCATATATATATACACTCAACTCGTTCTAGGGTACCATTGACCCTATCCTTAACGAGTAATCTTAACCGAGCCAAGGTTCTCGCTTAACCTTCGGCTCTGATACCAAATGTAACGACCCGAAATTTTCGACTCCGAAAATCCTGAATTGTTAAGGAAAAGAAAAAGAAAGAGATAGAAGAAGAAGAAAACAGAAACATCAACACACAGAAACCTCACATTCGCAGCGGATCAAAATATAATATCACATAAATAACAGTTTTACAAATAAGAACTGTATCCATACACTTACACATTTATACATCAGAGTTATACTATTACACAACACAGGACAATTTGAAAACATGTCTTAGATAATCAATAATAATATACACAACGGATTTCACTCCATACGTTCCTGCCATCCAGCTTGCCTCCTGAGCTCCAGAACGTCCTTACCTGAAAATCTGTAATACTCGGTCTGACCCGAGCATTACAACAAAGTAACACCCGGGTCAGGCTGGAAACCAGCGTGAGTAAACTCATCTAACATGAAATTTAAATCCATAGAACTTATTTAACCCGGGGTAACTCGTGCTTTATTATAAGTAACATTTTATATAGTCGACACTTATTTTCACAAAACAATATCTAAGTATTCAACTTAGTTTAAATGGTCCATATTATTCCAAACCGGCCTATTGATTTCATATATCAAATCTATAAAGAATTATTGTAGATTACAAATCGAAGTGGTTTCGGGTATTTTCGGATACCCGACCCCGGTCTCTTCGAATCAAATGTCACTCTTTAAACCAAGATTTTTCAGTTAAAACAATTTAATTTAAATCCAGGATATCATATTCTCATAACAAATCTATCATAGATAGATAACTTACATTATCACAATTCATCCAAAGCATCTCATATCCCAGAGCATCATAATCACATATCAGACATCAAATAATCCAAGGCATAAAATAAGATTCAATCACCCATAAGCAAGATTAATTAGATGTACAATTCCTAATTAATTTAACTTAATCTTTAAATAAATTAAATTAATTACTTTGTTACTTTTAAATCCTGCTTACTTAATATTAATTAATTATAACCCAATTAATTAATTCATCATTCCTTGATTACCTTACAAAATTTATTACCAAATTTATTACCCTTAATTATTAATTAATAAACTTTAATTACAAATTAATTAATTCTTAATTATAATTTGATTAACCTCTAATTACTTAATTAAATAATGCTTAATCACAATTTAATTATTAAATCTCCAATTAATTAATTTGTAATCTATAATTATCCTTTAATTATTTATTACACAAAGTAATTATTCCTCAGTTACATTAATTATCCTTCACAATAAGTTAATTAATTAAATTAATTATTTACTCTTTAATTACTTTATTAATTAAATTAATTTTTAATTCCCCAAAGTCTTAATTAATTTAAAGATAAATCATTTATCTTTGTTAATGACTTAATTATGATTAACACATAAATTTAAAACATTCTATTCTTTTAATTACCACTTAATTACATTTAAATTAAGTTTAAAATAACTTAAAATTTAATTTAACAAATCCAAGTTAAACAAATTTTATAACTTATTAAATCAAATATTAAAGAAAACATTTGTTATTTATATAAAAGAATTTATTTAAGAAAAAGTTTAAACTAGACTTATTTTAAAATTAAGACTTGCTTAAAAATAAAACTGCTAGGTCATTTCCAACATTTAGCTAGGTTTAAAACTTTTACCCTGTAGACATGTTTAAACCTTCACGTTTCTATTCGAAACGAACCCGAGCAAAAATACCCTTCCCTCGAGTTTCCCTTCGAGTCAACCTCTTCCTAAACCATCATCACCCAGACATCAACGTACACTTCACAAAACCCACTGCTTCGAGTAATTCACGAAAACTTCTCGAGATCGGTCCTGAGTTAAGCCCAAACATACTCGAACCTATCTCCATCTTCTAAACCCACCACTTCGAGTTGCACAGGTCGATCACCGTTCACGTGCACGCTGATACCGTCCATCGATTATCATCACCACATCCCTCGTCATGTCGACCTCAATCCTGTCGACCTTCTCGACTGCACTGATCAGTGAAATTTCCACTAAGATGAAAACGAACTCTTCAGCACCCAACAGGATAATATCTCCGTTGACAAAACGCCTGTCGACGGCGAACACCACCCCCAGGAGACCTATCGCCTCGACAACAGTCGTCTCTCGAAACCTGGGAATCATTTCCCCCACATGCGATTCAGCTCGACGCATTCCCGATGTCAAACTCGCCTCGATTCCGACCCAGTCCCAAAAACAGGTCCACAACCCTAAATCACCTCCGATGGCTCACCCCAATCATAAGAAAATATGCGAATATTTTTCCATCAATCCTCCATACCCCAACCTCCTACCTGCCGAAACTCGAGCTCCCACTCATTTCCGATCAATGGCAATTTACCAAAATTCCAAAATCATTCAACTCAAGAATTCATACCCAATACTCAGTTAAAAATTTCCAAATTAATACTAAAATTCATGATTTGTTTACACAATCCAGATTATATACTCTAGAGATAGATTTATAGGTATTGATTTTCACTTATATTTTTATTTTTACTGTAATCTTAAGTTTACAGGCTATTTAGTAAATATAATTACTTAAAATTATTTTTAAAAACCAGATTACATAGTTGAGATCAATTTTCCTTCAAAAATCAAGGCCTAATAATAATTCATTTGGGAGAAAAAAAAAATTTCCTAATTGTTCTTGCCAAAAGGTTTAACAGAGTCATACACCGAGAACATATACAGGCATGCTTCAATACATCGCAGGAATTTAAACCAGATTTGAATTGAAACACTCATACAAATAACATATTCACATCAATCACAGAGATAATTAGCACCAAAGATTTATACTTTAAGTGTAAACTCACCTGTTCTAAGAAAACAGAGAAGCCAGGGTCTTTGCAAAACTTGTAGATGCTTTTGTTCTTACTCTATTACTTGATTTTGAAAACTGGGACTTGATAAAACTGAATTAAACTTGCATGCTTGATCTTTGCAACTGAACTTGAATAAAATTTGCTAAGATGATCCAGACTTTGATTTTTAGTTGGAAGCTTGCTCAGTAATTTTTCTTTGATTTGCATGATCCTGGATTTAAAACTTGATACTGATTTTGATACTTTGATTACTGAGTTGAATCTGGAACTTTATTATTGATGAAGTTGAATTTGTTGCTTGATCCAAGCTTTGATTCGTTTTAATCTGTTCAGATTTTTATTTTATTTTACTTCTTTTCTCTGATTCAAATTTTCAGGTTTGAGATGTTTTAAAACTGAAAAATACTTTTTGTTTCTCTTCTTATTTACTCAAATTAAAAGAATTCCATAATGCCACTTGTTTATTTCTTAAGTTTAATGAATTACATTTATTACTTTGTGTGTTAAAATCTTAACACTTGTCCTTAGCATGAGAATATTTATTATAAAATGTATTTATCCTTTATATTATTTATATTATATTTATACTTCTCCTTAATTTATTTCCTTATGTTTTATTTATTTAATTTTTATTAATAAATTTCTTTTGCTTATATTTATATAACTTTAAAGAAAAATGATATAAAACCTAATTACTCACTAATTAATAACCATATATATATGTATATATACTAGTTGTAAAAATTTATTTTTAAGATATTACTTTGAATTTCAAACCCAAGTTCTATTTCCAATCTACTTATATATATATATATATATATATTTGACTTTGAAAAGATAAATTTTGCCAATTTTAAATAATTATATCAGGAGATTATCAAATAAATATTTATCCAGATATAAATATTTATTATCAGAATTATTTATTCAATCTATAAATCTGTATCCCTATTAATTAATCCAGTTAATTATCAATTAACAAGTGTTCAAAAATTCGGGTTATCACAGTTACTGTACCGATTCTGTTTATCTTGAATCATTAGATTGTGATAGATGTCTGGTGAGTTAGTGTAGACTCTATTAATCATTGGATCATTGGATCGCGATAGATGTCTAGATACGTTAGTGTACTAACTTTATTAATCATTTGATGCTAGATGTCTGGGTACGTTAGTGTACTGACTCTACTTATCTTGAATCATTTGATCGTGATAGATGTTACGACGCGTTAGTGTACTGACTTTATCAATCATTGGATCATGATAGATGTCTGGGAACGTTAGCGTACTGACTCTATTTATCTCGAATCATTGGATGATAGACGTCTGAGTATGTTAGTGTACTTACTCTATTTATCTGGAATCAATGGATTGCAATAGATGTCTGTAGTAGACTTCACCCATCAGTAATGACATGTATCGATTTGTATTCTTTGGTTATCTTCCATTTTTATATTGTGTGTCTTGTTAGTCAGCTGTTGTTATTGTTGTTACATTTACTATTATTATGTACTTCACGACAAAGTATTATGATCACCCTACTTTTGGATGTTAGGTTACCTTTATCATAGCACGATTGTGACGTTTCAATCACATTATATTTGTTGTGCTAACTCGTTGATTGCAAAAGAAGAGAAGGTTATGGTATAATTTTTTATCTTTTGGTTATGTTTACTTTACTTGTTTATGGACAGTCCGGATTACCCCTGAGCCACGATTATGGAGAGGACCAGTAGTGCCTTAGTAGTACCTTTTTATTGTATATAATTTTAATATACATTATTTTGAGATAGGTACCCTCACACTAGGCTTTATGTCTGACCCACGTTTTGTCTTTGTCTATGTAACAGCCCTGCTTTCTACTCCATAGTAAAATGTAAATTTAATTAAAATAAAATTGTTTGAATTTGATATTTGATAATTAATCTGTCGAAAATAAATTTTTAGTTATTTGAATTCTATTTAATAAAAGATTTTATTTTAATAAATTGAATTAAATTAATAAATTCCTTTTAGATAATAAATTGAAAATGAATAAAATATTTTAATTAATATAAAATATTTTGAAAAGGAAATAGTTTTTATATGATCGAAATAGTTGAAATATATTTTTTGTAATAATACAATGAATAATTAAATAGAGATAAACAAATCAATGACGACAGAATAATTATTGAATTCAAGTAGTTTGTATAATCTAACGAAATATATTTGTGTATAAATTGAGAACATATACATGTAATAACCTAAATTTCCGTACCCTTTGAGTTGACAATAAACCACATGTACAAACTAAATTTGAACGAAAGGATGGATCACTAAAGGTAAGAAAGAAAAAAAAAGACAAAACAGAATCTCACCCGAATGGAATAACATATATTATTGAAAAATAATCTTTACAACGGAAAATCTTTTAAAACATATATCAAAGTCTAACCTAGATTTAGCTTGGACAGTTATAATACATGTCCTTACAATTTGCTAAAAAACATCAATCCAATGTAGCGCAAAATTGAATACGTCCACACTGATGAAGATCCGCAGCTCTCCTTTGGAAACTCCAAGCATCTTCAACTAATCCTGAAACTACTTGGATCTGACCCGAGTATAAAAATGCCCAGATCAGTTTGGCAGACCAGCATGAGAAACTCAATTCATACATGATAGTGTCATAGATTAGAGATTTATGACAAAAACCTTTTGAAAAGAAAGAGTATCTTATAAGACTACGCCGTAGATAAACACGGATGGGTTTTTACCTTATGATAACTAAAACATTTGTATCAAAACATTTGATATTATTTTTAATGACATCCTTTGAAAACATTTGCAAGTAAACTTATTAATCTTAACTGAAATTGTTACATTGATTAAATTCCAACATACTAACCACAAAGTGGGTTCTTCAAATAAAATGGCAAGCACTTATTGGAGAATGGATTTTCATACAAATGACCAGGTGAAGGGACTACCTTCCGGCAATACATCTCTACAGGAATGTACTGAAGCCCAACTGATGGTCCTCTGCCAACACAAGGTTGGCCAACCTCTTCCCAGATAGTACCGAATATGTCATCACCCCGGTCATTACCGACCTATCCAAGCACGCTCTATCATACACCACATTAATTTAAACCCAAACATCATAGCAGGTAGAAATATATCTAGAAGGGGAGGACCATACCCTAATTGTTGTGAACCACATAGCCTTGCTGCATCTACCCTGTTTTGGTCATTTCCGGGTGTGAGGCTTGAGGTAACGATTACCTTTTCATATAGCACAATATCCTTCTTCTTTGAATGCCACATTGCCATTCCATAATCACACAACTGATTTCTATAAACATATAACTCCTAAGCTCGTACGTCTCAGGAAAGGGTGTTAAACTAAGAGAAGTTGCCTTCTCCACCACCAAGCAGATGATACGTTTATAGAGATTGATTAATGTGATTTTGAAATGCAACATTAGACATTCGTCCATACAAGTTCATTCTGGGACTGAACGAAACCGAAGGCTCTCCTCCTACCGCATCCTATTTTGGGAATCACCTGTATGATCGGTAGCGATTAGTCCTTGCAAATCGAAGATTTTCGTAATGGAGCACTACTGCCACCATACATATATGATATGGTAAATTTCACCTCGAGGGACTAGTGGCAAATAGCCTTACATAATGAATATCTTCGTCTTCAATGATCTTATCTTCAATATGTTTTACTTCGAAACGTAAATTGGTTCGAAGTGGTTTTCGGGTAGGGATTACTTAAATCCAACCCCCGTCTCTTCGAAATCCAATCATCGATAAAAATGTGAATTGTATACAGGATTTGTTAAGCCTCTTTTCATTTTAACTTTTTATCGATAAATCAAAATCCATTTAACTTTGGAAATCTTCACGTCATTTAATTTCAAATCAAATAAAATTCCATCTTTCGAATACATGTCTTAACTGGGTCAAAAACAATGTTATTTAAGACATCGTTTACCGTAAACCTAAAACTAGTTATATTGAGTAAAAGATTAGACAGAATTTACCCAGATTAATTTCGTATCCAACTGCATGATTTGTGGAATAACGGTGGGAAATCACTTCTTTTAAATTTACGTGGATAGTACAAATTGCTCTTCTCATAACTTAAATATAGAGTTTGACTAGAACATCTTTTATATTACTGAAAAACCCTGTTCAAGCTTTTATTTTGGAAAAACCTAAATATAATCTTTTTAGTTAGAGCATTCGAGCTTTCCTTCGATCTGTTCCACCTCTCGCCTAGAAAGAGAAAACAAAGGCCAGGTAAGTTCAGGGCACAGGTTGCTCCATCCCTAACCTCAGTTACACACCTTCCTAGATCTCACAGGCGGGACAAATGTATTAGTAATTTTCGCATACTCATAATATTCATGGAATTGATTTCAATTATACTGTTTAAGTGTTATAAACAATTCCTCTTAACCATTTATTTAAACTATTATAAAAGCTTCCAAATCATCATTTATCACTTATTTATTTATTTAAAAGAATTTATAAATGATATACGAAAGAATTGCTAAGTTTAAAACTTCATTTCTAAAGTTGTTGAAACGGCAACAGAAAAGTGCTGTGGAAAGTGTCAAAGTGCTTAAAAGCTGATTCGATTTAAAACAACTTTTCTATCTTTTGAAAATCTATATTTATTAATTCAAATCTCTTTTAAAACATTTTAACATATCAATCAAATCTATTCATATTTTTAAACATTTAAAAATTTTCATTTTAAAGAATTTTACATTTAGGTCACTTAACTACAAAAGCGCGATTTTCCTGAAAACTTGATTTGGGCATATTTTAAAATCTACAAGATAAAATCTTGATTTTCTTTCTTCATTTACAAACAATGGATATAATAGTCCGGAAAATTCTTATCTCGAAGAATTTCGAGCTATATTCCACTTCGTATACTCATTTGAATCCTTCGGCGCGAAATCGCGAACTACCGTTGCGCGACGCGCCTAATTTTAACTTGTTTTTAAATATTTGTCGTAATACTTCCAAATCATCTTTGTTTTCTTATAAACCATTTACAAACTATTTAAAATCAATAATTTATTATTTTGATTTTTTTAATATCTATTTTTCATTTATTCCAAAATATCTCATATTATATTATTATAATATTAAAATTTCCATCCTTTAAACTTTTTAAATCATATAGTATTTATTTTTGTAACTTTAAACTTTTAAAATTTATTATCTTTAAAATTTCAAATATAAATTTCCATTTCCAAAATAATTTCAACATTTTATTTTTTATTTCCTTTGAGTTTCCAAATCAATTTCTATCTTTTCCAAATTGAATTTCTTTTTTAAAATTGATTTTGAAAAAAGGCTTACTATTCCAAATATACCGTATAAATGATCTTTACTTAACAAAGGGAATGGTCAATCATTTAACATCAGTAAATATAATCAAATTTGCTAAGATGTCAAATTATTATCCATAATCATCCGTTCTACCAAACTTATCCGCATAACAAATTCATCCAAACATTCATATTAACACTAAATGGTGTTAATTATCACAATCACCGTAAGGGTGTAACCATGATCATCATAGAATAACAATGATATGATTTTTAAAATAAATAAGAGTTTACTAACTTTCATTTCCTTTGCAAAACTTTTTTCTATTACTAGCACGCTTCTTTTCCTTTGTCAACTCAACACGACTTTTGTCGAACTATTTTTAAAATGGTGAAATGGATGGATTAATGTATGATAGAAGGTGGGTATGGCTTGTATAAGGAGGGTATGGATTTGCAAATAGAGTGTATATGGGGGTGTGTGTAGGGGGGTGTGGACTCGGCTGTGGGTAGGTGGAGGTGTGTGTGGGTTTTTAAAGGTGGGTAGTGGCGAGTGTGTGGGTTTGGGAGGCGGGTGAAGGTGGGTAGGTGAGTTTGGGTGGTGGGGGCGTGTGTTTGGAGGCTGGGTATGTGGTGTAGGTGCTCGGGTAGATGTGTGTGAGGCTCGTATGTGCTTTGGTGTAGGGGGTAGGCTCGAGTGTGGCTCAGGTAGGCGATGGGCCATGGTTTTTAATGGGCTATGCGTGTTTTGGAGAGGGGTAGGCCCAGGTGGAGGTGTGTGAGGGGCTCGGTCGTAGGTAGAGGGAAAGGTGGAGGTGGGTATGTCTGTGGGTAAGAAGTATGGGTGCTTGGGTGAGTGGTTTAGAAAGTAGGAGTGTTGGATGCCATTGAAGAGATGTAGAAAGTGAAGAAATGGTGAAGAATTTGGTGTGAGAAATTTGGAGGGATGGCGGTCCTATTTATACATGAAGCTTCACATGTAAAATGACTTTTCTATCCTTACTAACTTTTGATTTTTCAGCCCTCTTTTTACCATTTTTTACATCCATGATTTAACTCCTAAGTACAAACCTTAAACGAAAAGAAGATGGTTGGATTTGAGATTTGTACAAAATGAAATGATCATGCTATTTTTATTTAATTAACAAAATTATCAAAAATGGAAAGCTCCTTTTCCATGCTTGATTAGACTTTTGGGTGCTAAGGCATTAATGGGGAAAGGATGCTTAAGTACTTTTAGTAATGATTATGTTTAGTAAAGGATTTATAAATAAAATTATGTTAAATCAAAATCTTTTGTAACTTATTTTATAAACTTTCCAAAAATAAACTTTTGTCTTATATGCTAAATGTTTAAATATTTATAAGTGTGTAAATGTGTTAATATGAAGTTAAATAGGCTTTTAAAAAAAATTATGTTGCAAAATGTTTAAACAACTTGTATTGAACCAACAATGATTTTTCGACAAAATGTTTTACGGTCACATTTTGACGTTTTTGTTAATCTATTTATTTATGTAAACAAAATTTGAAAATAAGTTTCTTATCATTTTTGAATAATCAAAACAAGTTTATTTGAGTTATAAAACCATATTTAATATAATTAAAATTCAATTATACAAATACGACGTTGATATGTCAACGTGCGACAAAATTTGTCAGTTTTTACAAAACAAGTTTATATGTTTATAAAATCATTATAAATCAAATTTATATTATTATCATATCATTATATAACCATTAAAAATAGTTATTTACCGTTTATAACAATTATTCGAATGCATATTAAATTTTATTGAAAACCGACTTTTGTCACTTTACGACGAAAATCCAAACTTCTTGATTTAGTAGTCAAATTCTAAAAATAAGATTATCATTGTTATGTATCGCATAAAACATGATTATTTAAGTTTGAAAATTCTATATCTTAATATTAAAAATAAATTAAAACATCTCATTTTCAAAGTGTAAAATTACGGGTCGTTACATTCTCCCTTCCTTAAAATAATTTCATCCCCGAAATTAAACCGAACTTAATGCCCAAAAGAATTTGCCTAAAACATTATTTCATAAACTTAAACCCATAAGATGTACCCAAATCATCATTATAAAAAATCTGGTTCGATCTCCTATACGAATACACAAATTTTCTTCCAAACTAGTATAGATCCCCTGATCCTCTAGTGCGAACTTTAATCAGGCTTCTTGATCAGAAAAGTTTGCTTTCCTTGCATAGTTCTCAACTATTCAAGAAAACTCAAGTACCTAACCAAAAACCCTTATCAATGTTTGCCGTCAAGAATCAAGTGATAAATCCTTTCTTAGATCGGTGTAAACACCTCAAAGTTCCGTACTCGAATCCTAGATCAAATTCGTGTGATGAAATGATCTATGTACAACTTACGTATTTATTTCTATAGGTGTTTCTTAACTATAACAAATTCTTTTTATTCACATCCTTTATTATTTACATTCATTTTTTTCTTAGTATATTTCATTTGGTACTAATAACAGTTAGGAACCATTCCCTAAAAATTCACTTAATTTTATAAACACCTACAAACACAACTTTGGTTTAACCAACACTTTAAAACTTACGTATCATAACCATTCACTTCATACTAAATCCATTTTTTTTGAATTATCTCTTACAACATTACTTAAGTGTATACGTAGTTTATGACTTAAATCTATATTTGTGTAATACACCTTTATATCTTAAGAGTATATATACAAATCCCAATTTTCAAATTGGTTTTACTTAAATCAGGGCGTTTCACAAATTTAAAACTTGTTGTAATTTATTATCGTCTCAAATTCATAAGTTATAAAACTTATTTCTTATTTAATACTATTATTATTTTCTCAGCTTTGAAGAACAAATTCAAAGTCACTGGTATTTAAATCCTTAAATTTTCAGCTTTTAAATCCTTTTTATTTATAATCACATTTATAAATTATACTTATGTATTTACTCAAAACATTTCACATTTTTTTATCTTTTACCAAAAGTTTTCATAAATTTCTAGAAAATCCCACTTTATTCTATCAATTTGTGATCCAAAATTTACCTTTGGTTTAGAAACTTTTATAAAGATGTTTCTTTATAACTAATCAATTTATTAATTAATGATTCTCATTATCTCTTTAACTTAAGAAAATTATATAGATCGAGTAAGTCCAAAATGACACAAGGAGTGGTGGAAAATCACTTCTTTTAAATTTACGCGGATAATACAAATTGCACTTCTCATAACTTAAATGTAGAGTTTGACTAGAACATCTTTTATATTACTGAAATACCTTGTTCAGTCGCTTTTATTTTGGAAATTATATAAGGGCTAAGAAATTTATGTTATGAGCTAAGAAATTATACTTATGTATTTACTCAAAACATTCCAGATTTTTTTATCTTTTACCAAAAGTTTTCATAATTTTCTTAGCTCTTAGTTAGGTGTGATTCAAAAATTTTCGACTGTCCAAGATCTTAGTTAGGTGTGATTCATAAATTCACATCTTACCTTGTTCAATGTTAAATGTCAGAAATTGTACTACATATAAATAGGTGTTAAATGTCATAGGCATGCCTACTCCTTATTAATGAGGTATTAAGTGGCTTGGGTACAGTCTCTCATATTGCTAAGACTTTAATAATGATAGATGCACTAGTGGTGTGGCTATTATAAATTATAAGGCCATAATAGTGGTCAAAGGTCTCTGTAGTTAGGACCAACATACCAATAATGACGACGCTAAAAGTCCACCTTGGAAAAAAGTCTTAATTGATGGAGTTTAGTTCGATTGAGGTCTTAAATGGAAAAGTCTGCCTATTTCTCTTTTAAAAGTATTATGCGGTAATAGTAGAAGCCCGTTTTATATATAAAAGTACGGAAGTATTGGGTGGTTGATAAGGCTTCGTCAGTATTTTGTACCTTGGGAACGGGTAGGTAAATAATCATGTGTGAAATGCAAGGTTAGATTAGAATTGCTAACCTTAATAGACATAATAATTAAATGGAAACTAATCGATATAAATTTATGTTATGGACATTTTATAGATTTTCCAGTCACCAGAATGTTATTCTGACCCCCTCGTCATTACAACCCACAGGAAAGATTTAGAGGAATAGGTCATTAGAGCTGGATGTGTTTAGTTGTTGCAGAAGTCTTCTTTTCTCTCATGCTCGATGTTGATGTGACAATCAGTTATCCAAGGAATACCATTAATTCCAAGGTAGCAGTCATAATTAGTATTCTTATCCTATTATTGTTTCGACTGTGAGTTTAGATATTTATCAATCTCTGATGATGCTCATGTTTATTTGTAGGTAACAAATCCAATGATCTGTGCTTTGATGGACTTAGGTTTCGATTTTTATCAAAAGTTAGGTCCATTAAGGTACGGGTTGTTACATACGTGTTGTTATGCTTACTTTGCAAAACTACATTTATAGTCGGATCCAGTGGAATCTTGATCGACAGCTTATGTTTCTTGGATGAAGACTTTATTATGTAGTGTACGATTAAAGAATTTTGAGAATTAGATCATCTGATGGCTTAAACGACCTTGAAATGCATAAATTATTATCCAAGAGCGCCGTCTCAGATGGAGATGTAGTTTATATGATCGAAACCAGAAAAATGAGGCAATGTGCACCTATGAGTTTTGTGACGGTTCGATGTATTGTGTGATCGTAAGAGCTCCAAAAGTATGCTGATTTGTATAAGAATTTTTAAAAAAATATATGTAACAATCCAGTTTTGAGCAGTAATTAATTAAGTTAAGTAATAGTGATTTAATTGATTAAAATGGATTTTCGAAATATTAAATGAGTATAATTTTGGAATCTTATTTAGGAATATTGAAATTTAATAACATAATAATTAGTGGTCAAATTAAATTATTTTGGAAATTATTTAATAAATAGACTTAAATGGTGTATAAGAGATATTTAAATTGAAATAAGTTAAAATATGAAAATAATAATATATAAAAGTTATATATGAATGAATAAAATTGGATATGGAAAGAATTGATTGTGAAATGGAAATTTGAAGAAATATTTATAAAGCCCAAATCTAAGTTTCCCAAGCAAAAAATCATCATAATATCCAGACTTTTCATTTTCCAGATTTCTCCCTTCATTTATAAATATAAGTACGCCCACTATATTTAGATACTTCCTCTTCTGTTTCCTGCTTCTCAACTTTAGGAAGCTAACCTTGTTGCTTTACAAATAAAAATTTAATCTAAACAAGTCATTCTAAATCTCCAAATTGAAATAGGCATCCCAACACCTCGCTATCCTATAAAGTATGTGGAAGTTTAGGTTTTGTTCACGCTATGACATTTCAGAAGTGGAAGAAGAGGAAGAAAGGAAGAGCTGCTGCTTCAGGTGAGTAAGCTTTTACTCACGAATCTATGGTTAACCTTTATACATGCATATATATGTTTGAAATTGAATTGTTCTTGGTTGATGAAACTGGTGTGCATTGAGTCAGTGAAGAAATAAGTGAGGATAAGAGGTGCAATGGAAAGAAGACAATCCAAAGATCAACTACGGCTGCACAAGTTACGCAAATGGTGGGTTGACCGGTCAACCACCAACCAGTCGACTGTCGATAGTAGAACGATGGTGCCACCTGTCAACCGAAGCCATGTGCAATTAAAAATATATATAAATAAATAATACATAAATTATATAAAACTCATATATAATAAGATATGTTTTATTAAAAATAAAATTTAGTATTTAGAATGTGATTTATTAAGAAATATTTTAGTAAGTATATATATACATTTAAAAGTAATTAGTTTTATTGAAAAGAAATTCATATTAGCTTCTAATAATTATTTAGGAAGTTTATATAAATTCAAAAAAATGTGAAGTATGTTTTAATTAATATTGTAGTATTTTAACGTAAATTTCATGATTAATAAGCTTAATGGAAATACTTTGTGTGTGTGTATAATCGATTAAAGAAAATATATGTATGTTTAATAATTTAAAGTTTAAGTAACCAATTTAATTTTTAGAACGGTTGTTATGCATTCTGATGTTCTCATCTTTATTGTTATGAGTTTTGACGTTATGAACGATTCATTGTCTGATAGTTTGTATAAGATGAATATGCAAGTTTATGAAGTAAAGTTTTATTCAAAACTTAGTATTTCATTATATTTAAGAATATTTAATTTGTTAAAAGTAGATTTATTTTGGTTTTAAATAATTATTTAATAGTTATTGTAACATCCCGTATATTTGGACCATTTAAATTGACAATAATCCACACTTGTCAATTTAAATAATACAAAACACAGAACATTATGGGATTATAAATACATAAATGTAAATGAGAATCAATACAACATCATAGACTCAGAACAGTCACAGAATAATGCAGCGGAAAATACATCGTCATAATAGTAGTTCATGAAGCTACTACAGAGAATACAACAATGTCTCAACATAAAGCGACTGAAAAGAGATACAAGATGTCCAATACATAAGTACATCAAATACTGGAAATAAAATGATATAGATAAAAGCTAAGCCTTTAGCATCTTCGACCAACCTTGACCAGCAACGGAATAGCTTCAGACTGACCCGAGCATATGCAAAAGAAACACTCGAGTCAGGACTCAAAATCTTATACAGGATAATCAAATGCATATAATAAAGTCCATAACTCAAAGGTGAATAGAAACATCATTAAGGGATCGATAAACTACCTACAGAATACGCTAAATAGATAATGTCTAATCCATAAAGTAAGATATCAAGATAGGGTTAAGCAGGGCCCATACACCTCTTAACCTGTTTATAATGCCATAGTCTATGCAGCACCGTAAGCCCCACCAAAACCGGTGGTTATCAGAGGATACCCCATAGGTATAACACAAAACAAATTCGTAGTTGTCGCGATAGGATAATTAGTATGACAAGGTACATGAGGCGATACCAACTAGGATACTAGTAGTTGCCTGATCCGGATTGATGTTGGGCATAGCAGCTACCACCCCAACACCGCGAAACAACACTTCCAAATCAAGGGGTGCACCCAAATCGAATCACATAAGTAATAGATAAGGTATCGAAGAAGTGTGTCCGCTAGAGATGGCGATCCTCAATGGCCCGGCGCGGCTCCTGTTTTAGTCATGTCAGGGGTCATCCAAATCGTTCTCTTTCTTCAGTCAACACGTTCATCAAAACCATCCACTTCATTCTGGATCAACACTTCGCGTATATTAGTTATTAAAGTGGTTTTCGGTATCGACAGAGAGTATGTCCATAATCCGATCCCGGTCTCTTTAATAACTACGTATTAATTACCCAACAGTCAACTTTTTTATTAAAGTTAAAACAAATCAAATCCAAAGGTCAAGTTGCAAATTTGACTTCCAAATTTGATATTTCATAATTCGATTCGTTTCAATTACTAAAATCATATTTCGAAAAGAAATTCTAGTTCAAGCCCTTTAGTTATCAAAATTTTAAGTATTCACGTTAAATCAACATTTCACTTATTAAATCAAATTCAAATTCATGGATTACATGAAATAGTCAATCTTAGTTCAACTCATTAAATCAAGTTTTATTCTTTAAATCCGTATTTACATTCCTATGTTCATTACTATATCAATTTTATTTACTACATTCACTTTGTCAAAACTTCGTTTATTCATTTATCAAAACTCGAAATTAAATCACTTTATCTTCTAACCTATTTACTTCTTAAATCTCATTTCGATTAACTTTGTCAAATCACTTTGTTTAACTAAATAAATTTACAAATCCGTTTCAATTCATTACATTAATTCGTTCTCATTTATTTCAATTAAATTCATTTCTTTATTCCAACAAATCTAATTTATTTAATTCGATAAAATCCATTTTTTTTTATTTCAAACAAGTTCATTTATTTCATTCAATAAAATCATTTTATTTATTTCAAAACAAATTCATTTATTCGATTCAATAAAATCATTTTATTTATTTCAAAACAAATTCATTTATTCAATTCAATAAAATCATTTTATTTATTTCAAAACAAATTCATTTTTTTCAATTCAACAAATCATTTTATTTATTTCAAACAAATTTATTTATTCACGTTACCAAATTACAATACAGTTTTCTAAGTTCATTCCATAATTCCAAATAAGTCTCAATTTCAAAACGTTCTTTGTTGACCGTTCGGTTTCTTATTTTAATTATCTATCCTAGGCCAATTCATTCAATTGGGTTTTTATCATTTCAACCCGATTACATTAACAACACAAGGTATACAGTACTGGGATGGTGTCAAAGTAAATAAACAATCAACAGCAAACATACATATCAATTCCATCATTTTATTAAATAATCCCGAAACGATTGTATTAATTTACATTGGTTATTAATGCAAATTAATGAAATTGTCTCTAGAATCCACACTATCATTTCATGCGGACTAAAGATTATTACAATATAATTCACTTGGCATTTGTTTCAATCGACTTCAGGTGTTCAAGGGTTCAAAATGTCACTATCATTAATTCTACGGGTCAATTCATTTAACATACAAAGGGGTCAAGTTCAACATATGTCATTCAGAAATTATTATCTATTCTAAATCAAATTCAGTTTCAAATTTATTATCAATTACAATAACAACAAATTTAATATCACATAGCAAATTTGGCGTCATAACTATTTAACATACTAACTTCAATACAATTTTAACATTCAATCAATTTAACGTCCAAATTAACATTCATAACATCCAACATCTAATTATCATAGTATAATAGATTTTGAGTCGTGAATAGAAAATATTCACCTTGCGTGGTAAGAAGTTTGACGACGAAGCACGAAGATGATAGATAAGAGGCACGAACAAGCACAACACTAACGAACAACAAACTGCAAGCGAATAATAATTTAATTACAATTTGTTCAATACAAGACATATGTATAGATTGTACATATATATTCATACCAATCAAAGAAGCAGGGTATGATGACAAAATAGACGAGGCCTAGGCTTGAGATTCCGGATCAGCAGCTGAAAATTCAAGACAACGCTGTATATTAATAACTAGACAAAATATAAACAACGCTATACGCAATATATAACAACAAACACTATCTCCGGACAAGGCGATGACCAACGTTTGTTGAATCAACGCGTGTGGCCAGCTGGGTAGTGGGTTCGGCAGTGGGCTGTTGGTGGTTCGGCTGGCTGGCGTTGGCCTGGAAGAACTGGGCTTGCTGGTAGGCCGGCTCGGGCGTGTTTGGGTGGAGGCTGAGGCTGGGGTGGCGTCTCGGTCAGGCAGGGCATGGTGCAGGCGTGGGCCGAGTGGTCTGGTGGGTGGGGAGCTGGGACGTGGGCTGCTGGTGGGTCCGTGGGGTCTGGGACTTGGAGTTGCTGGTGGGTCGATGGGAGCGGAGGCAAGAAGGTACGGCTGGAGGGGTTCGTGGGGTCTGGAGGCGTTGTGGGGGTCTGGGACTTGGCTGGAGGCGGAGGGCAGTGCATTGGAGGGTGGTGTGCGCGGCGGAGGAGTGACGCGAAGTGGGGTTGGGTAGCAGCAAGTCAGCGTGGAGGCATGGACGTGGTGGTGGCATAGCATGGGCTGGAGGGTGGCGGGTTGGCTGTTGGGTGTGGACGAGGCAGTGGGCCAGGGGTTGCTGGTGGTGGGCGAGTGTGGTGACGTGTTGAGGTGGATAAGGAAAACAGGTGTATCATTTCCTTTAGCAAAGAAAGAAAAAGAATGGGCAGAGGAAGGATGAATAAGAAGAAAGGAGGGGAAGAGGTTACCTGAAGCTTTTCTAAAAGTTGGATATGTTTGAACAGTAGAAAATGAGAATGGTAAAGGTTGTCTTCCTTTAACTTTAACTGTGCGGCACATTAATAAATTTTTCAGTTTTAGTTTCCAAAGCGTTGCCGGGTTCCCAAGTTTCCCCCAAGTTCCCAAACGTCTCTATCAATTCCCAAAGCAACTTACTAGCTTCCAACCAACCAATTTAAACGTTAGTTCAGATTATATTCCCCAATTTCTTTTGTAAATGGGCTGAGATTTTATTTAACCGGTCCGTTCAGAACTGTTAAATCAACGCGCCGGATTTTTGTCGGACTCCGATTGGTCAGAATAATTATACCATTTTGATCAGCGCGACAATGCGCTTCCAACGGTACACAGGTTATTGCGATACGATGATTTTATAAAATTTGCATTTACGCCGCTTAAATTGTACGATTTGCAAATTAATTTAAACGGAGCAGGAGATGACAGTTTTAGATGAAACGAATTACATAATCTTGATCAGAATAATTTTTACAAGCGGACTGTGTAAAAATATTTGGATTTGGAAGATAAATTTTACGTAGCTTTATATGGACTGATATACAGTAAAACGCGAACGGATTTCACTGTAATATTTTTCAATGAAACTTTTTCTCTATCCATATCAAACTAGACGTATGTCATAAATAAAGTTTGGACGAAATTTGAGATCGTTTAAATTTTCAGGATTTTATTTAAACGATGAATTTAAAATTTTAAATTGGGTCGAAAATTAGGGTCGTTACAGTTATATATATAATTTTTGAAAAATGGAAGTAATTTCTAATTAATAATATAAGCATTGTAAAATATATATTATAAATAATAAGTTAATTAAGAATTATGGAAATATGTTTTATATATTGGATTTATGAGATTTTATGACACTTTCTCGATTTCTCATTTTTCTATACTGATTTTGATATATGAATGGTTCGTCGTTGATATTGATTTGATTAGTAATGTTGGTATGATACGGTTATGCTATATGATTTTGTGATATTTAATTTTGTATGATGAGAAGTCTAAATAAATGGAGTTATATTACCGTCTGATATGGGACTTTCAGTAATATTTCTTCAGTTAATCTTTGGACTCATTATATAGAATATTATGGGGATTGAGTGTAGTTTATAAGGAATGAATAAACAATTGAGTATCACACAGGGAGTATGAGACACCGATGTAATATTTATTCGGTCATTAAGTTGATAACACTCACACAAAAGGAACAGTGATATGAGTGTGAGGTGATACATGTAGTGATGAGTAAGGCGTCATGCCTATATTCAGTGAGTACGGCTTCTTGCCTAACAATAAGTAGGGCTTTGTGTCTATATTATTGGTACTATGTGTTACTATCACGATGTACTCCTTTAATTGGCGTTAGAAAGGACCGGATGGATAAACTCCACCTTAGCGGCCTGATTGTGGGGTCGTGCTCCAGATCCATGACACCATATATTTATATAGTTGTATGTGTTCGCTTTGTGCATTCGCCCCTATGTCACCTAGGTTAGCAATCTATTACCTATAAGGACAAACGTAGGGTCATGACTATATGTGTAACATCCCTACTTGGAGGTCCAAAACTAATAGCTATGGATGTTGCAGTCATCCATAGTTATTAATCTTCGGTGACCAAATACGGCGGTGTTAGATTCATTGATACACAGAAACACATGAATATGAAAAAAAAAATTAAACCTCAAAATAAACCACATTCCATTTCAAAATATTTCCAATTCATTACATAATCCCACAATCGCAAATCATGTTCAGAGGAAATATATTTATTACAACATACGCCAAGAGCGACATATGAAGATGCCCCTTAGATGATCAGAGTATATACATGCCATATAACAACTTTGCCATTACAAACAACACAGCGGAATAAAAAAAAGAGAACTCCAAATAGCTATCATGCATCCTACATGTCTCCGAAAGCTTTATTCGTCTAATGAGGTACCTGAAAACCTCATCTCTCAAACTACTCTAATCAATTGAGTACCCGAGAGTTTAAGGAGAAAACATAAACTTTGAGTTAGACATAAATCCTGGTATGAATAATAATCTACCATCTCAAATCATTTAGATATCTAGTGAGACCACACCGCTTAGCGAAACGGGTTTTCCCCTCACTGGTATCTGAAAACTTTTATAAAACCATATACTGTGCTCCTGCATCCACAATGGCTAAAAACATAATCATTTTAAAATATTATAGGATATGCAAGCAGGTTAAAACATACTGGATTTCCCATCCTCTGTTTAATTGACTCCCTGTCATATTTATAGTTTCTAGGGTCATTATTAACCTATTAATTTTCATGGGCTTACTAATAACCTTTATACAATATATGGACTCCCAGTCTAATTTCATAGTTTTCATGGGTACATTATGAACCTATTGGCCCCTGCCAATTAACTTAACACTACCACTTTTATAGGTTTAATTGATTCATGGGTTCCCCTGAACCTATTGGTTACTCCAATAGCTTCTCCCTTATCCTAGTTTTCATGGGTTAACTAGGAACATATTGACCCCTGCCAATATCTTTTTCTTCTTATCCTAGTTTTCATGGGTTAACTAGGAACCTATTGACATCTGTCAATAACTTAATCCGAACATAGTTTTCATAGGATCACTATGAACCAATTGGCCCTTGCCAACCACTCTTTATAACATAGTTTTCATGGGATCACCATGAACCTATTGGTAACTCAAATAACTTCCTAACCATAGTTTTCATGGGATCACTATAAACCTGTCTCCCTAACAACTTCCATATTTAGGCATCCTATATTCTGGTCTCCTGACCTTTTGGATGCAATTCTACCTATCCATGAGTTTAATCAATTTATATTCACTACTGGGTTAGCCTAGCTAGTTCTTCAACCCTTTATCCCCGAAATACAGTTACGGGTCCTTTATAATGTGAATATATTTATATTTGAAGAAGCAAACATAATTACAAAACAATACCACTCCTGTGGGTTTAATGTCCTTGAAATACTTTTCATATAAAACATGGTTAATCCCTTTAACCTATAATTTTATCAAGGAAAGCTTCTTCTTAAAATCATTTCAAAACTCCTTTAATTTAGCCATAGGTTTTTCCTTTAAAATGGAGTTTGGGTTACAAAACCTTTCGAAACCTTCGAAACCTTGCTTCCGAATTCATAGGATAACCTCCTTCGAAAGCATTAAAGTCTATCTTCAAAACATTAGGATCCTGCCTTTCTAATACTTTAAAACCTTCTTTTCGAAACCTTTCGATTGTATTAAAGTATTAACTTAGAAGTATAGTTTCAAAACCAATTGAAAGTACCCCTTTCGACACCAGTGGAAGCAACCCTCCTGAAATTATTGAAAGTCCCCTTTTCGAATGCATTGGATTTATACTTAAAGCATTATTTGGGTCAAAGTGAATATAGGTGAAAGCATCTCTTTCGAACCCATCCTTTATCATATAAAATTTTTGGGGAAAACATGATGGCATCGGTACCATCACTTTCGAAAGCATAAAATATCTGGGTAAATTATTGGAAGGTTGGCTTTGAAACCCCTTTCGAAACCATTGCCTTCGAAACCCCTAACCCCTTTCGAAAGCTAATGGACGTGGCTTATATTTATAAAAACACAAAGCACCTTTTGACAGCATTAATATCTTCAATACCATCGAAAGGCTTAAAGTTACAGAAGGGTTTCGACTTGGTCGAAACTATCCCTTCCGAAATTTTCAATTTCAAAAAACTAACTCCTTCAGAAGCTACTTCTTTAAAAAGGCGGCAGCTCTTCTTTGAAAACTTGTTTTAAAATACCCTTTCGCAAGCATTAGTTTTGAGTCCTTTAAAACCTCTTTGTAAACAGACAGGCACTTTTCTTCAGAACATAAACCAAAGATCTCGACCCCTTCGGAAGCTATGTTTCGACACTCTGCCTTCCGCATTTCTCCAATCCACTGCATACCATCTTTGTGATACCTTGTGTATTGGTTTCAGCTTAGTAGGTTTCGACTGGGTAGAAGGCGGAAGCTCTGTGTCGAAAGGTGCTTCCAAAGTAGGCAAAATCATCTTTTCTGAGTAAACCTTTTTATACTAATTAAAGTAAACCTTTTTCTAACTAACCTGCCACGTGTAAACACTAGATTGGTTGCCTTAACTTTTCAAATTCTTTAATAAGATAACTACCGCTAATTTTAGATCTAAACTATGGTTAAGTTAATCAAATAAGCTCTTCCATTAAGCAAAACCAATATTACAAAGAAGTCCCTCTTCTAAAATAATTCAATTTGCTTAGCAATTTACTTTGGAAAAATCCCCAAAATTCTAGAAATTCACTTTAATCATGTTATCTAACATATCAAAATTCCAGACCCAAATTCTTAATATATTTTCCAAAATAAATTTATAAACCCAAATAACCATATTTTTTATTAAAAATTCATAACAATCTTTCTATAGCTTGGAAAATTATCAAAATTGAAACCCAACTCCAAAATCATACTTTATACAACATAAAAAATTTCCATGGCATTTAAACATCGATATGTGTATAAATCCATTTAACCAATCTTGTTTAAATTAAGCAAATCAATATTCTAGCATATCATCATCCAATTCACCATAAAAACGAATTTACCCTTAAATCCGAAAACATATGATTGATAACAAAATAGAGAAGGAATTATTGTTCACCTTGATTTAGATAAGGAGATTGGATTGAGATTGATTTCCCTTAAGCTTGAATCTCCAGCTCTTGATTTTCTCTTGTTAATTGCCGGTTCCCCCTTCTTACGTTTTTGTTATTGTTTTCAAAATGACGTGAATGGGAATGAAATGGTAGGAACGAGACTATATAAGGGTAAGGGTTATCGTCGACAAATTCCTAATATACCCTTATGTAATTTAATTAACAAAAAACCCATTCTTAAGCCCATTTATTTATTTATTAAGCACAATCTTAATTAGATTTGTTCAAATCTCAACCCCCTTATCACTTAACATTTACATTATTCTATTTAATTTATCTAATTAAATCTCCTGAATAATGTTATCAAAAATTAGGGGTGTTACAGGCTCCCCTCCTTAAAGAATTTCATCCTCGAAGTTCAGTAAGGACTAAATACTAAACATGGCAATCATCTTTAACAACTCCTAACACCCATACTAGTCTACCTGACTAGGAATTATCTATATAAACCTAATATAGACATACCCTCAAAGAAGATCAGTATAAGTATCTCGAATCATGTTCTCTGTCTCCCAAGTACAGTCCTTCTCGTTGTTGCTCCACTGAACTTTCACCAACTTGATTGTCTTGTTCCTCATTCTTTTCTCATCTCTCGCAACCACCCGAACTGGTTATCTCACAAAAGTCAAATTAGGCTCTACTACTAGATCTTCCAACCCTATAGGAGGAATAGTGGCCCATGGATCATGCACATACTTGCGAAGATGAGACGCATGAAATACATTATGGACACCTACCATACTGCTCGGCAACTCTACTCTGTATGCGAGCTTTCCAATTCTCTCTATAATCTGGAATGGACCAACATATCTGGTGCTAGTTTCCCTGACTTCCCAAACCATACCACACCCTTCATTGATGATACCTTTATGAAAACCCTGTCTCCAACTGAGAACTCTAGGTCTTTACACCTCTTACCTTTGTAACTCTTCTGTCTGGATTAAGCTTCCTTCATCTGTTCTTGGATCAACTCAATCTATTCTGACGCCTCCCTTACCAAATCTAGACCTAAGACCAATCTGTCTCCAGTCTCCAACTAACATACCAGTGATTTGCATGGCCTTCCATACAAAGCTTCAAAAGGTGCCATTTCTATACTAGTCTAATAGCTATTATTATAGGAAAACTCAACCAAATGTAGGTGATCCTCCCAAGATCCACCAAAATCCAACACACAAGCTCTCAACAAATCCTCGACTACTTTATTGACTCTCTCAGTCTGCTAATCCGTCTGAGGGTGATATGCATTACTCATCTTGAGCTTAGTGCCTAATACATCCTATAGACTCTTCCAGAATTCGCTAGTGAAAAAAGCATCTCTGTCGCTGACTATGCTACTAGAAACTTCATGAAGTCTAACTATGTTCTTCATGAACAACTTCGCCAAAACAGGTGCTGTCCTGGTCGATTTTACTAGAATGAAATGGGCACTCTTGGTCAACGTGTCCACAACGACCCATATACTCTCATTTCCTCTATTTGACCTTGGCAACCCATCTATAAAATCCATGGACATCAAATCCCATTTCCAAACTGGAATCCCTAGAGGCTGAAGTAACCCACTCGGCTTCTGATGTTCGGCTTTCACTTATTGACAGTTTACACACTGCCTAACCCACAAGCCAACATCCCTCTTCATGCCTTCCTAATAGAAGCTCCTCTTCATATCTTTATACATCTTGGTCCCTCCAGGATGAATCGTAAACTTTGATCGATGACATTCCCCAAGAACATCTTCCTCAAGTTCTCAACATCCGATACACATAATTGCCCCTTCTTTCTCAACCAATCCTCTCTGGCTAAGACAAAATCTTTCAAATCATCTATCTCAGTTCCAACCTCAACTTCTGATCTTCTCGGCTAATAATGGATCCTCCTTTTGCTTAGAAGTAATTCTCTCGATCAATACTGGTCGAACTTCTAAACATGACAACATGGCAGTACTCTGACTAGAACTACCGGTCGATCTTAACTGCACACCATAGCTGGCCAAAGCTTCTAGATCTTTCCATTCTGCCATCATAGCCAACACCACATCCTATGTCTTCTACTGAGAGCATCCACTACCTTATTCCCTTTCCCAGGAGTATACTCTATACCAAAATCATAGGCAGCCAAAAACTCCAGCCACCTCTGCTGTCTCATATTCAACTCCTTCTGAGAGCATAAATATCTTAAAGACCTATGATCGGTATACTACTCAAATCTCTCCCCTAAGAGATAATGACTCCAAATCTTTAAGGCAAAAATCACCACAATCAACTCCAAATCATGAGTAGAATATCTCACTTCATGCGGTCTAAGCTGTCATGAAGCGTAGGCAATCACTTTACCCTTTTGCATCAACAAAGCTTCCAATCTAGTTCCACACGGATCAGTGTATACTACCAACCCTTCGTTTCCATCTGGAACTACTAATACTGGTGCATTGGTCAGCAAATGCTTTAGCTTAAGGAATGCTTCCTCACATTTGTCAGACCAAACAAATTTAGCCTCCTTCCTGGTAAGCTTAGTCAAAGGCGTTGCTATACACGAGAAATCCTTAATAAATCTCCGATATAGCCAGCAAATCCAAGAAAACTTCTAACCTCGGTCATCGTCTCTGGTCTCTTCCAATTGTTCACAACTTCGATCTTATCTGGATCGGTTGACAACCCTTTCTCTGAAACCATGTGACCAAAGAACTTAACCTTTTTCTTCTAAAAATGACACTTGGAAAACTTCACCTTTAGCTGATTCTGCCTCAGCGTCTCGAGCACTACTCTAAGATGATCTTCATGCACTCTTTCATCCTCAGAGTATACCAAAATGTCATCCATAAACACTAACACGAATCTATCCAAATACTCTTGGAAGACTCGGTTCATCAAATCCATAAAGAAAGCAGGTGCATTTGTCAACCTAAATGGCATTACTAACCACTCGTATGAACCATATCTAGTCCGAAATGCCGTCAAAGGAATACTGTCCTCTACCCCTCTTAACTGATGGAACCCCATCGCCAAATCCAATTGGGAAAACACCCTAGCTCCACTCAACTGATCAAACGGATCATCAATTCTTGGCAAAGGATACTTATTCTTTATCGTCCTCTCTAAAAGTCTACGGGGTCGATCGTGTAGTGTATATGCAAGTATATGTTACAAAATATATGATGCAACTAAAATATTATTAATCTAAATAAATATAGAATAAGCACACTAGAATTTTATACTGGTTCGGACCTCTCGTCCTAAGTCCAGTCCCGAAGCCCCCCTTCGGAATTCGACTATCAAAAACCCTCGCTTCGTCCGGAAGAATAGGCTTGGTTACAATGGGTTGTTCTTGTCAAATGTGTGTTCTAATATAACACAGATGTTGACTAATTAGTACAATTGCTTCCAATATATTTCTAAGGAATATTATCTATGAAGCACTGAGTATATGGAAGAGTGAATACAAGTAAAGATTGCTAGAGTGTAGAGATCAAGAATATAGAATAGAGTATAGAATTAGAAAGTGTAAGTAAGTGAAGTAAGTTTTTGTTCTCTTGATTCTTGATGCTATATATAGTTGTTGATAGGTAACTTGAGTATTTACATCCATTAATGAATCCTCTAAGGTTGCTTCTGTTGATAGTGAAGAGTTGTGGCAAAGAGAAGTGGAGATGTCCATTTACATGTGACAGTTGCAGTTCATTTCTGAACTTCGAGTTTGAATTTAGACGTCTGGTATTTGTTTCAGACGTCTGATACTATATAGTTTTTGAATATAGTAAAGGATTAGATGTCTGAGTGCTATTACCAGATGTCTGGTTTAGCCTGTTTGTTGTTCCAGAGAACTATTTCAAACGTCTAGCTTGTGCACCCAGACGTCTGATATGGTGCATGTCAGTTTTTGTGCATCCTTTCTTTTACTTCCTTGTACCTATCGACTTGTAGTCTCTTGTTTTGTCCTTTGAGCCTCGTTCTTGTCTTTCTAGTGATGTTGTTCTAACAAGTACCTATATATATAAATATATATGTATATTCGATTCCCATTGTATAGTTGTTGTCATCGAAACCGTAGATTGGATTTCCTAACATTCTCCCCCTTTTTGATGATGACAACTATACATTGTACTTAGATATAAATTTATAAATCTCCCCCTGAATATGTGCTTACCATTATTTCTCCCCCTTTAGAATTATCAAAAAGCATTAATACAAGAATATGTATGATATAATCAATAATCATGCCTTTAGATAGTATGTACACATTAATCAAATTTTTTTATCCGACCATTGTGTTATTGAAGTTAGCAATATATCGTGCGTAATTTTTATTTAATCTTAATTTAGATAACATGTACACACTATTAATATGGAATATATATTGACCGCCGGAAGGTTATAATATATCAATTTACTAAATTATCATGAATAGACAAAAGGTAACTAATTACGCATAAGTAACAAGCAAAAAAGCATTTTTATAACCATTAAACATAGTGATTACATGCATAGATTTTTGATTCCATTACAATACAAAAGATGGAACCTATAAAAATATCTAAGGATTTTTGGGGGAAGCTTTGGCTTAATCATCTCCTTCATCTTAATTCAAGAACTAGCTTATATTCTAGGATATTTTGGAGTATGTTCTAGTGGTTCTTTTTCCTCTTCAAAAAGTTTAAAATGTTTTGAAGGAGGAGGAGAAGGCGTTGGAGTTGGCCAATCTTTCAAAGGTGGTGTAGGGCCACGGACTCGTTGGAGAACCTCTTTTAGAATAGATAATGTTGTTGAAAGCGATGTTTCAACTGTGGCTAGGCGAGAAGAAAATGTTGTTTTGAAGCTATTAATATGCTTAGCCAATAATTTTTGATTTCTTGATAAGACAAGTTGATTTTGGAGAGTTAAATCTCGAATGCTTTCATTTGGATTAGCTTCAGTGCGAGTCTCCAAAATGTCGTCTTGGCCTGAATAGTCAAAAGGTGCAGGAGGAGGAGGAGTGTGTTTGTGATGTTGCTCTTCTTCTTGCGATGGTTGTTGTTGGGGTTGAGGCCTAGCTTGTCTAGCTTGTTGATGACGTTGCGTCCATTCTTCAAATGAAATAAAATCCGGGGGATTTTCTGGTAAGTGCATAAAGAGAAGAATTTTATGGAGGCGTACACTACACCAGAAAAGCCATTTTTCCATGGCTTTGGGCCGTGGCTAAACAATTTTGCCACGGCTTTAGGCCGTGGCAAAATAGGCAGTGGCAAAAAATTTGCCACGGTCCAGAGCCGTGGCAAAATGAAAATTTGCCACGCCTCTGAGCCGAGGCAAAATTACATTTTGCCACAGCTCTGGGCCGTGGCAAATTTTCATTTAGCCACGGCTCAAAGCCATGGCTAATTTAGATATAGCCACGACTTAGAGCCGAGGCTAAATGAAAAATGAATAACGTAGAAACGAAACGAGTAATAGTTGACTTCAGTTCATAATACAACTACAAGTGCTTGATTACAAACTTACGACTTTCAATTGATAATACAACTTCAACATGAAAGAAATACAGTAGCATACAAATAAACAAATCAAAGAATGAAATAGAGTAGCATATATACACAACTTCTATTGATATTACAAATCAGTTCGTAGTAAAACAAGTAAACATCTACTATACATTGCAAGCACTAATAAACAACAGAGAAAGAAATGATCCCATTAAAGAACCAAGTGAATGTTATAGCTTTTAGAGAGCTATTTATAACAAACACATTCATTTTCTATGAATATTATTAACTACCAGCCTAGGAGCGATAAGGGATGATAAAGTGATTATTTTTTTAGGTGGTATTTCTGCTTTGGACATAGCCATAATCACCAAACTATCTCCAGATGGAACCGCCTTCACTTTTCCTTTCAACCATAATGGTGCAGCAGTTTGTGCAGTTGCCATAGCCTAAAAATTGATACCATAGCAAGCTAAAGTTTAACACGGCTAGGTGCTGCTACATGCAGGCTATGTTCAATATCTGATATGATCCTCTTTATAACTGATGAGGCATACAATATAGCAAATAAATTTATGAAGATTTCTCTCGTAAAAAAACCATCTTTCAATGAACTGCAAAAGAAAGTCATATGTTTAAGCAATCAAAATGACAAAAGCATTGCAATCACCCAAAATTTACAAAAATTTAACTTGTAATATACATATGATATACCCGCTCATTCATAAATTTGTTTGATTTCTAAAAAAGTAAAAGAAATTATGGCCTAAATGTGATACCAATTAACTACTTTTATATTTGCAGAATTTTTCCAACTTTTTTTTTGGTTCAAACAAATTTTGCCATTCTCCCAAAATTTTGGACTAGAAATAAGATTGTATGCTTTGATTGATCAACTAGAGCATGGATGAGCATATTGATCTCGACACAGAAAGAGACTTAGCTTATGATCATTGAGGTCCATCACCTCCACTAGTTCAATATAAATTCAATAAAAAAATTAGGATTTTACTCTAAATAAAAAAAGTATCTTTGATCAACATGACTGTGTTTCTTGATTTTCTGTTTTTAGCCTGCTCTGGTTCTGTGTAAAATCTCGCTCTAAATGCTGCCAAATGTGCATAATATGCAGGTGGTACTGTGTCCATACAAAATATATATTATGGTATAAATTAGGACTATATGTACCTTTGGTAATCATGAGAAAAGAAATCAAAACTTCAAGAGAAAATGAACAAGGAACTTACCAACTGAGACAGATCTGGTGCACCTCGCATATCTGCAAAATTCAAATACAAATGAATACGATCTAGCCAATTATATAGGTTAATTAACAATTGCCTCTGTAAAACATTATTCCCTCTTAATTAAGTTACATGATAATCATTTGAACTACTAAGGGGCAAAGATACTTAATCACCAATACTCACTCATGTACTTATGATATATAGATGTATTCATTTTTTTCTTTTCATGTGACTAGTGATAATTAAATGCTCAAGAATTAGCATATTACGTACATATAACAAAGATTGTTTGTCAGAGTCTGCATCTCATCAACAGAGAAATTATTCTCATCCCACAAAACAAGATAATGTGCAGGCCTACTTGTTCCCTGCAAGCAAACCAAAATATTAAAAATGATATATTTACATCTTCTTAGTTGAGCTACTACTTATATTCCCTACAATTACACTACACCTGAATTCCAGCATGACTGCATAAATAGAAGTCGAACTCATTTGGATGGCATATCTTGGAATTAACTACGGTAGCTGAAAAATGCATCGAATTAGGTATATTCTGCAGTATGTGCAAATTTGCATAAGCTGTGTAATATGGTGGTCAGAGTTCGAATCAGAAAATTACCAGTTAGGATATTCCTACTTGCATCAGTACTACTTCTATCCTTGTGGTTATTTGCACATAACCTCATGTGATGGCGCTTTTGAACAATGACAAATGTCACAGGAGGCTGATAATTCGGTTCTAATGAAGCACATGCAAACAAGTAAGACAAGAAATTAGTAATCATCAACGTTATTAGTATTTATAAAAGTGTGTTAAATTAGTTGCATTATTATTAAGGGATAAAATTTGGTTAGCTTAAACTTAGTTAATTTTATAAAACTTGTTTAATTTTAACAAAACTTAGTTAATTTTTATTAACTTGATAGTTTATTATTATTAAAACTTAGTTAACTTAATTATATTATTATTATTATAGTTTTTATAAACTTAGTTAATTCATCATCATTAATATTCTTTATTAAACTTTGTTAAATTAGCTATATTAATATTATTTATAAAATTTAGTTAACTTAAACTTAGTTAATTTTATAAAACTTGTTTAATTTTAACAACTTAGTTAATTTTTATTAACTTGGTTAACTTAGTTAATTTATTATTATTATTATTATTAAAAACTTAGTTATCTTTTATAAACTTAGTTAATTCATTATCATTATCATTATTTATTAAACTTTGTAAAATTAGCTATATTATTCTTTTTTATAAAATTTAGTTAACTTAAACTTAGTTAATTTTAACAAAATTTAATTAATTTTTCTAAACTTACTTAATTCATCATTATCGTTGTTATTATTTATGAAACTGTGTTAAATTAGTTACATAATTTTTAAGGGAAAAAATTTGGTTAGCTTAAACTTAGTTAATTTTATAAAACTAGTTTAATTTTAACAACTTAGTTAATTTTTATTAACTTGGTTAACTTAGTTAAGTTATTATTATTATTATTAAAAACTTAGTTATCTTTTATAAACTTAGTTATTATTATTATTATCCTTTAGTTCACAAACCAGAAAGCTATAATGTATCACACTGTCATGCATATGCACTCAACTGAAAATTAATGATCTAAATTAAGAAGTATAGCTAATTTTGTGTTCATTTCCGCCAATTAAACTTTAGCACTACAACAGCATAAACAATTGTACGAAGATGACCAGGAATACATGGTAATTTGAATTCTTTAAGAGTCATTTGACAATCACAAAATGTCTAAATATACCAAAATTGAAATGACGTACTGCTTTAATTAAGCAAAATTTATTACTAAAACAACACCATACCTTTGCACAGTTTTTCAATGTCAAATTTGCCGACTATGCTTTTGCATTAACAAACCTCCATTGCAAATATCTATTATACAATAACCTCATCAAGTGTGCTTCTTCCATTGTACTCTTGCATTTCTTGATTTTTCCATAGTTTATTACCGAATGCAAATTTCCAATTCTACCCTTTGCAACAGGAGCTTCTAACATTCTAATGCAGACTACTATTATTGATTCTAATTGGAAAACTCACCACAAGACCAACTGCACCAAGTCCAAATATTACTACAGTGGAGCCTTCTTGTACATTTGCAGTGTTCCAAGCTGCTCCCACTCCTATTTATATTATTCACTTCAATATTATCAAACATTGTTTCTTTTAGATAAAACGAACATCACTTGTATCTTACTATCTTATAGTAAAATAATTGTACATTGAAGAATGTCTTTAAACTAGCATTAATATATATGAACTACGGAAATCCAACATTATTATCAACTCTTAAAATTTGAATAAAAAAAGTTAAAAATGTTGAATGTTCCAAGAGTATTGTTGAACGATTATATACCTTTTTATAATCCATTCTTATTGCAATTCCTGGGGTTTTACCATTGCATTTATTGGGTATTTCACTCTTGTGATCAAGTGACGTAATCACGTGAAGCACTCAATGCTTTTATCTTTTCAATGCAACATGGGAGATATTATAGATAAAAGTACAAAACAAGCAAATTTTTATGTACATCTCTATATGTTAAGGTTATATGTGATGATAAATTTTTTTCATGGGGCACATACGGACGTTAGGGTATTTCTACCCTGTTGTGAATGCTCTAAGAAGGCGAATGTATGCAGATTCAAGTCTTAGATATTAGTTATTTTCATAGCTACACCTCCTCGACGGCGACTATATAGTCAAAATGTTTTCTATCCTCTAAATTAAGCAAACATGGAACAATCTGCAACCACAAATATAATATCATAATCAATTAATTACCCAAAGCATCATAACAGACAAATAAATTAATTGGATTTCATGAACAAACCTGTAGAGACTCCATAGCCAAGAAAACACATTTTATGAATAGGAGTCTTCTTATTGATTTTACTGCACAAGCCGAATCCAAAACCGTGTACTCTAAAAACGTAGAAGTGCTGAGAAAATGATATACCGGGCGACGTAATTTTTTGTCCGTCTTGTCCCTGATGAAGAATCTAGTCCATCCATTGCTCTTCATCGTGCTCTTGAATAGGTTTACTTTGAATTCCCTGCATAGATTTGTTTTTCCGGATTTGCAGTGGATGCATATTTTGCACTCTTCGTTGAAGATTGGAACCACATGGTCGCCTTCTTTCAGGTCGTTGACTCCTTCTCCAACACTTTCTACCACACTTCATTTTGATCGACATGAAATTACAATTAGATATGAAAAGAGTACTATGCACATGAAATTAGGGTACATGAAATCGATTTTGAATCAGGGAAAAAAAATGAGTTGGGTACTAAAATCGAATTAAATACCTAAATGAGATTGGGAAACAAAAATAATTCAATACCACTAGGAGCAAGACAAGCCTGAAGTTCAGAGATTTGAGAAGATGCAGATCCGGATGATTTTTTTTGGCCTTTGAATGGGTTGAAGTGGATTTAGGAATTTAGGGATTTCGATTATTTGTTATTATGAAGCGGTAGTAAGAAGCGGGGGAACAAAAACGGAAGCGGGAAGGGGCGTTGTTTTCTAAGAAGAGGCGTAGGCCATACGTATGTAAGAGGGGTTAAAAAATAAGGATAATTTTTCCACGGCCCTAAACTATGGTAAAATTGCCACGACCCATTAGCATGGCAATATATTTTACCACGGCCCTAAACCGTGGTAAAATTGCCATGGCTCAAGACCGTGGCAAATTTTTCGCATTGGGGCGTGGCAAAATGGCCAGTATGGTGTAGTGGTACTTGGGGGCAATCTCCTCAAAAGTTGATAAATATGATGGAAGGTTGTGGGCTTGCAGAAGGCGCATGATGTAGGTAGGGTAAATGATCGATGGACGTGATCGAGTCCAATAATGTTTAAGCTCGTCAAATATGAATTTCGCCCAATTTACCCTCATACCACCAAAGATAGCACATAGAGCTTTGTGCTCCAATTCTATTATTTGCTCATGGCTGCCAAGTCGAGGAATGATTGTGTTGATAATCATCCTAGTGAGTAGTCTTGCCTTAGGTCGTAAGTATTTTGAAGCAAATCGTGGCATTTCATCTTCCCAAATTTGATGGGTAATATTATTTCTTGGTTTGAGGCTCAAATCTGGGATGTCATACAAATCTTCTCTAGAGTCGGAACAACCTAGAGTATGGCCTATAATTCCCGGAGTAAGTCGAATAGTGTTGCCATAAACACTCGATCAAAGCCAATTATCATCATTATCGGTATTCCATACGGTAGTGCTATCTAGATTAGAGTAGAAAAGGAATATTGCAAGCTGATCGATTTGGACATTATTCGAATTGAAGGAAATCAACTTTTGTAACCCAGCATTTTCACACATCTCATCCAAATCATACATAGGGAATTTAAGAAAATTATAGAAGGGACCTATGTGTAGCTTTTTCTTCTGGATATCTTCATATCTTTTGATAGAATGAGGTACTCGATTCATCCACTTCTCAATCTTATCATCGGAGCATACTTGTGGGTTGGAGGATGTAGCTTGTTCTTGCTTTCTCTTAGAAACTCTAGGGTTTTTAGTTTTGGGCGCCATGAAATCGAGCAAAATTAAGGAGATAGTGATTTGGAGAATTAGGGTTTCGGATTTGAAAGAGGAAACGAAATGAAATGTGAATTGGAAATTTGGGAAAAATAGTCGTTTTAAGGTCACAAATAGGTGTCGATTGAATTTCAGACGTCTGGGAAGTGAATTAGACGTCTGATTTAACCCTAGTTTGAAGACAGTAAACATTTTCAGACGTCTAGGTGTTATTGGCAGACGTCTGGAATAGGCAGAATTGTAAATTTTGAAGACAGAGAGTTTTGTCAGACGTCTGGATATAATGTCAGACGTCTGAAAATGGCCTGATTTTTATGTTAATAAGGCAGGGACTTTGTTCAGACGTCTGGTCACAACTTCAGACGTCTGAAATATACCGTTTTGTATTTTGTATGAGGCAGAGACAATTTTAAGACGTCTGGTTGTTTATATCAGACGTCTAATATATGCACATGATTAAAAAATGGTGTGATACAAGGGTGTTAGACGTCTGATGGCATTGATCAGACGTTAGAAATCTCCAGTATGTCTAAAAATAGTCTTATTATGGAAGGTTTTGCTTGATTTTCGAGGGATCGATTTTATTGAAACATAATATTATTATTTTTGAAAACAAATACAAATATAATTAGATGAAAATACAATGAAAATAAACAAATTTATTTAGATGAAGATGGAGCATTGCGATCTTCAGATTTGCTATCCTTCCATGGCTTGAGTGGAGACCAAATATTTCCACGTTCGTTGGTTCTTGGGGAACCAGAGAATTTCCTAGGTGGAGGATCCCAAGGTGTACGATAAGAGGCAGAAGGATCCAGAGGATTGCAAGGAATCTGAAGTGGTTCATGTACATTCTTTTTTCGTGAATTGCAAAATTTGATCGCTACTTGCTCTAGAAAACTCAGTCGTCTCACAGTGACCTTTTGTTCGAAGTATAATTCTCGTTGTAAATCCATTTGTTGCTTTTGGTAATGATGTATATCATCGATTATCTCCTTGGTGTTAGGAGAGACAAATAGAGATCGTTTGGACCGTTTTTAGTCGGGAGTGAATCCCGTGTGGCAGGAGGACCACTTATAGGTCGGCTCTTGACCTGGTCTAGGAGTAGGAAGTCGATGAGGGGTATCCGCTGAACTATCTGAGGTTGGTGTTGAAAAAGAGAGGTGAGAGTTGTCAGAAGACATGTTTTTGTTTTTCTTTTGTTTGTTTTAAAAGGAACCAATATAAAATCTGTATTTTATTTGTAAAAGGAGGAGCTATTTATTCATGTTTTAAAAGGTTATAAATAGTTATTTTCAGAAAACAAACATTCTAAAGAAATTGTTGGTCAGTGTTAAAAGATTTTGTTTGTGGATTAAAACTTTTTAAAAAATAGAATGAATGAAATTTAGAATTAGCTGATAAGATCATTAAGAGAACATATTCCTAAATCGCGTCGTAGTTTAACAAACATTTGTTCATTCAGTGGTTTTGTGAAAATATCTGCTATTTGATTCTCAGTATTTACGTATTCTAATGTAATAATTCTTTTTCTACATTGTCGTGTAAAAGTGATGTCGTATATCTATGTGTTTAGTACGTGAGTGATTTACAGGGTTTTTCGATAAATTTATTGCACTTGTATTTTCGCAATATATTGGTGATTTATCGATAACTTTTTCGAAATCTTTAAGCGTTTGTTGCATGTATATCACTTGTGCACATGCGAAGGCCGCTGAAATATATTCGGCTTCGCAAGTGGATAAAGAGACACAGTCTTGCTTTTTTCTAAACCATGAAACCAACGATTGTCCGATACAATAACACGTTCTGCTAGTACTCTTACGATCTGTTTTACATCCACCGAAATCCGCGTCGCTATATGAAACAAGTTCAAACGATGATCCCTTAGGGTAAAACAAACCGTAATCTTTAGTACTAGATAAATATCGTAAGATATGTTTAACAGCTCTTTGGTGAGACTCTTTTGGTTTTGCCTGAAATCGGGCACAAAGACATACGCTCATCATAATGTCGGGTCGACTAGCCGTCAAATATAGTAAGGAGCCAATCATACTACGATATAATTTTTCATCAAAATCTTTTCCATTATCATCCTTTTCTAAGTGAACACTAGTACTCATTGGTGTTGGTT
Source organism: Allium fistulosum (assembly GCA_030737815.1). Taxonomy (NCBI): domain Eukaryota; kingdom Viridiplantae; phylum Streptophyta; class Magnoliopsida; order Asparagales; family Amaryllidaceae; genus Allium; species Allium fistulosum. The sequence continues at coordinate 683,203,073 of CM060905.1, read as the reverse complement.
TGCTCGAAGTTTTGTCCATTCCAAAACGACGTAATAAATCGTTACAATATATTTCTTGATGAATAAAAATACCATTTTCAAGTTGTTTTATTTGTAAACCTAGAAAGAAATTTAATTCACCAATGTGAGACATTTCAAATTCACTTTTCATAATATTTGAAAATTGAGTACAAAGATTTTTGTTAGCTGAACCAAAAATAATATTGTCTACGTAAATTTGTACAACTAAGATGTCATTATTTTCTCGTTTAATAAATAAAGTCGTATCTATTTTACCTATTTGAAAACCAGATGCAATTAAATGATTATTAAGACGTTTGTACCAGGCATGAGGGGCTTGCTTTAAACCATATAGGGCTTTGTGCAATTTAAAAACATGATCGGGATATTTTTCGTGAACAAATAATGGAGGTTGTTCAACATATACGTTTTCTTTAATAAAACCATTTAAAAAAGCACTTTTGACGTCCATTTGAAATAATTTAAAATTGCGATGACTTGCAAAAGCAAGTAATGTATGTATGGCTTCGAGTCTTGCTACTGGAGCAAAAGTTTCGTCATAGTCGATACCTTCTTCTTGATTATAACCCTGAGCGACTAAACGTGCTTTATTCCTAACTATATTTCCGTTTTCATCTGCTTTGTTTTTAAATACCCATTTTGTTCCAATAACTGATTGATTTTCTGGTCTTGGTACTAATTCCCAAACATTATTACGTTCAAATTGATTTAACTCTTCTTGCATGACTATTGTCCATAAATCATCGTTTGAAGCTTCTTTATAATTCTTTGGTTCAAAATTTGACACAAAAGCAATATGACTTATTTGGTTAAGTTGATTTCTAGTTACTCTAGAATTAAGATCCCCAATGATATTATCTTTTGGATGATCTTTTAGAATTCTAGGGGGTGACACTAGAGTATTATTTTGTGCAGTTGTCTCATTATTAGATGAGTTTGTTGTATTTGTTATAGGAATAATTTCTTCTTCGTCATTAGTATGATTATTAAGGAAATTTTCATCAAATGAAACATGTAAACTTTGTTCAAGTATGTTAGCACGGTTATTAAAAATTCTATATGCGTTGCTACGATCCGAATATCCAACAAAGATTCCTTCATCGGCCTTCGGGTCGAATTTTCCTAAATTATCTTTTGTATTTAATATAAAACATTTTGATCCGAAAGTTTTAAAGTATGATACTTTAGGTTTTCTTCCAAAATACATTTCAAAGCAAGTATGTTTAGTCATAGGTCGTATGGTTACTCGATTCAAAACATAACAAGCCGTAGGAATAGCTTCAGCCCGAAAATGTTTTGGTAAACCACTACTATTTAATAGTGTTCGTGCACATTCTTGTAACGTACGATTTTTTCTTTCTATTACACCATTTTGTTGTGCCGTGAGGGGAAAAGAGAAATTATGACTTATGCCCTTTTTATTACAAAAATCAGTAAAAAGATCATTTTTCGATTCTCCACCGTGATCACTTCGAATATTCTTAATTTTCAAATCCATTTGATTTTTAATTCTTTTAGCAAAAATTTTAAACATGCCAAAAGTGTCACTTTTATGTTTTAAAAATAAAGTCCATGTATATCTTGAAAAATCATCAACTATTACGAAAACATATTTGTTGTGATTTACGAATCGTACTTGAGTTGGACCAAATAAATCTAAATGTAATAATTCTAACGGTTGTTTTGTAGAAATATTATTTTTAGATTTAAAAGAGCTTTTCTTTAGTTTACCGATTTGACAAGCGTCACATAAATTTTATACTTTATAATTTATTTTAGGTAAACCTCTAACTAGCTCATATTTTGCTAATTTATTAATATATTTAAAATTAATATGACAGAATCGTTTATGCCACAACCATGGATCGTCGTGTTTGGCGGTTAAGATAAGTTTGAATTTCGATTTATATTTATATTTAAGACATAAATATTTTTGTTTCTAAAACCCTCAAAGATAAGTAGTTTGTTATTGTCGAAAATATTACGTCTATCTTTTTCGAAATTAATTTGAAAACCTTTATCGCATAATTGACTAATGCTAAGTAGGTTGTGTTTTAAATTTTCTACTAACAAAACATTTGTAATAATAGGAGAGTCGGAAATACCAGAGTTGATGACTTCTCCGATGCCAACGACGTATCCTTTTGAGTTATTTCCAAAAGTTACCGGTCCACCATCGATATATGATATATTTGATAGCATTTTTGCATTTCCGGTCATATGCTTGGAGTAGCCACTATCAAGTATCCATTTCTCCTTATTTTTTATTTTGGGTACCTGCAAGATAAATTTGATTTAATTGGTACCCATATACTTTGTTAGGGTCCTAGATGTTAGGAGGAGCAGGTAGCCACACCCAAGAAGGTTTGGTACCTTTATGAACATAATTTTTATTATACACTACATTATCTAGAAAATTATTAATATGTTTTTGTCTAATCAAATTATTATTTGTCTTAGGAATCCAAATTTTTATGTTTTTGGTATTCGTATTAGACTTAGATGATCTTTTAGTCTTTTGATAAATAAAACTATACTTCTTAATATTATTCCATTTTTATTTAGGAATATTTTTAAATCCTATTCCATTTCTATTACCAGAAGGTTTTGAAGTTTTGATTAGATTTTCCAAATCTTGTTTTCCTTTATTAAATTTTGAAACATTATTTGTAATTTTATCTAATTTTTCTTTTAATTCAAAATTTTCAATTTTCAATGTTTCTATATTACTTTTCAAATTGATATTTTCTTTTAACAAGTTATCCTTTTCTAGCTTAAATTTTCCAAAATCAGTAGATATAGTCTCATTTTCAACTAAACTACTTTTTTTTCTTGAGATAATTCTAGTTCCTCCTCTAAAATAATTTTTTCATCTTTTAACATTCCTATTTCAAGTTCTAATCGATTTATTTTGGCTATGTGTTCTTTATTCAATTTTTTAATTTGTTTAAATTTATCATCTAATTCCATGCTAAGCTCTAATAATTCATTATAGCTAAGTTTAGGACATACCTCATAAGTTTCTACCATAAAACATACATTAGCTTGTTCTCTGTCACTATCTGATGATGATGATGAAGAATCCGAGTCATCCCATGTTACTTTGAAAGCTTTCTTCTTTTTGAAATTTTCAAATTTGTTCTTCTTTTTATCATTGTTGAGCTTGGGACAATCTTTCTTCATATGTCCAAATTGATCACATTCATAGCATTTGACTGATGTTTGATTTGTTGAGCTTGATTTTTCTCCTTTCTGAAATCTGGTCATTTTCCTAAACTTCTTGAATTTTTTGTAGTTTTTGGCAATAAATACGATTTCTTCTTCGTCTAAGTCGGAGTCTTCATTTGTTGCTGAAAATGCTATGTTTTTCTTCTCCGAATTTTGTTCTTTTCTTGCCTACAGATTAGCTTCATAGGACATTAAATTTCCTATCAATTCTTTAACTAAGAGTGTTGAGAGGTCATTAGCTTCTTCGATAGCAAATACTTTTCTTTCCCACTCTAGAGTTAAAGAATTGAGTATTCTAGATACTAAATCAAAATTTGTGAATTAACTCCTAGTGCTATTAAATCGTGTTGAATAGTTTGGAATCTAGAATACATGTCCACTATAGATTCATTTTGTTTCATTTTAAATGATGAAAATTGATTTTGTAAAATTGAAATTTTAGTTTGCTTAACTTTGTTCGTGCCTTCGTGTGTAACTTGTAAGGTACGCCAAATATCATATGCAGTGTTACATAACATGACACGTGAAAATTCATTCTTATCTAATGAACAAAATAAAACATTCATAGCTTTGGCATTATTAGAAGCTGCGGTTTTTTGTGCATCATTCCATGTGTTCATAGCAGTGTCAGGTGCTTCATATTTATTTTGAGTGGCTGACCAAATTTCTAATCCATTAGCTTCCATAAAAATTCTCATATAAAAATTCTCATACGTGTTGACCAATATGCATAATTAGAACCATTAAAAAGTGGGGGACGTGCTGTGGATTGGCCTTCTTGAAAAATACTTGCCATATTAAAGTGATTCAAATACCTGTTACTATACTTTGATCAAACCTTGCTCTGATACCAATTGAAAGTGTACGGGATGGATCGTGTAGTGTATATGCAAGTATATGTGGCAAAATATATGATGCAACTAAAATAATATTAATCTAAGTAAATATAGAATAAGCACACTAGAATTTTATACTGGTTCAGACCTCCCGTTCTAAGTCTAGTCCTGAAGCTCCCCTTCGGAATTCGACTATCAAAAACCCTCGCTTCGCCCGGAAGAGTAGGCTTGGTTACAATGAGTTGTTCTTGTCAAATGTGTGTTCTAATATAACACGGATGTTGAATAATTAGTACAATTTCTTCCAATATATTTCTAAGGAATATTGTCTATGAAGAACTGAGTATATAGAAGAGTGAATACAAGTAAAGATTGCTATAGTGCAGAGATCAAGAATATAGAATAGAGTATAGAATTAGAAAGCGTAAGTAAGTGAAGTAAGTTTTTGTTCTCTTGATTCTTGATGCTATATATAGTTGTAGATAGGTAACTTGAGTATTTACATCCATTAATGAATCCTCTAAGGTTGCTTCTATTGATAGTGAAGAGTTGTGGCGAAGAGAAGCGGAGATGTCCATTCACATGTGACAGTTGCAGTTCATTTCTGAACTTCGAGTTTGAATTCAGACGTCTGGTATTTGTTTCAGACGTCTGATACTACATATTTTTTGAATATAGTAAAGGATCAGACGTCCGAGTGCTATTACCAGACGTCTGGTTTAGCCTGTTTGTTGTTCCAGGGAACTATTTCAGACGTCTGGCTTGTGCACCCAGACGTCTGATATGGTGCTTGTCAGTTTTTGTGCATCCTTTCTTTTACTTCCTTGTACCTATTGACTTGTAGTCTCTTGTAGTGTCCTTTGATCCTCGTTCTTGTCTTTCTAGTGATGTTGTTCTAGCAAGTACCTATATATATAAATATATATGTATATTCAATTCCCATTGTATAGTTGTTGTCATCGAACCGTAGATTGGATTTCCTAACACTCTCGTTCAGCTTACGATAGTCGATACACATCCTCAACAACCCATATAGTTTCTTCATGAACACTGCGGTCGCTCCCCAAAGCAAACTGCTTGGTCTAATAAAATTCCTTCCTTCTAGATCCACTAGCTGCACCTTCAATTCCTTCATCTCAGTCGGTGTCATCCTTCTAGGTGGTCTACTTATAGGTTCAGCTCTTGATATAAGATCTATCCAAAACCCAATAGCGCGTTTCGGTGGTAGTCCTGTGACGGCTCAAAGACATCTGCAAACTCTTTTGCTACTCAAACCTGATTTAGATCTTCTTCCACTTCCATTGCACTTAACAAAGCACAACTACTCTAGCTAGAATTCTCTACTGAGAATATACTTCGGTTATGACTATCAGGATGTCTTGGTGATACCTCCCCATCCTGGCAAAATATCTTGGCCTCATACCTTCTCAACCAATCCATACCCAAAACGATTCCGAAATCTACGAAATCGAAAATATACAGACTGCATACAAACATATGACTTAACAAATAAAGTTCTAATTGGTCACATCTCATCCCCAAAGTTGCATACCTTTATATTAGATTTGCAACCCTTAAGGAAGTAATAGGGTATGTGGGTTCTAAGCATAACCTATCAACCAAATACTGTGATATAAATGAATATGATGCACGGGTATCAAATAGTTCCGTAACTGGTGCACTCTGAATCAAAAGCATATCTTCCATCACAGTCTTTCCCTTATCAGTTGCAGCTGGCTTAGAAGATGATCCAATAGCAAAGACCTTCCCCTTGTCCGCCCTGATTGGCTCTGGACACTGGTTCTTATAATGCCCAACTTGATCATAGTTGAAGCACTTCACATTCTTCTTATCTGCGGCCTTCTTCCCCTTGCCTGATCAGCACTCATGAGCATAATGACACTTCGTGTCACACTTGGAGCACACTAAATCATCCTTTGCCCTCTTGGCAGCATCCCCTTTCTGGGCTCCCTTCTTCTTAAAGAATTTCCTCTTCTTTCCCTAAAGACCCTGGGGTTCAACTGGCTTCTCTCTAGTAGAAACAACAAGCATCTTCCATGGCTAATGGCCATCTCCACCACCACATTACAAGGTTCTTGGATATGGGTCATGGTCATTCTAGCAAGCTCAGATCTCAGTCCTCGAATGAACCTCTCATTCCTTCTGATGTCAGTGTCAACCATAGCATATCCATATCAAGACAGCTCATCAAACTTAGCAGCATATTCGATTACTGACATCTTTCCTTGAACTAGATTCATGAACTTTCTCATTAATGCTACCTTAGCAACCTCAGATAGAAACCTCTGCTCAAACCTCCTTATGAAATCAGCCCATGTCAGTTCTTCCACCGGAACTCCAGCAGTAACACTATTCCACCAGTGAAGCGCTGCCACTTGCAACGGCCTAGAGGCCAGCCTTCTCTTTTGCCCATCATCCAATCAAAGATCATTAAAGATCCTCTCACAGTGCAATAGCCAATTCTCAACCTTAACAGCATCCTTCGTTCCAACAAACGGCTTTCCACCGAGACTGGTGTAGTCTCTGCTCTACTTAGCATAGTTATTCCCATAGTTGCATAGACCGTGTATAAATCCATTTAAACAATCTTGTTTAAATTAAACAAATCAATATTCTAGCATATCATCATATAATTCACCATAAAAACAAATTTACCCTTAAATCCAAAAACATATGATTCAAAACAAAACAGAGATGGAATTATTGTTCACCTTGATTTAGATAAGGAGATTGGATTGAGATTGATTTCCCCTAAGCTTGAATCTTTAGCTCTTGATTTAATTTCTCTTGTTAATGGCTGGCTCCCCCTTTTTACGTTTTTGTTATTATTTTCAAAATGACATGAATGGGAATGAAATGGTAGGAACGAGACTATATAAGGGTAAGGGTTATGGGCGGAAAATTCCTAATATACCCTTATGTAATTTAATTAACCAAAAAACCATTCTTAAGCCCATTTATTTATTTATTAAGCACGGCCTTAATTAGATTTGTTCAAATCTCAACCCCCTTATCACTTAACATTTACATTATTCCATTTAATTTATGTAATTAAATCTCCTGAATAATGTAATAAAAAATTAGGTGTGTTACAGTATGTCCTCATGTTGGCGAGTACATTGGTGGATACGTTTCATGATAACTATCGAGGTAACTGAAGATTGTATAGTCTGTGTAACTTTGGAGTAGGCTCCGTTCCATCAATCTCCCTTCCAGTTCTAGTTAAGTAGTAGATTGGTATATACTATTGATATATCTCACCTAATTATAGATATGTACTAGGTGAACCACACACACACACAGATATATATATATATATGTATATGTATGTATATATGTATATATATATATGTATATATGTATGTGTGTATATGACTCTACTTGGGATTTTGTGTCTATCGTACGGTCATTACCTGTCATGATATATTCTGATTTATTCATATATGAGGAGATGAGATTATATCTAGATAGGTGTCCAGAGTATAGTGGATTCTCGTATATTTTACTATACTGATAGGCATCCTATCCTTTACGTCACTGATGGTGCTTTTATTATTTGAGATTGAGAGATATAGTTGGGCATTATTGTCTGCTATCCTAATTATACTTGAGGATATCATATTTATTGGTGATTTTTGGATTTCGACGATGGTTTCTGGATATGAATGATTCAACCATTTGGCGTTGATTATATGATTTTTTGTTTGATGTGCTTATATAAAGGTAATGAAATTTTATGCACGGTTTTGTGTTATTTGTTGATATGTGATGCATTGGTGATTATCTATGATATTATAATCATATACCATGTATACATTACTATATATATTGACATATATGGATGTTGACTTGATTTATATTAATGGTATTATTGTTATATTACATACATTGCATATACCGAGTTTCATATGTATATTAACCTTTGATTTAGACATAGTCTAACCCATGCATTATTTACGTAATACTCAGGTCAGTCCGAGACATTTTATGTATAGGGACGATGAGACCGGCTTGTGTTTTTCTGAGCATAAAGGAGGCTAGTATATAGTATTGTTGTATATCTTCTTAATGTTATATTGTCTCATGTATGTAGATCCATATGTTTTATATTGGACATACCTTGTATATTTAGTATCACATATTATCACCACGATTTTGACTTTGTATTCCCTATTATATACAGTTTATTGTGTATTGTTCTACCCTAGAGGCACTTGTATTTATTGCCCTATGCCGATACTGTGTACATTTTGTGTGACAACCAGCAACCCAATGGGCCCGAGTTTTCACTAAATCAAAAACCAAAGTACACAAAAAGACGGATCATTGGTTTGGTATCCTGCAAATATATAAATGCATATTAAAGCACTATCCATATAAACTCACAGCAGAATAGTAAAGTATAATAAAACATATAGTTACTGACCATGGTTGACACTTATGAGATCAAGTGTCCTTGTCAGTGTTGAGCATGCACAAGGAAAATTGTCCTTCCACCGTTCCCATGCACCGATACATATCCCTCTAAATCTATCCTACGGTTTGTAATGAGGATGGGATCAAAAAAACGTTCCAGTGACTGTAAATTATACACTATACGTAACACTAGTTTATGTCAATTTTCATCCATTACAAATTACTTTTACTAGTTGTCTCGACTCCTCGTATACGTATGATTCATCCATCTACCCAAGGTAGAAATAACAACATACGTGTATGTGTCTATATATATATATATATATATATATTACCACAACCCCCCTTTAGACCAAGATACTATCCCCGCTAGTATCCGTAACTCCGCCCCTACCAGGATCCATTATCAAAGCAGTATCACGTCCTCGTCGTAGTGCATACCAAGGAACTCCCATAGTGCCTAATAACTTCGTCATAACAGTTAGCACTATTCTATCTGTAACGATCCATATTTTTGGGTCATCAAATTCGAACATTTAAAATGTAACGACCCATAATTTAATCACTTTTAACATGAATAGTTAATATGTTTTTAAATGATTGAATAATGGATTTTATATCTAGAATTATTAACCCTTCCTAATAAAACAGAATAGTATAATTACTTGCCTAATAAAACAAGAGAGAATTATTAACCTTGCCTAATAAAACAGAATAGTATAATTACTTGCCTAATAAAAACATAACAGTGTAATTACTTGCCTAATGAAACAAAATAGCATAATGACTATTATATTCCATGCGGATGGTTGCCATTGGACCAATATTGTCGAATCAGGTTCTGCCATGCGGATGGTTGTTATTGGACCAATATTTGGTCGAATCAGGTTCTTCCATGCGGATGGTTGCCATTGGACCAAAATCTGGTTGAATCATGTTATGCCATAGTTGATAAGGAGAATTTCTATTGGACCAAAATGTGGTCGAATCAAATTAAGCCATCAAGATGTTTTCTATTGGACCAAAATGTGGTCAAATCAAATTAGGCCATCAAGAAGTTTTCTATTGGACCAAAATGTGGTCGAATCAAATTAGGCCATAAGGCTAGTTTCTATTGGACCAAAATCTGGTCAAATCTGGTTAGGCTATAGGAAATGACTAAAGTACCCTTCTCTTCACCTATAAATAGCCAAGTCCATATCTCATTTTAATTCATTCACAAACTAAAGAAAAGAACTAAAAATCAAAGGTGAAGTATTCCAAGTCTCCATCAAAGCAAATAGGATGTAAGTATATTCCTTGTTTTTATAGTTTAGTTGGTATAACTTATTCTGTGAGTATAATTCAATTATTTTACAGTGAGTGTAATCTTAATCTCTTTCCTTTAACTCATTCACATTTTAATAAATGTTGTGTTAACTATTGATTGTAAATTGTTAATAATAATGAGTTTGTTCTTATTCTTGTTATTATTCTTGTTTGGTTGTTTGATTTGTGCTCGGCCAGTTTATGAGCACTGACTATTTATTGATTATTGACATTGCTCGACCAATTTATGAGCAATTTATTCATCCATATGCATGGTTGAGTAGAAAACAATCGTAGGCTAACACCTAGTGATTTGCTTCACGATTTGACTAAAAGGTGTTTATTGATAATATTGGTTCATTTAATTGTTATAATTAGTTATAATAATTTGACGTCAATGGAATTGTTTTCAAAGTTGGTTTTCATAAATAAAAGTTTATGAAATGTTTAAAGAAATAGAAATATTTGAAATGAATATTTTGAAGTTATTTTATATAAAAGTGAGTTATATAAAGAATGATTTTATAAAAGTGTTTTATAAAACGGAAAGAATTTCGAGGACTAAACCCAATTGTTTTAAGATGATATTTGAGAGGGTTTGAAAATGGAAATTATTATAGATTTGAAGTACTTTTCATTGTTAGTGTAAATGACTTTGCCACTTCGGGATATAAAGTGATTTGTTATGTTACCTATGATTTGGGTAACCCATAACTAAAAAGTGGGCAAGGGAGGTGCAGATGTTCTGTAGCCTTAGTATAGTCCGCTCTCGTTATAGAGGGATATACATATCTATATTTATTTTTGGAAGGCTGGGACCCAGTTATCTTGTTATGGCTAGAAACCTCCCGATCAGGTAGCATATAGTTTTTGTATGTTTGTATATTGGTATTGTTTAAAAAAGTGATTTATTTTTACATCCCGAAGTAAAGGACTAGTTTGAATATAAATGATGTATAGATATATATATTTCAAAAGTTTTGAAATAAGAATTTGGGAATAAAGTCCAAAGGTATAATTTCCGTAAAGTTAATTAGATTGTAAAAATCTAAAATTGAAGATTAAGCCTAAGTGGGTAGTTTTGGAATTGCATATTGTTTATTGCATTGTAGGCTCCATGAGTCCTATTTGTGGTAGGAGAACTACGTTGGCTTGATCCTGTATCTAATTGGGTACCCAATTAGATAGGGGTACGTAGGCAGTCACAAGTGGTAGTGATGCAGCCCTAATAATAACATAACATTTTTCTGTTTGTTGTTTGTCATATATCATGTATTGTTGTATCTTTCCTGCTTACTATTTTATTCTGCATTTACATTGTTTATTGAGTTTGCAGGTAATGATATTGTTGTTTCTCATTAGAGTTGCACAGCGATAGATTTACAGTTTGTTTGTAGTATTTGATTTTGGGTTTGTATTAAAGCACACTAGTAGATTAAATTGATTACTTTGATAACTTGTAAAATTGAAAGCTGTATCCTATACATTTAGTAGTGTTGAATATTAATCAAATATTGTGTATTAAGTTGGTAGTTTTAGAACGGACGGGTCTTTCGATGATTTTGACTGGTCCGAAAACCCAGGTCGTCACACTATCCATTTTGAAAGACTTCCATAAAGGGTTATCTAGCCTTGCCCCTAATAAAAAATGTAGAAAACAACTGTGGCAGTGCATGACCTAAACGTGATCTACACTAGTAGGAGGTGTAGCCGTTTAGGAGCAACCTTTGTCTTTCCACTGAGCCCTCGGGATTGATAACATTCTCGACCTATGTGCAGCTCCTACTCCCTATCATGGCACCAAACACACAAACTGACATAGAGCCGAGCCTTGCACACCGTCTCATTTAGATTGTCTAATGTAATCAAGGTAATACCAGCTTGCTACTTAATACCCCCTAAAAGGTGGAAGTAGACCTATCCTTTGACATTCAGGCCGACGCGAACCATCCTACGTAGGTATCCTTTACCTATACGCGAATGTATATAACTTCACGAGTCCTGTAGTTTGATATGTCTCACATTAGTATAATGTATACATAACTCACTTATGTTGTGTAACACTACTGACCTCGCATTCCAATTCATTTTAATGACTATGTTATTCTTATTTGATCTAAGTTATTTACTAATTTAATAATTCACACCCATAATAAACGCATACTTGAGGCTACATACACATATATGTATGTGTGTGTGTATATTTATACCGGTTTGATTATTACGCCTCCAATGTTCAACTCTTAGTAATATTCCTTTACTTTTTCACGCGTTTACTACTTATTCCATTTATAACAATTTAAGATAATATACTTCTTTTATTAAAGATTTAAATATCTTTTCTTATTTACCTTTTCATGCCATATTGGATTCCTATTTCTATTCTCCTTTAACCTTTACTACCGTCCCTTGTTTAGTGGACTTTCCATGCCCTTTTTATTTACATTAATTACTTGCCTACCTTTTGTTAATACCTTAATTATTGATTTTGATGACAACAACCATATAAAATATAGATACTATTGTTTTGCTACATTATATAGTATGTACTGCAGAATATTACATAGGTGTTGTACAGTATAAAGACACAAGATAAAGATTTGAAGACTCATGAGTTCAAAGATAAAGAAATGAAGAGATCAAGGTTAATAATTTACTGTTTAGAGTCATTAGAATATATTTTTAAAGTCCTTGATAGCAATCTTTGATCCTTATCTCCAATTTCTGATCCTTAATATTTTAAATAAAAATAAATTATTTAAATTTCAATATATATTTTAGAAAATATTGTATAAAAGTTTGTAAGAGTTCAAAATATTTAAAAACTATATTCAAATTATTTTACAAAGTATAGAATTTTCAAAACAATGTAAAAGAAAATATTTTTCATATTTCACTAGGATATATCGACATACATATTTCTATATGTCGACATATAGGCCGTTAAATCTTTTTTTTAAATTTCGATTGGAAGTTCCATTTGGACACATTCATTTACTATATAAAGGGGAGTGCAAACGAATTTTTATCTAATTAATTACTTACTTTCTTCCCACTCCTTACTCTCTTGAAAATTCTCTTGAAAAATATACTCTATTATATTCAAAATCATATAGAATCAATTAATGCTTCATTGTATTGATTAACGACTACTTACTCACTATTTTGCAAGAATCACTCTCTTATGTCAAATATTAAAGTGCTATCTAAGAGTACAACTATTTGTCTTTAAAAAACATCAACTCTACTCTTGTTTGTGTGGGTGTGCTTGTAGCCCATTAAAATCAAGTGGGTGTGCTTAGTAGCCTATTCAAATCTAGTGGGTGTGCTTGTAGCTCGTTTAAATCAAGTATGTTTGCCTCAGACTTAGAATATAGGAGGGTGTGTGTCATAGCCCTGAAATCGAGATTATATTTATTTTGCTTGTTACTGTACAAAGTAGGCACTTGATAAGATATATGTACAACAAATTGTACAGGACTGCATGTAGGAGAAATCTGAACCAATAGAAAATCCCTAGTGTCACCTCCTTAACATTTTGCTTTTTACTTTATTATTATCTATGATTATGTCTATGTCTGATAGTCAGTATCAATCTGTGTTATTGATCTGTGATTTGATATTAGTTTTGAAAGAATTTTAAAATGATTTACATAAGTTAGAAAATACTATTTACCCTCTTATAGTGTTAAATTAGCCTTAATATTTATTATTCCGTAACCCACATTTGGTAAAAGAGCAATAGGTTTTCAAAAACTCGTAATTTGATTTTTGAAAAATATAAATGGCTAGTAACATAATTAGTACGCTTTTTAATACTTTTATAGAAGGACAATATACTGCTAGATCCCCACTTTTTAACGGCAGTAATTACACTTATTGGCCATGTAGGATGAAGATCTATTTACAGTCTAATGGTCGCGATATTTGGAAAATTACACAGAATGAGTACACTGAACCCCAGATTGAATTTTTCAACTTGGACACCAGACCAAAAGGCATAAGCACTTAATAATTCGAAGGCCATTAATATTTTGTTTTGCTCATTAGATAAAAATGAATTTAATAGAGTTTCTATTTGTAAGTCTACATATAAAATCTAGAGAACATTTCAAGGTAAACATGAAGGCACTAGTAAAGTTAAACTGACAAAAAATTTCATGTTAACTAATTAATTTTAATTATTTAAAATGAGACAGAATGAGGCTATTTCTGACATGTATCGTAGGTTTCAAGATATAGTACATTCTTTAGTATCATTAGGTAAAAATATTTCTGAAGAGGATCAAGTTAGGAAAATCCTTAATTCACTCCCTTCAAAATGGGATCAAAGGACATTAGCAATAGAAGTGGCTAATTATATAATACTTTAAAATTTAAAGAATTAATTGGTAATCTAATGTCCTATGAAGCACAATTGCATGGTAGAAGAGAAAGCCTGAAAACAAAAAAGAAATCCATTGCTTTTAATGCAATATCCGAAGATTAAGATTCAGACGATGATAATGATGAGGAGATTGCCTTCATGACTAGGAATTTCAGAAAATTCCTTAAGTATAAAAGGACGAACAACTTTCGTAGATTTGAAAATAAGACTTCGGGAAATGGAACTGCAATTAGATATTTGAACTGTGACGAACCTGGCCATCTGTTAAGAAACTGTTCGAATCAGAATAAATCAAGGATCTTGCCAATTACTGATTCATCTAGAAAAAGAAAGAGGGCTTACATAGAAACATTAGATAACTCAAATACTACTTCAAGTGACAATGATCCGAACTTTGAGGATGCATGTAACAACCCAGAATTTAATCACTATTTAAATGATTATTTAATTATATTTTTAAATAATAAATAAATGAATTTTTATTAACAAATAAAAACTATTTTAAATAATAACTAATGATGACACAATCATTTTCAAGTTTTGTTTACTAATGTATATAGTTCATAGTGAAGCTTCGGTGAGTAAAACTCTCATTTTTGGAAATGAAAACAACTTGATTTTAGTGAACTGCATATTCTAAAAATATAATGTTTGTTGTGTTGAAATATCATGTTGTTGTGCTAGCATATGATTACAAGTTGTGGTTGAGCTTGGATTTGTGATTTGGATGTTAAATGATATGTTTGGATATGGATATGTGAATGGTTGGCTTATGATATGATGGTAGTGTGTTTATGAAACAAAAACCAAGTGTATGTGGTGTAAATGTTGTGAAATTAGCACCTTTAAATGTCGCAAGGGATTTGAGATCCGATTTGGAACAAAAACTTGTTTTCTAGTTTTGGATTTAGTAAATGTTTTTCAAGTTTTCACCTTTTGTTTAAGTTTTAAAAACTCTTCCATTTGTGTTTCAAAACATGTAGTCACTAAGGTTAAAGTGAGGTTTTCATTTAGAAATCAATTCTAGCAAAATACGCTTATAGCGGTAGTCGCTATAGATGCATTTCGGAAAATTTCATGATTTCAACTGTTAAAATATTTTTTTTGGGATTGTTTTTTAAAAAATCATTTCAAACCAATTAAGTAAGCCAAAAGTTAAGTTTATTTACCTAAAAATTTATTTAATTTAATTTATTAATTAGGATAGTTATTTAAATTAATTAATTAATAATTAGGTTAAGTAATTAGAGTTTAAGAAATTATTAACCAAGTTAAATATTTTTAATTAAGGAAGTTTTAAATGATGATTGATTAAGATAAAAGAAAAGTAATTTGTATTTAGTCAAGTTCATTTAGTTTAATTAATTACTTAATTAGAGTTAATTATTATTTAACTAAATGTTAATTATTACTTGATTAGGGTTAAATTCTTAAATGAATGTTATTTAATTAAAGTTTAACTATAAATAAATTCCAAATTAATTAAGGTTTAAATTATAATTTTGATTTAACTAAGATTAATTAAAGTAAATTTTTACTTATGATTTAATCAAAGTTTATTATTTATAAGAAGAATCTTAAAACTCTACTAGTTATTATTTTTAAACCAACTTTCTTATTTACGTAAATTGTTTTTAAAACTAGGGGATCTCTTGTCCATGCTGTGAAGTAGCCAAATGAATTAAAGTAGTTGTAATAAAATGTTGACATGTTTTATTGGAAGTAAGTCGACTTGTACTTCTCACAAATATTGTGCTTTGGGAACATGATGAATACAAGGGAGTTAATTTCGATAAGCATATGTAAATCTTTACACCCTAATAGTGGAATGGTCTACTATAAACAACTTGACCCTTTATATTATCGAATGTTTGGTTGAAGAGACTGGGATCGGGTAACAGTTATTTGAAAACCACTTCGAACTAACGTAAGCGTTCGAATTGGAAATAGTGAAGGAAAGGTCCAAGATAAAGACTTTGAAGTGCAAGGGCTATTTGCTACTAACCCTGAGGGGTGACTCCAAAATGGGTTTAGTGGAAGTAGTGCTTTATGTTCGTTCATCTACCAAACCACTTGTATGGATGAGTGCTGACATTTTGTCAACATCTTCACGGCAATGTTAGCATTCCAAGTGGCAGTGCTATAGTAAAGGTAAACGTAGTCTCAGGCCCCATCAATCGGAAATGAATAAATCAGGGATATGAAGAAAGGCTAAGTGGGTTGCTCCCATTAGGGTAAGCTCACCCCTATCTAGAGTCCCTACTACCAACTCGTGTATGCTTCGGTATGGTTGCTGATCCGAACTGAGGGGTGATCATATTTTGACCTATCCAGCAAAGAGTTAGGCCGGTCTTGTGTTGGCAAGGATCCCGGGAAGGTCCTCGGTGTTATTTTATCTAGAGATGCACTGTAATGGGTGGTACCCCAGTAGCCCAATCATTGTATGGAATCCATTTTCCAATAAGTGCCTTCGGTCTTTGTTGTATACCTATTTAGCTGGAATTTAATTAATGTAACAATTTCGGCTATGTTAATTATTTGCTTAAAAACCCTAGACATTATGGTAATATCATTGGATTTCTATATAAAGTGTTTTGGTCATCGTAAGGTAAAAACCCATCCGTGTTTATGTGCGGCGTAGTCTTACGAGGTACCCTTGAATTTCAAAGAGTTTTTAAAGAAATAATTCAATTGTTAAAGTTTACTCACACCAGACCCATGTCTGACTTGGAGTTTTATTTTATTTTCTTAAACTCTTGGGTACTCAAATTTGTGTGAGTAGCCAAGTGATCCAGGTATCTCACGAAAGCATTTTGAAGAAGTTGGAGCAGGTGGCTTCACCGTTAGCTAATTGTATTCTATTTCCGTTGTGTATGTATGTATGATTTTTGTATTTGTAGGGACAAGTAGTTATAACTATACTCTTTTGGAGCTTGAATCATTAAACTACAACGTATTATTATTATGGAAATGCCTATGTAATATCCTATGTTATCTATTATATGTTGTTCTGATTTGTAGTGAGATTTTGTGATTGTTGAATTCTTCTTATCTTTCCTTTTCTTTTACCTCTAATGGCTCGTCTTTCAGATTAAGAAAGGCGGTTCGTTACAATTTTGGTATCAGAGCTCAGGTTAAGTGAACACCTCGGCTTTGGGTTGGGGTCAACTTCGAGAGTGTGTATTTGTAATTTTTATTCATATATACATATATATGATAGATAGATCAGCTTGATAGATTTCATTATTACCCTTCTTTCAAGATTTATCTTGTCCAAGTATTCTAAGGTTTATCTTACTATATACAGGTAGTAAGACATTAGTAATAGAGGCAGACGAGGTAGGGGAGCAGGTAGCACTACGACTACAAATGGTCAAATCCCAAATCCTGGAGAAGTTCGGATTGCCAAAGAGGCAGGACTAGAGCTGCCAAGAGAGAATTTTGCAACCTTATTCAAGGATTACACAAGCCTAGGAGGGAAATCGTTTAAAGGAACCGAGTGTATCGTGGAAGTAAAAGATTGATTACGATCTTGCGAAATGATTTTTAAAGGTCTTGGTTTATCCGTTGAACAGAAAAGGTTCTTTGCAGTATGGCAACTGCAAGAGGGAGCAGCAGCTTGGTGGGACTCTCTTACTGCAAATATTCGAAAAGAAGAGTTTTCATGGGCTCGATTTTAAGACGTTTTTGGGGACCAATTCTTGCCAATAATAGGAAGGACCAGGATGTATAGGAACTTTAAAGACTTTAAGCAGAGGGATCTATCTACAGCAGAATATGAGACAAAGTTCAACGAGCTATCTTGTTTTGGACCAGAATTGATCAAAACCCCGTTAAAGAAAAATGAAATTTTTTTTTGGGTATGAGAGAAGACATTAGCAATAGAAGAGGCTAATTACATTAGTACTTTAAAATTTGGAGAATTAATTGGTAATCTAATGTCCTATGAAGCACAATTGCAGGGTAGAAGAGAAAGCCTGGAAACAAAAAAGAAATCTATTACTTTTAATGCAATATCTGAAGTTTAGGATTCAGACGATGATAATGATGAGGAGATTGCCTTCATGACTAGGAATTTCAGAAAATTCCTGAAGTATAGAAAGATGAACAACTTTCGTAAATTTGAAAATAAGACTTCGGGAAATGGAACTGCAATTAGATGTTTTAACTTTGACAAACATGGTCATCTGTTAAAAAACTATCCGCATCAGAATAAATCAAGGATCTAGCTAATTACCGATTCATCTAGAAAAAGAAAGAGGGCTTACATAGAAACATTAGATAACTCAAATACTACTTCAAGTGACAATGATCCGGACTTTGAGGATGCATGTAACAACCCACATTTTAATCACTATTTAAATGAATATTTAATTATATTTTTAAATAATAAATAAATGATTTATATTAACAAATAAAAACTATTTTAAATAATAACTAATGATGATACAATCATTTTCAAGTTTTGTTTACCAATGTATATAGTTCATAGTGAAGCTTCGGTGAGTAAAACTCTCATTTTTTGAAAAGAAAACAACTTGATTTTAATGAACTACATATTCTGAAAATAAAATGTTTGTTGTGTTGAAATATCATGTTGTTGTACTGGCATATGATTACAAGTTTTGGTTGAGCTTGGATTTGTGATTTGAATGTTAAATGATATGTTTGGATATGGATATGTGAATGGTTGGCTTATGATATGATGGTAGTGTGTTTATGAAACAAAAACGAACTGTATGTCGTGTAACATTGTGAAGTTAGCACCTTTAAATGTCACAAAAGACTATAGATCCAATTTGAAACAAAAGCTTGTTTTCTAGTTTTGGATTTAGTAAGTGTTTTTCAGGTTTTCACCTTTTGTTTAAGTTTTAAAAAATCTTCCATTTGTGTTTCAAAACATGTAGTAGCTAGGGTTAAAGTGAGGTTTTCATTTAGAAATCAATTCTAGCAAACTACGCTTATAGCGATAGTCGCTATGAATGCAGTTCGGAAAATTTCATGATTTCAATTGTTAAAGTATTTTCATTTGGATTGTTTTTAAAAAATCATTTCAAACCAATTAAGTAAGTCAAAAGTTAAGTTTATTTATTTAATAATTTATTAATGTAATTTATTAATTAGGGTAGTTATTATTAAATTAATTAATTAATAATAAGGTTAAGTAATTAGAGTTTAAGAAATTATTAACCAAGTTAAATATTTTTAATTAAGGAAGTTTTAAATGATGATTAATTAAAATAAAAGAAAATTAATTTTTATTTAATCAAGTTTATTTAGTTTAATTATTTATTTAATTAGAGTTAATTATAATTTAACTAAATGTTAATTATTACTTGATTAGGGTTAAATTCTTAAATGAATGTTATTTAATTAAAGTTTAATTATAAATAAATTTATAATTATTTAAGGTTTAAATAATAATTTTGATTTAATTAAGATTAATTAAAGTAAGTTTTTACTTATGATTTAATACAGTTTATTATTTATAAGAAGCACCTTAAAACTCTACTAGTTATTTATTTTAAACCAACTTTCTTATTTACGTAAATTGTTTTTAAAACTAGGGGATCTCTTGTCCATGCTATTAAGTAGCCAAATGAATTAAAGTAGTTGTAATAAAACATTTATTGGAAGTAAGTCGACATGTACTTATCACAAATACTGTGCTTCGGGAACATGATGAATACAAGGGAGTAAATTTCGATAAGCGGGTCGCGATAATCTAAGCATATAGGACATATGCGCATATGTAAATCTTTACACCCTGATAGTGGAATGGTCCACTATAAACAACTTGACCCTTTAAATTATCGAATGTTGGGTTGAAGAGACTGGGATCGGGTAACAGTTATCTGAAAACCACTTCGAACCAACATAAGCGTTCGAATTGGAAATAGTGAAGGAAAGGTCCAAGATAAAGAATTTGAAGTGCAAGGGCTATTCGTTACTAACCCTGAGGGGTGATTTCAAAATGGGTGTAGTGGAAATAATGCTTTTTGTTCGTTCATCTTCTGAATGACTTGTATGGATGAGTGCTGACATTTTGTCAACATCTTGAAGGCAATGTTAGCATTCCAAGTGGCAGTGCTATAGTAAAGATAAACGTAGCCTCAGGCCTCATCAATCGGAAATGACTAAAATCGAGGATATGCTGCTAAGCTAAGTGGGTTGCTCCCATTAGGGTAAGGTCACCCCTACCTAGAGTACCTACTATCAACTCGTGTATGCTTCGGTATGGTTGCTGATCCCAACCAAGGGGTGATCATATTTTGTACTATCCAGCAAAGAGTTAGGCCGGTCTTGTGTTGGCAGGGATCCCGACAAGGACCTCGATGTTATTTCATCTAGAGATGCACCGTAACGGGCAGTACCCCAGTAGCCCAGTCATTGTATGGAATCCATTTCCCAATAAGTGCCTTCAATCTTAGTTGTAAACCTATTGTGTTGGAATTTAATTAATGTAACAATTTCGGCTATGTTAATTATTTGCTTAAAAACCCTAGACATTATGATAATATCACTGGATTTCTATATAAAGTGTATTGGTCATCGTAAGTTAAAAACCCGTCCATGTTTATGTGCGGTGTGGTCTTACAAGGTACCTTTGAATTTCAAAGAGTTTTTAAAGAAATAATTCAATTGTTAAAGTTTACTCACACCAGACCCATGTCTGACCTAGAGTTTTATTTTATTTTCTTAAACTCTTAGGTACTCAAATTTGTGTGAGTAGCCAAGTGATTCAGGTTTCTCATGAAAGCATTTTGAAGAAGCTGAAGCAGGTGGCTTCACCGTTAGCTAATTGTATTCTATTTTCGCTGTGTATGTATGTATGATTTATGTATTTGTAGGGAAAGGTAGTTATAACTGTCCTCGTTTGGAGCTTAAATCATTAAACTCTAACGTATTATTATTATGGAAATGGCTATGTAAAATCCTATGTTATATATTATATGTTGTTCGGATTTGTAGTAAGATTTTGTGATTGTTGAGTTCTTCTTATTTTTTTCTTTTCTTTTACCCCTAATGGCTCGTCTTTCAGAGTAAGAAAGGTGGTTCATTACAATTTTGGTATTAGAGCTCGGGTTAAGCAAACACCTCGACTTTGGGTTGGGGTCAACTTCGAGAGTGCATATTTGTAATTTTTATTCATATATATACATATATATGATAGATAGATCAGCTTGATAGGTTTCATTAGTACCCTTCACTCAAGATTTATCTTGTCCAAGTATTCTAAGGTTTATCTTACTATATTTAGGTAGTAAGACATGAGTAATAGAGGCAGATGAGGTAGTGGAGCAGGTAGCACTACGACTACAAATGGTCGAATCCCAAATCCTAGAGGAGTTCGGATTGCCGAAGAGGCAGGACTATAGCTGCCAAGAGTGAATTTCGCAACCATATTCAAGGATTACACAAGCCTAGGAGGGAAACCGTTTAAAGGAACTAAGTCTATTGTGGAAGTAAAAGCTTGATTACGATCTTATGAAATGATTTTTAAAGGTCTTGGTTTATCCGATGAACAGAAAGGGTTCTTTGTAGTATGGCCACTGCAAGAGGGAGCAGCAGCTTGGTGGGACTCTCTTACTGCAAATGTTCCAAAAGAAGAGTTTTTGTGGGCCCGATTTGAAGAAGTTTTTGAGGACCAATTCTTGCCAACAATAGGAAGGACCAGGATGTACAAGAACTTCATGGACTTGAAGTAGAGGGATCTATCCGCAGCAGAATACGAGAGTTCAACGAGCTATTTTGTTTTGGACTAGAATTGATCAACACCCCGTTAAAGGAAAATAAGATGTTTGTTGTGGGTATGGGAGAAGAGTACCATGAGAGAATGGCTGCTCATGTTAAGAGTACTTTTGTGGAATTAGTTGATACGGCTCTAAGGTACGAGGCCTTGGTAAAGAAGAAGCCTACTCCAGTAACACCTATGGAAATACAAGTGGAAACGGTTCTAACAAGAGGAAGTTTAATCCTAATTGGAAGAAGTAAGGAAAAGGGAAATAGGGAGAAGGTTCAGAAGGCAAGCCTAAGGATAGTGGTTGTTATATTCCAAGCAGAAAGGACATATTGCCAGGTACTGTCCAAATCGTGAAGCTCCAAAGCAGAAAAGTGGACCCATTTCTCCAATGGTCCAGAAAACTCTCTGTTTTAATTGCCATCAACCCGACCATATGGTAAAGGACTGCCCACTCATGAAGAAAGTGCATCAGCCTAAGGCGTACGCTATTAAGGATGAACCTTCAACTTCAAAGGATGTGAAGGGGAAAGGTGTCCTTGAAGTTACCTTACCAATTAATGGAATTTTTGTTTGAGCGTTATCTGATACTGGTGCTTCTCATAGTTTTATCTCTTTAGAATCAGTAGATAAATTTCATCTTATTCCGAGTATTATAGAAAATCCTATGTGTGTGTCTAACCCCATAGGCCGGGAAACCCATTTTAATATGATTTGTAAGAATGTGCCAATTTCCTACATTTCTCATCACTTTTCTTGCGATCCGTATGTCTTAGACAATAAAGGATTTGACATTATTCTTGGTATGGATTAGTTATTGAAATATGGAGCCATTTTAGATTGTAATGAAAGAATTGTATCATTAGTAACCAACTTGGGAAGAATTTCTAAAGTATCATGTGAGGAACCCGGTATTTATATATGTAATTTTTTATAGGCCCTTGAAGTAGCCTAAGAGAATTTAAGGTCTATTCAAGTTGTTAGGAATTTTCGTGATGTGTTCGAAGAGGTTAAAAGTTTACCCGCGCACCGAGAGATAGAGTTCCATATTGATTTAGTCCCTGGTGTATGGCCTGTGGTTCAACCTAAGCGAAGAATGGCTTCGAGGGAGAGAGAGTAGTTGGTAAGTCAAACCGACGACCTATTAAGGAGAGGATTGATTAGACTCAATCGTTCGAGTTGTGGATCAGTTGTGGTTTTTGCGGCTAAGTCTGATGGATCTTTAAAGTTGTGCATGGATTATAGGGAGTTGAATAAGGTAACGATTAGAAACAAGTATCAGTTACCCCGCATTGATAATCTTTTTTACCAACTTCATGGAGCTATGATATTTTCTTAGATGGATCTAGCTACTGGATTCCATCAGTTGAGGGTTGTTGAAGATAGTATACCCTTAACTGCTTTTAGAGGCTCTGATTGTTTGTTTGAGTGGTTGGTTATGCCTTTCGGGCTAACCAATGCACCTGCATAGTTTGCAGACCTTATGAATTACATTTTCCAAGATTTTCTTAACAAGTTTGTGTTAGTTTTCATGGATGACATCCTTATCTACTCCAAATCTGTGGAGGAGCATAAGCATCATTTGGAAGTGGTGTTGGAAACTTTGAGGAGACATGTTCTGAAGGCAAAATTTTCTAAGTGCCATTTTTGGTAATCAGAAGTATGATTCTTAGGACATATTGTGTCAGGAGAGGGCATTTCAGTTGACCCAATAAAGGTGGAAGTTGTCAACTTTAGGAATGGAAGCGACTGTGGACTCCCATCAATGTTCGTAGTTTCTTAGATTTAGCTGGATACTATAGGAGGTTTATTCAAGATTATTCTAGGATTTCTTCCCACTTGAAAAAGCTGACCAAGAAAGTGGAGAAGATTATATGGACTCCAAAATGTGAAGAAGCATTTTTGGAATTAAAGAAGAGATTAACCAGTGCACCAGTTTAGGCTGTTCCAAATGGAAATAGTGGATTCATGGTTTACAAAGATGCTTGTGGAGTAGGACTAGGTGCTATTTTGATGTAGCATGGTAAAGTGATTGCATATGCAAGCAGACAGTTGAAACCTCACAAGAAGAACTATGCTACGCATGACCTGGAGTTGCTGGCTGTTGTCTTTGCATTGAAAATGTGGAGGCACTACATGTTGGGTAAGGATCCTTCTATTCCTCTTATTTTCTTTCTAATCTTTAGAGATTCTAGGAGTAAATTTCTTTCTTTAATTAGGTGAAAAATTAGAGCTCTTCACAGATCATAAATCCCTAAAGTATCTTTTTACTCAGAAGGATCTGAACCTGAGGCAACAGAGGTGGTTAGAGTTTTTGGCGTCCTACGACTTGGCTATCCTTTATACGCCAGAAAAGGCTAATGTGGTGGTGGATGCCTTAAGCGGGAATGCCGTTTTGACTCTTTTAAGGGATACCCCGACTCTTCTAGAAAGAATAGGGAGCAAGCAAAGGGTGGACAAAAGCTTAATGGAAATCATCAAGAAGGTTGAAGAGAGACAGTGTATAAGTTAGAATTTTGATTTAATTTGGTAATTTAAATGGGAAATTTGATTTCTTGACGTATTAAAGTTGGAGAAATTAGAATTTTAGTGTTTTATTTAAATAATAATTAGAATTTGAATTTGCAATTAGAATTCTAAAATGTGTATTTTATTTGAAAAGAAAATATGCGGGATTTAATGATGTAAATTCCATATTTTAAAACATGTTAGAGATTGAGTTAGAATTTTCTCTATATTGTATAAAATTATTTTAAATAAAATTAAGTTAGTTATGTTCAAACAATAAAGGAGTTATAATTGACCTTTTACTGTAAATAGAAATATTATTTTGTTTTAGATATTAAAAAGGAGGTTGAATAATTGTTTAAATTTTGGTTCTTTCTTTTTAATGAAAAATAAGCAATTGAAATACATTGTAGTATTTATATATACATTTTTTTAGATAAAATTAATTTAAAGTATAGGTTTAAAAGTGAGATAATAAGTCAAAATGTTTTATTTCTTTCTTATTGGGTTTTATTACAACCCAACGTGCAATAGTAGTGTCGCTAAAAAGAAAACTCCTCCTAGCAGTTTACTATATGTTTATTTCCTTAATTACAATAAACTAAGAAACCCTTTTTCCTCTTGCTCTCAAACCCATCCTCTTCTAAATGATCAACCTTTAATTCAAATAAAATTAGAGAAAATCTGAGAAATTCTAGGTAAGGTTTTTAACCCTATTCTATCTACTAGCCTAATTGATTTCAGTTTGCAGTGTTTGTAATTAGCTTCTCTTCTCTATTTTGGTTGAACAAATTCTAGGGTTTTCTAGTTGAAGCAAAAATCAAGCTACTGTTGTGATTTACTGCCTAATGCTAGGAAGAGAGGTGAGTTGAATTCACAACTGTCTCTATATCATTTGCATGCTTGTGTGGTTGAATAAAAATTGATGTTATAGTAGAGAAATTGAATTGAGTTGTTGTATGAAGCTATCTAGTTTTCACCCTAATCCATGTAGAATTAGAAAACCGTAATGAGATCATTAATGTTGTGATGCTTTGTGTGATTGTTTTGGTTGCATGCAAGTCTGAAATCGCATACATATGACTATGGTACGAAATGTCATCACCCAGATGTTGATCGGAGGGGTTTATGGAGCTGGAACAGCTCCAGATTTCATCCCCACCGGTGCACCGATGGTGCACACCGGTAGACCGTGGGCAGTAGCCTGGAGCTGTTTCAGCTCCAAGAAACTCCCCTGATTCGCCCGTTCAATTGTTCACTGTTTGCCTTGTTATTTTACTTGGATTTTTACATCATTTGAAACTTATTTGCGATGAACTACTTGTGCATTTTCGGATGCTTGAATCTAACTTTAATGATCTTATTGGCATGGAAGTCTTGCTTTATGATGGTTGACAAACACACGATTTAATTGGACCAGTATGCAAAGCTATTTATAATGGAATTTCTTTTTGAAAATAAATTGATTTCTACACACACATACATACATACATATACATATATATATATGGAAAATATGTGTATTTTGGACATGAATGATTTTAGGAAATATATTATATGGAATATATGTATTTTGGAAATGAATGATTTTAGGAAATATATTATATATATACACACACACTTCCAAATTTTAAAGTTGAATGTGAAGAAGTTTTTTGTAAATATAGATATGAATTAGATTTTATTTTCTACTAGATATATTATTACTCTTTTTAAATAAGATTTCAAAGCAAAACTATTTTTCTATACAAACACACTATTTCACTTTAATGAGAAACTAGATTAAACGGTCTAGTAAAACAAGTGGTATGAAACGCTTGCGTTTATTTCACCGATTAATTCATGGACTTGCTTAAATGAATATTTATTTGCACAAGTGGAATTTACTAGCTTTTAGTAATCACTTGAACGTCGTTAATTATTTATGGGGACATTAGTCTACACTCTTATGATTACTGATCGAAAGTGGATAACACTTATTGATGGGTTTTTATACTCATTCTTTAGAGATCCGTTTAGGCAGATTAAATAGGTTTTCGAGTCCATCTTGAGATATTTGTTTTCAAGCGAGTTATAAATTGCGAAGTGCAACCTTTGGTGTTAGCGTGAAATGCGTGTATTTTGTATTGACTTGCGAAGTGCATGTCTATTGCATGCTTATATGGTTGTGATTTTCTATGCTCTTATTATATTGCTTGCTATGACATTGATGAATGTTGAAAATGAGCATAAACTTAACTATAAACTGTGAATCATTAAATGAAGTTTTATTAGGTTGTGAAGTACAATTAATGGATATTTATCCTTGTCATTTATGCAAGTTCATTATTATCAGTATCTCACCTTTTGATAATTAGAGATAGTCTGACCCGGATGTTATTTTAATGCTCGGGTCCGACCGAGACTTAACAGGTACAAGGACTCAACGACCTTGGATGTGAGCTAGCTTAAGATGTATAATTTGTTGTTATTATTTTTGATGTACTATTTGAGTCTTGTATAGATGCTTGTTCATGTTGGTGACTTTTATGGTTATGCATATATTTGAGGCTTGGTAGTGTTTATGTATGTACCTGTGTATATATATGAGTTTAGTATTTTCTTTTATAGACTCATACTTTTAAGAGTTAATAATGTATATTGTTTTTGTTACAACGTTTGATTTTGTGATGTATATTATGTTATGTATTATTCTGAATTATATTAAACCTCTGTATTATTGCTTTGTGCCTAGATCAGATAACCACTGTAGAAAAGAAAGAAAAATATAGTCACAACTATTCGACGTATCGATATTCTCCCAAAGCAATTTTACAGATGGTCGCTCATAACCAACCTTATTCACCGTATTACTCGATAATATTTCATATAATATTCTTGGGTATTATGGTTTTAAAGGTGGGGCACTACAATTGGTATCAAAGCAAAGGTTCAGAACAATATAGAATATAAATAACATGATAGACTTAGAGCCCTATCCATTGGGTGTGTCGGGTAGAGTTCAGGATTTATTTACTATTTAGAGTAGAAGTATAAATGATTATTGGGAGTAATTATTTGGGACGTATTTGTGGAAATTTTGAATTACTTTATGAATTATTTTATAAGATGATTTTAAAAATTAAGTGTTGTGTAATGGAGTCCTGATCCGTTAGTGATCGGAGTGGCACAACGGAAGTTGATAGATTGTTTTGACTGAGCACCGTAATTATTTATTTATTTATATTTGATTGCATGATGTATGCATAGATGAATGGACGTGTTTTTAATTTCCTACTAATAGAATTTCAATTATATGAATATATAATAGATTGATAAAGAAATATTTCAAAATTAGTTTCATGTTAAATTGCTCGTTGAGTGCGTCAGGAATCCTATCGATGTGCCTAATCAACATTATTGATAGGGATTCCTAAACACTTCGATGAGATAGTTAGACATAGTGCTTTGAGTTTTAATATTTTATAAAGGTTTAACTAAAGCTTTAATTGAGTTAAATATTCTTTTGAAATGGGATAAATGTTTTAAAATATATATTTGTATGCATATGTAACAAATTTTGGAAATAAAAAGATATTTTGGGAAAATGTTAACTTTAAAAGAAGTATATTGAAGATAAATAATATTTTCAAAAGAATTATTATGAGCTACATGTTTATTTCGGAAAAGAGTATACTACATGGAGTTTTAATAATATTAGAACATTTTATGGAAAGACATTTTTTTGAAGAGTAAATTAAGAAGAGAAATTTATTTTCATGTAAATATATATGTTTAATAAATTTTAATGGTTTAGAAATTTTTATTGAAAACTATAAAGATGTTTTATATGTATTAATTTTGACAACGGTTGCAGCCACCGAGAATTAACAATAACAAAGATCAGTGGCGAGACAATGTTGATTTCACAATCAACATTGTAGCCATTTGACAAAGTGATTTGCTATAAATAAATGGTAAGACAGCATCGTTATATTATTTTGATATATGTGAAATTGTGGATTTTCATTTTTATTATGTGCTAAGAAGAAATTGTGTGTGATACTTGTGCTTTATTGTGTATATCATTTTATAATTTATATGAATGTTAACTTTGAGTCCAAATCTATAAGAAGATAAAACAAAGGATATAAGTAATTGTGTAGATAATTTTGGAATTTCAAAGTAAAAGAATTAATTTGAAAAGAAGATAAATTTTATATTTTAATGATTTGGAATCTAAAAGGATGACTTTTTAAAAGAAATTGGTGTAAATAATTTCATAAGAAGTTAGTATATTATTCGGAGAATATAAGGTTAGAAAATTATTTCGGGAAAAAAGATTTATTCGAAATCAAATCATTTAAATGTTGAAAGGAAGTTTGGAGTTTTAAACTATAAACTTTTATAAGATAAATATTTTGAGAGCCTTAATTCTATAATATAGGAAGTACTAACAACCGACTTAGTGTTACCGTTGGTTTAAATGCTCTCGAGTAATGCTTCGTCAAATATTGTACCGCTCATTGAATAGAATGTTTGAGTAGTACTTAATTGCCCATTAGTGAATACCCGAATTTCGTCGGGTAGTAAGAGATGCCTTGGTTAAATTCTTATGTTTGCTATTAGGAAGTATTTAACACTTTTGTAATGTATTATCTTTTGGTATTCGGTGGGACCGATAGATCCTAAGGGAATATAGGTCAGGTTTTCCAGTATAAGGATATAACTTATACTAAACTAAAAATTTTATAATAATGAAAGGAAGACTTCAAAGTATTAACAAAATTCTTTCGGTTTGATTATTATATGTAACTTCTTATTAGAAGTTATAAACCTTAAATGAAGAAATTTGAATTGAATGGAAAAAATATGTAACGTTGAATACTTGTGATTCTCATGTTATGCAAGATAATTCCTTATAAAGATGTTTGGTTGCAAATTATTACTTCTATGGAATAAGAACTATGATTAAACAATTTGATGATCCCAAGTGGTTATGGGACATTCGGGATGCCTTATTGGTTAATTATATGACTTGTTATATAGATTATTTGAGTAAGTGGAGCTTACTGACTGGTAGTAAATGTTCAAGTAAACCTGAGTGGTTATGGAATGCATGGGCATTACTCGAATGATTACTATTAGAAAGTATTTGACACTTTTGTGACGATATGTGAAGTGTATGTCTTAGGCTTACGAAGAGTAGTCAATTATGATAGGCCATGTTCCTAGACTTGCGAAGTGCAGCCATCTATGTTAGACTTGCGATGTGTAGATATATTTGCGAAGTGCAGGTAGACTTGCAAAGTGCAGTCATCTAAGTTAGAATTGTAAAGTGCGGGTAGATTTGCGAAGAGCGGTCATTTGTGATAGACCATGGTTCTAGACTTACAAAGTGCATGTAGACTTGCGAAGAGCGACAATTTATGATAAACCTTGGTTCTAGACTTACGAAGTGCAATCATCTATGTTAGACTTGCGATATGCTGGTAGACTTGCCAAGTGCAATCATCTATGTTAGACTTGTGAAGTGTAGGTAGACTTGCGAAGTGCAGTCATACATGTTAGACTTGCAAAGTGCAGGTAGACTTGCGAAGAGCAGTCATTTGTAATAGACCTTGGTCCTAGACTTGCGAAGTGCAGTCATTTGTACAGATAAATGAATCACTTGCCTTTAAACATTCGACAAGCGAAGCGCTGTCTTCTGTGTTAGTTTACAAAGTGCATGCCATTATTGATATGATGGATTTATAACTTGCTTTTATGCTAGTTTATTATGATGATATAAGTTGATTGTTAGCTTGAATGTGATGGGCATTGATTGTGATCATGGTGTGACTTTAAGTTAAGATAAATCCATAAGAATATATTAAATTGAAGTACAATTTGTGAAGTGCGAATTTTTAGAGAAATTAATCTTTGATTTAAAAATGGAACAGTTTGTGAAGCATCAATTTTTGGGAGAAATTAATTTTTGGAGAAATCTATTTTTGAAATCAATAAGCAAAGACTATTTGAAATATTGATCTAAAAGAAGGGAACTTTTATAAAATGAAGTAATTAAATTGAAAATTGTTTGAAGAAATCTAACTCTTGGAAATAACTTGGATGAAAATATAATTGGATGTTTTAATCTTTTGAAATATAAGTCAAAAGGTTTTATTTGAGTGTAAATACAAGAATGTTCTTGTATATTGCTTGATTACTGTGTTCCTTGGATGTTTGGTTATTTTAGTGCAAGTGTATATTTTGAAAAATAGAAATACTATTACAATATAATATATTTCTATTAATTATAGTCTTTTCTCTAAATTAGAAATTATGAGAACGCGGTTTCTTTAAGAGAAGTCTGTAACAACCCTGATTTTACTGTTGCTTAAATAAAATAAATAAAGATTTAAATTGGAAATTTAAATGAGAAAGTTGATTTCTCAAATATTAAAGTTGGAGAAATTGGAATTTTAGTGTTTTATTTAAATAATAATTTGAATTAGAATTTGGAATAAGAAATCTAAAATGTGTATTTTATTTGAATAACAAGATGTGGGATTTAATGATGTAAATACCTTGTTTTAAAACATATTAGAGGTTGAGTTAGAATTTTCTCTATATTGTATAAATTTATTCTGAATAAAATTAAGTTAGTTATGTTTAAACAATAAAGGATTTACAATTGACCTTTTATTGTAAATAAAATTATTGTTTTGTTTTAGATATTAAAAAGGAGGTTGAATAATTGTATAAATTTTGTTTCTTTCTTTTTAATGAAAAAAGTGGTTGAAATAAATTATAGTATTTACGTATAAATTTTTGGAGATAATATTAATTTAAAATATAGACTAAAAGATGAGATAACAAGTGAAAATGGTTTATTTCTTTCTTAGTGTGTTTTATTACAACTCGAAGCCCGATAGTCGTGTCACTAAAAAGAAAACTCCTCATAGCAGTTTATTGCACGTTCATTTCCTCAACTATAGTAAACTAAGAAACCATTTTCCTCTTGCTCTCAAACCTAGCCTCTACTAAATGATCAAGCTTTAATTCAAATAAAATTAGAGAAAATCTGAGAAATTTTAGGTAAGGTTTTTAAACCTAATTCTATCTTCTAGCCTAATTGATTTCAGTTTGCAGCGTTATTAATTAGCTTCTCTTCTCTATTTTGGTTGAACAAATTCTAGGATTTTTCTAGTTGAAGCAAAAATCAAGCTACTATTGTGATTTACTGCCTAATGCTAGGAAGAGAGGTGAGTTGAACTCACAACTATCTCTATATCATTTGCATGCTTGTGTGGTTGAATAAAAGTTGATGTTTTAGTAAAGAAATTGAATTGAGTTGCTGTATGAAGTTATCTAGTTTGCCAAAACTCTAATCATGTAGGATTTGAAAACTTTAATGAGACCATTGATGTTGTGATGCTTTGTGTAATTAATTTGGTTGCGTGCAAGACTGAAATCGCATACACATGACCTTGGTGCGAAACGCAATCACCCAAAAGTCGATCGGAGCGGTTTCCAGAGATGGAACAGCTCCAGATTTCATCCCCACCGATGTAACGGTGGACCAGTAGGTAGTAGCCTGGAGCTGTTTCAACTCCAGGAAGATTCCCCCAATTTGTCCGTTCGATTGTTCAATTTTTGCCTTGTTATTTTGCTTGGACTTTTACATCATTTTGAAGCTTGATTGTGATGAACTAATTATGCATTTTCGAGTGCTTGAATCTAACTTTGATGATCTTCTTGCTCTATGATTACTGAAAAATGCATGATTTAATTGCACCAGTTTGCAAAGCTATTTATAAGGAAAATCCTTTTGGAAATAAATTGATTTATATATATATATATGGAAAATATGTGTATTTTGGAAATGAATGATTTTAGGATATATATATGGAAAATATGTGTATTTTGGACATGAATTATTTTAGGAAATATATTATTGTTATCCGGCATTTTGACCCGGCTATATCCGAACTGACTGGACAAATTAGACTCGAACTATCATCGAGGCCAGTAGCCCAAAGTGATGATTGTAGGGTCCAAAAATTAAGCATAGATGATAATATGAAGCAGGAGCATGAAAGCTCGCTACTCCCCGAAGATAAATCAGGTGCGACCCATATTCAACACTATGGATCGTATTGTATCGATTCCACACTCAATTTTGTAGCGATGATCGGTCAGTAACTCAAAATCTACACATGTTATCGATATGAAACTTGGAGTACAAGCTTACTACAACATGTGGAACATCCCCTAAGGATTTCATTCCAATTGAAGGAAGTTGGAGGGATCAGCATAACTCCCTTTGGAGGCATCGGCAGAAATCAGAATTCAAGCAACACTACTTCACGGAAAATGTGATATCTCACAAACCGTATGTTGAATTGCATGAAATTTTGGGAGCAAGTAGCTAACACCATGGGTCACCCCTCATAGGGATCGCAGCCCATTTGGACACACTGATAGGGATCGGTACCGATCGCTATTATTGTAACATCCCAGATTTTATTGAATTTGATTTAGTAAATTATTTGAATTTTTGGTAATTTAAAAATTGAAAAGTTTAAAATAAATAAATAAAATAATGTGTTGATTTAAAATGAATAAAACTCAAGTTTCTTTTGAATTTAAAATCACTTGGAATTGAACATCTTATATGTGTATATATATATATATAAATATATTGAATTGAGTTTTAAGTTAGAAAATAATAAAAATAAATATATGAAGTGAAATAAAATACAAACAAAGTGCATACGTATGTTGTTCAACTCTAAAATAAAATATATGTAATAAATGAATGAAATGTATAACAAAACAAGAATTTGTATTAAGCAATAAAATAAAATATATACAAAATGAAATACAATATACTTACACACATAATACAAACAAGAGATATCTATGTACAAATACTTCAAGGAAATTACATAAAGAAGCAAGACTAGATCAGCAAACAAAACAAAATATATCTATAAATTCAAACAATATGTTTGTCGTGAGTATATGAAAATAAGAAAGGTAGTAGGAAGATGCATGTAAGAAAATATCTTTAGACAAAACAAAAGAAATTTGTACTTGGAAAATAAAATAGGATTACATGTAAACAAAGGTGGGAACATGAGCATTTAATGCTATCTTCTCAAGCAAGGAAGAGAATCATATCAGCCGAATTATACTTTGCATAGTTGAAGAAAGAAAAAAGATCTCTGACCAAACCAAAGAATAATTGTACTTGTATGTGAACCACTTGTACAAACAAAGTCTTCTTTAAACTTCTTTTATACATCAATATATCTCATTCCAGTTCGTTCAAAAGCAAAGAAATAAAGCAAAGTCAGGAAGAAAGAAAGAAAAATATAAACTCCACTATATTTTCAAACTCAAGGTCATTCAACAAAACAAAAACAAAAAGAAACAGAGGAAGTTTAAGGGCAAATCAAACTGCAGTTTCAACCCAGAAACATCTCTGCTCATCAATATATCTAAGTGAGTAAACATAAATTTTAAAGAGTTTAAGTTTATTTAAAACAGTTTAAACTTCATTTATAAGCTGTTTGTATATGCTTCAGTTTATATATATATATATATGATTTAGTATGCTCTGCATTCTCTGAAAACTTGATACAGACTATATTTTGGTTAGAATACTCAAACTATCCTTATTTAAATCATTGTTAAGTTTTGATTCCTCAGCAAGCAAGATCATAAACTTCAAATTTAGATTTTTAAAGGTTGGTTTAAACCATGTTTTATAAGTTATCATCACTTTATTATGTTTACAGGTATTCAACTAAATTTGATGAAAAATAAATTGTTGAAAAATATTAATTCGAGTTAATATATTGAATCTATACTAAAATCCACGAATTTTAAAACAAAGATCAAGATTTTTAGATTAATATTGAAAAGGCAGTTTGTATATAAACAAATTTTGCATTTCTACAAATTTCTGACGACTTAATCAATTTTAAATGCTGAAATTTGTTATACAGCAAGGTTAATCATACACGAATCTAAGAAAAATGCTAAAGAATTTTTCTAATGCGTAGATTTTGAGGTCGAATTCAATTTAGGGTTTTACTTCGAGTCCTTACACTTGTCTGTAATGTGTCGAGTTCGTCTTCATCACACGATCGAGTCGTAAATGCTTTTGGGAAATGGTTGTACGAAGTGTCGACATGCTATGGCCGAAATCGTGGGCTTTCTGGTGAACTGTGCGAGGAGGACGAGGCGTTTAGGCTGGTGGGTTTCGAGATACAGTTCAACGAAATAGTGAAACTTTGATTTCGAGACAATGGCTTCGAGTTGATTTTTGAATTCGAGTGTCTGTGAGTTTTTCGACTTGACGAGGGTCGCGACGTTCGCCAGAACGGTGACGCATTGATGTGCACGTGTACGGCTTTGAAGTGGTGTCAGAGTGTCAGCGTGAACGACTCGAGTAGTTACTCGAGAAAGATGGGGTTTGCTTCGGTATAGAACTCGAGCATGAGAGTTTGTTTACCTGCTGCTAATTTAAACTTGAGTCAACTTAAACTTAACTGGAAAAAGAAAAAAAAAGAGAGAAGAAGAAGATGCGTACAGGGGAGTGTCTCGGGGAAAATGGGTAAAAGCTCGAAGGGTTACTCAAGTAACCTGAGATTTTGCTCGGGTTATTATCAGGAAGGGGTTAACCTTTTTGAATTTAAAGTAAATCTGTTTAAGCAATTAATTTGATACAATATTTGAAGAATAAATCAAATAATTAGATTTTTAAATTTAAAACAAATTTTTTTTATAATGATTAGATAATGATTAAACAATTAGTAATTTGCAATTACCTTGTAATAAAGAGCTAATTAATTTAAAGAAAAATTTATTTATAAAGATAATTAAGATTTTATAAGTTAACAATTAAGAGTAAATAAATTAAGGTAATTAGTTAAAGAAAATAAATTAGTTAGGTTAATAAAAAAAATCAAATCAAATAAATTCATAGTTAAAGATAATTAATTTTAAAATTAAAAATTATGAAGATAATTATGTGGTTAATTCACTTCTAAATCACATCCACCCAAATTAGAAATGATTGACTATCATCAATATATTCTGTACTGAATTGAGATTTCCATTGTGATATTGTGATTGTTTTTGGTACTGAACTGTAATTTGTGATTTAATTCTGTATTGATGTGAAAAATCCTTTGCCGTAGAACGGCATTTTTACTTCGATGCGACAGGGAGTCGGATTTCAGTTTGTTATCCGAAACCCACATCGAACCCTGAATATGAATCTTTGTGATTGTCATACCCACATGTTTTCAAAATTTATCGATCACTATTCAATTTAGCCGGGAGAGGACCTTTGTGTCATATAACCCATTCTGAATAGTGATACGTCGTAATGGATAGCATTTGAAGACCGGTGTTGAAGACCAGGTTTTTATGAAAACGATAGGACGACCTATCGATTGTCTCTGCACTGAGTTGCTCCGGTATAGAGATTCCCTAAGTGATGGGAAGTCCGATCGGGATTATAAATACCCGGATTGCAAGGACTTCTTTGGAAGTGCCTTCGGTTCTGTTCGAACCCGGAACAGACTTGTATGGTTACATGTCTGACATTACATTTTGAGATATAAAGCTGATTTCTTTCAAATACATTTCTGTTGGTGGCGGAGAATTTATTCTCTTAGCTTAACACCCTTCTCTGAGACGTACGAGCTCAGAGGTTATGTAGTTGAATGTTATCAACAATATATTCCCAATTTGGTAATGTGACATGCTAAGTGTTGTTGTGTATTGATCATTTATTGATCATTTGTGATCAAAGCATGGCTTTGTGAAAAAGCGTAGCTTTGTGGACGAGACCTCTTCGGACCTCACAACCCGAAAATGGTCGAAATAGGAATATGCGGCAAGGTTATGAGGGTCGCGCCCTTTAGGGTATGTCATTTCCTTCTGGAAAAGGGTGGTATCAGGTATGGAGCCCTAGTATTTACCTATGTGGATACTCCGATCTCATTTATTATGTGATTGTGTGTTTATCGAGGCGCCTCGGATAAAGGTCCCAAAGGACCGGGGGATGGCATATTCGTGAGTTACCTGTTACAGGGGTAACCCGGCCTTGTGTTGGCAAAGAGCAGTTGTCTCTCGGGACGTCCAGCCAGAGGCGATCCCATGTGGCGGTAGGAAGTTCCTTAGCCTGACCATTTGTTGGAAATCCAATTTCCAATATGAACTTTGTACGGTTTTAGTTGTAGAACCTGCTATTTAACATAGCAGCTATAGCAGGCATAGTATAATGGTACCTATGTTGGCTAAGATTAATATTGTACCTTCGAAATGTTTCTACACTATGCACTAGAAATAATATCAAAGGATTTTTCTCGTATTAAGCATATTTGACTATCATAAGAAGAAATCTTCCCCAATTCTGCGTTTGCATTGTGTGTGTGGCGGGAGGTCTTACGGTAGTTTCATTTTCCAAAAGCATATCGGATTCTGTTTAAAATCTGTTTTATTTAAAGCAATTACTTTTGTTTACTCATACCAGTCCCATGACTGACCCGGAGTTTATTGTTTCTTTTCTAAACTCTGGGTGCCCATTATTTCCACACGGGCAGCCTAGTAGCAGGTTTCCGTATTCTGGTGATTAGCGGTATTTTGGGGACTTCTACCTTGAAGATATTTTGGAAGCTTTTTGGATCACCAGGTGCTTAGTTATGGATATTCACTATCGTCTTCATCCCTTTGAAGACTTTTGCTTGTGATCACTGTTGTACTATTATGATGTTTTATTTGGAGTTGTGGCATATGTATGATGATACTCTGATGTAGTACTGGATATTATTATGATGTTGTATCTGTGATGTAATGTATGATATTCAGTTATTTCCGCTGTTTATATTCATCTGATGTTGTTATAAGCTCCGGCGAACTGAAGTTTGACGTTTGAATATCTGACAGTCGAATACAAGTAAGGTATTTGATGTTGATTTTCGAGCGTTAGATTTCAGGATCGTTACAATTATGGGCCTCGATGGGCCTGGAAATTTTTGGGTGGCCTCGTCTTGGTCTCCCGAATCTTCTGCCGAAATTTCAATCTGATCCATGCACGTCTTCCCCTATAAATACAGGGGGCATGGTGTCAAAAAAGGAGCCCTTCTTTCAGTTGAAAAGGCTCTTCCATTTTTATTCTTCATTCTTGTACTAATGGATCCTAGCTGATCCAAACATTCTTGTAATCATAATCAAGTGCAAGATCAATAAAAATATGAAGTGTTGTAGGCCAAAATTTTCGAGCCACTATAAAAATATGGGTGTTCATTTATGATATTTGCTCCGTTCTAATTTCATTTTTCATTTAATTACTATATTCTATTGGGTGTGGATGCCCATTTTTGGTGTCAACATTTTAGCGCTTTCACTGAGAACCTAATTCTCAGTTCGATTGGATCTCACCATCTACTTGTGGATTTCCATATTCGCGAGATAGATCCAGCATTCTACCGATAAACTTCCTATTCTACTCAGATTCAAAGGAAATATAAAGGAAGCTGATAGCCATGGATAGAAGAATTAAATCAACTACCCACGGAGTCGAAAGAAATGATGATGCTAGTGTTCTTGTTTGGAGTTGTTCATATGTTCATGTCCATTTGAAAGGGATCAAATTCACTCATGTATGCAAGTTCTTGGGATCAAATGCTGAAGTTTGTACTCAAGTTAGCTAAAGACCGATCCCTCTCTCAAAGCCAGAATGGTCGATCCCTCTCTAAAGGCCAAAATGCCTGATCCTTCCATCAAGGCCATCATGATCGATCCCTCCTTCTTGGGGTCTAGCACCAATCCCTTCATGACCGATCCCTCCATATGACCAATCTCTCCATACTTCCTATGACCAACCCTTAAATACATGTACATTCTCAATACCGATCCCTCCAAAGACATCAATATTGATCCCTCTGAAATAGCTATACCAAACCCTCCAACATATATGTACACCAATCCCTCCAGCATATATACCGATCACTCCGAAAAGTATATATATTGATCCCTCGACAAGGTATATATATCGATCCCTCTATAAGGTGTATATACCGATCGCTCAAAAAAGTATATATACTGATCCTTCTACAAGTTGTATATACCGATCGCTCCAAAAAGTATATATACCGATCCCCCTGCAATATGTATATATCGATCCCTCTGTAAGGTATATATACTGATCCCTCTGTAAGGTGTATATACCGATCTCTTTATAAGGTGTATATACCGATCCCTCTACAAGGTCAATATACCAACCTCTATGCTATCGATCATTTACCAAGGCAATCCAGCCGACCCCTATGCTACTGATCCCTCACCAAGGCAATTCAACCGATCCCATACCACCGATCCTATTGGTGCGCAATTTAAATGAATCGATCTACGAATAAATTAAACCACCGCTTGTGAATTAATAAAAAGATATGGATTGGGTACGATCCATTTAAAAAAATAGCTCTAAAGATGGTCTGTTCTATCCGCTTCCCATACATCATGTCGCAGCGCAATGCCCCTGCATTTTGGATTCGAAACTCAATTTAAAGATGGTGCATTATATCCGCTTCCCTTACATCCTACGACTGACTGTGGCAAAAGGGAGCAAGCGGAAGCTGATGAATTGCAACCAATGAATTGACAAGGAACCGCTACTGAAATGGTACACCAAAAGGCTGGAGAACCAAGATGATATGACACAAACTGATATCGGTTACTGGATCTGGCTTCTATGGTAGATTACGACTGCTCTCAACTGACTAGCTTCCAAACACCTGACTTGCCAGCTATGATACATTGGCTTGTGTGACGACTGCCCTACACCGCTTATTATGCCATCTCAAAGTATAGTTATCCATCATCAAAGTCAAACCCGAAGTAGTCACTCATACGACTTGAAGCAAACCCAAGTAGTTTTGGTCCAAGGTCAAACTCAGATTAAACCATGATTTTCTCCAAGAAAACACCAGTATAACTCCAAGCACCGTTCGTCACTGATCCAACACTTCAAATTATGTGACTCCAAGCGAACCAAGGGCCGACTCCAAGCACATAGCAAATTTTCTCGGGTCGGATTCCAAGTAAATTATCACCAATCCATCACACGTTGGACAATCCTACATACAACATTCACAAGCATTACAAACAACCGTAACTTGAAAATGGATCGAACTAACAACGACTGAAGCATTTCCCTCAGTCGAACCCCATTCACTAAAGCGATTCAATATGCGGAATATCCCAAGAGATTCAATATGCTAACTATGCCGGTGTATTCTGGATGTATAGACCCTCAAGAGCATCTCATGAAACATGAAGGGTGCATGAATTCCGCCAGAGTGATGAAAGCAATTAAATGCTGATTCTTTCCCATATCCCTTGGTGGAGTAGCAATCGATCATGTGATTTACACAATTACCGCCCAGGTCCATCTCCTCGTTTAATCAACTAGCTAAGAAGTTCACCGAGCAATTCAGAACGCTTGCGACTCGCTCTAAGGATGCAATGTCGTTATCCAACTTGTCCCAAGCACCAGGCGAGCCGCTCAAAGACTTTTGATAGGGATTTAAAACTGTTATCACTAAAGTGACCAATCCTAGTGAGAATATCAAACTGATGGTGTTGATAAGTGGAATCGACCCAAAGACAGACTTTGGCGACTGGTAAGCTCGAGAACCTCCTATGACCTTCGATCGTTTCTGTTACAAAGTGAACCAGAACCTAAGCAAGGAGGAGGTAGAGCAGACTAGGAGAAAGAATAATGCAGGCCCGTTGGCTGAAGGAATTCAAAGCGAGGGCAGCAGTAAGGACTTAGATGAGGACTCGGATTCTAGAAGACGACCCAAGATTCCAAAATTCGACTCATATACTCCTTTGAATGATTCAATCAAAAACATCTACTTGGAGACTCACGACTTAGAGCAGTACTGGAAACCAGCCTCGAGAGAGTCCGCCGAAACCTAGAAGAAATCTGGGAAATGTTGTATATTTTAAGGTATACATGGTCATAACACCAGCGATTGCAGACACCTCCAAGATGTGATCGAAAAGCAGATCCGGAAAGGAAAGCTTTAACAATATGTACAAGCCCCCTAGAATGGCAGGCAGGGAACATTCGACCTTTACTAATAATGACCTTTGATTATCAATTGGACCAACTACGGTCGACTTCCAGCTGAGGAGGGCTGGGGCAAAGTGGAACAACGAGCATTCGACTCTGCTTCACTTATCAATAAGATTTATTTCAATTTCAATTATGTTGTGAACTATGACCAACTTGAATTAAACTACTTGCATACGATGCAGGTAACTAAGTACCTAGAGTTGGCACCAACCAACCTCCATGGACCAAGATCGGGCCTTCGAAGCATTACACGACGAGCATGATTTGACCTCTCATCAACTACCATATGCCTTTGACTTGGGGCCAAGGACTCAAAATGGAAAGTGGGTGTGACTCAACCATCCACTTCCTACTCTTTGCTTCAATTCTTACAGAACATATATACCTTACTCAGAGCCCGACAAGGTAAGAATCCAGTACAAAGTGGACACGACTGACCATCCATTCATCAACTTCCGCGCTTGACTTAAAGATCAGAGTAACACTTGGAGTGGATGCAACCCAACCATCCACTCCCCAGCTCATTCTTGAAGTTTTCCAAAATACTAATGCCTCTCCAAAGGCTTAGCACGACCAAGGTCCAACTAAAGTGGATGCGATTTAACCGTCCACACATTAACTCCTGCCCTGGACACAAGATGCAATTCAGAAGCTCAACTTAAAGTAGGCATGACTGACTGCCTACTCATCAACCATAACCCTCAACACGTGGACACGACTATAGCTTGAGGTGGATGTGACTTGATCATCCACCCGTGAACTCTGTCCCTCGACTTGTTGGGAGGAGTACTAAGAAAATTGGACGAGACCTGACTGTCCAACACAAGCTTGGATGTGATCAAGCCATCCATTACTTACTACCTTCATCGACTTGATTGGAGGAGCTACAATCACCAAGTGGACATGAATCGACTGTCCATTTGTCAAGTTTTGTCCTTGATGCTGGAGGCAAAATTCCATTCCATAGATGAATGTGGTTCGATCGTTCATTCGACAAATCTTGCCTCGACTTTGACAACTGGAGTATAAATCAAAAATGGGTGTGACTGACCACCCATTGACTAACTCTGGTCCTCAGAGTGCGGACTGGAGTATAAACACCAAAAAGATGGATGCGATATGACCATCCATCGACCAATTCTGGTCCTTAGAGTGCAGACTGAAGTATAAACATCAAATGGGTGTGACTGACCACCCATCGACCAACTTTGGTCCCTAGAGCATGGACTAGAGTATAAACATCAAATGGATGTGACTGACCATCCATCGACCAACTTTAGTCCCCGGAGCGTGGACTGGAGTATAAACATCAAATGGTGTGACTGACCACCCATCGACAACTCTGGTCCCCAGAGTGCAAACTGGAGTATAAACATCAAATGGATGTGACTGACCACCCGTCGACCAACTCTGGTCCTCAAAGCGCGGATTGGAGTATAAACATCAAATGGGCATGGCTGACCACCCATCGACCAACTCTGGTCCCCAGAGCGCGGACTGGAGTATAAGCATCAAATGGGAGTGATTGACCACCCATCGACCAACTCTGGTCCCCAGAGCGCAGACTGGAGTATAAACATCAAATGGGTGTGGTTGACCACCCATTACAAAAATCAGGTCCCCGGAGCATGGAGCATAGTAAAAACATGCAACGACCCGTAGTTTTAGTTATTTTAAATTATTAAATTAAATGAAATTATTGAATAAAAAT
The DNA here is from genome assembly GCA_030737815.1 of Allium fistulosum. Classification (NCBI taxonomy): domain Eukaryota; kingdom Viridiplantae; phylum Streptophyta; class Magnoliopsida; order Asparagales; family Amaryllidaceae; genus Allium; species Allium fistulosum. The sequence goes on along the minus strand of CM060905.1, from coordinate 683,160,767 downwards.
GGTTAAAGAATAAAATTTTAATGAATTATTAATATAGTTATTGCATATGAACTAGAATAAAAATTCGAATAATAAATTCCGAAGATTTTGGCAATAACAGATATTGAAATGAATTTAACATATTGAATATATTTATAATCAATAGTTGAATTGAAGGATAAATGTTGACTTATTTGGTTGAAAATAAATAAATTGTCGATAAGTAAGATTCATTGAGATTTTATTATTGGATAATTAAAATTGTTTAAATTTAATATTTGAAATAGTGTAAATAATTGAATTTGGGATTTAATATGAATCAGAATGGTTTCTAATATGAATATAAATTATGTTTGAATTATAACTGTGTTGGTAAGTTTTTAAAATTGGAATTTCAAGTAATTTCGTCGATTTTGAAAATCGCTCGATTTAATCGACACGATAAAATAGCCTTCCGGGGCAGTCTCGGAATTCGATGAAACTAGTTCCATTGAATCCGTAATAGTGTATTATTATCGGATTTTAAATTCATAGCGTCTGGAGTTACCGTTTGGTCGTAAGGGATAAAAATGCGTTGAAATTAATATTGGAAATTTAATATTATAATTCGATTCGAAAAGCCATTTTCCACAGATGGTCGAATTAGACCTCGAAACTTATTCCATTGTGTTCGGAATAGGGGTAAAACATTATAAACGCCAGACGGCATGCTTCGTTTGGAGTTCGTCCGGAAAAGTACGTGAACAGTATAAATACGTATACGTCTATTTATACGCGTACATACTCCCAAACCCTAGCTTACGCCCTAGCGCCTCAAACAAATTCAATGGCCGAAAAGCTTTGATTTTCTCCTCCAATTATCTCCAGATCCTTCGACAATTAGCCAAAGATTTCTACATGGAACTTGTAGAGCTCGAGGAGCTCTACTATATCAACGGTCATGATCGAAATCAAGGAGATGGATTGACAGCGATTTTAGTTTGAACGTCGTGCGTTCGTGCACGACTCTCGAGGGCGAGGGGCGACCAAGCTCCAAGGCGTTTGGACTGAAGGTAGAGCCGGCGTGGGGCTTTCTGATGGCAGTGGTCGATCATCGACTAGTGGTTGTTGGTGGCGGCGACACGTTGATGAAGGAGGGCGATGTGGGTTCGACCTGTAGGTGTGCGCGATGAAGAGGAAGGAAGGGCGAGCGACCCTAATTTCATCTCCAAGAATCAACGGCCAGATTTCATTTAGGGTAAAATAAAAGAAATTTATTTATATAAATTTTATTCAAACTTTACAAACGTATATCTTTTTCATACATTGTATGAATTGGACGAAACAAGCGGCGACGGAATCGTGGCGATGAGTACTACATTCAGGGACTGATTTGGAGACGATTGGAGCTAACTAAAATTTTAGGTTAAGTCGAACGTCGTTCGATTTGATTTAAAATTGAAAACTCAAAGTGAGTGTTTTATAACGCTCACAACGTACTAAAATTTTCTGATGTTCGTTAAATTGGTGTCATGAAGTTATTTATTTTATTGGCTGTCATTTGGTAGTTAAATTGACGTATAAATTGACATCTGAATTAACTGTAGAAATTAAAATTGACAGTTAAATTTGAATTTGGAATTTAATTACCAGAAAAAAATACCCAATATTGATAACTATGAAATTGTTGTGAATTATATTGACTGTTTGGATGATTGATTGTGATGGATGCAATTGGTTGATTTTGGATGATTTGGATGTTTATTTATTTTGATTTATCCCGTATCATCCTGTATATTATTTACAATATATAAAACTGTAAATCGAATTATTTCGAATAAATTAAGAAATAGGTTGAAATGATATATACCTATGACATTTATTTGGATTGAAATGATATATATCCATCCATGGAATTAAATTGAAATAACTAATTACTTGGCCATAGGACAGAAAATTATAAACGGACACCGGTTTGGTTAAATTAAATGATTTTAAAAATTGATTTGAACTTTAAATGATTTTGATTTAAAGAAATAAAAATCAAATTTATAGAAATCAAATTTATTTTCGAACTTTGAAATATTGCTAAGTAAACGTAATTTAAATCGATTATTCAAAATTGAGCTCGAAATTGAATTAGTTTGAAGATTTGAATCCTAAATTTGATATAAATGATTTAAATCGACATTTTGAAAGTGAACTTGGAATTGATATAAATTGAATTGGTTTAAAATTAGTATAGAAATGAAATTTAAACAATTGACTCGAATTGTTGAATCAAATTTGAAGTTAAAAATGAAAGTCGATATTCAAATTGATTTAAATAGGAATTGGAATCAAAGTTAATCCGAATTGAAATCAGAATGGAATTGATTAAATTGAAATGGAAATTGAGTTGTTTTGAATTGGAAAATTTGGAATTAGATCAATTTAACTTTGAAACTGTTTTTAAATAAATTATTTTATTATGAACTGTTTTAAAATCTACTTTTTGAAATATACAGATTATTTTGATCTTTCAAGCTATCTTCCTATATAAATCATTTTTAATACTCAAACTATTTTCTATGAAACTATTTTAACTATTTAACTATTTCAAAATTATTTACACTATTTTCTAAAAAATATTCAAACTGGTCAAAGGGGTGAAATGTTTATATTTAAATCCTGGATTTAAGTGCGAATTTGGTTAAAGTGAATTTATAACCTAAATTGTAATTCGAATTGAATTTTGTAGTGAAATTGACGTATCGAACTAAATTGATATATTTTGAAGTAAATATGATGATTTTGAAACGAAATTGATTCGACGCGAATATAATATTTTGATATCAAATTCGAATTGTTTTCGAAATGTAAAAGTACCAACCGGTGTGTAAAACGACGTTTGGTTGTTAAAGAGACCGAGGCCTCTTATTGGCATACTTTCTGTCAATATTGGAACTACTTTAACAACTGTGTATGTGGAGTGATGATCCAAAATGAAGTGGTTGGATTTGGCGTACGTTTGCTGAATTTAAAGAAAGAGAACGATGATGGATTAGCCTGGAACTTATGCCAATTTGAAATGACTAAAATAGGAGCCATACCGGCCAAGCGGGCTAACTACCCCGAGCGGACATCTGTTCTTCGATTTTCTTAGACTCGGTCCATATTATTACTCTTGTTGTTGGTTTCGATTGGTGCACCTCGATTTTGGGATAACCTCCCCTTGACTCGATATGGTATGGATGTACACGGTGGGCGATCATGGCTATGATGCGTTACCACCAGCTGGAAAGGGTAAACTGGTAGTATCCTACCTTAGGCATTGCCTCACGTGCCTTGTCATACTTTTATTCCTATACGAGACCTGAATGATTTTGGTTTAGTGTTGCCGTATCACGGCGCATCCCTATCCACCGACGGGCTACTGGTGTTTTATATGCAAACTGTAGAACAATGCTTAAAAACGCGTTAAGAGGGATCAATGTAAAGCCTTAACGGTAATAAAAATATTTATTTTACTGACTAGACATTATATATGTAACGTATTCTACTATATAGAGATATTTTGACGGATCCTTAAGAGATGGAAAAATCTCGTAACATCTCTTGAGTTATTGCATGCACATTATATACTGGATATGAGATATGAAATCCCATAAAAATCTCTGACGCCAAGACACTCATGTTTTATGATATTGGTTTAACTTACATAAGGATATTTTAGTCCTGACTCGAGTGTTTTGTCTTTTTATTACGCTCGGGTCAGCCCTGAGTTTTTCAGTGCATTGAAGATCTTTTTCTGGAGGACGAAGACGAAGATTTGGTATATTATTTCTATTATTACTCCTGCATCATGTTATCTGCTGCATTATTCTATTTTCCCTGTTGTATATATAACTCTGATAAATGTTGTATAAAATATAATCAAATGTATAGTAAACAGCTTCATGAACTGTTTATTTGATTATTATATTTTGTCATTCCGCTACGAAATTCTGCGTTTGTTTTCTTCTTCTTTTCTTATTTTTCTTAATTAACCCCATTGATTATCTAAGTTTCGGATTGTTTGAGTTGGACATGTGTGGATTATTGTCAATTTAAACCTTCTGAAATGTCGGTCGTCACAAAACATAAAAAGATGGACGTGGTTTGACCGTCTGTTGATCAACTCTGGTCCCTTAGCGCGATCTGGAGTATAAATACCATAAAAACTGGACGCGGTTCAACCGTCCGCTCCTCAACTCTTGCACTTTTCTTGGGGGCAAACACATGACCTTGTTTGTGCCTGAGGTACGGCGAACTATCTAAGCCTTCCACAGACATCGGATTACCCAAAATCCAAACCAAGACATGGACGCGGTTTGACCGTCCAGCAAATAATCTTGCCCCCCAGTGCGAATTGAAGTATAAACACAAATTGGATGCGGTTCGACCACCCGCTAACAAACTCTTATCCCCAAAGTTAGGATATGAGTATAAAAAAATCGATAAGTGTGGTTCGACCACTCAATATTCCATAAATTCTGCTAACCCAAGAATGGGAACGAGAGTACAAACTACTACAGGCTAAGTACGACATCTCACTATAGCTCTGGTTGGCTGATCTTTACAACTTGGGGCAACGACTGGAAGGAGGCCTCAATACATAGCCAATCAAAATGATGTCCAAAGTTACGGGCGACCAACTATATCGTACCACCGGGTCGACAGTCAATTTCTATCCAAGCTTTATATATTGTCCCGCTCGGTCGACGGTCAATATCGATCCACACCAAACACAAACGGACGTGACTCGGATGTCCTCCGAAAAACTTCGATCACCAGAGTGCGGATATGAGAATAAACAAAAAATGAGCATGACTTGATCATTAATTCTCTAGCACCCTCCTTTGATCCGTTAGGAGGAGTATGAAACCGGATGAGCATGACCCGACTGCACTTGAGCCAACTCTAACCCTAGATCTAGAGGGAGAATATGGATCAAAATGGACGCGAATGAACATCCAGCTCCGGATGAATGCGATGCGACTATTCATTTGTTGAGTCTTACCATGATCCAACTTGAAGAGCAATACGAAACGGACGTGGCTCAACCGTCTGCACACTAATCCTTGCCCTTGGTCCAGTAGAGGGAGCATCAATCACTGATTGGACATGACTTGCCTTCCTACTTATTGACATATGCCCTAGACTTGGGGGCACGAGCAAGAAATAAGAAGGATGTGAACCGACTATTCAACGATCAACTCTAAGTCTTTGGCGCTTAGGTAGGAGTATAAACACGACTAGAACAAGACTCGATCGTCCATGTAGTAAATTTATCAACCTAAGAGTGGAAGTGTGATCATCCGAAGACTGACTTCGATAGCTCAATATTGTGATTCATACCTCGTGTTTACAACTACTCGAGGCTATGACCGAAAGGATGCCTAGAGATAGAATCATTGAATCAATGCCCAAGCTCATGGGCAACTAATCATCACTCCAACCCAAATGATGATTAACGGATCATGAGTACGTTGAATGGAAAGCACGTTAGTCGAATATACAAGTAGATTCAAACTTAAAGCAAGAGCTATTTATGTGGTTAAACAAAACACGAGGCTGAACCCTACTCGACATTTGATTCAACGTGCTTCTAAGCCTAATCTTCGGCCATTTGCAGATAATCGCTCAAGGAATTTAGAGCCCTTCACTATCAGACTCAATAAATCATGATAAGATTTTAGGATTCGACCAGAATAACCATCATCATTGACCGTACCTACCAGATTTCACGTTGATTGTTACGCGAAATAGTTACATTTGGACTCAAGGAATCTAAGGCTGCTCCCGTAGAGCAGACAATCGACATTATAGTCAGCCATGGTGACCCTTCACAAGTACCAAAGATCGGATCACTACTCAGTGCAATGATGATGAAGGAATTAGTTGGCTTTCTCCGAAAGAATCTTGATGTGTTTGCTTGGACATATTCTGACATGCGTATGATCTTACCAACTATCGCGAGCCATGCATTGAGTATCGACCCGAGGCATGTCCCGTGAAACAAAAGCAACGCAGCATGGATCCAAAGGGATTTTCTGCACTTTAAGAGGAGGTGGATAAACTCAAAAACAATAGGTTTACCCATGATGCCCTCTATCCGAAATGGGTATCCAATCCAGTTCTTACAAGAAAAGCTAATGGAAAGTAGCGGTCTTGCGTCGACTAATCAGACCTAAAAAAGGCATGCCCGAAAGACAGCTTTCCATTTTTGAGGATCGACCAATCGGTAGACTCAACCGTTGGATATGAACTACTTTCATTTATGGATGTGTACTCCAGATACAGCTAGATCCCGATGCACGTCCCCGACCAGAAGCAAACCAACTTCATTACCGATATAGGGCTATATTGTTACGTTGTGATGTCGTTTGAACTAAATAATGCTGAAGCTACTTACTACAGTCTGATCAACAGGATGTTCAACTACCAGAACGGGCGATCGACGAAAGTATATATGGACGATATGCTCGTGAAGTCAGGACGATCAAACGACCACATCGCTGACTTAGCGGAGATGTTCAGTGTTCTACAAAAATATAGAGTGAAACTAAATCCCTTGAAATGCTCTTTCGGGGTTGTGTCAAGAAAATTTCAGGGTTTCATTGTCTACTCTCGTGGAATCGAAGCCGGTCCCAAGAAGATTCAAGCAATTCGAAACATCCAAGTGCAGAAGACGATTAAGCAGGTACAGAGCTCAAATGAGAAGGTTGTCGCCTTAAGCCGCTTCATCTCCAAGATCACCGACAAGTGTATTCCTTTCTTCGACTTGATCAGAAGAGGGAAAAGCAACTTTGAATGGATGCAGGATTGTGCAGATGTGTTTCAAGTTCTGGTAGATCACTTAGAGAGACCGAGACCTCCCATCCTATCCAAGCAACTGGATTGTGAAGACTTATACATATATTTAGCGACGTCTGTACATGCCATAAGTGCCACATTATTACGTAAAGGGAATCAGATCCAGAGGCCAATATATTATGTTAGCAAGTGATTGACAGGTGTTGGCAGAAACTATCCAAAGCTAGAAAAGCTCACGTACTACCTGTTGATTGCATCACAAAAGCTTCGCCATTACTTCCAAGCTCACCCCATCAACGTTTACACTGACCAGCGGTTACGACAGGTCCTACAGTAACCTTAGACGTCCGAAAGGTTACTCAAATTGAATATCGAGCTAAGCCAATTCGATATTGCTTATCTCCCACGGAGAGCTATCCAGGGACAACATTAGTAAACTTCATATCTGAATTCACTGCATCCGATGACTATCCGAAGAGCAGTGGAGAACCGACCAACCGATGTAAAATGTGCACGGATGGAGCTTCCAATGATCGGTGTTCTAACATCGGAGTTGTGTTAATGACTCCTGAGGAACGACTGATCTACTATGCCCTGAAACTCGACTTCCCTACAACAAATAACGAAGCTAAGTATGAAGCCTTGATCGCCAAGCTCAAACTTGCTAGAGAACTGGGAGTGGAACCTTTACATATCTTTTGTGATTCCTGATTAGTAGTATGCCAAGTCAAGGAAGATTACCTTGCTAGTAGGCAGCATCTTGCTCCTTATCTTGGCCGGGTCCAAGAGCTACTAGCCGACTTCAAGTATTACACCATTTCACACATCCTTAGAAAAAAATGAAAAAACCAAGTTACTGCCTTTGCTGGCCAGTTCTAGGGATGCACAACAAATAGACTTTGTCCCTGTTGAAGTACTTAACATTCCACGCATTGAAAGATGGAGATCGACTAGATCTTGGAGACGGAGCTAGAAAAGGAGTCATGGATGACTCTTATCAAAGACTATCTACAATGGGGGATCCTTCCTAGATGGAGGAATGAAAAATGACAGATCCTCCCTAAAGCTTCATGTTGCATCCCAAGAAGGAGTAATGTATAGAAAAGGTTTCTTCGTTCCTATGCTTCGGCGTGTCGCCCATGATGAAATCAAACGATTCTTAAATGAAGTCCATGAAGAAGAATGCGGCGACCACACTAGGGGGCAAACCCTGACAAAGAAAATACTCCGCTATGGGTGTTACCGACCAATTTTCAATCGAGATGCAGCTGATCACGCTAGACGATGCAATGAGTGCTAGATGTTTGCAAAAATTCCAAGTGCCCCACCGATGGAAATTACTCAAATGGCCAGTCCATAGCCGTTTTCCCCTTGGGGTATTGACATCGTTGGCTTCTTGCTAATTCTAAAGGTGGTGCGAAATACGCCATCATAACAGCTGATTGCTTCACCAAATGGGTTGAAGTAGAACTTTAAACCATGATCACGACGAAGAAAATAATCAACTTCGTTGTCCGAAACCTCATTTGTCGTTTTGGCCATCCACGAACCATTATAGCAAATAATGGAACCCAATTTGATAGTGCTAAATTTAAAGACTTCTACCATCGGCATCATATTGAAAATAGATTTACGGTAGTTGCTTGCCCTCAAGCAAATGGATAGGTTGAAGCTGTGAACAAAATCAAAAAGTCCATTCTGAAGAAACGTTTGGAAAAGGCTAGAGGCAAGTGGATGGATGAACTCCCAACAGCATTATGGGCTTACAGAACCATCCACATATCCGCGACTGGCCATACTTCATTCGCCCTTGCTTACGGCTCTAAGGCCATCATCCTTGTAGAACATGAAGTTCCCTCTTATCGAATGACTTACAACAACCCATATTTCATTATAAAATACTATATAAACAAGGAACTTCAATCCAATTGCAATTAAACTAAAAGGAATTGGTGATGACTCGTGAGCGTACAAACGCATTTGAGAGCCAATGACAAGAACATGTACCCGAACATGCAGGTGTATATTCAAAAAATTTGATTTCTTGAAATCGCTAGAAATTGGATTTTCACCTGGAGTTATTAAAGAAAAGACTGGATAGATAGCCAAAGCTTACTAGACCTGTAGAACTGGATACAGATAGAATTAATGGAATACAATCTTGAATTTATACTATTGGAAATCGACCAAGCGTCGTCACAATCAAAGAGGGATACAACACTTTGTGAAGATAATTCAATGAAAGGATAGCTACTATACATGAAACTGGATGGATTTCTTTTCGGTGACTCTAACTTGCTTTAATTTAAAGCACATCAAGTACACAACAAGGCGTACTTTGGGGGGGCAAATGTTATCCAGCATTTTGACCCGACTATATCCGAACTGAATTGAAAAGTTGTACTCGACTGTCATCAAGGCTAGTAGCCTAGAGAAATGATTGTGGGGTCCTAAAATCAAGCATAGATGACAATATGAAGCAGAAGCATGAAAGCTCCCTACTCCCCGAAGATGGATCAGCTGCGATCCATATTCAACACTATGGATCATATCGTATCGATTCCACAACTTAATTTTGCAGCGATGAACGGTCAACAACTCAAAATCTACACATGCAATGACATGAAATTGGAGTACAAGCTTACTACAACATGTGGAACACCTGCTAGGGATTTCATTCCAATTGAAGGAAGTTGGAGGGATCAGCATAACTTCCTTTACAAGGATCGACAGAAATCAGAATTCAAGCAACACTACTTAACGGAAAATGCAATATCTCACAAACTGTACGTCGAAATTGTTGGGGATCAAGTATCTAACATCATAGAACACCCGTCATAGGGATCATAGCTCATTTGGACACACTAATAGAGATCATTACATATCCCTAGTATGGGCCTCGATAGGCCTGGAAATTTTTGGGTGGCCTCGTCTTGGTCTCCCGAATCTTCTACCGAAATTTCAGTCTGATCCGTGCACATCTTCCCCTATAACATTAAAAGTGATTTAAATTTTGTTGAGTGATAGGAAGACATGGATTTTAACTTTTTTGTTGTAATAAATGCTTTCGAGAAAGTGAGGAAGACATAAACTATAGAACCGTTGTTATAATAAGTGATTTTCGAAAGGAGATGTTTTATATAGTATACAGGGTTTATTCGTATTCTATATTTGCTGTTAATATCCAAGGTGGGAAACTTATATCTATTTCGAAGTTAAGAATGTCATCCATTCAAGGTCTAAGAGGTAATGATGCCCCAACTTGATTAGCTTCATTGTTAACTAATAAATAGTTTAAATTCGACATCGAAAATTAATATTAAGTATAATTAATCGGATCCCTATAATAGTGTTTTTGGGTTATTGTAACCATGTTTTATGCAACATTCATTTTGACCTAATAAAGTGTGTTTTGGAAAATATTAAGCTTTCCTCAAAGATTAGTAAATGTACTTATTATGGATTTAAGTATATAGAGGCATTTTCTAAGTGTTGAAACTGAAATAGTTTGTGAATATACTTATACCATTGAGATAAGTATTTGAGAATGTTTTTTTAAAATATCGAAAGAATTAAAGTGGCTTTGAAAATATATCTTCATAAAGATATTTTGACATAAATATTTGGAAAGTGATTTAATTAATAAAAGATTAATTAAAGAGGCCTATTGACTGCTTGTGTTCTAGATTTTATTTTTGGTTCCTTGATTGGATGTGTAAACTGATTAGTCGTGTACTTAGCACGAAGCCAACTGAGTAGGCTTGATTATCGTTTGATGTTAAGAATGATGATTCGAGTTGAGCGGAGTGACTATGGCTCTCCAATCTATCGGCCGTAGGATAGCAAGTTGAGAGTTGAAAACATGATAAGTCTACGAGACTAGGTTTCCATATGAAGTTGAGGGCCTCTTATCACTCGTTGGTCTGGAGAGACCAGGATCAGATTTATCCAAAAACCACTTTGGACCAACATATGCATTCGAAAGTGAAATTTACTGGAAGACAATGGTTTTGAAGACGAAGATCTTCATGATGTAGGGCTGCTTGCCACTAACCTCTCGGGTGATTCCCATATTATATATATGTGGTGTTAGTAGTACTTCAGTCTGAAAATCTTCGATGTTAGGACCGGTCACTACTAATCCTGTGGATGATTCCTAAACAGGATGTAGTAGGAGTACCTTCAGTTTATCCTATTTTCCTGGGCAACTTATATGGATGAATGTCTGACTTTGCATTTCTAAGACCACATACATTGCTTTTTTACAAATGTACATCTGCTTGGTGGTGTAGGAGGTAACCCCTCCTATACTTAACACCCTACCCCGAGGCGTATGAACTTGAGGGTTGTACTTTTGTGGAAATAAATTAATATGTTGTTGGAAATGAATGTGGCATTCAAAGTGGGATTTGTCATGTGAAAGGTAAAACATTACTTCAGACCTCACAAATTGGGAACGACAAAAACAAGGTAGATGCGGTAGGGTTAAGTGGGTCGCTCCTATTAGGAGACGTTCATCACCTTTCTAGATTACCCCTATATTTTGGGTTTGTTGTATATGTTATAACCACGGATAGGTCAGGAAAAACCGGGGTGATGATATATTAAGTACTATTTATGGTAGAGGTAGGCCAGTCCTGCATTAGTAGAAGGCAGCAAGGATGTGCCTCGATACATTCTTCTAGAGATGTACTGTCAAGAGGTAGTCTCTTACCTTGTCATTGTTGGAAATCTATTCTCCAATACGTGCCTTTACGATTTTGATTGTAGAGCCTAGTATGCTGGAATTTCATTAATATAACAATTTCAATTATTTTAATATGTTATTTAAAAAGGATTTTCAAAGAATGTCATTGGAAATAATATCAAATGATTTATAAAAATGTTTTGGCTACCGTAAGGTAAAAACCCATCCGCGTTTATGTGCGGCGTGGTCTTACGAAATACCTTTATATAAAAAAGTTTTCTAGTGTTAAAATCCAATTGAGATGTGTTTTCTCACATTGGTTTACTAGACTGATCCCGGGCGTTCTTCCCTTTTAATGCTCGGGTTAGACCGAGTATATTTACAGATTAGATTCAGATGCATTTTGGAGGAGCTTAGAGCAGGAGGCTTCATCGATAGCTAGATATTATCTTATTCCACTGCATTGGTTGTTTAAAATTATCAGCATTTGTGAGATGTTGTTATAACTTTTCAGGCTGATGATTAGTGGTTTGTTGTTGTACTCTGATGGATGTATATATATTATCGTTTTTTCTCTTGTAAAGATCATTGTTATATTATATATTGTTCTGTTGCATTGTGAGATTATGTGATTGTTTAGTTTCTTCTTCTTCTGTTCTTTCTTCTTCCTTTTATCCTTAACGATCGGTGTCGGCACTTGAATGCTCGACACGCAATATAGTGGATGTATTAGTGTTGATTTTCGTGGGTCCAAAATCTCGAGTTGTTACATTTGTATTGATGGTGTTTTGTCGAGATTGAGAGTTATATTTGAGCAGTGCTTCATGCTAGCCTGATTATACTTGGTAATATCTCCTCTATTGATATTTCTGGATCTGATGTTGATTTTGATATATATATATATATATGACTTTACTTGGGACTTTGTGTCTGTGATTCAATTATTTCCCATTACGATACTTTCTGATAGTATAGATAAGAGAAGATGAGATTATAATTGTAATGTATGATCTGAGTATAGTGGATTCTTGGTATATTGATGGGCAACCTATTCTATTTGGTATTGATGGTGCTTTGTCGAGATTGAGAGATATATTTGGGCAGTGCTTCATGCTAGCCTGATTATACTTGGTGATATCTCCTCTATTGATATTTCTGGATTCGATGTTGATTTTGAGATATGGGTGATTCACTCATTTGTGTTGATTCTATGATTTCTGATTTGATATGTTTCTGTATGGATGATGACATCTTTTGATACGAGAATTTACAATTGCAGACGAATTTGAGATATTTGGACATTGTGATATCTTGATGATTATTTATTATATTATATACATTCTTTGATATGTTATCTTTTGATTTGATTATCGATATTAGTGTTATTGTATTATTATTTTGTGTTTATATTGTGTTACCATTATTATATACCCTTGATTAGACATAGTCAGACCGATGCGTTATTTTATAATACTTGGATCAGTCCGAGACATTTTAGATACAAGGACAACATGACCAACATTTATTTCAGTGGCTTAGAGGAGACATATATTAGGATGCTGTATGATATTATTATGTCATTGATTCATGTATATATTAGATTTCGAGTTGTATATTGATTGCCATTCACATTATATTGAAATAAATAACATTTGAAATCTACGTTTAATCTATATCATATAATATATTATATTATATATTATCATTGCAATTGGCTTTGGGTTCTCTATTATTCATTATATATTATGTATTTTTCTGTCCTGGAGGCACTTGTATTTATTGTTCTATACCAAGGTTGTGTATGTACAATTGAGTTAGATATTTGATGTTTTAATACGTACTAGTGTTAGTCCAAGAGAATATTCGTATGTGTACCCTATTTAGCCTCATTCTCCGTATTATCTGACAGTATTACTCTGTAATACTCTTGGATAGTATGGGTATAGAGGTGGGGTGTTTCAGTCCCACTTTGGACCAAGATGTTATCCCTGCAAGTATCCATAACTTAGCACCTCGTTAGTATCCATCATCAACGCAGTATCACATCCTCTTCGTAATGCATACCAAGGAACTCTCATAGTGCCTAATAATAGTGTCACAATAGTTAGCCCTATTCTATTCATTTTTAAAGGGTTATCTAGCCTTGCCCCTAACAAACAATCTAGAAAACAACTGTGGCGGTGCATGACCTAAATGTGATCTACTCAGGAGGTGTAGCCGTTTCGATGTAACCTTTGTCTTTTTACTAACCCCTCAGGACTGATGATGTTCTCGACCTAGGTGTAGCTCCTACTCCTTAAGATGGTACCAAACACACACTGACATAGCATCGAGCCTTACTCAATGTCCCATTTAGATTGCTTAATGCAATCATGGTAATACCCGCTTATTACTTAATACCTCCTAAAAGGTTGAAGCAGACTACTTGTCCTTTGACACTCCGACTGAGGCGAACCTTCCTACTTAGGTATCCTTCACCTATACGCGAACGTATATAACTCCACGGGTCTAGTAGTTGGATATGTCTCACATTAGTATAATGTATACACAACTGCTAGTAGCCTCTTACAGTGGACAGACTTCTATTGTGTAACACTACTAACCTCGCATTCCAACCCATTTTAATAACTATGTCATTCTTATCTGATCTAAGTTATTTACTAACTTAATAATCCATACCCGTCATAAACGCATACTTGGGGTTACGTATATATATGTATGTGTGTATGAATGTACGTATGTATTCATATTGTTTAATTTTTACGCCTCCAACGTTCAACTATTAGTAATATTTCTTTACTTTTTCGTGCGTTTACTTCTTTTCAATTCATATCGACTTAATGTCATTTATCACTTTTGTTAAAGATCCAAATATCTTTTCCTATTCACTTTCTCATGCCTTATTGAATTCCAATTTCTATTCCCTTTTAACCTTTACTACCATCCCTTACTTAGTAGACTTTCCATGCTCTTTTTATTTACATTAATTACCTGTCTACTTATTTGTTGTTTATTATTTGATTTATGTCCTGCCTTTATTGCATATATATTAATTCTTCGCTTAAACCATTATTATTATCACATTTGCAATTCTTTAATTAATCCTTAGGGATTTTTGCATTTTAATGCATTGGAATTACATCCCGCTCAGAAGGAAATGTTAACACTATAAATTTCTATGTCTTGTCCAAAAGGAGAATTTGTGTGATGTTTGGAATTACAAGGAATTGTCTTTTTCATAGTTTTTGGCATAGACAGTACAAAATATGGTAAGTATCCCTATTTTATACATCTATTTCTTTTAAGAGTAATCCTTGTTATTTCAAACATTACACTTTTATTTATGAATATGAACTTAACAATGTATTGAAATTTACATTGCAACACTGTACATTCCAATAAATTATAATACTACTTAAATCCATATAATTTATTATGATAACTTTAATTTACATTTTTCTTGCATAAGTCATTTAAATCTAAAAATCTGGAATTTTCACATAATTTATCAATTACGGGGACTACTATTACCTAATACTTTCCAGATTCATATACATGTAATATAAAAATTAAGTTATCAATCACAGAATATGCAAACATAGTTTATAAATTCAATAAACGTATACAATTTTAGCCTACAACTCCAAGTTTAGATTTAGGCATACATGAATAAACTTATGATGATATAAATTCAATATTATATAAAAATATATAATTTCCCACTCACCTTTTTAGCATTCCAAATTTCCAGATCTAATTCTTGTTATTTCAGTTTAACCCCATATTTCTCCCTATTTGAATACATATACCGCAAGCATATATATATATTTCTATCAGAAATCTAGATCAAAGAAGAGATTTAGACTTAATTTAGATATTAGATCCGGATTTATAATTTACCTTGGCTTTGACTATTTAATTCGACCTTATTTTTCTTCTTAATTATCCTCTCCCATTCTCCTCTTATATATACATATATAAAACTATTTTTAGAATTAAGAATTTTGTGGAGAAGAGAAAATGGCAAAGCTCTGTCATCAATCCAGAAAATATGAGAAGAAAGTGAGGCATTAGGCTCGTATTTATAGGGGTTCGAATCAATACCAGCCATTGGATTAAATTATTTTAAATTCGGCCCGTTCGTTATCCAACTTGTCCCAAGCACCAGGCGAGCCGCTCAAAGACTTTTGATAGGGATTTAAAACTGTTATCACTAAAGTGACCAATCCTAGTGAGAATATCAAACTGATGGTGTTGATAAGTGGAATCGACCCAAAGACAGACTTTGGCGATTGGTAAGCTCGAGAACCTCCTATGACCTTCGATCGTTTCTGTTACAAAGTGAACCAGAACCTAAGCAAGGAGGAGGTAGAGCAGACTAGGAGAAAGAATAATGCAGGCCTGTTGGCTGAAGGAATTCAAAACGAGGGCAGCAGTAAGGACTTAGATGAGGACTCGGATTCTAGAAGACGACCCAAGATTCCAAAATTCGACTCATATACTCCTTTGAATGATTCAATCAAAAACATCTACTTGGAGACTCACGACTTAGAGCAGTACTGGAAACCAGCCTCGAGAGATTCCGCCGAAACGTAGAAGAAATCTGGGAAATGTTGTATATTTTAAGGTATACATGGTCATAACACCAGCGATTGCAGACACCTCCAAGATGTGATCGGAAAGCAGATCCGGAAAGGAAAGCTTCAACAATATGTACAAGCCCCCTAGAATGGCAGGCAGGGAACATTCGACCCTTACTAAGAAGGACCTTTGATTATCAATTGGACCAACTACGGTCGACTTCCAACTGAGGAGGGCTGGGGCAAAGTGGAACAACGAGCATTCGACTCTGCTTCACTTATCAATAAGATTTATTTCAATTTCAATTATGTTGTGAACTATGACCAACTTGAATTAAACTACTTGCATACGATGCAGGTAACTAAGTACCTAGAGTTGGCACCAACCAACCTCCATGGACCAAGATCGGACCTTCGAAGCATTACACGACGAGCATGATTCGACCTCTCATCAACTACCATATGCCTTTGACTTGGGGCCAAGGACTCAAAATGGAAAGTGGGTGTGACTCAACCATCCACTTCCTACTCTTTGCTTCAATTCTTACAGAACATATATACCTTACTCAAAGCCCGACAAGGTAAGAATCCAGTACAAAGTGGACACGACTGACCATCCATTCATCAACTTCCGTGCTTGACTTAAAGATCAGAGTAACACTTGGAGTCGATGCAACCCAACCATCCACTCCCCAGCTCATTCTTGAAGTTTTCCAAAATACTAATGCCTCTCCAAAGGCTCAGCACGACCAAGGTCCAACTAAAGTGGATGCGATTTAACCGTCCACACATTAACTCCTGCCCTGGACACAAGATGTAATTCAGAAGCTCAACTTAAAGTAGGCATGACTGACTGCCTACTCATCAACCATAACCCTCAACACGTGGACACGACTATAGCTTGAGGTGGATGTGACTTGATCATCCACCCGTGAACTCTGTCCCTCGACTTGTTGGGAGGAGTACTAAGAAAATTGGACGAGACCTGACTGTCCAACACAAGCATGGATGTGATCAAGCCATCCATTACTTACTACCTTCATCGACTTGATTGGAGGAGCTACAATCACCAAGTGGACATGAATCGACTGTCCATTTGTCAAGTTTTGTCCTTGATGCTGGAGGCAAAATTCCATTCCATAGATGAACGTGGTTCGATCGTTCATTCGACAAATCTTGCCTCGACTTTGACAACTGGAGTATAAATCAAAAATGGGTGTGACTGACCACCCATTGACTAACTCTGGTCCTCAGAGTGCGGACTGGAGTATAAACACCAAATAGATGGATGCGATATGACCATCCATCGACCAATTCTGGTCCTTAGAGCGCAGACTGAAGTATAAACATCAAATGGGTGTGACTGACCACCCATCGACCAACTTTGGTCCCTAGAGCATGGACTAGAGTATAAACATCAAATGGATGTGACTGACCATCCATCGACCAACTTTAGTCCCCGGAGCGTGGACTGGAGTATAAACATCAAATGGTGTGACTGACCACCCATCGACAACTCTGGTCCCCAGAGTGCAAACTGGAGTATAAACATCAAATGGATGTGACTGACCACCCATCGACCAACTCTGGTCCTCAAAGCGCGGATTGGAGTATAAACATCAAATGGGCGTGGCTGACCACCCATCGACCAACTCTGGTCCCCAGAGCGCGGACTGGAGTATAAGCATCAAATGGGAGTGACTGACCACCCATCGACCAACTCTTGTCCCCAGAGCGCAGACTGGAGTATAAACATCAAATGGGTGTGGTTGACCACCCATTACAAAAATCAGGTCCCCGGAGCATGGAGCATAGTAAAAACATGCAACGACCCGTATTTTTAGTTATTTTAAATTATTAAATTAAATGAAATTATTGAATAAAAATGGTTAAAAAATAAAATTTTAATGAATTATTAATATAGTTATTGCATATGAACTAGAATAAAAATTCGAATAATAAATTCCGAAGATTTTGGCAATAACAGATATTGAAATGAATTTAACATATTGAATATATTTATAATCAATAGTTGAATTGAAGGATAAATGTTGACTTATTTGGTTGAAAATAAATAAATTGTCGATAAGTAAGATTCATTGAGATTTTATTATTGGATAATTAAAATTGTTTAAATTTAATATTTGAAATAGTGTAAATAATTGAATTTGGGATTTAATATGAATCAGAATGGTTTCTAATATGAATATAAATTATGTTTGAATTATAACTGTGTTGGTAAGTTTTTAAAATTGGAATTTCAAGTAATTTCGTCGATTTTGAAAATCGCTCGATTTAATCGACACGATAAAATAGCCTTCCGGGGCAGTCTCGGAATTCGATGAAACTAGTTCCATTGAATCCGTAATAGTGTATTATTATCGGATTTTAAATTCATAGCGTTTGGAGTTACTGTTTGGTCGTAAGGGATAAAAACGCGTTGAAATTAATATTGGAAATTTAATATTATAATTCGATTCGAAAAGCCATTTTCCACATATGGTCGAATTAGGCCTCGAAACTTATTCCATTGTGTTCGGAATAGGGGTAAAACATTATAAACGCCAGACGGCATGCTTCGTTTGGAGTTCGTCCAGAAAAGTACGTGAACAGTATAAATACGTATACGTCTATTTATACGCGTACATACTCCCAAACCCTAGCTTACGCCCTAGCGCCTCAAACAAATTCAATGGCCGAAAAGCTTTGATTTTCTCCTCCAATTATCTCCAGATCCTTCGACAATTAGCCAAAGATTTCTACATGGAACTTGTAGAGCTCGAGGAGCTCTACTATATCAACGGTCATGATCGAAATCAAGGAGATGGATTGACAGCGATTTTAGTTTGAACGTCGTGCGTTCGTGCACGACTCTCGAGGGCGAGGGGCGACCAAGCTCCAAGGCGTTTGGGCTGAAGGTAGAGCCGGCGTGGCGCTTTCTGATGGTAGTGGTCGATCATCGACTAGTGGTTGTTGGTGGCGGCGACACGTTGATGAAGGAGGGCGATGTGGGTTTGACCTGTAGGTGTGCGCGATGAAGAGGAAGGAAGGGCGAGCGACCCTAATTTCATCTCCAAGAATCAACGGCCAGATTTCGTTTAGGGTAAAAAAAAAAGAAATTTATTTATATAAATTTTATTCAAACTTTACAAACGTATATCTTTTTCATACATTGTCAGAATTGGACGAAACAAGCGGCGACGGAATCATGGCGATGAGTACTACATTCAGGGACTGATTTGGAGACGATTGGAGCTAACTAAAATTTTAGGTTAAGTCGAACGTCGTTCGATTTGATTTAAAATTGAAAACTCAAAGTGAGTGTTTTATAACGCTCACAACGTACTAAAATTTTCTGATGTTCGTTAAATTGGTGTCATGAAGTTATTTATTTTATTGGCTGTCATTTGGTAGTTAAATTGACGTATAAATTGACATCTGAATTAACTGTAGAAATTAAAATTGACAGTTAAATTTGAATTTGGAATTTAATTACCAGAAAAAAATACCCAATATTGATAACTATGAAATTGTTGTGAATTATATTGACTGTTTGGATGATTGATTGTGATGGATGCAATTAGTTGATTTTGGATGATTTGGATGTTTATTTATTTTGATTTATCCCGTATCATCCTGTATATTATTTACAATATATAAAACTGTAAATCGAATTATTTCGAATAAATTAAGAAATAGGTTGAAATGATATATACCTATGACATTTATTTGGATTGAAATGATATATATCCATCCATGGAATTAAATTGAAATAACTAATTACTTGGCCATAGGACAGAAAATTATAAACGGACACCGGTTTGGTTAAATTAAATGATTTTAAAAATTGATTTGAACATTAAATGATTTTGATTTAAAGAAATAAAAATCAAATTTATAGAAATCAAATTTATTTTCGAACTTTGAAATATTGCTAAGTAAACGTAATTTAAATCGATTATTCAAAATTGAGCTCGAAATTGAATTAGTTTGAAGATTTGAATCCTAAATTTAATATTGAAGTTAAATTTGATATAAATGATTTAAATCGACATTTTGAAAGTGAACTTGGAATTGATATAAATTGAATTGGTTTAAAATTAGTATAGAAATGAAATTTAAACAACTAACTCGAATTGTTGAATCAAATTTGAAGTTAAAAATGAAAGTCGATATTCAAATTGATTTGAATAGGAATTGGAATCAAAGTTAATCTGAATTGAAATCAGAATGGAATTGATTAAATTGAAATGGAAATTGAGTTGTTTTGAATTGGAAAATTTGGAATTAGATCAATTTAACTTTGAAACTGTTTTTAAATAAATTATTTTATTATGAACTGTTTTAAAATCTACTTTTTGAAATATACAGATTATTTTGATCTTTCAAGCTATCTTCCTATATAAATCATTTTTAATACTCAAACTATTTTCTATGAAACTATTTTAACTATTTAACTATTTCAAAATTATTTACACTATTTTCTAAAAAATATTCAAACTGGTCAAAGGGGTGAAATGTTTATATTTAAACCCTGGATTTAAGTGCGAATTTGGTTAAAGTGAATTTATAACCTAAATTGTAATTCGAATTGAATTTTGTAGTGAAATTGACGTATCGAACTAAATTGATATATTTTGAAGTAAATATGATGATTTTGAAACGAAATTGATTCGACGCGAATATAATATTTTGATATCAAATTCGAATTGTTTTCGAAATGTAAAAGTACCAACCGGTGTGTAAAACGACGTTTGATTGTTAAAGAGACCGAGGCCTCTTATTGGCATACTTTCTGTCAATATTGGAACTACTTTAACAACTGTGTATGTGGAGTGATGATCCAAAATTAAGTGATTGGATTTGGCGTACGTTTGCTGAATTTAAAGAAAGAGAACGATGATGGATTAGCCTGGAACTTATGCCAATTTGAAATGACTAAAATAGGAGCCATACCGGCCAAGCGGGCTAACTACCCCGAGCGGACATTTGTTCTTCGATTTTCTTAGACTCGGTCCATATTATTACTCTTGTTGTTGGTTTCGATTGGTGCACCTCGATTTTGGGATAACCTCCCCTTGACTCGATATGGTATGGATGTACACGGTGGGCGATCATGGCTATGATGCGTTATTACCAGCTGGAAAGGGTAAACTGGTAGTATCCTACCTTAGGCATTGCCTCACGTGCCTTGTCATACTTTTATTCCTATACGAGACCTGTATGATTTTGGTTTAGTGTTGTCGTATCACGGCGCATCCCTATCCACCGACGGGCTACTGGTGTTTTATATGCAAACTGTAGAACAATGCTTAAAAACGCGTTAAGAGGGATCAATGTAAAGCCTTAACGGTAATAAAAATATTTATTTTACTGACTAGACATTATATATGTAATGTATTCTACTATATAGAGATATTTTGACGGATCCTTAAGAGATGGAAAAATCTCGTAACATCTCTTGAGTTATTGCATGCACATTATACACTGGATATGAGATATGAAATCCCATAAAAATCTCTGACGCCAAGACACTCATGTTTTATGATATTGGTTTAACTTACATAAGGATATTTTAGTCCTGACTCGAGTGTTTTGTCTTTTTATTACGCTCGGGTCAGCCCTGAGTTTTTCAGTGCATTGAAGATCTTTTTCTGGAGGACGAAGACGAATATTTGGTATATTATTTCTATTATTACTCCTGCATCATGTTATCTGCTGCATTATTCTATTTTCCCTGTTGTATATATAACTCTGATAAATGTTGTATAAAATATAATCAAATGTATAGTAAACAGCTTCATGAACTGTTTATTTGATTATTATATTTTTTCATTCCGCTACGAGATTCTGCGTTTGTTTTCTTCTTCTTTTCTTATTTTTCTTAATTAACCCCAGTGATTATCTAAGTTCCGGATTGTTTGAGTTGGACATGTGTGGATTATTGACAATTTAAACCTTCTGAAATGTCGGTCGTCACAAAACACAAAAAGATGGACGTGGTTTGAACGTCTGTTGATCAACTCTGGTCCCTTAGCGCGATTTGGAGTATAAATACCATAAAAACTGGACGCGGTTCAACCGTCCGCTCCTCAACTCTTGCACTTTTCTTGGGGGCAAACACATTACCTTGTTTGTGCCTGAGGTACGGCGAACTATCTAAGCCTTCCACAGACATCGGATTACCCAAAATCCAAACCAAGACATGGACGCGGTTCGACCGTCCAGCAAATAATCTTGCCCCCCAGTGCGAATTGAAGTATAAACACAAATTGGATGCGGTTCGACCACCCGCTAACAAACTCTTATCCCCAAAGTGAGGATATGAGTATAAAAAAATCAATAAGTGTGGTTCGACCACTCAATATTCCATAAATTCTGCTAACCCAAGAATGGGAACGAGAGTACAAACTACTACAGGCTAAGTACGACATCTCACTATAGCTCTGGTTGGCTGATCTTTACAACTTGGGGCAACGACTGGAAGGAGGCCTCAATACATAGCCAATCAAAATGATGTCCAAAGTTACGGGCGACCAACTATATCGTACCACCGGGTCGACAGGCAATGTCTATCCAAGCTTTATATATTGTCCCGCTCGGTCGACGGTCAATATCGATCCACACCAAACACAAACGGACGTGACTCGGATGTCCTCCGAAAAACTTCAATCACCAGAGTGCGGATATGAGAATAAACAACAAATGAGCGTGACTTGATCATTAATTCTCTAGCACCCTCCTTTGATCCGTTAGGAGGAGTATGAAACCGGATGAGCATGACCCGACTGCACTTGAGCCAACTCTAACCCTAGATCTAGAGGGAGAATATGGATCAAAATGGATGCGACTGAACATCCAGCTCCGGATGAATGCGACGCGACTATTCATTTGTTGAGTCTTACCATGATCCAACTAGAAGAGCAATACGAATCGGACGTGGCTCAACCGTCTGCACACTAATCCTTGCCCTTGGTCCAGTAGAGGGAGCATCAATCACTTATTGGACATGACTTTCCTTCCTACTTATTGACATATGCCCTAGACTTGGGGGCACGAGCAAGAAATAAGATGGATGTGAACCGACTATTCAACGATCAACTCTAAGTCTTTGGCGCTTAGGTAGGAGTATAAACACGACTAGAACAAGACTCGATCGTCCATGCAGTAAATTTATCAACCTAAGAGTGGAAGTGTGATCATCCGAAGACTGACTTCGATAGCTCAATATTGTGATTCATACCTCGTGTTTACAACTACTCGAGGCTACGAACGAAAGGATGCCTAGAGATAGAATCATTGAATCAATGCCCAAGCTCATGGGCAACTAATCATCACTCCGACCCAAATGATGATTAACGGATCATGAGTACGTTGAATGGAAAGCACGTTAGTCGAATATACAAGTAGATTCAAACTCAAAGTAAGAGCTATCTATGTGGTTACACAAAACACGAGGCTGAACCCTACTCGACATTTGATTCAACATGCTTCTAAGCCTAATCTTCGGCCATTTGCAGATAATCGCTCAAGGAATTTAGAGCCCTTCACTATCAGACTCAATAAATCATGATAAGATTTTAGGATTCGACCAGAATAACCATCATCATTGACCGTCCCTACCAGATTTCACGTTGATTGTTACGCGAAATAGTTACATTTGGACTCAAGGAATCTAAGGCTGCTCCCGTAGAGCAGACAATCGACATTATAGTCAGCCATGGCGACCCTTCACAAGTACCAAAGATCGGATCACTACTCAGTGCAATGATGATGACGGAATTAGTTGGCTTTCTCCGAAAGAATCTTGATGTGTTTGCTTGGACATATTCTGACATGCGTATGATCTCACCAACTATCGCGAGCCATGCATTGAGTATCGACCCGAGGCATGTCCCGTGAAATCAAAGCAACGCAGCATGGATCCAAAGGGATTTTATGCACTTTAAGAGGAGGTGGATAAACTCAAAAACAATAGGTTTACCCATGATGCCCTCTATCCGAAATGGGTATCCAATCCAGTTCTTACAAGAAAAGCTAATGGAAAGTAGCGGTCATGCGTCGACTACTCAGACCTAAACAAGGCATGCCCGAAAGACAGCTTTCCATTTCTGAGGATCGACCAATCGGTAGACTCAACCATTAGATATGAACTACTTTCATTTATGGATGTGTACTCCAGATACAGCTAGATCCCGATGCACGTCCCCGACCAGAAGCAAACCAGCTTCATTACCGATATAGGGCTATATTGTTACGTTGTGATGTCGTTTGAACTAAATAATGCTGAAGCTACTTACTACAGTCTGATCAACAGGATGTTCAACTACCAGAACGGGCGATCGACGAAAGTATATATGGACGATATGCTCGTGAAGTCATGACGATCAAACGACCACATCGCTGACTTAGCGGAGATGTTCAGTGTTCTACAAAAATATAGAGTGAAACTAAATCCCTTGAAATGCTCTTTCGGGGTTGTGTCAAGAAAATTTCAGGGTTTCATTGTCTACTCTCGTGGAATCGAAGCCGGTCCCAAGAAGATTCAAGCAATTCGAAACATCCAAGTGCAGAAGACGATTAAGCAGGTACAGAGCTCAAATGAGAAGGTTGTCGCCTTAAGCCGCTTCATCTCCAGGATCACCGACAAGTGTATTCCTTTCTTCAACTTGATCAGAAGAGGGAAAAGCAACTTTGAATGGATGCAGGATTGTGCAGATGCATTTCAAGTTCTGGTAGATCACTTAGAGAGACTGAGACCTCCCATCCTATTCAAGAAACTGGACTGTGAAGACTTATACATATATTTAGCGACGTCTGTACATGCCATAAGTGCCACATTATTACGTAAAGGGAATCAGATCCAGAGGCCAATATATTATGTTAGCAAGTGATTGACAGGTGTTGGCAGAAACTATCCAAAGCTAGAAAAGCTCACGTACTACCTGTTGATTGCATCACAAAAGCTTCGCCATTACTTCCAAGCTCACCCCATCAACGTTTACACTGACCAGCGGTTACGATAGGTCCTACAGTAACCTTAGACGTCCGAAAGGTTACTCAAATTGAATATCGAGCTAAGCCAATTCGATATTGCTTATCTCCCACGGAGAACTATCCAGGGACAACATTAGTAAACTTCATATCTGAATTCACTACATCCGACGACTATCCGAAGAGCAGTGGAGAATCGACCAACCGATGTAAAATGTGCACGGATGGAGCTTCCAATGATCGGTGTTCTAACATCGGAGTTGTGTTAATGACTCCTGAGGAACGACTGATCTACTATGCCCTGAAACTCGACTTCCCTACAACAAATAACGAAGCTAAGTATGAAGCCTTGATCGCCAAGCTCAAACTTGCTAGAGAACTGGGAGTGGAAACTTTACATATCTTTTGTGATTCCTGATTAGTAGTATGCCAAGTCAAGGAAGATTACCTTGCTAGTGGGCAGCATCTTGCTCCTTATCTTGGCCGGGTCCAAGAGCTACTAGCCGACTTCGAGTATTACACCATTTCACACATCCTTAGAAAAAAATGAAAAAACCAAGTTACTGCCTTTGCTGGCCAGTTCTAGGGATGCACAACAAATAGACTTTGTCCCTGTTGAAGTACTTAACATTCCACGCATTGAAAGATGGAGATCGACTAGATCTTGGAGATGGAGCTAGAAAAGGAGTCATGGATGACTCCTATCAAAGACTATCTACAATGGGGGATCCTTCCTAGATGGAGGAATGAAAAATGACAGATCCTCCCTAAAGCTTCATGTTGCATCCCAAGAAGGAGTAATGTATAGAAAAGGTTTCTTCGTTCCTATGCTTCGGCGTGTCGCCCATGATGAAATCAAACGATTCTTAAATGAAGTCCATGAAGAAGAATGCGGCGACCACACTAGGGGGCAAACCCTGACAAAGAAAATACTCCGCTTTGGGTGTTACCGACCAATTTTCAATCGAGATGCAGCTGATCACGCTAGATGATGCAATGAGTGCTAGATGTTTGCAAAAATTCCAAGTGCCCCACCGATGGAAATTACTCAAATGGCCAGTCCATAGCCGTTTTCCCCTTGGGGTATTGACATCGTTGGCTTCTTGCTAATTCTAAAGGTGGTGCGAAATACGCCATCATAACAGCTGATTGCTTCACCAAATGGGCTGAAGTAGAACTTTAAACCATGATCACGACGAAGAAAATAATCAACTTCGTTGTCCGAAACCTCATCTGTCGTTTTGGCCATCCGCGAACCATTATAGCAAATAATCGAACCCAATTCGATAGTGCTAAATTTAAAGACTTCTACCATCGGCATCATATTGAAAATAGATTTACGGTAGTTGCTTGCCCTCAAGCAAATGGATAGGTTGAAGCTATGAACAAAATCAAAAAGTCCATTCTGAAGAAACGTTTGGAAAAGGCTAGAGGCAAGTGGATGGATGAACTCCCAACAGCATTATGGGCTTACAGAACCATCCACATATCCGCGACTTGCCATACTTCATTCGCCCTTGCTTACGGCTCTAAGGCCATCATCCTTGTAGAACATGAAGTTCCCTCTTATCGAATGACTTACAACAACCCATATTTCATTATAAAATACTATATAAACAAGGAACTTCAATCCAATTGCAATTAAACTAAAAGGAATTGGTGATGACTCGTGAGCGTACAAACGCATTTGAGAGCCAATGACAAGAACATGTACCCGAACATGCAGGTGTATATTCAAAAATTTTGATTTCTTGAAATCGCTAGAAATTGGATTTTCACCTGGAGTTATTAAAGAAAAGCCTGGATTAGATAGCCAAAGCTTACTAGCCCTGTAGAACTGGATACAGATAGAATTAATGGAATACAATATTGAATTTATACTATTGGAAATCGACCAAGCGTCGTCACAATCAAAGAGGGATACAACACTTTGTGAAGATAATTCAATGAAAGGATAGCTACTATACATGAAACTGGATGGATTTCTTTTCGGTGACTCTAACTTGCTTTAATTTAAAGCACATCAAGTACACAACAAGGCGTACTTTGGGGGGCAAATATTATCCAGCATTTTGACCCGACTATATCCGAACTGAATTGAAAAGTTATACTCGACTGTCATCAAGGCTAGTAGCCTAGAGCAATGATTGTGGAGTCCTAAAATCAAGCATAGATGACAATATGAAGCGGAAGCATGAAAGCTCGCTACTCCCCGAAGATGGATCAGCTGCGATCCATATTCAACACTATGGATCATATCGTATCGATTCCACAACTTAATTTTGCAGCGATGAACGGTCAACAACTCAAAATCTACACATGCAATGACATGAAATCGGAGTACAAGCTTACTACAACATGTGGAACACCTGCTAGGGATTTCATTCCAATTGAAGGAAGTTGGAGGGATCAGCATAACTTCCTTTACAAGGATCGACAGAAATCAGAATTCAAGCAACACTACTTAACGGAAAATGCAATATCTCACAAACTGTACGTCGAAATTGTTGGGGATCAAGTAGCTAACATCATAGAACACCCGTCATAGGGATCATAGCTCATTTGGACACACTAATAGAGATCATTACATATCCCTAGTATGGGCCTCGATAGGCCTGGAAATTTTTGGGTGGCCTCGTCTTGGTCTCCCGAACCTTCTACCGAAATTTCAGTCTGATCCGTGCACATCTTCCCCTATAACATTAAAAGTGATTTAAATTTTGTTGAGTGATAGGAAGACATGGATTTTAACTTTTTTGTTGTAATAAATGCTTTCGAGAAAGTGAGGAAGACATAAACTATAGAACCGTTGTTATAATAAGTGATTTTCGAAAGGAGATGTTTTATATAGTATACAGGGTTTATTCGTATTCTATATTTGTTGTTAATATCCAAGGTGGGTAACTTATATCTATTTCGAAGTTAAGAATGTCATCCATTCAAGGTCTAAGAGGTAATGATGCCCCAACTTGATTAGCTTCATTGTTAACTAATAAATAGTTTAAATTCGACATCGAAAATTAATATTAAGTATAATTAATCGGATCCCTATAATAGTGTTTTTGGGTTATTGTAACCATGTTTTATGCAACATTCATTTTGACCTAATAAAGTGTGTTTTGGAAAATATTAAGCTTTCCTCAAAGATTAGTAAATGTACTTATTACGGATTTAAGTATATAGAGGCATTTTCTAAGTGTTGAAACTGAAATAGTTTGTGAATATGCTTATACCATTGAGATAAGTATTTGAGAATGTTTTTTTTAAATATCGAAAGAATTAAAGTGGCTTTGAAAATATATCTTCATAAAGATATTTTGACATAAATATTTGGAAAGTGATTTAATTAATAAAAGATTAATTAAAGAGGCCTATTGACTGCTTGTGTTCTAGATTTTATTTTCGGTTCCTTGATTGGATGTGTAAACTGATTAGTCGTGTACTTAGCACGAAGCCAACTGAGTAGGCTTGATTATCGTTTGATGTTAAGAATGATGATTCGAGTTGAGCGGAGTGACTATGGCTCTCCAATCTATCGGCCATAGGATAGCAAGTTGAGAGTTGAAAACATGATAAGTCTACGAGACTAGGTTTCCATATGAAGTTGAGGGCCTCTTATCACTCGTTGGTCTGGAGAGACCAGGATCAGATTTATCCAAAAACCACTTTGGACCAACATATGCATTCGAAAGTGAAATTTACTGGAAGACAATGGTTTTGAAGACGAAGATCTTCATGATGTAGGGCTGCTTGCCACTAACCTCTCGGGTGATTCCCATATTATATATATGTGGTGTTAGTAGTACTTCAGTCTGAAAATCTTCGATGTTAGGACTGGTCACTACTAATCCTGTGGATGATTCCTAAACAGGATGTAGTAGGAGTACCTTCGGTTTATCCTATTTTCCTGGGCAACTTGTATGGATGAATGTTTGACTTTGCAATTCTAAGACCACATACATTGCTTTTTTACAAATGTACATCTGCTTGGTGGTGTAGGAGGTAACCCCTCCTATACTTAACACCCTACCCCGAGGCGTATGAACTTGAGGGTTGTACTTTCGTGGAAATAAATTAATATGTTGTTGGAAATGAATGTGGCATTCAAAGTGGGATTTGTCATGTGAAAGGTAAAACATTACTTCAGACCTCACAAATTGGAAACGACAAAAACAAGGTAGATGCGGTAGGGTTAAGTGGGTCGCTCCTATTAGGAGACGTTTATCACCTTTCTAGATTACCCCTATATTTTGGGTTTGTTGTGTATGTTATAGCCACGGATAGGTCAGGAAAAACCGGGGTGATGATATATTAAGTACTATTTATGGTAGAGGTAGGCTAGTCCTGCATTAGTAGAAGGCAGCAAGGATGTGCCTCGATACATTCTTCTAGAGATGTACTGTCAAGAGGTAGTCTCTTACCTTGTCATTATTGGAAATCTATTCTCCAATACGTGCCTTTACGATTTTGATTGTAGAGCCTAGTATGCTGGAATTTCATTAATATAACAATTTCAATTATTTTAATATGTTATTTAAAAAGGGTTTTCAAAGAATGTCATTGGAAATAATATCAAATGATTTATAAAAATGTTTTGGCTACCGTAAGGTAAAAACCCATCCGCGTTTATGTGCGGCGTGGTCTTACGAAATACCTTTATATAAAAAAGTTTTCTAGTGTTAAAATCCAATTGAGATGTGTTTTCTCACATTGGTTTACTAGACTGATCCCGGGCGTTCTTCCCTTTTAATGCTCGGGTTAGACCGAGTATATTTACAGATTAGATTCAGATGCATTTTGGAGGAGCTTAGAGCAGGAGGCTTCATCGATAGCTAGATATTATCTTATTCCACTGCATTGGTTGTTTAAAATTATCAACATTTGTGAGATGTTGTTATAACTTTCCAGGCTGATGATTAGTGGTTTGTTGTTGTACTCTGATGGATGTATATATATTATCGTTTTTTCTCTTGTAAAGATCATTGTTATATTATATATTGTTCCATTGCATTGTGAGATTATGTGAATGTTTAGTTTCTTCTTCTTTTGTTCTTTCTTCTTCCTTTTATCCTTAACGATCGTTGTCGGCACTTGAATGCTCGACACGCAATATAGTGGACGTATTAGTGTCGATTTTCGTGGGTCCAAAATCTCGAGTTGTTACATTTGTATTGATGGTGTTTTGTCGAGATTGAGAGTTATATTTGAGCAGTGCTTCATGCTAGCCTGATTATACTTGGTAATATCTCCTCTATTGATATTTCTGGATCTGATGTTGATTTTGATATATATATATATATATGACTTTACTTGGGACTTTTTGTCTGTGATTCAATTATTTCCCATTACGATACTTTCTGATAGTATAGATAAGAGGAGATGAGATTATACTTGTAATATATGATCTGAGTATAGTGGATTCTTGGTATATTGATGGGCAACCTATTCTATTTGGTATTGATGGTGCTTTGTTGAGATTGAGAGATATATTTGGGCAGTGCTTCATGCTAGCCTGATTATACTTGGTGATATCTCCTCTATTGATATTTCTGGATTCGATGTTGATTTTGAGATATGGGTGATTCACTCATTTGTGTTGATTCTATGATTTTTGATTTGATATGTTTCTGTATGGATGATGACATCTTTTGATACGAGAATTTACAATTGCAGACGAATTTGAGATATTTGGACGTTGTGATATCTAGATGATTATTTATTATATTATATACATTCTTTGATATGTTATCTTTTGATTTGATTATCGATATTAGTGTTATGTATTATTATTTTGTGTTTATATTGTGTTACCATTATTATATACCCTTGATTAGACATAGTCAGACCGATGCGTTATTTTATAATACTTGGATCAGTCCGAGACATTTTAGATACAAGGACAACATGACCAACATTTATTTCAGTGGCTTAGAGGAGACATATATTAGGATGCTGTATGATATTATTATGTCATTGATTCATGTATATATTAGATTTCGAGTTGTATATTGATTACCATTCACATTATATTGAAATAAATAACATTTGAAATCTATGTTTAAACTATATCATATAATATATTATATTATATATTATCATTGCAATTGGCTTTGGGTTCTCTATTATTCATTATATATTATGTATTTTTCTGTCCTGGAGGCACTTGTATTTATTGTTCTATACCAAGGTTGTGTATGTACAATTGAGTTAGATATTTGATGTTTTAATACGTACTAGTGTTAGTCCAAGAGAATATTCGTATGTGTACCTTATTTAGCCTCATTCTCCGTATTATCTGATAGTATTACTCTGTAATACTCTTGGATAGTATGGGTATAGAGGTGGGGTGTTTCAGTCCCACTTTGGACCAAGATGTTATCCCTGCAAGTATCCATAACTCAGCACCTCGTCAGTATCCATCATCAACGCAGTATCACATCCTCTTCGTAATGCATACCAAGGAACTCTCGTAGTGCCTAATAATAGTGTCACAATAGTTAGCCCTATTCTATTCATTTTTAAAGGGTTATTTAGCCTTGCCCCTAACAAACAATCTAGCAAACAACTGTGGCGGTGCATGACCTAAATGTGATCTACTCAGGAGGTGTAGCCATTTCGATGTAACCTTTGTCTTTTTACTAACCCCTCAGGACTGATGATGTTCTCGACCTAGGTGTAGCTCCTACTCCTTAAGATGGTACCAAACACACACTGACATAGCATCGAGCCTTACTCAATGTCCCATTTAGATTGCTTAATGCAATCATGGTAATACCCGCTTATTACTTAATACCTCCTAAAAGGTTGAAGCAGACTACTTGTCCTTTGACACTCCGACTGAGGCGAACCTTCCTACTTAGGTATCCTTCACCTATACGCGAACGTATATAACTCCATGGGTCTAGTAGTTGGATATGTCTCACATCAGTATAATGTATACACAACTGCTAGTAGCCTCTTACAGTGGACATACTTCTATTGTGTAACACTACTAACCTCGCATTCCAACCCATTTTAATAACTATGTCATTCTTATCTGATCTAAGTTATTTACTAACTTAATAATCCATACCCGTCATAAACGCATACTTGGGGTTACGTATATATATGTATGTGTGTATGAATGTACGTATGTATTCATATTGTTTAATTTTTACGCCTCCAACGTTCAACTATTAGTAATATTTCTTTACTTTTTCGTGCGTTTACTTCTTTTCAATTCATATCGACTTAATGTCATTTATCACTTTTGTTAAAAGATCCAAATATCTTTTCCTATTCACTTTCTCATGCCTTATTGAATTCCAATTTCTATTCCCTTTTAACCTTTACTACCATCCCTTACTTAGTAGACTTTCCATGCTCTTTTTATTTACGTTAATTACCTGTCTACTTATTTGTTGTTTATTATTTGATTTATGTCCTGCCTTTATTGCATATATATTAATTCTTCGCTTAAACCATTATTATTATCACATTTACAATTCTTTAATTAATCCTTAGGGATTTTTGCATTTTAATGCATTGGAATTACATCCCGCTCAGAAGGAAATGTTAACACTATAAATTTCTATGTCTTGTCCAAAAGGAGAATTTGTGTGATGTTTGGAATTACAAGGAATTGTCTTTTTCATAGTTATTGGCATAGACAGTACAAAATACGGTAAGTATCCCTATTTTATACATCTATTTCTTTTAGGCGTAATCCTTGTTATTTCAAACATTACACTTTTATTTATGAATATGAACTTAACAATGTATTGAAATTTGCATTGCAACACTGTACATTCCAATAAATTATAATACTACTTAAATCCATATAATTTATTATGATAACTTTAATTTACATTTTTCTTGCATAAGTCATTTAAATCTAAAAATCTGGAATTTTCACATAATTTATCAATTACGGGGACTACTATTACCTAATACTTTCCAGATTCATATACATGCAATATAAAAATTAAGTTATCAATCACAGAATATGCAAACATAGTTTATAAATTCAATAAACGTATACAATTTTAGCCGACAACTCCAAGTTTAGATTTAGGCATACATGAATAAACTTATGATGATATAAATTCAATATTATATAAAAATATATAATTTCCCACTCACCTTTTTAGCATTCCAAATTTCCAGATCTAATTCTTGTTGTTTCAGTTTAACCCCATATTTCTCCCTATTTGAATACATATACCGCAAGCATATATATATATTTCTATCAGAAATCTAGATCAAAGAAGAGATTTAGACTTAATTTAGATATTAGATCCGGATTTATAATTTACCTTGGCTTTGACTATTTAATTCGACCTTATTTTTCTTCTTAATTATCCTCTCCCATTCTCCTCTTATATATACATATATAAAACTATTTTTAGAATTAAGAATTTTGTGGAGAAGAGAAAATGGAAAAGCTCCATCATCAATCCAGAAAATATGAGAAGAAAGTGAGGCATTAGGCTCGTATTTATAGGGGTTCGAATCAATACCAGCCATTGGATTAAATTATTTTAAATTCGGCCCATTCGGCTATATCAAAATCTCCTATTTAACAACTCAACCGATCGAACATCGCCCCTTATGGTTCCTCTGCTAGCGGTCGACCAGCCCATGCTAGGGGTCGACTGGTCGATATTAATTGTTTTAATTAATTGTTGTCATTTAATTTTGTTGATTTGTTTCCTTATACAGCCGATCGAGACCAATTCTCTCTGTGTTCACTTACTTAAACATTAAGCAAACATTTTCATCAATTAATGTTAATTTATTTTTGTTGATCGCATTTTATTTCCTTAGTTACACATATAATTATTTCCGATTCGAAAACTTCAAATGTTAACAACTTTTTCATTTGAACTCCAATCGAAAAAGTTTATATATGAAAATTGATCAGAAAATTGCCATGAACCAACGGTGAAAGATTCGTAGCCAAATTCGGACGTTTATAAAAATTCTATTTTTGACGTTACTAATTATTTATTTATTTATTTTTAATTAATTATCGTTAAACTACGGGATATTACATTTTGTAATGAGTTATATTCGATGTTTAAATACATACTAGTGTTAGTCCAAAGGAATGTTCATGTATATATATTCCATATAGCCACACTCTTAGTATTATCTACAGTAGTACCTAGTAGAACTTTTGGATAGCATAGGTACAGAGGTGGGGTGTTTCATTTGGTATCAGTGCCTGTTCAAAAGAATACATTATATTTAAGAGACACAAGTCAAATCCTTAGATGAGACTTAAAGTTCCTGTTCCCTTAGTGTGTTGGGTAGTTACCCTACGATAAAGGATGGTAGGAGCATATGATGATTATTGGGATAATCATTTGAGGATGTATTTGTTATTTTCTATATATATATATATATATATAATATTTTCACTTCTAAATTCTATGAAATAACTAGTAGTTTGGTAGAGTTGGCCCGACCAGTAGTGTTGGTGTTTGTATTGAATATTAGACCTTTGGTGGCTTAATATTGTATTGTTGTGTTTTGATTTGATTTTAACCAGAGTGCACAACGGAAATTGATAAATATATTTTCCACTGAGTGCATTGATCGTTGTTTCTTATGTTTGTTTGGTTATTGATAACTTTTTGCATTGGATTTAATTTTGATTATTGTTTGGCTAAATATTCATATGTATTTATTGAAGTTGTAGAATGAATTCAATTTTTGATCTTTACTTGTTATGAATAAATGCGTATGGTGTTTGTTCTATATTATATAATGTTTATTGAAATAGTTTATTGTTTTAATATATATTTAAAAGGCATTTTAAAATGCTTGGATGTTACTAAATACATGTTATAAATAAAGACTTTTGATATATACATAGAGTTTTTATTAAATGTTTTTAGAAACAAAGCAAATGTTTTAATTAGAAATCTCGTATAAAGTATATATTATAGGTATGGTATTGGATTAAGTTTTAAAATAAATTAATAAAATCTCTATAGGATTTGTGAAGATAATAGTTATAAACATTTTTGAAATAAAATTGTATTAATTTGTCCGCTAAGTGGTTTAAGAATTTTGATTGAGGCATGGCCAACGTTATCGATAAAAATTACTAAATACCAGAACGAGGTA
The DNA here is from genome assembly GCA_030737815.1 of Allium fistulosum. Lineage (NCBI taxonomy): Eukaryota > Viridiplantae > Streptophyta > Magnoliopsida > Asparagales > Amaryllidaceae > Allium > Allium fistulosum. Next base: position 683,125,598 of record CM060905.1, on the reverse strand, counting down.
TGCAGACACAATCATTTTGAAAAGTTTAAATAATTTGTCAAGATTTCGATATTTTGAAAGGTTTAAACAGTTATTTAAAGAGTATAATGTTTTTGAAAGATTCGAATGTTTTGATAAGTTTAATGTGTTTTGTAAAGACTTTTATGATTTGAAACGATTGGATTGTTTTGGAAAAGATATAGTTAATTGGAAAAGTATATGAAATAATTTGAGAAAGTGTTTTGAAAGGGAAACAATATTTTAAAGAAAAATTTTGAGATATATTTTGAAAATGATAAGTGATGGTTTAAAAAAGGATATAAAATAATTTGTTAAGGAAAATATTGTTTTGAAATGATGTTTTAATAAAGTATGATATATGAAAATATGTTGGAATTTTTGAGGTTTTAGAAAGTGGTTGTGATGATATAAACAATTTGGGAAATGTTATTAGTATTGTTTTGAAAATAAAGTTATAAAAAAAATTTGTGAACTATATTTTGGAAATTTAAATAATTTTGATTTTGTGATTATGTGACATTATAGAAGTTATATAGTGATTAATAAATTCCTTAAGGGATAGTTTAGTATGGATAGGTATATTATTTGGAAAAGTAGAAATATGATTTGGGAAATAATTTTGGTGAATATTTTGACATGAAAGTATATTTATTATTTTGATACAAAAATGGATTGTAATAGATATTTTATAAGTATAAATACATATAAGTGTGCATTTGTAATAGAATATGCAATAAATTTATAAAGTGATGAATACCTTAATTTATGTGAATATGAAATAATTAAAAAAGCTTGAATATTCTAATTGTGCGAATACAAATATTTTAGAGAAGTGTAATTTTTTAAATTAGAAATTTTTAAAATTAAGAAGTTTTGTAAAGTGAGAATGTACCAATATGTTCACAAGTGTTAATAAAGATTATATTATAATGATATACAAATGTGTTATGTACTTAAGTGAATTTGTAAAGTCAATATGTAAATTTTTTTGGAAAGGTGTATAGAAATGAATTTATTAGCGTAAAGTATTTTGTAGTTAGGGAAGTAATTTCCAGTCTTGGTATAAATATAAAATAAATAGTAATTTACATATTATTAATTATTAATATCTCTGAGACTAATTCATGGGTTAAGTATTTCAATATTTTTAAGATGAACTTGAGCCTTTGATAAGCCACCGATGAAAGGTCTAATGATTGCTTTTGTGCTACTCTATTTGTTACTATACGAGTCAATGCAAATCACTATACATGCTGACTCAAATTAGTATAGTTAGAGCATTGGGAACTTAGTTAATGGGTGTTTAATTAGCGTTTAAATATAAATTGTAAATGGTACGGTTAAGTTAGGATTTATTAGCTTAGTTATAGATTTTTCTCTAAAGGGAAATTGCGAGAACACAATTTTCTTAAGGGGATGTAACAACCTGGTTTTGAGCAGTAATTAATTAATAATATTGATTTAATTAATTAAAATGGATTTTTAAATATTAAATGAGAATAATTTTGTAATTTTATTTAGGAATATTGAAATTTGATAACATAATAATTAGTGATGAAATTAAATCATTTTGGAAATTATTTAACAAATAGACTTAGATGGTGAATATGAGATATTTAAATTGAAATAACTTAAAATATGAAAATAATATTTTATTTAAGTTTTGCAATGAATGAATAATATTGGTTTGGGAAAGAAATGATTTTGAAATGGAAATTTGAATAAATATTTTGTCAACCAAATCTAAGTTTCCCAAGCCCAAAATCATCATAATATCCAGACTTTTCATTTTCTACATTTCTCCCTTCATTTTATAAATATAAGTGCGCTCACTATATTCAGATACTTCCTCTCCTATTTCCTGCTTGTCAACTTTAGGAAGCTAACCCTACTTCTTTACAAATCAAAATTTAATCAAAATAAACGATCCTAAATCCCTAAATTGATAGGTATTCGTCCCAACACCTCGCTATCCTATAAACTATGTGGAAGTTTAGATATTTTTTATGCTATGATGTTTCGGAAGTGGAAGAAGAGGAAGAAAGGAAGAGCTACTAGTTCGGGTGATTAAACTTATACTCAGGAATCTACGGTTAACCTCTATACTTGCATATATATGTTTGAAATTGAATTGTTGTTGGATGATGAAGCTTGTGTTCATTGAGTTAGTGAAGAAATAAGTGAGGAGAAGAGGTATAATGGCCGAAAGATGATCGAAAGGTCAACTACAGCTACACAAATTGCATGACCAGTGGGTTGACCAATCGACCATCGATGGTCGACCGATGGTGCCACCGGTCAACCGAAGCTGTATGCAATCAAAAAATATATAAAAATGAATAATAAATAAATTATATAAATATATATGTATATAATAAAGTATGTTTTATTAAAAATAAAATCTAGTATTTAAAATGTGGTTTATGAAGGAATATTTTAGTTAGTATACACACACACACTCTATAACGACCCACAAATTTTAACTTTTCGAATAAGAATATTTAATTTTGTTTAAACATTCAAATTTGATTCGAATTTAATATATAATAAGAAAATCAATTGTTAATAAAACGACTCAATTATTAATGATATATTTTTAAATGAATTTATAAGATTTTTCCATAATTTTTAATTTAGAAAGTATTTAAATATCGTTTGACGTATTTATCGACAAACGTTAGTATTTTTAAGATTTCACAGAATAAGATAACCGGTGTATTTTATTATTGTTTTGGTATCGTGTCGCATTGTTGTGTGCAATCATACTTTTGTTTTTGTCGTTCATCGTTCATAAGCGAATGAAATTCTATGTAGCGACGTACCGGAAATTGTAAAATAAAGTAACTCTTACCCTAAGAATGTTCTTCGCTTTTCCTTTCCCTCTCTTTCTTTTTATTTTTCCCTCTTTTCCTCTTGCAATAAAAGATTAAAATCTAGCCTCCATTCAAAAATCAATTCTAATGACTTACCAAACAGAAAAATACAAAATTGGATCCATTGGTTTTGTTTTGGCTAGATCTTCAAATCTATAACCATTTAGTCGAGTGCGACGATGACTGGTAGGTGGCCACGTGTTGTGGCAAACTAGGATTTTTTATTTTTGAGTAGGCCAAAGCGAGGTTGGATTTGGGTTTCTCGTGAGATGGAGCTACAGTGGTGGCAATTAGGTGGGGTCCGGTCGAGGGTAGATGGTCACGACCTTAGGGTTGTCGCACGTGAATGCTCCAGGTGGCATTCATATCCAGGTGATTGAGCTCGAAGCGAGGGGATGTGTGTCTCGAGCACGTGAAAGGGAGTTCGTCGGTGAAGGCGGTGCGCAATTTCATGGACTGGAGGAGGAGTTCGGTCATGCGTGCATAATTGTGTGTTGTGCGTGTACAGGAGATAGTTTGGGAAGAAAGATTAGAGTAGGTGATTAAGTTAATTAATTATATTTTTAATCCAAAATCTTATAAAATGAATAACTTATTTATACGGGGTTCAATCGAGACATGGTCCTTTGCGTTGCTCTCGTAAGAGCGTTACCTACACACTGGAGTTGATTTTGTCGAGTTTGAAGCAAGTGGAATTTTGAGCTAAGGTCTAGCGCCGTTCGCTTTTAGATCGAACCAGAACGCTTAAGCATCAACTAGAATTTTGATGAGTTAACTCACTTCCAATTGAACAGTGTATGATATATATAGTAGATATAAATTATGTTTTGTGCTTGAATGATTTATTGGTTTGGTTTGGTTGAATTTCTCGTTCTGAAAAGCGAATTGTAACACCCCATACCCCTTAGTATACCCAAAGGGACACACTAAAAGGCATGGAGCGTTATTGGTATAACCAAAACTAGTAGAGACTAAGATTCACAAGACAAAAATAGATAAAAACAGCGAAAACAATTAAAATAATAACTTATTTAGAACAAAACTTCATAATTACTTTAAAAACCAAATAAGTCACCAAATACCAAATACATCATATGTCAAAATACCCATACATGTCTTGCGAAATTAAAAAAAGCATAGTCTCAATAAAATCAGAGTACAAAACATCCCTCAAATAGTGCCAGTACAACAAAAGAACTAAAAACTGGAAATGAAGAAAAGGAATACATGCTAGAATCTCTGCCAAAGGAGTCTCCAAGAATCTGCAGTCTACCATCCTTGCCCCTGATTGCGTATGGGGGGGGAAAGTGGAAAATGGAGGAGTGGGTCAGACTAAAAGTCTGGTGAATGATAGTAATTACTTGAATCTTTAAGCAAAGTAAAAGTAATAGACTTTACAACAGTTCTAGTATATAAAAGAAAACAAAGGAAATAGAGAGAAGGAATAAGCTGAAAATAAATACGAATTAACTAGATCAACATAATTGATTAACTTTGATTGTTTGCACTTGTTTTTGAGAGCTGCTTAGATTAGGCTGAATTCCTAATACTACCATTTGATCGGGCTGCTACTCCATAGAATTTACTGTGAACCGGACACTAAAGCTCCCTGCGCTGTAGACATTGGTGCCTGCGAAAGGCACGCACTAAGCGCTTGGAACTCATAACGATTACTGAGCATCCGAATGGAAATCGCACGCGTAACCGCCACCATGCTCATGTTACCTGTTGTTCCACCTATTGGGTCTTCTTATTAGCTCAAGCTCCAGCATAAGCGTGCCCCTCGTCTCACTTCACGATTATGTGAGACACCTCGTCTCACTTCAGGGTCATATGAGACACCTCGTTTCACTTCAGGGTTATGTGAAACACCGTGTCCATAGAAATAATAGGGGAAATACTGTTGGTACTGGTCCGTCATCCAAACAATATCTAGTTGCGCCCTTTGTCCAAATCCTCATGACTTGGACTTCTACTTATTGACCATTTACTACCGTTATTAATATAAGCGTGCCCCTCGTCTCACTTCAGGATTATGTGAAACACCGTATCCATAGAAATAGGGGAATGTTATTTGGTACAAGTCCTACTTTAATTCTTTGCTTATCAACTTAGATAAATTATTTAAATAAGCCTTTACAATTTATCTCTCCTATCTTTGCTTATTAATTTGTCCTAAGTCTTAAAATAAGCATCATTCTGTTCTATTTCTTATTATAACCTATGTTATAATCATTCTTATTACTTAACCCAAGGTCAAAGTGTAAAAATAATCTTCTTTCATCTTATACTCATTTTAGTTATAATTCTAAGTTAAAACTAGGTCAATTATCTTTAATTAGTCCAATTCTAACAACATTATCATAATTAGGCTCAATTTCAGTCTTAATTCCATTTTTATTACAGTCTTTACAATTTTCATCTTATCTTCCGTTATTTTAGTATTCTTATAATTTTAATCCATATTCGCGTTTAATCTATTCTAATCCATATGAGAAGAAGAAGGAGAAATAAAAGAAAACTGAAAATAGAACAAAATCCAAAGCATAGGAAAAATATGTAAATAACGCATAAATAACAGTAGATAAATTAAAATACTGTAAATAAACTATAATTAAATGGAAAAGCTATAATTAACAGAAATAAACTAAAATCACGAGTTGGTTGATGGTCCGGACTGCAAGATCGAAGGTCACGAGTTCGAATCCCGAAACTGACAACCCTGTAACAAGTACCCGAAGTATGTGTTTGGCAGGCACATACTTCCCTAGAGTTTACAAGTGAAGCTTGGTTCTCTAGGTAATTCAAAAAAAAAAGAATAGCTAAAAGAAATAGACTGAAAATAATTCTAAAAACTGTAAATAAACTACTAAAAAGGTTATTCCAAAAATCGTAGTAAAAACTACAACTATTGGAAACCCTATTATTTTAAATCACTTAAAGAAATCTAAATTAATTACAATCACTCACCTGTGGTCTTAAGCTCTTCCCTTTTGGTCTTCTCGGATCCACTTGAAGGTATTAAAATATTTTTATTAAAAAGAGTCTCTCCTTGAAAAATTATTCCTTTCAGGGTCCTTCCTTGAAAGGTGAACCCAAGCAGAGAAAATCTAGAATGAGAAAAAGTGTTAGGCCTAGGGTCTTATTTATAGGGGTTGAAGTGGATCTCAAACTGTTGGATTTGGAGATTGAATAGGATGCAACCACGTCACAGGCTGAATAGGAGCCGTCGGATGGAAGAACGGAAGGATCAGATTGATTAAAAGAATGAAATTGACGTGTACAAGGCTTGCTGGAACGAACACGAACGAAAAATTCGTTCGTTCGCTCACTATGTAAGGCGGGTCGACCGCACGGTCGACCTTCCCCCCACCTAGGTCGACCGGCCGGTCGACCTAGGATGTGGTTGGGTCGACCTTCTGGTCGACCTGACCCGTATATTAATATATATTTTTTCGTTGATTCTTGTTCGATTTGTATCTTGCTCATATTAGCTCGGATTCTGACGTTCTATATATGGAAATTGACTAGAAAATTACCACGGACACAATGGTGCAACTACCGTGGCTTAATTCTGATAATTTCACAAAGTTATTTTATCATTTAATTAATTCGTTAATTAATTATTATAGCTTAAATTTCGGATTGTTACACGATTGATATATAAAATGAAATACAGAGAATTTTGCAGAGGAATCTGGATTCATCTCCTTTCTTGGTTTTATATTTCAGTTATATACCGATTGTATAAATCATTGAATGTCAAAATTTGGTAGCTGTGCCATATTAGATGTGACATTGATATGTGTAAAAAGTTGAACTTTTTTATTGATAAAGGTAGTAGTAGCATTAGTTAAGTTCTATGGTAGCTATTGGCCTCATTATAGTATTTTGAAAATACTATTATTTGTTGTTTTGATTTAAAATTGGTTTTGATTTGGAGAATAACTTTAAATCCGACTTTGGGAATTTTTGATGGTATTTTATTGAGAAATGGTTTTTGGAACTCCTCTATTTTAATTCAACCTTTTGACAGTCTCTTCTAAATTATGCAAAATTGTTTTAAAAATACGTTGGGAAGTATTTATTGCACAGAAAAGTTCATAAAATAATGGATGTTTATTTTAAAAGAAAACAAAGGAGAATTATCTTTTGTAATAAAGTACTTCTTCTTTAAAAGAAGATAGCAATATTTTGAAATAAATATTGGAGAAACATTTTATATAAAATGTTGTAATAAAAGAGAGATTTATAAATAATAGTTTATAAATAAAAGAATAGATTTATAAATAATATTTTTAAAAGAAAATGATATCATTTTGAAGAATTGGAATAATAAATCACATTTGTAAACTTATGGTGATATATGGAATGATCGGTTTATGGAAAATATTTAGTCCAGTCTTGAAACCGAAGATTGGTAAAAATGTATATGAGATATAAATTCGGAGATTTATGAAAGAAATTTTATAAATAGAAAGGAAATTTATAAAAGCAGTGGTAAATATAAAAGAGATTTATAAAAAGTAGTTTTATAAAAGGAATGGGATTTGATTTCTACAAATGAACATTTTAAATTATGGTGGTATGGAAAGTATTCTTTTCATAATTAACACCAAATTCCGATGTAGGGAAACTCATCCCTATCGTGAGAATTAAGATTATATGTCGAGGCAAGAATAGTATGCTAACCTGTCCGACTTCATTGTTAATTTGAGGGATAATACAAGTTTAAAATCAAGAAGTGGTGGTAACTTTAGTTGATTTATTTAAATCGGTATATAATAAAGTACGTATATAATAGTTATATATGTACGTATCGATATACGATATCGATAAACATTTAAATTGGATTTAAAATGTATTAATATGGATTAGATTTGCAACTGCATTTGGGTCATTAGCCCATCTAGGATGGTTAGCCATACTAGGAAAGGATGATAGAATGAAACGGAAAGATAGATAAAATGATAGTATAATTGAATGAATGGAAAGATAGATAAAATGGTAGTACGGTAGTAAACTATCGGTTTTGTGAGAACGGCTGCTTCCAATTTAGATGTCATCTCTTTGTCTAAATGGTTGATTTTATATTAGAACGACCGGATAACAAATTATGGTAGAATTATGACATTTATGCAAAATTGATCAAAATTCTATCCATACAGAAATTTTGGTGATATTCCATAGTTATGAAGATAGATGCTATGATGGTGTGAGAGAGAGAGAATGGATAATGAGAATGTTCGGGCACTTTAATGGTGAATGATAGTATTTGATTAATTGGTTGTACTTATCTATTTAGATACTATAAAACGTGAATGGTTAGAAAATGGTGTAAGTGAATGATAAAATATTAATGGTTGAATTCCTATAATAAACTATTAGTGAACGATTTGAGTGGATACATCATCCAAAATAAAGATAGAAATGAAAGTGATAGAATGCCTATATAAAATATGTAATGATAAATATTTACCTTGAGAGGACTAGGAGGATACTTTCAGATGCGGATAGTATCATATCATCATCCATAGCCGAAATACCATACATTAATCTGATCCGTTGACGATTAATAAATCTAAAAAAGTAGAAAATTTAGGGTTTACATAAAAAAAATCAATCACATTGATTGTAGAAGTACGAAAAATAAACAGATATGATAATAAATAGTCTAAAGCAGTTGATATTCATTAACTCCATATAAAATAAACTTTTAATTTGATAAAAAATTAATACCTATCATTCATTGTAAATGCGCATATTAAGAATTATAATCGTGACTAAAACCAAAATGATAATTTTTGAATGCAGATATCTACATATCCGTTTTCTAGATATCAAACATTTGTCTTCTTTGGAGAAACGAATGTAGATAGATTACGAGTTTTTAAAGTATTTATTGAAAGGTGCAAGCGGTTGTGGATAAGAATTTTGCACCATCAATTTACGAGTTTCATTAAAACAGAAAGGGATTTGCCAACATGTAGTAAACTCTACTATATAATTTAGTAGCGTTATGATAAGGGGAAATTAATTTAAAGAACAAAGATTTGTATTTTTTTTGCCTCAAAGACACAACCTCAATATTTTTACCACAAGGACAAACATTCTCCTAAAAATTATTCATAAGGACAAATATTTTCCAAAATTATTCATAAGGACAACAAAACTGCTACCAAGCTAAAAACTGATACCTAAAAACTGCTACCGATAACTACAAACTGATACCTAAAAACTGCTATCAATGACTAAAAACTGATACCTAAAGAAAGTTGTCCTTCTGGATAAAATATTGAAGGTCTGTCCTTGAGGCAAAAACGCTGAAAAATTTTGTCCTTGACAATAATTTCCTGTTATGATAAACCCTGCGTAACTAATTACTACAAAAAATTTGGGATTTTCTTTGGCATTTTGGTGAACTCTATTGAAAGCTAAGGTATTGCACTTTTTTTTTATATTTGCACTTTTCTTAACACAATATAATGCTAAGAAAACTAATACTGCATGATTTGTCCAGGCTTTATTGTAGCATTGTGTAAAACACCAGTACATCTTCAAACTAAAATATCACGCTTAAAACGTTACCATTTGTTACAAAAATTACTGTTACTAATTTTTTTCTGTTACATTTTCTTCTACTTCAGAATATTACGAGGTAGTTGACAACATTTTAATGACACGTTAACAATCAAAAATTTAGTTTCTAATAATTAATAATATCACACATTATGAAACATAACAAAGTTTATACAAAAAATTTAGTCTTCAAGAAGGTAGTTTCTGATAGATCATAACCAAGTTGACACAGTATATAACATATGGCGAGCAAGAGACGAATCGAAAAGAACTTTAGTTGCTAGTACATTGCAGTCCATCTTCGCTCCAAAAAAATAAGTACCTATAGTAATAAATGAAATCTAAAGTTAACAAATAGTAAAAACATTGTTATTCTTTAACGGCAGAGGCCTAAAACATCATAAGTTAACAGTTAAACTTTTAGTTGCATGAATTGATCAAAAATAAGACAGAGAATACAAAATAACTCCTAGACATAAATAAAAAGGGGATAAAAGATCAAAATCCAGATTAAACAGAAAATACCAAAACAACAATAGTCCAAGGGGAAATTAATTTTAGATTTAGCCAAGTATAGTTATGAGAATTTTCTATGCATACACAACTAATTAGAAAAACAAAACGATTAATACATAGCCAAATACAAAACAAGAAATAAATTCCTAGAACACCCTTTATAGCCCAACAAAAATAAGAAAGTTCACCGATTAACTCATCCATGCCCATAAGAAAGTTAACCAATTAACTCATCCATGCCCATTGAACAATTTACGTATGTGCATGTAGCATTGACACTGGCAAACTAGTTGAATAAAATGCAAACTGGTTGAATAAAATAGATGTTTACGATGAGGAGCCATGGACATAAAATAGTATTATAACACAAAAATAGATGTTAAAGGATAAATGTTCAAAGCCAAACCCAGTTTTTTTTTCAATATAGAAAAAGACAATTGAAACAGGTGAACATGCATTGCAACAAAAGAACTAGTTTAACAAACATAAACTCCTCAAGATTTGATGATATTTCGCATTAAAACCAAAGACAGTCATCTCCATTTCCCAGTTTGGATTTTCATTAGGCTAAGTAAGAGATTCAATCCAATCAGGGATGTTGTTGATATCATCATCATCACCAGTAGCAACTGCAAGAGGAGTAGATTCTGCCAACCTCTCAATATAATCCTCCAACGGAGTACTAGTTATCATTTGTCTTTTGTTCTTAAACAACTTTCTTGGCTTTCAAAACATCTATTTTTTGCAAAGCTCTCGGATCGACCAAAAATGTATTTATCAATCACCGACAATTTATTTCCTAACATCGAATGAGCTTTTATTAGAACTTCGTTCTCATCTTCACATCATTGGATCCTTCTACAACAATTTAGATTTTAGGACAAATTAATTGTAAAACAACTGTAATATTAACTACCAAGACACAGGACTATAATCTGATGGTAGAAAATGGATATCATTTATTATCTTGTGTTTAAGAATGAAATGATGTAAAACATTAAGAAATTCAAGACGAAGTTGTCATGTATCTGTAAAGTTATTCATATATGATGATGCTCAGATAATGATGTTTTGAATAAGTAGTTTAATTTTTTTGTACCGTGAAAAAATTAATTGAAATTAAAGTACAATAGTACATATAGCAAAAAAATGAAAAACTAGATGTATGAAATCAAACGTTGATGTCCAACCTCAAATGTTGTACCATCTCTCTATGTAGTGCTTTAGAGTGCGAAAACTCACTATTTGAGCTATATGAGGCAACATTTTCCTACGTAAAGATTCACCATATCAGCGAACATTCCACACAAATAAATAACCACCAATGATCAGTGAAGCGATCATTTAAAATTAGATAAATAATAGATCGATAACAACACGCAACATGCGCAAAGTGACACATAAAAATTCAAAATTAAAGCATTAATCAGTGATTAAAAATAACAGTAGGAATACCGTAAAGGCCCATATCATAACATTGTGTTTACACTCTAAGGGCCTTTATGATAATCCTAATGTTATTTAGAACAAATGATTACTGCCTTAATTTTGAATTTTTATGCATCACTTTGCGCATGTTGCATGTTATTATCAATCTTATATTTATCTAATTTTAAATGTTCACTTTACAAATCACTAACAGTTATTTATTTGTATAGAATGTTAGTTGATATCGTGAACCTTTATGGAGAAAATTATTGGTCATGTTGAACTTTCACACGCCGAAGCAATGCAGAGCAAGATGGTACAACAATTTAAGGCCATACATCAAGTTTTGATTTCATACATCTAAATTTTCATATTTTTTAACTCTCCCATAGTATTGTGCTTCCATTTCAGATTTTTTTTATGATAAAAATATTAAACTACTTATTATAAACATCATTATCTATATACTTGTACATATGAATAACTTTAAAAACACATGGCAACTTTATCTTGAATCCTTTAATTTTTATATCATTTCATCCTCAAATACAAGGAAATGAACGATATCTGTATTTCTCACACCACATTATAGCTCCATGCCTTGAAAGTTAATAATAGAGTTGCTTTACAAATAATTTGTTCTAAAATTGATCTAAACTGTTATAGAAGGAACCATGGAGTGAAGAAAAGTATAGAGTTTTGATAAAAGCTTATTTGAGGTTAAGAAATAAATGGTCAATGATTGCTAAATACATTCCTGGTTCAAGCGGAAACTCCTGTAAAAAGTAGGTGGTACGGCAGCACAAGAAAGTTATCCAAGAAAAAGAGGCAAAAGGTAGCTAGAAGTCCATTGGAAGATTATATTAGGAGGCTGGCAGAATCTCATTCTCCTCCTACTGATGATGTCAGCATATTGGGTTCAATCTATTATTTCTTCTCCTACAGAAATCCAAACTAGGATATAAAGATGACTGCCTTTGATTTTAATGTGAAATATGATTAATCTTAAGGGTTTTATGTTTGTTAAGCTGTTTCTTATGTTGCTATGCATGTTAATTATCTTTTGCTCTATTTAAGAAGGAAGAAAAAACCTTACTGGGATTTTTTTAACATTTAACCTTAAACATCTATTTTTGTGTTGTATTACTATTTTATGTTCATGCCTCATCGTAAACATTAATTTTATTCAATATGTTTTCCAGTGTTAATGCTCCATGCAGATACGGAGGGTAATAATATGATATAATCCTTTATCGTAAGCCAAAACTAGAATTATCTTTATCTAACATGATTAAATTCATACTTTAAAAATAGTATAAATGAAGCACACACAATTCACAGTCGAATGGTTACTGAACAATATAGTAAACATAGAAATTTGAGGCTGCATGGTGGTGCAAACTTGATTTGCACAGTCTTGAAATGCAGAAAAAAGAAAGTGGATGCACCTCACAATAGTTTGGTTTAAGGAAAATGTGAGAAGTCTAGGACACTAGATGTAATTAAACAAACTTATCTTACATGTGCATGAACTAACACAGCCGTTAAATAACAGATTCATAGAGACCTGACATTCATATAGTTGATTACTTAGTGGAAAACATCCAACACCACATATAAAATATCTCTATTTGCAAACTCCTCATTAATTCAAATCATGATAATAGCAATTATGATCATGCAGGATCACATCACCACATGTGCATTAAGAAAAAATATTGGTGAACCAAATCGTTATGCAACCAAAAAGATTGATAATTTATTCTCATAAGTTTTATGACATTACTAACAATATAGTTTGTATGAATGAAGAACTGCTTTCCTACCAGGGTCACGTGCTTTGATAGCATCATGGAATTGCATATCAAAGAACTTAAATGTCATAAGCAATCACCTAAACATGGTTAAAATCTGTTAAGCAGAAACAAACATTTTACCTTACCAACTAAGCTGATTGTACCATCACTATTTGCTTTGTAAATCTTCACTCATCCCCAACAAACTAAAAATGAGAATATGAAAGATTCAATGTAAAAAATTTCTTTAAAGATAGATAAATACATATAAAAAGATAGATGCTTACGAGTTATCACCATATGAACAGCAAGCTGAGCTATAAGGGTCGTACTCCACCTCGCTGTCGCCTACATATTAGCTCTCTGCTGCTATTATACACCATCCAGTTCTACCATTCTGTCTTGAATCAGTGCTTAGTCCTTTGTGCATCAATGCGTGCCCTATCTGGCGTCAGTTCTATCTCCATCCTAACATCAGATTAACCATTTCCTGCATCAGGTTGTATCCGTTCTTGCATCTCTGATTGATCCATTATGTCTAAGCTGTCACCATTTCTCTGCACCATCAATTCACACCATCAAGCAGTTCAGTTCACTCATCCATTCATTAGCTTACACCATTAAGCATCACCTTGCACCAATCTCGCATAGCTTCTCATTTTGAGAAGTAAATTCAACCATTTTTTCCCCACTGATGTATATACTCGCCATCCTCCTCTCAGTTTTGGTTCTTATGCAGCAGGTCATTGTCAGGATAAAGACGAGTTCTCATACCTTAAAATCTGGTGTTAAGTATGAAAAAATATATTTCCATACCACCATAATTTGTAAAGATTATTTATGAAAATCTAATCTTCTATGCATGTCACATTTTCGATATTCTCGACTTACCCTATCCCTCGCCTAAAAATGAAGCCACGTAAGTTAGATTTTTTTCTACGCACCCTGATTCTAGATCTCACAAATAGAGGATCAGTCTACTCATTGGCTTTTAGTGTCAAGTATTGGACTACTAAATTTCCATAATTAACCAAATTTTTATACGAAAATAATACTTCAAATACTTAACATCAAACTTCGATTTTAAACTTGATTTATTCATCAGTTAATAAAAAGGCCGTTTAATTTGCGGTATTATCACCTCTCAAATCTTGACTTGACAACATTCTTAACTTTCAAAATAGGTAGAAGTTTCCCTACCTCGAAATTTAACATCAAGTATAAGACTCATAAATTATGTATATTATTTACAATAATAGAGTATTATAATCAAACTCCTTTCCATAAAAGTACACTTGCTTTATTATATCAAATAATCCTTTAAATCACTTATATACATTTCAAATTTCCTTTAAAACACTTTTTAAACAAAGTTTAAACTTCCATTCAAAATATAACTTAAAAGCCACCACCTTTAAAAGAGGATCTGACTTTGAAAAAACCACAGATTTCCTTTGAATAAACCACTTGTTTAAACATTCCAAAATAAATCCTTTTATATCTCAAATCTCTTTCAACATTAATTTATATAATACATTACTTTAAAACAATTCCTTATTATTGCTTCAAAAACTCCTTTCTAAATAAACAAGTTATACAAATAATACAAAGAACCTTTACTTTAAGATTATTAGATACCATTCAAAACTAAGTTTAAAGTCTCAAATTCTTTTCAAATACATTTATAACCCTTATAAAACACATTTAAAAATGATTTACAAAATATTTAGAGTAGATTACTTTTTATACTTACTAAAATCGTAGATTTCCAAAACTGCATCCATAGTGAGTATCGCTATATGGAACATGTAACGACCCGTAAATTTCAACTGTTTTAATAACGTAATTAGTTGAAATTTTGCGAAATTTCAAAAGATAAAATTTGAAATAAAAATTTGATATTTGAAATGCGTCTAGTTAAACATAGCCACTGGTAAATTTTCGTCCGAAAATATGAAAATTTATTTCGCGCGTAAATTCACTTCAATTTAATCAGTTAAAAAAAGCAATGAAAATAAAACATTTTCAAAACCAAAATATTTTTACACAGAAAAATTCTAAACCATCTTCTGAGCAAGATGTCAGTTTGTCGTTTTTCCAAATTCGGACATCTTTGGCTCCGTCGTTCTTATTTTCTGCAAAATAGCAGTATTCTGGTACCGATATCGATTTTTATCGGATGATCGTACCACTGAATTCTATATACCGTTTTGATCGTCTCGTCGTGCCGATCTCTACGGTATATTCGATTGCCAAATTCGGAGTTCCGGTGTACGTTGCACTTTGCGTAACGCCTACCGTATCGGTAACCGTTTCATGCCTTTTGGCTTCCGGTGTCCATTCAAATTTCCAAACGGTCATCTGTCTTTAATAATTTGCCTTGAATTCCCGTGCCTGACCTTTTGGTTTCCACTATTTCCAATATTTTAACCAGTTGATTTGTTCTTTGCTCTTCTTTTGAAATAAATAGTATAAGTGATGTTACGTTGGGAATTTAATAGCCTGCTCCTTCAATTGCATGCCTGCTTATGTGTGACTCATCACTTCCCTTCCTGTCACTTGAAAAGTAAATATGCAAAGCTTATTCAAAGTTATAATTTTAAACAAATCTTCACGTCATTTCTCCTTCAATCCTTCCCTGTCTTTTTCAAAATGAGCTCTTCATTTTTCCTGTAGCTCGCCGTGCCCAAATTTTCGCCTAGAGCAACCGAACCTCCTCCACTTCGGCCGTGTTTGTCTCCACGCGCGGCCAATAGCTTGTCCCTTGCCTTAACCCGATCCCGCAGGCAACAACACGCAAGCCACGTCCTCCTCGACCGGCCTCACTTCTGCCTTGTCCCCTCGCCTTCGCCTACATCCAAGCGGCAACACCAATAGCCAGAGCCCGCCCTTCCCCTACCACAGCTATGAGACCTACGCACTAGCCAACTGCGCCACCACCCTACCACAGCTGCTTCTCGACCCACCTCTCAGCCAAACACCCTAACCCCACGACAGCAGCCGCACGCCAAGGCGACTCCGCTCTCCCTCGGCCTCGTTCTGCCAGCCCGCTCCATCAATACAACCCAGCACTTCCCTCCTCGTCATCCGTGCCCACCACCACCGAAGCCTATCACCACGGAATCCCACGCAGCAGCTCGAAGCCACCACGTCCACGCAGTCCGTGCCACCACGTCCTAGCGTCGTACGTGTACCTTTCCTCTATATTATTTTATGGAAAACAAAACCTTTTAAGTTGTATTTACATAAAGTTATATATATACATAGTTGTATACTATTTTTGGGTGCAGTATATATATTTTATAAAAGAAGAATATGTGGATTTGAATACATTTTGGGTTCACTTTAGTATTGTCTGTTAGTTATATACAATGGCTTATGGATTTGGTTTATAAACTATTATTTTATATAGTTGTATTCACATTGGAACCTGGCATTTGCTTTCTTTTCTTTCACTTTGCTATAATAGTTATATATAGACTTTGGCTGTTGGTTTGAACATTTTATATACGTGGTTAGCTTATATATATATATGAAGTATAGGTAAGTACATACATGATTTCAGTTTTATATCAGTATATATATAAATATTTTCGGCTGTAGCTTTTGTACTAGTTTTCTGTACTAGTTTATGAACCTAAGCTATTGAACTCGGATTCTTTTTATATATAAAGTATATGAGTATCATATGTTAACATATATATTAGTATATAGATATTTATATAAGTACATGGGTTTTGACTTTCGAATTTAATATATGAGTTTACTGTGTGAGTTAAAATAGGTATATAGTTTATATGTATGCGTGTGTCAAGAGCATCTCAGATATATACTATGTCCAGACTTTTAGAAATTTGACAGTAAAGCAATTATATGTTAGCATACATATTATGGATAAGTTTTATTTACATAATATGTTTAAGAGTGTGTAGACTGTACATTGGTTCGATTTTAGATCTGTACATAAGTCCACTATATTTACGTTACATTTTTTATATACATATATGTAGTATTAAGTTGGTTCTCGTCTATCTGTCCATATATTTATATCAGTGTCGATGTTCATGGTTATATATATACATATATGTATGTTTTGCAGATAATGATTTTTGTACAGTTATATCTGTTAGTAAGATATTTTATATTGATATTGATATATTTTACAACACATATCTCTAAAGCATATAATATGAGTTGTATGTGTATGTACATTAGTTATATAAATGAGTGTACATTAGTTTGATTTTCAAATTTATATATGGAGACTTTGTTATGTGTTTAAATTTTAAAACAATGGTTTTATAATATAATATATATAAATATACATTTTAATATTGGTCTTAAGATTTAAAATGTTGATTTTTAAATAAATAGTATATATATATTTCTGTTTATATCAAGCCTGTTTGACTGTTCTCATCAATTTCAATTTATCAGCTCTATCCGTCGAATTCGAGCCCATCTTCTTCTCTTTGGAATTCGGATTGGATCCACAATTCGCTTCCATTCCTGTCGTCTATCCCTCTATCCTCGAAAGGTGAGCACTCACTCACGATTAACGTTCTTTTATTAATTAAATTTGATTTCAATTGAAACGACAATTGTAATATGCTGCTGTTAGTTAATTACACTGTTATATATGCTATTACCTGTATCAGTTCACCTGTGATATCTGACACCATTATCTGTTAATTATTTATGCAATGATAATACAGTTTGGCTGATAATTGATTGATTGTTGATGTTTATATTGGACGTTAAATTGTTAATGTTAAAATGATAAACAGTATGAAATTGAACTTGATATAGGATAATTAAATGTTAAATTTGATTAACTGACATTTGTATAATATGACCCCTTTAACTGTTGAATTTATTGACACGTAGGATTTGTTTAATTACAATTTGAATCACTGAATGTATGTTGTTAAATTGATGATGTATGAAATTGTAAATAGATGACAAGTGAAAAACCGTAATGTAATAATCTTTAATCTACATGAAATGATAGTGTAGATTCTAGAAATAATTATATTAATTCGTACAAATAACAATGCGAATTAATACGGTTATTTCGGGATTATTTGAATTGATTATTGGATTGATATTGGTTGTTGTTATTGCTTGTTTATTTACTTTGACACCATCCCAGTTATCACACTGCAAGTTCCCTTTGATATGTTTTGATTTTTAATTGAATTGGAATCGGGTTGAAATGATAAATACCCAAAATTGAACTTTGACCTAGGATAGAAAATTAAATAAACCCGATTGGTCAATAACTTGATTTTGAAATAAGATAAGGATTTTATTTGAATAAATAATATGGTTTTGAAATGAAGTTGAAATTTGAATTTAAGTGAAAGGAAATGTTAATGTTTAATAATCTGAAACAAATTATTAAAAATGTAATTGATGAAAGAATGTTGTTTAAGTTGAGAAACTATTGAGTTAAGTTGGAAATTATAATTAAGTTTGAAATTATTAAACTTTGAAATTATTTAATAATTAAGTTTTGAACTATTTAATAATTAAATAAGATTGAATTATTTAATGATTAAATTAAATTGAATATTGAATAAGTGAATTTTACTTCGTAATACTTGAAATTGAGTTTCTTTATTAATAAAGTTTGGAAAATCATTTAAGTAACTAAATAGGTGAAATTGAATTTCTTTAACAAGAAATAAAATGTGATATTTTTGGAATTAATGTAAGACTTGAAATTTAAAGAATTTGATTTGATGAATTTAATTTAATTCAAAATTGTAAGTTTTGATTTAATGAAGTTGAACTTAAGAATGGATTTAATGAATTGGAAATTTAATGGAAATTGTTTTGGATAACAAATTTACTTAACGAATATTGAATGAAATCGATAAATGAGTTTAAATTGATTTGAATGTTAAATAGAATTTATTTAAATGATTTCGGAATGAAACTTATATACGAACTTGAATCAATATTTGAATTTTTTAAAAATAGAAACTGAAATTGAATTATAAGATTTTGAAACGGAAAATTGGAAGTTTTGAAACGAAAATTTGGAAATTGTTTTAGAAAGACAAATGAAATGTTGATTTGCGAATTCTATTTGAAATTGAAATTGATTTGGTTTTTGAAATATATAAACGACCAATCGGTGTAATAATTACGAAAGTTATTAAAGAGACCGGGATCGGTAATGGATATACTCTCTATCTGAACCGAAACCACTTTAATAACTATACGCGGAGTGTTGATCCAGAACGAAGTGGATGGTTTTGGTGAACGCGTTGACTGAAGAAAGAGAACGATTTTGGATGACCCTTGATATGACTAAAACAGG
The DNA here is from genome assembly GCA_030737815.1 of Allium fistulosum. NCBI lineage: Eukaryota > Viridiplantae > Streptophyta > Magnoliopsida > Asparagales > Amaryllidaceae > Allium > Allium fistulosum. Next base: position 683,106,078 of record CM060905.1, on the reverse strand, counting down.
AGCCGCGCCGGGCCATTGAGGATCGCCATCTCTAGCGGACACACTTCTTCGATACCATATCTATTACTTTTGTGATTCGATTTGGGTGCACCCCTCGATTTGGGAGTGTTGTTTCGCGGTGTTGGGGTAGTAGCTGCTATGCCCAACATCAGTCCGGATCAGGCAACTACTAGTATCCTAGTTGGTATCGCCTCATGTACCTTGTCATACTGATTATCCTATTCGCGACCACTACGATTTTGATTTGTACCTTTAGTATATGGATTGCCCTCTGGTGACTTCCGGTTTTGGGGAAACTACGGTCTTGTATATGCTTTTGGGAATAAACAGGTTAAGAGGTGTATGGGCCCTGCTTAACCCTACTTTGATATCTTTATATTACTGATAGACATTATCTACTTAGCGTACATTACTACATAGTAGATAGTTTAACGGATCCTTAAAGGATGGTTATTCCAAACATCCTTTGAGTTACTTGTATTTCAATTGCTATTTCACTTGAGTTGGATTTATTAATATAAGAATGTTAATCCTGACTCGAGTGTCTTGTGTTTTGCTTTACGCTCGGGTCAGACTGAGTGTACCAGTATTCGAGACTCACCTTTGGAGTTGGAGCTTTGCTTGAAGATCCAGCCATCTATTCTGCTTCAGTATTCGATGATTCCAGTGATGTATTCTGATTTGTATCTGATGTATCGTGTTACTCTTATGTTGTAAACTCTGATGTATTTTATATATTCATATAGTAGCTTCATGAACTACTATCTCTTTTATTTCCGCTGCACTTATTACTCTGTGTCTATGATCTGTGATTATTTATTTACTGTATATGTTCAGTTTTGTCAATTTAAATTAACAACGCAGTATTTTGAGCAATTCAACTCCGGCATGAGTGTCTACCTATACACTTATAATGGATGCGAATGGTCCAAAATTCCGGGTCGTTACAGTTGGTATCAGAGCTTTGGTAGCTATAGGCAAAACTCAACATATAGGGTAAATGTATTTACAGAATCACTCTCATTCGAGTTTCAAATCTCTTCCCTTGACTCAAATTCTTTTGAATTTTGGAGCATTCCCTTCGGTTCCGAAATTCATTCGTGTCCTTCACTATTCGTCTTCTTTCAAATTCTGGAGCACCCCATAACTCCATTTTGAATTATCTCTATAATAGATCGGCGGTCTCGCCAATCTTCGAATGATTCGTAAAGGAGTAAAACTCCTTTATAATAAACATCGATCTACCGGAGATTTCTGTATCCTCGGTTTACGATGCTATCTATTACCTGCTATACCTGAATTCCATCTCTTGAGATCGAGTGTTGATTTACCTCGGAATTCAGCATCGATCTTATTCTTGAAGTTACGGACGACCAGGTTAAGGTTGCCCATGAATTAAATAAACTCATCCATCTTCCGATTGTGGTAATTGAATTATCTTATCTTCTGTTTCAAACTTATTTTCGAATCGAAATTTCCTTTGGTTTGAGTCAACAAAAAAAAATTTGAATCCCTATCCTTATTTTGAAAATCCACTCTTGTATCGTCAAGCGAGGAAGTGTATTTGTAAACTAATATATACATGTTTTAATATATGCTGTGTTGTTTGAGTTGTTGATGTTGATTTGGGTTTCCGATCGATTCGTCTGATCAACGCTATCGATAGGATTTCCAAAACACTTGAACAGAGCAAACTGACACAATATAAATTTCAAATTTGGAAAATGGAATAAAATTTGTATGAATATATATAGATATATATAAGTAAAATTTTCTGAAATTTAATAAGTTAATTAAATTGGTTGTAGAAATGATAATAATTGATTATCACTTATTGTTCTATAAATGAATTTTAAACATGGGTTATAAACTGATTTGAAATTTAAATTTAACATTTAGAATTTGAGAATTTAATTTCCAGTAATTTCAAGCTTTGGTTTTTAAATTTTTAAAATGTATATTATTAAAGGTATTTTCAAATAGAAACCGTTTTCAAAGACTTTTTAAATGTTGAAATCAGTGCTCTTCTCTTTGTCGCTGGAAAATAATTTCGGTGATGGCGGCCGCATCATCGACATTCATTTTCGAGTTTCGAAGTGGAGATACTATTCTGTAGCTTTGCTACGGTTTTGTTTTGAAAAATATTTTGATTTGAATTTCTTCTATATATTTTGATTTACATATATATAGGTATCTTATTTTAAAAATTTAATTTGATTTGATATAAATATATTATATATATCTCTAAATTGTTTAAAGTTAATCGGAAATCTAATTCTTAAATTTTGTTAAAGGATGATTTTAATTATAAATAAAACCAAAATTTGGAATAAATATTTAAACTTGAATAATTGAAATGAGAATTTTTTTTTTTTGTATATTGTTCAACTGCATTCCAATACAACTTACCTAAATCATTCTGAAGTTGAATATGTAATTGGATAATATATAAGATAAATTGAATTCATAAATAAATTTAAGTGTTTATAATAAATGTTATACACTTAAATTTTAATTATAAGATGTTAATTGAAATAATTAGAATAATAAGTTAATTGAATAATAGATTGAAATTTGATCAACATATGAAATGCCTTGAATTTAAAAGAAATTAATAGATGTAAATTAATTTAAATCGAAACTTTTATGTTTTAAATTAATTTATATGGGTTAAATATATGTGGTTAGATATTTTAAGTAGAATAAATTTAACAGCAATTTGGAATAAAGAAGAATTTAAAATTATTGAAGAAAATGATTATAATAAAAGACTATTCAAATTTATGGTTTTAGAAATTGTAAATTTAAGATAATTGGATAATAAGATAATGAATTTAGAAATAATTGAGATTGATTTTAGTGAAATCAAATGGATTAAATCAAATTATTGAATATAAATTAATTTAAATTTGAATTTATATGGTTTAAATTAATTGTTATTTGTATTTCAAATCTATTTTCTTTCTGATTGTTCTATTCTCCTACCTCGTTCCTTTTCGGGGACGAAAAGTTTTGAGTGGGGGAGAGTGTAACGACCCGTAAATTTCAACTGTTTTAATAACGTAATTAGTTGAAATTTTGCGAAATTTCAAAAGATAAAATTTGAAATAAAAATTTGATATTTGAAATGCGTCTAGTTAAACATAGCCACTGGTAAATTTTCGTCCGAAAATATGAAAATTTATTTCGCGCGTAAATTCACTTCAATTTAATCAGTTAAAAAAAGCAATGAAAATAAAACATTTTCAAAACCAAAATATTTTTACACAGAAAAATTCTAAACCATCTTCTGAGCAAGATGTCAGTTTGTCGTTTTTCCAAATTCGGACATCTTTGGCTCCGTCGTTCTTATTTTCTGCAAAATAGCAGTATTCTGGTACCGATATCGATTTTTATCGGATGATCATACCACTGAATTCTATATACCGTTTTGATCGTCTCATCGTGCCGATCTCTACGGTATATTCGATTGTCAAATTCGGAGTTCCGGTGTACGTTGCACTTTCCGTAACGCCTACCGTATCGGTAACCGTTTCATGCCTTTTGGCTTCCGGTGTCCATTCAAATTTCCAAACGGTCATCTGTCTTTAATAATTTGCCTTGAATTCCCGTGCCTGACCTTTTGGTTTCCACTATTTCCAATATTTTAACCGGTTGATTTGTTCTTTGCTCTTCTTTTGAAATAAATAGTATAAGTGATGTTACGTTGGGAATTTAATAGCCTGCTCCTTCAATTGCATGCCTGCTTATGTGTGACTCATCACTTCCCTTCCTGTCACTTGAAAAGTAAATATGCAAAGCTTATTCAAAGTTATAATTTTAAACAAATCTTCACGTCATTTCTCCTTCAATCCTTCCCTGTCTTTTTCAAAATGAGCTCTTCATTTTTCCTGTAGCTCGCCGTGCCCAAATTTTCGCCTAGAGCAACCGAACCTCCTCCACTTCGGCCGTGTTTGTCTCCACGCGCGGCCAATAGCTTGTCCCTTGCCTTAACCCGATCCCGCAGGCAACAACACGCAAGCCACGTCCTCCTCGACCGGCCTCACTTCTGCCTTGTCCCCTCGCCTTCGCCTACATCCAAGCGGCAACACCAATAGCCAGAGCCCGCCCTTCCCCTACCACAGCTATGAGACCTACGCACTAGCCAACTGCGCCACCACCCTACCACAGCTGCTTCTCGACCCACCTCTCAGCCAAACACCCTAACCCCACGACAGCAGCCGCACGCCAAGGCGACTCCGCTCTCCCTCGGCCTCGTTCTGCCAGCCCGCTCCATCAATACAACCCAGCACTTCCCTCCTCATCATCCGTGCCCACCACCACCGAAGCCTATCACCACGGAATCCCACGCAGCAGATCGAAGCCACCACGTCCACGCAGTCCGTGCCACCACGTCCTAGCGTCGTACGTGTACCTTTCCTCTATATTATTTTATGGAAAACAAAACCTTTTAAGTTGTATTTACATAAAGTTATATATATACATAGTTGTATACTATTTTTGGGTGCAGTATATATATTTTATAAAAGAAGAATATGTGGATTTGAATACATTTTGGGTTCACTTTAGTATTGTCTGTTAGTTATATACAATGGCTTATGGATTTGGTTTATAAACTATTATTTTATATAGTTGTATTCACATTGGAACCTGGCATTTGCTTTCTTTTCTTTCACTTTGCTGTAATAGTTATATATAGACTTTGGCTGTTGGTTTGAACATTTTATATACGTGGTTAGCTTATATATATATGAAGTATAGGTAAGTACATACATGATTTCAGTTTTATATCAGTATATATATAAATATTTTCGGCTGTAGCTTTTGTACTAGTTTTCTGTACTAGTTTATGAACCTAAGCTATTGAACTCGGATTCTTTTTATATATAAAGTATATGAGTATCATATGTTAACATATATATTAGTATATAGATATTTATATAAGTACATGGGTTTTTACTTTCGAATTTAATATATGAGTTTACTGTGTGAGTTAAAATAGGTATATAGTTTATATGTATGCGTGTGTCAAGAGCATCTCAGATATATACTATGTCCAGACTTTTAGAAATTTGACAGTAAAGCAATTATATGTTAGCATACATATTATGGATAAGTTTTATTTACATAATATGTTTAAGAGTGTGTAGACTGTACATTGGTTCGATTTTAGATCTGTACATAAGTCCACTATATTTACGTTACATTTTTTATATACATATATGTAGTATTAAGTTGGTTCTCGTCTATCTGTCCATATATTTATATCAGTGTCGATGTTCATGGTTATATATATATACATATATGTATGTTTTGCAGATAATGATTTTTGTACAGTTATATCTGTTAGTAAGATATTTTATATTGATATTGATATATTTTACAACACATATCTCTAAAGCATATAATATGAGTTGTATGTGTATGTACATTAGTTATATAAATGAGTGTACATTAGTTTGATTTTCAAATTTATATATGGAGACTTTGTTATGTGTTTAAATTTTAAAACAATGGTTTTATAATATAATATATATAAATATACATTTTAATATTGGTCTTAAGATTTAAAATGTTGATTTTTAAATAAATAGTATATATATATATATATTTCCGTTTATATCAAGCCTTTTTGACTGTTCTCATCAATTTCAATTTATCAGCTCTATCCGTCGAATTCGAGCCCATCTTCTTCTCTTTGGAATTCGGATTGGATCCACAATTCGCTTCCATTCCTGTCGTCTATCCCTCTATCCTCGAAAGGTGAGCACTCACTCACGATTAACGTTCTTTTATTAATTAAATTTGATTTCAATTGAAACGACAATTGTAATATGCTGCTGTTAGTTAATTACACTGTTATATATGCTATTACCTGTATCAGTTCACCTGTGATATCTGACACCATTATCTGTTAATTATTTATGCAATGATAATACAGTTTGGCTGATAATTGATTGATTGTTGATGTTTATATTGGACGTTAAATTGTTAATGTTAAAATGATAAACAGTATGAAATTGAACTTGATATGGGATAATTAAATGTTAAATTTGATTAACTGACATTTGTATAATATGACCCCTTTAACTGTTGAATTTATTGACACGTAGGATTTGTTTAATTACAATTTGAATCACTGAATGTATGTTGTTAAATTGATGATGTATGAAATTGTAAATAGATGACAAGTGAAAAACCGTAATGTAATAATCTTTAATCTACATGAAATGATAGTGTAGATTCTAGAAATAATTATATTAATTCGTACAAATAACAATGCGAATTAATACGGTTATTTCGGGATTATTTGAATTGATTATTGGATTGATATTGGTTGTTGTTATTGCTTGTTTATTTACTTTGACACCATCCCAGTTATCACACTGCAAGTTCCCTTTGATATGTTTTGATTTTTAATTGAATTGGAATCGGGTTGAAATGATAAATACCCAAAATTGAACTTTGACCTAGGATAGAAAATTAAATAAACCCGATTGGTCAATAACTTGATTTTGAAATAAGATAAGGATTTTATTTGAATAAATAATATGGTTTTGAAATGAAGTTGAAATTTGAATTTAAGTGAAAGGAAATGTTAATGTTTAATAATCTGAAACAAATTATTAAAAATGTAATTGATGAAAGAATGTTGTTTAAGTTGAGAAACTATTGAGTTAAGTTGGAAATTATAATTAAGTTTGAAATTATTAAACTTTGAAATTATTTAATAATTAAGTTTTGAACTATTTAATAATTAAATAAGATTGAATTATTTAATGATTAAATTAAATTGAATATTGAATAAGTGAATTTTACTTCGTAATACTTGAAATTGAGTTTCTTTATTAATAAAGTTTGGAAAATCATTTAAGTAACTAAATAAGTGAAATTGAATTTCTTTAACAAGAAATAAAATGTGATATTTTTGGAATTAATGTAAGACTTGAAATTTAAAGAATTTGATTTGATGAATTTAATTTAATTCAAAATTGTAAGTTTTGATTTAATGAAGTTGAACTTAAGAATGGATTTAATGAATTGGAAATTTAATGGAAATTGTTTTGGATAACAAATTTACTTAACGAATATTGAATGAAATCGATAAATGAGTTTAAATTGATTTGAATGTTAAATAGAATTTATTTAAATGATTTCGGAATGAAACTTATATACGAACTTGAATCAATATTTGAATTTTTTAAAAATAGAAACTGAAATTGAATTATAAGATTTTGAAACGGAAAATTGGAAGTTTTGAAACGAAAATTTGGAAATTGTTTTAGAAAGACAAATGAAATGTTGATTTGCGAATTCTATTTGAAATTGAAATTGATTTGGTTTTTGAAATATATAAACGACCAATCGGTGTAATAATTACGAAAGTTATTAAAGAGACCGGGATCGGTAATGGATATACTCTCTATCTGAACCGAAACCACTTTAATAACTATACGCGGAGTGTTGATCCAGAACGAAGTGGATGGTTTTGGTGAACGCGTTGACTGAAGAAAGAGAACGATTTTGGATGACCCTTGATATGACTAAAACAGGAGCCGCGCCGGGCCATTGAGGATCGCCATCTCTAGCGGACACACTTCTTCGATACCATATCTATTACTTTTGTGATTCGATTTGGGTGCACCCCTCGATTTGGGAGTGTTGTTTCACGGTGTTGGGGTAGTAGCTGCTATGCCCAACATCAGTCCGGATCAGGCAACTACTAGTATCCTAGTTGGTATCGCCTCATGTACCTTGTCATACTGATTATCCTATTCGCGACCACTACGATTTTGATTTGTACCTTTAGTATATGGATTGCCCTCTGGTGACTTCCGGTTTTGGGGAAACTACGGTCTTGTATATGCTTTTGGGAATAAACAGGTTAAGAGGTGTATGGGCCCTGCTTAACCCTACTTTGATATCTTTATATTACTGATAGACATTATCTACTTAGCGTACATTACTACATAGTAGATAGTTTAACGGATCCTTAAAGGATGGTTATTCCAAACATCCTTTGAGTTACTTGTATTTCAATTGCTATTTCACTTGAGTTGGATTTATTAATATAAGAATGTTAATCCTGACTCGAGTGTCTTGTGTTTTGCTTTACGCTCGGGTCAGACTGAGTGTACCAGTATTCGAGACTCACCTTTGGAGTTGGAGCTTTGCTTGAAGATCCAGCCATCTATTCTGCTTCAGTATTCGATGATTCCAGTGATGTATTCTGATTTGTATCTGATGTATCGTGTTACTCTTCTGTTGTAAACTCTGATGTATTTTATATATTCATATAGTAGCTTCATGAACTACTATCTCTTTTATTTCCGCTGCACTTATTACTCTGTGTCTGTGATCTGTGATTATTTATTTACTGTATATGTTCAGTTTTGCCAATTTAAATTAACAACGCGGTATTTTGAGCAATTCAACTCCGGCATGAGTGTCTACCTATACACTTATAATGGATGCGAATGGTCCAAGATTTCCAAAACTGCATCCATAGTGAGTATCGCTATATGGAACATAACTCTTAAAACTTTGTTCTATAAATCAAATAGCTTGTAAACTCCATTTTTTTCTATATTTTATACCATTATAAGTATAGAAACATTTTACTTCAAAAAAAGTTGAAGTCGATTAAAAGTCCATATGTATAACTTTTCAAACTCAAAAGAAGGCTTAGCGACTACATTAGCACAACATCAAGTGCAATTCACTTCTACATAAAAGAAATCAACTTTCAAGTCATATAATAATTCTCAACTTCACATCACATCACAAGAAGCATAGAAAATCATATATACAACATTATATACATGAAAACACAATATTCAAACACGAATAAAATACATGACGTAAAAATGCTTCTATAGCGACTACCACTATACGAACACTTCCATTTCAAGTCCAAGTCCTATACTAATCCTTATGTGCTTTATTCAAGGCTATGCATCAAGTCATAACAAGTCTACACACCACATTTACATATGCTCTATAATATAAGTCCATATTTTCAAGTCCATTACTTATGCTATTTAAACCAACAAATCAAAGTGCTTTCTAAAGCACTACAATATACAACATTACAATAGCAATTCAATCATCACATATATGTTTTTTACATCAAACAAGTATAGATATTTTTTTCGTCCAATTTTTTTTAATGAGAAACTTTTAAAGTTGAAAATCTCACTTTGAAACCATACTAGCAACCACCACAAAGCACTAGAATGATGGAACAACCTCAAACCATCACCAAAACCCTAAACCATCACCTTTCACCTCAAAAACCGAAGACCAAGCCTTCTACACCATTATGTTGTTCATGGCCCACCTAGAAAACCCTCATTTCTTCATTTTTATCATGCTTTGACTTCTTAGAAGGGGTTGTAATGTTGTTGTAAGAATTATACTAGAGTATGGAGAGAGCTTGAGGAGATTTGAAGAAGTTTGGAAGAAGGAACAAAAGGAAGAAGCCATTTTTATTTTTCCAAAACCTTTGAAATCTTTTTTGAAATATTTTGAGCAAATGAAATAATGAAATAAAAAGAATATAATGTGGTGATGTTTATTAAGTGGAGAAAGATCTTCATGCCCTCGAAAATGTGGATGGCCTTGAAAGAAAGAAAGAATCTCCATGCCTTTCCTTAATTCAAGGGTCCTTATGTACTTTTTGTCCCACTTCACTTTTCTTAATTTTACTTTAGTTTAATTAATCTTTTTCGTTAATATAAGATGTTTTAAGAAGGTTGTAATTGTGTATATATGTTACTATACAAGTTCAAAAATATTTGGATAACGTTTAATGACTAGAAAGTTTACTTTCAATAAAACGTTTTTTGGTCATATTTTCAGTTTTACTTCAAAGTATATATTTTTTGTAAACAAAATTCAAAAAAGAATTTCCGACGGCTCCCGACCGTCGGCGGCCGTCGAAAGCCTTTCGGAGCCGTCGAAAAATGCCGCCACAAATTAAGTCGTCGGTGAACATATTTTCCGACGACTCCCGACAATGGTCGTCGACTGTATTTCCAATGGCTTTCGACGGCTACCCGACGGCTTTCGACGGCCGTCGGATGATACATGGACGGTTACGTTTGTTACCGAAAGCCGTCGGGAGCCGTCGAAAGTTGTCGGAATTTAGCCATCGGTAGCCGTCGGAACGTGTCGATAAAATTTGACCTACAGGTCGTCGGAAAACCAACAGATTTTTTTCTGCATTTCAGTTGCAATTTGGCCTTCCATCCACAATTCATAAATACAATATCTTTCAACCAACTCAATATATCCAACTCGGATATCCAACATGAAATCAAACCGTAGAAAGATAACCTAATATCAAAAAAACATAAATCAAAACCAATTCATATAAAATCCAACCCAAATCATATAAAATCAAACCAAACTTCACTGCCATAATTCCCATAAATCTAATTGTACAATATATACATCAATGCTTCACCAACCCCTCACAATCTACTCCCAAATGTCAGAATCACTACCACTAAGTGTATCATCAAACAATATACATAATAGTTCAAATCCAAATCCACAAACTCAATATATCATCCAAACTTACAAAACAATGGCACAAAACAAAAAACATACCTATCAATCCGGTCAATCAGCTCAAGGACCTCCCAAACCAGCAGAAGATGGAAAGCGACCACAATATTGCTGCATGTACTCAGCAATACGCTGATCCAGCAGCTGTGTCATCTCGATGGTCTGAAAACGGTTCTGATCTTCCAGTTGCGCCACCTTAGCTCTCAACTCTTCGACCTCTGCTAGATCGATATCAGCTTTTGCCGGTTGGCTGGCTCGCCTTTGTCTGCTAGCCTGCAACACTTATTTAATTTAGTTTATAATCTTACTATCAAAGTTACAACATAATGTGTTAATTGTTATATCTGTAAACTTATGACTAAAACTAAAGTGATGCACCAAAAATTATTAAATTGTTATATCTTAATATATTATTCATTACCACTTGATTGCCAAAGCCATAGCGCCTATTCCGTGATGGTAGATCCATGACTGCCTCAAAAATAATGCCCTCCTCATCCGTCGTGAGCTGCTCTCGATCGGTATCCTCCTGGAGTTTCCGACGTTTTTCCATAAACCTTGCCTGCATAAACAAATGAAAATGCAGTTAAAATTAATATCATGATATCTTATTTTATTATAATTTAACAATTAAAACAATTGCTAATAGTACATAAACTAAAATATGCTTACATGGCTCTTGCTAGATTTATCGTCGTGCCATGTATATGAAACTGTCCCGTCCGGATTTATAAGCTCGACGGCATGCGTACAGGTAAACACATCCATATACGACACATGACCCTGCGCCTCAGCTTCCTGAGATTGATTATTATATATTGTTATTGTATATTCAAAATTATATAGCATAATAACTATTTACAATTCACATTTATAAAATTTTCCAACTCCTGGCGATACTGCTGAAACGATTTCGACCCTCCTCGATGAGTGACGGGATTTTTGTTCCTATTTGCAGAGTTTCTTTCCGACTCTGCCTGTACATTTAAATTTAATACATTATTTACCGACCGAATATTTTTTGATGTTTACGTATCAATCAAATAATTAATAAAATTTTAGTACACTTACCTTCGCCTCGCCACTATCCTAGTGTTTCAGCCACCCTTCCCACACACTCATCCCCATCCAGTTTGGCTTATGCCCTTTATGCTTCACTGTCGACATGGAATCCCTGCAGTTATTTCTCATCTTCTGTATCCAGTAATGTCGTACTAGCTATAGATAATCTAACTGTATGTCCACGACGGCCTGTGTTTCATGATAAACAAGCAACCAAAAATTAAACAATAAAAGGTGAACAATAAATAAGTGACAAAAAAAATTAAGAATGGAAAACAGAAGAATGTACTTAAAATGAAATCCTTCCAAATAAACTCGAGGATGTGGAGAGGAACGTTATCCAACTTCGGCCAACAAGCCGACATCCTACTCTTGTACGCCTCCTTCGAAACCGATAGAACTACAGCTGATGGCTGTAGCTCAAACCCCCTGTGTTAAATATGATACAGATTAGTATATCATACAAAAAATATTTAAGATGCTGAAAAAATTTTAATATCTACCCCTAGGCTCTAGGTACTAGAGTCACGACTGGTCTCTATGGCGGTTGCGATGGACCGCTGCCAATGCCTCTTGAAGAGTGGGAAGAACTCCTCCTTCTGGAAGACATGATATATACCTATCACAAACACATCATTTTAAAAGAGAACAATAACAAGATAATGAAATATATTTTATAGTTAAATGACATAAATGATATAAAGTACATAAAGCGCAAAGTATACCTGATTCAGATTGGGTCGATATTCCGACGATAAGCAAAATACATTGCATTTTTAAAATAAATTTAAATGATGGAAATGGAAATGCCATAAAAGATGTAAATAACGATAAATGGATTCAGTTTCATAAATGACATAAATTACATAACTAGCAAAATAAATATCATCAATTACATCAATTTCGTAATATACCAAGAATTCAACATAGTTACATCAATTGCATAATTACATCAACCGCATAATCTTATCAATTGCATAATTACATAACTACCAAAATAAAGCTCATCATTTACATCAATCATCATCGTCTTCTGATTCAGATTCGGTCTCATATTCTACGTTATTTTCCTCCATACTCACAAATGCTTCTACCAAAACGTTTGATTCATCGTTCAGAGGTCCAAAATACGTACAATCGTCCGTAATTATTATTTTGTTGCTTTGCTCAAGATCTGCTTGGTAAGCTTGTTCGGCTGGAATATTCTTCCCATAGAACGTAAATCTGGCCTTTGTTTTAAAAACTGCTGACCAATCTACTATATCTCTTTTTAGAGACGGATAAGGAGCGTAATAAACTTGCAATGCTTGTATGGCTAGTACAAAAGGATCGTACTTATGATAATGCAATGTGTGCTTTATTTCAATAAGATTATAATCCTTATGCACGTTAATTCCAGAACCTGGAACATTGCTAAAGACATTGCATCTAAACTGAAACACCTTCTCCTCGGGCCGTGAGAAATATGTCAGTTGCAAAATTTGTGTTAAAACACCATAAAAATCATTTATGTGATTTTCTGGATCATCGCTACCTTTAACAAATACACCTGCATTTTTAGTTAATTTTTCTGCATCGTATTCTTTGGAGTTAAATTTATATCCATTGACGAAATATATTGGATATGTCTTACCATTTCTTTTTGGTCCCAATGCAAGATGTTTCAAACCTTTGTCAACCATACAATTTGTCGGTTCATAAACGTACTTTGAAAACCAATCAGAAAATTCTTTACTGAGATCTCCGTGCGGATGTTCACTTTCATAAATACTGCATATATGAATAAAATATTGCATTAAATTCTACACGCGCATGCATTATGGAAATGAATCAATCATAAATTATTATTTCAGATTACCTAACAAATGGTGCAACCTCAGCAAAATTGTAACGACCCGAAATTTTCAATCCCGAAAATTCCAAATAGTTAGGAAAAGAAGAAAGAGATAGAAGAAGAAGAAACAGAACACAACACAGATTCTCACATTCGCAGCGGATCAAAATATAATATCAAATAAATAGCAGTTATACAAAGGAAAATTGTATCAGTTAATTTACATTTTTATACATCAGAGTTCAACATTTCACAATCACTACACAGTTAAAATAACTTGTCCCAGATAAATAACAATATCACAGCGGAATACACTCCATACGTTCCTGCCATCCAACTCGCCTCCTGAGTTCCAGAACATCCTTACCTGAAAATCTGTAATACTCGGTCTGACTCGAGCATTACATCAAAGTAACACCCGGGTCAAACTAGAAACCAGCGTGAGTAAACCCATCTAAGAAACAATACAACAACATAAACTTATTTATATACCCGAGTAACTCGTACTTCATTGCAAGTTTACAGCTTGTTATAGCCAACACTTATATTCACAAATCGATCCTTAAGTATCTTTACTTAATTTCAATGGTCCATATTATTCCATTCCAGCCTATTGATTTCACATCTCAAATCTATAAAGAATTATTTTAGATTACAAATCGAAGTGGTTTCAGATATCGCTGATATCTGATCCCTGTCTCTTCGAATTCAATTCCATCTTTTAAAGCCAAGTTGTTTTAAAGTTAAAACAGTTCAATTCTATTATCTATATACATAGAGATAGATAATTCACAATATCACAGACCAATAATCTACATTATCATCACAAATAGATAATCCACATTATCATCACAAATAGATAATTCACATTATCATCACAATTCAACCAAAGCATTCATGTCACACTGCATCAATTATCTCATATCTGAGATTTTAAACCATTCAAGGCGATCAATATCATCCATCCATACATAAGCAAGGATTAATCACTATCTATAATTAATTTAAAATGAATTAAATTAATTACCTCATCTCTAATTAATTTAAAATAAATTAAATTAATTACTTCATTCTATAAATCCTACTTACTTAACCCTTATTAATTACAAATCAATTAATTAATCACCATCTAATTATTCATTTAAAATTAATCAACATTGATTAATTATCCTTTAATTACATTTAAGTAATTAACCTTTAATTATTAATTAATAAATCAATACTTAATCTTTAATTACTTTCATTAATTAATCTCTTAATTACTAATTAATAAATTAATTAATTACTCTTTAATTACTTTTATTAACTAATTAATCTTAATCACACAAACCTTAATTAATTAAAAGATAAGTCATTTATCTTAATTAACTTCTTAATTATCATTTAAAAACTTATTTAATAAATTAGGAATTAATTTATCATTAATCTATACTTTAACTTAAGATCTTTAAGTTTAATTAATGATAAAAAAAATTATTTCCTTAATTACTACTTAATTACATGATTGATTAAGTTTTAAATAATTTAAGACTTATCATAATTAATTTAAGTTAAAGTAAATTACATAACTTTTAATTAACCAATCATTTAAATAACAATTATGATTTAAAAGAAATTGTTTTAAGGAATAGTCTTATACTTGATTTTTGTTTTAACTTTGAAACTTGATAGTTTCAAACATTTTACTCGAGTAACCCCGAGTCCATACCGTGCCATCACACATTATTCCCGAGTAGATTCTCTTTTCAAAACTTTGTTTTAAATCTGTTAAAAAATTTACTTCTAAATTTTAAAAACTGATGTTTACAAATCCAATCCCGAGCCATCCTCGAATCCACTCGCGCATGACCCCGAGTCGATTCCTTTCTTCCTCGATCCTCAAACCACTCAGCAAAGCAACAGGTACAAGGGAACATGCGTGTACGTGCACACATGGTCGAGGCGCCTCCGACCATCAACACCATCACCGATCAGTCAACCCTGACCTTGCTACTCGACAACAACCACCCAGCTCCGCCTATCTCGACCGAAATCAAAATCGAGCCACTCGATGAACACTGGAACCCAACTCGAATAACAAAAACCACCTAGTCCGGCCGACCTCGATCACCAGAAGTCTCGCCATCGCACCCAAACCTCCGCCACAAACCCAGGCTTCAATTCCCCTTGGTCCCAACCAATCCGGTGCTCCCATGTCGATGCAATTACTTTAAGTATAACGTCGACCAAAACCAGGCCTTAAACCCTACTTCGACACCATACGGCCACCACAGCGGTCAGGAAAATCGCCAACCATTTTTCCTGAGCAACCCTACCCACGAGCTACCTCCAGCAACAAATTCGACCTTCCACTCGTCGCCGTTCGTCAGAAATCGACGAATAAGCAAAATTCGATCAACTCGAATTATCTCAATGATTACAATACTAAAAATCAGGATTTTAACGCCTAAATTCTTGATTTACAACTACAAACCTGATTAAGTATTCCAAACATGAAATTGTATGCATTAAATTTTGACCTATATCTGATCATCACAGTATTTCCTTATTTTTGAATTAATTATTAAACCAAAATTCCTGAAGTCTTTATTAGAGTTGATACCATACTGTTATCATCATATTTCATTCAAGGATCCAAACTTAAAATTGTTTGTATTTGGAGATATGAATTTTAATGGAAAATCAAGAACCTGTGAAACAACAGGGACCAAAAACAGAGAAGCATGTACAGGTATTTTCATAGACTCATATTTATATATGCATGCATTCACATCCATTATTCATTTAACATTTTAAACTATATTACTACCACATTTGTCACTGATAACAATTCATAGGATCAGATTAAAATTGTTTTTAAGGTAAGGTTTACTCACCTTGATAAATAAGTTGAACAGAGAGCACTTCTGTTTTGAAAAAAAACTATATGCCTGATCCTCTTCAATCTCCTTGCTGGTTACAGTTGAATTGTAAACTTGAGTTGAGTTGTTTAGTTGTTGTTTTAAGTTTGTAAAATACTTCTGCTTTGCTCAGTTTGGATTCACGAAGATAAAATAAGAAGATTGGTATGTATATAGAACAAGTATACAGGGTGATAATTTTTACTGGTACAAGACATTTCTTAGTTTGGGTCAGAGATTTTTTTCCATAAGGAGGCTGATATGAGTTTGTTCTTGTGCTAGAGATGATGGCATTTAATGCAATGGTCTCTTTTCACGTTTACAATACTTATCCTTTTGATTTTTTTATTTATTTAGTACATCTTCTATATAATTTATTTCCTCTTTTGTCTTACTTCATTGTAACTACATGTATTACTCTAGTGTGTGTATATATATACACAATTCTAGAATTATCTTAAGTTCATTTCATATTTTTACATAACCATTTATTTGAAATATTTATTTAACATCAATACTTATTTTTATTTCTCTTTCTAACATAAACTATCAACTCTTAATTTATATTCATATAATTTATACTTATGTATATTTTATCATTATATGTATATATATATATATATATTCACATTTACACAACTTTTCAAGTATAGTAGTTCATGTGGCAAATATATATGTATACATATTACTTATATGCTCGTGTATATATTTAAACATCATAACCTTTTACACGTTTAATTATCATAAAGCTTGTATAGTTATATACACTTTTATGGATATTCCATCCAAATTTCAAAAGGAAGAGTTTTATATATTTTTCTATGAAATTTATCATAACTAAAATGTTATAACTTAAGTTTGAATATAGTTTTAAATCAATTTATATATATATTCAGATATTTTGAATATCAGAATTCATTAGTTCGACTAATCAAAAATAATATTCCAATGATTATATCAGTTAATCACCCGATAAATAGACATTAAAATCCGGGTTGTCACATTCCTTCCCCCTTTAGAACTTTTCGTCCTCGAAAAGGAACGAAACTAGAATTAATAAAATGCTTAAAATCAGATAAATATTCTTTAATCACTTTAAAAATCTATATAATATTACTAAAATAGTTTTTATAAAATTACTTTTATCACTCGATGTTTCGATAAGTCCATCCTTGTTCTCACAGAAATTCGGTCATACGTTGATCAGGCGTAGGACTGAAAATCTATAAGCACTTGGTAAACCCGTTTCCAACACCCAGTGAAAATACTTTGGAAAATAATTTTATCGAAAGTATAGAAAACAGTTTTTGAAAATAGAGGAAATATCTTTGGTGAGAATGCTCTGGAAATCATCACCCCCATCCATGGTCGCAGTTACATCCTGGGTTACGTTGCCATCGCAGCAAAACTCCATGTAACTGTAGGCACTCCGCGCCCCTCGATTATGCCATGGAACCCACAACAGATCGCAGTTACATTCCAGGGTTATGTTGTCATCACAGCAAAAGTCCATGTAACTGTAGGCATCAACGCCCTCGATTTTCGCTGCCAAAAATGAAACTTCTCCACTCTTACATAGGTCGCAGTCTACCGATATAAAATCAAACGTAGACTGTTGGCTCTCAGCAGCACACACGACTTTCGCTATGTTACCATAGTGTCGCAGTCTACCGATATAAAATCAATCGTAGACTGTTGGCTCTCAGCGGCATACACGACTTTCGCTATGGTCTGCAGTAGATCGCAGTGACATCGAGTTACACTGTCGTCACAGCATAACCCAAATGCCCCTGTAGGCATCAGCCCCTCGACTTTCGCTACCAAATAATCCTCAGGAACTAGTTTTGTCTGGACTCCTCACAGGATCAACTTTAGAACCTCCCCCTTTGAGGCTCAAGGCAGTACCAACCTATGGTACTCCTGAGAAGTTCATTTCAAGGGAGCGCCTTTTTCCCTAGAGCCACTTCAAAACACTTTATACTATACACATATAGTATTTTTCAAATCATACACCGAGTATGAATTTCATATAAAGATCCTTTACAAAATCGATTCCCAAAATCGATAATTCACAAACTAGGCTTTCCAAATTCCAAATTTGATTTTCCTCAAAAATCAAAACCCTTTCCAAATCCATAGGTTCCAAAAACTTTTTCCCAAAATCATTTTCACAAAATCCTTTATATATATACATATATATAATAATCTTGGAAAATCTTTGGTTCAATTCATACTTGTATAAATTCATTTTTATACTTCAAATACTTCCAAAACCCTTTTTTCTAGCAATAGATTCATTAAGGGGAGTTTACCATATATAACCAAGATATATAAATTTGTTTATTCCAAATCAAATATTCAAATTTGATTACTATATAAAGTCACTTACCAAATTACTTACTTCCATAAATTAAATTTTTACCATAGAAATATCCAGTTTCCACTTCACTTTATCATATATTTCACAAAATATACTTTCAATTTCAAAACCCATTTACAGTTCTTATCCACAACTTACAATATCAATTTCATTCAAACCCGTACGATGTACACATATCATTCATACGCTATATCAATCTGATCGCTCACTCGATCACAAAATTTCACTTCCGAACTAGTATTGTCCACCCGACTTCCTAGTGCGAACTCAGATCTGGTTTCTTGATCAGAAACCATCATTCTCCTTGCATAGTCACAACTATGATAGAGAATATCCAGAACCAATCAAAAATCCATATCCAGGTTCGCCGTCGAAAATCGAGCAAAAAATCTCAACTCGGATCGATAATACTATCTCAAAATTCTATGCTCGAATCTAGATCAAATCACTATGCGAATAGAATAATATACGTACATCCTACGTATTTATCTTCATCGATTATCAGTTAAATCAATTTCCATTCTATTCACATTCACTTTAATTTTCATTCACTTATTCACAATTGTTTCAATCCTCTCTTGGATTATCACTTCAATTCTTATCTCAGTTTGCACTCTGACTAGCTTGAGTTTAGAAAATAGCTTGAAAAGTTTAAAATGGATAAGTAGTTGTAAAATAACTATTAGTTGAAAAATAGATGTAAAATAGTTAAGTAGTTTTAAGATAGTTGTAAAACAGTAAGATAATTTCAAAATAGTTGTAAAATAGTAATTAGTTATAAAGTAGTTATAAAATAGTGATTAGTTTGTAAAATAGATATAAAATAGTAATTAGTTTTCAAAATAATTGTAAGATAAATATAAAATAGTTTGGGTTTTAAAAAGAAAGGTTGTATAGTAAATAGCTTAAGAAAATAGTTTATATTAAAACAATTTATTTGAAAATAGTCTCAGAGTCAAACTGTACAACTTCCAAATCTCCATTTCCAATCAATTGTCAATTTCCAATCAACTTCCAATTTCATTTCACTTTAAACTATCTCGAATTATACAAATTTGAGTTATTATTTCAAATGTTGATTTAATCCCATAAATAAAATTAACCTTTATTTTTAAATCAATAATCCAAATTTTTAAATAATTTAATTCTGAGTACAATTCTCAAAATTCCCTATTAAATTATCTTTACTTAACTTATTTCAAAGTTCAAATAAGAGTTCAAAACAATTTTATCTTAAAAATTCAATTTATTACCCAATTTTATCTTCCAGCTTTGAAATAGTTCTTAAACAATTTTAATTTACAAATTCAATTATTCAAATTTTCAGTTCAAAGTAATTCCATATCCTTAATTTCAAATTAAAGTTTAATTTCCCTATTGATCTCAATAAAGGATATATTACCACACTTTATTAATAACAATAGGATGACATCATCCAATTTATTCTAAACATCCATCCATTTTCAATTTCCAGATCTCAAACCCATTTTGAGATCACACAAACTCCCAATTAAAATTAACCATTAAACTTCCCAAGTTAGATTCCAATTTCATCCCGAAATTTCAAATTCAGGTTGCTTGTTAACTTATTTAACTTTCCCAAAGTTAAATTCAATTTACTTAATCCAGCCAACCTTAGCCAATTTGAATTCCCATATCAAAATTTAAACTTCACATTAATAATCTTATAAGTTCAAAAACTTATCACCTTGGGTATCACATCTCATTCCAAATTTAAAACACAATATTTAGAGTTTATTTCAACTCATCTTTGATATTATGTATATTCCTCATATATACATATTATCTCCATTACACACTAAATTATCCTTAAATTTTAAATCACCTTTGGTTTTTTTTTTCAAAACAGTTTTCAAGCAACCCTTGTTTGCAACAAGTCCCTTTTATTCAAATAACACTTATTTAGCACTTTGAAACAAATTCCAAATTTTCTGGCTTAGATTTAAAATTTCACAATTTAGATCATCTTCAATTCCAATTTATAAGTCATACTTACCCAAATGTTTACTTCCCTAAACATTTCATTTTGCTTACACAACAATCATATTTTATAATTAAACACAACTATGATAATGACCAAGATTATCATATGAGGAAACCAATTCATTATTATATTATTCTGGAACCCTTTCCCAAATTCAAGATTTTAATTTCATTTTGAATCCATTTCAAATTTATCTTTATTTAATTCCAATTTGGTTGTATTTCTATTACCTCTTAATTTAACCCCAATAATTTAACAACCAGTTACCTTAACATTTATTGGTTAAGGAATATTGCTTTATATATATCAAATATAATTTTATATAAAATCATTTACCTTTAAAACCATTTAAAATCTTTATATAGGAAAATAACAAGTACGTTCTCTCATATATATTACACTCAACTCATTCTAGGGTACTATTGACCCTATCTTTAGATGAGTACACCCACTAGAGCCAAGTTTCTTACTTAACCTTCCCTTTGATACCAATTGTAACGACCCAAAATTTTCGATCTCGAAAATTCTAGGTAGTTAGGAAAAGAAGAAAGAGATAGAAGAAGAAGAAACAGAACACAACACAGATTCTCACATTCGCAGCGGATCAAAATATAATATCAAATAAATAGCAGTTATACAAAGGAAAATTGTATCAGTTAATTTACATTTTTATACATCGGAGTTCAACATTTCACAATCACTACACAGTTAAAATAACTTGTCCCAGATAAATAACAATATCACAGCGGAATACACTTCATACGTTCCTGTCATCCAACTCGCCTCCTGAGTTCTAGAACGTCCTTACCTGAAAATCTGTAATACTCGGTCTGACCCGAGCATTACATTAAAGTAACACCCAGGTCAGGCTGGAAACCAGCGTAAGTAAACCCATCTAAGAAACAATACAACAACATAAACTTATTTATATACCCGGGTAACTCGTACTTCATTGCAAGTTTACAGCTTGTTATAGCCAACACTTATATTCACAAATCGATCCCTAAGTACCTTTACTTAATTTCAATGGTCCATATTATTCCATTCCAGCCTATTGATTTCACATCTCAAATCTATAAAGAATTATTGTAGATTACAAATCGAAGTGGTTTCGGATATCGCTGATATCTGATCCCTGTCTCTTCGAATTCAATTCCATCTTTTAAAGCCAAGTTGTTTTAAAGTTAAAACAGTTCAATTCTATTATCTATATACACACAGATAGATAATTCAAAATATCACAGACCAATAATCTACATTATCATCACAAATAGATAATCCACATTATCATCACAAATAGATAATTCACATTATCATCACAATTCAACCAAAGCATTCATATCACACAGCGTCAATTATCTCATATCTGAGATTTTAAACCATTCAAGGCGATCAATATCATCCATCCATACATAAGCAAGGATTAATCACTATCTATAATTAATTTAAAATTAATTAAATTAATTACCTCATCTATAATTAATTTAAAATAAATTAAATTAATTACTTCATTCTATAAATACTGCTTACTTAACCCTTATTAATTACAAATCAATTAATTAATCACCATCTAATTATTCATTTAAAATTAATCAACATTGATTAATTATCCTTTAATTACATTTAAGTAATTAAACTTTAATTATTAATTAATAAATCAATACTTAATCTTTAATTACTTTCATTAATTAATCTCTTAATTACTAATTAATAAATTAATTAATTACTCTTTAATAACTTTTATTAACTAATTAATCTTAATCACACAAACCTTAATTAATTAAAAGATAAGTCATTTATCTTAATTAACTTCTTAATTATCATTTAAAATTTTATTTAATAAACTAGGAATTAATTTATCATTAATCTATACTTTAACTTAAGATCTTCAAGTTTAATTAATGATAAAACATTTTATTTCCTTAATTACTACTTAATTACATGATTGATTAAGTTTTAAATAATTTAAGACTTATCTTAATTAATTTAAGTTAAAGTAAATTACATAACTTTTAATTAACCAATCATTTAAATAACAATTATGATTTAAAAGAAATTGTTTTATGGAATAGTCTTATACTTGATTTTTGTTTTAACTTTAAAACTTGATAGTTTCAAACATTTTACTCGAGTAACCCCGAGTCCATACCCGTGCCATCACACATTATTCCCGAGTAGATTCTCTTTTCAAAACTTTTTTTTAAATCTGTTAAAATATTTACTTCTAAATTTTAAAAACTGATGTTTACAAATCCAATCCCGAGCCATCCTCGAATCCACTCGCGCATGACCCCGAGTCGATTCCTTTCTTTCTCGATCCTTAAACCACTCAGCAAAGCAACAGGTACAGGGGAACACGCGTGTACGTGAACACATGGTCGAGGCGCCTCTGACCATCACCACCATCACCGATCAGTCAACCCTGACCTTACTACTCGATAACAACCACCCGGCTCCGCCTATCTCGACCGAAATCAAAATCGAGCCACTCGATGAACACTGGAACCCAATTCGAATAACAAAACCACCTCGTCCGGTCGACCTCGATCACCAGAAGTCTCGCCATCGCACCCAAACCTCCGCAACAAACCCATGCTTCAATTCCCCTTGGTCCCAACCAATCCGATGCTCCCATGTCGATGCAATTACTTCAAGTATAACGTCGACCAAAACCAGGCCTTAAACCCTACTTCGACACCATACGTGTAACGTTTCAAGATTTTCGACTTCCGAAAATCGACATTAATACGTCCACTGTATCAACTGCCGAGCAATCGAATGCTGGAAAACCGAATTGTTATGGTTAAAAAGAAGAGGTAGAAGAAGACAGAATGGAAGAAAGAAGAAACAACAAAAACAATATCAGAATCTCACATATCGCAGCGGAACAACATATAATAGGTAAATGAATAATCTTTAAATCAAAAGAACTGTACATTTTATACATTACATCACATCATCTGAGTCAATATATAACACAATACAACACTGGACAGTTATATAAACTTGTCCTCATACAGAATACACAGCGGAATAAATAATATCATATACAAGTGATACATCTCGCCATCCAGCTCGCCACTGAGCTCCGCAACATCTCCTGAGTCCAGAATGACCTGATAACCCGACTCTAGGCTGCCCGTGTGGAAACTTATGGCACCTAGAGTTTAGGAAAGGAACAATAAACTCCAGGTCAGTCATGGGACTTGTGTGAGAACTTAAAACAATTATTATCTTTAAAACACACAACAAAAGAATTTTCAACATTGAAACCCGCAATGCTTTTGAAAAATGAAACTACCATAAGACCTCCCACCACAAACACAATGCAATCGCAGACTTGGAGGAGATTTCTTCTTATGATAGTCAAACATGCTTACTACGCAAATTCTTTGGATTATTACTATTAGTGCATAGTGCAGAAAACATTTCGAAAGTATAATATTAATCTTAGCCAGCATAGGCATTCCGCACTTATGCCTACTATAGCTACTATGTTCAATAGCAGGTTACCGCCACATTCCATAGCAGGTTATACAACTAAAACCGTACAGGCTCGTATTGTTTCTTTGGATTTCCAACAAATGGTCAGGCTAAGGAACTTCCTACTGCCACATGGGTACGCCTTTGGCGGGACGTTCCGAGAACTAACTAGCTCTCTGCCAACATAAGGCCGGGTTACCTCTTACACTAGGTAACTACTACACGAATATGCCACCCCCCGGTCCTTTGGGACCTTTATCCGAGGCGCCTCGATCACACAGCAACAATCACATAGGTAAATGAGATTGGAGCAACCACATAGGTTAAATATCAGGGCTCCATACCTGATACTAACCCTTTTCCAGAAGGAAATGACATACCCTAAAGGGAGCGACCCTCGTAACCTTGCCGCATCATTCCTGTTTCGACCATTTCCGGGGTGTGAGGTCCGAAGCGGTCTCGTCCACAAAGCTACGCTTTTTCACAAAGCCACGCTTTGATCCACAAATGATCAATAAATAATCATCACATAACAACACTCAGCATGCCATACTACCAAATTGGGAGTATATCGCTGATAACCTTCAACTACATAACCTCTGAGCTCGTACGTCTCAGAGAAGGGTGTTAAGCTAAGAGAATAAATTCTCCGCCACCAACAGAAATGTATTTGAAAGAAATTAGCTTTATATCTCAAAATATAATGTCAGGCATGTAACCATACAAGTCTGTTCCGGGTTCGAACAGAACCGAAGGCACTTCCAAAGAAGCCCTTGCAATCCGGGTATTCACAATCCCGATCGAACTTTCCATCACAAAGGAAATCTCTATATCGTAGCTAACGGTGCAGAGACAATCGATAGGTCATCCTATCGTTTTCACAAATACTCGGTCTTCACCATCGGTCTTCAAATGTTATCCATATCGTCATATCACTTATTCGGAATGGGTTATATGACACAAAGGTCCTCTCTCGGCTAACCCGAATAGTGAGCACAATATTTAAAACATATGGATATAGGGATTTCAATTAAGTCACAACTTATTACCCAAATCCTTTCCTTTAAATGGTTTAAACAAATTACCATTTTAAATCTTTAAACAAAAAGATTTACTTTACAAAGTTCACCCAATTTCACAAAGATTCATTCACAGATTCCCAAATCATTTCCCATTTCAATTGGACTAACTCATTAAATCTTTAAATCAAGATTTAACTTATAGCTTTCAAAACTATTCACAATTCAAGTCTTTTATAATATAAAAGATACACCTTTTAAAATCTTCTTTATTTCAAAACAAGATTTAATCATCGTCACAAAGGTTAATTCATAGTTTTTTTTCAAACTATTTACAATTTCATTTCAACTTGAAATGTTTCGATACAAATTGGAAATCTTTTCACTTTATGAAAGCTATTATTATTTGAAAACAGATAGTTTTCGTATTGGGAAAAACTGATTACAATTACACAGGTTAAAGCCATCCAAGTACAAAACTTGAATTTAAATTTAAATTTACAAAACCATAATTTAAATGGTTAAAAACCCATATAAACACCTTTTACACTTGTAAAATCTTTTTGACCATAATTCCCAATCATTAAATTCAATTTCAAAATATTGAATTTAAAATTTAAATTAAATGATTTAAATTCCAATTTTTATTAAGTTATTTAAAATAACTTTTATTTTTGAATCTCATTTTCAAAAACTTTCAACTCTAATTTCCAAAACTAATTTGGATTCAAAAATTCAATCTTTAGAATTGTCAAAAATCTGTGACTTAACTGATTTCCACGTGAAATCCACATTTGTGTGTGTATTGTGTAGTCCAAGGGTTTAACACAATAGTGCAACAACATTCAACCATCACAGATCAAAACACAGAAATATAGTTGATAAGCGGTATAAACTATAACGCTTATCTTTAATTCACAGATCATAGATATTCATATCATAGATAAATAGACCACAAATCAAAACACAGAACAGGATATATCACAAAGCATCACATATTTGGGATATCAAACAATTCAACATCCAATATGATTCAAACATCCATAAGTAGGATTAATTTAATTATCTGACTAATTTAAATTAGGTAAATTTCTATGAATAAATTTCCAAAGTTATTTCCTTTTTAAAATAAATTTCTTTATCTCTTCAAATCTATTTAAAAATCCAAATTTTAAATAAATCCTTTAATTTAAAAATAATATTATTAAAAATCCCTTTACTAAGCCCTTTTTCTCAAAATTTGAAATTTAATTCAATATAGTACAAAAATAAGACTTTTATCTTTTTAAAATTCCTTTTTAATTTATCCAATTCTCAAAAAATAAGTTTTAAAATAAACTTTCAACTTGAATTTTAAAAATCCAATTTTTATTTATTTCTGGTATCCAATGATACCAAAAATATATCCGGCTAAATTACAGCCTTCAACAATTCCAATTCACAAATATAATCTCACGGAGATTATAAATAATTAACACACAACATTGAAATAAATTCAAATGTTTGAGGAATCCAGTTGGATCCCTCCAACCTGTTTCCATGCATCCACAGATGTTAGCACAATACCAATTCCACTTCGAGATGGAATATCACGGTATATGGGATTTATAAAATATTATCCGCTATTATGCGGCGCAATAGGGTCTCATTCGCTATATAATACGGGAAATCAACTCCAAATACATATATAATACCAATTCCACTTCAAGGTGGAATATCGTGGTATATGTTTTTAATATAATAACCTCCGCTTAATATGCGGCGTATAGGGTCTATTTCAACACATCCAATGATAATCATCATTCAATTCACACAATCAAGCAATTTTAAATCTAACTATTTAAAATTTAAATCGAAACAAAATTCGATTGAGTGAGGAGTTCTCACCTTGAGTTTCCGATACAGTTGCAGTGTTTTGTTTCGAATAAAATTAAACACGCATTTAATTTTACCCGAAATTATCACTAGCTCCAATTGACTCCAATCCAGCTCCATTGCGTAGTGATCGACAAAACAAACCTGACGCAATTCGTTTCGTCAAAATCCAACCTCGTATGACAAAGTTATGTTGTTTTAAACATTATACGAATTAATATAAATCAATTTACAATTTTATTTTAATTTCTTTAAACCCTACATCATCTGGCCGTTCATTTCCTCAAAGCAAATCTGGCCACACCTATCATCTTCTCCCCCCTTTCACGTACGTGAGCAAACCCATCTCGGCTGCCTTCTTCCCACAATTATCGAGCCACCACCACTCCACTTGACCACGATCGAGAAGCGCCATGTCGAAGCCCTTCGCGAGCTCTACCCCTGGCATGAACGAAGTGAAGCTCGGCCCCTCATATACATAGAAAATCGTGCTCGAATGCGTGACGTTCACGGCCCAAATCCGCCTCTAAACGATGATGATAGCTCGAATCCACCGTTGGATGTGTAGATCTTCATACGCTCTCCAACTTTGTAGTTGATAATTTTTTATAATTGTTAACGGATTGAAAGAGATTAAGAGGGGAAGAAACGAACGTTTTCGGCCATTGGAAACATACACTGGCGACCACGAGATTATCTCTAGGGTTTGATGCAAAATGAAACAATAACGTCCTTTTATAGAAAATTTGACGAAACACTATTCATCCGAGATTTTCCAAACTCCAAACGAAGCATGCCGGCTGACGTTTCTAAGGTTTTGCCCGCGTTCGGAACACAATGGAACGTCTTTCGGGAGCTAATTTAAATTAAATCGATTAAAACGATTTCTATGCGTTTTGGCTTGCCCCGGACAAACCATAAATCCGATTGACACGAAATTTGAAACCTTACAATAATTTAACATTACGGATCCGATGAAACAGGTTTCGTCGAAATCCGAGACTGTTTGAAAAATGACTATTTTTAGTCGTCAATTAAATATTAAAATATTCAATTTTTACAATTTAACTTTTAATTCAATTTTAAAAGTTTACAAACATCATTCTAACTCCAATATGATTTAATATAACTTTATAAATCATTTTTATACACATTAAACCCAATTTACAATTATTTATGTAATTTCAAATATTAAATTATCGATTTAATTAAACAATTAAATTACTATATTCGAAATATAATTTATTCAACTTACAAATCTTACTTGTTAATATTTAAAATTAATTAAATATCTGAGTTTCAAATGACAAAAATTCTGGGTCGTTACAATACGGCCACCACGGCGTCAGGAAAATCGCCAACCATTTTCTTAGCAGCCCTACCCACGAGCTACCTCCAGCAACGAATTCGACCTTCCACTCGTCGCCGTTCGTCAGAAATCGACGAATAAGCAAAATTCGATCAACTCGAATTATCTCAATGATTACAATACTAAAAATCAGGATTTTAACGCCTAAATTCTTGATTTACAACTACAAACCTGATTAAGTATTCCAAACATGAAATTGTATTCATTAAATTTTGACCTATATCTGATCATCACAGTATTTCCTTATTTTGAATTAATTATTAAACTAAAATTCTTGAAGTCTTTATTAGAGTTGATACCATACTGTTATCACATTTCATTCAAGGATCCAAACTTAAAATTGTTTGTATTTGGAGATATGAATTTTAATGGTAAATCAAGAACCTGTGAAACAACAGGGACCAAAATCAGAGAAGCATGTACAGGTATTTTCACAGAATCATATTTATATATACATGCATTCACATCCATTATTCATTTAACATTTTAAACTATATTACTACCACATTTATCACTGATAACAATTCATAGGATCAGATTAAAACTGTTTTTAAGGTAAGGTTTACTCACCTTGATAAATAAGTTGAACAGAGAGCACTTCTGTTTTGAAAAAAACTATATGCCTGATCCTATTCAATCTCCTTGCTGGTTACAGTTGAATTGTAAACTTGAGTTGAGTTGTTTAGTTCTTGTTTTAAGTTTGTAAAATACTTCTGCTTTGCTCAGTTTGGATTCACGAAGATAGAATAAGAAGATTGGTATGTATATAGAACAAGTATACATGGTGATAATTTTTACTAGTACAAGATATTTCTTAGTTTGGGTCAGAGATTTTTTTCCATAAGGAGGCTGATATGATTTTGTTCTTGTGCTATAGATGATGGCATTTAATGCAATGGTCTCTTTTCACGTTTACAATACTTATCCTTTTGATTTTTTTATTTATTTAGTGCATCTTCTATATAATTTATTTTCTCTTTTGTCTTACTTCATTGTAACTGCATGTATTACTCTAGTGTATATATATACAATTCTAGAATTATCTTAAGTTCATTTCATATTTTTACATAACCATTTATTTGAAATATTTATTTAACATCAATACTTATTTTTATTTCTTTTTCTAACATAAACTATCAACTCTTAATTTATATTCATATAATTTATACTTATTTATATTTTATCATTATATGTGTATATATATATATATATTCACATTTACACAACTTTTCAAGTATAGTAGTTCATGTGGCAAATATATATGTATACATATTACTTATATGCCTGTGTATATATTTAAACATCATAACCTTTTACGCGTTTAATTATCATAAAGCTTGTATAGTTATATACACTTTTATGGATATTCCATCCAAATTTCAAATGGAAGAGTTTTTATATATTTTTCTATGAAATTTATCATAACTAAAATGTTATAACTTAAGTTTGAATATAGTTTTAAATCAATTTTTATATATATTCAGATATTTTGAATATCAGAATTCATTAGTTCGACTAATCAAAACTAATATTCCAATGATTATATCAGTTAATCACCCGATAAATAGACATTAAAATCCGGGTTGTCACAACAATTTAGAAGAATATAAGTGTGTGCTACATGAAGATCTCTATCGTCTAGCCATACTTCTACATATTTCCCAGAAGGTCGACAATGTTGTCTAAAAATAGATAACATTGTTTGAGAGTACTCTTGTTCGTCGCCTTCGTCATTACGAGGAACACTTTCAAATGATATGTTCACATGGTCACTGAAATAGTGAGAGAAAAAGGACGAAGCTTCTTCTTCGATGTAAGATTTACATATCGAACCTTCAACTCGTGCTTTTTGCCTCACTTTTTTCTTCAAATGATTCAAGTACCTATGCAAAATTAATTTACATTAACTTTAACTTCCGAATGTAATTAAATTAATAGGTAACATATTACCTATCTCTCAAATGGATACATCCATCTATATTGCACAGGACCTCGAAGTCGTGCTTCAGATGGGAGATGAACAGGTAAATGTTCCATTACACTAAAAAAAACCTGGCGGAAATATTTTCTTCAATTTGCAGAGCAATATAGGAATATCTACTTCAGTTTACGTAAACGTTGCACTTTTAAAGTAGTCGAACAAAGCTCTTTGTAAAATAGACTAAGCTCTGTTACTACCTTCCAAACATTTAATGGCAATAGTTCTCTGAATAGAACAAATAATAAATTTTCCATCATTATGTGATAGTTATGGCTTTTCATTCCGCTCAATCTACCCTTTTCAAAGTCAACATATCTACGAATATTTAATGAAATCCCATCAGGAAATCTTAACCCTTCCACCCATTTTAACACAACTTTAACTTGATTATTATGAAACTCGTAACATGCTTTGAGTTTTTTACTGTCATCTGGTTTCATATAAAGCTCAGGACGTTTGCATAATTCTTGTATATTGCGTCTTGATTTCAAATCGCCCTTAGTCTTCCCCTTGACATTCAAAATTGTGTTAAAAACATTATCAAAGACATTTTTCTCGTTGTGCATCACATCAATATTATGACGAAGCAGAAGATGTTTCCAATACGACAACTCCTAAAATATACTCTGTTTGCACCAATTATGAATATTCTTCAATTTCTATTTGCACTCCAGTTTCTGTTTGCAATCCAGTTTCATATATCTTTGGATAGTCCCTTACAAGTTTGTATATGTCTTCGCCTGACCATATCGTTGGTGGTTGTCTGGTTTTTACTCTATTAGCTAAAAAGTTTTTCTAGACTCTTCTTAAGGGATGATTGACATGGAGAAAACATCGATGGAAGTCAAATCATGAAATTTTCTTACCATTCGGTAAAGAAAACGCCCGTGTTTCTTCCATGCAATATGGACATGTTAGACGACCGGATGTACTCCATCCTAAAAGCATTGCATAGGCAGGAAAATCACTTATAGTCCACAACAAAGAAGCAAACATACGAGAGAAAAAAATTCCTTTAAAACATCGTATGTTTCTACTCCTTCATTCCACAGTATTTTTAACTCCTCAATCAACGGTTGTAAATAAACATCGATTCCTTGTGTCAAATCGTCGGAGCCAGAAACGACAACAGTAAGAAACATATATTGTGTTTTCATACACATCCACGGAGATAAATTATAAGGTGTGATGATAATGGCCCAAGATGAATATTTAGCACCAACTTGAGAAAATGGTGAAAAACCATCCGTACACAATCCAAGTCTAACATTACGACTCTCCACTGCAAAATTGGGATAAGTTTTGTCAAAATGCTTCCATGCTTCTCCATCGGCTGGATGTGTCAACGTACCCTCTTCCTCTGTTCTCACACTATGCCATCTCATGAGATGCAATTACAGAAGATGTATATAATCTTTGAAGCTTAGGAGTGATGGGTAAGTAATGCATACGCTTGTACGGAACTTCCTTTCCCTTCTTTTTCTTGGTTTGTATCTTTCATGATTACATATTTTACAATTCCTAAGATTTATGTCTTCTTTCCAAAACAACATGCAGCCATTTAAATATGTATCTATTTTCTGATAAGGTAAACCAAAAGCCAACATAAGTTTTTTAACTTCATAGTGATTTTCACACATTAAATTATCGGGCGACATATGTCTTTTTGCAGCATGTACAACGACTGTAAATCCGGCTTCGGTGGTGTTGTATTTTGACTTCATCGCAATGTATTTTGTGGTTACTGATAGCTGGGTGTCGCTTTTACAACCATCCCAAAGAGGTTTCTTAGCAGCATCCAGTAAATCATAAATTTATTTTGCTTCAATATTTGGTTCTTCAACATTTTCATCATCGTCGTCAACTTCAACCGTATGGAACATTGATCGTGCTGCATTTTCGATCATATTTTCTATACGGTTCGTCGTAACAATTTCATTACCAGCAATGTCTAATTCAGACTCTACAGAAGTATTTGCTACAACTTCTCCATGACGATCCCAAACATAATACTCCGACACGAAACCATTTTTGCATAAATGGACTTTCACAATATCGGGTAACAAATACTTCAAATGTCTACACCTCTACACGGATAATGAATTTCTACATTGTTTCCGTTATTACTTAAAGTAAATTCAACAAATACGTTTATACCATTATAAAAATCTTCTTTTATTGAGCCTCTCAACCATCTTCTTTGATACATACATCTCCTCCGATCAACAAAATAATCGATCATTTTTCATATTTGAAAAAATATGTCACAAATTCAAAATTAAATATTAGTCATATTATGAATTCATATTTTATTTTTCAACGTATCGATACAAAAAATTATACGCGTCAATTTTACCCCACTTAAGAATGCAATATAAAAGTGTTGATTTATGGTTATCTTTTTTTCTAGGTCAGTCATCCTACTTTCCATTACAAATATAGTAAACACTTACATTTCGTACATTATTTCATTTTAAACGATTCAATAAAATTTCGGCAGTACTTCCCTTTTGTTTCCTGCATTTTACACAAATGCATGTACGCAAGAAACAAAAAAGAAAAGCGATGGTGAAATTTTGTGAATCGATTGAAACGAAATAATGTGCGAAATATAATTGCTAATTGTGTTTATAACTTGTCCAATACTGCAACAAATCCAACAAGCATTGTACCAGATGAATATACATGGTCATTTTGTAACAAAAACGACTATTTATATAACGATCATGTACAACACCCGTCGGACGGGGCCAAAAACTCTCTAAAGGACGTAAAAAAAAGTATTTTATAAAAAGAATATATATTTACTAACTTTATACGTTTCAAAAAAAAATTAATTTACCACATTTGTTCCGCGTATTTCATCGAATAAGGCTGCTTTAGCATTGTTATCTTTTTCCAATATACTCAAATTTCTTTTAGATTTGTGCATTCATTATTGTTGCACAAGTCAAGATGTTATACGACTCGTGTCTTATTCCAATTAACACAATACAATGGTAGAAACAACGCATATACAATGGTTTACATATACACACACAATCACAAATTATACATACTATTTACAATTTCACGATAATATATGAAATAAGTATATCATGGGATGCTATAAACCATTATTCCGTTACTGGAAACAATTGCAATCAATAATTAGCCCTAATTTATCAACTTATGCAAATCTAGATTTATGGTAAAATTAGAGTTTTGGCAAAAATAAGAGATTATACCTGATTTAGAGAGCAATAGACGTTGATTACGCAGCCATGGAGGATCCGAAAGCTCGAAATTGTGATTGGAAGCTTGGAGGGGAGATTTGAGGATTAATGAAGGAAGAAAATCAAGCAGGAAATGAGGAAGAAAGGCTTCGGCCTGAAACAATATTCATGAATTTCCGACGGCTTCCGACGGCCCGTCGAAAACCATCGAAAAAGTACCGTCGGAAGCCGTCGGTAGGCTCTGTCGGAATAATAGCCTTTTCTAGTAGTGCAAGGAATCCTGTTGATCCCTCCAATCTGTCTTCCTGCATCACAGCCCATATATCGGCACATATATTTTTAAATAAAATCAACAGTCATGAGGAATCCTGTTGGATCTCTCCAACTTATTTTCCTACTTCACGTACAGTATATAATTATGTAATAGGGGTCATCCGCTACTAGGCGGGTATATATAAAAGGTCATCCGCTCCAATGGCGGGAATAAATCTAAACCAACTGATAAAACAGTAAATCATCCAATCAATTTTTATTAACTATATAATATTACTGGTTAACCAAAAAAGATGAGTTTAACTCACTATTATTTTAGTCGTCGTCGAGGCATTCTGGTCTCGTCAGAATTCGAGCAACGTTCGAATTCAGCGTAAAATTCAAAAAGCTCCCATCGTCTTCAATTCAATTCCATAGCCTAGACCTCGTCGATACCAACCTAACATCGAAGACTGCGGGTCAAACGGACTCCGCATGGGGATGTTACTCCTTTTCAAAGTTAGACTAAATTAATTAGCTAACTAAAAAAACTAAATTAAATACCAATATTCTTAACTAAATTAAAGTATTTCTCACCCAAATACTTACGGGCCAAGGCCCATCGCTCAAACAAACCCACTACCATCCATTCCACCTTGCATGCATGCTGCACAAGCGCAATTGTCCACAATGATATGGACTGAAATGCAAAATCAAGTGCAATGAATAGTAACCATTTCCTTCCCACATTCTTTATTTCATTTGCAATTACCTGCTACCCATTCTTCTCAGTCGCTGCACTTCATTTCCCACTGCTCGCATCCCCATGCACTGCCAATACTACTTCATGCACACGGATTCATGCCTCCCTCATGCCTGTTACTACCAACATTTATTTCCATGCACACATGTGCCTACCATGCACTTACACAACAAACACACACAAACACGTACATTCACACAAGCAACCCGTGTTGCCTAGCCTCCTATCTCCTTCTACACTCCACTATTTCGACAACAATGTGAACGGAAAATTTCGATCACCTCATTTTCGGATGCGAATAGTATCATATCTGCGTCCGTAATCGAAATCATTTTCGAATATTAAATATCTGCATCCATGAATATGGATGAATACCATACATTAATCTGATTTGTTGATGATTAATAAACTTATAAAAGTAGAAAATTTAGGGTTTACATAAAAAAAATCAATTACATTGATTGTAGAAGTATGAAAAATAAATAGATATGATATAATAAATAATTTTGAACAGTTAATATTCATTAACTCCGTATAAAATAAACTTTTAATTTTGATAAAAAAAATTAATACCCATCATTCATTGTTAACGCACATATTAAGAATTATAATCTTGACAAAAACCAAATAGATGAATTTTGAACGTGGATATTTACATATCTGTATCCGTTTTCTAGATATCAAACGTTTGTCTCCTTTTGAGAAGCGAATGTAGATAGATTTCGAGTTTTTCAAGTATTTATTGAAAGGTGTAAACGATTATG
This sequence comes from Allium fistulosum, assembly GCA_030737815.1. NCBI lineage: Eukaryota > Viridiplantae > Streptophyta > Magnoliopsida > Asparagales > Amaryllidaceae > Allium > Allium fistulosum. The sequence continues at coordinate 683,070,604 of CM060905.1, read as the reverse complement.
GATATGAATTTTGTACCATCAATTTATGAGTTTCACTAAAACAGAAAAGGGATATCGTGTAAAACACTAAAACGTTATTGTTACAAAAATTACCATTACTTATTTTTTTTTCTGTTACATTTTCTTCTACTTCAGAACATTACGTTGGTAGCTGACAACATTTTAATGACACATTAACGAATCAAAATTTAGTTTCTAATAATTAATAATATCACGCATTATATTAAACATAACAAATTTTATACAAAAAATTTAGTCTTGAAGAATGGAGTTTTGATAGATCATAACCAAGTTGACACTGTATGACACATGGCGAGCAAGAGCCGAATCGAAATTAACTTTAGTTGCTAGTATATTGCAGTCCGTATTCGCTCCAAAAAAATAAGTACCTGTAGTAATAAACGAAATCAAAAGTTAACAAATAGTAAAAACATTGTTATTCTTTGACAGTAGAGGCCTAAAACATCATAGGGTAACAGTTAAACTTTTAGTTGCATGAATTGATTAAAAAAAAAGACAGAATAAAAAATAACTCGACAGAAATAAAAAGGGGATAAAAGATCAAAATCTAGATTAAACAGAAAATACCAAAACAACCATAGTCCAGGGGGAAATTAATTTTAGATTTAGCCAAGTTAGTTATGAGAATTTTCTACGCATACACAACTAATTAGAAAAACAAAACGATTAATACATAGCCAAATATACAACAATAAATAAATTCCTAGAGTTTAAGTAGAAGAGCATAAACTAGAGTGACGACGAACGCAGTCAAACTCAACAAACCTACAAAAATTAAAAATGTAATTTAGTGGTATTTCTCTAGGTTGTCTATCAAGAATTCCAGGTTTTATATATATATATATATAGCGCTCCATGGCAACCCTGTTGATAGCACTCCAATTTCCCTCTCTTTTCAGTCACGAGTTTATATATAAATAATTGTGTGAGTGAGGATAGAGTTAGTGCAAAGAGAGATAAATAGAAACTTCGGTAGACATCAGGGCGCAGTAAGGATGCTACACCATTTGAGGTGCAGTTGAACGCTCTCCTATACGCACACGTGTGTGTGTTTTGAATTCTATAAATTATATATGGATATGATTATAGCGTATAAAATGTTGAACTAAATTTGTGTGAATCCACAAAGATTTCAACAACATACCATGTTACCAAATAAGAAATTCACGGAGACACTGCACATTTTTGTTGCAAATCATCAACCAGTTTAGATAGAAATTGTAAAAAAAACAAGCACTTCCAATAAGGTGAGTACAATTTAAACTTGAAGTCTTGAAAATCATAAAGTAGAGCTTGTAATGGGCCGAAAATTTTAAGTCTGAAATCTAAAGAATCTTCAAATGGAACAGATCCACTCATTGTCCCATGATATAAGTATTTACAATAGGACACTATTATAATTATGGACCAGTGCACAGAATATAACAAATATGTTACTTGGATATTCGTTCAGCAACACCCTTTATAGCCCAACAAAAATAAGAAAGTTCACCAATTAACTCATCCATGCCCATAAGAAAGTTCACCAATTAACTCATCCATGCCCATAAGAAAGTTCACCAATTAACTCATCCATGCCCATTGAACTATTTATGCATGTGCATGTAGCATTGACACTGGCAATCTAGTTGAATAAAATGCAAACTAGTTGAATAAAATAGATGTTTACGATGAGGAGCCGTGGACATAAAATAGTATTATAACACAAAAATAGACGTTAAAGGATAAATGTTCAAAGACAATCCCAGTTTTTTTTTCCAATATAGCAAAAGACAATTGAAACAGGTGAACATGCATTGCAACAAAAGAACTAGTTTAACAAACATAAACTCCTCAAGATTTGATGATATTTCGCATTAAAACCAAAGACAGTCATCTCCATTTCCCAGTTTGGATTTTCATTAGGATAAGTAAGAGATTCAATCCAATCAGGGATGTTGTTGATATCATCATCATCACCAGTAGCAACTGCAAGAGGAGTAGATTCTGCCAACCTCTCAATCTAATCCTCCAACGGAGTACTAGTTGTCATTTGTCTTTTGTTCTTAAACAACTTTCTTGGCTTTCGTAACATTTATTTTTTGCAAAGCTCTCGGATCGACCAAAAATGTATTTATCAATCACCGACAATTTATTTCCTAACATCGAATGAGCTTTTATTAGAACTTCGTTCTCTTCCTCACATCATTGGATCCTTCTACAACAATTTAGATTTTAGGACAAATTAATTGTAAAACAACTGTAATATTAACTACCAAGACACAGGACTATAATCTGATGGTAGAAAATGGATATCATTTATTATCTTGTGTTTAAGAATGAAATGATGTAAAACATTAAGAAATTCAAGACGAAGTTGCCATGTATCTGTAAAGTTATTCATATATGATGATGCTCAGATAATGATGTTTTGAATAAGTAGTTTAATTTTTTTGTACCTTGAAAAAATAATTGAAATTAAAGTACAATAGTACATATAGCAAAAAAAATGAAAAACTAGATGTATGAAATCAAACGTTGATGTCCAACCTCAAATGTTGTACCATCTCTCTATGCAGTGCTTTAGAGTGCGAAAACTCAATATTTGAGCTATATGAGGCAACATTTTCCTACGTAAAGATTCACCATATCAGCGAACATTCCACACAAATAAATAACCACCAATGATCAGTGAAGCGATCATTTAAAATTAGATAAATAATAGATCGATAACAACACGCAACATGTGCAAAGTGACACATAAAAATTCAAAATTAAAGCATTAATCAGTGATTAAAAATAACAGTAGGAATACCGTAAAGGCCAATATCATAACATTGTGTTTACACTCTAAGGGCCTTTACGATAATCCTAATGTTATTTAGAACAAATGATTACTGCCTTAATTTTGAATTTTTATGCGTCACTTTGCGCATGTTGCGTAATTTTAAATGTTCACTTCACAAATCACTAACAGTTATTTATTTGTATAGAATGTTAGTTGATATCGTGAACCTTTATGGAGAAAATTATTGGTCATGTTGAACTTTCACACGCCGAAGCAATGCAGAGCAAGATGGTACAACAATTTAAGGCCGTACATCAAGTTTTGATTTCATATATCTAAATTTTCATATTTTTTAACTCTCCCGTAGTATTGTGCTTCCATTTCAGATTTTTTTTATGATAAAAATATTGAACTACTTATTATAAATATCATTATCTACATACTTGTACATATGAATAACTTTAAAAACACATGACAACTTTATCTTGAATCCTTTAATTTTTATATCATTTCATCCTCAAATACAAGGCAATGAACGATATCTGTATTTCTGGCACCACATTATAGCCTCATGCCTTGAAAGTTAATAATAAAGTTGCTTTACAAATAATTTGTTCTAAAATTGATCTAAACTGTTATAGAAGGAACCATGGAGTGAAGAAAAGTATAGAGTTTTGATAAAAGCTTATTTGAGGTTAAGAAATAAATGGTCAATGATTGCTAAATACATTCCTGGTCCAAGCGGAAACTCCTGTAAAAAATAGGTGGTATGGCAGCACAAGAAAGTTATCCAAGAAAAAGAGGCAAAAGGCAGCTAGAAGTCCACTGGAAGATTATATGAGGAGGCTGGCAGAATCTGATTCTCCTCCTACTGATGATGTCAGCATATTGGGTTCAATCTATTATCTCTTCTCCTACAGAAATCCAAACTAGGATATGAAGATGACTGCCTTTGATTTTAATGCGAAATATGATTAATCTTAAGGGTTTTATGTTTGTTAAGCTGTTTCTTTTGTTGCTATGCATGTTAATTATCTTTTGATCTATTTAAGAAGGAAGAAAAAACCTTACTGGGATTGTTTTTTAACATTTAACCTTAAACATCTATTTTTGTGTTGTATTACTATTTTATGTTCATGCCTCATCGTAAACATCAATTTTATTCAATATGTTTTCCAGTGTCAATGCTCCATGCAGATACGGAGGGTAATAATATGATATAATCCTTTATCGTAAGCCAAAACTAGAATTATCTTTATCTAACATGATTAAATTCATACTTTAAAAATAGTATAAAAGAAGCACACACAATTCACAGTCGAATGGTTACTGAACAGTATAGTAAACATAGAAATTTGAGGCTGCATGGTGGTGCAAACTTGATTTGCACAGTCTTGAAATGCAGAAAAAAGGAAGTGGATGCACCTCACAATAGTTTGGTTTAAGGAAAATGTGGGAAGTCTAGGACATTAGATGTAATTAAACAAACTTGTCTTACATGTGCATGAACTAACACAGCCGTTAAATAACAGATTCATATAGATCTGACATTCATATAGTTGATTACTTGGTGGAAAACATCCAACACCACATATAAAATATCTCTATTTGCGAACTCCTCATTAATTCAAATCATGATAATAGCAATTGTGATCATGCAGGATCACAACATCACATATGCATTAAGAAAAAATATTGGTGAACCAAATCGTTATGCAACCGAAAAGATTAATAATTTATTCTCATAAGTTTTATGACATTACTAACAATATAGGTTGAATGAATGAAGAAATGCTTTCCTACCAGGGTCACGTGCTTTGATAGCATCATGTAATTGCATATCAAAGAACTGAAATGTCATAAGCAATCACCTAAACATGGTTCAAATCTGTTAAGCAGAAACAAACATTGTACCTTACCAACTAAGCTGATTGTACCATCACTATTTGCTTGGTAAATCTTCACTCGTCCCCAACAAACTAAAAATGAGAATATGAAAGATTCAATATAAAAAATTTCTTTAAAGATAGATAAATACATATAAAAAAGGTAGATGCTTACGAGTTCTCACCATATGAACAGCAAGCTGAGGTACAAAGGCCATACTCCACCTCGCCGTCGCCTACGTATTAGCTCTCTGCTGCTATTATACACCCTCCAGTTCTACCATTCTGTCTTGAATCAGTGCTTAGCCCTTTGTGCATCAATGCGTGCCCTATCTGGCATCAGTTCTATCTCCATCTTAACATCAGATTATGCCTAAGCTGTCACCATTTCTCTGCACCATCAATTCACACCATCAAGTAGTTCAGTTCACTCATCCATTCATTAGCTTACACCATTAAGCATCACCTTGCACCAATCTCGCATAGCTTCTCATTTTGAGAAGTAGATTCAACCATTTTTTCCCCACCAAGCCCTGATGTCGAAGTTTCTAACCAAGACAGCAAAAAGAAATTGTGAAAGGAATTCTTGAAAAGTTAATCATCAAAACCAAAGTAGTCAAGGCAAAAAATGCAAAAAAAGCACAGGGCTTGTGCCTTGCGCTTTTCTGTGCGCTTTAGTTGTATGTTTTTCCCTACTAAAATTGCTAGTAAACATTGTTGTTTTGACAATTAAAAATTGCATTTATGTGCAATTTTGAGAATAAAGCTTTGTAAATTCATCACAAACCAACATAAATGGTCAAAAAACCATTCAACTTAAGTCTACAACAACAAAATACTTAATTTCATTTCAAGTAAAATAAAATTGCTTTTTTTATGGCTTTGCGCATTTTTGTGCTTTTTCGGCTTCGATGATTATCTGTGCCTTGTGTCCCAAATATGCCCACTAGGCGCGAATGTTACGAACTTAAAATCTCTAGTGTTTATTTTAATCTCAAAGAGGAAATAATAGCGACAAATTTCAGTGTATGGTACAACCTACATATCGAAATCAATTCCCACATTAGAAGGGAGGAGGGAAGAAAAAAAACACTTGAGCATAAAATTAGACGAAAGTACCTGATGCTCGTGGAAGAAAGAGATGGCGGAAATTAGGGATTCATGATGATAGTCGCAACAAAGTCGAGGCAAAGTGATGCAGGAAAGAGCAAATTTAGTTCCATGCCCTAAATCTGCAATAATGCTATTATGCCCGAAACTAATTTAGTCAGTTTATGCGGCCTGACGTGTCACATTCTTCCATAAATTATTACGCTGCCACGTTCTCCTTCTTCTCCCCAAATTATTTTCTTCTCCCTCTCTCAGAAATCCTTCTTCCATCACTATTTCCACAAATCATTTTTCACAAAATATGAACTTTGATGATCAATTAAACACGCTTGCAATTCCTCCTGACAGCAATGGTAATCATTTTTCATCAATTTCTGTTTTAATATTTTCATTATCATTCAAAGTCATGGTTGGATTCATTGCATTTATTTACTTTCTGCATTACCAATCTCAAGCACCCATTTGGAATGATGAAGGATCTTAACACATATGAACTGATAGCAAACAACAGTTAAAAAGTTTGGTTAATCAAAAACAGTAAACTTATTTTGGACAGTAGATGCTCTGACCTACTTATTACTTTACTGTGTACAATATTCAATTTGTACTTTGGCACAAACACAATAATTTGCTTTTACACTTATCAATGGGTTTCGCTTCATGTATTCAAATATTGTTGCTTACATTACTTTAACAAAAATGAGTCAACTGAGATACTATGTATATGAGTAGATAATGAAAATTAAAATGGATACAAAATCAAATGCAAAATAATACCTACTCAAGACACATTGAATTACTATCAAAAATTTTCATGTCTAATTTTTTTTTCTCATGTATATTTTTGGAGTTGCCGTTATGATATTTTTATCATTTTGTCACTACTTGTATGATCATTTGCAGAATTGGTCAATGACTCCTTAGATATTGGTAAAGAGGTATCAAACAACAAGACTGATATTGTTGCCTCCCTTAGTTTAAATAACGAGGAATCGGAAAATTGTTTTGATGTTGGGACAGTAAATGATAAATCGGTTGTATTTGCGACAGCAGTTACAATACCCGAAGTTGGTAGTTGGTATGAAATTTAATACCGTTGAAGAAGTATTTCAATGTTTTAAAAACTATGCAAAGCATATGGGATTTCCAGCAAGAAAAAGGTCAAGTAAAAGGGATGAGGATGGACACTTAATTAAGATATATAACATTTGCATGTGGTCGATGTGGGAAACTAGATTGTATAAGCGGAAATCCATTAATGCCCCAGCCAACTAACAAAATTGGTTGTAAAGTGAAACTCACTTCAAGTTTAGGAGAAGACGGAAAGTGGCGTATCAACAAGTTGTTTCTTCATCACAACCATGACTTAAGTCCTACGAAATCTCGATTCTTTCGATGTTATCGAAAAATTGATGAACATGTAAAAAGACAACTTGAAGTTTACGATATTGCAGGAATTGGACCTAAGAAAAGTTTTAACGCATTAGTAGTCGAGGCCGGTGGGCATGAGAACTTGTCATTCATAGAAAAAGATTGTAGGAACTATCTTGATAAGGCAAGACAATTACGCCTTGGAGAAGGAGATGCTGTTGCGATTCAAAACTATTTTCTAAATATGCAGGCACAAAATTCAAATTTTTTCTTTAGCATGGACTTAGACAATGATGGCCGACTAAAAAATGTTTTTTGGGCAGATGAACGAAGTAGGGAGGCATATAAAGAATTTGGTGATGTTGTCACTTTTGATACAACGTATTTGACAAACAAGTATGATATGCCTTTTGCACCTTTTGTTGGAGTCAACCATCATGGACAATCGATATTACTAGGATGTGGGTTGCTTTCAAGTGAAACAACGGACACTTTTTTATGGCTTTTCAGACGTGGCTTGCATGCATGTCTGATGTTGCTCCTAAAGAAATAATTACAGACCAAGACCGAGCTATGAAAAAGGGAATAGAGATCGCATTTCCTAATACTAGACATCGACTGTGTCTATGGCATGTGATGAAGAAGTTGCCTGAAAAATTTGGAAGCCACGGTTTTTATGAATCAATTAAAAGTAATTTGCAAAATGTGGTATATGATTCACAAGACTCGAAGGAGTTTGAGAAAAGTTGGAAAATAATGGTAGATAAGTTTGACTTGCATGGTAATAATTGGTTGAGTGAATTATATAAGGAAAGACACCACTGGGTACCATGCTTTGTGACATCAAATTTTTGGGCAGGGATGTCCACCACTCAAAGAAGTGAAAGTATTAATGCTTTCTTTGATGGATATGTGAATGCTAAAACCTCTTTGAAGCAATTTGTAGAGCAATACAATCACGCATTGAAGGCCAAAATAGAGAAGGAGAGTCAAGCTGATTTCAAGTCATTTTCACAAAGTATTCGATGTGCAACAACGTACGATATATAGAAGCAATTTCAAAGTGTTTATACACTTAAGAAGTTCAAGGAATTTCAAATAGAGTTAACCGCTAAGTTATATTGTGATATAACTGAAACTAGAGAGGGTTCCATGGGTACAGAGTTTGATGTATATGAAGATGTGGCTATTGAAAATTATAGAAAATTGCTATCATTTACAGTTTTATTTAAGAAAGAAAATTGCGAAATTAGTTGTAGTTGTCGAAAGTATGAGTTTAAAGGTATACTTTGCAGACATGCACTTCTTGTATTGACTAAGAATAATGTGACAACGATCCCGGATAGATATATTTTAGACAGATGGAGAAAAGATGTACTTAGATCTCATACGAGGATCCGACTTAATTATGATGGTGCACCAGCAACATCTGCACAATTACGATATAAAGAGATGTGTAATGAATTTTCTAAAGTGGCTGATTTGGTAGCGGATGATGAAGTTTCTTTTAGTCATGTGATGGAATGGATAGGCAGTAAGAAGTCTGAATTTTTTCTACAGAAATGCAATGCATCTCTTACATGCAAAATTGGTTTAAACAGAGATGAATGTGGTGGGATAAGGGATTGTCCAAAGGTGCAAGATCCAATAAGAAATAAAACCAAAGGACGAACTCGAACAAATAGATTCAAGTCATCCTTGGAGAAAAAAATGAAGAGAAGTAGCCGAATGACTTTGAAAAGTAAGGATACACAGGCAAGTCATTCTTTCTAACCTCAGATTCTAGTAGTATGTCTTTTTCATAGTTTATCTTATATGTATAAAGAAAAATGCTACCTTTATTCTGAATATGGTTATTTGGTAATTGTATTGGCTATGAAATACACACCATAATGTCAGTACTACTTTTATGCTGTTGTCATGCTTTGTAAATTCATATGACTGAACTAAAAATATTACCATTTTGCAGCCTGATGTGAATGATAGACTGCTTGTTGTGCCAAAACCAAAAAGGAAAAAAATGCATGATATTAATACTTCAACTGTTGATAATGCGGAACATGATAGTAGAAATTTTTTTCAACAACTTGAGGTACCTTCAAAATCAGAGGCTATAGCTGAAAGTGCAGGTTCAATGGAACAAAACTTATATCTTCCACCTATATATCAAACGGTACACTCTTCTGTAGTAACTCAATGCTTTTGTACTCGATACTTTTTTACCAGTACTTTGATTGTTAAAACAATTTTTTGTGTAACATGGACAAACATGAATTCAGCGTGGGGATATGGACAGCACTTGAATTCACTATACGGTCAACATCATGTCATGGTATAAGAAATGTGATAACCGATACGTTGCAACTTCACTTTATGGTTGTTTCCTTATGTAGTTTGAATTTTCTTTCAGGAACCTTATCCTTCTTTTCGTAGTTCTTCATGGTCGATTGACTCATCTACTATTTCACCTCATCTGTCTTATGAAATGCAACAATCGTCTGCTAACTTGGTTCAATATTTACAGCCCGGTTCAGGACATACTATTGTAAGTTATTTTATTATAGACATTTTAATTGACTATTCAATTTATTTTGCAATTTGACTGACAAAACTTAACTGCTCATACAGGGATACTATGAACCAAATGGACATGGATAAGAAGAAACTGTTGAAGCAAGCACCTTCCTTTTGTATCACTCTCATATTTCATTCATATATACATTTGGATTTGATACAGGGTTTTAAAACTTACTGTACATAAGCACTTGCTTTTGAACAACTATTTTTCTACTTGTACTCTTATAAAAGTATGCTACTATGCAACTGATTCTTACTTTGGTTTTGAAAGTCGTCATTTGTTGTGCTAATTATTTGGTTTTCACTTGTTATGTGATGCTCTTTTGATTAGAATTTTGTGATACTTAGTTGAAATATATTATGGTGTAAAATATAAGTTTTGCATGGAAAAGTGCAAGTATTCATCTGTTGAATTGACAGAAGATACCTGCATATATAAACTTTTGCCAATACAAACTTTTGTCATTTTGTGCATGATGTAAAGCTGTCAACCTAATGTGAGCACTGTGTTATTGTAGTAGACTGTACCTTATGCTTATTTTGTGCATTATAACTACTTAGCTGTAAAGCTGTGTAACTTATGCCATTTATATTCCATGGTTGGACATTGAGATAATATGATAACGGTCCATGATTCTCAAGTTACATTGATAAAAATATATGCTCTTTTTGGTCATTCGTTTACTTTAACATTGATGTTTTGTTTGCTTTGAATTTGGTTTTTATTTTTTTATCCTCTGGAAATAAGTTTACTGAAATATGATGTATATGCATCAGAAGTTCAATACAAACAGAAAGGAACACATTAGACTATTGGGTACTTCATTAAACAGGAAGAACGTGTGGTGCCATGTTGGCCCGCAGAAAATAACAAAATTCCTTTCGGTCATTGTAGCATAATTAGTCGCCATGGTAGGTAAATTACTGGGGCAAAATTAAAATGTGGAAACGGTTATTATTGAGGAGACGATTATTTGATTAATCGAGGTGATTTATCGTCGGGAGCTGTTAGGGTTTCTGAGGAAAGAAACAATTGAAGAATGCCTGCGTTCTGGAAATTTATAGTGCCAGGTGACAGGCAGGCTTTCTTGTTGTTTTACAACCGAGAACAATCAGCTTTAAAAAATTGCACTTAGAAGACTATTAACGATCTAATTAACCATAAAATATGTAAAGTAATTAATTGCTAAATATACTAAGAAATGGGATCCTTCATAAATTCAAAAAATGAATCAGTAAAACATGGTAAATTGAATGTCGTGATTAATTAGCATTGTAATTGGATCTTCCATAGAATAGAATATAATGAATAATACTAAGATATGTGAATATTAAATATAGAAAGGAAGTAGAATGTTCTGTACAAAAATATCTATAAAAAAAGTTATAAATTACATTTTTACTTGAAATTTATTATCCAATTCAATATAGATTATATAAATCCTTGGTAATCTCATCTTAAATATGCAAATTTTGGAAAGTCGCATTTTTTATCCAAAGTCCTTGATAATATACTTAAATCGTAAATTGAATTAATTTCATAGAATTATTATATAACTCAATATTTCAATTTCATTTAACTATGATATAAAAATAGAAAATTTATATATGGAATATCATTTTTAGATTTTATCTGAAATACAATATTTTCGGATTGATTTCAAACTACATGCGTTGTTTATGTAAATGTAATTTTTCAAATTGGTAGTATTATCAATACTATTTATAAAATTAGCCATTAGTTATCAATATTTATAGCATGCTTTATTTAAACAATATTTCCGTACATGTGTTGTAACTTTTAAGGTATATATTAAACATATGTCATGATGTCACGATAACTAACTTTGAACATTTAAAATTCAAATTGTAACGACCCGCTATTTTGGACCATTCACATCCGCACATGTCGGACTTGAATAATTCAAAATACCGAATTGTTAATTTAAATTTGGAAAAACTGAACATATAAAGTAAATAAATAATCACAGATCACAGACACAGAGTAATAATTGCAGCGGAAATAAAAGATAGTAGTTCATGAAGCTACTATATATATATCAGAGTTAAATAAGGTACAACAGATGTCTCGAATACAATAGTCAAATACAAGAATCAGAATACAATCACTGGAATCAACTGGATATCTGAAAGCTGGATAGATAGCTGGATCTCCAAGCGAAGCTCTAACTCCAAAGGTGAGTCTCGAATACTGGTACACTCAGTCTGACCCGAGCGTAAAGCAAAACACAAAACACTCGAGTCAGGATTAACATTCTTATATCAATAAATCCAACTCAAGTGAAATAGCAACTGAAATACAAGTAACTCAAAGGATGTTTGGAATAACCATCCTTTAAGGATCCGTTAAACTATCTACTATGTAGTAGTGTACGATAAGTAGATAATGCCTATCAGTAATATAAAATATCAAAATAGTGTTAAGGCGTTACCATTATCCCCCTTAACACATTTTATATAAGCGTTATAGACTATACAGCACTGTAAACTCCACCGTAAACTAGTGGGATATCAGGGAGTACTCCATAGGTATAACACAAAACAAATTGTAGTGGTCGCGTATATAGGGATACAAGTATGACAAGTCCCATGAGGCAATACCCAAGGTAGTGAAACTACCGTTTGCCTGATCCGGACTGGTGAAAACGCATCGCCGCAGCGATCGCAACACCGCGAAATAACACTCCCAAATCAAGGGTGCACCAATCGATAACAAGTAATGAGTAGTTTTCAAAGAAGTGTGTCCGCTAGAGGTAGATAACCTCACTGGCCCGGCACGTCTCCTGTTTTAGTCATTTCCAATTTGACACAAGTCTCAAGGCTATCCATTATCGTTCTCTTTCTTCAATCATCACGTACATCATTCCAACCACTTCATTCTGGATCACACTCCACGTGTAGTTATTAAAGTGGTATTCGGTTTAGACAGTGAGTATGTCCCTAACCGATTCCGGTCTCTTTAATAACCTTCGAAATTATTTCACCGATTGGTCGTTTATTTATTTCAAAACCAAATCAATTTCAATTTCAATTAGAATTCGTAAACCAACATTCCATTTGTCTTTCTAAACCAATTTCCAAAAATTTACGTTTCAAAACATCCAAATTACATTTCAAAATCTTATAATACAATTTCAATTTTTATTTAAAACCATTCCAATATTCATTTAAATTCGTATATAAGTTTCATTTCTGAATCATTTAAAATGATTTAATTTACATTCAAATCAATTTAAATTCATTGATCGATTTCATTCAATATTCGTTAAATAAATTTATCATTTAAAACAATTTCCATTTAATTTCCAATTCATTAAATCAATTACTTACGTTCAACTTCATTATATCAAAACTTCAAATTGAATTAAATTAGATTTGTCAAATCAATTCTTTAAATTACAAGTCTTGCATTAATTTCAATAAATCCCCTTTTTTTCTTGTTAAAGAAATTCAATTTCACTTATTTATTTACTTAGTTGCAAATTTCAAAACTCAATTAATAAAGAGACTTAATTTCACTTATTCAAGAAATTCAATTTTATTTAATCATTAAATAATTCGATCTTATTTAATTTATTAAATAATTTCAAAAACTTAATTATTAAATAATTTCAAACTTAATAATTAAATTTTAAACAACATTCTTTCATCAACTACTATGTTAATATTTTGTTCCAGATTATTAAATATTAACATTTCCTTTCTTTCAAATTCCAATTTCATTTCAAAACCATGTTATTTATTCAAATAAAATCTTTATTTTATTTTTAAATCAAATTATTGACCAATCGGGTTTTATTTAATTCTCTATCCTAAGTCAAGTTCATTTGGGTATTTATCATTTCAACCCGATTCCAATTCAATTCAAAATCAAAGCATAGCAAAGGGAACTTGCAGTGTGATAACTGGGATGGTGCCAAAGTAAATAAACAAGCAATAACAACAATCAATATCAATCCAATAATCAATTCATATAATCTCGAAATAATCGTATTAATTCACATTGTTGTTTGTGTAAATTAATATAATATTTCTAGAATCTACACTATCATTTCATGTAGACTAAATAAAGATTATTTCATTACAGTTTTTCACTTGAAGTCTATTATTCAAATTATACTACACTAATTATACATTCAATGGTTCAAGGTGTAGTTAACCATATTGCTACGTGTCAAGTAATTAAAATTTAAAGGGGGTCATATTATACAAAATTTAACTAATCAAATTCAACATATAGATTCAATTTAAATGGTTAACTATCATATATCAATTCAATTGCATATTATTTATCACTTTAACATTAACAATTTAACGTCCAATATAAACATCAACAATCAATCAATTATCAACCAAACTGTATTATCATCGCATAAATGACAGATAATGGTGTCAGATGTCATATGTGAACAGATAAAGGTAATAGCATATATAACACTGTAAATAACTAATAGCAGCATATTTCAATTTGTCATTTCAATTGAAATCAAATTTAATAAATAAAAGAACATTAATCGTGAGTGATTGCTCACCTTTCGAGGCTAGAGAGGACGGACAATGACGTGAGTTATAAATCCGAACACGAACTTTGAAATAAAGAAAATTGGACACGATTCGATGGAGAGAACAGGAACGACGGACAAGGCTGATAACAGAATCGATAAACAAATCAGAATAGATTTGATAGAACAGCAACGCTAAACATATTATTATTATTATTTACATGAAATAACTATTTAATTTAAAATGAATGTTAAGATAACCCACTCACATGCAAACTGCCTGTGAAGACCCAAAAGTTGGCCTTCGAAAATCGGCACTCGTACTTCACTTGTACTCAAAATGCCGTAGATTCAAATGCCAAATCTGGTTCTCCGGAGCTTATAACACAATTAAGTAAATGACACAGCGGAATAAATGAATAACATATTGATATACAATATCTGATACAACAGAATGATACAATGAATATCAATATACATCAGAGATATGATACAACAAATAGCAGCGGAAAAGAAAAGATAACATCAGCAACGGATAGAATATCTCCAATAGAATGCTCCAATCCATAGCTAGCGAAAAGCAAGGTCAGTCGTCCAAGGACTGACTAGCTCCAGAAAATCTACTGAACCTGACTATCTGAAAAACCTAACTCTAGACTGCTCGTGTAGAAAATTATGAGCACCCAGAGTTTAGGAAAGGAACAATAAACTCCGAGTCAGTCGTGGGACTGGTGTGAGCAACAAAACAGTTTATCTTTAAACAACACAAAAGAATTTAAACATTGAAAACCGCAATGCTTTTGGAAAATGAAACTACCATAAGACCTCCCACCACACACACAATGCAAACGCAGAATTGGAGGAGATTTCTTCTTATGATAGTCAAAGATGCTTACTACGCAAAAATCAAATCATTTTTGATATTATTATTAGTGCATAGTGTAGAAATCATTTCGAAAGTATAATATTAATCTTAGCCAACATACGACCAGTATCGTATGCCTACTATAGCTACCATCTAAACAGTGGTGACCACCGTACGTAAATGGCAGGTTCTACAACTAATACCGTACAAAGTTCGTATTGGAGTTTGGATTTCCAACAAATGGTCAGGCCAAGGAACTTCCCATTGCCACATGGAAACGCCTCTGGAATGACGTCCCGAGAAATAACCTAACATTACGGTTAGATCTCTGCCAACACAAGGCCGGGTTACCTTTGCAAAAATAGGTAACTACTGACACGCGTATGCCATCCCCCGATCGTAACCGATCTTCCCGAGGATCCTCGATTTCCAACAACCACATCAGAATAATAATGCAGTAACCACATCGGTTAAGTATCTGGGCTCCATACCATGATACCACCTCTATCCAGAAAGAAATGACATACACTAAGGGGCGCTACTCCCTAGAACCTTGCTACATCTTTCCTGTTTTGACCATTCCGGGGTGTGAGGCTCGACGAAGTCTCGTCCACAAAGCTACGCTTTGTACACAAAGCCATGCTTCGGGTCAAACAAATGATCAACCTATGATCACAAAGATATAAGATCAAACAAATGATCATATCGCAAATGATCAAACACTGATCATCACACAGCAACACTCAGCATGCCACATTACCAAATTGGGATATATCGCTGATAAATTTCAACTACATAACCTCTGAGCTCGTACGTCTCAGAGAAGGGTGTTAAGCTAAGAGAATAAATTCTCCGCCACCAACAGATATGTATTTGAAAGAAATCGGCTTTATATCTCAAAGTGTAATGTCAGACATGTATCCATATAAGTCTGTTCCG
The DNA here is from genome assembly GCA_030737815.1 of Allium fistulosum. Classification (NCBI taxonomy): domain Eukaryota; kingdom Viridiplantae; phylum Streptophyta; class Magnoliopsida; order Asparagales; family Amaryllidaceae; genus Allium; species Allium fistulosum. Next base: position 683,054,545 of record CM060905.1, on the reverse strand, counting down.
GGTTCGAATAGAACCGAATGCACTTCTTACAAAGCCCTTGCAATTCCGGGTATTCACAATCCCGTCCGGACTTCCCATCACAAAGGGTGATAAAAGCTCTATACCGGGGACCAGTCGGTGCAGAGACATTCGACGAGTTGTCCTTTCGTTTTCGTGAATATCCGGTCTTCAACACCGGTCTTCAAATGCTATCCATATACGACGTATCATTATTCGGAATGGGTTATATGACACAAATGTCTTTTCCCGGTTAACCCGAATAACGAGCGAAATCTTTAAAAACATATGGATATTGGGATTTCAATTAAGTCACAACTTATTACCCAAAATCTTTTCTTCAAATGGTTTAAACCAATTACCATTTCAAATCTTTTAAACAAAAAGATTTATTTACAGATTTTTCCAAATCAATTCCCATTTCAATTTGATTAACTCGTTAAATCCTTAAATCAAGATTTAACTTATAGCTTTCAAAACAATTTTATTTCGAATGGTTTAAACAAAATCATCATTTTAAATCTGTTAAAAATAAACAGATTCAATTCATAGTTTTCAAAAAGAATTCATTCATAGCATTTCAAAACATTTCAATTTCATTTTAAATTTGAAACCTTTCAACACAAATTGGAAGTTCACTTCTTATATGAAAGCTGTTATTATCTGAAAACAAATAGTTTTCGTTTCAGAAAAATCCATTTTTATTTGCACGGGTTAAAGCCTTTGAATTACATTTACATTCCAAAATCATACTTTTAAAATAGTTTAACCCTTATATAACGATATAACTTCTTTAATCCCTAGTTTCAAATCATAGAATTCAATTTCAAATCTTGAATTTAAATTTAAATCAAATTATTTAAATTTTCAAAACTCGATTAAGTTATTTAAAATAAATTTCATCTTTAAAATTCCATTTCGAAAGCTTTTCACTTTAAACCCAAATTTCTAATTTCAAAATCAATTGAAATTAAAATTTCAATTTCAAAAACATCAAATTTAAATTACCTGTGACTTAACCGATTTCCACATGAAATCCATATTTGTGTGTGTAATAGTGTAGTCCAGGGTTTCACACAATAGTGCAACATCAATCATCACAGATATATCGATAAGCGGTTGTAACGACCCAGAATTTTGAACAAATTAAATTTAGAATATTTAATTAATTTTAAATATTTGAACGATGATTTAATTTGAATCCCCGATATAACTTTGAATTTGACGATTAAATTATAAAAATTTAATCTATTGATAGTCGAATAAAAATTTGAATCTTTAATTTTAAGCCGAAGAAAAATATTTCGAAAGCTTTTAAAATTCGTAATGGTAATACTGAAGATAATAGAAACTTCAGAATTGTATTTCAAAGTGTTTCGTTCAGTTTTGAATTTAAATTGTTCGAATCGATATTTAAAAATAGTCATTTTTCAAATAGTCTCGGAATTCGACGAAACCAGTTCATTGGATCCGTGACGTTGAATTATTACCGGATTTCCAATTTCGTATTTAACGGAGTTGCCGTGTAACCGTACGACATGAAAACGCGTTAGAACAAAAAAGAAATTCAGTTTTAAAATTTAAATTTAAACTTTGCCGACATCTTTACAACCACGTTTTCTTCCCTTAAATTACGCCCTTGTTTCAGCCTAACATCACGCGAATGAATCGTGCAAAGTAATGGCGACCTGTTCAATTTCAGAAAACAAGCACGTTCCCCTCCCTTTTTAAAATTAAAACCGAGCTTCTCCCTTCTATTCAAAATCAAAACAAACGAAAATTTCCCCTATCCCAGCTCGAAGAAAAAAAATGGGGAACCCCCTCTCGTTCAAAAATAAAAGAACGCATAAGTATCGTTCAATTCAAATTCAAATGATAGAAGTGAAGCCGGAGGTATTCAGATGGATCGTGGCGAGCTCGCGACTGAAGTGGGGTAGATAAATTGCGCGCGCGACTGCGAAGCTAAAAACAACAAAAAGGGGGAAAATCATCTCGTTCGATTTCAAAATAAATCAAAGTCGCGGCCGCGAGTTCATGGGTTACGCGAGCTAGGGCTTGGCTAGTAGCAAGCGACGCAGGCGGCGATGTAGGGTTCGCGGCAAACCAAGTCGCGATGGGCGTCAATGTCGCGGCCGTGTTCGAGTCGATGTTGCGTGGGCGAGGTTTGATGGCGGCGAGAATCGCGAGCAGTGGTGGAGTTCAATCGTGGTGGTCGCGCCTGGGGCAGTAGGCGATTAGCAGCGAGGTGGTTCACGAGTTCGTCGCGACCAGGGAGGCGCTCGCCTTGGCGTCGCAGCTGGGTGATAGGAGGTTCAGCGACGAGGCTGGTATTTCGATCTGCTGTTAGGTAGTAATTTTATCTTGTTTATTTTTAATTTAATTTTATTATACTGTAAAGTATATATATATAATTGAATCTGATTTTTATGAAATTGGTTTAAAGTTAATTTTAAAACGGATATAGATTATATACTATATGCAGAAGAAAAAATATATATTAAGAGTATTAGTTTAAAATTAAAATATAAACTAAATCATTAGTTGAAATGAATTCAATAAATGGAGATTGATTTTTCAATTAGTCCAAATACAGTATTAAAAGAAAATTTGGTCGAAATTAAATTAACTAGATAATATAGAAATTTATTAGATGGAAAATTGGTTTAAATAAAACTATCAGTTAATTTAACTATCAAAATAATATCACCGGTGAACTTATAAATTGTTAAATAAAAATTTAATAGTTCGATTAATTCAAATATTTATGAAAATTGTATAATTGTTTATACAAGGTCGAATACAATGAAGTCAAGCCGGGAATGAAAATGGATGGCAAATTAAAAGCTAAGGTGAGATCTTCTCACTCAGATTTATGATTGAATTGCAGTTATTGATTGATTTGTTTGAATGTGCTATTAGATATGATAGGATATATCTATATATATAGCAGTATATACATATTGGCATATGTATATATTGGATTGATGATTTCCCGCCTCGTATAGCGGATGAGACCCTATTGCGCCGTTAGTAAGCGGATTATTTTTATAAAACCTATATACCGCGATATTCCACCTCGAAGCGGAATGGTATTGTGCTAACGTCTTTGGATGCAGGGAAACAGGTTGGAGGGATCCAACTGGATTCCTCAACTGTATTTATTTATTTACAGATGTTGATATATATTCTGTTATCATATGATGATATATGATGTTTGATGTTGTGATGGACTAATTGATGCGTTGCATCATTGGATTCAAATTTTGAAATTTAAAAATAACGATGTTGATTTTAAAAGTGAAATTTTAAAAGCGATCTTTGAAAATATACGTTTATTTAAATTGTTGAATTGATTTACTTTAAATAGATAAACGTTAAAACTTTAAAGTTATAAAAGTTAAGATTTTGTGAATTTTAACAAAAAAGTAATTTCTTTTGAAATAAAGAGTTAAGAAATTTATAAAATGGTTTAAGTTGAGATTTTTGAATTATTAAACCAATGTATATAAAAGATGTATCAAATTGATATTTATCAATTAAAGTTATTGGAATTTTAAAATGAGTTTTACAAGTGATATGAAATTTATAATTATAAAATGTGAAGATATGAAATTTATAATTATAAAATGTGAAGATATGAAATTTATAATTATAAAAATGTGAAGATATGAAATGTATAGAATTATAAATTGTAAAGATATGAAATTTATAGATTTATAAAGTATGAAGTTGTAGAATGAATGATTATAAGAAATTTACTTATAAATTGGATTTTTGCTTTTAAATGGAATATTGATCGGATCGTTAATAAAGAAGATTTATAAATCAAAGTTGTTAAAAAAATATAGAAATAGGATTTAAAAACGTTGTTTTATAAATTCAAAATCAATGGAGTTTGATAAATTAAATGTAGGAGGTCATTAAAGAAGATATATTCGCGATTTTGGATAGCGAATCTTTATTGAAATAAAATGTGTAGAGATGATTGAAATTTGGTTAAGTGAATTATATTCACGATTTTGGACAGTGAATATATTCTTAAGGAAAATGGATATGTTCTGGAGAAACGATATTATAAAATGAAGTAATTGTTTTAAAAGATGTTTTAAAACGTGTTAAATATCGAAATCATAGATTTCAACATTTATTGTTGGAATAGACGTTTTCGAGAAATAAGGAAATGATGGACTATAACACTGTTGTTATAGTAAATGATTTCCGAAAGGAAATGTTTTATATAGTGTTGGGATTTATATATCTATCTAAATCCGAATCCCTATACTAGTGATTTTGAGTCGTCGTAACGATGTTTTACGTAACATTCGTTTTGACTCAGATGAATGTGTTATAGAAATAGATTTCATTAAAGAATGAAATATATACTTAATTTGATTTAAGTATATCGAATATTTTCAAGTGTTGAAAATGAATAGATTTGTGAAACACTTATTTTTAAATAAGTATGGAATTGCTTTTCCAATATGAAATGAACGTTTTGAGAATTTATCCTTGTAAAGATAAATTGAAATTGAATATTGAAATCGATTTGAAAAATCGAATATTAGTAGATATTCGAAAAATATAAATTCAATACGGAATTTATAAAAGAAAGCGAAGTTGTTTAAAAATAAATATTGATTTATTTTTTCAGTGCGGAAATTGATTTGAAATTGTTTTCAAATGGTTAAGTGTGGAAATAATATATCTAGAAAAGATATTTTTGGAAATTAAATAATTTGGAGAATTATTTGGAATCTGATGATGTTGCGCATCTTTATTGATAGTTAAATAACCGACTATCAATAATTACCTTGAATGGTATTTGTTGTGAATTGGATGAATTGAATGCCACACTTATTTTTAAATATTTCGCTCACTATTCGGGTTAGCCGGGAAAGGACCATGGGGTCGTATAACCCATTCCGAATATGTGATACGTCGTTATGAATTGCATTCGAAGACCGGTGTTGAAGACCGGATATTTTTGAAAACGGAAGGATTACCGTCGAGTTACTCTACATCGGCTGATCTCCGGTTTAAAGGTTTTATCACCCTTAGTGACGGGAAGTCCGGACGTGATTAGAAAATTATCCGGAAATGCAAGGGCTTCGTGAGAAGTGCCTTCGGTTCTGTTCGATCCCGGAACAGACTTGTATGGATTGTGTGTCTGACGTTACAATTTGAGATGTAAAGCTGATTTCTTTCAAATACATTTCTGTTGGTGGCGGAGAATTTATTCTCTTAGCTTAACACCCTTCTTTGAGACGTACGAGCTCATAGGTTATGTAGTTGAAATTTATCAGCGATATATCCCAAGTTGGTAACGTGGCATACTAAGTGTTGCTGTGAAATGATCAGTGTTTGATCATTTGTGATATGATCATTTGTTTGATCTTATATCTTTGTGATCATAGGTTGATCATTTTTGTTTGACCCGAAGCAGGGCTTTGTAGAAAGCGTAGCTTTGTGGACGAGACTTCGTCGAGCCTCACACCCCGGAAATGGTCGAAACAGGAAGAATGCGGCAAGGTTCTAGGGAGTAGCGCCCCTTAGTGTATGTCATTCCTTCTGGATAGAGGTGGTATCATGGTATGGAGCCCAGATACTTAACCTATGTGGTTGCTGCATTATTATCTATGTGGTTTGTTGGAAATCGGGGATCCTCGGGAAGATCGGTTACGATCGGGGGATGGCACACGCGTGTCAGTAGTTACCTATTTTTGCAGAGGTAACCCGGCCTTGTGTTGGCAGAGATCCGGTTAGGTTCTCGGGTCGTCTATTCCAGGGACGTACCCATCGTGGATAGGAAGTTCCTTAGCCTGACCATTTGTTGGAAATCCAAAGAAACAATACGTGACGTGTACGGTTTTAGTTGTATTACCTGCTATGGAATGTGGCGGTAACCTGCTATTGAACATAGTAGCTATAGTAGGCATAAGTGCGGAATGCCTATGCTGGCTAAGATTAATATTATACTTTCGAAATGATTTCTACACTATGCACTAATAATAATATCAAAAATGATTTGATTTTGCGTATCAAGCATATTTGAATATCATAAGAAGAAATCTCCTCCAATTCTGCGTTTGCATTGTGTGTGTGGCGGGAGGTCTTATGGTAGTTTCATTTTCCAAAAGCATTGCGAATTTGTTTTATTTTCTTTGTGAAAGAATAACTGTTTTACGATCTCACACCAGTCACCATGACTGACTCGGAGTTTATTGTTTCCCTTCTAAACTCTGGGTGCCCACCAATTTCCACACGGGCAGCCTAGAGTTATATTATCAGGATATTCTGGATATTCTGGAGCTTTGGAAGCAAGCTGGATGACGAGACGTAGTATTTGTATCTGATAGTATTTATTCCGCTGTGTATTCTGTATGAGGACAAGTTATATAACTGTCCATTGTTGTATATTGACTCTGATGATTGATGTATGTATAAACTGATATAGCTCTTTGTTTTAAAAGACTAGTGTTTATTTATTATATATTGTTCCGCTGCGATATGTGAGATTCTGATATTGTTTCTGTTTCTGATGTTGTTCTGTTGTTCTTTCTTCTCTTTTTCTTCTATCTTCTTCTTCTTCTACTTTTTCTTTTTCTTAAAACCCTCACTATTGGAGTTTCCGGCACTCGATTGCTCGGCAGTCGATAAAGTGAGTATCGATGTCGAATTTTCGAAAGTCGAAAATTCCCGTACGTGACAGCGGTATAATTGATAACGCTTATCTTCATTCACATATTCATAGATAAAATAAATTTATCAGTCACAAAGATTCACTATTACAATTCGATGTGGGTTTCGGATAACCAACTGGAATCCGACTCCATGTCGCATCGAAATTCAAATGCCGTTTTACGGGCAAAGGGTTTCATATTCACATAGTAATATATCACAGAAACAGAAAATCTCATATCACAACATAAATCAGGATGTATCACAAAGCATCATATATCAGGGATATCAACACAATTCACATTCAATAGAATTCAAACATTCATAAGTAAGGTCAGTTAATATCTCTGATTAATTCAAATCAGATTAATTTCTTATGAATTACTAATCCTAGTTAATTAACATCGATAAAACTTCACTTTCAAAAATGTTTTAAACTTCCATTTAAAATTTCAGTTCTAAACTAATACTGATTTCAAATTTTAAACATTTTATAACTAACCTTTTTAAAATCTTAAATTACAAATTTAAAAATACTTGCTGCGAAGGGGATTTTAAATCGAGCCCCTTAAGTCCAATATTTAAATTCATTAAAAAGTATTTAAAATTTTAAACTTTTCTTTTATTTAAAAATCTGGATTTTTACATTTAATTAAACTCAGTTTTAACCCTGATTTAAAATTTAAACTAAATAAATTTTAAAAACTGGAAACTGGTCACTGTTTGAACTTGAAAACAGAAACCTGGGTTTCCTTTCAGCTGCTTCGAGAAAATGGATGTTTACCCGAGCAACCACACGTTCTACCCGAGCTTATCCCCAGGCAAAATCACGATCTCATCTACTTCGAGCCCAGCACAACTTTACTCGAGCACGTCTTCGAGTTCCCCCCTTCTTCCCAAAACTTTGACAACCACATGATACCGAAGATACTCGTGCACATGTACATGATCGCGGCGCCACTCTGATCATTGATGATCATTCCGTCACATCGCCTAACCACGCAGCAACCCAAAACGATCATCAGATCGTCCCCCACATCTCGAATTCGAATTCGAGACCTTCCTTCCAAACCTGGAAGTAACGAAACCCATCATCGACTTTCCTGTCAACGCCCCAATCTCGACGCTCCGACCATCGAACCAGCTCGAACTTCGTCACCGTCACGTCACCGTCACGTCAACATCCATATCTTCCTTCCCCTCGAGTTTCATGAAACTCGATCAACTCTTGTAGCTTATACGAACACGAGGAACACCTCGACCAATTTGGGTTCCTAAACCCTAAAATGCCATTTTCCAATCACTACGGTGCAAGATAAAATCATTTGGTATTTTTCTCGTATCCACCAATGTACCAGCAAGCTTCACCCCTAATCGCGATGCCCCACTCGTCGTTGATCATCAGATTCTGACGAAAATACCCATTTTGTTCAACTCACGATTTCGTTTGAATTTCAAACCTAAAAATCATGAAACTTTTACCAAAAATCATTGTTTATAATTTCGAGTGAAGTTATGGTTTTGAAACTTGGAATTACACTGATTGATTTTCCACTTATTTTGATCATCACTGAATATTTTTCCATTTTCTAAATGAATATCCCATTTAAACACTTAGAACTAATTTTTTTTTGAATGATATTACCTATAACAACCATCTTTCATTCAGAGTTTATAGATTGAATTCAATAAAATAGGAAGATGTGAATTTTTTTTTCAATTTGTAGACCTGTAATACTCAATAGAGCCAAACACAAATATGCATATACAGGCATGCGCGCCATTCTCAGATGAATACACACACATTCATATATAAGTAGAGAAGTTACTAAATATATCTATACATTTAGAGATGCTGGCAAAATGAACACATTTTCATAGCACACTTCAAGTGTAAATCCAACAATCAAATAAAAGACAGGTTTTAAGTGAGTTTGCTCACCTTGATGGGAAGAAGCAGAGACAAAGAACAGGGAATAGATGAGCTTTTCATTTTTGTTTTAAACCTGGAATTTGATACTTGAATCTGGAAATTGCTTTTGAACTTGAGTGATGATACTTATTATTTTCTTCTTCTGGTTTTTGAGCTGAAGCTCATTTCAAATTTTTTTCTCAGTTTTTAAAATAATCGAACTGATGGAAGGGAAGATGATGTAAAAATGGAAATGAGTTACAGGTTGATATATTACTTTGCATAGGGTAAGGTTAAAGGTATGGCTGCAGTGTTTTTAGTCATGGGTTTGTACAATTTTACATATTTCTTTCTTCCTTTACTTCGGCTGATATCTTTTTCTTTGATATGCTATTGTACAATATATACTTGAATATACATATTTCTTTTGTCTTTAGCCTTGTTTATCAAAAGCTTATACATATTATTTTCGGCTGAGATAATTTTTTATTTGTACATACATGTATACATCCTATTCTTGCCTTACTTCACTCCATACTTACTTGTCCTTGTTCACATGGGAATGTATTTTATTCCAATGCTTTTGTTTATGTTTAAGTGTTGTTGTCTAGATTGACTATGCAGATCTATTTGTTGGTGAGATATGGTTTTTATATTTTACTCTATTTATTTTGTAATATAGATATAGATATAAAGTTGTTATTATCTTCTTTCTTTTATTATTTAAACTTGTGTATTTCTTGTACAGCCTATATACTTGTCTTTATAATCAATTGAATATATTGATTTTTATTTTTTTTATTTTAAATGTTTATTTATACTTCATTACTTATTATCTTTTTAGTTTAAATATTTATTAATTCAAATCATCATTAATTATTTATTTACAATTTAAACTCAAGTCAAATATATCTATATATTTATTATTTTCAGATTCACTCATATTCGATCGGGGAAACTCGCTCCAATTTTCTAATTAAATTTACAAATTTTTATCCAAAAATTTATTTAATTGCTCAATTAAATTCAAAAATTCAATAAATTATTAATTTAAATTAAATTAAAATCTGGGGTCGTTACACTGCCAACATCCTTTATGTGATAATATTACAATTGGTGTGGGCCGTACCTGTTTATAACTAACATATATCTATCCAGACATTGAACAAATATGCAAACCAGATGCAAACAATATGTCTACAAAACAGCCAAGCTCCAGTCTAAGATATACACGTTTATATCTATACTTACTTTTTAAAATACTAACATATCGCCTATATGAAATGTTTATGCAGACTGTATATGTAAAAGTATATACTAAACAAATAGAATTTAATATATATAAAAAAACATAAACTGACGTATGAGCATAACATTCTTTGTAAATATAATATGATAACGTGTTTAAACAGTGGGCATCAACACCTATTTTGTTTTATTTTCATTTTTCTTTTCAACCCTGCATATCTATACTTACAACCGGTCATTTATATAAAGTATAAAACTATCCCAACACTAAGCTCTGAGATATATATAAACAAATATAAGTATGAGGGGAGAAAAAAAATACATATGCAGACTAACAAGCCATAAAACATACATATGTACACTTGCAAAACTGGTATAAAAATTTTCATAAACAACCGATAGTTTAACTATGTGAAACTTATAATATAAAGATGTGAACAAAATTTTGTATCATATATACATACCACTCAAATAAATATACAAGAGCTGCTACCATAGAAAGAAGGCTGCGCAGGGCGGAGATGGGGTGGCTACGGCGAAACCGTGACTGGGTTGAGGAGATTTTGGCCGGTTCTGGTGCATCGGAGGCGGGCAACACGTTGGGTGTGGTGGTTTGAGGAGTCGGTTGCCGCAGCTGGGAAAAAGTACGCGCGTTTTGCGCGAGTATGGGCGAAGACTAGGAGGTGGTTCGGCCATGTGACCAGGCGGAGATGAGGCCGGTCGAGGAGGACATGGCGTGGGGATAGCGGAGGGTTGAAGGCTGATATGCACGGCTTGAGTGGAGGTGGAAAGGTCGGGGCGAACGGATCCGGTCGGCTGTCTTGAGGCGGGGTCTGCGTGGGCTGGCAATGCATCGGCGTTGGAGGGTTAAGGATGTAGAAGATCGGCCAATGGCCTTTGGGAAGGAAGTTTGCTGGCACAATAGTTTTCGAGAAGAAAGAAAAAATGTTGAAGCTTCTCTCTCCTTTTTTTGTTTTTGTTTTGAAGTACAGAGCAAGAGAAGGTTTGCAGAAGAAAGTAAGAAAATGTATCACCTAATAAAAAATTCCAATAAGTAACACATAACAGGGTATACGAATTGGACAAAGAGCCACTAATAAATTGAAGAATAACTACAAGAATAATTAAAGGAGGAGAGGAGATCGAAAAAAAAGGAAGCAGCTCATAGGAAATAGGAAATGACAGGCAGCAGTTTTGATACAACTTTATATATTATAATTTCTTCCAAAAGCAATGGTCACTAAACCTAAAATCCGGTAAAATAATTAAAGCAATCCATTATTTCTTGGATGACACGGCTAAAGATTTGAAAATAAGAGAAAGTTTAAAGTCACAAATTTGGTACCGTTACACGGGTAATTAATTGCTTCCGTCACGTACCGGAACTCAAAATACAAAAACGATCAAAACGGTATACAGATATTGGTGGTATGGTCGAATTATATAAAAAAAAATTAAATTTTCTCCTACGGAAAATGCAAGAAAAACACAGAAAAATAAGATCGACGGAGCTAAAGAAGTCCGAATTTTGAAAAACGAAAAATGACGTCTTGCTCAGAAGACGGTTTAGAATTTTTCTATGTAAAAATATTCAAGTTTCGAAAACGTTTTATTTTCATCAATTACTAACTGATTTAAACCGAAATGACGTGACTGAAATTTACTTTCATATTTTCTGACGAAACTTTACAATTTCCTATGTTCAAATAGACGCATTTTAAATATCGAATTTTTTTGTTGCGAAATTTTATTGTTTATTTTTATTTAACGAAAATTTCATTTAACGCAAAACGCACGTTTCTAACGTTAAAATTATTATTTCGGTTTCTGTTATTGGTTAACTATTTCATATTATTACATTACGTTTTAATATGTATTACATTATCGGTCTTACGAAATTGGTCGTCTACGAATTTGGTTTTGGATTTGTAACTTATATACAAAGAGATTTCCATTTAATAAATCGTAAAATTTTATTTCTATCGGATTTTTATTTTAATTTTTTTTTTATTATTTAATTTAGTATTTTTAAAGCGTTAAAAATACGGGTCATTACAATCTCCCCCACCCAAAACTTTTCGTCCCCGAAAAGGAAGGAGGTAGGAGAATAGAAATAGCCAGAAAGAAAATAGATTGATAATCAAAATAACCAATTAGTTCAAACCATATAAATTTCAATTTAAATAAATTTTGTATTCAATAATTGGGTTTCAAAATTTCCATTAAAAATATTTAATTTCACATTTATTAATGTTAGATACAAAAGGTTTCTTTCAAAAATGAAATTCAGTTTAAATTCAATTAATTCACGATACCTCATTAAGTTGATTTAATTTCAATTCGGTTAACTTTCAAAACGAATTTTTTTTTCTTTTTATTTTTATTAATCACATCTTTTATTCAATTAACTTATTATTCTATTTATCTCCATAAACATTTTCTAATTTAAAATTTTAGTGTATAACATTAACTATACGCACTCAAATTTCATTTATAAAGACATTTTATATTATATACTATCCAATTACATAGTTAACTTTTGGGCAATTTGGGTAAGTTGTATTAGAATGGAATCGGGTATTATAAAATTCTTCAATTTAATTGGCTTAAGTTTAAATGTTTATTCAAAAAATTTGGCTTCATTTAAAAATTTAAATCATCCATTAAGAAAAATTTAAGAATTAAATTTCCGATTAAATTCAACCAATTTTATAGATTTATAATATATCAAATCAAATTTAAAATCTTCAATATATATTATAAATCAAGTCATGTTAAGAAATTCCAAACAATTTTTTTCTTCAAACAAAAGTGTAGCATGGCTACAGAATAGTCTCACCACTTAGAAACTCGAAAATGAATGTCGATGATGCGGCCGTCATCACCGAAATTATTTCCCAGCGACAAAGAGAAGAGCACTGATTTAAACATTTAAATTTTTTTTTGAAATGATTTCTATTCGAAAATACTTTAGATAATACAATTTAAAACCTTAAAAACCAAAGTTTGAAATTTTCGAAAATTAAATTCTCAAATTCCCACTTTAAATTCATTTAAATTTTCAAATCAAAATATAACCAAGTTCTATGAATTCATTTATTTATATGTTGGTAAATCAATGGTTTACAAAACAATAAAGGGAAATCAAATATTATCATTTCTGACAAAAATTTATTAACAGTTTAATTTCAGAAAATTTATATTTATATATAATATAATCACACAAAACTATTTTGTTTACCAAATTTGAAAACAATATTGTGTCATTTTGTTTTGTTCAAGTGTTTTGGAAATCCTATCGATAGCGTTGATCAGACGAATCGATCGAAAACCCAAATCAACATCAACAACTCAAACAACACAATATATATAACATTTTTAATGTTAATTTTCAATACACTTCCTCGCTCGACGATACAAGAATGGATTTCAAAGCAAGGATAGAAATTCAAATTTTGATGGACTCAATGGACTCAAATCAAAGAGAATTTTGATTCGAAGATAGGTTCGAAACAAAGATAAGGTGATTAAGTAACGAAATAGGAAGATGGGTAAGTTTATATAAACCGCGGGCGACCTTAACCGGGTCGACCGGGACTTCAAGAATAAGATCGATGCAGAATTTCGAGGCTAATCTACATTCAATCACAAGAAATAGAATTTAGGTGTAGCAGGAGATAGATAGCATCGTAAACCGAGGATACAGAAATCTCTGGTAAATCGATGTCTATTGTAAAGGAGTTTCACTCCTTTACAAATCAATTTGAGATTGGCGAGATCGCCGTCTCATTATAAAGATCATTCGAAGTGGAGTTATGTGATACTCCCGAATTAAAAGAAGACGAATAGTGAGGGACACGAATGAATTTTGAAAGCCGAGAGAACGTTCCAAAATTCAAAGGAATCGAATCAGAAGAAAGAGATTGAAACTCGAATGAGAGTGATTCTGTAAATATATTTACCCTATATGCTAAGTTTTTCCTAGAGCTACCAAAGCTCTGATACCAACTGTAACGACCCGCTATTTTGGACCATTCGCATCCGCACATGTCGGACTTGAATAATTCAAAATACCGAATTGTTAATTTAAATTTGGCAAAACTGAACATATACAGTAAATAAATAATCACAGATCACAGACACAGAGTAATAATTGCAGCGGAAATAAAAGGTAGTAGTTCATGAAGCTACTATATATATATATCAGAGTTAAATAAGGTACAGCAGATGTCTCGAATACAATAGTCAAATACAAGAATCAGAATACAATCACTGGAATCAACTGGATATCTGAAAGCTGGATAGATAGCTGGATCTCCAAGAAAAGCTCCAACTCCAAAGGTGAGTCTCGAATACTGGTACACTCAGTCTGACCCGAGCGTAAAGCAAAACGCAAAACACTCGAGTCAGGATTAACATTCTTATATCAATAAATCCAACTCAAGTGAAATAGCAACTGAAATACAAGTAACTCAAAGGATGTTTGGAATAACCATCCTTTAAGGATCCGTTAAACTATCTACTATGTAGTAGTGTACGATAAGTAGATAATGCCTATCAGTAATATAAAATATCAAAATGGTGTTAAGGCGTTACCATTATTCCCCTTAACACATTTTATATAAGCGTTATAGACTATACAGCACTGTAAACTCCACCGTAAACAAGTGGGATATCAGGGAGTACTCCATAGATATAACACAAAACAAATCGTAGTGGTCGCGTATATAGGGATACAAGTATGACAAGGCACATAAGGCAATACCCAAGGTAGTGAAACTACCGTTTGCCTGATCCGGACTGATGAAAACGCATCGCCGCAGCGATCGCAACAACGCGAAACAACACTCCCAAATCAAGGGTGCACCAATCGATAACAAGTAATGAGTAGTTTTCGAAGAAGTGTGTCCGCTAGAGGTAGCTAACCTCACTGGCCCGGCACGGCTCCTGTTTTAGTCATTTCCAATTTGACACAAGTGTCAAGGCTATCCATTATCGTTCTCTTTCTTCAGTCATCACGTACATCATTCCAACCACTTCATTATGGATCACACTCCGTGTGAAGTTATTAAAGTGGTTTTCGGTTTCGACAGTGAGTATGTCCCTAACCGATTTCGGTCTCTTTAATAACCTTCGAAATTATTTCACCGATTGGTCGTTTATTTATTTCAAAACCAAATCAATTTCAATTTCAATTAGAATTCGTAAACCAACATTCCATTTGTCTTTCTAAACCAATTTCCAAAAATTTACGTTTCAAAATATCCAAATTACATTTCAAAATCTTATAATACAATTTCAATTTTTATTTAAAACCATTCCACTATTCATTTAAATTCGTATATAAGTTTCATTTCTGAATCATTTAAAATGATTTAATTTACATTCAAATCAATTTAAATTCATTGATCGATTTTATTCAATATTCGTTAAATAAATTTATCATTTAAAACAATTTCCATTTAATTTCCAATTCATTAAATCAATTACTTACGTTCAACTTCATTATATCAAAACTTCAAATTGAATTAAATTAGATTTGTCAAATCAATTCTTTAAATTACAAGTCTTGCATTAATTTCAATAAATCCCCTTTTTTTCTTGTTAAAGAAATTCAATTTCACTTATTTATTTACTTAGTTGCAAATTTCAAAACTCAATTAATAAAGAGACTTAATTTCACTTATTCAAGAAATTCAATTTTATTTAATCATTAAATAATTCGATCTTATTTAATTTATTAAATAATTTCAAAAACTTAATTATTAAATAATTTCAAACTTAATAATTAAATTTTAAACAACATTCTTTCATCAACCACTATGTTAATATTTTGTTCCAGATTATTAAATATTAACATTTCCTTTCATTAAAATTCCAATTTCATTTCAAAACCATGTTATTTATTCAAATAAAATCTTTATTTTATTTTTAAATCAAATTATTGACCAATCGGGTTTTATTTAATTCTCTATCCTAAGTCAAGTTCATTTGGGTATTTACCATTTCAACCCGATTCCAATTCAATTCAAAATCAAAGCATAGCAAAGGGAACTTGCAGTGTGATAACTGGGATGGTGTCAAAGTAAATAAACAAGCAATAACAACAATCAATATCAATCCGATAATCAATTCATATAATCTCGAAATAATCGTATTAATTCACATTGTTGTTTGTGTAAATTAATATAATATTTCTAGAATCTACACTATCATTTCATGTAGACTAAAGATTATTTCATTACAGTTTTTCACTTGAAGTCTATTATTCAAATTATACTACACTAATTATACATTCAATGGTTCAAGGTGTAGTTAACCATATTGCTACGTGTCAAGTAATTAAAATTTAAAGGGGGTCATATTATACAAAATTTAACTAATCAAATTCAACATATAGATTCAATTTAAATGGTTAACTATCATATATCAATTCAATTGCATATTATTTATCAATTTAACATTAACAATTTAACGTCCAATATAAACATCAACAATCAATCAATTATCAACCAAACTGTATTATCATCGCATAAATGACAGATAATGGTGTCAGATGTCATATGTGAACAGATAAAGGTAATAGCATATATAACAATGTAAATAACTAATAGCAGCATATTTCAATTTGTCATTTCAATTGAAATCAAATTTAATAAATAAAAGAACATTAATCGTGAGTGATTGCTCACCTTTCGAGGCTAGAGAGGACGGACAGTGACGTGAGTTATAAATTCGAACATGAACTTCGAAATAAAGAAAATTGGACACGATTCGATGGAGAGAACAGGCACGACGGACAAGGCTGATAACAGAATCGATAAACAAATCATAATAGATTTGATAGAACAGCAACGCTAAACATATTATTATTATTATTTCCATGAAATAACTATTTAATTTAAAACGAATTTTAAGATAACCCACTCACATGCAAACTGCCAACATCCTTTATGTGATAATATTACAATTGGTGTGGGCCGTACCTGTTTATAACTAACATATATCTATGCAGACATTGAACAAATATGCAAACCAGATGCAAACAATATGTCTACAAAACAGCCAAGCTCCAGTCTAAGATATACACGTTTATATCTATACTTACTTTTTAAAATACTAACATATCGCCTATATGAAATGTTTATGCAGACTGTATATGTAAAAGTATATACTAAACAAATAGAATTTAATATATATAAAAAACATAAACTGACGTATGAGCATAACATTCTTTGTAAATATAATATGATAACGTGTTTAAACAGTGGGCATCAACACCTATTTTGTTTTATTTTCATTTTTCTTTTCAACCCTGCATATCTATACTTACAGCCGGTCATTTATATAAAGTATAAAACTATCCCAACACTAAGCTCTGAGATATATATAAACAAATATAAGTGTGAGGGGAGAAAAAAATACATATGCAGACTAACAAGCCATAAAACATACATATGTACACTTGCAAAACTGGTATAAAAATTTTCATAAACAACCGATAGTTTAACTATGTGAAACTTATAATATAAAGATGTGAACAAAATTTTGTATCATATATACATACCACTCAAATAAATATACAAGAGCTGCTACCATAGAAAGAAGGCTGCGCAGGGCGGAGATGGGGTGGCTACGGCGAAACCGTGACTGGGTTGAGGAGATTTTGGCCGGTTCTGGTGCATCGGAGGCGGGCAACACGTTGGGTGTGGTGGTTTGAGGAGTCGGTTGCCGCAGTTGGGAAAAAGTACGCGCGTTTTGCGCGAGTATGGGCGAAGACTAGGAGGTGGTTCGACCATGTGACCAGGCGGAGATGAGGCCGGTCGAGGAGGACATGGCGTGGGGATAGCGGAGGGTTGAAGGCTGATATGCACGGCTTGAGTGGAGGTGGAAAGGTCGGGGCGAACGGATCCGGTCGGCTGTCATGAGGCGGGGTCTGCGTGGGCTGGCAATGCATCGGCGTTGGAGGGTTAAGGATGTAGAAGATCGGCCAATGGCCTTTGGGAAGGAAGTTTGCTGGCACAATAGTTTTCGAGAAGAAAGAAAAAATGTTGAAGCTTCTCTCTCCTTTTTTGTTTTTGTTTTGAAGTACAGAGCAAGAGAAGGTTTGCAGAAGAAAGTAAGAAAATGTATCACCTAATAAAAAATTCCAATAAGTAACACATAACAGGGTATACGAATTGGACAAAGAGCCACTAATAAATTGAAGAATAACTACAAGAATAATTAAAGGAGGAGAGGAGATCGAAAAAAAAGGAAGCAGCTCATAGGAAATAGGAAATGACAGGCAGCAGTTTTGATACAACTTTATATATTATAATTTCTTCCAAAAGCAATGGTCACTAACCCTAAAATCCGGTAAAATAATTAAAGCAATCCATTATTTCTTGGATGACACGGCTAAAGATTTGAAAATAAGAGAAAGTTTAAAGTCACAAATTTGGTACCGTTACATGGGTAATTAATTGCTTCCGTCACGTACCGGAACTCAAAATACAAAAACGATCAAAACGGTATACAGATATTGGTGGTATGGTCGAATTATATAAAAAAAAAAAAATTCTCCTACGGAAAATGCAAGAAAAACACAGAAAAATAAGATCGACGGAGCTAAAGAAGTCCGAATTTTGAAAAACGAAAAATGGCGTCTTGCTCAGAAGACGGTTTAGAATTTTTCTATGTAAAAATATTCAAGTTTCGAAAACGTTTTATTTTCATCAATTACTAACTGATTTAAACCGAAATGACGTGACTGAAATTTACTTTCATATTTTCTGACGAAACTTTACAATTTCCTATGTTCAAATAGACGCATTTTAAATATCGAATTTTTTTGTTGCGAAATTTTATTGTTTATTTTTATTTAACGAAAATTTCATTTAACGCAAAACGCACGTTTCTAACGTTAAAATTATTATTTCGGTTTCTGTTATTGGTTAACTATTTCATATTATTACATTACGTTTTAATATGTATTACATTATCGGTCTTACAAAATTGGTCGTCTATGAATTTGGTTTTGGATTTGTAACTTATATACAAAGAGATTTCCATTTAATAAATCGTAAAATTTTATTTCTATCGGATTTTTATTTTAAATTTTTTTTTATTATTTAATTTAGTATTTTTAAAGTGTTAAAAATACGGGTCATTACAATCTCCCCCACCCAAAACTTTTCGTCCCCGAAAAGGAAGGAGGTAGGAGAATAGAAACAGCCAGAAAGAAAATAGATTGATAATCAAAATAACCAATTAGTTCAAACCATATAAATTTCAATTTAAATAAATTTTGTATTCAATAATTGGGTTTCAAAATTTCCATTAAATTTATTTAATTTCACATTTATTAATGTTAGATACAAAAGGTTTCTTTCAAAAATGAAATTCAGTTTAAATTCAATTAATTCAGGATACCTCATTAAGTTGATTTAATTTCAATTCGGTTAACTTTCAAAACGATTTTTTTTTTCTTTTTATTTTTATTAATCACATCTTTTATTCAATTAACTTATTATTCTATTTATCTCCATAAACATTTTCTAATTTAAAATTTTAGTGTATAACATTAACTATACGCACTCAAATTTCATTTATAAAGACATTTTATATTATATACTATCCAATTACATAGTTAACTTTTGGGCAATTTGGGTAAGTTGTATTAGAATGGAATCGGGTATTATAAAATTCTTCAATTCAATTGGCTTAAGTTTAAATGTTTATTCAAAAAATTTGGCTTCATTTAAAAATTTAAATCATCCATTAAGAAAAATTTAAGAATTAAATTTCCGATTAAATTCAAACAATTTTATAGATTTATAATATATCAAATCAAATTTAAAATCTTCAATATATATTATAAATCAAGTCATGTTAAGAAATTCCAAACAATTTTTTTCTTCAAACAAAAGTGTAGCAGGGCTACAGAATAGTCTCACCACTTAGAAACTCGAAAATGAATGTCGATGATGTGGCCGTCATCACCGAAATTATTTCCCAGCGACAAAGAGAAGAGCACTGATTTAAACATTAATTTTTTTTTTGAAATGATTTCTATTCGAAAATACTTTAGATAATACAATTTAAAACCTTAAAAACCAAAGTTTGAAATTTTCGGAAATTAAATTCTCAAATTCCCACTTTAAATTCATTTAAATTTTCAAATCAAAATATAACCAAGTTCTATGAATTCATTTATTTATATGTTGGTAAATCAATGGTTTACAAAACAATAAATGGAAATCAAATATTATCATTTTTGACAAAAATTTATTAACAGTTTAATTTCAGAAAATTTATATTTATATATAATATAATCACACAAAACTATTTTGTTTACCAAATTTGAAAACAATATTGTGTCATTTTGTTTTGTTCAAGTGTTTTGGAAATCCTATCGATAGCGTTGATCAGACGAATCGATCGAAAACCCAAATCAACATCAACAACTCAAACAACACAATATTTATATATATATAACATTTTTAATGTTAATTTTCAATACACTTCCTCGCTCGACGATACAAGAATGGATTTCAAAGCAAGGATAGAAATTCAAATTTTGATGGACTCAATGGACTCAAATCAAAGAGAATTTTGATTCGAAGATAGGTTCGAAACAAAGATAAGGTGATTAAGTAACAAAATAGGAAGATGGATAAGTTTATATAAACCGCGGGCGACCTTAACCGGGTCGACCGGGACTTCAAGAATAAGATCGATGCAGAATTTCGAGGCTAATCTACATTCAATCACAAGAAATAGAATTTAGGTGTAGCAGGAGATAGATAGCATCGTAAACCGAGGATACAGAAATCTCTGGTAAATCGATGTCTATTGTAAAGGAGTTTCACTCCTTTACAAATCAATTTGAGATTGGCGAGATCGCCGTCTCATTATAAAGATCATTCGAAGTGGAGTTATGTGATACTCCCGAATTAAAAGAAGACGAATAGTGAGGGACACGAATGAATTTTGAAAGCCGAGAGAACGTTCCAAAATTCAAAGGAATCGAATCAGAAGAAAGAGATTGAAACTCGAATGAGAGTGATTCTGTAAATATATTTACCCTATATGCTAAGTTTTGCCTAGAGCTACCAAAGCTCTGATACCAACTGTAACGACCCGCTATTTTGGACCATTCGCATCCGCACATGTCGGACTTGAATAATTCAAAATACCGAATTGTTAATTTAAATTTGGCAAAACTGAACATATACAGTAAATAAATAATCACAGATCACAGACACAGAGTAATAATTGCAGCGGAAATAAAAGATAGTAGTTCATGAAGCTACTATATATATATATATATCAGAGTTAAATAAGGTACAGCAGATGTCTCGAATACAATAGTCAAATACAAGAATCAGAATACAATCACTGGAATCAATTGGATATCTGAAAGCTGGATAGATAGCTGGATGGGGAATTTCACTATAAGGGCATATTACCATCAACTAATTATTTTCTAGGACACGTGTTCAAAAAAATTAGTTTCCAGGACACGGGTCGAAAATAAACCCTCTACTTCTCGCTAATCCATATCTGCCGCCAAACCTCCAAATGAAAAACAAAAGTAGGGCTTAGAAACAAAATCGCCTCAGTTGGATTATCGATTGGCTGAAGAAATCGTACCGCCTAACTTTTCTCAGCTGAACAAGTAAGTAATTGTTTATTTCTACTGTTTGCTATATATCGATTGATTCACTTTTCTTCAGCTGAAGAAACTAAGACGCGATTTCTATTCACTAGTTGCAAGACTGATTTCTATTCACTTGTTGCTGAACAAGTAAATACTTGTTTATCTTTGCTGTTTGTTGTTCATCGATTGTTTTTTTTGCTATATATCGATTGTTTTTGTTAGCTGAAGTAAGTAGTCATTCACTGATTGATTTTCTTTGCTATTTATGGGTTGTTTTTGCTTGTGTTTGACAAGTAACAAATAAGTTCTATTGATTGTGTTTATATATAACAGTTTTTGTAATGCATGTAAGGTGTTTGTTGTTTTTGTAATGATTTAACGTGATGTAAAACTGGTCATATTCAACAGCTTAAAAATATAAATCTGTTTATCTTTTAATCTAAATGATTTAATACAAGAATGTAATGGATTTAACATGTTTGTTTATCTTTGAGTTGCTTTAACATAATTTTAACTTCAGTACTTCAAAAATTGTATGTATTGTGTAAACACAGTTATGTTGTAATGTTCCTATGTTCAACTGCTACGAAAGATAAACATATTTATCTTTTACTATAATTGGTTCAAATCAACTTAAGCCTTAGTTATCTTAAATAGTGACTAGTATATGTTATACATGTTTGCCATTTTTTCATGATTTAAAAGTTATTACAAAAGATATACAGCAAATTTACACCCTACTTAAAAAAGATAAAAGCATTTATGTTTTTATACAAAACGATTTAATTAGATAATGAACTATATATGATTCCCCTTTACAATAGGGAAATTTTACCGCAAGGTCCTTCTTTCATCAAACA
The DNA here is from genome assembly GCA_030737815.1 of Allium fistulosum. Lineage (NCBI taxonomy): Eukaryota > Viridiplantae > Streptophyta > Magnoliopsida > Asparagales > Amaryllidaceae > Allium > Allium fistulosum. The sequence continues at coordinate 683,032,206 of CM060905.1, read as the reverse complement.
ATAAGTTTGTAGCACACAGCTTTAAAATAATTAGTTTGCATGACAAAATTTAAACACGTTACTTTATGCCCTTCTTCCACCAATATCTCTTCCCAATATTTCTACTTCAGCATCATCGATTTCTGCTTCATCGATTTCAACTTAAACTAAAATACTTTCATTGAGCAATTTCTACAATCACCTTAAACTTAAATGCGGAACAAGTAAGCTATATTTTATTTTGATGTAAATGTTTTAGTTAGATGATAAATCATAGTTAAATATTCATTCTTAACGATGCTGATGATAGCTTTTATAACAGATTTAAGGTATTTTAGTTCTTGTTATAATTTAAAATAATCGACATTTGTTTAATTAAGCATACCTTAATATTCAATGGCAGATGATACTAAACCCTAGGTGTTAAACTGAACAAGTTATTGTTTAGCTGTTAAAAAAGATAAACGTATCTATCTATTAATGTAAAATATTTAGACTACATGCTAAACCCTAGTTGTGTTTGATAATTACAATTACTTATTAGAATTACAACCCTATTTGTGTTTGATAATTACAATTACAAGTACAAAAAAATTATTCTTCACTCTTTCTAACATTTCATTATGTATGACAATTTTTATGCAGCGTAAAAATGCACACCAGGTCATCAAAATCAAAGTTATTCATACATAAAACAACGTGCATATTTATAAATGAAGCTGGAACCCAATGCATAAATATTAGACCTTTATCTAGCCCATTCTGCGATCAACACAGCCAGAGATCACCTTTATCTTCAACTCCATTGGTAACTGTTTTCCTACTTATGTTATGTATAATATTTAGTTGTACTCTTCAATTTGTATATACATATTAAATTGGAATCTAGATTCCATATACTTCATGTAGTTTGTATTGGGTTGATGTGCACTGAGTGAGTTGTTGCTTTAAATGCAGTCTGTCATATTGTAGCTTGTCTGCACTTGCATTCTTATCTTGTCGACATGTCTGCGTTGGACTCTGGTTTCAATGTGTATGATGTTGCATATTCACTTGATGTTACACACATGTATATATGTAATATTTGAACACTTCAGTCAGGTTTGGTTGCTTCATTTGCATTGATCTAGATTTGTTTTCATGTTGCATTTGCTTATGTGTATGCTGTGCACTTCTTTGTACTCTCACTTTTGGATCTGACTATTTGTTAATGTTGTAGCTTGATTCTCTGACCATATAAGTCTGCACTGTGCACTGCATTCATACATGTTGTACATGTTATTACTTCAAGGCTATTGTGATGATGAAATTCTAATAACTGATCACTAATTTGTAATGGATAATTTGTTGCTAATGCTTTGTTAAAAAAGATAAAAGAATTTATCTTTTTTATAAATAATATTCTGATGGCTATTTTGTGTTTCATTCTCTTTAAGTTTTCAGATTTCTAAATGACCATTACTTAAACACCTAAAAAAGATAAAACAGATTATCTTTCTATACTTTGGAAAAAAAAAATAGCCATCAGTACTACATAGTTACTCAACAAAAGTGTTTATTATACTTTATGTGCATTATGATTCTTGAGCAAAATGATATTATCTTCATGAATATGCAGAAATAAATTTAGGATCCCAATTAATGATATTATTTTCATGAATGTAGGATGAAGCTAAACCAACACAACAAATCTCACAAATGACTGAAAAAGAACATCTAACAAACTCAGATGACGAAGGAACAATTTCAGAAAAACTAAATGAAGCAAGTTATGATTCTGAAGAAATAAATATTTAAACAGATGAGTCAGATGATGTTGACAAATATGAACTTCAAAACAGGCTGAAAAGATAGAAAAAACATCTGTACAGTGGAACATACAGATGTAATTTAGATGCTGTGTACAAAGTTATGATGACAGTAAAGGAAAAAAACATTCTATCTTCAGAAGCAAAAAGTTATATCAACAAAACGCCATTCAAAAACTTTTTTAATATGTTTCTCACCAATGGCATAGAACGGCAAAACATACGGAAAAGTGCTTCAAATTTAGACCAACTAATTACTTCTTTCAGTATTAAAGAAAAAGCTTTCAAAATTGGAAACAAACTGCTGAAAATCACACCTGAAGAAGTTAGCCTTATATTTGGAATGAATTTATCTGGAGAGGATTTGTTTCCAATACCAACTTCAAATAAGGCCACGGCAATGGAGAGTTTTTCAGAGTTTCTGACTACAAATTTCGAAGAAAATGACATAATTAGCCAGAAGACAGTCACAAGAAGGTTGAAAAAAATGATAGAGGAAGAAAACGGGAATGAAGATTTAGTCAAATTGTTGTTGCTCTTGTTGATTATTACTTTTTTCTTTCCTAACAATCAGAACTACATGCAGTGGGGCTTCTTATCAAAGCTGTTAAACTTAAAAAAAATTAACTCAATCTCTTGGCCGAGAGCAATATGTGAAAATGTCATGAAAAATGTACAAAAATACTATGCTAATCCAAGAAGCACACCTGGATGTACTATGGTCTTACTGGTATGATTTAAAAACTTTAAGCAAATATAAATAAATTTATACCAATGCTTTTTACAAAAATGTTAAATGTTAATGCTTATTTGCATGGTCTTATTGGCAGTATTGGTTTTGTGAAAGGACGCAAATCATCGATGAAAAAGAAAATTTGGAAAGCAAAATCCCAAGGATGAGAAAATGGGACTTGTCAAAATTAAAAGATTTGGACCTTGATGAAATAGACAATGATAAGGTATGCTACTTTTAAATACATAAATACATAATGATTTAAGTACAATTCAGTTTCTGCCCAACTCCAAATTTCTTCATTAATTTTACCATGCTTAAAAGCTATAAAAGATAAAAACATTTATCTGTTAATGTAAATGATTTTATAACAACTTAGGCATTACTTATATTTGTTATATAGTTATACATATTAAACATTTTTCTTGATTTACTCATATTTAAATTTATTACAGATAATATACAACTAAATTAAACCCTAGTTAAAAAAGATAAATGCATATATGTTTTTATAGAAAATGATTTAAGTACATAATGAACTATATATATTTGTTGATAAACAAAATTATATGAGTACATATGTTTATATGTGTCTTATTTAATAGGGATAGTGTTCTAAATTTATGTAGTTTGTAGGTTATTTAATTACATATCTATATTTATACGCAACAACTATTGTGTGTGCATTATAGATTTTCCTAGTCTTCTCTCCTTCCCATATGAATGTGCCTGCATGTTGTTTCCATTTATCAAGTGTCTGAAATTTTTTTACCTGTATATTTTTAATAATTTCTGATTTCTAACTTCATAGAATTTCAAAGATATTACATGTCCAAATTTAATTTCAAATACCTTCCATGCAGATTTTAAAGAAATTTGCAAATGTAACTAAAGAGGAAAAAGACTTTTTTTCAAAAAAAATATATACTGGGTTGGAATATGACAAATATGCTACAGACTGCTCTAATAGCATAAAAGAGTTAGAGAGGAAAGTGAACTTTTTATCTGCTGAGATGAAAAGTATGGCAGAACAACTGAATGAGGAACAACATTCAAGACAGCTGGCTGAACAAAGACTCCACAATCTTGAAATGAAACTTCAAAAGCTGGAAAATTTTGAAGAGCATAATGTGGAGAAAAAAAATGATTTCAAAGAAAAAAGTGAAGCTGATAAAGGTACGAATAAAAGAAAGATAGTTGGTATGATGCATATAAATAGTTCTGCTAACTTTCCATGTTTTGATTTGATGGAAACTCAAGATTGCATTCTAGAAACCGAAGATTGTTTAAAATTTGAAAATATCAAACAACATAGTCAAGAAATTGCTGCAGAAAATCCAATTGTTGTTGAAGATGTCATTTCTAAAGAACAAAAAAAGAAGAAGCAAAAGAATGTTGAAAAGTCTCCACTCATGAAGCATCTAACTGATGAACAACAACAAAATGTGAAACTTTTTTTCAAAGTTTTGGGAGGAAACAAGTAAGTAATTAAACTACTTTTCACTCACACAAACTATATATCAACAATCTGTTAGATTAATTATTAGTACTGTGTTGGTTCTGTTTTAGTTTGGTCACCTATCAGTACATCTATCAACTACTATACACTCACACACTTGCTCAAAAATAAACAAAAACTAAACAAAACTAAAAAAGCTAAATTAATTTATCTTTAACTTTTAATAAATAATTCCATAAAGGCTTCTATTTTGTTTTACTATCAAATGCAAACAACATAGTACGTACTAAACTTAATTTCTTTTATTAACAACCGTCCAATTTTCCAGCGATGAAGCATTTATTTGTGATGATGAAAACTTCATCACCATAACAAAAATGATGATAGAAGACCTCCTCTATCAACAAAGTATTTGTGGTCAAGTAAGTACAACAAACTAAACTTTCCTTCATTATAATTTATATACTTTATCCATATTATTTTTCAAATGTAGATCATTGATTGGTTTTGGTTCCGAAAAACAAAGCAACTAGAAAAAAGCAATAGCATTATCTATGTTAACACAACTATGACAGTAAGTGAACTATATTCTCAAATTAACATTTTTTTATAAAACATAAATTTTCTAAAACAATTTTTTTACAGAAAAGCGCAACGGATGGAAGCTTGGAAAATATCAAGAAAAAAATGTTCAATCCTTTTATGAAAAGAACACTTTTAGATCCATTATGTTGCAACATATTATTCCCAATACATGGCAATGATCATTGGAGTCTGCTAGAACTAGTTGTTGGAGAATGCACTTGGAACCACTACGACTCTCTGCACTTGACCACGAGATCAAAAACCTGCAGAAGTGGACATACAAAATTTGTCATTAATGTGGTAAGTAAAAATACACAAAAAGTAAAAAAGATAAATGTGTTTATATTTATTCTAATTTTCCTTCACTGTTTGCAGAAATCAGCAGTGAACTACCTAAACAAAGAGTTACAAGAAGAAGGGCACAAAACAATTCTCAGGAAAAATTCAGTGCTTAAAAATGTTGACTGTGCTCAACAAAGCACTGGGTAATTTTGAAGATAGTTCAGAATTTTATATAAAAAATCACAATACACAATAACTACCTACACACATATTACCAATTAGATAATATTATTTTCTCACATACTAGTTTTAGATAAACATAATACTAATTACAATTCATTATCAAAATAAAGAAAAGATAATCTGTTTTATCATTATATTCAAAGTACTAAACTTCAGAAATACAGGTACGACTGCGGAATTTTTGTGATGATGTTCATGGAAAAAATAGCACAAGGAATGCAGACTACAGAAAAAATTAGTCTTGAACAAGTTAATGCATTGAGAGCACAGATAGCTGCACAAATACTATCCGACGAACCATACTGCTGGCTTGGCAAGTTTTGCAGCTCTTCTTCAGCCCATAAAAATGTAATGACTGATGAATGAGATGATGAATTTGTAATGGGTGATATTAAAAATTAGATAATTAATTTGGTGATGAATTTGTAAAAGCTGATACTACATTGATCATAGATTTTAGGGAGTATATTTTAAATTACTAATGAATTACATGATGAATTTGTAGTAACTGATATTGAAATTTTGATGTGAATTTGTAGTAATTGATACTGAATTTGTAGTAACTGATATTGAAAATTTGATGTGAATTTGTAGTAATTGATAGTGAATTTGTAGTAACTGATCTTAAAAATAAGTTTCTACTGCTCTTTTAAGAAATATAAATCCTTTTATCTGTTATTGATAATTTATAGTTTTATATTTATTATTATGTTTTCTAATTCCATTGTTCTACACAGCAAAAAGATGTAGTATGGGCTACTTTTCCTAGACAAGAAGAAGCTTTAAGATTTGTCCAAACACATGCAAACACTTACGTTTTTTGCTACCAAGATCATTTGACTGCACAAAGAAGGTTCCTTGTTTCTACATATGATGAGTTCTGGAGAAGGTACAAAACCATGAATCCTAAGTTACGCCACCATTATGAGGTTATTCAAGTCGGACTGCCTTGCCACTTGTATTATGATCTGGAGTTCAATAAAAAGATTAACACTGGAAAAAATGCCGATGAAATGGTAGATATTCTGATATCTATCACCTTCAAACTGCTAAACGACAAATACAAAATCCAGGGAAATCAAGATTGGGTTTTAGAGCTTGATTAAACTACTGAAGAAAAGTTCTCTCGACATGTGATCATTCATATCCCAAATATTGCCTTCAAAGACAACTCGCATGTTGGAACATTCATCTCTGAGGTATGCTCACGCATAATAAATTTAAGAGTAAGTGATCCACAGTTTGAAAAACTGTACATCAAAAAAGATTCAAGCTCATCAGACAATACAGAGCTTCTTTTTGTTGATACTGGAGTTTATACCCGTAATCGTTGTTTTCGTCTTCCTTTCTCATCAAAAGCAGGGAAGAATGCTTTACTCCTGCCAAGCGGACGCTTTGGATGTAAGAATCTGAATGAGGAACAAGTGTTTATCAAATCACTTATTTGCAGAATAGATGCTGATTTTGATAAGCTATTAGAGTGCAAAATGGATCTGGACTGTTGCAAAATTCTTCATTTTGAATCTGAGGTCAATGATAATAGCACCCACACCGAGGGAGATAAGTCATTACATGATTATGGAAGCAATATACCCAAGTCCTATTGTTCAGGAAAATCTCCCTTTCCAGCTTTGGATGATAAAATTTCATCTTTTGCCTCTCATGGAAATATTTCGGGTAAAATAAGAAGGTGGTACTGGTTTTCTGCACATGGCTACATAATTTATAGCATGTCCAAAAGTCGATATTGTGAACGAATTGGAAGAGAACATAAAAGTAATCATGTTACGTACATTGTTGATTTCCAGAGAGGTGGCTACTATCAGAAATGCCACGACCCCGATTGTAGAGGCTATCGATCTCCAGTCCGCCAAGTACCATGGGATGTATTGTCAAACTGTTATGATATTGTGAACCAAGAAGGCAAGACTGTCTAGAACCAATGCATCTGTCAAAATGAAATATTAACTACATAATCACTTCAGTCTATGTTGCTTTTGTATATTGTTAACTAGCAAGTACTTACACAATTGATTTTAAATTTGATAATGAAATTATGGTAATTGATAGTGAATTTGTAATGGCTAATGTTTTTAATGCTCTGTTAAAAAGATAAACGAATTTATGTTTTATTGACAGTATGTTTTGGGTAGCAATATACTAGTCATACTGATCTCCAGTTGTTCTGTTTGATTTGTATTCCTACCGTTGTGCGTAAAAATCGTGGATTTACAGTTGATTTGGTTCGAAATGGGCTTGTTCCCATTGTCGAATCTGAGATTCTTGTTGATGGATCCCATAACATTGACTGGGTAGTTGTCTGTTAATTTTACTTGTTAAACAAAATCAATGGGTCAAAAGCAAGAATGCTACTGTTAATTAGCAATAAATCAACTCATGAGAGAACATGATTTACCTTTTTTTGCTGTACTCAACACTCATTAATGAGAAAAACTTCATGCGTGAAATGCTAGCAAAGAGTAACCTGTTCCTGTTTTTGGATTGTTCATTTGGAACCTTAATATTGTTTGTTCCACAAAGTTAATTAACATATTGAATGGCCTTGAAATTGGCAGGTGTGCAGATGTGACTGAAAGAGTGCTTGCTGCATGCTACAAGGCCCTAAACGAGCACAAAGTCCTAATGAAAGGTACTTTGTTGAAGCCTAACATGGTTACACCTGGATCAGACTCTACTAATGTGAAACCTGAGGTCATAGCTGAGTACACCGTGCGAGCTCTTCTCAGGACTGTGTTTTAAAAACAGACTATACACAACAATTAAAAAGAAATATCAATTTATCTTTTTTAACAGAACTAACAACATTGTATTCCAAATAACGGTTAAACATAAATAATTGCATACAACCAAAAATAATCAAAATCAGATCATAACCAATTCAACATATGCAATTATTCAAATATTCAACTCAAAGTATTCATACAACAACCAAATATTCATACAAGAACAAATCAAATACTTTGGACTAAAAAAATCAACTCAATTATTCAACTCAAAGTATTCATAGAACAACCAATCAAATACATTGAACTAAAACAATCAACTCAATTATTCAAAAGAACACCCCCTTCTATTATGTCCTAGTTTTTTACACTTTCCACATCTATTTTGCTTAGCATGAAAATCATCCCCTTCAATCCTATTCATCCTAGGCCTTCCAGCTCCACGAACAGGCTTAGGAGGAAGAACAGTAGATGATTCTTCAGCTTCAATTACTTCCTTATCAAAAGTTGGAATAGGATTGATCAAATGTGAATATGAAGCTAGATAATACTCAACAGTAAAGTAATTCTCAATATATTCATAAACAGAATTTCTGGTTAAAGAAATACACTTCAAAGCATGCACAGAAGGAAGACCTGTCACTTTCCATTGATTGCAACTGCAAATGCGATTTTTAAGATCAACCTTTTGAGATGTCGGAGAATGAACTTCAAAAATATACCTACAAAATGTAAGACCCAATTCATGTGCAGTGAACTAATAGTGAAAAATAAGACTAATAAACCAAAAAAATTAACAATCATACTGTGAACATAAGCTTTAATGCAGACAAAAAGAAAATACGTAACAAGCAACACCAACAAAATGAAATCATAACACAGGCTACATAGCAGGTTGAAAAAAGATAAATGCATTTATCATTTTTTAGAAACTGTGAACATCATGTAAATAAATATAAATACATACCTAGATGATTTAGAAACACTCCACCCAAATCCTTCTTCCTTCAATTTTAACAAACGAGCTTCCATTTTCGGACATAGCACACTAGTCCACTTTAATGCCTCTTCTCTACGATTAGACATTTGCATCATAAGTTTTACCCTAATTCCATCAAGACAAGCAGTAACAGGCAAACTTCTTTCATCCAAAATCCAAGAATTAAAATTCTCGGCTACATTGGACTTATTTTCACCATATCGCTTCCCCGGAAAAAACAAATCGGCCCAATGATCATATGGTTTGTCATTCAAATACTCTATAGCTTTGGCACCTCCAATTTCTTTGTACTTGGACATGGCTTTTTCAAACTCATGATGATTAGAAGCTATAGCACAACGCTCAAGTAAATGAGCTACCCAAACACCCCTTCCACTTTTCACAATGCTAGCAATATTATTTTGTATATGATGCAAACAATAAGAATGATGACTATTCGGAAAAAAATTTGGAACACTTAACAATAAACCCCAGTGTCTATCACTTAAAAAAGTTAATATGCTATCACAACTAAGAGCATTCTTTAGGTGATTCAAAAACCAACTCCAACACTCTTCATTTTCTTTGGGAACAAGAGCCATTGCTAATGGGAAAAAACCTGGAAAAAAACAAAATAATAATAATTCACTGTTTATTAATGTACATTTGAAAATAATGCACTATGTTTGAAACAGTATTATCTAATAGTAAAAAATCACATGAACACTATGCCCTTTGCCCAAATAAAAAAGGAAAAATAAATTTGCTAGAGACAATTCATCCTTTTTTTTTTTTTTTAAATTTTGCTACTTGAATGTGAAGTCTATGTAGGAAGAGTAGAAATTGCAAAGATATAATACTTAATTCATGCATACAATACAAAGACTTATATTTGAACTTCTAAAAGATATATGCTATTATCTTTTCTATATGCTGTTTAAATCATTTTTATACGTTATGTAAGAATTTCAAATAATGAGAAAAATGATAAACATATTCAACATGTACTAGTAACTATGATATATAAGTATGGCTTAATATGTTATTTAATTCTTTATCTTAAAAGATAAATGCATTTATCTTATTCAACATGTAGTAGTAACATAAATTCATTTTCTGCAATAATTTTACATGCTAAGCCCTAACGCAAAAGAAACTTTAATGAACTGAATCAGTACTATATAACAGTAGACTAATCACTTAACCAAAATGCAGTATGAACATAACAAAATTCACTAGAACAATCACTTAAAGAAACAGTACTATGTTACAAAAATTTATAACAAGAACCTAATGCACACGGTACAAAGTAAATACAACAGCAAAAAAAAAGATCAAAATTAGTACCTTGATTCCCATTTTTTGCAGTGGCAGCCATCAAAATACCACTTCGCCCTTTCAAAAAGGTAGCATCTAAAAACACCATAGGACGACAATAGCTGAATCCAAATATACATGCCTCATAACATACAAAAACTCTCTCAAATTGATTAGTGTCAGAATCCACATCCATACTTGAATAACTATTTGGGTTATTTCTTTCCAATGCCTTCAAATACCAAACTAAATCATTGTAAGATTTCTTTTCATCACCGTAAATATCATTCATAGCCAATTTCTTACCCTTATAAGTAAAATAATAGCTCAGCTCCACATCATAATCTCTTCTAAAACTTTTAATGATATCCTTCGTTTTTCTTTTTGGCTCATCACGAATTTGAGTGAAGATTAGACTTTTCACAAGATCACTATTAATAGTTGGACTACCAAGTGAACGAAATCCACCACCACAAGTATGATTCAGCTGAATGTTTTTAACAAACAATTGGTCCAATTGCTTCAGTTTGCAAGAAGCATGAATCCTAAACGGACAACTATCTATAGCACATCGAACTGTCAATCGTTCTTTACAATTCTTAATATATTGTACTTTAAACCCATTCTTCAAACAATAAGCACTAACCGTTCTACGGAATCCAATAGCAGAATCAAACTGTTGACCAACCCCAGTAAAAAATTCCATATTTGAATTCTTCTTCAACAACTCATGTAAATCCTTTTGTTGAGTAAAACCAGAATCTAAATCATCATCATAACCTAACATATTATTACTTGACTCAACACCAACAACTGAACCAGACTTGCTATTTTCACCAACAAAATTATCCATTGAATCATTCTTCAGCCGTAGAAAAAAAACCAAAAATTCTTCCTTTTTAAACCAAGACAAAATCAATATAGCTTGAAGATCACTATCCGTTTCAATAAAGGTAGTCTTTGATTCTCGAATATAAAAAATATCAAAGCATAATGGAGTAAAATTATTCCACTGCTCCCAAATCCTATTCCTAACATAAGAAATAGAAGCATCCAATCCAAAACGAGCACTAAAACAATTGTTATTGAAATCAAACACAACTATAACAGATGAATCACACCTGCAAAAAAAAATGTAAAAAAAATATAAAAAAAATATAACTATGTGAAACTGATCTTAAATAAAAACTAATAGCATAAGACTATTTAAATCATTTTTTATACCACTTTTTGAAAAAGATAAAACAATTTATCTTTTAGAGATCACTATCACTCTTTGGGATAACCTGATTACAACAGTGGAACATGTGGAAGAAAAACATTCGTTGTGATTATACCTATTCAAGTTTACATTGTTGAAAAATCATAGGTGAAAAAGATGATCTGCAAAAATATACTTAATGGTGAAAAAGAAGAGCTAAAAAATTATCATAACAAACACACACTAAGATCAATATGGTCTTTAAAACACATAATCACATTCAATGGCTGCCAAATTATTACTAGAGCCAGAATGGAATTTTGATACACCATTCTTAAACATCTAAACAATCAGAGTTTAATTGCAAACTAAAGAACAAACGAAGCTAAATACACAGTGATTGTGTTATAAGAATAAAACAATACCATTCAGAAGCCATTATTCCAACTACATCAAACAAAACCTTCCTCCAATAGATGAAAACAGCCTCCTGTGAAAAGAAACATACAGTAACATCATAAAAAAAAGAATTGAGAATGAAAAACAGCAAATAAAAAAGAAACTCACCAAATGAAGAAAATCGCCTCACGATTTCCCACAATTAAAGTCGATTTTGATTTGAGAAGAAACTAACGCCTCACGACCGCTTCAATTGCACAAGAAACGACCGCTTTGATTGAACAAGATACGTCTAATTTTCACGACCGCCTAATTTGCAAGATCGGTAGATTTCAGAAGGTACGTAGTTCTTTGAGAAGATGAAGACGCACGCGCCTAATTTTCACGATCGGTAGATTTCAGAAAATACGTACTTGTTTGAGAAGATGAAGACGCACGCGCCTAATTTCCAAGATCGGCAGATTTCAAGTTGTCTGAGAAGATGAAGACGAACGCGCCTAATTTCCACGATCGATTTCAGAAGATATTTAGATGTTTGAGAAGATGAAGACGCACGCCGCACATAATTGTCCTCGAAAATATTAATTTCAAACCCGTGTCCTGGAAAAAAATGGGCCATATAATTAGGCCCTTCGTACCAATTTCCACTAGCTGGATCTCCAAGCAAAGCTCCAACTCCAAAGGTGAGTCTCGAATACTGGTACACTCAGTCTGACCCGAGCGTAAAGCAAAACACAAAACACTCGAGTCAGGATTAACATTCTTATATCAATAAATCCAACTCAAGTGAAATAGCAACTGAAATACAAGTAACTCAAAGGATGTTTGGAATAACCATCCTTTAAGGATCCGTTAAACTATCTACTATGTAGTAGTGTACGATAAGTAGATAATGCCTATCAGTAATATAAAATATCAAAATGGTGTTAAGGCGTTACCATTATTCCCCTTAATACATTTTATATAAGCGTTATAGACTATACAGCACTGTAAACTCCACCGTAAACAAGTGGGATATCAGGGAGTACTCCATAGATATAACACAAAACAAATCGTAGTGGTCGCGTATATAGGGATACAAGTATGACAAGGCACATGAGGCAATACCCAAGGTAGTGAAACTACCGTTTGCCTGATCCGGACTGATGAAAACGCATCGCCGCAGCGATTGCAACACCGCGAAACAACACTCCCAAATCAAGGGTGCACCAATCGATAACAAGTAATGAGTAGTTTTCGAAGAAGTGTGTCCGCTAGAGGTAGCTAACCTCACTGGCCCGGCACGGCTTCTGTTTTAGTCATTTCCAATTTGACACAAGTGTCAAGGCTATCCATTATCGTTCTCTTTCTTCAGTCATCACGTACATCATTCCAACCACTTCATTATGGATCACACTCCGCGTGAAGTTATTAAAGTGGTTTTCGGTTTAGACAGTGAGTATGTCCCTAACAGATTTCGGTCTCTTTAATAACCTTCGAAATTATTTCACCGATTGGTCGTTTATTTATTTCAAAACCAAATCAATTTCAATTAGAATTCGTAAACCAACATTCCATTTGTCTTTCTAAACCAATTTCCAAAAATTTACGTTTCAAAGCATCCAAATTACATTTCAAAATCTTATAATACAATTTCAATTTTTATTTAAAACCATTCCAATATTCATTTAAATTCGTATATAAGTTTCATTTCTGAATCATTTAAAATGATTTAATTTACATTCAAATCAATTTAAATTCATTGATCGATTTCATTCAATATTCGTTAAATAAATTTATCATTTAAAACAATTTCCATTTAATTTCCAATTCATTAAATAAATTACTTACGTTCAACTTCATTATATCAAAACTTCAAATTGAATTAAATTAGATTTGTCAAATCAATTCTTTAAATTACAAGTCTTGCATTAATTTCAATAAATCCCCTTTTTTTCTTGTTAAAGAAATTCAATTTCACTTATTTATTTACTTAGTTGCAAATTTCAAAACTCAATTAATAAAGAGACTTAATTTCACTTATTCAAGAAATTCAATTTTATTTAATCATTAAATAATTCGATCTTATTTAATTTATTAAATAATTTCAAAAACTTAATTATTAAATAATTTCAAACTTAATAATTAAATTTTAAACAACATTCTTTCATCAACCACTATGTTAATATTTTGTTCCAGATTATTAAATATTAACATTTCCTTTCATTCAAATTCCTATTTCATTTCAAAACCATGTTATTTATTCAAATAAAATCTTTATTTTATTTTTAAATCAAATTATTGACCCATCGGGTTTTATTTAGTTCTCTATCCTAAGTCAAGTTCATTTGGGTATTTATCATTTCAACCCGATTCCAATTCAATTCAAAATCAAAGCATAGCAAAGGGAACTTGTAGTGTGATAACTGGGATGGTGTCAAAGTAAATAAACAAGCAATAAGAACAATCAATATCAATCCAATAATCAATTCATATAATCCCAAAATAATCGTATTAATTCACATTGTTGTTTGTGTAAATTAATATAATTATTTCTAGAATCTACACTATCATTTCATGTAGACTAAAGATTATTTCATTACAGTTTTTCACTTGAAGTCTATTATTCAAATTATACTACAACAATTATACATTCAATGGTTCAAGGTGTAGTTAACCATATTACTACGTGTCAAGTAATTAAACATTTAAAAGGGGTCATATTATACAAAATTTAACTAATCATATTCAACATATAGATTCAATTTAAATGGTTAACTATCATATATCAATTCAATTGCATATTATTTATCACTTTAACATTAACAATTTAACGTCCAATATAAACATCAACAATCAATCAATTACCAACCAAACTGTATTATCATCGCATAAATGACAGATAATGGTGTCAGATGTCATAGGTGAACAGATAAAGGTAATAGCATATATAACAGTGTAAATAACTAATAGCATCATATTTCAATTTGTCATTTCAATTGAAATCAAATTTAATAAATAAAAGAACATTAATCGTGAGTGATTGCTCACCTTTCGAGGCTAGAGAGGACGGACAATGATGTGAGTTATAAATCTGAACACGGACTTCGAAATAAAGCAAATTGGACACGATTCGATGGAGAGAACAGGCACGACGGACAAGGCTGATAACAGAATCGATAAACAAATCAAAATAGATTTGATAGAACAGCAAAGCTAAACATATTATTATTATTATTTCCATGAAATCACTATTTAATTTAAAACGAATGTTAATATAACCCACTCACATGCAGACTGCCAACATCCTTTATGTGATAATATTACAATTGGTGTGGGCCGTACCTGTTTATAACTAACATATATCTATGCAGACATTGAACAAATATGCAAACCAGATGCAAACAATATGTCTACAAAACAGCCAAGCTCCAGTCTAAGATATACACGTTTATATCTATACTTACTTTTTAAAATACTAACATATCGCCTATATGAAATGTTTATGCAGACTGTATATGTAAAAGTATATACTAAACAAATAGAATTTAATATATATATAAAAACATAAACTGACGTATGAGCATAACATTCTTTGTAAATATAATATGATAACGTGTTTAAACAGTGGGCATCAACACCTATTTTGTTTTATTTTCATTTTTCTTTTCAACCCTGCATATCTATACTTACAGCCGGTCATTTATATAAAGTATAAAACTATTCCAACAGTAAGCTCTGAGATATATATAAACAAATATAAGTATGAGGGGAGAAAAAAAATACATATGCAGACTAACAAGCCATAAAACATACATATGTACACTTGCAAAACTGGTATAAAAATTTTCATAAACAACAGATAATTTAACTATGTGAAACTTATAATATAAAGATGTGAACAAAATTTTGTATCATATATACATACCACTCAAATAAATATACAAGAGCTGCTACCATAGAAAGAAGGTTGTGCAGGGCGGAGATGGGGTGGCTACGGCGAAACCGTGACTGGGTTGAGGAGATTTTGGCCGGTTCTGGTGCATCGGAGGCGGGCAACACGTTGGGTGTGGTGGTTTGAGGAGTCGGTTGCCACAGCTGGGAAAAAGTACGCGCGTTTTGCGCGAGTGTGGGCGAAGATTAGGAGGTGTTTCGGCCATGTGACCAGGCGGAGATGAGGCCGGTCGAGGAGGACATGGCGTGGGGATAGCGGAGGGTTGAAGGCTGATATGCACGGCTTGAGTGGCGGTGGAAAGGTCGGGGCGAACGGATCCGGTCGGCTGTCATGAGGCGGGGTCTGCGTGGGCTGGCAATGCATCGGCGTTGGAGGGTTAAGGATGTAGAAGATCGGCCAATGGCCTTTGGGAAGGAAGTTTGCTGGCACAATAGTTTTCAAGAAGAAAGAAAAAATGTTGAAGCTTCTCTCTCCTTTTTTTTGTTTTTGTTTTGAAGTACAGAGCAAGAGCGGGCTTGCAGAAGAAAGTAAGAAAATGTATCACCTAATAAAAAATTCCAATAAGTAACACATAACAGGGTATACGAATTGGACAAAGAGCCACTAATAAATTGAAGAATAACTACAGGAATAATTAAAGGAGGAGAGGAGATCGAAAAAAAAAGAAAGCAGCTCATAGGAAATAGGAAATGACATGCAGCAGTTTTGATACAACTTTATATATTATAATTTCTTCCAAAAGCAATGGTCACTCACCCTAAAATCCGGTAAAATAATTAAAGCAATCCATTATTTCTTGGATGACACGGCTAAAGATTTGAAAATAAGAGAAAGTTTAAAGTCACAAATTTGGTACCGTTACACGGATAATTAATTGCTTCCGTCACGTACCGGAACTCAAAATACAGAAATGAGTATACCGTAGAGATCAGCACGACGAGACGATCAAAACGGTATACAGATATTGGTGGTATGGTCGAATTATATATAAAAAAAATTCTCCTACGGAAAATGCAAGAAAAACATAGAAAAATAAGATCGACGGAGCTAAAGAAGTCCGAATTTTGAAAAACGAAAAATGGCGTCTTTCTCAGAAGACGGTTTAGAATTTTTCTATGTAAAAATATTCAAGTTTCGAAAACGTTTTATTTTCATCAATTACTAACTGATTTAAACCGAAATGACGTGACTGAAATTTACTTTCATATTTTCTGACGAAACTTTACAATTTCCTATGTTTAAATAGACGCATTTTAAATATCGAATTTTTTTGTTGCGAAATTTTATTGTTTATTTTTATTTAACGAAAATTTCATTTAACGCAAAACGCACGTTTCTAACATTAAAATTATTATTTTGGTTTCTGTTATTGGTTAACTATTTCATATTATTACATTACGTTTTAATATGTATTACATTATCGGTCTTATCGAAATTGGTCGTCTACGAATTTGGTTTTGGATTTGTAACTTATATACAAAGAGATTTCCATTTAATAAATCATAAAATTTTATTTCTATCGGATTTTTAATTTAAATTTTTTTTTATTTAATTTAGTATTTTTAAAGCATTAAAAATACGGGTCATTACACAAATTATAAACTTTTCTTTCACATATGTCATTTGTACTAATTATTTATCTTTCATGCACGTATAATGTTCCATTACAACTACTTATTTTTATTTTTGACACGTGTAGAGCTTCCTTTAGCAATATGGATTTTGTATATATGAAGCTTTCGTTATTTATTGGAATTATTTTACATTACACATGCGTAGCGCGTGCCGTTCACGCTTGTATTGTTAGAATTGGAATTTTCTTAGACAAGTATGTTTTTTAGATATATAATTCTCGTTAGGTGATCCATTTTAACCAAAAAATTAGTTTGTCATTTTTGTTCATATAAAGGATCAAAATATTTTGTTAGCTTTCCCATTTAATACCAATAACCAAATAAATACATGATAATTGATTGTTTTGGAATTTACGAATTTTTAGGTAAGTTTTTTTTTACAACGAACTTTTGACTATTAGACGAGTATTTCTCACCGCAATTTATGCATTTTAGACCTTTGTAACAAATGGCAAATTATTCAAGGTCGATTCTATTCAAACATCAAAAATTACTTAATTTACACCTGTATTTTCAAATTTAATTTTAGGACAAATTTTTATTTGTTCCTCGCTACAAAATTAACAATTGTTTTTGTAACCCATTAAATTAGAAATGTAATTATATAAAAACAAAATAAAATATTAATAGTTTTAATTATGAAGTTCACTACATGCTTGAAATAGAATAGAATGAAAGAGATAATAATTTTATTATCTTTTCTTTTTCTTTTTTTTCCTTCCAACTACATGCTTGGACTTTTATGTATATGAGTGTTATGGCATGCGCTTTGCGTGTGGCGCTGACACATGCTTCATGGGTAAATTAATTTTTTTTTTACAAACTATATATGTTTAACATATTTAAGAGAAATAATTTAAGAGATATAAATTTTATCGTCATTTGTTGATTTCTGCACATATACACTATCTTTCGTTAAAGATGCTTTTGGAGGTGAATCATCCTTTTGAGTCGATCTTTGCTTATCAGTGTGTTTAATATCCATTGGTTGGTTAATAAATTGTGTTATATGTTGAAATTAATTTTCTAATATATGGATCAAAGTAATAATAACATGATGACTTACATGTACTTTTGAACATTTTTTATAAGAATTGGCATAATCTTTATGCATATTTAAAAATAAAAAATAACATGAAAAAAGAATAAATTTTCATCAATCAGTTGATTTTATGTCCATAAATAACATGTAGTCATGATTTTTTGAGAATACACAGAGTAATGTACAAAAAAAATAATACAAACAGGTTCTAAAAAATGCAAATGATCTTTTTAATATAAACCAAAAGTTTAAAAGTTGCAGCCGCAGAAATGATTTTTTTTCATGTAGAATAAGATTGAAATATATTTAAAATTAAAAAATAATGTGAAAAAGAATAAATTTTCATCAATCAGTTGATTTTATGTCCGTAAATAACATGTAATCATGATATTATTTTAAAATACACAAAGCAGGACACTTAAATAAACAATACAAACGAATTCTAAAAAGTGCAAATTTACCATTTTAATATAAAACAGAAGTGTTGTAAAGATCTCGGACTCGGCCTTCGAAAATCGGCACCCGTACTTCACTTATACTCAAATGTCGTAGATCAAACGCCAAATCTGGCTTCCCGGAGCTTATAACACAGTAAGTATAACAATACAGTGGAAGAAAGAAATGAATAATATCATATACAATTCCAATGAATACAATATCCAGAATGATATACAACAATTATATCAATATGATACAAGAATATCAGAGACAAATAATAAGGTTACAGCGGAAACAACAGAAGTGATAACTCCAAATGATCATCAAAAGAGAATGAGTCCAACAACTCCAACATCAGCTCGAACCACCATCACGTTGCACCAAGAGAAGCAAGGTCAGTCGTGGACTCCAAAACTGAACTAGCTCTAGATAATCTACTAAACCTGACTATCTGAAAAACCCAACTCTAGACTGCCCGTGTGGAAAATTGTGGGCACCCAGAGTTTAGGAAGGGAACAATAAACTCCGGGTCAGTCATGGGACTGGTGTGAGTAACAAAAAACAGTTTATCTTTAAACAACAAAAAAAGAATTTTAAACATTGAAACCCGCAATGCTTTTGGAAAATGAAACTACCATAAGACCTCCCACCACACACACAATGCAATCGCAGAATTGGAGGAGATTTCTTCTTATAATAGTCAAACATGCTTACTACGAAAAAAAAACTCTTTTGATGTTATTACTAGTGCATAGTGTAGGAAAACCTTTCGAAAGTATAATATTAATCTTAGCCAACATACAACCATTATTGTATGCCTACTATAGCTACTATGTTCAATAGCAGGTTACCGCCACATTCCATAGTAGGTTATACAACTAAAACCGTACTGGATTCGTATTGTTTCTTTGGATTTTCCAACAAATGGTCAGGCTAAGGAACTTCCTATGCCACATGGGAACGCCTCTGGAGGGACGCCCCGAGAACCACCTGGCTCTCTACCAACACAAGGCCGGTTACCCCCTTCCCGGGTAGTAATCCTGAGATATTCCACCCCCGGTCGTTTGCGACCTTTATTCGAGGCGCCTCGATCACACAGCAACAATCACACAGAAAATGAGATTGGAGCAACCACACAGGTAAATATCTGGGCTCCATACCATGATACCACCTTTTTCCAGAAGGAATGGTCATACCCTAAGGGAGCTACCCCTGAAACCTTGTCGCACTTTCCTGTTTCGACCATTACCGATTTGTGAGGCTCGATGAGGTCTCGTCCACAAAGCTACACTTTTTCACAAAGCCATGCTTTGATCACAAATGATCATCAACACACAGCAACACTTAGCATGCCACACTACCAAATTGTGAGTATATCACTGATAACCTTCAACTACATAACCTCTGAGCTCGTACGTCTCAGAAAAGGGTGTTAAGCTAAGAGAATGAATTCTCCGCCACCAAACAGAAATGTATATGAAAGAAATCAGTTTTATATCTCAAAGTGTAGTGTCAGACATACAACCATACAAGTCTGTTCCGGGTTCGAACAGAACCGAAGGCACTTCCAAAGAAGCCCTTGCAATCCGGGTATTCACAATCCCGATCGGACTTCCCATCACTTAGGAAATCTCTATACCGGCGCGACTCAGTGTAGAAACAATCGATGGGTTATCTTTTCGTTTTCACAAATACCCGGTCTTCACCACCGGTCTTCAAATGTTATCCATTTACGATGTATCACTTATTCGAAATGGGTTGTATGACATAAAGGTCCTCTCCCGGCTAAACCCAATAGTGAGCCTAATATTTAAAAACATATGGATGTTGGGATTCCAATTAAGTCATGATTTATTATCCAAAACTTTTCTTCAAATGGTTTAAACACATTACCATTTTAAATCTGTTAAAAATAAACAGATTCAATTCACAAAGTGCACCCAGTTTCACAAAGATCCATTCACAGATTTTCAAATCGATTTCCATTTCAATTTGGATTAACTCGTTAAATCTTTAAAACGAAGATTTAACTGATAGCTTTCAAAACAATTCCAAAGATTTATTCGTAACTTGGAAAACCATTTTCAATTTAAATTTGAAATTTCTTTAATTCAAATTGGAAATCCATTTCTTATATGAAAGCTTTTATCATTTGAAAACAAACAGTTTTCATTTCGGAAAATCTGATTCATTAATACAAGTTAAAGTCCTTGGGTTAAATTCAAATTCCCAAACCAATACTTTTAAAATGGTTCAAATTCATATAAACACATTTATAACATCTTAACCATAATTTCCAAACATGGAATTCAATTCCAAATTTTGAATTCAAATTCAAATTAAATTATTTAAAATTGGAAACTTTACCAAGTTATTCAAAATAACTTTTATCTTAAAAAATCATTTTCAAAGCTTTAACATTTAACCCAAATCCACTTCCAAAATCAATTGAAATTAAAATTTCAATTTCAAAAATATTAAATTTAAATCATCTGTGACTTAACCGATTTCCTCGTGAAATCCATATTTGTGTGTGTATGGTGTAGTCCAGGGGTTTCACACAGTAGTGCAACATCAATAAATCATCACAGATCAAAATACAGAAATATAGTTGATAAGCGGTATAACTATAACGCTTATCCTTTATTCACAGATATATATATCACAGATAAATAAATTACAGTACAGATCACACACAAATCAGAATATATCACACAGTATCACAGATCAGGGAATATCAACAATTCAATCATTCAATAGAATACAGCCATCCATAAGTGAAACTAATTAAAATATTTGATTAATCTAAACCAGATCATTTGCCCATGGATAATCCCTAGTCAGGGTTAATAAATAATTAATTAATTACACACATTTAATTAATTATTCTTAATTAGATTACAATACCTTAATTACTTGATTAATCAATT
Organism: Allium fistulosum; assembly: GCA_030737815.1. Taxonomy (NCBI): domain Eukaryota; kingdom Viridiplantae; phylum Streptophyta; class Magnoliopsida; order Asparagales; family Amaryllidaceae; genus Allium; species Allium fistulosum. The sequence goes on along the minus strand of CM060905.1, from coordinate 683,010,499 downwards.
GTAACCATAAATCAATTACTTTTAATTAAGTAATTAATCATTTAATTACTTTCATTAAGTAATTATCCTTTTATTAATAAATTAATCGCCTTGATTAATTATCCTTAATTTTATATTAATCATCCTTTAATCACTTGGTAAATTGTCCGTTAATCATTAACCAATTGTTCTTAATCATTTTTATCAAGTAAATCCTTAAGTAATTAACTACTCTTAATTACTTATAATTAATTAAGTTTAAAATTTTTACCTTTATATAAATTTATTATTATTAACAAATAAATATCCTCAAGCTACTTAATAAAACATTTTGTCTTCATAATTAACCTTTTAACTAAGCTATTAAATTTTATTCAAAATAATCTTAACAAATGGAAGTATACTTATATTAAACACTTAAAAACTTGATTAATGGAGATAATTCATTTTTAAAATCCTTAGTTAATTTCAAACTCAAGATACAATACTTATCATTTAAAAGAAAATTTGTTTAAGAAGACAATTCAGAACTTAATTAATTTTAAACTTAAAACTTGATTTGTTCGAAGATTTGAACCTGCTACTGCTTTAACCCGAGGTATCTCGTCCATCCCAAAGCAAAAATACAATTTTCTCGAGCCTTTCCCGAGCAATACCCAGTTTCTACTTTTCCTATCTCTTTTTAACTTTGTTATCAAACTGTTTAAATCTAGCTTAATTCACGCGAACACGAACTCGAGCCACAACCTCTTTTCCCTGGGATCATCTTCGAGTTAGCACTTCTTCCAAACCTGACAATCAACTAGAAACATAAACGTGCACAGTGCACATGCACAGAGGAACGACGACATTCGGCCTTCACTGCGACCACCCTCCGGTCATCAACAACTTCATCAACAACCCCGATAACCCAGACCGATGATCTTGTGCCAGAGTTCAAAATCGAGTTAATCGATTTTTCTTAGAACCCAACCATCAACCTAAAATCCCAACGCTCCGACTCCACGGATCATCAAAGACCACGCGACTTCTGTCAGAGATTCGCCTGACCTCAATGCGTCGATCTCCACCAGTGCGATCATCTCCGGTGCGATGATGAAGCTACGGTATTGCGAAATCCAACCCTGACTAAAACAAGGGATAAAACCCTAAATCGTTCTCGTTCATCATCCACGATGAAATAGAAAATCAACGAGCATTTTTCCTTGACTCGTCAACCTCTAAGCTTCCTCTGACATGAATTTCGGAGCTCGATTTTACATTGATCATCAGAAATCGACATGTGAACTTTTTTCGTTCAACCTCAAATTTTTCGATCATTACTTGCTTAAAAATCACGAGATCTTCACCTAAATCACCATTTTGTAATACGAACATGTTTATAAAATCAAATTTTAAATTCAAAAAAAAGTTCGATTTTTCTGATATATGATGATCTTACTGTAAATTATTATTTCCAAAATATTTACTTAATATTATTACCTAGTATTATTTTTAGAAATAACTTTACATTGTTATGAGCGTTTTCCTTTCAGGAATCATAGCTTGAAATGATTTAAACATGAAGATATGAATTTTTCTTGATGAAATTGTAGCCTGTAAATGTTTAGACAGAGAGATGTACATGTATAACACAAACATGCATACATCCATTCACACACATATATATGTATATACTTGCAGACATACTTACTTTTCTACAATATTTCCAGGTCATCATCATCACAGGCATACAAATCAAGAAGATCTGGTTTTAAAATTAAAGTTTGTTTACTCACCTTGATTCCTAGGAAAAAGAAGAACAGAGTTGATATATTCCAGAAATGAACAGAGTAGCTTATCTTTGACCCAGGCTTTGAATTTTGCAAGCTAAACTCTTCTTTGATTTCTCTGGTTTTATTGATTTATATTGTTTGTTTCAGTTGAATTTTTGTGTGAGTTTTAAATAGTATCACTTTAGATTTTCTCAGCTAAAATGGACGAACTGAGATAAAGAGTGATATATAGAAAAAGAAGTTTGAAGGTGATAAATTATTTTGTACAAGTGATAATTTTTGTTTGTACAATAGTCAGTGATATTTCTTACGTTGGTAGCTGATATATACATTATGGTGTGCTAAAGATTCAAGCATTAAATGCATGTGCTTCCTTTCCTAGTTACAGCTTATCCTATTTGTATGTACTTCTTTGTTTTATTGATATATTTTTTTCTTCTTCTTGGTTAAGTATATTTTTCTGTCTTCTTATGCTTTGCAAGTACGCATATATATTTTGTTTTCAAGCCTATATACTTATAATTGAACATACTTTTATCTACTCTTTTGTCTTTGCTTTGGCCTTATCACTTTAGAAAATAAAATGAACTTCTATTTAACATGTTATTTGAATTTTAACTATGTGTACTATTTTTTATTGATTTATTAACATGAGATTAAGATATATATATATTTGTTTTTATTTCTACTTCTATCAATTATAAATTCAAAATTATTTATGTTATACTTATGTCAATGTCTATATTTTATATTTATTTTTAACCCATTTATTTAAGATTTAAATTCAAATCAAATATATACATAAACCATTTATTTAAAATTTAAATTCATTTGATTTAACATAATTTATTTGAAGTCGAGGAAACTTGCTTCAATTTACAATTAATTTCACAATTTTTATTTAAAACTAAATTAATTATCAATTTAAATATTTATAAAATCTGGGGTCGTTACAAGTGTAGAAGTTGCAATTGCAGAAATGATTTTTTTTCTATAGAATAAGATTAAATATATAAGTGCAAGATAGGGCCATAGTGCAAAGCATAGTTTTTAGTGGTATAATTACACTAATCTAAAGCTATGATATTAGAGATTAACAATGGCAAGCAACTCAGTGAAGCGTGTTCAAAAAAACAGTGGTGGTGAAAGATCTGAATAGAGATGACAAGAGAGAGAAGCGGAAAAGGAACAGAGGTGGAAAGTGATGTGAATATGGACGGATGAGTGGCATTTACACGATTTGGTAGATATTTCTAGAATGCTATATTTGTGTTATGAAGTTTGAATATTTCTATGTTGGACAGATTAAGGGTTATGAATATGCATGTCGTGTCTATTTAACTCATCTCTAGTATCTTAACTCATTCATTGATTCAAAAAAATTCGGGACCGTGTGAGAAAAATAATTACTGTCTAGAGAAATTTTAATTAAGTGATATGGTCAATTATTACGTAACGTTATACATGGTATATACGCTACTAAGTGATTTCTAATTGTCATAAATACTCTAATAGGGTTTTTATTGAAAAGTTAAAAGAGCGATATTATTGTTATACATATAACATGTTATATTTTTCAGTTTATTAACAAAATTGTATAATGTTATATGGTTGATGCCCGTAATTGCATGATGTTATATGGTCGTTGCCCTTAATTTTGCTATGCGTATATTCTCATAATTTTATAACGTTATATCAGCCACTTGCTTGAAGGTGCAGTAAATCGATAAAATAATGGCATTATTGAGTTAATGCAAATTAATGCTTATTAATTCCACTTTTCAACATTTAATTCCTCTTCCTTTATATCTATTTTTGCACTCATTAACTTTTTCATACATATATGTTTTAATATTTATATCATTTATTCATAGCTTAGTGCATAACCTTGAAACTCATAAATCTCCAGATAAGGTATACAATAAATCAAGATATAAATTCATTTGTTTAAATTAATTAATTAATTAGAGTCAACTAATTAAATCATTTTCAACATTGTTAAACCATTTCCATTTTGATATTTGTATCATTTGTTCATAGTTAAATGCATAACCTTGAAATTCATAAATATCTAGATATGGTTTACGATAAATCAAGATATATTCATTTGTTTAAATTAATTATACATTAACATATATTTTTTCCATGTCCTATATAAATGAAATTTTTTGAAGTCCACGGTCGAGCGAAAAGTTTGCGCTACCAAACCAACTTAATAAAGAATTAAATTAAATTTACAACATAATTAATTCAAAATAGATCTCGGTATATCAAATAAATATTAAATATTATTTAATGTAATGTATATTATTCATGATGACACATTAAAATAATCTACTGCATAATGAAATGTATTTTTATTTGCTCCCTTTTACTGCCCAATGCACCTGATTCAACAATAACAATAAAACTTACATTGAATAATTGACCAACACCCTGAGTAAACTATTGAAAAGTCCAACTAGATGGTTGTTTGGGAAATGGTGTTTAAGTAAAAAAAGGTTGCTCTAATAAGGAACGTTCTTGCAAGTAGAAAACTTCCCTACTCCTAGCCCTTACCTAGGTTAGCGAAGTGGTTCGTTTCTATGGAATGCCCTAGGTGTAAGTCCCAAGTTTAGTGTACCTTGAGTTGATTTAACGAAGCATATTATATAAAATATAAAATTTGTAATTAAATTAGTTAAAATTAAAATTTAAAATTTATAAAGGTTATGGGTAAATTTAAAATTGCTTTAAGATTAAATTAGTAAGAGTTATAGACTAATAAATTTAAAATTATGACAAGCACCATTGTCCTAGTGGTTAAGTGATTCGACTTTGGTGCGAGAGGTCACAAGTTCGAAACTTGCGTAGCGTGATTCGAACATTTATTGACATGAGATTTTTATTATGTTGTCATAGTAACATGTTGTATCTAAGTACCATTTTCAAAAAAAAATTAAATTATTTTAAATTTAAATTTAATTTTTAAAATTTATAACTGAATTTTTCAATTATACTAATTAATGATTATAAAGGTAGATAAATAAAATTCAAAATAATTTTAGATTATAATATGAACTACAAATGTTATAGTCCATAAAAGGCCATCATTAAATTTTAATACTAATTAGACTATTAATTGGTAATATGTATATACATAAATATAAAATTTAACACGATATTATAAATCTTATAATTGAATAAGAAAATCTAATGGAAGTATAAAAAATAAAAATAATATGGTTTTAGCTGTTTGAAAAAATAAAATTTAATTGGTAAATCAATGTTGGAAATGATATTCCCCATAATGAATTCAAGCGATTCACACTGAGCTTGACTATCTTTTAACTTAATCTCCAAATCATTTATTTGTTGGAGAAGTTCGGACATCTTGTGGTCAAAATCAATTGAAGGATTTGATTTAAATTGATGCTTTAGTTGAGAAATTGTTTCGTCCTTACTCTTAATGTCCGCTTCAAGATTGGTGATCCGATCATTAAGATTTCTAGTGATTGTCATTTGAAGCCAATATATTTTGTGCCATTCTAGAGCTTCGGCATTGTTTTGAAAGCGAGTAGACAAAGGATTGTTAAGGAGCTTCCTTTTTTCAATATCTGCTAACAACCTATCTCTAATATTGATAAAACGAGATGTTGAATCTAACGAGAGTGGCATTCTAGATAACTGTAACTCCTATTTGAATTAACAAAATAAAAATAAAGTCAAGACTCGAATAGTCAATCTCTTTTATTATAAAGATAAAGGATTACAAATTAAGTAGAAATGAAACAAAAAGTACTATTTCATTGGACATTTGTTTCACAGTTAAAGTTGCGAAACAACATTTTCGACTTTACTTAAGGAATTAGCCGACTATTGAATCAAAAGGAGTATTAAATTCTTCGGGGATAATAACTGGAGGATATTTGCTATAATTCCATTCCTCGGCAGAGGGGCTGTGTAACATCCCCTACTTGGAGGCCCAAAACAAATGGCTGCGGATGTTGTAGTCATCCATAGTTATTAATCCTTGGCGACCAAATACGGCGATATTAGATACGTTGATACACAAAAACACAAGAATATGGAAAAAAATTAAACATCAAATAAACTCCACATTCCATTCCAAAATATTTCAAATTGATTACATAATCCTAGTTCGTAGACCACATTCAAATAACATATAATAACAAAATATGCCAAGAGCGACATATGAAGATGCCCCTTTGGTAAATCAGAGTACATATAATAAGGCATTAAACAATTTGCCTTTACAACCAAATACACATCGGAAATAAAATAACTCTAATGACAAGCTTGTCTCCTACACGTCTTTGGAAGCTTTATTCGTCTAAACGAACACCTGGAAACCTTAATTCTTGACCTACTCAAAATCAATTGGGCACTCGAGAGCTTAAGAGGAAAACAAAAACTTCGAGTCAGACATAAAGCCTGGTATGAATAATAATTTATCATCTCAAACCATTTAAATATCTAGTGTGACCACACCACTTAGTGGAACGGGTTTTCCCCTCAACAATATCCAAAACCATTTATAAAACCACTTACTGTGCTCCTACATCCATAATGGTTAAACCATAGTATTCTAAAACATTATGATGATATGCAATACAAATAAATCAACTTTGGATTACCCATCCCCTTTCATTTTGACTATATGTCTCAATTATAGTTTCTCGATTTACTATTGGGCTGTTAAATGTTTATGGACTATCCGTCCAATTTCTTAGTTTTTATGGAATCACTAAGAAACTATTGGTAACTCCAATATCATATTTATTATCCTAATTTTCATGGGCTAACTAGGAACCTATTGGTTGACTGCCAATATCTTAATTCGAATATAGTTTTCATAGGCTAACTACAAACCTACTGGCCCCTACCAGTATCAAATCATAGTTTTCATAAGTTGACTATGAACCTATTGGCCTACAGTTTTCATGGGTTACTGTAAACCTATAGGCCCCTGCCAATATATTTAAATTAAGAATTTAACATATGTTAAGTTATATTCATTACCAGGTCAACCTAACTGGTTATTCTGCACTTTCCACAAAATACAATTATGGGTAAATAACAATGTGAATAATATTTCCAAAATCTTTATTTATGCCACGGTTTTTCCTTAAAAATGAGAACGAGTTATCTGTTTTGAATCCTTAAAACATCACTTTCCAAACCAATGATTAGTCCTTTATGCATCAATACGTGTTATATCTAGCGTCGGTACTATCTCCATCTTACATCAGATTACACCATTTCCTGCATCAGGTAATATCAGTTCTTGCATCACTGATTGATCGATTATGCCTCAGCTGTCACCATTTCTCTGCACCATCAATTCACACCATCAAGCAGTTCAGTTCACTCATCCATTCATTAGCTTACACCATTAAGCATCACCTTGCACCAATCTTGCATAGCTTCTCATTTTGAGAAGTAGATTCAACCATTTTTTCCCCATTGATGTTCGCCATCCTCCTCTCAGTTTTGGTTCTTATGCATCAGGTCGTTGTCGAACGTACAATTGAAATTTTTATTGTTGAATCAACTCCTTGATGGCATCCTTAAGATGTCAACACTAGTTGGTATTGTGTCCAGAGATTTCTTGGTTTCGTGGAAACCATGGTACTTCCATATTTGGGACATTGAATCTTGCTACATAGTCCAGCGACTATTGGCCATATGAACCAACATGGTTGTTTGATTCCGAAAGCTGTGGCATTGACTCTTGCTACATAGTCCTTCGGGAAGTCCATCTCGTTGTTTGATATTAGTGAAAGTCATAACATCTTAAGGAAGCTTCACATCCACTTAGAATTGCTCCTTAAACTCTTTGATTGGCATTGTCCATGAGTCGATTGATCTGACCAAGGGTTTTCCAAACCAATCAGCGGTTATTCCCATCATGAACACTAGGAAATTTCTTCATTTAACAGTGTTCGATGTTCGGCTGCACTCATATGAGTATTATACCTGAGTAGATGATTGAAGAGATCGGTAATCCCATCGTATGGCTCCATTTACGACATCTTAAAGTCCAAAATGAGTTTGGGCATCGAATATTAGTGAGGTTCCTTGCACTTTGTCAAAGTTAAAAGAGCCGTCTAATCCCCAACAGCATAACTTTGTTCCATATGCATCATAGTCACATCTCTATCCCTGGATTGCCTATGGTCATCTATGGAAATTCTATTATCGCGAGGAAGCAGAGTTTGATCGTGCCTTAGTGGAGTTTGTGTAGTATCACGACAAGCCATTTGACCAAGGCATAGTTGGTCATTTTGATTGAGGATGATTTGACCGGTATGGGGTTGATTTCCTCCAACCACATCACCTCACAAGAGTCGTCAAAATTTCTACCACCTTTGGGTCGAATCGATCAAATTCCAGTCTTCATTTCGACCGTGCCATGAAAGCTACGAGCTCCTCCATCTTTAGGTCGAAGACAATAATTTTTACCGTCATATAAGGGTTGAAATGCATCATTTCGAGCAACATGATTTGGGGGGTCGAAATGCATCATTCGACTGACATTCTCCTGATTTCGACCCAAATCTGCTTCGGTCGGATTTTAATCTTTTTCGACATTTCGTAATTTCTATCTATTCTGGTTTTGCACCTAGGGCTCTATAACATGGTTCAAAAAGCCTGCATTCAATCCGACATATAACTCATCTAGTAATGCATACAATATAGCACATTATTGGTCTGATCTTTAGTCACCATTTCAAGTAATTTTTTCATTAAGCGCTTTTCATTCTCTGATTTTGCTGAGTAGCGGACTGAGGAGCATCTACAATTTATCCTTCACATTCCTTTTATTTGAACTATGAGTTATCACCTTGTTGAAACCATGGAGGGAAGTCTCAAGGAAAAATGTGATTTTTTTTAGATTGAAAAAAGAGTTATTATTCATGAAACTTTCGATGTCAAGGAAGAGTGGATATAATTCTTCTCGATGAAAACGTCAAACTGCTTGCATCAAAATTGGATGCAAACTTCGACGTTGAATTGGTTGAGATCTGCCTTTTGGATACCAATTTGATCCAAGAAATACTAGTGTAAATTTGTGGTATAAAATGTGCATAAAAAGATGATCCAAATTAGCAAGGTCACCGCTGTTTGTCATCATGTATAATAGATAAATATTGGCTTAGAGAACTACACAAGCTGTATTAGGTATAGAGGAATTAGGCCATACATAATAGGTTATTATTGTATGTTCCAAAACCATAAAACCAAATGCTCAAAGGTTAAATTTGCAACCTAAGGAAAATTATGTTATTTGATTATATAACTTAATTTTACAGCGAATTTATTCGAAATAAAGTAAGGTTTCGGTTTTATTTCTAATGTATATATTGTAACGAGTGTCACGGCACGCACTTCACGTGTGGATAGTTTTTCTTATAAATTGTATATGTTTAAATCAGTCAAAAAAATAATTTTTTATTTTCAAGTGATGTTAAAATTTGTATATTTGTAAAGAAATATTTTGAATTTGTAAAGTAAGTTTAATTTTAGATCTTATTTTTAGAAGCGTTTTGAATTTGTAAAGCATGTGTAATCGTTAGATCCTACTTTTAGGAGCGTTTAAATTTGTAAAATAAGTTTAACATTAAATCTTGTTTTTAAGTGATTAAGATTTGATAATATATAGAGGTGTTTTTAGTAGTTAACGTTGATACCAAAAAAGTGTGACATCAAAGCTATTACAACTATTATTAAAGATATTAGAATATAATTGATGTTTTAAATACATTAAACATATACAAGTAGAAAATCCTTAGAAATATTATTTAATTGATTGCAGTTACGAATGTGTTTGTAATTATGAGTGTTGAATCTTTTCAAATAAATATTTATCCTTAAATGTTCCTGGTTAAGATGTGTCGACAACAGGATATCGATACATCCGTTGAGACTAGCTTATGCAATGCTCTTAATATAATAAACGGTGAATTACTCATGACTATTGAGAACACCAATATGTCATATATGTATAATTATTTGGAACAATTACGGAACAAATCACCGAGAGTTCTATATAGGTTAATTATGAAGTCAAATAGAAGATTTCATGTGTCGATGTACATTAGTCTTTTGATTTGGGAATACTATGAATATTAAATGTCTAAACTGTACTTTAATTATAATAATTTCTCAAAAACGATGATCGTGTTAAGACCATAGTTGGATATAAGTTGAACCACTTGAAATGAAACATTATTCAGATGATTCTTCTTCTTCGAATAGGAGGTTAATATCATCATAATTGGTAGTAAAAATCTTTGGCAAAAGCAAATCAATTAATCAATAAATATCATTGGATTGAACCATGAACTCCGATGTTATACTTTGCAGTTAACCACGAATATTAGTAGGGTTATGCCATCGATTGAGCTTTAAATATCTAGTGATATATGAGGGTTGATGACTTGATTCATACCGACGAGTCATACAACAGTATTTGTCAATGTTTTTAAATTCTACTTAACCGAATAAATTTTAAATGTAGTAAATTAAAATGGAGAAAGTTAATATAAATACTATATGAAATTTATTAAAGTTTTTATTTGTTTGTTTGAATTCTTAAAGTTAATTAAAATGGTATACTGATTTAATAAACTAAATGGGCTCAAATAAATATTTAGATAGTTAATGATGGTTATAACTAGGCTCAAAGTTTGCGAACATGTTGTAATAATATACGTCTAGCCATAAGATAAAGTAGGAGGATTTTGTTTCGTTTGAGAAGAATAATAGATAAACAGTTTATCAAGGAGTAAAAGGAGAAGAAAATTGTTGAAATATATTAGATATTTTATAGTCATTTTGAGGCTATAAATAGCACGTCATTCAATAATTCTTTTATACCATTCAAAATTAAAAAAACCTTGACTCCAATAAAGTAAGTGGAATCCAATGGCTGGGTCTTGCAAGCAAAGCTAGAGGAAGGGAAAGGAGTTCCTTAAAGAGGAAATAACTTGCAATACGACGTGTAATCGACCGTTAATTCCATAGAAGGCAAAAAATTTCAAACATTTAACTTGATATTATAATTAATGGTTAATACATTCATTTTCAGCTGAATTTTTTATAAAAAAAACTTTTTATAAATATATATAATCATTTAATATATGTATATATATATATATATCTGTGTGTGTGTTATTTCACCAAAAAAATCATTCTTATCTAGGGATAAAGGATTAATTGCTGATAATTTTTTTATAGATTTATTTATATAAATTACAAATTAATGATGATAATATATAAATTTAATTCAGTATTATAATTTATATATCTGTGTGTGTGTAAATGTATATATGCATGAAAATTAAATAAAAATTATTTTCTAATCTGAAAAATTACTATATTTCTTGTATTAAATTAGGTTTCGACTAACTTTTGAAGATATAAAACACAAAATTACCTAAAGTCTTCAAAAGAGAAGTTGTAGTTAGACACTTAGCTTTCCGGAACATCTTACGAATCTTAAAAACTCTTTATATGTTAGAAGTTATAACTATTCAACTAAAGAGTATCAATTCTAAATATTCAAGTTTGGACAGCAAACTACTTAATGTTGCAATGGGTTTTTGGCATAGCATCACTGAAAATTTTGATATATGTTAAAAACAAAAAACAAAATCTTCTCATTTTACTTTTCTGGCAAATTAAAAATTGTCAAATTTGGATCTCATGATGTTATTGATATTTTACTGCTCAGTACCAATTCTAGAATTTAAGTGCAGACTAGAATTTGGTTTTAACTTCAATCAGGTTTTTTTAAAATTGCAAACTCAGTTTGATACATATGTATAGAAACAATTTGAGATATTTTGTATCCGAATGTTTTCAAGTGAAACACAATCTGGGCAGCCTACACGTAGCCTCCGTCCATCATTTTTTATAAAAACAATTTGGGCAGTATCCATGGATGTTTCGAAATGGTCAAAATTTTTTTGTCGATTATCTAGGTAGCATATAGATAGTATCCTCCAAAGTTCGTTTATTTCGAAAAATTTTGGGACAAAAACGAATAGAGCAATAGAGGCAACATAGGAGGGGTTGTGTGCACATACACACGTGTGTATGTGTGTGAGCATATATATATAGCGTGATGGTAAGACCACCGCCAAAAGTGCTTACTAATACCATTGCTAAAAAATACCGGACAATTTTACATTTACTCTATACTCTTTACAATACCAGATTTTTCAAGGGCCCACCAAAGACAACAATTTCGACTCATTTGCACGGAATCAACGGCTGACAAACACAATTTTTCACAGCCATCAACCACCGAATTACCGAGTTTCAATGGTTTATTGCCATGGAAAATTGTATTGTTCAGCGGTGGATCGCCAGACAAAATGATTTTGAACGGTGATTGATAACCATGTAAAACGGCTTTGGTATTAGAAAGCGTACAAATTTTATTGTGTTTACTGTTATTATTTATGGTATCGGTGAGCATCTATCGTATTGTTTACCAATATATGTATAGCTTAAGTGAAAGTGCATGATATATGAACTCAACCTCAATCTCTAACTGTAAAGCGGAATATGATTTATACTTTAATTATGGTTCTCATACGACGATTGTTAAATGCATGAAGTACAAAGTTAATATGAAATTCAACCATACCTTTCTTTAAAACGGATGTATCTATAACCTTTCCTAACACGGAATTTGAGAGAGTATAACACATGTTTAGCAAATATAACCTCTAGCTGATCTTCACTAATAATAGGATCTAATACCTTTGATGTCACACTCTTTTGTGTCAGCGTGAACTATCGAAAACGTACATCTATAGATATTATCAAATCTTGATATCATTTAAAAATAGAAACTAACAATTTAACTTCCTATACAAATTCAAAATTCCTATCTACAGGCATTGTCAAATGTTAATATCACTTAAAAATAGGATCTAATAAATAACTTCCTCTTTTAAATTTGTTCTATTTTAATTAATAATATAAATAAAAATTCAAACTAACAAAAAATTGGACGTTGCAACTTAGAATTAAAAATTCAAACTAACTACATATGATTTCAACGCAAAAATATAACTAAATATTTATGCAAATCATTTTGAATGTGTTAAAAATATAACATTTGTAGAAAAACCGTGCAAATTGTACATGCATCATCACGCGCGAAGTGTGTGCCGTAACGCTCGTCAAAATATAAATGCAATATTGAGATAATAAATAGTAGTTTTATGGAGACCATTTCTTACCTTTGTAGTGCTATTGTTGTGAACACCTCGACATTATGCTTGCAATGCAAATTACAGCCAAGACAATGAAGCCATGAAGACAAAATTAAGTATTATAAGCTTCTAGCGTAGCTAAAAACATAAAATTCAGTGTCTCCAATTGATCGTACTTGGATGAAGACTTTATCTTTATGGTCTTTTGTATTGGTCAAGAAGTTATAAGGTCATAATCTTGGAGTTCATGTATGAACACGTAATATTTAAAACATCATTTTACACACATGTTTCACAAACACCATCAATTTTAAGAACAAAAGCCAACAGAAGCTACATTTGATTTGTAAAAAAGAAGCATGAATAAGAAGACAAATAATGGTAGTAGTAGTAATAAAACACTTAAACCACAAATGTCAAAGTTTAACCATCCGAAAAAAGGCATACTCTAATCAAACACCCAGAAATACTATACCTACACCAAAACTCTTAACAAATCAGCATGCACCCATTTTTACTTAACCTACACCATGAAATTACAACACTACTCGTGTCTTTCAATGAAATTACATTCCTTACAATGTTCTTGATTTTTTCTTTTTTAAAGCAACGTTTTCAAATCAGAATCCAATATAACAAATTTAACTCTATATGCTTAGGTAAATTTTCATGTTTTTAGTTATATGAATCCTTAATTTAGGAGAACTATCAATATCTATTTCAGAAATCATCACAATTTTGTCAATTTGAATGAAAAAAGTTAAAAAAGGAAAAGAAAAGATAATAAAATTATTCTCTTTTATTCTATTCTATGTTAAGCTTGTAGTGAATTTCATAATTAAAACCATTAAAAGTTTCTTCTTATTTATATAATTTATGGTTTTGATTTAATGTGTTACAAAAACAATTGTTAATGTTTTAATGATGCACAAATTTGCCCTAAAATTTATTTTTAAAATATAGGTATAGCTTAAGTAATTTTCGATGTTTAAATAGAATTAGTCCCAGAAAAATGCAACTGATACAGGACCCTACACATACATTTTAAATGATCCGCTTTTCAGGAGTTTCTTCGGCAATTTCTTTTTGTTGTATTGGTTAAGAAGTTTGACATAAGCACTCATCCTGGATTTCCTAATAAAATTCCACAAAAAGACAACTCCATCGGAATGGATCACAAGTAAAATATAGATAAGTTGCGCTATATACATAACAACATCAGGGTCACTAAGTCTGCCCTCTTGCTCCAAAGTGGGCTCCTCATCAATAGGAATGGCAATGGGGCGGGTTGGGGCGGGTTTCTTGTGCCCCAGGCCCGCCCCGGGGTTTTTAGACCCCGCCCCAGACCCGTCCCGTAGACCCGGTGCGGGTCCAGAATTTTGCCCCAACCCGAGACCCGTATGGGTCAGGGTAGACCCGCCCCGCCCCGAGACCCGGTGAAGGTTTTTGTATTGATTCAAAATTGTGTGCTAATGTACATGTATTTATATTTGTTGTCACTAAATGATACTTTAAATACAAATAACAATGTGTTTATAATTATAAAGGAAGATAATAAAAATGTGGTGTACAAAATAATTCAAAAAAATATGCATATGTTATTTTATAAATATCAATGATGCAGCTTAATACTATAAACTTTTTATAGCTTATTGATTGTAACATTATAATATCCATGTCATAATAAAACATACACAGACATATATATATATGTGTATATATATATATATATATATATATAAATATAAAGATTAACAAATCATCGCTATAATACTAAAGCGATTTCATGAGATCTTAGAAGTGCGGGTCGGGTTGGGGCGGGTCAGCCAAGCCCCGACCCGACCCTAGACCCGGAGCTATCAAGAACGGGTCACGGGTCTACCCGCCCCGATGACCCAATGGGGCGGGTCTGGGCGGGTCAAAACAGGGGCGGGTCAACCGGGTTTGGACCCTAGACCCGCCCCATTGCCATCCCTACTCATCAACCATGTTAGCTTCCTGCTCATAAGTGAAATTCCGTGGAGGCTGACATGGCCGATGTAGAGCCCACTTCGAAGCAGGAGATCAGGCTTAGTCACATTGATGTCGTTATGTACATAACGCAACTTATCCACATTTTATTTGAGAATCATTTTGATGGAATTGGCTTTTTGTGAAATTCTGCTGCTAGGAACCCAGGATGGGTGCTGAACTTCCCAACCAAGACAACAAAAAGAAATTGTGGAATCACACGGAGGCTAACATGGCAAATGTAGAGCCCACTTCTGAGCAGGAGGTCATGCTTAGTCACACTGATGTTGTTATATACGTATCGCGGCTTATCAACATTTTATTTGAGAATCATTCCGATGAAGTCGGCTTTTTATAAAATTCTGGCGCTAGGAATTCCGAGATGGGTCCTGATGTCGAACTTCCTAACCAAAACAGCAAAAAGAAATTGTGAAAGGAATTCTTGAAAAGTTAATCATCAAAACCAAAATAGTCAGGCAAAAAAATGCAAAAAAGCACAGGGCTTGTGCCTTGCGCTTTTCTTGCGCTTTTCTGTGCGCTTTAGTTGTATGCTTTTCCCTACTAAAATCGCTATTAAACATCGTTTTTTTGACAATTAAAAATTGCATTTATGTGCAATTTTGAGAATAAAGCTTTGTAAATTCATCACAAACCAACATAAATGGTCGAAAAACCATTCAGCTTAAGTCTACAACAACAAAATACATAATTTCATTTCAAGTAAAACAAAATTGCTTTTTTTTATGGCTTTGCGCATTTTTGCGCTTTTTCGGCACTTCGATGATCATCTGTGCCTTGAGTCCCAAAAATGCCCACTAGGCGCGAATGTTATGAACTTAAAATCTCTAGTTTTTATTTTAAACTCAAAGAGGAAATAACAGTGACAAATTTCAGCGTATGGTATAACCTATATATCAAAATCAATTCCCTGGTTAGAAGGGAGGAAGGAAAAAAAACACTTGAGCGTAAATTTAGACGAAAGTACCTGATGCTCGTGGAAGAAAGAGATAGCGGAAATAAGGGATTCATGATGATAATCGCAACAAAGTTGAGGCAAAGTGATGCAGGAAAGAGCAAATTTAGACGGAAAAAAAAAATACTTGAGCGTAAATTTAGACGAAAGTAGCTGATGCTCGTGGAAGAAAGAGAGAGCGGAAATTAGGGCTTCATAAGGATAGTGGCAACCATGTTGAGGCAAAGTGATGCAGGAAAGAGCAAATTTAGCTTCATGCCCTGAATCTGAAATTAGTCGCCATGAGAGGTAATTAGTGGGGCAAAATTAAAACAGGGAAACGGTATTGTTGAGGAGACAATTATTTGATTAATCGAGGTGATATATCGCCGGGAGCTGCTAGGGATTTAGAGGAAAGACAAATGAAGAAAGAGTACGTTCTCGAAATTTGTAGAGGAAACAGATCAGGCTTTCCTGTTATTATTATTGTTACAGCTAAAAGCAATTAACTTTTAAAAATTGTACTTAAAAGGATATTAAGAATTCAATAAATTCAAAAAATAAATCAAAGGTAAGTTGAATATTGCATGATTAGCATGGTAATGGGATCTTACATAAAATTGAAAATCTATTAAATAATAGTAAAGCAGAAGAATTTGAAGCTCTCCCATTAATTCTAGAAATTATCTATATTCTCCTTAATTCTCTCAAATTAGATATTTTGTTTTCAAAATCCTATATTTTACCACTTTATATAATTATTCTACTAAACTTTCCATACTATTTTACATTCAAATATCTACTTTTAAAAGAATCTACAATTATTTATAAGTTTTTCACGGTTCTCTTCCAAAATTTTACATATAATCCATACATTTAAATTAATTACATAATTGAAAATTTAAACAAATATATCAAATTAGTCGATTAACACATCATAATAAATTTATCATATATTGCATAATAAAATACACTTTTAGTAATAATTAAAATGTAAATGTTATTTTTGAAAATATTACCGTGTGCAACGCACGGGTTACACACTAGTAATGGATAATAGTAAGATATGTGAATATTAAATATAGAAAGAAAGTAGGGTCTTCCATAAAAAAAGAGTTGGATATTTGTAAATAAGTTATAAATTCAAAAAGCCCAAAATGCACTTAAAATTTAAATAATAAATTATTTAAAATAACAGGAAATTTTTCTTAAGGACAGTTTTTAGGGCTTTTTTTGGATGTAGGACAGCCCGCTAATAATTTTCTACAAAGGACAAATTATCGTATTTTCCTTCCAGCCTACTTTCGCGCGCTTCTTCTTCTTTCTTTCGATCAAAATTTTCAGTCGCGATCAAATATCTCTCTCGCAATAAAAATATCGATCAACTTCGTTCGGTTATTTCAATTTCGTCCTTTTGAAGATTGTAGTTTATCGATCATTTTCTAACGCGCGTTTGTTGATCTCGTTCTTTTCATATTTGCACTGTGATCACGTTTTTCTTCAAATTGTAGGATTGCTTGTTCGTTCGTCTATGGCAACTTTTGGAAGCAGCGGCAGGTTTTTTATTATTATTCGTTTGTTTATGCAATGTTGTATTTTAATTTGCTTTTCATTTAATTTATCTTGCATTTTCTTGCATTAATGTTGGGATGATTGGAAAAGTATCATTGCTTGGGTTGTATATAAAGTTGTGATAGAGTGGAAAAGTATCATATTTTAGGTTCAGTTTCTGAGTATCATTTTTATGTTTTCTTAGTATCATTTTTTTTATTATCAGTAACTAGGTATCAGTTTTGTATACGGTGGGTATCAGTTTTGTGAAATTGAATAATTAATGTTCTAAATTGAACGTATTTTTACTAATGTTTATTTTTTATTTTTTTTGACAGTGGGGATAACAGTCTTCTTTGTCTGTTTGTGTTGAATAATAACACTTTTAGCACTCGATTGTCTATTGATTGCTCTTTGTATGATTTGAAGAATGAGATATGTCGATGTTGGTCTCAATTAACTCCTTCTTCTATTCAGATTTCTTATGTACTTGAGGACAAAGTTATTATGGTTGACACTGATTCTGATATTCAAAGTATAATTTGTTTTCAGTTATACAAGAAAAGTTCTTTCTTTGGTTTTACTGTTAAGGTTAAGGGTTCTGAATTGGAATATGTTGATGGTGCTTCTATTTCAAGTTCATCCGATGTTCGTGCTTCTTCATCTTCTATTGTATCTGTCTGTTCAAATGTTGTTGCTAATGGTAAAGTTATTTAAAAGATATGTTGAGGAGAGGATGGATATTATGCATTTCCGATTTTGTTGATTTTTGTTTTGGAGGAGCTGAACATTTAAGAGAATTTTTGATGGCATATCAAATTCAAAAGGGGTATGAATTAGTATTTTTAAAGAATCGTGCTACAAGAGTTACTATGATTTGCTCTTCATATAAGGATGGTTGTCTTTTCAAAGTCCATGGTTCCTGTGATTCTGGAGAATTGAAAAGGTTTTTTATGAGAAATTTGGTTGCTGATCATTCTTGTGGGGCTGGTCTTAGAAATGTGAATAATCCACATATATCTAGTTCGTTTGTTAAATCGATGATTATTGACGAGATCCGTGATTGTCCTAGTAAAAAGCCTAAAGATATTATACTTGATTTTAGAAGAGAATACAATTTTCAGTTGTCTTACGGTTATGCTTATCATGGGAAACAACTTGCATTGATGGAGTTGCATGGTAATGATGCTTTGTCTTATAATGATTTGAGTTGGTATTTGGAAGCAGTGAAGAAGTCTAATCCAGATAGTTATGTTGATATGGATGTTGATCCTTGTACTAATGAATTTGAAAGGGTGGTTATTGCTTTTGGCGCTTGTTTACTTGGTTTCAAGTATTGTCGTCCTATGATATTCTTAGATGCTACTCACTTGAAGGGACGTCCTGGTGTGTTGATGGGTGCTACTGCAAAAAATGGTGATCAAGGTATGTGTTTGTTTTCAGTTTTGATCTATTTGTATTAATATCATAATACTTGGAATAAACATTAATATTAATTTGTTATCATAATTTGTATTATGTTGGTATCAGTTTTAAGATATGTAGTTTACAGTTAGCAAGTTTTTAGTATCAGAATTTTCATTGTATTGAATTTTAAGTTTGTATTTGGTATCATAATTTCATACTGCTTAGCAGGAGATTAGTATCAGTTTGTGTATAATGTTAGTATCAGTTTCAAGTATGTTAATATATGGTATCATATATAGTTATGTATTATTGAAATTTCATTTGTATCATAATATATGTCAATTTTCGTTACTTTGTTGTGTTAGAATGAAGATTAATGTGCATAATGTTGTGGTTATTGATATTTTTATAATGGTCATATCAGGTTTTCGGTATCATTTTTTTACTGTTAGTATCAGTTTTATGAATTGTTTTAGATTTATGGTCATAATTAGTTTTAGTTTTTTTCACTAATTATTTTTGCATTTGTAGGTTTCTTTCCTTTAGCTATGAGTGTAGTTTCTGTAGAAAATGTGGATAACTGGACATGGTTTTTGAACCATTTAAAATAAATGCTTCAAGAAGATCGTACTTTGGTTTTTATGTCAAATCGCCATCAAGGTTTGCTTTCAGGTGTTCGTGATGTTTTTCATTCAGCTTATCACAGTTATTTCTATTTGCATATGGAACAAAATCTTCTTTCAGCGGTAAAAGCCAAAAATGCAAATGTGTCTATTGTTGATCTATTCAAAATGTGTTCTAGAGCTTCTAATCTATATGAATTTGAAGGAGCACATTCTAAGTTCTGTCAAATTGGTGGTGTTGCTGGTGTGAATTTTTTAAAGGATAAGCTATTTGATAAATGGGTGGATTTATTTTTCCCAGGAAAACGTTATGGTGAATATAGTTCCAATGTTGCAGAAAGTTTTAATAGTTGGATTTTAGATGAACGAGCATTGCCTATTACTTTGTGTTTAGATGGTATTCGTGTTAATATTATGAAACAAATGGCTAGAAGAAGAGAAGAGTGTCGTTTGTGGAGAACAAGTCTTTGCCCTTCTATGGAGTTACGTTTAGGTGAATTGATTGAAGAAGGATTTGGATGGGATGTATATAAATCTTCTGATTTTGCTTTTGAAGTGAAATCTCCAAACTCTCATTGTGTTGATTTTAAGGAACGAGTTTGTAGTTGCAACCAATGGAAAATTACGGGATTTCCTTGTGCTCATGCTATAAAGTGTATGAACAAGTCTAAGTTGTATGTATATGATTTTGTCGAGAATTATTTCACTGTTGATTCTTATCGATGTTCTTATGCCAATGCTATTAATCATATTCCAAATTATGATAGGCCTATTGTTGATGGTAGCATTCAAGATGTTATCAAGCCACCAAAGGAGAAACGTGGTGCTGGTAGACCATCAGTGAAGCGCAAAGGAGGATTTTCATATTTTCAGAACAAGCAAAACAGATGTGGATGTGAGACTTGTTTTGGTGGTCTATAGTAATTGAACCTTTTGTTGTTAATTTGTATTTAGTATAGCATATTACCAAATTGATTTTAATTTCAGCTATTTAGTATAAATGGTAGTATCAGTTATATGTTTTTACAATATCAGTTCTGTTGTTTGTTTTTACAAGTTTTGGTATCAGTATCATTTTTTACAGTATCAGTTTTTTACAGTACCAGTTTTTACAAGTTTTGGTATCATTTTTTACAGTATCGGTATCGGTTAGCTTGGTTGGAGATAATGTTTGTTTGATTTGATATAAACGACTTTAGTATCAGTTTTGGTTAGTTTTTAGTATCAGTTTTGTGTATTATAATACATGCTAGAATTGACACCAGTACTATAAATAATTAGAATGATATCTGGTGTTAGCAAAAACTGACACCAACACTAATTGTTGTTTCATAAAGTATGTTGAGTGTAAGTTTTAGCAAAACTGATACTATCAGTCATAAGAACTGATACCCAGTTACTGTTTTGTATTGAAACATTATATGAAATTTGATAATATCATTATACAATTGATAGTTGCATCATAAAACTGATAATATTATGTGGGATCCATAGTTGCATGACAGAACATACAGTATTTATTCTTGTTATAATATAAACAACAGGAAAAGAAAAGAACATCAACCACAACATATCATTCCAGGAGATCAGTATCATTTTTACAAGTAAGAGCAGCATTGTTTTAAGAACAGAACAATGTTACTTCATAAGTACCAAATTGCAACAGAACATCATTACTTCACAAGTACAAATTTCAACAGAACAACATTACTTTACAAGTACCAAATTTAATTGTGAAATAACACAATGTGAATTCAGTTCTTTTTTTTTCTTCTTCTAAGCTTGACATGTATTTAGACAGACTCTAGCAGTGTTCATCATCTGTTAGTATTGCATGTACAATCTTTGCTCTTGTGGATAATATTTCCTTTTTTTCAAGTTTTATTAGTATCCTGCTTTTGTTCAGTGAGATGATGAATATCATTACAAATATTCCACAGTCAAGCCTGTTGAAACCAAAATGTAATATTAGTATCAGTTTGCATCAGTTGTATTAACAGGTTTATAATTAATACAAAACATTGAATTTCAGAGATAATGGTACAAGCATATAGTATGCTTTGAATTAAAATATTTAACAGTTTTACTAGCACACTTAGTATTAATTTCTGTATGAATTTTTGTGTTTGTAGCTATTGCTTTAAGATATTTTTGCTATATATTTTGTTTTATTTTTGATTATGTAGGCATCAGTTTTTTTTTGCTATATGTCAGTTTTATTTCTGCAGGTATCAGTTTGTTTTATGTAGGTGTCAGTTTTGTTTCTGTAGGTATCAGTTTCTTTTATGTAGATATCAATTTTCTTCCTGTAGTAACTGTTTATTTCTGAACTAAAAGTTTATTGAATTGAGAGATAATAATTTTCAATATTTTTGTTATGAATCAAATTCAATTAAATATAAAAGGTATACAATGATGTATAGAAGTATGTATGAAATATTATAATGCAAAAACACAGATAGTTTTAATAATGAGCAACTGTCAATTGATTATGACTAGTAGTTTCAATTGTATTGTTCATTTTGTTCTCAGTAGATAACATTTTGACCAAAAAAAACTTACGTGTCTTCTGCTTGTTGTGCACACTTTATTAGATGTATATCATCTGGTTCCACCTCCATGTCTGTTATGTTATTGTTTTTCCAGATTTCTTTGAGCATGCCCTCTATTTCATGTCTCTAAAATAGACAAAATATTAAAATGTTAGGTCATATTCACTGTAATAAGTATTTTTTTAAAAGAAAGAGAAATCTCATACCAATTTTATAGCTTCTTTTAAACTGGAATTGTTTCTTTCATTTGATCTTCTAGGGCGGTTAGAATCAACATGACACCATTGAATTGTTGGGTATGTTAAAGTCACCAATGTCCAGTGGTTTTCACAATGCAAAGGAAAATATATACTTTCAGCAAATTTGTCTTGTACAATGGATTCTAGCATAGGGAGGACAAGACTTTTTTTCACACCCTTTATATCACACACAATCGCTTTCTGTTTAATATGAAAATAAGTTATGATTTAATAAATGAAGCAATTATTATATACTTGGATATTAAAGTTTTATTTACCGTCATTGTAGTTGTGAAAGCATAATTGTGTTCTTCCAGTCCACATTTTGAAATATACCAATCTATAATCTGTATTAAAATCAAAAAAGTATAAGGTTTTTTATTGGTGAAGCAATATTAAATTGTAAATAGTATCACTAATGTTAGTAGTGGTTGTGTACACTACACCAAATAGGTCATTTTGTAACACTTTTATTTCTGTATTTTGTCACAGTTATTACTGTAATAAATTTGTCACGGATATTTTCGTTAGCAACTATTACCACACTTATTACCGTGAGGAAATCTGGTATTTTTGTAAATAAATAAAACTGAAGTGGATGAAAATGTAATTTTATCCTTTTTTGGGTTGTCACGGATCTAACATCCTGTGGTTTTCCCCTTTCATCATTCGTCCTTCCTTGTTTCAACCTAGGGTTACCACACGTCGTTGCTTTGCTCAATCATTTATCACTTTCAGTCAATGCATGTCGTTAATTCATCTATTCATTTTCCTCTTTCGGTCTAGGGTCACCGCACGCCACCGTTCGTCCAATCAATTTCCTCTTTCAGTTCAGGGTTACCATGCGCCATCGCTTTGTTCTGTCGTTAGGTATTTTTCATTTTTAATCTTAAATTGCATTTGATTTTCGATTTGTGTTCGAACTTCAATTCATTTTTTTCCTTTTGATGTATTTTTTTATTTCATTACAGTCTCAGAGTTTGAGGCTCTGCTTTTAATAATCTTGATAGAGAGCCATGATGGATGCTTCTAAATGAGTTAAATAATCAAATTGGTTACTGCTGTGTTAATATATGTGTTATTTCTGAATTGGCTCTATGCCTATAAGCTATAAAAAAAAGAGAAATAAAAGCATTTCCTGTACTATTTTCAAACTCTAAACTCCTTTTCCACTCTCTTCACTTTAATTTTACTCTTGTATTGATCTATTTCTTGAGAAAACGGAATGACTATGGGTGGGGTTCTGTGTTAGTTTACAAATGAGTTCTCATTCTTTGCTTTGCTAAGCTTCTGGTTTCCTAGACTTTATTTCTGCTAAACTAGCTATCTTCCTTTTCTTAATTTATATGAAATCACTTGGATAACCAAAGTATTTTTTTGTATATTTGCTATGTTAAATATATTTCAAGAAGTTAAATGTTTGAGTATTTTTTATTCTTCATCCATGAACAACCTCTGTAATTTCAGTTCTTGCTTTTCACCAGAAAAAGATGACAATTGCTTAGGAAAATAATTAAAATATTTCTTATGTTTGATTATAATCTTGCTTGACGAATTACATTTAGTATGATTTTGTACTATTACTAACACTTGACAAATAGAACACATGGACTGAAATTGGAGAGAGCGAAGAATACAAGGCAAGAAGCTATCGGAAATTGAGTGGGAATGATTATGAGAAGAAGCTCGACGAAGCAAAAACTTATAAGGATAAGCTTCATCAGTTGGAGGCAGCAAAAGAAGTAGAGCCAGGTTCCACTAAGGCATCCCTTGGTGAAAACAATTTTAATTACAAGGTGAAAAGGTTATATTATTTTTTTGGTTTGCTCAGCTCATTATTATAATTATTAGTTAGTGGTAACTGTATAATGATCGATCCTTGTTACCTGATTGAGTAATATATACACTAGTTGGCAATTCATTTAGTGGAAGATTGGTACATAACTTATTGCTAATAAAAAAATTGCATTCTTTAGTTAACATAAAAAACTGATTTTCAAAAATAACGTATTTCAGGAATAAGCTTCATACAAAACTTATTACAAGAATAGGCTCGTCTCCAGTTTTGAAAATGCAAATTGAAAATTAGGTATTAATGCCATTTTTAGTCCAAACATGGGTAGGAGCTCAAATCTCATGTTCTCAAACTTTTTCTTCATGTGCACTCATCTATAACTATTGACTTTTTTATCGTCACCAGTTTAGATAATTTAGTTGGTTTCACATATTAATTAAAGCATAGTGATCAAATTTATTTGAATACAGCGGAAATGAAAAGAAAAGGAAAGAATTTCATTTAATCAAGGAAGTTATGCTACAAAAGTAGAATAGGTTAAGAAGTAGAAATTAAGAAAATCTCATTATTTTCTATGTTGCCAGCATACAATAAAATCTATTGGATCTTTATTGTTCTACAAATTTTCACCATTCATCCTTCTATTGAATAAAGGTTTATCTTCTAAAGTGGTATTGCAATTAGACGTAGGACATTGACCTATGATAAAACATAGTTATTTGTAAAGAGAAAGCTGAAATAAATTTCATGTTTAAAGTGTAACATGTGTATACTATAAGGCATTTATGGTAATTTTAACAACTTTTATAAACAAACGCTAGAATTACTTGCTAATCAAATGCCGAATATGTGGAGATTGCCCGAGTACAATGAATATAATGGTTATACCAAATCGAGCACATTCATATGACTAATATTAATTTATTTGTCAGAAATAAAGCGATATCAAGAATTTGTTTCCCTAATCAGTGTTTTGTCCCAACAGTCTGATATCTCTATTAGAAGTGACATGTTTGATGTCATAGTTTGTAGAGGTACATTGTGCATATTTATTGCTGCTGCATTAGCCTGAAATGGCCTTTGCGTTGGCGTCGTTGGAAGGAACCTTATCAAAGGGGTAATCTCATTTCTTTGTGGAAGTTTTTTTTTAGCATATGCTATATTAATATATTCTGCTAACCAATTTACCGATTGTTATGCTTTGCAGAGGGAACAATAATGGAATATCTCAAAAAAGAGCTTATGGAACTTGTTTGGGTTGGCAAACTGAATTCATTGCTTCTCCTTCTCCTCCAACTTTATTCTTCGCCCGACTCTTCCTCGCTAGACCTGTCCACAACGTCTACTCATCGCCGGTCATTCCTTTCTGTCCTCACATTGGGAATTTACCAACAAATAGGTCAGTAATTTTTTTAACATACATTTCTATAGTTTGGGGTTTTCTTTATAGCCGTCGGCGTTTGATAGTATGTTGGTTTTCTATATGTTGATGAAGTAGGGAGAGAAGGGGATTGGATCTCACCTTAGAACTTGTTAGAGGTGAGATGTGTATCGAAAGTGACATATGTGTAAAATACATATGTTAGGAAATTCTGGAAAAAAATAAATATATAAGCAGTAGCTACTTGACTTTGTGTTAACAGGTTGCTGACAGACAACATTATCTACTTCACATCCATAAATACTCTTACACGTTAGGTAAGAAATCGATCTATATTGGTAGTACTACGGTAAGATGATACCAAGCCAGTGCTTGTTTACAAATTGGTAGTCGTATACAAATATTGTGAGTACTTCACAGTTGAACATACCGTATGACAGACCTGAATTTATGTTTTAATTTTATATGCTATCTCATGTGAAATAGTCTTCATGTGAAATAGTCTTCATGTGAAACATTTATCTTAGGTAGTCTAGTCCATGCAGCATAGATGTAAAAAGCATGAACAATATCATTATTTATGCCCAGTTTGTCATATCGTGTTCATGTGAAACCTGAAAACTTTATATATGTTCAAAGTTCAATATATGGATCTTCAATGCATTTTTGAACGAATAATTGAAAATAAAATATGACACTGTCAATTTATGAATTGTGTAGGCATTGATAGAAGCAGCTGAAGAAAGACAAAAATCAGAAGCTAGTGTTAATGGAGAAGATGGAATAAGAAGTTTAGAAGATTATAGTAAGTTAACGAACACTATGTAGTTATTAGTAAGTTAATGAACACTATGTAGTTATATTCTGAAACTGTGTTTTAAAGTTTGTTATATATACTATGCTTGTATGCTATAATTTATGGTGTTGGTATGAAGTATCCTTTGTGGTGTTTGAATGAAACATAAATGTTTGGTGATGTTCTAATTATTGATCGTATGTTTTCTTAATGTTAATACTTTATATTTTTTGTATAGATTGTTTGTAGCTGTAATAAAATATTGGTGCTATATAGTTTGTTTGATACTGTTTTAGTTATCACGGTTATAAGTGTTAGAATATAACCTTTCGTAACGGTTATAACTGTGATATAATTTGCATGTGTAACGGTTATAAGTGTTAGAGATTTCTTTTTGGTAACGGTTATAAA
This sequence comes from Allium fistulosum, assembly GCA_030737815.1. Taxonomy (NCBI): domain Eukaryota; kingdom Viridiplantae; phylum Streptophyta; class Magnoliopsida; order Asparagales; family Amaryllidaceae; genus Allium; species Allium fistulosum. The sequence goes on along the minus strand of CM060905.1, from coordinate 682,983,794 downwards.
TGTTAGAAACCATTGTTCTGTCACGGTTATAAGTGTGAGAAATTACTATTTTCTCACGGTTATAACCGTGAGTAAATGCTATTCTGTCACGGTTATAAGCGTGAGAAATTACTATTTTGTCACGGTTATAACCGTTAGCAAAAGTGTGACTGAATTTGCCCACGGTACCTATTTTCACGGTTATAACCGTGACAAATTAGTTTTGTCACGCTTATAACCGTGAGGAAATTGCCTTTCTGGTATTGTGGTATGTTGATAAGTATAAAAATAATTAAGCATCAAGTCAATTAAAGTATGTTGTGGATTTGGGTATCATTTTTGCTTTTATTTTGGTATTAGTTTTAATGTAAAGAAAAAAATATTATGTACCTGCCCATCTGTCTCGTTTCCTTCTAGTACATGTTTTAGTGCATTCTTTGTTATGACACAACCTCCTCTGATTATGTCCTTTTCTTCCCATGCCACTACACTATTTTAACAAAAACAATTTGTATATGTTAGATAAACTTAATTTCATATTTAAAATTAATATACATATTTGTACACTTACTTTTGTGCTGATTTTGTCAATGAAAAGAAAGTTTTGATCACGTTTTGTTGCTCAACGTTGAGATAGATCAAACATTTGCAATGTCCAAGCCCTATTTCTGAAAGTGTTGGCTCTATTACGGCAAGTGGCTTTAGACTGTTGTCTTGTGCACTTTTTTTTCAACATCTTCATTTTTTTCGGGTTTTGGTTTATTTGCAACTTTTTTTTGTTTCATCCCATATTCAAAGCTATCACGTTGTTTTTTCACTCTTGTTCTTGCCTTCAATCTTTGAATATAAGAAGCTGTCCTTTTTTGTGTTGCTTTGATTTTTTTGCCACTTAATTTTGCAACTGTTTCTTTCTCTTTTCTAACATCTGGTTGCACAGATTCTTTTGCATCTTTTTTTTCTTCGGTTTTTTCACTTTCAAACTCTTGTGTGTCGTAAAGTTTGAAAGATGGAGGGGTAAAGTCAAGCACTGAAACGACGTACGGTACATTTTGGTTTTTTACATCTATATCCTCTTTAAGATGTTGAGTATCTTCTGTTTTGTCTTTCTGCACTTTACTTTCTTTTTCCAACTCTTCTTTTTGATGCACTTCAGTTGGAGTCTGTTTTTTTCTTCATGTTCACATTGTATTTCTTCATTGTTCATTTTTTTACCCAATTCACTTTCTATTTCGATGGGCATATGTTTCTCCATTTCTTCTGTTTTATCTGCTCTTTTCTGTACACATTCTTCAGCTTTTGTTTCTTTATTTTCTTCATTTCTTCCTATTCCCATTTCTACAAATGTATCTGCATTTAATTTAGTTTGTAAAATGTCGCTTTGTACATTGAAACTTTCTTTTTTATTTTCACCGTTTTCTTCACTGTCATTCAAATCATCTTCAAATTTCTTGGTGTTGTCTTCAGCCTGCGATCTTTTCTCTTCATTTTCTTTCAACTTCAACTTAATTTCTTTCAACTCTACTTTCAAACTCAAAACTTCTTGCTCTGCTTTAATTCTTTTTTTTTTCTACTTCCAATTCTTTTTTTGTTTTCTTTGTTTCTTCTTCCAAATCTTTTATATGCATTTGGAAGATCCTGATGCTTATGTCTTCTTCAAACGAATGTGCACTTTCTTTGGTTTCTTCAAACTTTCTTTTTTTTCCATGCTTTTCTTTTTGAATTTTGGGGAAATTTTGTTCAACAGTTTCTGTTTGAAGTAGACATTCTTCATATGAGCTGAGATTTGTAATTTCTTTCACCTATAAAATTGATATTGGAAAATTTGTTTCAGTTTTAAGCTATGATTTCAATTTACAGTATGATTTCAATTTACAGTGACAATTGAATTTTTATTGTAACGAAAAGAGGAAATACTATGCGATAAAAGAAATAGCTAATGTTTTAATTTTTGATACTATTAGTATCAGCTTCAATCATGTAAAACTGTGGTATCAGTTTTTGAATTCTAGTATCAGTTTCTTATAATATTAGTATCAGTTTCTTATAACATTAATATCAGTTTCAAGGATGTACAACTATGGTATCAGTTATTGCATTCTAGTATCAGTTTATTATACTTCTAGTATCAGTTTCAACTGTGAAATTATATGGTATCAGTTTTTGCATTCTAGTATCAGTTTTTGATACTTCCACAATTAGTTTCAAGCATGTAATCATATGGTATCAGTTTTTACATTTTTGTATCAGTTTATGATACTATTAGTATCCGTTTCAAGCAAGTAAACATATGGTATCCGTTTTTACATTCTAGTTTTATTTTCTGATACTATTTAGTACGTAATGATATAGTATCAGTTTTTGCTCTCTGTAGTATCAGTTTTATGTTATAGAAGAAAGAATATACAATTAAACGTTATTCTACATAAGAGTTAAAGCATATTGATTTACAAAAATTAAATGGAATTTTTACTTACATCATCCTCTTTCACATTATCAAAAACTTCTTTGATTGCTTTGTCTTTTAGTTTCCGTAAGTCCCACTTTGCAAATCTTGGTAAAGCTGCAGTATAATGTTGTCTTTGTTGAATGAGATGCAATTTCTCACAAATGTAATACTGTTAACATAAAAAGAATTGATTAGATATGTTTGTTAAAAAAAATTAAGTAATAAAATTTTGATTAATTTATCTTACCAATGGAAGCATGGAGCATCTTGACATATTTCCTGGCTTATGGATGAACTTATTAACAAATTTACTGAAATTCTTTTCTATCGTTAGTGGCCAAGAAACCAATTGCATTGTCTCTACATTAATTAAGTATGGTAGAACTCCTCATCTTAACTTTTGCTGGTTGTTTGGGAAGAAGAATGTTAATAGTATTTCAATTACTATTAACAGTGGCAAGTCTTCTTCGTATTCTTTTTTCTTCTTTGCCACTTCTTGCTTTATTCTTTTTTCCACAACATTCCTTGTTATGTAAGTGCAATTGCCAAAGTTTCTCTTTGCAAATTCCCTGCACTGCATTGGAATTGTTCTATTTGTCATTTTTTGAGTTGGCTCAATGTTAATTCCTTTTAATGGTAGGCCAAAAATCAAACTTATATCTGTTGCTATAACTTTCATTCTTTCTTTGGAAAATAAGAATGCATCTTCCTCAACTGAGTAGCATTTGTATAAAGCATCCAAACTGTGTTGATGCTTTTTACATTCTTTAATCAAAATTTTCTCTTTATAAAAAATTCTAAAGAAATTGTAGAAAGGAGTGCTCTTTAATATGTCCATCTGCTTTTTGGGTAGAGCATTTTTTTGTTTTATCATTTTCACTGTTTTGAATACTGCTTGCAATCCACATCTATAAACAGTTTCATGCTTTTTATCTTCAGATTTTGATACTTTCTGCTGTTTTGTTTGTGATCTTCCTTTTATGCATTTTGGATGTGGATTAACAAAATCATCATCATCCTATTATTTCAAAATAAAGACAATAAGTTATTTGTGAAACAAATTATGTTGAAACATAACAATAGGCTGGGTATTAGCTGCAGTGACATATCTTCAGTCAAATATGTAACAATTTCAAGTTTACAGTAACTAGGTATCAGTTTGCAGTAACTAGGTATCAGTTTGTACTAAGTAGGTATCAGTTTGTACTAAGTAGGTATCAGTTTTCTGTAACCAGGTATTATTTTTTTTCAAGTAGGTATCAGTTTTTTATAATTATGTATCAGTTTTTTGGTAAAGAGGTATCAGTTTTTTGTAAGTATCAGATTTCAAGTATATGATACTGACTATTATTTTACCAAACATTTTACGCTAAATGATAATGACTATTATTTCTTGTAAGTAGGTATCAGTTTGTTGTAACTATCAGCCTTTTCTTTTACCAAATGATTTACAGGTATTATTTTTGCAATATCTATCATGCTATAAAGTTATAATGTTTCTAATTTTACCAAATTGAGTTGTTCTTCTTCTGATTCTTCATCTGTAGCTTTTTTTCCTTCTTTTTTCTGAGATTTTTCCTGTTTAACATTTTTGATAATATTAGAATACATTTAACTGTATGAAATTGTTAGTATTAGTTTTATAATTTTGCAATTTCAGTTACCTCAGTTTCTGTTTGTATTTTGTTCTGAATCATTTCTTCTTTTTGTTCTTTGATCTCTTTCTTGCTATTGTCTTCAACTATTTTCTCTGCAGTTATTTGTTGCTGCATGTTCTATTCTTTGTTCTATGCAAACAAATTCAATGTTACTATAATAAAACTATACAAACTTTGTTATATTTGATTTTATAGTATCAGTTACCTTCTCTGGTATACTTTCGCTTACTTCTGGTCTGCTTTCAATTGCTGTTATTTTTTCTTGTTTTCTTTTTGTTCTTTTCTCTCTATTTTGCTTTTCCTCTTCTACTGATGTAGGTTTTTTAAGTTTTAACTTGTTGCTTTTTCCCTTTATTGTCGTTGCTATCTTTTGCACTGGAGGTAGGTTTTTCTCTTCTATCATTGCGTTTTCTTTTTGAATATCTGCTGTTGGAAGTGATTCGACATTTCGATTTTCACTTTGTCGCTTCACTTTCGACGTAGTTAGGTTTTCATCGACTGTCGATTGTTGCGGTTGTGTTGGAGATGTAGATTTGTTTCTGGTTTGCGGTGCCATTTTTTCTTTCGAGCAAAATTTCGTCAAATTTTGAGTGAAAGCAAGGAGGAGGAAGACGAACGAAATTCTTTGTTTTGTTTTAAATTGTATCCGGGCTTTGGGCTTTGTCCTTACGGTAAAAAATTTGTGCGCGTGTCCTTGTGACTAATTATTTACTTTAATTTGTCCTTTAAAAAAAATTTCCCTTAAAATAATTGGTCGGGACTATCCAAACTCTATATACTGAACCCTAATTGTGGACTTTCAATTAATTATCAAATTCAATATAGATGATATAAATCCTTAGCACTCCCATCTTAAATATTCAACTTCATGAAAGTCATATTCCTAACACAAAATCCTTGATAATATACTTAAATCATAAAGCAAATTGATTTCACAAAATTTTTGTTTGACTCGATATTTCAAAATCATTTAACTATGGTTTGTATAAGTAAAAATTGAAAGTTTACATATGGAGCATATTTTCGGATTAGATTTGAAATACAGTAATTTCAAACTGATTTCAAATTATACATGTTGTTTATGTAAATGTATTTTGTCAAATTGGTAGTATTAACAATACTATATATAAAATTAAACATTAATTATCAAGGTTTCTAAAATGATTTATTTAAACAATATTTTTGTGCATGTATGTTGTAACTTTTAAGGTATATATTAAACTGATGTCCTAATGTCACCCAAACAAAATCTGAACATTTTAATTTTGAATTATAAAGTTTTCTTTCACATACCTTATTTGTACTAATTATTTATCTTTCTTGCACATTATATGTTCAATTAATACTGCTTATTTTTGTGTTTGAAATAGCGCTTCTATTAGCAATAATGTGTAAATCATTCGTTGTTTATAGAAATTATTTTGCACTACATGCCCGAAGCGCGTGGCATTCGAACTTATGTTTTTGGAGCTAGAATTTGTTCGAATAAATAAGTTTTTTTAGATTAGGGATGACAATGGGGCGGGTTGAAAAGGGGTTTTGTGTTCCAAACCCACCTCGGATTTTTTAAACTATGCCCTAGACCTGGCTCGTAAACCCAGTGCGAGTCTAAACTTTTGCCCCAACCCAGAACCCATACGGGTCAGGGTAGATCCGCCCTATCCCAAGACCCAGTAAGCTTTACATATTCATTCAAGACTATGTATGAATGACATATATTTATTTTATTTATAAGAGGGATTATCACTAAATGATACAATAAATATAGATATTAATGTGTTTACAATGATAGGTAAGGCAGTAAAAATGAGTTGTACGATAATGGTTAAAGGAAAACATGCATATGTTATTATATAATTATTTAATTTGCAGCTTAATATCATAAAATCATATAACGTATTGAATGAAATATTAGAATATCCATGTTATAACTGCTTATGTATAAAAAGATTAACAAATAATCGTTATAGTAATAAAGCGTTTTTATGAAATCTTAATAGTGTGGGTCGGGAAAGGGCGGGTCGTCCAAGCCCCGATCCGACCCAAGACCCGAAGCTCTTAAGAATGGGTCATGGGTCTACCCGCCCCGATGACCCAATGGGGTCGGTCTTAGTGGATCAAAATAGGGGCGGGTCTAGACCCTAGACCCGTCCTATTGTCATCCCTGTTTTAGATACATTATTTTTCTTAGGTGACCTATTTTAAACAAATAATAAGTTTGTCATTTTTGTTGGTGTAAAGGATCCAAATACTTTATTATCTTTTCCTATTTAATGATACTAATCAAATAAATGTATGATAATTAATTACAAAAATTTGGTTGATTTGAAATTTACGACTTTCAATATTTTTAGATTAATATTCATTACAAGGAATTCTAGACAAGTATTTATCACTATATTTTATGCATTTTGGAACTTAGTAACAAATGTCAAATTATTCATATAGAATGAAGTATAATAAGATGAAAATTAACCTAATTTTAACAATATATTAAGAAAAAAATTAAAAGCTAAAACCATGATCGAAATGCAAGAGATCCCATGTTATGATTTAGAGATGTATATAAATGGTATTCATAAGCACTACTATAATACACATACATATCCTTTAGACATTATGACAATATAGTAATAGGGAAACAATGTTCATTATATACGTTATATATTATTAAAATTTTCTCTTTTATTTAAATTTGGTACTTAATAAAAGATGGTAAACTACCTGTACCATATATCTTAGGTAGTAGATACATATATAAGTCTAAATATGTTCATGGTTCGAATCACGTTACGCATGATTCGAACTTGTGACCTCGAAACCTAAGTTTCAATGTCTTACCACTAGAACGTAATCTTGGACTTCTATATATAATTTAATTAATTTTACAATATAATTAATTCAAAGACCTCAATATATCAAACCAAACATTAAGTATGATTTAATGCAATCTTTATTACTCATGATAACACATTAATGATATTTTTAACTTTCTCCCTTTTATCTAGCTACCCAATGCACCTGATCCAGCAATAGTAGTAAAGCCTATATTGTATTATTATGAATAAAGCTACTAAAAAGTCCACTTAGATGGGTGCTTAGAAAATGGTGTTTAACCATAGAGAAGGTTACTATAATAAAGAAACGTTCTTACAAATGCTGACCTCGCTCCCTACTCCTAGCCCATATCTAGATCAACGAAGTGGTTTATTTCTATGCTATGCCCTAAGTGTAAGGCTTAAGTGTGTCGTACCTTGGGTTGATTTAAAGAAGCATATTTTAAAAAAAATTAAAATTTGAATTTAAAATTAGCTTAAATTAAAATTAAAAGTTATGAAGGCTATGAATAAATTTAAAGTTGCTTTAAGGTTAAATTTATAAAAGTTATAAATTAATAATTTTAAATTCAAAATTTTAAAAGTTATAAATAAATAATTTTAATTTTAAATTCAAATTTTTAAAAGTTATAAATAAATAATTTTAGAGTTGTTTAACATTTAATATTATAAAGGTTATAAATAAATAAAATTCAAAATATTTTAAATTATAATATGGGCTATAAATGTTAAAGTCCATAAAAGGTCGTGATTAAATTAGTACCAATTAAATTGTTGATTGATAATATGTACATTTTGGAACTGGGCCAACCCATAGCGGAAAAACTGGGTAAATTTCAAAAAAGTTTCCATTATTGGATCTTTAATAGGCCTATGCAATCTAATCATTTAGAACTTTTCTAAATTTTCTGTTATATAAAATCAATATTTTATTTAAAATTATAAATAAATTTTAGTTTATATAATTTGTATTACATTAAATATATGTGTATCACATACACATATGTGTGTGCGTGCATGTACAACAAGGTAATATGTATATGGTTTGACATTCTCGTATATGGATGTTAGGATTTACACCACAACAGACTATTAGCCCTTTATGTATACAAATGAATTATCTAAATGCATGTAAATAAGTGCATAAAATTGTTTAAATATTTGTATATGTGAAATTATAATTATATAATTATAATAGAATATTTGTTGTAAATTATTTACATTAAACATTAATTAAAATACATATACACTTATAAATATATGAATAAATATTATTAAATTATAAAATAATTTAAAACATTAATTTGTCATATTATTTAGAATATTTATAATATAAAATTCAAACTAATATTTATATATATAATATTATATTAAATACACATTACATATAAACATATAACTAGTTATAATTATGTATACGAGTATATATGCACGTCCAGATGGACACTTTTTGATTGCTGGATCGTATTTTTGCATTTTAGCTATTACAAAATAAAGATAATAAAAACAGTGCAGTAATCATTTTCACTTTTAAATTTTCTAAAGGATCTTAACACGGTAGCTATTATAAATTTTCTTAAGAACCTTAACACTGTAAAGCGGAAAGCCCATGCATTGAATGGGTGTAAAGGTAATTTTATATGAAGAATTAGTAATATATGATGGTACTTTTCTTTTTGAGATACTGTTTTCATTTATTTTTTTAAAGACACTACTACAAAGTTTCAAAATATGAAATCCCTTTAATGAAACCTTGTAAATTGCACCTCTAACTTCTAAAACTCGCTTAAATCAAGAAAACATTGAATATCAACAATATATAGATAGCAGTCTATTATGAGTAGTTACTGATGAAAATGTCAGCAGCCTCTTCTTAAAAGTGTTGTTGTGCGAAAGTAGCACTTTGTTTCACTTGCTCCTTAACCTTTGCATTGTACTTTAGTAAAAATTATGAGTCGAAGTTTGTTGTACCTGCAGACAGAAAGTCAATATATAATATGTAATATTCCAGTAGCCAGAAAGTTTATGGGTTTGTAAACCAACAATTTGAAGTCTGCTCAGAACTTTAAAATGTGTAATTTGAGCTTATATTTTAAATTGATTCTACATTATAGTTAGATGAAACTAAGTTCAAAAGTCACGGTTTCTTTTCTATAGCCAGCAATGAAAAATGAAATTAGAAGGTAGCTAAAAAATAACATGTAGTTCCAACTCTATAAATGACATCATATAGAAATTTTATCATTTCAATTAGTTCTTAATGAATTTGCATTTTTTTTCATTTTCCGAACATATAACTATTTTGATTTACATACTTAAATTCATAGCGAAAGTAGATGTTAAGTAGACATTAGAGCAAAGATTGCTAATAGTGCTCACATTTTTTCATACAATTACTTCCGGTGGGGAAGGAAGGGGAGCAGTGGGAAGGGAAGGTGCTCTGCGACTTCAAGACTCCTGTTTAGAGGGTGTCCTGGTCTCTCACTGGCACCATTTTGGCTATGGCCGATGGCAATAGTAACGTCTCTCTCTGAAAGGAGGCGTTTGATGGCGAATGGCAGCAAGTCAGCAATGTTGAGCCTTGAGCTTTCCCTTGCTGCTGCAGCATTGTTATGTTTCATGTTTTTACTATAAATGTGTTGATGATGCATTGTTTTTTTTTCTTTTCTTATTCAGTTGTTGGTTCAACATATAGACGTGATTCCGATATGTGAATTTTTGTTGTTGCGATATTGAATCATTTGAATCTAGCAGATTGTGTTTCAAACTATTTATATTTCATGGTAAAGGTTTATAACTTCAAAATATTCAGTTCTGCACATTTCTGGTATCTTGATCTATAAAAGGTCATCTCAATAAATGGCTACACTATGTCTACGAATTTTATATAGGTATCTCGCCCTACCAGACCTAAATCCAACTGTACCTAACTAGAGGGCTTCTATAAGTGCTGTAATAATAGAACATAGCTGTTAAATTATCTGTTCTAATTTAAAAAAATCCAATCTAGTTTTTTCTGGTTGATCCACTAAGAGCTTCGATTTTGTCCATTTAATCCGTTGGCATTGCTTGTAAATCATGTTGAACTCAAAGCTTATAATAGTTTTAGTTATCCAAAGCATGATCATTCATTTTAATACTAACTTCTCAAACTATGATCAGTTCATCAAACATCTGCAAATATATCAAATTATATAGAAAATTCTAGTTACTGAACTTTTTGTCTTTAAAGTTCTCATTCATTTTAATATGAACTTCTCAAATTATGATCAGTTCATCATAAATTTACCAATTTATCATAGTAAATAGAAAATTCAAAAACTCGATTACATCAGGAACAAATGCCAAGTACATGTAAAGTATGTGTCTCCATCAAAGCTCCATCCTATAATAAAACCTATCAACTCCATAGATAACATGCACTAAAATTACAACCAAATCAATATCACTGATTGATGGTCATGTAAAAAAAATTAATGTCACTTGAAAAATGTTTTAATTAATGCTCAAGTTAAATCCTTACTCATCATATCAGTTAATGGTAAAGAAGAAAAATGAATTGTAAATGTATAAATTGGTTTTAAAGTAAGATTATTTACAAATTAATTTACTCCCAAATTAATTAGTATATAGCGATTCTCCACTGATTATACATTTATAATTTTAAAACTACCAAATTGTACAAATTTTAAATATGCTCACGATAAAACATTAAAAATAAACCAACATAATCATTAATTAGTGTTCTCCACCAATCGAACAATGAAATTGTGTATAGCTCAGTAACTAAGTCAAAATCAATATGGAATCCAATTGCATGGTTATTATTTTAAAGCTTTATCAAAACATGTTTGAATAATGAACACATATGAACCATATATAAAAAAAATGTGTTCAGCATGATGCGAAAGCTGAATCAAAGCCATAAATAACATTCATGAAAATTAAAACCAAATCGATGATGGTATTGAATAACACATTAAAACCAAATCAATGATGGTATTGAATAGCACTCAAGCAAAACCAAATCAATGACACTCATAAAATATTGTAATTAATGCTAAGTTAGAAAAAAATATATTCGTAATAACAATTAGAGAGGAGAATATGAAAATTAATTTTGAAGCAAGATATAAAGTAAAAAGGAACCAATAAAAGGAATTAATGAGTAATTGTGTACTACTTTAACCAAATGCAGTTTTGTATCATTCATTTTAATTGTGTACTGCTTGGTCCCTCTCACCACATCAGCATACGGGCAAGACCGAAAAAGAATTACAACCAAATATGTCCTCTTCTAACATAGCATGTGGTGCAATATGTTGTCATTGTGCATGAACATTACCTGAAAAGTAAACGCAGGACATGGTTTTCCCTATTGATGTTGACCTCCGTCGCTGATTCCTTTCACTTCATCAGTTGTCCCTCGTCAATCAGATCTACGGTACAGCGCCTTTTCAGTCGGTTTTACAAGATCATCTCAACTGTTCCATCAACACCCCATGCATGGCAACTTCAAAGCGGTTAATGTTTGCCACCCACCAAGGTTCGACCATTTGGTTGTTGGTCACCACCTGCCTAGGGTCGACCATTTGGTGGTTGGCTGCCAGCCGCATATGGTTGACTATTCGATGGTTGGTCACCACCAGCCTAGAGTCGATTTATCCAAAAGATCCATCAATCACTCATGATTCCACGTCCTCGGCTTATCATCAAGTTGCAGATTCGCACAACAGCCTGCTGTCTATAGTTCTTAGCTTAGCGAACCCTCAAGTTTAGCAACAGCCTTGGTCTTGGGCCATCCCTTTTATCTTGTTGTATATCTTGTAATTCCCTGTAATTGTAGGAGAGCCTTATAATAAGAGGAATTCACAGTAGACATAGGCAGCTCTATCAAACCACTCTATATCTTCTGTCATTTATCCATTGAATTCTCATTTTAGCTTTTAAACCGGACGATTGGCAAGTATTTGCTTTTCATGGTGCAATTTCGAGGTCGACGAGAAAATACAGTCAAGGGTTGGCTCCATGAAGGCTCAAAATTATGGATAAAGAAAATAATAATCCACAAATAGTAGATAATTGCGAGTGGATATTAGTCACACCCACTTATTTACCAAAACTATTTTCTATAACCCTTTCATTTCACATACATACGACAAGCTCCTACTATTATAAATAACCCGAGTAATCAACCAACGATGACGGAGGTGTTAATTTGGGTGTCTATGGATGTAGCCGATGGGAGAATTGATTGGCGTTAAAGCTTAATCAAAATCTCGCCACTGGTTACGAAAATTAGGGTTTAACTAATGACCTTATAATTGAGGTTTTTATAGAGGTAACTGACACATACAATGTTTAATGCAGATTTTGATGCAAAGTCGATTGTTGGTAGTTGAAGCAATTTGTGGTTGTAAGGGTGGCAAAATCCATTCAAATTTGGTGTTGGGCTGATGATGTAACTATTTATGGTGAGAATAATTGCACTGCAAATTAATTTGTGAATATAATATTGTTTCGTGAAAAAATAATCGTATTATGATGATTTTTTTTAATGAGGTACTTTGATAGCAGCACGTGTGTATACTTTAATTTTTAGGTAGTATATAGCATACTAAAGTGCCTAACCATGAAATAGTGATGCTAGATGAATTATAGTAGAAATATTATACAAATATTCCAACATGTTTTGTGTTGTTGCAAAAACAAAAACTTTTCAAAATGCAAATAATTGTAGTAGACTAATTGCACTACAATAATTTTACATTACACAAGGCAGTTTTTGATAGATACATTTCTATGTTTTTCTTAGTACATTCAATTTAAAATATTAATAGTTCAAATATTTTTCTTATTATTTGATTTGTTAACGATTTCATAAAATCAAACTTAATACCATTCTGGACAACTTTTTCATATATATAAGAGAAGGGACTTTATTTACGTGATTTTAATGGAACGAGCATATAACCAAGGCTTTACTGAAGACGGACAAATGCCAAAATGCCCTATGTTTCAAAATGTCATGACAATCGAACAAAATAAAAACTTCACATCAAAACAAACAGTGTAAGTATTAGCCTACAATTTGGAATCAACACATAAAATTTTGCAATAATCTCACTGCTACTTTCAATTAACATATCCACATTTCCATCTCATCAAATATCAGAAAATCCAGAAATCTTATTTCATCAAGAACCACCTGTCTAATTCAAAATTTCAACAGTAAAAAATTTAGAACTTTTTCAATAAAATCAATTCAGTTGAAGGTATTGAACTTAATGTTGCTTGAGAATTACCAAGCTACCACATAAAAAACCATAACCAATACACATGTCTACAAAGCACGAACCCTGAACTTTTTATAAGATAAAGTTACTCTAACATCTTTTTTTTTAATTTGAACATACTTAGAAGAACCCAATGAACCGGTAAACTCCTGAGAAGAATTAAGTTGTGCATGTGCGCTTCAACTCATGACATCTATAACCCTCGGACTCTGTTTATTGAAGGATACGTACAAGGCAGTGCACAAACCTGCATCTGTTACCAGACCTAGGCACCCTTTTTCATTACACCACACTGCGGACCTAACGTCTCCATTGTTGCATCTACCCTCTTGCGCATTTTCGCTATATGTCTACGTTGCCCTCCCATGTTCTTGTAAGGCTCTTCGGATTTCTTCCTCTTTCTTACACCTACGTCAAGCAGAGCAAAACCGGAAGTGTGGTCTTCCTCCATCTTCTTCTCTTTGGTAGTAGCTTGCTGAATCATGTGATAGGTTTCCAATTCTTTGCGAGCCTCATCAGCTAGTCTTTGGAAGAGGTTCGCCTCTGCTTCCTTCAGACGTATGTTTGTCTCTAGCGCTTTGATTTCTTCCTGGTTTAGGATAAGGGATGGTGTTGGCTTAGGTTTGACTGGTTCGATTTGGGTTTCGGGTAAGGATATAGTGGGTATTGGGTTTGATGAGCAGGCACCCATGATGGAGTGATCCAAAACACCATCTGCAAAGAAAAATAAATCAAATATGTGACAAGTACAGAAGAAACAAGGAAATATATTGTATTTTTAAGAAAAAGAAGAATACAGTATGTGGAGTAAATAAGTCACAATTAATTATTATTATTTGTGAATAATGGAATAGCAATTTTATACACATGTAATGAAATTATGTCTGCATGTGATATGGTTTTCAGTTTTATCACATTAGTAATACTAAATTTGCACCAGCATGGACTTGTTCGGATAAAAAGATGCTACAAAAATGGATATATTGTTGGTGCCATGAGCATAAACAGATAGCTATAAGCTTAAGCAAAATTACTCGATGCAAATAAGGTAAAGATGGAATTGTGCAGCATGTGTTGTCTATAATGCTTAAAGAATGAGTCGAGAAATTTTTATAATTATCATCCACATACCGGAGAATTTTTTATAATCATCATCCACACACCAGAGAATTAAACACATTTAACATCTTTTTTTCAATGCATCAAAGTAATAATCGATGTAAAAACTTGAAAACAAACTACAAACTTGACACTAGAGAATCAAAACATCGAACAAAAAACATATACTGTTTATTTCTAAAATAGATAGAGCTAACTGAATTGCTACATAATATTTCTCAATAATTACCAAAAATATTTTTGTTATTTCATGAACAACATATATTTTATCATATTTTTATATGAAACAAAATGTTCAATGCCTCAGAATATCAAAGTAATAATCGATGTAAAAACTTGAAAACAAACTACAAACTTGACACTCGAGAATCAAAACTTCAAACGAGAAACATATACTATTTATTTCTAAAACAGATAGAGCTAACTGAATAACTACATAATATTTTTCAATAATTACCAAATACATTTTTGTTATTTCATGAACATATATTTTATCATATTTTTATATAAAACCACAAATAATTATTTAGTTTAAAAGGTTCAGTAATTTGATGTCTAAAAGTACATTAAATTCATTATTTTTAAATACTAAAGACAATGTTCAATGCCTCAGAATATCAAGTTTGATGCGTCACTAGTGTCGATTATTTAAAGCATTTAAATTTCAACAAACCTATAAAAATTTTGCCGAACATAACCTTCACATTTATTGATATTAACTAAGACCACAACTCTGGGGCTTCATTCTCTAAACTCAGTGCAGTAGCAACTGCTTTACCCACTATTGCAGGCAATTCATTATCTTGTTGCTACTAACTTTGGTTGTATCTATTAATCCTCCATTAATTTCCTTTTCCACTCCAGCTGAAAGCCAAAGAAAAAAAAAAGCAGTAACCCCTAGTTTGTCTTTATAAATTTCATACAGTATGGCAAAACTATTTTCATTCTTCTTCCATTTCCTAATTCAATAAAAAGTTGTCGGAAATTCTGTAGTTACATCTTGTTTCATTGTAATTACATTCAGTATACCCAATTTAAAGAAACCTTTCAATCTAACTCATCAATTTTCAAACACAATTTAACAAAAAAAAAATTAAAATGGTAAATTATAAATCCTACCCATGAAGAATGAGAAAATGCTCATCATTACCGATTTATCTTTCAATTGTTCTCTTTCCATTTTAGAAAGACCGATGATAAATAAAAATTATAATTATGTTTGGACTTTAGCTTTTATTTATTGGAAAAGGTAAGAAGAAACAAAGAAGTAAATGAAAATTTGATTAACAAAAACAAAAGTCTAAATTTGTATAAGATGTAGGGAGAAAAGAAAATGTGATCATTATTTATAAAATTGCAGGGTGAGGAAAGAAAATGGTGTGATGTCAATAGAATTAGCCATTAATTTTTGGCAAAGCCCAATAATCCACCATCTATCCACCCCTCCCCCCCCCCCCCCCCCCCAAAAAAAAACAAACAAACAAACACAGCTGTTTTCAGAAAAACCAGAGAACCCCATTTTCTCCTTTTAACACCACGGATCATGTCCACTTCTGCCCTTTTTAGTTTCTGAATTGATGCACTCTCAACTCCATATTTCTTTTCCTCCTTTTTATTTAGTTCAGTTATTAATCATTTATATTTTACTTTCTCATATTGATAATTGAGTCAAATGGAAAAAAGAAGACCAAATATAAGACCAAATGATTTACATTCATTTTTACTTTTGAGATATTTACTTGAAGGTTTTGAATTATACCTAAAATTGCTGACTTCAGCAGATAAATTGAGTGCATTTTGTTATATGTTAGGTTATCAGTTTCCATGTTTTTTTATTTGGTTTCAAAATTTCAACACTATATTGATTTGATGGTTTGTTTTCATGACAGAGTTGTTCCTTCAACATGCATAGAAATCATACATTATCAAAGGTTATTATGTCACTGTATTTCACAAAAAATTCAAGGGGGTTGTAAATCACTGAACGGGTTGTTAATAGAAGCTGTCTAATACTTTTTAACATCATTACTATAATTAGTCAAAGTGAGGCCTTAACTTACCATAAACAGTCTCTTCTCCAGCATTCCACACTTGTTCGATGGAGTTGTTCTTAGCCGAATTTCTGGTCGGAGAGCAACTGGGACTGTGCAAAAACTGTGAAAAGGAGAAGCCCTCTGAACCTACAACTTTTGCACTCAACGTAGTTATTTCAGCTATTGTGGGAACCTGAGGACGTGGATGTTTCCGAACGGGGTTCGCATACAAAGGAAAAGAAACGTTCGAAGATTCAATCTTTATCTTCTTTTCACCCTCTTCCAGCTCTATGTTTTCTGACCATTCACTCTTCAGTTGTAAAAACTGGTGAAAGATTAGAGCCGACGAAGGTGATGACGCCATTGCAACTTCCTTGCCTTTGCCTTGGAAGGGCAGTTCAAGGTTTTCAAGTAAAGAGTCAAAATTGAGGTTTTGATGATGGGACGATGTATCTGGATCAGGTATTTTCGAAATGGAGTCGAAATTGATGTGATCAAAGTTGTAGTAAGGGCTTGGGTTTGAGTCGAGAACCATAGTGAAGAAGATTGGAGACTAATTAGTAGATATGTTGATTAGAGCTTTAAATAGAACTCTAAATTTCCTGGATAAGCGGTTAAATCTCCCCTCCTTCCCCATCGTTTTTTCTCTTTCCTTTACCTCCTTTTCTGCTTCATTAATGAGCTCGTCTTCTTCTTTGAGTTTTGGCTTTTAGTATTCTCACTAAAATTTACAATAAAGTCCTCACATTTTTAAATATTGGAGGTACAATTAATGTTTGAAGTTGAACTTTGAACATCGGTTGGGCTATGGGATGCATAAATTCCAATATTTTGAACTATTTATATCGGAAATGTTTGATTTTGAAACTAAAAAGTACGACTGCATCATAAAACCACGATATTGAAAATTATATTTGGTGCTAGTATTTTCAAAATAACAAATTACATGTTAAAACGTTAATTTTGTAGAATATCTTTGTATAAGTTCGAGTATAAAGCAACTTTTTGTAATAAAGAAAGAAAGAAAATAAAAATATACAAATTATATTGAATGGGGTGTTATAGAAATTGTCAAGTTATAAGGGTATTTTCTGACCCAAGTTCCTTAAAAAAACATTAAATTTGTCTGTTACTATCATATAAATACAACGTGATCAAATTTGGGCATTTACGTGGAACATGTTAACATTTGTATTTACATAACAATCCTTTTGATTTTTGTACTCAGTTGTAATAAATAGGGGTGATTTTTACCTCTGTTGTAAAAAAAATTCCAGGTCTAGGTTTACCTCCTAATCATCCGCCTTGGTCCGCCTTTGTAAGCTTTACTATCCATCTAAGCATATAAATGGGTATCCAAGCTCTACTTAGACATTAGCTAAGACTTACCGGCTCATACTAGCATTTATGTGCTAGTTTTAGGCAGTTTTGCCTCCTCGGATGCTCCCAAGGCTATTCTGGATCAATAAATAGTAAATCCGATATGCCAAATTGTTGTCAAAAATACATCAATTTATCCAAAATGCCCAACTGATCGGCGATTAATCCCCACTTGATCGATTAATCTCTAATCTATACTTACCCTAATGTCCACCTAATGATTTTCACAACTTTGGCTTTTTACCATGTAACTTTTAATGTTTTGTATTCTGGTGTTTAATATTTGTTTTTTGTGGAGGTGGGTTAACATGTGCATACAGGGCACATGCCACTATAACCCTTTTTATATTTCTAAAGTAGTTGTTTGAAATAGTATAAAAATCGATGTTGTATATTTTTCCTCAGTCATTATCGAGTCTGATATTTTATGGGAGTTTTATTAATGCAAAATTCAGATCGAAGGTGCTCAAAAACTATTATTTTCATGTCCAAATTTATTTTTAGTTTTCCAAACAAATATATGTCATGCATATTAACTAATGTATCATGCATAATGATTATTGGGTAAATATTTGCTTGCCAATTATTTACCATGCAACAATATAGTGTATTTTCGTTGTGTTGCACTGCAAATATATGCAAAATACTTGCATTATAAAATATATGAGTGTTGCATGGCACTACAGCAACAACAACAATCATCGTCTCCGTCCACTATCAATCTACTCAACATCAAAATCCACACCTAACGGTACTGACCTGCTTCTCCTATCGCTTGTAGCATCTCTCATTTTGAGATTCCAAATTAACAAAAGCATGTTACAATCAATTTAGTCTTATTTTCATGCAACAAAAATGAGATCATTTTTATCATAGTACATTAAAAACAATAGTACTTAAAAAAATTCATTGAACCTTAAATTTCATATTTAAACTACCCGATATTTGCAGAATACTGAGATAAAATATAATATACAAAGATAATAATACATTATTGACATATAACGACGCCACTATGAAAGGCCAGAATCATAACACAACAAAAACAATTGAAGCTACGTAATAGTTCTTAAGAGATGTAATATAACAAAATATACTTCCTTTTACAATTCTTTTGCATGCTACTTGGCCAAAATATAGAAACTTAAAACTCTTTAACCCTTAACCTTCTCAAATCGTACCCGAGAGTTTTAAGGGAAAAACTAATATTTGAGTCAAACATAGGTTTGGTTTGAATAATATTAGCCAACAATAGATAGTGATGATAATAATATAAAGTGAGTTCACGCCACAAAATGAAATGGATTTTCCCCTAACTTGTATTTTACATAGCATTTTAAAGGAAAGCCATCTACCTACCTCTAACATGAAATAATAGCATCTTATATTACAATGAAGGATCTATACTAACACACTCATACGTCTACACATTTTTTTCTTAAGCGTGATTTTAAGCGGACCGTTCACTTTTATATATATAATCGATACAGGCGTGAGGCTGAGAACCTCAGCAACTTCGGCACATACGTCTAAAGTGAAAAATCACTCAAACAAGTTGCACTCAAACAATCATTCAACGACACCATACATTTGCCGCTACAAGAGACTACTCAATACATTACCAAACCACTCAAGCTTGCAAGCAAAATAGAAATACCATCCACTTTGCACTTTCTAAAGATTGTGACACACATCTTGAAGCCTTTATATCAAGACAGATTACACCTTATCCAAATAATTTCAAACAACACAAGACTGATGTTTTGAATTTATGTGATTCAAATATTTTCCAAAGAAGACAAGAAAATAATTAATTGATTTAGTCAATCAATTAATTAGGCAACATATGGAAAGATAAAGAGGAAGGATATATGTGATATCTTTTAGAGAAAGGAAATTAATTAATTGCTAACCAATTAATTAGTTAAAGAATTTGTTATATGGGGAAAGAAAAGATTGCTGATGGAGATTGATTCAAACAAGGAAAATTATGGAAACCAAGATTATTATTATCCATTTACATAGAAATCAAATCATGGATATTCGGAAGGTTTCAAACATAATCTGGAAATTAATTTTCTTCATCTGCAAGCATCCTTCATTTTCATGCCTATTTAAATGAAGGGAGTTCATCTTCATATGTGTGTGAGTGTGAGAGAATCCACCATTATCCTCTTCTTCATTAACCCATAATTTCTGCAGTCAATCAATTAGGGGTTTTGAGCGTAAACAAGTCTTTGGATAAATTGATTATTCAATTTGTAATTATAGGTTAGTCTCTCCACTACTGCCTATAATTTTGTACTCTCTCTTTTGTACTCTCTTTCTTCAATGAAATAAAGAATAGTTGTTGGGTCCGTGGACGTAGGCAATCTAGCCGAACCACGTTAAATCTCTGTGTTCTCTACTCTTCTGTTTCTCTTTCTTTGGCGATTATTTTTCATTGAATTGGCGGTTGATAATTAATCGACAAGCTAGATCCTTCTTTTGATTGTCGCGCTTCAGTATTCCGCTGCGTTTTTGGAGTTGATGCAAATCAATTGAATTTCCGCACAACAACTTGGTATCAGAGCTAGCTGTCTTGTTCTAGATTAGTTATCAATGGCAAATTCTTTTAGTAGTGGTATGAAAAATTATGGCATTATCAAATTTGTTAGAAAAGGAGTTTTAGGAACATGGAAGGTGAAGACTAATGACGGTGTTCTTCAGCAACAACTTCGTTCATCTCGAGGAAGAGATAAAAGCCAGAAGCACCTTGGAGGTAGAGATATGCATAGGTCCCACTTCAAGGGTCCTAGAAGGGGTGCTTGCTATTATTGTAAGAAAATATGACATTTCATACGGGATTGTCCAGCTCTTAGAAAGAAGAGAGAGAAGAAGAAGAAAGCTTCAATTTTGTCAGCAGTTAGATCAGATGCGGATAGAAGTGATAGTAATACATCATTATTTTCAACCAGTATTTCACCTTTAGAGCATACTAGTTGGGTGATTGATTCTGGAGCCTCTTGTCATATGACGCCAGATAGGAGCTGTTTTGTCAGTTACAAGAAGATTGATGGTGGAGCAGTTCATATGGGGAATGACATATCTTGTCATGTTGTGGGCGTTGGAAGTGTGAGGTTTAGGATGCATGATGGTGTTATTAGGACTATCACATATGTTAGACATGGTCTGATGCTGCGTAGAAGTTTGTTATCAGTTGGAGCTTTGAGTAGACTTGGTATGAGGATAATAATAGATGGAGAGAATTTGAGAGTAGCGAAGGGTTCCTTGGTAGTGATGAAAGGGGTGCGAGTTAATGATATTTATGTGCTTCATGGAGAGACGGTCTTAGAAGAGTCGGTAGTTTCTACTGATTCTAGTATTCTAGATTCTACTCAGTTATGGCATCTTCGTTTAGGTCATGTTAATGAGGAGAGTCTTGAAGTATTAAAGAAGCGTGGGTTGATTGATGATGTTTGTAAGTTGAAGCCTAGCTCTTGTGGAGATTGTTCTTTTGGAAAGAAGAAGCATGTCACATTTGATGTTGGAAGACCTAGAGCTACAGAGTTTCTAGAGTATGTTCATTCTTATGTGCGGGGACCCACCCTAGTTGCATCTTTTGGTGGAGCCAGTTACTTCGTCTTATTTGTGGATGATTTCTCACGCAAGGTCTGGGTCTATTTCTTAAAGGCCAAAGACGGAATATTTGCCCAATTTTGTAAGTGGAAGACCTTGGTAGAGAAGCAGTCGAGAAAGCGTTTGAAGGTTCTCAAAGTTGGAAATAGTAGTGAATTTATGTCACAAGAATTCACTAACTATTGTGTGTCGAGCATGTAATTAGAGATTTTTCTATTTCTGTTGAGCCACATTGTTATGGAGTGGCGGAGAGCATGTGTCGGATATTGTGGAAGAGAGCTATGAGCTTGAGAACGACTGCTGGTCTAAAAGAGGGATTTTGGGCAGAAGCGATATCTATGGCAGTATTTCTCATCAACCGCACACCTTCTATTGCCATAGATATGAAGATCCCAGAAGAGATATGGAAAGGAGAGCCTGCTGATTATTCATTCCTTAAAGTGTTTGGTTGTTCAGCTTATTTAGAAGATGAGAGACATGATAAGTCGAAGCCTAGAGAAAGCAAGCACATTTTGTTAGGCTATAGAGAAGGAGTGAAGAGGTATCAGTTGTGGTGTAAAACAACTAAGAGAATTGTGACTAGCAGGCATGCGATATTTGATGAGAGGTATTTGTTGAAGGTGAAGCCTCTATCAAGTGATGACATTGGAAGGACAGAAAATTGTCAAACACATTTGGAGTCATCAGATTATTTACATATTCGGAGAGATATTGGTATTTCCGATGATACCATGGTTGATGAGAAGAATACAGAGGTTCAGACTCTAGGTGGAGCTCACTTGCTGGAAAGGCCTTTTGGTTCAGTTTGCCCTATTTGTAAGCATATTTGTAGCGATGATTCTTCATCTTATGCTTTGAATGTTGTGGAGCTTGTTGGTGAGTCTGCTGATGTTGACTTAGGAAAGTCTAGCAAAATTCTTGTCGAGGAGATTGGAGTAGATAATGTTGAGTATTTCCTCACTCAATTTGGAATGGAGAAGGTGAAGCGCGCTGTCAAATCTCCATTGGTCTCTCGAAGCTTAGTATCTACATGTTCGTCTCCAACATCGGATTTGTTGAAGAATTTTGGTATTCTCTCGTATGCATTATGTTTGCTGATGTGCATATTACCTTTCTTATGCTTGGGAAAGATTTGGAAGCTCTGTTTGGGCAATATTGCCCAAAATAGTTCACATTGAGCTTGTTGATGTAGACCCAACAATTTGCTGAGATGTGGTGATGCAGAGAGATTGTTATATTTGAATCAAGGTGGAGTGTTGAATTTATGTGATTCAAATATTTTCCAAAGAAGACAAGAAAATAATTAATTGATTCAGTCAATCAATTAATTAGGCAACATATGGAAAGATAAAGAGGAAGGATATATGTGATATCTTTTAGAGAAATGAAACTAATTAATTGCTAACCAATTAATTAGTTAAAGAATTTGTTATATGGGGAAAGAAAAGATTGCTGATGGAGATTGATTCAAACAAGAAAAATTATGGAAACCAAGATTATTATTATCCATTTACATAGAAATCAAATCATGGATATTCGAAAGGTTTCAAACATAATCTGGAAATTAATTTTCTTCATCTGCAAGTATCCTTCATTTTCATGCCTATTTAAATGAAGGGAGTTCATCTTCATATGTGTGTGAGTGTGAGAGAATCCACCATTATCCTCTTCTTCAGTAACCCATAATTTCTGCATTCAATCAATTAGGGGTTTTGAGCGTAAACAAGTCTTTGGATAAATTGATTATTCAATTTGTAATTATAGGTTAGTCTCTCCACTACTGCCTATAATTTTGTACTCTCTCTTTTGTACTCAATTAATTGATTGATTGAATCAATTAATTATTTTCATGTCTTCTTTGGAAAATATTTGAATCACATAAATTCAACATGATGTTGCATTCGGCAGAAGAACAAATACCCAAGAAGTGTAGGAAACTAGAACTTCAAAGCATTACCAAAAGCATACCAAGATCCAAAACAGACCAAGATAACCTATTTACACGCTAGAACCATAAAGTTCGACAGTGCTAGCAAAATCCAAAGAGCCACAACACTACCTTGTCCAAAAAGAACGACAATCAACAAACAATTTTCAACACAACTCGCTGCAAAAGAAGTCACTGTGGTGTTGAGATTAAGTGGATGTAAAGAGATAGTGTAATGTTCAATGAGTGAGCCAGAACGAGGAAACTAAAGAGCTCAGAGACTGACAAAGGCCGCTAGGAAACAAACCACAATACAAAACACCAAACGCATAGAATCCAACCAAATAAAACTAAGCTCAACCTACAAAATAATGCATCAGCAGACAAGAACCCAATACAAGGTACCTACCCATTCACAGTGAAATCCTTGCAACCTCGAATTGTCCAGATTGTGGAAGCCAGTGCGGAGATAGCTAGGTAGAACAGGAGCTGCCTGCTGGGTCGTTACGGCACATGCCAGACTTCTGGCATGGGGAAGGCGAAATGAAAGGCCAATAGTAGAAGCAGGCTAGATGTGTAGATCTGAGAAGCCACAAGGAGGAGAGACCAAAACGTGAGGCGTCGGATATGGCTGGTTGAAACGCGATGCCAAAAGGGAAAAGGGGAAAAGGCGATGAAAAGAAAGGAGATCCCGAAGAGTTTAGACGAACTAGGTGGAGACTGGAGTGGCACGAATATAACTAGTCCTGAACGTCCTATATTTTTTTAATTCTAGTGAGTGGCAAGTGCTACGTACACGGGCGAAAGTGTACCCTATTCCCCATTGTTTTCGACTACCATGTTTGCCAACAGATGAAGTACAGGAATAATGACATGGGCTCAAGCCCAAATCTAATATATATGTCCTAATATCACTCTACAGTTGCAATTTAGTAGCAGTAGTGAATAGCTTGCATATGAATATGGAATAACCAGTAGGTTGTAACGATATGGTTCGACTGTAGTTACGGTGTAAAGAGGAAGAAAATAGTCGAAACGTACTTGTAGTAAACAAATATTGGTATAACCGGAAAATGTAGCATGCTAGAAAAAGCGTGGGCATGGGTCATTCAGTACAGAACAAAGTATTCCAAATCAAAACAGGTACTACAATGTAACCATTTAGTATTATTGACAGTTAGAGAACATAAAAATAGCAGTTCCTACTAAAATAACAGCAATTCGTACTATTGCAGTGATGGCTACAGCAAGCGTATCTAAACATAATGATGTACTGGCCAAGAGCAGAGAACCATACCACCAAACTAAATCATCAGCACACATAGTTTAAATAATGAATTTAACACTTACTCCAACGTACCACAGTATATCAGTTTCACAAACTATCGTATACATACATCACTTTTTGTGGACAGTGAAAGAGTTAAAAACAGGAAGCAAGGCATAAGAGGTTGGTAAACACGAAAAAAATTTACTACTGTGGTGCAAAAAAAGGTGTACGGGAACAGGTATTGCCGTGGTACAAAGACGGAAATATAGGAACACTAATAAAACATTGGTCATCAACACGGAAAAATGTAGGATAACTGATAGCCCGGTAAATGAACTTCAAATATGAGTTTTTTAAAATAATGAAACAGATGAATGAATAGGCCAGGTGTTAGGTAACAATCCAGAACATTTTTAAACATATATCTCATTTGTCACAAAGAGGTAAATTAGAGGATATTACAATAAATTGGACCATTTGTTCATCGTTGTAGCTTATTGACTTTATACATTGAGTATATGTTGATTGAAGAAATTATAAATTACAATATTATAGCACTCTGTAAACAACAACCCAATAATCATGGGAGATTTAAATCACAAATTAACTCAAAATTATTTGGCTATAGATAGCAATGCAAACACTGAAATACATACTGAACAAAGCAGTAGTGACAGACAAAATAACAGCAAATCGCAAATACACAGTGCACGGAATGATATAAACACATGAACTAACTGGTATGCTATTACATGAGCAAAACTGAAATTACACAGTTATTGACTAAACAATGAAATAATTGCAACCGACAAAAGAATAGTTTATATGTCAAAGGTATTGACTTGTTAAGCATCGGTGATTGGGTATGAAAAATCTTTACTTTAAGGCAGTATCATAGGTATTGACTTGTTAAGCAATAGTAATTGGGTATGAAAAATCTTTACTTTAACGTAGTATCATACGTAATTAACAATATTGCGCTTATGTGTCAACGGTATTAACTTCTTACGAAACAGTAATGAAAAATGCATTGTCACACAGACTAAAAGACAGAAGCCCGCAACCATTTTTTCGGAAGACACATGTGGGCATTCACATAGACGATATCCACACATTGAAATGTAGAAGGAAAAACAATACCGGTAAAAACTAAAAACAAATTTAACTGTGACAGAACAACTAAGATAGCACAGATGATGGCATACAATAACTTTTTTCCAAATATCCATATACCTACTCATGCATAATTTATACAGATGTCAACGCAGACATGGTATATAGTTAAAGCAGTAACTGTATATAACAAAATTAAGATAGCAACTGCATAGTAGGCACAAACGAAAAATGAATCCACCAAAGAAAATTATGTTGTCATATGCCAATAACTGTTCTAAAATAAGAGGATAAACCATAGTACATCTAAGCAGTACAAACATAAGAAAGCGGTGTAATAGAAAGTTGGAGTTGCAATTAAAAACATGCACATACGTACTATAGGTGAAAGTAAACCGATACAGTCATCATATGTTCTGAAGTACAAATTTATTTTTTAGAAGGAAAAAAAAACAGTTAACGATTAAAAAAAGGTGGCATAGATAACAGACAGAACATTGGTAACTAAAGAGGGAATTATAGGGGAAACATGTGCTGATAAGCTTTCATAAATTAATTTCTTTGTCTCTTCTCCCGAATCTTGATTCCAGGTGTTGCGGTGGCATGTTGTTCTGTACCAGTACCATCCTATGGATAAGGAAAATAAGATGCAGTTTGATTTTATAACCATAAAATAACTAAAGTAATATCAGTTAACGTTTTTAATTTAGGAGAACTAAATACAACATGGGTTTGAAAGGTTTAACACTTCAAAGTATGAGTATCCATAAGTACGACAATCAGTTAGGAGTTGAGGTTGAAGGAGTACTGTAATGTTATTAATTACTATAACAACTTAGCATGGGATGTACAGTGCTGCCTTGTATGTGACATATAATAGATATTTGTAGAGATAAATAATGCGTGGGTAGTAATTGTACATGATTTGAAATAATTACCAACAAAATTTTCCATGGAAAAAAATAGTTTAAAAATTCTTACTTGAATCACATTTCCTCTTCTAAGCTTCTTTCTGGCGAGTGATGGGTCAGAAGCACGTGCTATCGGGTGGATCACACGATCGTCGTCCTGATAAAACAAAATGTCATAGCTACCCCAAAGGTCCAATGAGGACAGAAGAGTGACCGAGATTGTAGATTAAACCTGAGTAATTATGGTAAAGAACCTATTGGCATCTTCCCCATGACTTTGACAAAGAAAGTCAGAAAAATTATGCAACGATAGGTCCACGAAATCATGACAGCAGTTGGTGCATCGCATCCATCGACTTATACGCTCTTTTTTTTGCCCTTTTCAACGCCAGCATCAATCTACATCTTGCCCTTGCAGACTTGCATCTCCGGATATATAAATTAATACTGCTTCAGGATAGAGTCAGTAAAATGAATATTGGGTTGAAGACAACGGAAGGTAACAACATGTGAATTATATATGACGGTACACTGTTTGTAAGTAGATTTGATGAAATATGCGTACCGACAGCTGGCATCTACGTGTGTGTGTGAGATTCTGCTGTCCCACATCGACTTCAACCACATGTACCACAGAGCTTGTGTAAGAAGAGCCAACTGAACTAAGTAGAATAGGTTGGGAATAAAAAAAAGAAAAAAAAGGGAGGAGTGTCTGGTAAGGAAAACAGCAAGTTGACCCAGAACAATGCAATAACGGTCATAAAATAATTTTTATCGTAATCAAGACCTAACGTACACATAGATAGTGAACACGGACCATGAGCTAATGCAACCATGACAGCTTTACTGTTGTATGTTTGGGCAGGCAGCATGCATTTAGTAAACTAAATCCATATCATTGATAATAAAAAAGATGGGTACACAGTGACAGACACGCAGATTAGCTACACCTCTTATACCACATACGTAGGTATGCATACCCATTTTATTGTCTAATACATCTTGGAGTGAAGCAAAAAATTGCAGGAATGATTGATCCATTATATGAAAACATGGTTCAATTGTTAATATGACTATACTCCTCTTACCCAAATTTATGGTGGTTGCTTTAGTTGTGCAAAGCGTTTTTTTAAAGCTTCGGTATTACCCAAACTATTTTTAAGCTTCGGTATTACCCAAACTATATGACAGCGGAATACATTTTTCCCTATAAACACTAACTTTAAATCGGTTTTATCTAATGGTTCTACTACTTACATTTTCTTGACTTCTTAAATTCTCTATGCAACATACTTTAAGTTTAATTTTCTATGTGTTTTTACATTAGGATGTAATGTAGAGTCATTTCTCTTTGTACTATTCCATTTGAATGATGGTTGTTCCTTATTGATACCATTCCTTTTCCGTGCTGTCTAAATGTGTACACTTCCATTGAAGTAACTTCATTAGTACTCCTTGAGTAAAAGCATTCTACACTCATGTTTTTAAAATGGAGTTACTTGTGTAGTAAAATCGGTGTCATTATGTGTTACTGAATATGTGTTGTCTTCCAATACAAACTGCAATCTGTTTTATGTATCGTCATTATTTTAGTACATCTACAACGTTAGTTTATAAACAATTCAACATTTTAAGAATTCAGATACATTTTGCGATTGATGTATTAGATTTTGGCACTAAATTAAATGCAAAGCACACAGCAAGTACATGGCTAAATTCCAACATCTGATTTTGTTTTGCATTATCTCCTCTACCTTATATATTTTTATGTTACTGTTGTCATTAGTTCTTTCAATTAAGTATTAAACTACTATTGGATAGTTTCTGTTTTGAATTTGTTGAATTATTATTTGTCCTATTCCTACAATGCCCACTACAAGTTTGATGCAAAATGACCAATACTGGACAAATTTTTTTAAGCAGATTCTTCAACACTTTAAAGTCGGCTATTCATGTCAGTGTTATTCAGTAAATATAAAATAAGGTAGTACTCACTTTCAACTTTTTTTATCCTCTTGCCTGAACCTGAGGTGCAATCCTTATCCACAGACGCCTAGGCAGTTGTGTATTGCTTGTTCCCACTTGTAAACCTGTTAGCAGACCTAATATTAGTCTTCTGCACGCTTGAAAGTGGTGGGCATACTAACTTGTAAGTGTAGAAATTATATATACATAGTTTGTTAGTCTTAACACACGAACCATCTACACATAAAGGGCAGTAGGCATTGTAATGAATCACATCCTCTACTGTTAACAAACATGCATACCCAGAACAATGCAATAACAGTCACAGAAGATGTTTTATTATAATTAAGGCCTAGTTTACACAGATAATGAACATGGACTTTGAACTATTGCAATCATGACAGCGGTACTGCTGTCAGTTCGGGCATGCATCATGCATTTAGTAAACTAAATCCACATCAGTAATAATAGGAAATATGGATACACAGTCACACAGATTATCTATACATTTTATACCACAGACTTAGTTACGCATGACCGTTTAACCGTCAGATGCATGTTTGAACGCAGCAAAAATGCAGGAACGATTGGTACAGAGTACACGTATCATGTGCATAAACTGTGAGATCATTTTGGGACTTACAAAATGTTAGGATTGTTAGGATTGTCCATACATGAGGGCTATTGTATTACATAGTCATATAAACAGTGGATATATTCAAAAAAATGGCAATATCATCACATGTCCATGAAAGAAGACATAATTTAATTGTACAACCGGATTGCTTCTTTATTTAGTCGGTAAAGTAAAAAATAATTCAGTATTCAATTTTACATTTGTTTGTCCTCTTACCTGAACATGAGGTGCAATCCCTATCCACATCCGCCTAGGCAGTTGTGCGTTGATTGTTCACAGTTGTAAACCTGGTAGAAGACCAAATATTAGTCTTATGAACGCATGAAAGTGGTGGGCACAGTTAATTGTATGTGTACAAATTATATAGTCACAGTTGGGTAGTCTTAACATTTGAACCAATGTACAAAAAGGGCAGTAGGCATTGTGATGGACTGAATCACGTCCTCTACTGTTAACAAACAGTTATAATATGTAAAGGCACATTAAATTAACGATGACGTTCAACGAAAACTCGAACTGTCATTTGCTTTATTCAAACATGAAGAGAAATCTTGATGAAATACATGGATCAAACAGACTTCGGGACAGATGACAACACTTTTTTTTACCGGTCAAACTGTGACAATAGTTAAAGGTCAAACATGAGCCACATTTTTTTCTAACTCGGTGCAACTCATGTTATAACCAAAGCTATTTGGCATTTACAAATCAACTGGATATCAGACGTACGCGTTATAAAAGCAGAGCACAATACATGGAGGAATAACAACATATTTCATCAATAAGAAGATATTGCATATTAAAACTGTAGTAGTCATGAGGCAGAAGAATTATAGTATTGGTTTGCAAATTAATTCCGCCCAAAACTCAGTTATGCTTAGACCAAATAAACCATTTAACCCTTAACTACCATTTCTTCTTCGAATTAACATAGCCAATCGTTGATATTAACCTTCCCCAAACAGATTTGTCAAATTCAAAGCCAAATCCTACAAGTTATCCCACTAATTACCACATGTTCATCAAATTACTCTATCAAATCTCCATTAGTAACCTTCACCACACTAATTTTTCAGACTCGACATCAAAAGCCTGTAGTGTCCGATTGCCACTGTAGAACTCAGCAGCAGATGGGAGGGGTATTCATCGGTCAGCCACTTGCAGCATCGCTGTGTCAAGTGTGGAAAAAGGGCAATTTTTTTTACCATATCAGTTAATTATGCTCAGTTTAATTAACAATTTCTGTTACATGTCTAAAGAATTAAAATACAGTAAATGGTATAACACATGGTTATCAAGTCAGTAACATCTTATGGACATCGACGTAGTGATTTATGCCGTGCATACTACTGGGACCAGGATGAAAATGGCTGTCAATTGGAAAAGCGAAGTGGAAAAAAATCGAAGTAGAAGGAAAAGTAAATATTACCAACACACGTATCGAAATGAAATACCAACAACCAAGAGATCTAAAAGCCATAACATGTGGGAAGAAACTATAGCAAATGAGAGTTACAAATTGAAGAAAAGTAGACAGTCTAACTACAAACTCAAACCGTGGACGACCATTAATTTCCATGCTTCAGTCGGCTGGGATTGATTTTACATTAGCAGCAGTAGAGACGAAGATAAACTGGATTTTATTATAATAGGAGTTTGACATCAGAATTTCAAATTTAGACGTTGATTTTTAGAAGACATCGATGGAGTTGATGGTCAATTGAAGAGCTATGGTAGGGATATGGTAAAGGAAGATAGTGGGACGGAATCAGTTTGGGAAGAAAGTGGGTGGAATGGGGGGGAACGGTTGAGAGGGAGGATAAAAGCAATAGAGATTACGTTCTAGAGGTACTATTTTAAAATGGTAAGCTTTTAGATTATCCAAGTCAACAAGGCTTGGTTCCTGTTTTCTATTATAAGTAATAGATATTTTAAATTATAGAATTTGATATAATTATTGAATATAATTTGTTGGAGATAAAAAATTTAATGACCTATTATTGTAATTTATTGGATAATTAAATTGTTTAAATTTAATATTAAAAATCATATGGATAATTGAATTCTGGATTTAATGTGAATGGAAATGGTATCGGAAATTGATTTAAATTTTATTTAAACAAGGATGACGATCGTTTACTTTTAAAATTGAATTTAAAAGTGAATAATTAAATATCGAAAATTTTATATTATAATTAACGAGTAAAAATAACTATTTTGGTCATTGTCTTGGATTTCGACGAAATCAGCTTTATCGGGTCCGTAATAGTGAATTATTGTATGGTTTCAAGTTTTGTAGCAATCAGACTTGTCGTTTGGCCGTGCGAGCTTGAAATGTGTGGAAATCAATTTAAGGAATTCGATTAAAATTTATCAATTTTGAAAAACTATTTTCTGCATACGATCAAATTAGGTCTCGGGACTAGTTCCATTGCGTTTGGAATGAGGGTAAAACATTATGAACGCCTAGTGGCACGCTTCATTTGGAGTTCGGATTTGTGCGGGCCAATCGGATGAAATATTTTTTATTTAAACCAGTATGTATGGCACGTCCGATGGACGTGTGCAAAGACAACCGTGAGTTAACTTCTTTTTAACGTAAAATAGTACATACAAACATGCATATTTTTTCAGTGTATATATTTTTCATGTACTACTTTTTATATAATAGCTGACTTTGTTTTGCATGCATGCGCCATATTGTATAAACAGTTGGATGCTCTGTAGTCCTTACCGTGGCATGATGTTGCAAGTAGCTCAGATTTTGTTTGCATATCCAGAGTAGGCTCGTATGCTCAGATCATCCCATGTCCAAAACATGCCTTGTCCTACAACTGCCTCAGCTTATCCCCTATCCAAAACATGCCTTGTCCTACAGCTGCATCAGCTTACCGGTTCAATTTGCATACTCATACTGTCATTTCGCTGCTATTCCAGTATGACTATAATGTTGCAGTCCGTTGACGTGAACGAAGAAAAATGTCACAATTTGTTTACAAATTGTTTTCTCTACTCCTTTATCTGGGCTTGAAACCGGCATCACTAATTAGTAGGTGATGGCGGAGTTAAAAACATTTTTTACGGGTTATTTATGCAATACATGTTTCTATAATGACCATAAAAATTTAAAGTTATCGTTGTTATATATTTGACGTAAACGAAAGTTTCAAATTTGAGCATAAATTAATACAGGTTAAGAAAGTTAAATGAAATATAAGTGAAATCATGAAGTCCCTTTGGTAAATGTAGAATGACATTACTCAAAAATATTTTGAAAATGAATAATTTAGATAAAAAAAGTTTGGTTGAAAAGATACTCTTAATTCTAATTAGCTTAGGTTTTGATTACATGACAATAAAACATCTTTGTACACTACATTTATAGTGTGAGTTCCCTTGTTATGCGGAATTTTTCCTTTTTGTACTAAAATCTTTGTTGAGTTTCGTGCAACTCCTCTGAATAACGCCATATATAGTTGACCATGACTAAAAACGTGCTTTGGAAGATATATTCCAACATGAGGAATGGTTTATCTTTGTGATTTATTAATCGTTAAAGCAAATGATAATTTAATTGGGAATTGTTTGCGAATTAAATTAAAAGGCATGTTAATATTTTCAGAAGGCTTTAGGGGGATACGTGGAATAAATACCCTTGTACCACGATAATGACCAACTGTAATTTCTGCATCAATGAGATTTCTATGGAAAATATGACATATTAATCTTGTTCCATTACATAATCCAATTTTTGGATCAATATTTCTAAGTAACATTATTGGGGATCCTACTTTAAGTGTTAGTTCATGCGGTGGCAAGCCACCTAGAGCAAGCGAGTTTTAGAAATTCCGACTGATACAAATTAGTAGTATCATCTTCAACTCTATCAAAAGAATAATAAACATGTTCCTCTCCTGGAAACATATGTATGATTGTATTATTTATCTCATCTGCTGTTTCATTTCTTGGTGTTAATATTGCTCTATTCATTATATAATCAGTGTCATCTAAATTTTCATGGATTGTAGGGAAGACTTCCTCAATTAAACAGCATAGAGAACTTGCATTGGTGTTGGATATAATAATATCATCTGGGAGTTTAATAAGATCATCTTGTACATAAGGTTCCGTTCCATTTCCAATACGTAAAAGTAATTCGGCATATGATTGATCATTTCTCGCTCGCATATTTTTTGTTAAATGAATTACATGTACACTTGTCCACAAATATGATCGTACTATACATGAATTGACCATTTGAGCTCTAGTACCTTTTACGGCAATGGGTAGTACTTGTCAAAAATCACCACCTAATATAATAATCTTCCAACCAAATGGTATATTTATACCTGTTAGGTCCCTTAACGTTCTGTCTAAGGCTTCAAATGCATAACGATGAGCCATTGTTGCTTCATCCTATAGTATAACAGTGGCCACATGTAATAGTTTTGCATTATCAGTTTGTTTAGGAATGTAACATGTTAACGAAGAATCCAATTTGATAGGAATTTTAAATGTAGAGTGCGCAGTTCGACCTTCAAGCAACGCTAGAGAAGGAATTACAGAGGTAGCAACCGCAACAGCAATAAGGCCTTGGATTCGTATATGGGCTAAAATTTCTTTATAAAGATATGTTTTTCCTATACCTCCTCGACCATCTATGAAGTATATTGAGTTATTTTTTTCTTTTATCGAATGCATGATCATTTGAAATGCATAATTTTGTTCTGTGTTTAAGTTATTTACAGAAACTATATCGGTTTGTGGTATCTCTATAGATTGTTCTTCTAAAATAATGGTTGGACAATTATAGTGGTGAGAAAAATCTAGATTGTTATGAGGGATGTCATATTCAAAAATAGTTTTGTTATATTGTTTTAGGAGGTTATTAAGGTAGAAAAGACATCGGTTTATTAAATATATATTATTTTGGTTAATGGCATGCGTAGAAGGATAATCTTCAATTAAATATGTTAAAAACTCATCCCATAGTTCTTGTACCCTAGCCTCCTCCGCCTTAGCCTCTTCCCGTTGCGCAAAACCCTGCAAGTGCCAGATCCAGACCTTCACCCGAACTGCCAAGCCCCACCTCCAATCTGCCATGCAAGAGCCACACCAAATTCTTCTTTCCCACTTGTTGTTTCAAGGTTGACCATAATAACATAAATTTCCTGTAGATGTCAAAATTAGGACGTTGGATGAAGTTAGGTAGGAGGAAAGCGTTAATTTATGAAAAAAATAAAGCGCTTACCATAAATGAAGAAGGGTAAGAAAACAAATGCAGTTTCCATTGTCGAATTATGGACATTCATTGAGTGGTGATTGATACAGTTACCGATGCAGTTTTGGGTATGTATGAAAAACGCAAGAAGCAAAGTGATTGGATTATTCTTGTTTTGCATTCTATTTAACAGCGCAGTTTAAAAGGAAACATTTCATAAAATTGGGTAACGGTGAGATAATAGGTCGGTGTAGAGAAACATGGAATAGAAAGACGAAAATACCACTACCATGGTCTGAAGTTTGAAAGGGTAGTTTAGACAATAATTAATCCTACTATAAAGAATGTGTTCGATTTCTTAAGTTTGGGAGAACTTAACATAAAAAATGTCCAAATGCTCCAGTGTATTTCTCTAATATAAAAATAACTTGTATTATCATTTCCTTTAATACGTGAACTTCCAAAGAGACCTTTGCAATAACCTACATTATCATTCCCTTCTCTTTTATTTTTTAAAATAAATATCTATTAAACTAAAGAGCCGTATGCTACCTCTGCACTTCATGAATGCAGCAATAAAATACATGTCCAAATGCAAATCTACTTTTGACGGTTTACCAAAAGATTATCTACGAAAATATACAGTAGTAAATGAACTTAACATTACTGATTGATGGTTATTAAAATTTAAAACGTAAAATGTAGTAGGGTCATATGGACATTACGATAGATTAATAAAGATTGTCCGGTATCATCTTTATAACAGTACTTATCTAATATATAAACTGACATAATACCTGTATCATCTCAGATACACTAAATCCCCCATCAACAGCTTATGATTGGTTGATACCCTTTAAAGCATCCGGCAACAAATGAAAGAGTACAAATTGATTAAAAATATAGTTACATGTCAGAATAACCTTTTGTACAACAAATTAAACATGTGTTTGCTCAAATCGAAGAAAATGAACAAACGGATTGTGAGACCCCACCTCTATACTCACACTAGCCAAGGACACTACGGGGTAATGCCGTCGACTAGCACGAAGAATAAGGCTGTTGAGGAGCGACCATCTGTGTAATTGCTTTGTGCGAGTACCGATATGTCAGATAATATAACTTACATTTCGTTTCAAGAGGAAATTCGACATATCAAATACAAACTCAAAGCTACCACACAATGGCTAAGTGGTCTTCGAAAACAAATATAGAAATAAACATAACACAAATCAGTCACAGATATTCATATCACAAAGGCGGAATCAGATATGAATATAACACATAAAAGTGTACATCAAAGTAGTGGTCAAACTAGACCCACTACATCACAAAAGAATAGATACAAATGCTAGACAAAAGAATAATTATACATCAAGAAGTCTCTATCGCAAATGTATACAAACAAAAACTACTATGCTAAAGTAGTTAGCCAAAAAATCAGATGATGGTCCCAGATAGGAAGTCAAGCAGAAGCACCTGAAATATCTCGGTCTAACCCGAGTATTATTTTAATAAGAAAATAATAAACAGATCAGTCTAGCTATAAATATCAGATAAAATGAGATAGGATAAGAGATATAACCAAAAACGTATGATAACAAAAATGCCATACTATGACAAGTATACATCAGATAACAATCAAAAATCATACAATATCTCAAAACATCTCAAAACACCAAAAAGAATCACATTCTTTAAATTGTTCACCAAAACACAAATATTGACAAAACATATTAATGCCAATCCACGAAAATTGGTGAAACACAAATTCAAGAAATCATCAACCAGAAATCCAGAAATCACAAAGGGGGGGAGGCCTATCACAAACGGGAGCATGAAAACTCACCAACACGTGTATCACAAACGGAACGCTATTCCATGGTCGCTAACCATCAATTTTGAGCCGAGGCTTCACAAACGGCCCGAAGACCATGGGTCGCTACCCCACCAAATTGAATCGAAGTTCCATAAACTGGGGTTTTTTTAGTCCCCACACAAACAAATAGACATCGCACATCGCTAGTCTAAATCACAAAATGATCATCATCGATCAATAAAAAGTGCGAATCACTCTAAGCTAGTAAATATAAGAGTTTAGCTTCATGTCCCATAACCACTAGCTTAACTTAAATATTTACGAACAAATTGTAGATTTCCACTCGAAAATTGTCACAAGAGTTCAATCGAACAAGTCCAAGAATTAACCAACGAAGTAAACGCAAGTGTTTCATACCACTTGTTTTACTAGGCCGTTTAATTAGATTTCTCATACGAATGAGGTAAAGGTTTATATATACTAATAGATTGGAAAATGGTTTTGAAAGAGAGCTTTATATTTAAAATAGTGTCGAAATCGTTTTGATGAAAGAGTTGAGTATTTTACTACTAGTATAGAAACCTTTGTATTTAGAAGTGACAAATCACAAAAATGATTGTAGAAACAATCAATCACCAAAGATTCACATTCAAAGACGTGAATCAAATTCAAAGAAATCGATACCAAATCCATCAAAATGGATATTCCCAAAAATCCAAAGAAAGAAGTCATCAAAGTCGATAGTAAGTGATAACAATAATCCGGATCAACTAAAATCGATTAAAATAGAAAATCCACACAAAATAGCCTAAATAGGCAGACGTCTGGGGTAAATCCAGACGTCTGGATTTGAGTTCTGGAAATTTCCCAGAAGTTACCAGGCATCTGAAACTCAGACCAGACGTCTGAAAACAAACCAGACGTCTGGTAGGTTTGGGCCAGACGTCAGGTCCAATTCTCTGCTTCTTTGTGTTCTCCAGGACCGATTCCAAACATCTGACAATGTGCACCAGACGTCTGAAAGTGTGCACCAGACATCTGAAAGGTGGTATCAGACGTCTGGTTATGTTCTATGCATTTTGTTTTCTCTACGTGCTTATAATTTTTTCCACCAGAGTTCATATCCAGACGTCTGGACTTGATAACCAGACGTCTGGTCACCTGGTCTGGGCAACAATTTGCCTAGGCCAGGATGGCCAAAACGTATCGGAAGTGATCGGACGAGCAACAGCGACTAAGGATTTATGCCAAGCGACAACCTGGCCTTAAAGGCTCTTCGATACACCCCAAATATCAATGTCCAAACATCATTTTCATAAAATTGGACCAAAACACCCAAATTTGGAAAATTCACCAAATCAATTCAAATCAAAAGCAAATGAATATACACAAGTGTTAGGAATTCATACCTAACAACAATGATAGCTATAGATGTAGATGTGAGTTAAAGAACTCACCTTTAAATCCAAAAACAATGAATGAGAAGCTTTTAAAACAAGGCAAGAACAATTCCTCTTCAACACACCTCTAGAATCTTCAATCTATTATCAAAGGTGAAGTTTTTCCTAAGTTAGGGTTAGAAATTTCTGAGAATTGAAGAGAGATTGAGATGGAGAAGAAGAAGATGATTCTTACCTTAGCTTCTCTTTGTTTTCTAGAGCTTGAATTTGAATTTCCTAGTAAACTAGGTTTAGGAATTTTAATTTCCTTTCTCTTCCACCATTTCTGCTTTAGCTAGAGAGTATTAGGAAAAGTGAGAATGAATGAAGGAAGTTGAGTGGAGTATAGGGTATTCAGTTGGGTTAATGGACTGAAACTCAAACCCAATGCCCAATAGAAAAATAGCAAAATTCACCCAACTCCAAACATATCGATGTTTATACTCAAAAAGGTTGTAAATGCCATTTTGGACTCAATGGAAGTGGTCTCGAGTCCCAATTCGACTATTTACAAAAAGTAGCTTTTCAGACTTTAATCCGATTAACGACGCTATATTTAAATAAAACATTTAAATATACAATCGTAAAATATGCGGGTTGTTACAGACTCCCCTCCTTAAAGAAATTGCATCCTCGCAATACTTAAGAAAAAGAAACAAAAAGTAACAACCATACAAAGACATAACAACACAAAAAGAAGAAATTTCGAAATGAGAAGTTCACCTTAATGAGCACGAGAAAGTAAGTTCGGATGCGTTCGCTCGATGAATTCTCTGGATTCCCAAGAGCAATCCTTAGGATTTGAGGACCATTGAACTTTCACAAGAGGAACATCTTTATTTCGAAGGCGTTTAACCTCCGAAGCAATGATTCGAATAGGATGTTGCTCATAAGTCAAATTAGGCGAAACTTCAATTTCTTCAATAACACCGGGCTTAAGAACAGAATCGGAATCTCGAAGGCATTTCCGTAATCGAGAGACGTGGAATACGTCATGAATAGCAGAAAACTGAGCCGGTAATAAAAGGCGATAAGCCACGAAACCGATGCGTTTGGTGATGGGAAATGGACCAATATATCGAGGTGCTAATTTTTCTGATCGACTGAAACGCACAACACCCTTCATAGGTGAAACACGAATAAACACCAAATCTCCCACAGAAAATTCTAATTTCCTTCTTCGGTTATCGGCATAGGATTTTTGTCTACTTTGAGCTTCTTTCATCCTATGACGAATAAGGTCAATCTTTTCTATGGCATCACGAATAAAATCTGAACCTAAAACCAGCTTCTCACCGGCTTCAAGCCAACACGAAGGAGATCGGCATGGCCTTCCGTAGAGTGCCTCGAAAGGAGCCATCCCAATACTAGATTGGAAGCTATTATTATAGGAAAACTCAACAAGAGAAATATGATCTTTCCAACTTCCACCAAAATCAAGAACACATGCATGAAGAAGATCTTCAAGAGTTTGATTCACACGCTCGATTTGTCCATCGGACTGAGGATGATAAGCGGTGCTAAAATTTAGCTTCGTTCCTAAAGCTTTTTGAAGACCTTTCCAAAATCCACTAGTAAATAATGGATCACGATCGCTAACAATAGAAGTAGGAACTCCATGCAGTTTAACAATTTCCTTGACATAGAGTTTAGCCAAAATAGGTATGGTCCGATTGGACCGAACGGGAATAAAATGGGCGGATTTTGTAAGTCTATCTACTATCACCCATAGGCTATCATGGCCCGAATGAGTATGGGGAAGACCGTCAATAAAGTCTATGGAAATTTGATCCCACTTCCATATTGGAATTTCCAAAGGTTGCAATAACCCACCAGGCCTTTGATGCTCGGCCTTTACGAGTTGGCAAGTCATGCAACTCTTAATAAAGTTAGCAATATCAAATTTCATTCCATCCCAATAATAAAGTCGCTTCATGTCCATGTACATTTTACTACTACCGGGATGAATGGTAAATTTAGAACGATGAGAATCTTCTAAAATGTCTTTACGAAGATCAATAATATTTGGCATAATAAGTCTACCAAATTTTCGAATACCGCCACGAGCATCAATATCAAAGTCTTTCAAACCTTCAATATCAATTTTATCCCTACAACTTTGGCTAAGGAGAACCAATTCGGGATCATGCCTTTGAGCTTCAAGAATGCGGTCCAAAAGAGAAGGATGAACCTCAAGGCTACATAAAACAAGAGATGAACATGAATTGGATTCACGATCTCGAATCTCACAAGTGGATAAAGTCTCGATATCATTCCATTCGGATATCATCATGGAAACAACCGCTTGTTGCTTTACGACTAAGGGCATCGGCAACAATATTCCCTTTTCCGGAAGTATAAAGAATATCAAGATCATAAGATGCAAGGAACTCGAGCCAACGTTGTTGACGCAGATTAAGTTCCTTTTGAGAAAATAAATACTTCAAGGATTTATGATCGGCGTAGAGAACAAATTTCTCTCCTAAAAGATAATGATGCCAAATTCTAAGGGTGAAAACAATAGCTGCGAGCTCTAAATCATGAGTGGCATATCTAGTCTTGGCATGCTTTAATTGCCTAGAAGCATAAGCGATAACACGTTCCCTTTGCATGAGAACGGCACCCAAACCAACACGACTAGCATCGGTATAAACAATAAAGTCTTGGTTCCCTTCGGGAATCACAAGAATAGGGGCATCGGAAAGGAGTTCTTTTAATTTTTGAAAAGCAGCTTCACATTTGTTAGACCAAATGTATTTAACTCCCTTCTTTGTCAAATTAGTAAGAGGTACGGAAATTTTAGAAAAGTCTTTTATGAACCGACGGTAATAGCCCACAAATCCGAGAAAGCTACGAATTTTCGTCACACTCTCCGGTCTCTTCCAATTTTGAATTGCTTCAATCTTTGAAGGATCCATGGAAATTCCGGATTCAGAAATAATATGCCCCAAAAATTTCACACGGGATTGCCAAAAATGGTATTTAATTTTTTTTGCTTTCAATTGGTTGCTCCTAAGAGTTTCCAACACAATCCGAAGATGATTTTCATGCTCCTCTCGGTTTAAGAATAAACAAGAATATCATCGATAAAGATGAGAACAAATCGATCGAGGAAGTCTTTGAAAACTCGATTCATAAGGTCGACGAAATAAGCTGGGGCATTCGTCAAACCAAATGGCATAACAAGCCATTCAAAAGATCCATAACGAGTACGTAATGATGTCAAAGGAATGCTACCCTCTGCAATACGGAGCTGATGAAAACCGGTTGCTAAGTCTAACTGTGAAAAGACTTTAGTGAAAGTGTACGTGCAGTACTAACGATCGTGTAATATGATATATAAATGCGGAAACTGATAATAACAGTAAAATAAAAATTAAAGTAAGCACACCAGGAATTTTTATACTGGTTCGAACTTCCCGTTCTAAGTCCAGTCCCAGAATACCCTCTGGATTTAAACTAAACCCCTCACTTAACCTGGAGGAATAGGTATACAACACCTAAGCAGCCGAACAGGAATTTTTCCGCCTCAACAGCCGAAGAGGACTTCAATTTAATACAAATAATTTGTTGACGAATGTGTTCTGAATAACACTGATTGTCTTTTGATAGTACAGCTTTCCTATAATCAAATCCTCAAGAGTATATATGTGTGTGAAGATTTAGAAGGAAGATAATCATGTAGAATCGAAGTATATGAATTTATTCAAGGATTCTAGTGATATTGAATGTGAATGAATGCTTTTTAATTGCAGAGAATAATAGAGAATAGATTTCAGAATTATAAATAAGAATTGGTTGTTGTAGAAGTGAATTGTACATGCTTATATAGTTGTAGAATAGTTACAATCTTTCATGAAGAGTTTCAATCAAAAGTTGTGTCCGTATCTCTTGGATTGAAGGACATTCCTCTTCATGAACAATCACAACTCTTCAGAAAACTAGCCGTTATGTTCAGGTCGGTTGACCAAGAAAACTGGCCGGTCAGCTGAGTTTCAAAACCGTACATAGAATAGTGTATATCTGTGCACTTGACACAGAGTCGGTCGACCGAGGTTACTGGTCGGTCAGCCGACCTGTTGTCAATTGCACAGTGCACACTTATTTATGTATAAATCAATATAAATTAATTTGTGTGTGTGTGTGACTACTTGAGGAATGATTTTAATAATATTCTAAGACTTAATACAATAAAATATTCATACTAATCTCTGGATTGTAGTCTTGTCTCCTTTGTAGTGCACAATATACGTTTATTCTCTTTTTGTCGCTTTCGCATAGTATTCTCTTTGTAATTCGTCGTATGATCTCTGAAGCTTGTGTCATGAATCAAAACTCATGAATCAACATTCTCC
The DNA here is from genome assembly GCA_030737815.1 of Allium fistulosum. Classification (NCBI taxonomy): domain Eukaryota; kingdom Viridiplantae; phylum Streptophyta; class Magnoliopsida; order Asparagales; family Amaryllidaceae; genus Allium; species Allium fistulosum. The sequence continues at coordinate 682,941,771 of CM060905.1, read as the reverse complement.
CTCTTTTTGATTGATGACAATACTTATGTGACGAAGTAGTATATATATATATATATTATAATTCTCCCCCTGAATATATGGCGACTTTTCTGCAAAAATTTTGTTAGCTTTCATATATTTCTCCCCCTTTATCATCGACAAAAAGGAATACTTACTAGATGTAATATGTAAAAGAAATATGAAACATGTAACACAAGTAAGAAAACATCGAGTTTTAAATATTACATACTCAAAACAAAATAGGAATATTAATGATGTTTACTTACTACACAACATCTAACAATAGACATATTGTTCATAAAATAAATACTTGAAATTATGAAATAGCAAGTTGTAAAACAATATGATCACTCCTCACCATCATCGGAATCCCAAAATTTTGGACGAATATTTTCTTCCGGAGGAGCAGGTTCCTTACCACGTCTTTGAGTGTGAGAAACGTGAGTTCCCGATGTACCGGAACTTGTGTTATCTAAAGTAGACCAAGAGAAATTTGGTGCCGGTCTTTTTCCGGGAGCAACATAAGAGGCACCGGCTTCGGAAGTACATGATAAGGCATCCCATAAATTCACGAAGAAGCCCTTGATTTTATTGAAACGACCATCAATTTTTCATAGCCGAGCATCCAAGGCTAGTTGATTTTGAGCCAAAATATCAATGGCCGCTTCCGTACTAATTCCGGGAGTTGGTCATTGAATTGAGGATTGGCGGGTTAGACGTTCCGTAGCATGAGTAGATGGTTGAGGTGTCGAATAGCTACGGCGTAGTTGTTCTCTCGGAGTAGCACTCCATTGGTCAAATCTTATAAATCTAGGTGGAGCATCAGGCAATTTCATTAGTTTTATGGTCCTTGAATCAAAAGAACAGACTTTGGAGGTTTCAGATTTCGGAGCATGGATGACGAAGCTATTGATCAATCTCATTATGTATTCTCCATAATAAATATGGAGCATCTTTCCTTGGTTAAAAGAGAGAAATTCGCCATAAGAAGTTGTGCCCAATTAACTCGTATTTTCCTACATATAGCATACAATGCCTTAAAATTTCGGGATATACTAGATGATATGAACCGCCTTTAGGAATAATAGATTTCATCATGAAACGATGAAAAAGTCGAGCTTTAGGTCTAAGTGATGATGTTTGTCTAAAATCCGTAGCATCATCTTCGAAAAATAAATGGCTTATCTGGTCACGACTTGATATATTACAATCTACATCGTGTAATGAAATTCCACCCGGTCGAGCATTCAAAATGTGGTTAATTCGATCAATGGAAAGGAAAATTGAAGTCCCACAAACCGATGTCCAAATACAATTGTCAGTGTTTCTCGGCGGATTGACAAGGTTAAGGTTTGCTAGAAATAACTTGACCATAATATGATTGATTTTCAAATTATTTTTCCTATGATCAAGAAATGTATCAAGTCCACTCTCAATAGCGCCATTTTCAATACCGTAGGGAGCGAAATCAAGGTAACTTACAAATGATTCTTCAAAGATTTTGGCATCTTGAAGTTGTATCCATCTTTGAAGTGCTACATCATTGACAAGCCATGAGGCGATTTGAGTATCTACTGGAGTTGATGAAGATGAGCCACCGGTAGTCTTTGTTCTCTTCTTAGGAGCCATTGTTTTTGATAAAAAGATAAAAATTTTAGAAAATTTTAATGGGGGCTAGGGTAAAAACTGAAATTGGGAAAGTAAAAGTGAAGAGGTAGGTTGAAAAGGTGAATGGATGGGTTACAAATATGAAGTAAAAAACAGCAGAATACACGTTCGGTCGACCGAAAGTATGGGTCGGCTGACCGACCGGGTTATCTGAGAATAGTTGAAACTTTCGGGATGGGTTCGGCTGACCGACTCAGGTATTCGGTCGACCGACCCTGTTAGAAATGCACAGTTTTGCTGTTTTTCAATAAAAAGATTATAGAAATATAAATTTTATTATTATTGCACTATGTTAATACACCTTATTAAAAACAACAACAATATATATATATATATATATATATATAATGTTTAGCCACCGTTCATTAAAATCTACGTTCCCATGAGTTTGGAGATGGAACATCTTCTATAGGTGACCATTTTGGAGCTATTGGGGATTGAACAGGGTTTGAAGAGGATGAAGGTCTATAAGTAGGTTCAGCAACATCATCCTTCTTTGATGAACAAACTTTCATGGCAATCTTTTCCAGAAAACTTAAACGTCTTGCCGTGACTTTTTGTTCATAGTAGAGTTCCCGCTGCATATCCATTTGTTGTTGTTGGTAGTGATGTATTTCATCAATTTTTTTTAGTTGATGGAGATATTACCTTTGCATTCTTGCCTTTTTTCTTTTCTGGTGTATAGCCTGTATGGGAGTTTTCCCATGGTTTCCATCCATGTCGGGGGTCTTTATCCGGAGAAGAAAAGTCAAGGATACGTTTAGGCATGGGAAAGGTAGGATAAGGGCCATTTTCAGGAATGCGGTCGGAACCATCATCGTCTGGAGATGTGTATGATAGATGGGAGTTTTCAGAATTATAGAAGTCATTGTATGAAGACATTTTCAAGTTTTGATTTTAAAACTTTCTTAGTATATGTTTTCTTTAAAAAAAAGCATAATATATATAAGCATCTGTTTGCTGAAAAATTAGTGGATAGGAACTAGTTTTAAATATAATCACAGAAGTTTAACAATAAAGCTGTTTGTAAATGTATGATTTATAAGTTTAGAACTAAAAATAGTTTTTCTAAAACCAAAACAAATAAAACAAACTTTAAAGAAAACTGAGACAAGAAACACTCATAGCTCAAGTAGCTATAACACAACATCTAACAAGCAAGTCAGAGGTCATGAGTTCGAGTTCCGCTTTGGTCAGAAATAAAACAATTTTTGTTTTTCAATATTTTTGCATATTTTTATTTATAAATCTTTTAAAGAGATTATTCCTAAGTCACGTCTAAGTTTTATAAAAATATTTTCATTTAGCGGTTTAGTAAAAATGTCAGCAATTTGATTTTCAGTATTAATAAATTCTAAATTTATTAATCCTTTTTCCAAACAATCATGAAGAAAGTGATGACGAATATCGATTTGTTTTGTTCGTGAGTGATTGATCGGATTTTTAGAAAGATTTATTGCACTAGTATTATCACAATAAATTATATATTTTTCAAGATGACAATTAAAATCCTGTAGTGTTTGTTGCATGTATACGACTTGTGCACATGCTAAAGAAGCAGATATATATTATGCTTCACATGTTGATAAAGAAACACAGTTTTGTTTCTTACTGAACCAAGAGACTAAGGAACGTCCAATGAAATTACACGTTCCGCTCGTACTTTTTCGATCCGTCCGACTTCCTCCAAAATCAGCATCACTATAGGAGACTAATTCGAAAGGACATTCTTTCAGATAAAATAGCCCGAAATCTTTGGTTTTAGTTAGATAACGAATAATACGTTTAACTGCTCGCATATGTGATTCTTTGGGATTTTCTTGAAATCGAGCACATAAACAAACACTCATCATTATATCAGGTCGACTCGCTGTTAAATATAGTAAAAATCCAATCATACTACGATATAGTTTCTGATCAACACTTTTGCCATCCACATCTCTATTGAGATGAATCGTTGTGCTCATAGGAGTTGGTTTGGCAGAAGTGTTTTCCAAACCGAATCGTTTAATTAAATTATAACAATATTTTTCTTGATTAATAAAAATTCCATTTTCAATTTGTTTAATTTGTAATCCAAGAAAATATGATAATTCTCCCATATGAGACATTTCAAATTCATTTGTCATTATAGTCGAAAATTCCTGACATAGCTTTTCATTTGTCGAGCCAAAAATAATATCATCAACATATATTTGAATTATTAAAATATTTTTCTTAGTTTTCTAAATAAAAAGCGTTTGATTTACTTTACCAATTTCAAAACCAGATTCTAATAAATAGCTTTTAAGACGATCATACCAAGCACGTGGTGCTTGTTTTAAACCGTATAACGCTTTTTTAGTTTATAAATATGATCCGGAAATTTTTCATGATTAAAAAGAGGTGGTTGTTCAACAAAAACATTTTCTTTTATGTATCCATTTAAAAATGCACTTTTAACATCCATTTGATAAAGTTTAAAATTATGAAAACATGCAAAAGCTAATAAGATTCGTATTGCTTCAAGTCGGGCGACTGGAGCAAACGTTTCTTCGTAGTCTATTCCCTCTTCTTAGTTATATCCTTGTGCAACTAATCTAGCTTTATTCCTAGTTATATTTCCTAGTTCATCTGCTTTATTTTTGAAGAACCATTTAGTACCAATGACTGATTGATCACTTGGTATAGGAACAAGTTCCCAAACTTCGTTTCGTTCGAATTGATTTAGTTCTTCTTGCATGGCAAGAATCCAGTAGTCATCATTTGAAGCTTCTTTTATATTCTTAGGTTCTATGTTAGAGAGAAAAGCTACATGACCAACTTGATTTAATTAATGTCTGGTTTTAACGTTCGTATTTACTTCTCCAATTATGTTTTGTATAGGATGATCCCGTAAAATTCTAGGTGGAGATTTTATTATATTAGGAGTAATGTTTGTATTTTCATTAATTTCATGAATATCAAAATTTTCATTTGTATTACTATTTTCAATCTGAGTAGTTTCATCATCAGAATCGATAGTAATATTTGGATTTATATTTTTAAAATTTTCGTCAAATGAAACATGTAAACTTTCTTCAATAATTTGAGTTCTTTTATTATAAATTCGATAAGCTTTGCTTCGTTCCGAATATCCAACGAATACTCCTTCATCGGATTTTGGATCGAATTTGCCTAGTTGATCTTTAGTATTTAAAATAAAACATTTAGAGCCAAAAACTTTAAGATATGAAATATTTGTTTTCTTCCATTTAGAAGTTCATATGGAGTATTCTTAGTTAACGGTCGAATAGAAACACGATTCAATACATAACAAGCAGTAGCTACAGCTTCTGCCCAAAAGTGTTTCGATAAAGTGGTTCCATTTAATAAAGTTCTTGTACATTCTTTTAACGTTCTATTTTTCCTTTCTACAACTCCATTTTGTTGTGGTGTTCTAGGAAACGAAAAATTACGGTTAATACCTTTCTTGTTACAAAATTGTTCAAAAGCTCCATTTTCAAATTCTCCTCCATGATCACTTCTTATATTTTTAATTTTCAAACTTTTAATATTTTGAATTCTTTTAACAAAAATTTTAAAATTTTCAAAAGTATCACTTTTATTTTTCAAAAAGAAAATCCAAGTATATCTAGAAAAATCATCTACAATAACAAATACATATTTATTATGATTAATAGACTGCACTTGAGTTGGTCCAAAAAGATCCATGTGTAAAAGTTCAAGTGGTTGTTCTGTAGATATTACTTTCTTTGATTTAAAAGAAGATTTTGTTAATTTTCCTAATTTACATGCATCACAAAATATGTTAGTTTCGAATTTTATATTGGGTAATCCTTTAACTAATTTGTTTTTAGCTAGTTTGTTGATAGTATTAAAATTGATGTGACAAAACCTTTTGTGCCAAAGACAAGAATCGTTTTCTTTAGCTACCAAACACAAATTAGAATCATTATTAACATTCATATTTAAGATATAAATGTTTTTATCTCTTTTTCCTTCAAAAATAGTGTTATGATTTTTATCGAAAATATTACATTTATTTTCTGAAAAAGTTATATTAAAACCTTTATCGCATAACTGACTAATACTTAATAAATTGTGTTTTAAATTTTTAACTAATAAAACATCAGTAATGAGAGGTAAATTAGAGGTACCGTTGCTACTGACATCGCCTTTGCCGATGATATATCCTTTTGAGTTATCTCCAAAGGTGACTGCTCCTCCATTTGAGTATATAATGTTTGACAACATTTCTTTGTTTCCAGTCATGTGTTTTGAGAAACCGCTATCTAAGATCCATTTTCCTCTCTTCTTATGTGGTACCTGCAAAAAGTTTATAAAAAGTTGGTACCCAATCTTTTTAGGGTCCTAAGAGTTAGATCATAGGAAGCCAAACCCATACGGGTTCAGAATTCCCTTTATAAACATAATTCTTGTTATTATGAACAGTTTCCACAAACATTTTGATATGTTTATTCCTTATCAAAATATTATTTGTTTTGGAATCCATATCTTGATGGTTTTAGTGTTTGGGTAATCTGTTTTCTTAATATCCTTCTTAATATTATTATTAATCCTACTTTTAGCAAAATTATTTTGTTTCTTAAATCCTAGTCCAGATTTATTGTTAGAGGATTGAGAATTTTCAAGTATTCTATAAAGATTCTCTCTTCCTTTATTGAAATTAGATACATTTTTAGAAATATCATCAAATTTTATTTTAAGACTAGACTTTTCTAACTCTAAATACTTAATCTTAGAGTTTAAACTATTATTTTCAAAAAGTAAAACATCATTTTTATTTTTTTGAATTTCTAGTTCTTCAGATATTGACGAAATTTGAGAAGATAAGTTAGAATTTGATTGTTGAGAAATTTCAAGTTCTTCTTCTAAGATTTTCTTCTCATCTTTCAGCATATCTACTTCTAAGACTGTCCTATCTAACTTTCTTTGCAACTCCTTATTTTTCTTTTTAAGTTGCTTTGCTAAATCTACTAATTCAGAATTAGTTTCAATTAAATCTTCAAAAGTAAGATCACTTACATCGTCTGATGAAGCCATGAAGCACACATTTGCTTGTTCATTATCACTTTCACTCTCTGATGAGGATGATGAGTCAGTGTCGTCCCAAGTGACTGAAAAAGCTTTTTGTTTGGTTTTGTCCTTCTTGAAATTATTCTTTTTATGCTCTAGACAATCTTCTTCATGTGTCCTTTCTTATGACATTCATAACATTCCATTGCCGAAGATGATGGTTTGCTGCTATTGGAATTGTTGTTGAAATTATTTTTGTTTCCCTTGAATTTGTTTCTGTTGAATTTCAAAAAAAATTTGAAATTTTTAGCGATCATTGCCATATCTTCATTATCTGAGTCGGAATCATCTTTTTCTACTTGGAATGCCACATTTTTCTTTTCTTGTGCTCCATTTCATTTTGCCTGCAAATTTACTTCGTAGGACATTAAATTACCTATCAATTCTTCTAGTTTTAATGTTGACAAATCACTTGCTTCTTCAATGGCTAGGACTTTTTTTTCCCATTCGTCCGTTAAAGAATTTAAGATTTTTGTAACAACATCAAAATCAGTAAACTTTTGTTCTAGTGATAGTAAAGCATGATAAATATCCTGGAATCTAGAGTACATGTCATTTATAGATTCATTTGGCCTCATTTTGAAAATTTCAAATTGATTTTTCAACATAGAGATTTTTCTTAATTTAACTTTGTTCGTTCCTTCATATGTTATCTTAAGTGTTCTCCAAATTTCATAACCAGAAGTGCACATGCTAACTCTATTGAATTCATTTCTATATAATGCACAAAATAAAATATTCATAGCCTTTGCATTTGATGTAGCATCTAGTTTTTGTGTGTTACTCCAAGTTGAGTATTCTCCAGTAGGAGTTGTGTACTCACTTTGTATAACATTCCAGATATCAAATCCACTAGATTGCATATAGATTCTCATTCTAGTTGACCAATAATTATAATTTATACCATTAAAAGGTGGAGGTCGTGAAGTTGATTGACCCTCTGTGAAACTAGTATTAGTGTTAGTGTCAAAATCGTTAGTATGTGTTGTTGCCATATTACTAGAAATAGATATCAAATAACTTTGTGACGGTTATAAGATAACCTTGCTCTGATACCAAATGAAAGTGTACGTGCAGTACTAAGGATCGTGTAATATGATATATAAATGCGGAAACTGATAATAGCAGTAAAATAAAAATTAAAGTAAGCACACCAGGAATTTTTATACTGGTTCGAACTTCCCGTTCTACGTCCAGTCCCAGAATACCCTCTGGATTTAAACTATACCCCTCACTTAACCTGGATGAATAGGTATACGACACCTGCGCAGCCGAATAGGAATTTTTCCGCCTCAACAGCCGAAGAGGACTTCAATTTAATACAAATAATTTGTTGACGAATGTGTTCTGAATAACACTGATTGTCTTTTGATAGTACAGCTTTCCTATAATCAAATCCTCAAGAGTATATATGTGTGTGAAGATTTAAAAGGAAGATAATCACGTAGAATCGAAGTATATGAATTTATTCAAGGATTCTAGTGATATTGAATGTGAATGAATGCTTTTTAATTGCAGAGAATAATAGAGAATAGATTTCAGAATTATAAACAAGAATTGGTTGTTGTAGAAGTGAATTGTACATGTTTATATAGTTGTAGAATAGTTACAATCTTTCATGAAGAGTTTCAATCAAAAGGTGTGTCCGTATCTCTTGGATTGAAGGACATTCCTCTTCATGAACGATCGCAACTCTTCAGAAAACTAGCCGTTATGTTCAGGTCGGTTGACCGAGAAAACTGGCCGGTCAGCTGAGTTTCAAAACCATACATAGAACAGTGTATATCTGTGCACTTGACACAGAGTCGGTCGACCGAGGTTACTGGTCGGTCAGCCGACCTGTTGTCAATTGCACATTGCACACTTATTTATGTATAAATCAATATAAATCAATTTGTGTGTGTGTGACTACTTGAGGAATGATTTTAACAATATTTTAAGACTCAATACAATAAAATATTCATACTAATCTCTGGATTGTAGTCTTGTCTCATTTGTAGTGCACAATATACGTTTATTCTCTTTTTATCGCTTTCGTATAGTATTCTCTTTGTAATTCATCATATGATCTCTAAAGCTTGTGTCATGAATCAAAAATCATGAATCAACATTTAGCACCACTAAGTTGGTCGAATAAATCATCAATCCGAGGTAAGGGATATTTATTCTTGATGGTGAGATCATTAAGTTTGCGGTAGTCAATGCAAAGCCTAAGTGTACCATCAAATTTCTTCACAAAAATAGCTGAAGCTCCCCATGGAGAGGAACTAGATTGAATAAATTGATTCCCTTCCAATTTGGATAATTGTTTACGCATCTCCTCATTTTCCTTATTGGACATACGATAAGGAGGACGAGTAATAGGTAGAGCTCCAGGGATTAGATTAATTCTGAACTCAATTGCTCGCTTAGGTGGTAATCCTAATACGGGCTCAAATATGTCGAGAAATTCACGAATAATGTGAATGAGAGAAATAACATCTTCCTCATCATCATTATCGTCACCATGAGGATTTAGAGAATACAAGGATGCTTTCGAATTGGAATCTGAATCTTTCAGAACAAGAGAAATCTGCTTAACAGATTGAGGATGTCGAAGATATATAGTCCGCTCAGGACATAGGATATGGGCTTCATAACGGTTGAGCCAATCCATTCTCAAAATCATTCCGAAGCCTAAGTAACGCATAACATGCAAATTGGCATGAAAAGAGTAATCACATAAAATAATCTCGACATCTTTACACAGTAAACTGAGTGTTGCGGATCCACCAACCAGATTCGCAATTCTCAATGAAGTCATCAAGCCAATAACATTCAAAGACAAAGCATCAATAAGTTCTTTTGATATAAAAGAGTGAGATGCACCCGTATCAAAAAGAACTCGAATAGGAAAATCACGAAATATAATAATGCCATCAAGGATAGAATGAGAAATACCTTGACCACGAGATGTGTTAGTAGGGTCTTGCACAACGTTTAGCTTGCCCTCCTTCTTGCTTTGAAGTTTGGTACATGAAGATATAGTATGACCCGAACTTTTGCAATAGCGGGAAGAAAGAGACTCCGGACACTTGTTCGCGTAATGGCCCTTAGAACCACAATTGTAACATTCTCTACGACTAGAGGTAGGAGTCTTTGCTACCAAAGTTGGTTGCTTCCCTTTCTTGTTAGGATTAGGCTTGAACTTAAAAGGCCTCTTCTTGTTGATGTTTTGTTTGACTTCAACATCAATTTCTTTATCGGCCTCCTCGAGTCGAAGAGCGATATCAACAAGCTGATCAAAAGAAACTTCTAATTTCAGAAGTAATGGCTTTTTGAGGTTCTTATTCAACCCATAGAAAAATCTTTGATTTTTCTTAATGGGGTATTAATATACTCGTCCCCATATTTAGATAGAGATTCGAAAGATGCGACGTAATTCGTCATAGAAGATTCACCTTGAACAAAGTCAATGAAGCGTCGAGCTAGAGATACTTTTTCAGCTTCTGGCACAAATTTCAACTCGAACCTTTCCCAGAATTGCTCCCAAGTAAGGTCCGCCTCAATAATTTCCGAGATCAGAAGCTCATACCAATCTAATGCTCTTTCTTGGAGCATGCTAGAAGCCACTTGGACTCGATGGAGATCAATAAGATTCATGCGAGAAAAGATGCGATTGCATGTTCTAAGCCAAGCTTGGACTTCTATAATGCTCTCGGAACCCTTGAAAGGCTTTCCACCCAAGCTGGTGTAATCACTGCACAAGCGTGCAAACCCAGATTTAGGATGAGTAGGCTCTGGAATGGGTCCGATAGCTTGAGCATTTTTCACAAGATCTAGAAGTTGCTAAGCAGACATAAATACTCCATCCTGAGGTGTGGCACTAGATTGACCGACGCTGGGACGACCTGGTCTAACCATTTATCTTCTTTAAGAAATAAAGAAGAGGAAAAAGGTTATTCATAGAATGAATATCAAACAAACTTGATTGATAAAACAAGGCATCATAAAAAGAAATAGGATAGAACGGTACGAAGACTCGAATTAAATCCTATGGAATGATTCCTAAGGAAGACATAGGACAATGATCCTTGCTAGATTATTCTACATTGTTCCGAAGTTTGGCTCCGATACCAAGCTGTGAGACCCCACCTCTATACTCACACTAGCCAAGGACACTATGGGGTAATGCCGTCGACTAGCACGAAGAATAAGGCTGTTGAGGAGCGACCATCTGTGTAATTGCTTTGTGCGAGTACCGATATATCCGATAATATAACTTACATTTCGTTTCAAGAGGAAATCCGACATATCAAATACAAACTCAAAGCTACCACACAGTGGCTAAGTGGCCTTCAAAAACAAATATAGAAATAAACATAACACAAATCAGCCACATATATTCATATCACAAAGGAGGAATCATGAATATAACACATAAAAGTGTACATCAAAGTAGTGGTCAAACTAGACCCACTATATCACAAAAGAATAGATACAAGTGCTAGACAAAAGAATAATTATACATCAAGGAGTCTCTATCTCAAATGTATACAAACAAAAACTACTATGCTAAAGTAGTTAGCCAAAAAATCAGATGATGGTCCCAGATAGGAAGTCAAGTAGAAACACCTGAAATATCTTGGTCTGACCCGAGTATTATTTTAAGAAGAAAATAATAAACGTATCAGCCTAGAAATAAATATCAGATAAAATGAGATAGGATAAGGGATATAACTAAAAATGTATGATAACAAAAATGCCATACTATGACAAGTATACATCAGATAATAATCAAAAATCATACAATATCTCAAAACATCTCAAAACACCAAAAAGAATCACATTCTTTAAATTATTCACCAAAACACAAATATTGACAAAACATATTAATGCCAATTCACGAAAATTGGTTAAACACAAATTCAAGAAATCATCAACCAGAAATCCAAAAATCACAAAGGGGGGAGGCCTATCACAAACGAGAGCATGAAAACTCACCAACATGTGTATCACAAACGGAACGTTATTCCATGGTCTCTAACCATCAATTTTGAGCTGAGGCTCCACAAACGGCTCGAAGACCATGGGTCGCTACCCCACCAAATTGAACCGAAGTTCCACAAATGGGGGTTTTTTTAGTCCCTACACAAACAAATAGACATCGCACATCGCTAGTCTAAATCACAAAATGATCATCATTTATCGATAAAAAGTGTGAATCACTCTAAGCTAGTAAATATAAGAGTTTAGCTTCATGTCCCATAACCACTAGCTTAATTTAAATATTTACTAACAAATTGTAGATTTCCACTCGAAAATTGTCACAAGAGTTCAATCGAACAAGTCCAAGAATTAACCGACGAAGTAAACGCAAGCATTTCATACCACTTGTTTTATTAAGCCGTTTTATTAGATTTCTCATACGAATGAGGTAAAGGTTTATATATACTAATAGATTGGAAAACGGTTTTAAAAGAGAGCTTTATATTTAAAATAGTGTCGAAATCATTTTGATGAAAGAGTTGAGTATTTTACTACTAGTATAGAAACCTTTGTATTTAGAAGTGACAAATCACAAAAATGATTGTAGAAACAATCAATCACCAAAGATTCACATTTGAAGACGTGAATCAAATCCAAAGAAATCGATACCAAATCCATCACAATGGATATTCCCAAAAATCCAAAGAAAGAAGTCATCAAAGTCGATAGTAAGTGATAACAACAATCCGGATCAACTAAAATCGATTAAAATAGAAAATCCACACAAAACAGCCTAAATAGGCAGACGTCTGGGGTAAATCCAGACGTCTGGATTTGAGTTCTGGAAATTTCCCAGAAGTTACCAGGCATCTGAAACTCAGACCAGACGTCTGAAAACAAACCAGACGTCTGGTAGGTTTGGGCCAGACGTCAGGTCCAATTCTCTGCTTCAATTGAAATGGAAATTGTTTTGAAATCCATAAATGGATCTTTGTGAACGGGGTAAACTTTGTGAATTGAATCTTTTTGTTTAAAAGATTAAAAGTGTGGAAATTGTTTAAACCATTGAAGGTTTTTGAAATGAATGTTTTTGTTTAAAAGATTGGAAATGGTAATTTGTTTTAACCATTCGAATAAAAGGTTTTGAGCTTTAAGCTATGATTTAACTGAGACCCCAGTATCCATATGATTTTTAATTACGCTCGTTATTCGGTTTAGCCGGGAGAGGACCTTTGTGTCATATATCCCATTCCGAATAGTGATACGACAATATGGATAGAATTTGAAGACCGGTGGTGAAGACCGGGTATTTGCGAGAGCGATAGGATGACCTGTCGATTGTCTCTGCACTGAGTAGCTACGGTATAGAGATTCCCTAAGTGATGGGAAGTCCGATCGAGATTGTGAATACCCGGATTTGCAAGGGCTTCTTTGGAAGTGCCTTCGGTTCTGTTCGAACCCGGAACAGACTTGTATGGATGTGTGTCTGACGTTACACTTTGAGATGTAAAGCTGGTTTCTATCAAATACATTTCTGTTGGTGGCGGAGAATTTATTCTCTTAGCTTAACACCCTTCTCCGAGACGTACGAGCTCAGAGGTTATGTAGTTGATGGTTACTAGTGATACATTCCCAATTTGGTAATGTGGCATACGAAGTGCTGATGATCATTTGTTGGTCAAAGCGTGCTTTGTGAAAAAGCGTAGCTTTGTGGACGAGACTTCGTCGAGCCTCACAACCCGGTAATGGTCGAAACAGGAATGTTGCGACAAAGGTTTGTAGGGGTAGCGCCCCTAGGGTATGTCATTTCCTTCTGGATAAAAGGTGATATCATGGTATGGAGCCCAGATATTTTACCTATGTGGATGCTGCACAGTTATTATACTTTGTGGTTGTTGCTTTATGATCGAGGGCCCTCGGATAAAGGTCGGTAACGACCGGGGGATGACATACTTGTGTGTTAGTTACCTAGTTACAGCCGTACAGCGTGAGGTAGCGTCAGTGTGTTAGTTACCTAGTTACAGCTGTACAGCGTGAGGTAGCATCGGCCTTTTGTTTGCAGAGATCCGGTTAGGATCCGGGGCGTCTTTCCAGAGGCGTTTCTATTTCGGTAAGGAAGTTCCTTTGCCTGATCATTTGTTGGAAATCCAAAGAAACAATACGAACCCTGTACGGTTTTAGTTGTATTACCTGCTATGGGATGTGGCGGTAACCTGTTATTGAACATGGTAGCTATAGTAGGCATACGATGAAATGTTGTATGCTGGCTAAGATTAATATTATATTTTCGAAATGTTTTCGACACTATGCACTAATGATAATAATATTGAATGATTTTTGCGTAGTAAGCATTTTTGACTATCATAAGAAGAAATCTCCTCCAATTCTGCGTTTGCATTGTGTGTGTGGTGGGAGGTCTTATGGTAGTTTCATTTTCCAAAAGCATTGCGGATTTCAATGTTTAAAAGCCTTTTGTTTCTTGTATTAAAGATAAACTGTTTTTGTTGCTCACACCAGTCCCATGACTGATCCGGAGTTTATTGTTCCCTTCCTAAACTCTGAGTGCCCACTATTTTCCACACGGGTAGTCTAGAGTTGGGTTTTTCAGCTATTCAGGTTGAGTAGATTATCTGGAGCTAGTTCAGTTCTTGGAGTTCATGGACTGACGTTGCTTATCTTGGAGCATTCTATTGGAGACATTCTATCCGCTGTTGGTGTTATCTATTTTCTTTCCGCTGCTATTTCTTGTATCATATCTCTGATGTATATTGATATTCATTGTATCACTCTATTGTATATCAATGTATTATTCTTTTTCTTCCGCTGTGTTGTTATACTTAATGGTGTTATAAGCTCCGGCGAATCGGATTTGAACGGTCGAATCTATGGCATTCGAGTACGATGTAAAGTATGGATGTCGATTTTCGAACGCGAAAATCCGGATCGTTACATTTGTGTGTGTAAGAGTGTGGTCCAGGGGTTTCACACAATAGTGCACAACATCAATCATCATAGATATATCGATAAGCGGTAAATCAATAACGCTTATCTTCATTCACGGATTCATAGATAAGGTAAATTTATCAGTCACAAAGATTCACTATTACAATTCGATGTGGGTTTCGGATAACCAACTGGAATCCGACTCCCTGTCGCATCGAAATTCAAATGCCGTTTTACGGGCCAAGGGTTTCATATTCACATAGTAATATATCACAGAAACAGAAATCACATATCACATCAAAACAATTCATAGCACAAAGCATAATATCAAACAGTTCGACAATCAATAGAATTCAACCATCCGTAAGTAAGCTTAATAAATTATCTGATTAATTCAAATCAGATGGGTCAACCATCATCAATTAATTTTCAAATCATTGGATTAATTGTCCTTTAATCATTTTTTTTTAAATTAATCAACTTTTAATTAATTATCATTTAATTAATTATTCTTAATTAATTACAATAAGTGATTATTCATAATCACTTATATTAATAAATTCCAAATTAATTTCAACCACTTAATTAATCAATTTTAATCATTAATTACCTTTGATTAAGTAATTTTCTTTAAGTGATTAAATACCCCTAATTTATTATCCTTAATTTATTACACTCAGTAATTAGCTTTTAAATCAATTACGCAAGTAATTAAATTTAATTTAATCACACAAAGTAATTATCTTTTAAATCAATTACATCAATAAATTAACCATCAATTAATCACATTAACACATTATTCTTTAAGTAATTAAGCAAGTAACCTTAAATTAATTACCTTGATTTAATCAATCAATAAATCAACCTATCTTGAATTATCCACCTTAATTAATTGAAGATAAGCCATTTTATCTTAATTCATTACTTAATTTCATCATCTAAATTTAATGCTTTAAATTATTTTATACAAAAATATCGATTTATTAAAGTTCAATACGCTTACCCTAATCACCTTTTTAATTCATACATTATTAAACTCCATTTGAAAATACTTATAAATTTATTCATTATCATCATATCATTTCTAAATCAATTTATTTTTCAAAACAATTTAAAACATTTAGTCTTAACATTTAACCCTTGAATCTTGTTTTAAAATCTTATTCAATAATTCTAATTTGGAAACTTATTTGATTTCTTATACTTTAAAATCTTGAATAGAAATTGCTTGAAACTTTGTACATTTTATATTGCCATTAAAACTGAACAAAATTTACGTCATAACTTTAAAACTTCGTGTATTTTAAAATGCCTGTATAATCACACAAAATTCCCGAGCCTCTCTCGTTCCACTCACGCGTTTTAACTCGAGTGCTTCGAGTCCATTCCCCATTCGCACGCACTCGACTCCGAGCCTCTTCTTCTTCTCCAAAGCACATACCTTCCAGGTGCACAAACGTACACGCGTGCACCTACCCCATCGACTCCAGCCACTGTAGGCCATCACGAACATCATCAACGACCACACAAGCGCACGCGAGCCTCCTCGAACTCTCAGATCACCCAACCACCACGCGAATCAAAATCGAGGAGATAACCCCAAACCTGGAAACAAACTGTAACCCACCATCCACCTATCAACGCCTCGTTCTCGACGCCTCGGCCACCAGCGTTCATGAAATTCCGGCTACGTCTTCCGCTACCAGTCCACCTCCATTACCCAAAACCCGATTCACAAATTAAAAGATTCAAAAATCATGATTTAAGCTTCAAAAATCATGTTTTAAGCTTCAAAAATCATGTTTTAGTATAAAGATTCGACTTGCATACCTGGATTCACAAATTAAAAGATTCGAATTTTGATCAATTCGAGGTTGTATTCAAACGTATTGCTTTCTAGAGATGCTGCCAAGTTAATTTAAGTTGAATTTATTTTTAAAATTCAGTTCAAGGTTAAACAAACACAATTTATTTTAACTCTAAGTCAAAATATCAAATAGATTGGGTAGAAATGATTTTTGAAGACAAGGCTTGTGATAAAATTCAAAGAAAGGGAAAAGAACAGAGAATATTATACAGCCTGCACATCAAACTTTCTTCACATAATCAGTGAATTTCTTCTACATAAACACATATGTTCATAGCTAATACATACCTTAGATTCATATTTAAAGATGTTTCAAATGAAAGTTACTCACTTGGAAATGTTTGAAAACAGAGACTAAATTTGTTTAGCAGCCACAGTTTGATCCTTCTCCTCTTTTTCTTTCTTCAGTAATTTGTTTTCAACTTTGAAATATATAGTGATGTCTTCTTTTCTTTTTTAGTTTCCTGTTCTTTGTTGGGTTTTACTTTGAACTTGAAGGATATTTGAATTAGTTGCTTTTATTTGGTTTGAACGAACAAGAACTGATATGAATGTATATATGAAGAAGACATATACACAGTGTGTATAGGGGAAGGCTATCAAGTATAGGCTTACTCCTTTTAGTCAGAGATGTTTCTTCTTTTGTTGACTAAAGACATTATGTTATAAACTGAAATGAAGTTTACATTTCAGCTGAGATGAAACCAGTTCGTGCTGAGGAGATGGACATTAAATGCAAATCCTATTTTGGTTGTATAAGCTTGTACTAGTGTACTTTTTCCTATATTAAAAATCCATTTGATTTTATCATTTTCGTATGTTTGCAGTTTTATGTTGTAGATGTTATATATATTTTCATTCTTTTATCCACTGAGATGACTTTTAACTTGCTTGCTTCCTCTCTTGTTCACAACTTATGTTATTTAATTATGTTTATACAGTTTTCTTTGCTTTGAATATAAACACTTTTACCGGCTTTGTTTATGTTTGCTCAGACCTGATACTTGATTTGTATCAGCTAACATCAGGTTTGATAGCTTCCAGGCTACACTTGTTATATTTACTTGTGCAGTTTGTTTTGTACGCAAATGTTTCATGTTTCTATGTATTTTATTTTCTCTTACATTTGTTTTTAGTATTTACTTTATATTTTGTATGTACTTAGATTTTCGTTGGTATATAGATTTTCTTTTGTTCATTTACTAGCTAATGTGTTGATTTTTTTATTCAATTCAATTGAAAATATTTAACTTTGAGTTTCAAATCAAATTCAAAAACAAATAAGTAAATACATTTTATTAAATTTGAAAAATCCAAACAAATCCATAATTTAATCCAAAAATTAAATTTTAATTACAAAATTAAATTCGTCTTTAAATCGAGATCGTTACAGACTTCCCCCCTTAAAAAGAATTTCGTTCTCGAAATTCGCCAGAGAGAGATAACAAAGATAGATGAAAAATGTTTCATCAATTCAAATTAAACATCTATTCTGCATTTGGCTTACCAAATCAGAATATCAATAGTAGATACAAGAACGAATCTGTTGAATTCTTTCACACGATACTCGGGTTATCCAGATCTACGAAATATACAGTGGCATCGGTCAGTTTGAAGGAATAACTAACCATTCGTAGAACATATCGGGACCCAAAGAATAGATAGATATATGGATACGATTTCAAAGCTTTCAGTTTAGAACTAAAGTATACCTATCAACCATAGCAATCAAAGCAACTAATTCATCCATACAAACAATTTTCGCTTATTCGGAGTTTATGTCCCATATTAATATATCGAATCTTCTTTCTGGATCTACCAGAAATTATCGAAGAATTGAGAAAAGAGATGTTGAACAAAAGAGATTGATAGAGAAAAGATTACTTCCTCGTTGTTACAGGATATTGACCATTTATAGTCGTATTCCCCTATCCCCTATCTCATCCTCTTCTTGCACTCATACTCACTATCAGTGGATAGCAAGAGAATTTACTGAGACATTTGAACTGATATCTTAGGGATATACTCATTCTAGAGTTTACTTCACTCTATCTCTAATGAGCTACTTAACGTGTTATACTCCTGAGCTAAAATTCTACCTTAGCTCTGATACCAAATGTAACGAGTCGGGTTTTGCCCGCTCGAAAATCAACATCCGTACTTCACATTGTACTAGAATGCCGCAGATTCGACCGTTCAAATCCGATTCGCCGGAGCTATAACACAATTAAGTAAATAACACAGCGGAATAAAAATAGATGATATCAATATATATAACATTGATACAATGACAGATACAAAATCTGATACAATATGATACAACAGAATGATAAAATGAATATCAATATACCTCAGAGGTATGATACAAGAAATAGCAGCGGAAAGAAAAGATAACATCAACAGCAGGTAGAATATCTCCAATAGAATGCTCCAATCCATAGCTAGCGGAAAGCAAGGTCAATCGTCCAAGAACTGACTAGCTCCAGATAATCTACTCAACCTGAATATCTAAGAAACCCAACTCTAGACTGCCCGTGTGGAAAATAGTGGGCACCCAGAGTTTAGGAAGGGAACAATAAACTCCGGATCAGTCATGGGACTGGTGTGAGCAACAAAAACAGTTTATCTTTAAAACAACACAAAAGAACTTTAAACATTGAAACCCGCAATGCTTTTTAGAAAATGAAACTACCATAAGTCCTTCCGCCACACACACAATGCAAACGCAGAATTGGAGGAGATTTCTTCTTATGATAGTCAAACATGCTTACTACGCAAATCATTGGATTATTATTATTAGTGCATAGTGGAAAACAATTTGAAAGTAGAGTATAAATCTTAGCCAGCATAGGTACCATTATACTATGCCTACTATAGCTACCATATTAGATGGAAGGATATACAACTAAAACCGTACAAGGTTCGTATTGAAAAATGGATTTGCCAACAAACGGTCAGGCTAAGGAACTTCCTATGCCACGTAGGAAACGCCTCTGGCTGGACGCTCCGAGAGACAAACTGCTCTCTGCCAAACAAGGCCGGGTTACCCCTGTAACAGGTAACTCACGAATATGCCATCCCCCGGTCCTTTGGGACCTTTATCCGAGCGCTCGGTAACCAACATCACACATAATAAATAAAGTGTGTCCACATGAGTTAGTATTTGGGCTCCATACCATGATACCACCCCTTTCCAGAAGGAAATGACATACCCTAAAGGGCGCGACCCTCATAACCTTGCCGCAACATTCCTGTTTCAACAATTTCCGGTTTGTGAGGCCCTGACGAAGTCTCGTCCACAAAGCTACGCTATGTCACAAAGCCATGCTTTGGGTCAATAGATGATCAACCTATGATCACAAAGATAAATGATCAAACAAATGATCATATCACAAATGATCAAACACTGATCATCACACAGCAACACTCAGCATGTCACATTACCAAATTGGGATATATCGCTGATAAATTTCAACTACATAACCTCTGAGCTCGTACGTCTCAGAGAAGGGTGTTAAGCTAAGAGAATAAATTCTCCGCCACCAAACAGAAATGTATTTGAAAGAAATCGGCTTTATATCTCAAAGTGTAATGTCAGACATACAATCCATACAAGTCTGTTCCAGGATCGAACAGAACCGAAGGCACTTCCGAAGAAGCCCTTGCAAATCCGGGTATTCACAATCCCGATCGGACTTCCCATCACTTAGGAAATCTCTATACCGGCGCGACTCAGTGCAGAGACAATCGATAGGTCATCCTATCGTTCTCGCAAATACCCGGTCTTCACCACCGGTCTTCAAATGCCATCCATATACGACGTATCATTATTCGGAATGGGTTATGTGACACAAAGGTCCTCTCCCGGCTGAACCAAATAATGAGCGCGATATTTTAAAAACATATGAATAATGGATTTCAATTAAGTCACAACTTAAACCCAAACTTTCTTTTCAAATGGTTTAACCAATTACCATTTTCAAATCTTTGAACAAAAAGATTCATTTTAAACAACCTTCAATGGTTTAAACAGTTTCCACACTTTAATCTTTTAAACAAAAGATTCATTCACAGATTTTCCAAAACCAGTTTCCATTTCAATTGGATTAACTCCTTAAATCTTGAAAACAAAGATTTAACTGATAGTTTTCAAAGACACGTTTCAAAGATTTATTCGTAATTTGGAAAATCATCTTCAATTCAAACTTAAAAATCCTTTATTTCAAATTGGAAATCCATTTCTTGTATAAGAGCTTTTATCAGTTGGAAAACAATTAGTTTTCCAAATCATTGAATTCAATTCTAAATATTGAATTCGAATCTAAATCAAATTATTTAAATTTCAAATTTTATTAAGTTATTTAAAAAATAACTTTTACATTCAAAACTCATTTTAAAGCTCTTAATTTCAAATTTCCAAAACCATTTAGATTCAAGAATTCGATCTTTCAAATTGTCAAAAATCTGCGACTTAACTGATTTCCACGTGAAATCCATATTTGTTGTAACGACCCCGAATTTTATATAAATTTAAATTGATAATTTAAATAATTTTTGAATAAAATTTGTGAAATAAATACATATATCTTGATAAATCAATACGATATAATACAAATAAAATAGATGCAAAAATAATAAGACGAAAGAAAGGAAAATAAAATATATAAAAGTATGAAACAAGGCAATACAAAACAAGACAAAAGAAATTTATACAAGTATCTTTAGTACCCTTAAACTAGAAACAACACTGCATATGCATTTGAAATAACATAAGACAGAAAATGTCTCACTACAACAAAACAGGCTTTTTACAACGGGCAATGCCCGTTGTAATATGTGTTCCACAACGGGCAGCCGACCGTTGTAATAGGCGATGTTGTAATAGGTTGACCATATTTTACAACGGGCATTGCCCGTTGTAATAAATCTTTTTACAACGGGCATTGCCCGTTGTAATACACCTTTTTACAACGGGCAATGCCCGTTGTAATAAATCTTTTTACAACGGGCATTGCCCGTTGTAATACACCTTTTTACAACGGGCAATGCCCGTTGTAATACAGGATATTGCAACGGTTTCTGACCGTTGCAAAATAAATACAAATTTTAAAAAAAAATTGCAGCAGCATACATCCATACCAATAATGAATAATTCCAAAAAGGAATTTTAAAACCAAAAAGGAATTCCATTTCATTTTGCATTTACAATTTTCTTCTTTACAATTTCTTTTTCTATTTACAATTTTGCATTCTCTGTTTCATTCTTCTTTGTTTCATACCATCTCATCATTCTCTGTGCACGCTGTCATCTACACTACAGCCTAACTTCACTTCTGCAATACCAAACATCAACACACCTTTACTTCACAACTGCTATCAACCTGACAAGCAAATCAAACCATCCACACAACACTTCTTTCTCCGACCATCTGCTTCTGCAATACCCACATACTTATGCAATTCCCCCTCCCATACTTCCATACTTCACAATCATCAAACAAAACCATCACCAAAACCTTCTGCATCTCCTTCAAACTGCAACCATCACTCTTCATTAGCAACTTCAACTGACTACAACCATATACACTATGACACCATATCCACTGACCAATCTATGACAGCAAACTCTGAACAACTCCAACCAATGCATTCACAAACCATCACAGCAACAGTGCACACCACCAACACTCTCTACGAGCATCAGCCACATATCACCATCATACATACATCCAATTCCAACATCACTTCAGTCAACTTCAATCACCAGTGCAAACTCATCCTCGACCAACCGCTTCAGACTGCAATCTTCACACTTCTTTCTATAATCTGAGATCTAAAATCTGAAAACACGCACTGATATGAATGCATATGCTATTGTCTGCTTGTCGCTCGCTAATCTGAATGTAAGTCAGGTTTTATCAAATAGCTGCATTAGCTGTATTATGAACCACAAGTATAGTTGCAAAATCAAGTGTATTAGTTTTAAATTTCAGTTGCCTTAATTTTTAGATGATGGCTGCTATGGAGTGTTGTTGCAGATGACAAACTATCTTGTGTTTTGCTGTTGCATATATCATGGTCTTGATTCTGTAGGCAGTAACATGGTATTAGAATCTATTCTCTGCTTTTAAAGTCAGCTGCAGAGCTTAAGACAATAACTACAAAAACAAAATCTCACAAGCAGAATTCCATTTTAGATTGGATTTTCATATGTTATTCAAAACTCACTTGAAGAACCAGTTGATAAAATCATTCAATCCATGCCGAAATAAAATTAATACCCAGACACTTACTTGAAACCTACAATTCAAACTAATGTTTTCAAAACAAATAGAATCAGAACTAAAGAAGGAAAGAAAAATAAGTTTTGGATTAAAATGCAGAATCTCAAGCATCAAAGTTATTTTTAAAATATAGAGTCACATCACACACAACTTAAACGATAGAATCTCAAGCAAGGCTGTAAAACTGGATAGCGGTCTGCGTGGCATCAATCGCCTAGACGGTGATTAATCCAGAATTAATCAAATCATGACCAAACCAATTAATTTTGGTTAAATTTTGATAAAATTTTATGCATCTTTACTCTTACTATGAATCTAAAATCTGAAAGCAACTTCCACAACTCTACGTGATCAAAACTAGACAAACACTTCTGTTAATAAATATTAATTAAACGACTTTTGTCATTAAGCATATACCGTGGGCCTTACTAATTAGACAACGTTTTGCATGATTATAAGCATCGAATACATTGTCGATTAAGCAACATTGAAATCTTTTTCTCCATTCATAAATAATGACAAACAATGAAATACATCCTTAACTAACAGCTAAGACCATAGCCAAACTGGAATAGACTACCTCCTGTTATCAAAAAAATGTTTGGATTACATTCCATATGTCATGTTGACTGTAATAGTGTAGCATACAAATATATGAAAAATGACTTGCCGATTATATTGACTGTAATAGTGTAATAGTGTAACATCCCCAAAGTGACATGGTTGGTCGACTTGCCGATTATATTTCTACCAGGGGTCGTTAAAAATGGAGATATAGGGATCAGCTTTTGGCAGAGGTTGAACAAGTTAGGAACAATGCGGTAAAACACATACGTGCACTTACTAACAAAGTTGACTAGTGGAAAGCATGAGCTCCTTGGCAGACCACTTCCATTTATACTGAGATTGCTGGTGAACCATGGAATGCTAAGGTTCAAAAAACAATGACAAAGATCAGGCTTGCTCATTGTATTGACATAATAGTGGCTTTGTGCCTTAACATGGATCTTTCATTTCTTAAAAATAGGCCAGGTTTATCCTCCCAAAATGTCGATGTGCTTGTACTTAGCAGCACTTAACAGATTAAATACACTAGATAAAGTTAAACAGTGGTCCAATATCCAAACGATGGTCCGCAAACTGTGTGATAACGGAGATGAAACAATAAAGCATCTATTTTTTCAATGTTATTATTTTAACCAAATCTGGAATAACATCAAACAGAAATTGCAAATATAGGCTAACAACACAGATACTATTCAAACAAGTCTGGAGTACACTGCAAGTAATTTCAAGAATAATAACTTTCATGCAGATTTTGTAAATATAGCAATAAGTGCAACAGTGTGGCACATTTGGGTAGAGTGTAACCAAAGAAAATTCCAGAACAAACAATTTCTAGCTAATGTCAGGTTAGAGTTAGTAGCAGAGGATTGAAGAATACTAGTATCTGAATTCTTTCAAGATGCATGTAATAAAAGAAGCGAGCTTTGCAAAGCTTTTGGGCTTATCTGAATACGAAGGATTGGATCCGGCTTTTGGTGGTCAGCAGCAGTCTCGAGACAGTGTCCAACTTCCAGATCCACTTCTGAATACGAAGGTTTATCCTCCCAAAAAATTGTTTAAAGGTCTTCTTCAGTGAACCACGATGGCAGAGGAGTAGACGGATCTACAATATCCATTATCACTTGATTTGCATCTGTCGCGATGGGGATCTCAGAGCTCGAAAATAAAATGTAAACGTTGCGTATAACAGTCTTCACACGAAAGCGACCAAAATCTGCCTCTGCTCTTCCAGGTTCCTACATGTCTTCACATCAAAGCGGCGACAAAACCCTAATTTATTGAAGAGGAACGAACGAACATCAAAGCTTTTAGTTTATTGAAGAGGAACAAACAAATCCCTAGTTGGGCCGGCTCCTTTATATTATAAACTGCGGTTTTAGTTTTACAATGGGCGTAATATGTGTTGTAAAATTGGTACCTTTTACAACGGGCACTTTGTGACCGTTGTAAAGTTGGCATCTATTACAACGGGCATTTTGTGACCGTTGTAATAGCCTTCTATTACAACGGGCAACAAATGCCCGTTGTAAAAAGGGCATTGTGTATACATCTTTTACAACGGGCATTTTGTGACCGTTGTAATAGCCTTCTATTACAACGGACAATCAATGCCCGTTGTAAAAAGGGCGTTGTAATAGGGTATTTTTGTTATAGTGTCTCTAGCACACAATCTCCAGCCTTCATAAAAATCTGCGTAGTTAAATAGTTGGTTAGACAAAGCCTGTACAAGATAGTATGGAAACAAGTGTTCGAACATGCATACAGACCTAAGAACAAAAAGATTAAAAGCAAAGTAAAATTTATAATATACTTGTGGCTTGTAGATGAAGACTCAGGCAAGTATAGAAAGAAAAATATAAGATAAGTATAAAATGAGGACATCAAGTACAAATAACATTTAATGCTCTCATTTCCTTTCAGCAAGCAAAATCTGTTCGAGTGTATAAAGTGTGATTTCAGCCACCATTGAATAAAAATCTCTGCGTATAAGTGTACTAGAGAAGAAAAAAAAATTATATCAACTTGTACAAATCTATCACCAGTAAAAATCATTTTATATACTAACCTTCTCATCTCATTTCGTCCACTTCAAAACTTGAGAAAAACTGAAGTGAATATGATTTCAAAACTTAAACAACAATGCAACTCAAGACAAATCAGAGAATCCAAGGAAAAAAAAGAGATTTCAACTTGCATTTTCAAAAGCCTGTTTCCAACATAGCAACTTTGTTCTTTCTTCTGGAAGAAGCTCCAGTATCAAGTTCAAAAAAATCAAGTTTTCAACTTTGCAAAGTTAAAAAGATTTCAACTTGAAGCTCTGTTCCTTCTTCAACAACATTGTGAGCAAACTTTAAACCCTGAATATAATTACACATTGTTGCTTGAGTATGTATGCCTGTGAAGATGACTTGAAAGTAGCTCGTAGAAATGAAAAAAAATGGTGATTGTATGCCTGATATTTGGGGTATGCATATCTGTATACAGGTGCACATGAGCCTCTGTCTAAACTAACAGTTTTTAAACAAATTCAAAACTAAACTCCTACTCTTCCAATCTGTTCCTGAATCTGATCTTTAAATGGAAAGTAATTGAGTGAAGGTTAATGTGATAAATGAATTAAAAGAAATGTGTTTGTATAAACAAGATTAAGCTTAAGAAATTTTCTCAAATAAAATTTTCAAAGGCAGTGCCAGTAAAACAGGGGAGAAAAACTTTGATCAAATTCAAGTATTTAAATTCCTGGATTCGATTATCTAACGTGAATC
Source organism: Allium fistulosum (assembly GCA_030737815.1). Lineage (NCBI taxonomy): Eukaryota > Viridiplantae > Streptophyta > Magnoliopsida > Asparagales > Amaryllidaceae > Allium > Allium fistulosum. The sequence goes on along the minus strand of CM060905.1, from coordinate 682,915,630 downwards.
TTCATTTCAAATTTTGATTTTTAAAACCAAAATGGGAATTTTTAACTACCTATGCATCGCGCAGTTCTCAGTTGAACGAGATTTGTATTTTGATCAATTTCCGATCATCTAACAAATTTTAAATGTTAAAATCTGGAGTGAAGCTGTGTTGAACATTTACGATCCCAGAAAAAATTATTGAAAGTATTTCTAATGTATGAATGGGGAGAATGGATCAAGATTAGGGTTTAACACCCTGTGGTTATCGTCGAAGTTCAAACGGGAATCGCGGCGTCGAGGCACGGCTGGAGACGATCGCGAGCAGTTATGGAGATGCTGGAAGATGTGGCGGAGCTACGGTGAGGATAGCGGGGTGTCTCGATGTAGGGATCATCGGAGGTGGTCGTTTTCCTGGCGATGCTTGTTACCGGGTTAAGTGTATTTGAGTCGAATTCGATTCTCGATCGAATCGTGGCAGTGGAGTTTTGCGTGGCGTTGCCGTGGTCAGGAATGACTTGTCGAAGGGCGGAGCGAAGTCCATCGACGATCAGTGATGTGGTGCATGTGGATGTGCACGTCTTCGTGCATCTGGGGTTTAGGTTTGGGGAAGAAGGCGAGTACTCGGGTACGTAGTCGTGTAATGGTTGGTTTTACTCGAAGTTTTACTCGAGATTTTGAGGAGTTACTCGAAGCAGATGAGTGATTGTAAAGACTCGGGGGAATTGGGTACTTGACTCGAGTGAAGAGCCGAAGTGGTCTCAGGTTGATGTTAGAACAGTTTTGTTTTAAAACAAGTTTTTTCCAAATTTAAATTTAAAACACTTTAAACAACTTCTTGTTAATCCTTTTAAAATAATAAATGCTTTATTTTAAATTTTGGGATTAGTTAAGTTTTAAAGAACTTACTTCTAATTAAATAATATTTAAATGGCAATTGAGTGATTAATTAAGTAAATGGTTTATCCTTAATTTAAAGATGCTTAATTACTGTATGTAATTAAAAGTTAATTACTTAAGGTGATTACTTAAAGGATATTCAAATAATTAAAGGTCGACTTATTTCTTAATTAAAAGTAATTAATTAATGGTTAAAGATGATTAAGTGATTAAGAAAAATCACTTATTGTAATTAATTAAAGGTAATTAATTAATGTGATAAATTAATTAAGGCAATTAATTAAGAAATAGTTAATCTATGAAGGTGATTAAGATTTAATTAAAGAAAAATATATATTTATAATTATGTGATAGATTGATTATAATCACACTATTAATTCATCTAATTGTTAGATGATTGATTATTTTTGAAATGCTTTGAGCAGTTTGATAACTCTGTTATGTGATTGTGATGCTTTGTAATATGAATTGTTTTGTGCTCAGCTGTGATTTCTGTTTCTGTGATATACTGTTATATAAATATGAAAACCCTTAGCCCGTAAAACGGCACTTGAATTTCGATGCGACAGGGAGTCGAATTCCAGTTGGTTATCTGAAACCCACATCGAATTGTAATGATGAATCTTTGTGACTGATAAATTTATTTTATCTATGAATCTATGAATGAAGATAAGCGTTATCGATTTTACCGCTTATCGATATATCTGTGATGATTGATGTTGTTGCACTATTATGTGAAACCCCTGGACTACACCATACACACACAAATATGGATTTCACAGGAAATCGGTTAAGTCACAGATGATGTAAATTTAATGTTTTTGAAATTGAAATTTTAATTTCAATTGATTTTGAAATTAGAAATTTGGGTTTAAAGTGAAAAGCTTTTGAAATGGGATTTCAAAGATAAAGGTTATTTTGGATAACTTAATCGAGTTTTGAAAATTTAAATAATTTGATTTAAATTTGAATTCAAGTTTGAAATTGAATTCTATGATTTGAAACTAGGGATTAAAGATGCTGTACAGGTTATATATGGGTTAAACCATCTTAAATGTATTGATTTGGGAATTTGAATTTTATTTCAAGGGTTTTAACTCGTGTAAATATAACTGGATTTTCCCGAAACGAAAACTACTTGTTTTCAAATAATAATAGCTTTCATTTTAAGAAATGAACTTCCAATTTGTGTTGAAAGAATTTCAAGTTTGAAATGGAATTGAAATGTTTTGAAAATTATGAAATGAGTCTTTGATTCAAAGACCGGACGAGTTAATCCAATTTGAAAAATGGAATTGAAATGTTTTGAAAGACAATGAATGAATCTTTGAAAACAAGTTTTGAAAGCTATAAGTTAAATCTTGACTTAAAGATTTAACGAGTTAATTCAATTGAAATGGAAATTGTTTTGAAATCCATAAATGGATCTTTGTGAACGGGGTAAACTTTGTGAATTGAATCTTTTTATTTAAAAGATTAAAAGTGTGGAAATTGTTTAAACCATTGAAGGTTTTTGAAATGAATGTTTTTGTTTAAAAGATTGGAAATGGTAATTTGTTTTAACCATTCGAATGAAAGGTTTTGAGCTTTAAGCTGTGATTTAACTGAGACCCCAGTATCCATATGATTTTTAATTACGCTCGTTATTCGGTTTAGCCGGGAGAGGACCTTTGTGTCATATATCCCATTCCGAATAGTGATACAACAATATGGATAGCATTTGAAGACCGGTGGTGAAGACCGGGTATTTGCGAGAGCGATAGGATGACCTGTCGATTGTCTCTGCACTGAGTAGCTACGGTATAGAGATTCCCTAAGTGATGGGAAGTCCGATCGAGATTGTGAATACCCGGATTTGCAAGGGCTTCTTTGGAAGTGCCTTCGGTTCTGTTCGAACCCGGAACAGACTTGTATGGATGTGTGTCTGACGTTACACTTTGAGATGTAAAGCTGGTTTCTATCAAATACATTTCTGTTGGTGGCGAAGAATTTATTCTCTTAGCTTAACACCCTTCTCTGAGACGTACGAGCTCAGAGGTTATGTAGTTGATGGTTACTAGTGATACATTCCCAATTTGGTAATGTGGCATACGAAGTGCTGATGATCATTTGTTGGTCAAAGCGTGCTTTGTGAAAAAGCGTAGCTTTGTGGACGAGACTTCGTCGAGCCTCACAACCCGGTAATGGTCGAAACAGGAATGTTGCGACAAAGGTTTGTAGGGGTAGCGCCCCTAGGGTATGTCATTTCCTTCTGGATAAAAGGTGATATCATGGTATGGAGCCCAGATATTTTACCTATGTGGATGCTGCACAGTTATTATACTTTGTGGTTGTTGCTTTATGATCGAGGGCCCTCGGATAAAGGTCGGTAACGACCGGGGGATGACATACTTGTGTGTTAGTTACCTAGTTACAGCTGTACAGCGTGAGGTAGCGTCAGTGTGTTAGTTACCTAGTTACAGCTGTACAACGTGAGGTAGCGTCGGCCTTTTGTTTGCAGAGATCCGGTTAGGATCCGGGGCGTCTTTCCAGAGGCGTTTCTATTTCGGTAAGGAAGTTCCTTTGCCTGATCATTTGTTGGAAATCCAAAGAAACAATACGAACCCTGTACGGTTTTAGTTGTATTACCTGCTATGGGATGTGGTGGTAACCTGTTATTGAACATGGTAGCTATAGTAGGCATACGATGAAATGTTGTATGCTGGCTAAGATTAATATTATATTTTCAAAATGTTTTCGACACTATGCACTAATGATAATAATATTGAATGATTTTTGCGTAGTAAGCATTTTTGACTATCATAAGAAGAAATCTCCTCCAATTCTGCGTTTGCATTGTGTGTGTGGTGGGAGGTCTTATGGTAGTTTCATTTTCCAAAAGCATTGTGGATTTCAATGTTTAAAAGCCTTTTGTTGCTTGTATTAAAGATAAACTGTTTTTGTTGCTCACACCAGTCCCATGACTGATCCGGAATTTATTGTTCCCTTCCTAAACTCTGGGTGCCCACTATTTTCCACACGGGTAGTCTAGAGTTGGGTTTTTCAGCTATTCAGGTTGAGTAGATTATCTGGAGCTAGTTCAGTTCTTGGAGTTCATGGACTGACGTTGCTTATCTTGGAGCATTCTATTGGAGACATTCTATCCGCTGTTGGTGTTATCTATTTTCTTTCCGCTGCTATTTCTTGTATCATATCTCTGATGTATATTGATATTCATTGTATCACTCTATTGTATCATATATTGTATATCAATGTATTATTCTTTTTCTTCCGCTGTGTTGTTATACTTAATGGTGTTATAAGCTCCGGCGAATCGGATTTGAACGGTCGAATCTATGGCATTCGAGTACGATGTAAAGTATGGATGTCGATTTTCGAACGCGAAAATCCGGATCGTTACATTTGTGTGTGTAAGAGTGTGGTCCAGGGGTTTCACACAATAGTGCACAACAGCAATCATCACAGATATATCGATAAGCGGTAAAATCAATAACGCTTATCTTCATTCACGGATTCATAGATAAGGTAAATTTATCAGTCACAAAGATTCACTATTACAATTCGATGTGGGTTTCGGATAACCAACTGGAATCTGACTTCCTATCGCATCGAAATTCAAGTGCCGTTTTACGGGCCAAGGGTTTCATATTCACATAGTAATATATCACAGAAACAGAAATCACAGATCACGTCAAAACAATTCATAGCACAAAGCATAATATCAAATAGTTCGACAATCAATAGAATTCAACCATCCGTCAGTAAGCTCAATAAATTATCTGATTAATTCAAATCAGATGGGTCAACCATCATCAATTAATTTTCAAATCATTGGATTAGTTGTCCTTTAATCATTTTTTTAAATTAATCAACTTTTAATTAATTATCATTTAATTAATTATTCTTAATTAATTACAATAAGTGATTATTCATAATCACTTATATTAATAAATTCTAAATTAATTTCAATCACTTGATTAATCAATTTTAATCATTAATTACCTTTGATTAAGTAATTTTCTTTAAGTGATTAAATACCCCTAATTTATTATCCTTAATTTATTACACTCAGTAATTAGCTTTTAAATCAATTACGCAAGTAATTAAATTTAATTTAATCACACAAAGTAATTATCTTTTAAATCAATTACATCAATAAATTAACCATCAATTAATCACATTAACACATTATTCTTTAAATAATTAAGCAAGTAACCTTAAATTAATTACCTTGATTTAATCAATCAATAAATCAACCTATCTTGAATTATCCACCTTAATTAATTGAAGATAAGCCATTTTATCTTAATTCATTACTTAATTTCATCATCTAAATTTAATGCTTTAAATTATTTTATACAAAAATATCGATTTATTAAAGTTCAATACGCTTACCCTAATCACCTTTTTAATTCAAACATTATTAAACTCCATTTGAAAATACTTATAAATTTATTCATTATCATCATATCATTTCTAAATCAATTTATTTTTCAAAACAATTTAAAACATTTAGTCTTAACATTTAACCCTTGAATCTTGTTTTAAAATCTTATTCAATAATTCTAATTTGGAAACTTATTTAATTTCTTATACTTTAAAATCTTGAATAGAAATTGCTTGAAACTTTGTACATTTTATATTGCCATTAAAACTGAACAAAATTTACGTCATAACTTTAAAACTTCGTGTATTTTAAAATGCCTGTATAATCACACAAAATTCCCGAGCCTCTCTCGTTCCACTCATGCGTTTTAACTCGAGTGCTTCGAGTCCATTCCCCATTCGCACGCACTCGACTCCGAGCCTCTTCTTCTTCTCCAAAGCACATACCTTCCAGGTGCACAAACGTACACGCGTGCACCTACCCCATCGACTCCAGCCACTGTAGGCCATCGCGAACATCGTCAACGACCACACAAACGCACGCGAGCCTCCTCGAACTCTCAGATCACCCAACCACCACGCGAATCAAAATCGAGGAGATAACCCCAAACCTGGAAACAAACTGTAACCCACCATCCACCTATCAACGCCTCGTTCTCGACGCCTCGGCCACCAGCGTTCATGAAATTCCGGCTACGTCTTCCGCTACCAGTCCACCTCCATTACCCAAAACCCGATAGAACTCGATCGTCTCAGTGAGCCATAGTGATCGATTATTTACGTACAGTAAAAATTAGGTTTAGGAAATTAAATTGCCAACCGCTTCCACCACCATGCTCAGACCATCCATCAGTCATTTTTCCTCGCATCTCCGTTTGCTCCTCTACCACCCCTGGGAACCACGACCTTCCCCATCGACGAGATCGCCTGTAGCAACTCGAAACGCACAAATTCGAACAAACTCAACTACTCTTACATCCCTCATCTAAAAATCATGATTTAAGCTTCAAAAATCATGTTTTAGTATAAAGATTCGACTTGCATACCTGGATTCACAAATTAAAAGATTCGAATTTTGATCAATTCGAGGTTGTATTCAAACGTATTGCTTTCTAGAGATGCTGCCAAGTTAATTTAAGTTGAATTTATTTTTAAAATTCAGTTCAAGGTTAAACAAACACAATTTATTTTAACTCTAAGTCAAAATATCAAATAGATTGGGTAGAAATGATTTTTGAAGACAAGGCTTGTGATAAAATTCAAAGAAAGGGAAAAGAACAGAGAATATTATACAGCCTGCACATCAAACTTTCTTCACATACTCAGTGAATTTCTTCTACATAAACACATATGTTCATAGCTAATACATACCTCAGATTCATATTTAAAGATGTTTCAAATGAAAGTTACTCACCTAGAAATGTTTGAAAACAGAGACTAAATTTGTTTAGCAGCCACAGTTTGATCCTTCTCCTCTTTTTCTTTCTTCAGTAATTTGTTTTCAACTTTGAAATATATAGTGATGTCTTCTTTTCTTTTTTAGTTTCCTGTTCTTTGTTGGGTTTTACTTTGAACTTGAAGGATATTTGAATTAGTTGCTTTTATTTGGTTTGAACGATCAAGAACTGATATGAATGTATATATGAAGAAGACATATACACAGTGTGTATAGGGGAAGGCTATCAAGCATAGGCTTACTCCTTTTAGTCAGAGATGTTTCTTCTTTTGTTGACTAAAGACATTATGTTATAAACTGAAATGAAGTTTACATTTCAGCTGAGATGAAACCAGTTCGTGCTGAGGAGATGGGCATTAAATGCAAATCCTATTTTGGTTGTATAAGCTTGTACTAGTGTATTTTTTCCTATATTAAAAATCCATTTGATTTTATCATTTTCGTATGTTTGCAGTTTTATGTTGTAGATGTTATATATATTTTCATTCTTTTATCCACTGAGATGACTTTTAACTTGCTTGCTTCCTCTCTTGTTCACAACTTATGTTATTTAATTATGTTTATACAGTTTTCTTTGCTTTGAATATAAACACTTTTACCGGCTTTGTTTATGTTTGCTCAGACCTGATACTTGATTTGTATCAGCTAACATCAGGTTTGATAGCTTCCAGGCTACACTTGTTATATTTACTTGTGCAGTTTGTTTTGTACGCAAATGTTTCATGTTTCTATGTATTTTATTTTCTCTTACATTTGTTTTTAGTATTTACTTTATATTTTGTATGTACTTAGATTTTCATTGGTATATAGATTTTCTTTTGTTCATTTACTAGCTAATGTGTTGATTTTTTTATTCAATTCAATTGAAAATATTTAACTTTGAGTTTCAAATCAAATTCAAAAACAAATAAGTAAATACATTTTATTAAATTTGAAAAATCCAAACAAATCCATAATTTAATCCAAAAATTAAATTTTAATTACAAAATTAAATTCGTCTTTAAATCGGGATCGTTACAGACTTCCCCCCTTAAAAAGAATTTCGTCCTCGAAATTCGCCAGAGAGAGATAACAAAGATAGATGAAAAATGTTTCATCAATTCAAATTGAACATCTATTCTGCATTTGGCTTACCAAATCAGAATATCAATAGTAGATACAAGAACGAATCTGTTGAATTCTTTCACACGATACTCGGGTTATCCAGATCTACGAAATATACAGTGGCATCGGTCAGTTTGAAGGAATAACTAACCATTCGTAGAACATATCGGGACCCAAAGAATAGATAGATATATGGATACAATTTCAAAGCTTTCAGTTTAGAACTAAAGTATACCTATCAACCATAGCAATCAAAGCAACTAATTCATCCATACAAACAATTTTCGCTTATTCGGAGTTTATGTCCCATATTAATATATCGAATCTTCTTTCTGGATCTACCAGAAATTATCGAAGAATTGAGAAAAGAGATGTTGAACAAAAGAGATTGATAGAGAAAAGATTACTTCCTCGTTGTTACAGGATATTGACCATTTATAGTCGTATTCCCCTATCCCCTATCTCATCCTCTTCTTGCACTCATACTCACTATCAGTGGATAGCAAGAGAATTTACTGAGACATTTGAACTGATATCTTAGGGATATACTCATTCTAGAGTTTACTTCACTCTATCTCTAATGAGCTACTTAACGTGTTATACTCCTGAGCTAAAATTCTACCTTAGCTCTGATACCAAATGTAACGAGTCGGGTTTTGCCCGCTCGAAAATCAACATCCGTACTTCACATTGTACTAGAATGCCGTAGATTCGACCGTTCAAATCCGATTCGCCGGAGCTATAACACAATTAAGTAAATAACACAGCGGAATAAAAATAGATGATATCAATATATATAACATTGATACAATGACAGATACAAAATCTGATACAATATGATACAACAGAATGATAAAATGAATATCAATATACCTCAGAGGTATGATACAAGAAATAGCAGCGAAAAGAAAAGATAACATCAGCAGCAGGTAGAATATCTCCAATAGAATGCTCCAATCCATAGCTAGCGGAAAGCAAGGTCAGTCGTCCAAGAACTGACTAGCTCCAGATAATCTACTCAACCTGAATATCTAAGAAACCCAACTCTAGACTGCCCGTGTGGAAAATAGTGGGCACCCAGAGTTTAGGAAGGGAACAATAAACTCCGGATCAGTCATGGGACTGGTGTGAGCAACAAAAACAGTTTATCTTTAAAACAACACAAAAGAACTTTAAACATTGAAACTCGCAATGCTTTTTAGAAAATGAAACTACCATAAGACCTCCCGTCACACACACAATGCAAACGCAGAATTGGAGGAGATTTCTTCTTATGATAGTCAAACATGCTTACTACGCAAATCATTGGATTATTATTATTAGTGCATAGTGGAAAACAATTTGAAAGTAGAGTATAAATCTTAGCCAGCATAGGTACCATTATACTATGCCTACTATAGCTACCATATTAGATGGTAGGTTATACAACTAAAACCGTACAAGGTTCGTATTGAAAAATGGATTTGCCAACAAACGGTCAGGCTAAGGAACTTCCTATGCCACGTAGGAAACGCCTCTGGCTGGACGCTCCGAGAGACAAACTGCTCTCTGCCAAACAAGGCCGGGTTACCCCTGTAACAGGTAACTCACGAATATGCCATCCCCCGGTCCTTTGGGACCTTTATCCGAGCGCTCGGTAACCAACATCACACATAATAAATAAAGTGTGTCCACATGAGTAAGTATCTGGGCTCCATACCATGATACCACCCCTTTCCAGAAGGAAATGACATACCCTAAAGGGCGCGACCCTCATAACCTTGCCGCAACATTCCTGTTTCGACCATTTCCGGTTTGTGAGGCCCTGACGAAGTCTTGTCCACAAAGCTACGCTTTGTCACAAAGCCATGCTTTGGGTCAACAGATGATCAACCTATGATCACAAAGATAAATGATCAAACAAATGATCATATCACAAATGATCAAACACTGATCACCACACATCAACACTCAGCATGTCACATTACCAAATTGGGATATATCGCTGATAAATTTCAACTACACAACCTCTGAGCTCGTACGTCTCAGAGAAGGGTGTTAAGCTAAGAGAATAAATTCTCCGCCACCAAACAAAAATGTATTTGAAAGAAATCGGCTTTATATCTCAAAGTGTAATGTCAGACATACAATCCATACAAGTCTGTTCCAGGATCGAACAGAACCGAAGGCACTTCCGAAGAAGCCCTTGCAAATCCGGGTATTCACAATCCCGATCGGACTTCCCATCACTTAGGAAATCTCTATACCGGCGCGACTCAGTGCAGAGACAATCGATAGGTCATCCTATCGTTCTCGCAAATACCCGGTCTTCACCACCGGTCTTCAAATGCCATCCATATACGACGTATCATTATTCGGAATGGGTTATGTGACACAAAGGTCCTCTCCCGGCTGAACCAAATAATGAGCGCGATATTTTAAAAACATATGGATAATGGATTTCAATTAAGTCACAACTTAAACCCAAACTTTCTTTTCAAATGGTTTAACCAATTACCATTTTCAAATCTTTGAACAAAAAGATTCATTTTAAACAACCTTCAATGGTTTAAACAGTTTCCACACTTTAATCTTTTAAACAAAAGATTCATTCACAGATTTTCCAAAACCAGTTTCCATTAAAATTGGATTAACTCCTTAAATCTTGAAAACAAAGATTTAACTGATAGTTTTCAAAGACACGTTTCAAAGATTTATTCATAATTTGGAAAATCATCTTCAATTCAAACTTAAAAATCCTTTATTTCAAATTGGAAATCCATTTCTTGTATAAGAGCTTTTATCAGTTGGAAAACAATTAGTTTTCCAAATCATTGAATTCAATTCTAAATATTGAATTCGAATCTAAATCAAATTATTTAAATTTCAAATTTTATTAAGTTATTTAAAAAATAACTTTTACATTCAAAACTCATTTTAAAGCTCTTAATTTCAAATTTCCAAAACCATTTAGATTCAAGAATTCGATCTTTCAAATTGTCAAAAATCTACGACTTAACTGATTTCCACGTGAAATCCATATTTGTGTGTGTAAGAGTGTGGTCCAGGGGTTTCACACAATAGTGCACAACATCAATCATCATAGATATATCGATAAGCGGTAAATCAATAACGCTTATCTTCATTCACGGATTCATAGATAAGGTAAATTTATCAGTCACAAAGATTCACTATTACAATTCGATGTGGGTTTCGGATAACCAACTGGAATCCGACTCCTTGTCGCATCGAAATTCAAATGCCGTTTTACGGGCCAAGGGTTTCATATTCACATAGTAATATATCACAGAAACAGAAATCACATATCACATCAAAACAATTCATAGCACAAAGCATAATATCAAACAGTTCGACAATCAATAGAATTCAACCATCCGTCAGTAAGCTCAATAAATTATCTGATTAATTCAAATCAGATGGGTCAACCATCATCAATTAATTTTCAAATCATTGGATTAATTGTCCTTTAATCATTTTTTTTAAATTAATCAACTTTTAATTAATTATCATTTAATTAATTATTCTTAATTAATTACAATAAGTGATTATTCATAATCACTTATATTAATAAATTCCAAATTAATTTCAATCACTTGATTAATCAATTTTAATCATTAATTACCTTTGATTAAGTAATTTTCTTTAAGTGATTAAATACCCCTAATTTATTATCCTTAATTTATTACACTCAGTAATTAGCTTTTAAATCAATTACGCAAGTAATTAAATTTAATTTAATCACACAAAGTAATTATCTTTTAAATCAATTACATCAATAAATTAACCATCAATTAATCACATTAACACATTATTCTTTAAGTAATTAAGCAAGTAACCTTAAATTAATTACCTTGATTTAATCAATCAATAAATCAACCTATCTTGAATTATCCACCTTAATTAATTGAAGATAAGCCATTTTATCTTAATTCATTACTTAATTTCATCATCTAAATTTAATGCTTTAAATTATTTTATACAAAAATATCGATTTATTAAAGTTCAATACGCTTACCCTAATCACCTTTTTAATTCAAACATTATTAAACTCCATTTGAAAATACTTATAAATTTATTCATTATCATCATATCATTTCTAAATCAATTTATTTTTCAAAACAATTTAAAACATTTAGTCTTAACATTTAACCCTTGAATCTTGTTTTAAAATCTTATTCAATAATTCTAATTTGGAAACTTATTTGATTTCTTATACTTTAAAATCTTGAATAGAAATTGCTTGAAACTTTGTACATTTTATATTGCCATTAAAACTGAACAAAATTTACGTCATAACTTTAAAACTTCGTGTATTTTAAAATGCCTGTATAATCACACAAAATTCCCGAGCCTCTCTCGTTCCACTCACGCGTTTTAACTCGAGTGCTTCGAGTCCATTCCCCATTCGCATGCACTCGACTCCAAGCCTCTTCTTCTTCTCCAAAGCACATACCTTCCAGGTGCACAAACGTACACGCGTGCACCTACCCCATCGACTCCAGCCACTGTAGGCCATCGCGAACATCGTCAACGACCACACAAACGCACGCGAGCCTCCTCGAACTCTCAGATCACCCAACCACCACGCGAATCAAAATCGAGGAGATAACCCCAAACCTGGAAACAAACTGTAACCCACCATCCACCTATCAACGCCTCGTTCTCGACGCCTCGGCCACCAGCGTTCATGAAATTCCGGCTACGTCTTCCGCTACCAGTCCACCTCCATTACCCAAAACCCGATAGAACTCGGTCGTCTCAGTGCGCCATGGTGATCGATTATTTACGTACAGTAAAAATTAGGTTTAGGAAATTAAATTGCCAACCGCTTCCACCACCATGCTCAGACCATCCACTAGTCATTTTTCCTCGCATCTCTGTTTGCTCCTCTACCACCCCTGGGAACCACGACCTTCCCCATCGACGAGATCGCCTGCAGCAACTCGAAACGCACAAATTCGAACAAACTCAACTACTCTTACATCCCTCATCTAAAAATCATGATTTAAGCTTCAAAAATCATGTTTTAGTATAAAGATTCGACTTGCATACCTGGATTCACAAATTAAAAGATTCGAATTTTGATCAATTCGAGGTTGTATTCAAACGTATTGCTTTCTAGAGATGCTGCCAAGTTAATTTAAGTTGAATTTATTTTTAAAATTCAGTTCAAGGTTAAACAAACACAATTTATTTTAACTCTAAGTCAAAATATCAAATAGATTGGGTAGAAATGATTTTTGAAGACAAGGCTTGTGATAAAATTCAAAGAAAGGGAAAAGAACAGAGAATATTATACAGCCTGCACATCAAACTTTCTTCACATACTCAGTGAATTTCTTCTACATAAACACATATGTTCATAGCTAATACATACCTTAGATTCATATTTAAAGATGTTTCAAATGAAAGTTACTCACCTGGAAATGTTTGAAAACAGAGACTAAATTTGTTTAGCAGCCACAGTTTGATCCTTCTCCTCTTTTTCTTTCTTCAGTAATTTGTTTTCAACTTTGAAATATATAGTGATGTCTTCTTTTCTTTTTTAGTTTCCTGTTCTTTGTTGGGTTTTACTTTGAACTTGAAGGATATTTGAATTAGTTGCTTTTATTTGGTTTGAACGAACAAGAACTGATATGAATGTATATATGAAGAAGACATATACACAATGTGTATAGGGGAAGGCTATCAAGCATAGGCTTACTCCTTTTAGTCAGAGATGTTTCTTCTTTTGTTGACTAAAGACATTATGTTATAAACTGAAATGAAGTTTACATTTCAGCTGAGATGAAACCAGTTCGTGCTGAGGAGATGGGCATTAAATGCAAATCCTATTTTGGTTGTATAAGCTTGTACTAGTGTACTTTTTCCTATATTAAAAATCCATTTGATTTTATCATTTTCGTATGTTTGTAGTTTTATGTTGTAGATGTTATATATATTTTCATTCTTTTATCCACTGAGATGACTTTTAACTTGCTTGCTTCCTCTCTTGTTCACAACTTATGTTATTTAATTATGTTTATATAGTTTTCTTTGCTTTGAATATAAACACTTTTACAGGCTTTGTTTATGTTTGCTCAGACCTGATACTTGATTTGTATCAGCTAACATCAGGTTTGATAGCTTCCAGGCTACACTTGTTATATTTACTTGTGCAGTTTGTTTTGTACACAAATGTTTCATGTTTCTATGTATTTTATTTTCTCTTACATTTGTTTTTAGTATTTACTTTATATTTTGTATGTACTTAGATTTTCATTGGTATATAGATTTTCTTTTGTTCATTTACTAGCTAATGTGTTGATTTTTTTATTCAATTCAATTGAAAATATTTAACTTTGAGTTTCAAATCAAATTCAAAAACAAATAAGTAAATACGTTTTATTAAATTTGAAAAATCCAAACAAATCCATAATTTAATCCAAAAATTAAATTTTAATTACAAAATTAAATTCGTCTTTAAATCGGGATCGTTACAGATATAAAAAAATCTCTCAGGTTAAAATCAAACGCGATCGATCAAAATAAATAATAAATGGGGGGGGGAGGGGGTGGTGGGGGGTGGATGGACGTTGTCGCGCGACCTGGGGCAACGCCGTGATTGGAGGCGCATGAGGAGGAAGGGCAGTGCGAGGTGACGAACTGGAGGCATGTTTAGGGTTTGGTGTCCGCATCTTCTTCTGAGCACGAGACGCGCGTGCGAGATGCCATTGGTGGCGGCAGCTGTGTTGCTCTTGGTCGACGGCGAGAGCTCAGCAACGATCGACCAACGTTTTAAAAAAAATGATAAGCATCACAACCTGGAAGAATAGGAGGGAAGGGCTTGCGTGCGTTGAGGCGATAACAGTAAGGTTGGTTTTAAAAAATTTATATTAATTTTGGTAGATAAATTTTGTTAAGTTATTAATTAAACTTTAATTATATATCGTTATTAATAAAGTAGTATCTTGTTCGTACGAGGTCTGTTTCGGACGAATCGAGTTGCAACGGATTCGTATCTGCGCCGTCTACAGCATGGGATCGGATTGGAATTTTATTTGAAGCTGAAATATTTTCTGTTTCAAATAGAAAGGTGAGTGTTTATACACTCACAATTGACTAAAATAATTCTTATGTTAGTTAAATTATATCGTAAAGTGATTTAAATTTTATTGATAGTTGTTTGATAAATTTAATTGACATGTAAACTGACATCTGAATTAATTGATAGAATTTGAATTGACAGTTAAATTGAATAGGATTAAACTGCTAGTAAAATTCCCCATTGTCGATAATCGGTTAATTGTTGTGATTTTTGACTGTTTGGATGTTGGTTGTGATGGATGAAAATTTGATTGATATTTTGGATGTTTGCATGTTTATTTATGTTCATATATTCTGTTATCATCTCGTATATTATTTACAGTATATAAAACTGTAAATTGAATTATTTCGAATAAATTAAGAAATAGTTTGAAATGATATATACCTATGACATTTATTTTGGGTTGAAATGATATATATATCCATTCATGGAATTAAATTGAAATAATGGATTCACTTGGACATAGGATACAGAATTATATACGGACACCGGATTGGTTAAATTAAATGATTTTAAAATTTTGATTTGAAATTATTTAAATGATTTGGTTTTAAGAAATAAAAATCAAATTTATGGAAAACGAATTATTTTCGAACTTGAGCTCGGAATGTTGAATTTAAATTTGATAACGAAATTGTTTAAATAATCAAAGTTGAGATGTTGAAGTTAAAATCGAAATATGATTTGAATTTTGGAAATTGATTTGTGTTAAAGGATTGGACTTTTATTCGAACTTTGAATATTGCTAAGAAAAAGTGATATAAAACGATATTTCGGAATTGAGCTCGAAATTGAATTATACCGAAGGTTTGGATTTGAAATTGGATATTGAAGAAAAATTTGATTTAAGTGTTTTTAATCATTATTTTGAAAATCGAACTCGGAATTGATATAAATCAAAATGGTTTAAATTTGGAATTGTAATTTAAATTAAATTGGAATTGGAATTTAAATTAATTTGAAATTGGAATTGAAATTAATTTGGAATTGGAATTGAAATTAATTTGGAATTGGAAGTGAAATTAATGTGGAATTGAAATTGAAATTAATTTGGAATCGAAGTAAAATTCAACTTGAAATCAAAATTGAATCGATTAAATCGGAATGAAAATTGGAATTGATTTGAATTGGGAAAATTTAGAATTGAATCAATTTGACCTTGAAACTATTTTCAAATAAATTATCTTAGTATAAACTGTTTAAAATCTATATTCTTTAATTATTCAAATTAGTTTGATTTTCCAAACTATTTTACTATATAAACCATTTTTAATACTTTATCTATTTCCTATTAAACTATTTTAACTATTTAACTATTTAACTATTTTAAAACTATTTAAACTAGTTTCTAAAAATTCAAACTGGTCAAAAGGGTGAAATGTTTATATCTAAATCTTGGATTTAAATGTGAATTGGGTTAAAGTGAAGTTATAACCTAAATTGTAATTCGAATCAAAATTTTAAGTGAAATCGATATCAAACTGAATTGGCATTTTGAAGTAAAATATGATTTGTGAAGCGAATATGATGATTTCGAAATGCATTTGATTTTTTTGAAGCGAATATGATGATTTCGAAATGCATTTGATTTTTTTGAAGCGAATATGATGATTTCGAAATGGATTTGATTTTGAAACGAATATGATATTTTGATATCAAATATGAATTGTTTTCGAAATATAAAAGTATCAACAGGTGTGTAAAAGGACGTTTGGTTGTTAAAGAGACCGGGGCCTCTTATTGGCGTACTCTCTGTCAATATTGGAGCCACTTTGACAACTATGTACGCGATGGATGATATCCAGAATGTAGAGGTTGAATTGGCGACGTTTACTGCAATAAAGTAAGAGAACGATGATGGATAGCCTTGACACTTGTGTCATAATTAAAATGACTAAAACAGGAGCCTATGTCTGGCCAATGAGATTAGCTACCTCTAGCAACGTTGATCACTCGTATCACTATCGTGATTTTGTACTCGATGGGTGCACCTTTTTGTTCGAATTGATTCTCGCGGTCGGCCACGGATGGGTTACAACCAGCCAGAAAGGGTAAACTGGTAGAATCCTACCTTGGGCATTGCATCACATGTCATATTTATACTTATATGAGCCCATTACGATTTTGGTTTACCTATAAAAATGTGTTAAGGTCGATCAATGTAAAGCCTTAACGCTATTTTGGTATTTATTTTACTAATAGACATTATCTATTATAGTGTATACTATTATATATAAATAGTTTAACGGATCCTTAGAAAATGGAAAATCCCGTAACATCTCTTAAGTTATTCCACGCACGTTATACACTGAAGGAGATGTAAAATCCCGTAAACATCTATGACGTTGTTACACTCATATTTATTGATATTAATTTGACTTACATAAGAGTATTTTGGTCTTGACTCGAGTGTTTTGTCTTTTCATTACGCTCGGGTCAGTCCTGAGTTTTTAGTGTATTGAAGATTATTCTTTGGAGGACGAAGATGAAGATTTGGTATATTACTATTTGTACTATCCCCTGCATCATGCTATTTTATTGTATTGATTATTTGTCCCTGATGTATATATATAACTCTGATAAATGTGTATAGATTATAATTATATGTTTAGTAAACAGCTTCATGAACTGTTTATTTGAGTATTATATTTTATTGTTCCGTTGTGAGATTCTGTGTTTGTTTTCTTCTTCTTTTCTTATTTTTCTTAATTTTCCCCATTGATTATCTGCGTTCCAGATTGTTTAAGTTGGACATGTGTGGATTATTGTTGATTTAAACCTTTCGAAATGTGGGTCGTCGCAGTTGGTATCAGAGCCTAGGTTTAGTGATAACCTTGGCTTTGTAAGGTTTGACTCATTAGAGATAGGGTAGTAATACCCTAGAATGAGTCGGTTTGAGCATGTGTATATATATATATATATATGAGGGCATACTTGTTAGTGTTATAAAATGTTTTATATTGTGTTTACTTATCCGTTGAGTTGTTTATAAATTCTGGTCGATGCGCGGGACGCTGTGTTATCGATAGGGGTTTCTAAACACTTAAATGAGGCAAGTCGACATAATATTGTTTTAAAATAGTGTAAATGAAATAATTTTACCTGAATTATATTATATATATATGATAATAATTTTTAATGAAATTGTTGTTAGGCGATGATAATATTTAATTATCATCGATTATTGGTTGAATTAAAAATAAAACAAATACTTAATGAATTTTATTTTATGAAGCATTTGATAATTAAATTGAAATCTAATTAAAATAAAAATTGTTGAAATAACTATAATGTAAAGTAATGAAATATTTTCATAATTAAGAAATGGAATTGTATAAGCTATATTACAAATAGAAGGATATAAAAAAATTGAGAATTTTAGAAATCGAATCCCTTTGTTTTCAAAATTGTTTTCAAGCCTTCAAAATTAATATTAATATAATTTGGAAGAGTTTTGACTAGAAAAAAAATTATTTTGAAAGGATTTTTGGAAGAAATAAAAGCTTGAACTCGCTTCGATCATTGGGAAATAACTCTGGGGATGACTGCAGCATCATCAGTATTCATTTTCGAGTTTCTGAGTGAGAATTGCTACCAAAAGAAATTTATTTTCGATTAAAATAAGTTTTGATTGTGAAAGAAATATATATTCTAAGTATGATTTAATAAATATATGAAAATAGTTTTGAACTTATAATTGAAAATAGTATATAAGGAATAAGTTTATAACTTATGAATTGGAAATAGTACAGAATTTTTTTTTATAATTTATAGATTTGAATAGGAAAGTAAAATTTAATTTTAAAACTGTTGAATATTTATGGTTAAACAAACAAAAGAAAATTTTGAATTTGAGATACGAAATAAAATGATTAACTTAAGAAATGTTAAATAAATTGAATAGTGAAATAAAGTAAATAAAATATAGTCTTACTCATGAAAGCTTAAATAAAATATGAAATGTAATTGAAATGAATTATATAAAATAATAAAATGGAATTTTAAATGAATAAATTGTATAATTCATAGATTTGAGAATATTAAGCTAAAAAAAAAATTTAATTTGTAAAATGTGAATGATAAGAGAATTTAACTTGAATAAAATTTAAATTAAATGAGTAATGGATTAAAGTGAAATGAAGTTTAAATTAATATTAAATAAATTGAATTGGATATTAAATGAAACTAGATAAATTAGTAAAGTGAATTAATTCCACTTAAGCTATAAAATGAATTAATAAACGAATACAAACTTAAATTTTAAAATGAAATGTAATTTAAACTGGATGTAAATAAATTAAATGCAAATAGAATGAGTTTCAATAAAATTTAATGGTAACTAATTGAATATAAAATATGTTAACGAAATAAATTAAAAGATGAAGTTAACTTAATAAGTTGAATGAAACTGATTTTGAGAAAAGAAAATTTATTAGTATGAATTGGAATTATAAAATAAAATTTACTTAAGTAAATTTATAATATGAGTTTGAATTAATGAATAAACTAATTAAGTGAATCAATGGATTAATATGAAATTAAGTTATAGAATGATAATAAAAATGAGTTGCAATTTCGTAAAATGTTTATAATAAACTTAATGGTTTATAAATAATATTAGTATTAAAATACTAAGTTACAATGAAATGAATTTAACTTAACAAGGTTAAATGGAATGATTTTCTAAAATGGTTCATAAATGATGCTGATATGAAAAAGAAATATGAACATTATAATTTAAATGTTTTGCGAAGCATAAAGGCTAAATTTTTATATAACTTATAGATTTGATAAATATGAATGATACGAAGAAAAATTAGAATGTGGTATGGAATCAAATTTCTTAAATGTAATTAATTATATGAATTGCTGAAATGAAATAATGGAAGTGAGAAAAATGAATGTAACTATAAACGATAGCAAATTAATAGAATGTGAATTCATTAATGTTGATAAGTGCATGTCAATCAATTGGAAGTAAATAAATTAAATGAAAATCAATTAAACGTGAATCTAATTGAATGAAAGTTGGTTGAATGCAAATAAATTGAAATGAGTCAATTAAATGTTAATAAAAATTGGACGTTAAAAGAAATGGAAGTGTATAAATTAAATGTTGACATTGAAATGTTAATCACTTGAACGTGAATAAATTTAAGGTGAACCAATTAAATTCAAAAGAAATACATGTGAATAAATTGAAAACAAACACATTGTATATAAATGAAATAAATGTCAATGAATTAAAAGTAAATCAATTTAATATTGATCAGCAATGAAAGTTTAATAAACTAAATATTGACATTAGGAAGAGTGAATTGGTATTGTTGTGAATAAGATTGGATGAATATTGTTTGTTGGATGTTTGTTTTGTTACATTTGCTATATTCGTTTATGGTTATTGCATAATCCATATTATATATCGATTTTACTCTTTATATATATGTTCTCATTTGGTTATTGAGTGTTTAGTAGGTATGTATGGCGTATGCTAGTTTTTGGAGCTCGCTTAAGCATTATGTTGCTTTTGCTTACTTAATACAAGCGAACTCGCTCGTATTATTAATAATAAGGTACATATCTTGGATTACGTATCGCGATTTTATATTTTTTCCCTTCGGGATGTCTTATCATTGAGATGAGATGTATATTTGATATATATTGGGTATATTTATGTTATATATTCTATTGTAATTTTTTTTCGATCAAGCCACGCAAAGGAGACTCTGCCGAAATTTTTCGTAAATCCGGAAGTTAGAAAAAATTTGAAGTTTTAAAATTTTTATAGCTTATTTTATATGTACGTTATATTTTCCGTAAAATCGATATCGTAGGGGCGTAGCGAGAGCGTAGTAAAAGTTTTGTAAATAAGATTTTAAAGTTTTATAGGTTGATAGTTTTGAATAAAATATATCAAGTATTAAATTCGGTACTTAGCCCTTTCCGAGGACGAAAAGTTTTGAGTGAGGAAGTATGTAAAGACCCGTATTTTTTTACTACTTTAAATTATAGAATTTGATATAATTATGGAATATATTTGGTTAGAGATAAAAAATTTAATGACCTATTATTGTAATTTATCAGATAATTAAATTGTTTAAATTTAATATTGAAAATTATTTGGATAATTGAATTCTGGATTTAATGTGAATGAAAATGGTAACGGAAATTGATTTAAATTTTATTTAAACAAGGATGAAGATCGTTTACTTTTAAAATTGAATTTAAAAATGAATAATTAAAAATTGGAAATTTCATATTATAATTAACGAGTAAAAATAACCATTTTGGCCACTGTCTCGGATTTTTACGAAACCAGTTTCATCGGATTCGTAATAGTGAATTTGTAGAATTTCAAGTTTTGTAGCAATCAGACTTGTCGTTTGGCCGTGCGAGCTTGAAACGCGTAGAAATCAATTTAAGGAATTCGATTAAAATTTATATAATTTGAAAAGCTATCTTCTGCATACGATCGAATTAGGGCTCGGGACTAGTTCCATTGCGTTCAGAATGGGGGTAAAACATTATGAACACCTAGCGGCATGCTTCGTTTGGAGTTCGGATTTGCGCGGGCTAATCGAGTGAGATATTTTTTATTTAAATAATATAATAAAAGGTCAAACTCCCTTCATCTCGTACACGTTTTAGCCCATACCTATCCTTCCCCTTTCTTTTCTAATTCTCAACCGATATAAAAAAAAATCCCGGATTCAAATCAAATGCGATCGACCAAAATAAAAAAAATGGTGGGGAGGGGGGGATGGACGTTGTCGTGCGACCTGGGGCAGCGCCATGATTGGAGGCGCGAGAGCACGATGGCGCGCATGAGGAGGAAAGGCAGAGCGAGGCGACGAACTGAAGGCGTGTTTAGGGTTGGGGTCCACGTCTTCTTCTGAGCATGAGACGCGCGCGCGAGATGCCATTGGTGGCGCGCGCGATCGACCGACGTTTAAAAAAAATGATAAGCATCGCGACCTAGAAGAATGGGAGAGAAGGGCTTGCATGCATTGAGGCGATAGCAGTAAGGTTGGTTTTAAAAAATTTATATTAATTTTGGTTAATAAATTTTGTTAAGTTATTAATTAAACTTTAATTATATATCGTTATTAATAAAGTCGTATCTTGTTCGTACGAGGTCTGTTTAAGACAAATCGAGATGCAACGGATTTGTATCTGCGCCGTCTACAGCATGGGATCGGATTGGAATTTTATTTGAAGCTGAAATATTTTTAGTTTCAAATAGAAAGGTGATTGTTTATACGTTCACAATTGACTGAAATAATTCTTATGTTAGTTAAATTATATTATGAAGTGATTTAAATTATATTGATAGTTGTTTGATAAATTTAATTGCATTTAAACTGACATCTGAATTAATTGATAGAATTTGAATTGACAGTTAAATTGAATTTGGATTAAACTACTAGTAAAATTCCCCATTGTCGATAATCGGATAATTGTTGTGATTTTTGACTGTTTGGATGTTGGTTGTGATGGATGAAAATTTGATTGATATTTTGGATGTTTAGATGTTTATTTATGTTCAATATATCCTGTTATCATCCAGTATATTATTTACAATATATAAAACTGTAAATTGAATTATTTTAAATAAATTAAGAATTAAGTGGAAATGATATATACCTATGACATTTATTTTGGGTTGAAATGATATATATCCATCTTGAGAATTAAATTGAAATAATGGATTCACTTGGCCACAGGATAGAGAATTATATACGGACATCAGATTGGTTAAATTAAATGATTTTAAAATTTTGATTTGAAATTATTTAAATGATTTGGTTTTAAGAAATAAAAATCAAATTTATGGGAAATGAATTATTTTCGAACTTAAGCTCAGAATGTTGAAATTGAAGTTTGAAAAAGAAATTGTTTAACTAATCGAAGTTGAGATGTTGAAGTTAAAATCGGAATATGATTTGAATTTTGGAAATTGGTTTGTTTTAAAGGATTGGACTGTTATTCGAACTTTGAATATTGCTAAGAAAAAGTGATATAAAACGATATTTCGGAATTGAGCTCGAAACTGAATTATATTGAAGGTTTGGATTTTAAATTGGATATTGAAGAAAAAATTGATTCAAGTGTTTTGAATCAATATTTTGGAAATCGAACTCGGAAGTGATATGAATCGAAATGGTTTAAATTTGGAATTGGAATT
The DNA here is from genome assembly GCA_030737815.1 of Allium fistulosum. NCBI lineage: Eukaryota > Viridiplantae > Streptophyta > Magnoliopsida > Asparagales > Amaryllidaceae > Allium > Allium fistulosum. The sequence goes on along the minus strand of CM060905.1, from coordinate 682,892,536 downwards.
TAAATTAAATTGGAATTGAAATTAATTTGGAATTGGAATTGAAATTAATTTGGAATTGGAATTGAAATTAATTTGGAATTGGAAGTGAAATTAATTTGGAATTGAAATTGAAATTAATTTGGAATTGAAGTAAAATTCGACTTGAGATCAGAATTGAATCGATTAAATCGAAATGGAAATTGTAATTGATTTGAATTGGAAAAGTTTGGAATTGAATCGGTTGACTTTGAAACTATTTTCAAATAAATTATTTTAGTATAAACTATTTAAAATCTATATTCTTTAATTATTAAAATTATTTTGATTTTCCAAACTATTTTACTATATAAACCATTTTTAATACCTTTTCTATTTCCTATTAAACTATTTAAACTAGTTTCAAAAATTCAAACTGGTCATAAGGGTGAAATATTTATATTTAAATCTTGGATTTAAATGTGAATTGGGTTAAAGTGAAGTTATAATCTAAATTGTAATTCGAATCAAATTTTTAGGTGAAATCGATATATCGAACTGAATTAACATTTTGAGTAAAATATGATTTGTGAAGCGAATATGATGACTTTGAAATGCATTTGATTTTTTTTGAAGCGAATATGATGATTTCGAAATGGATTTGATTTTGAAGCGAATATGATATTTTAATATCAAGTATGAATTGTTTTCAAAATATAAAATTACCAACCGGATTCTAAGACTCAATACAATAAAATATTCATACTAATCTCTGGATTGTAGTCTTGTCTCCTTTGTTGTGCACAATATACGTTTATTCTCTTTTGTCGCTTTCGCATAGTATTCTCTTTGTAATTCGTCGTATGATCTCTGAAGCTTGTGTCTTGAATCAAAACTCATGAATCAACATTCTCCCCCTTTTTGATTGATGACAATACTTATGTGACGAAGTAGTATATATATATATATATTATAATTCTCCCCCTGAATATATGGCGACTTTTCTGCAAAAAAATTGTTAGCTTTCATATATTTCTCCCCCTTTATCATCGACAAAAAGGAATACTTACTAGATGTAATATGTAAAAGAAATATGAAACATGTAACACAAGTAAGAAAACATCGAGTTTTAAATATTACATACTCAAAAATAAGAATATTAATGATGTTTACTTACTACACAACATCTAACAATAGACATATTGTTCATAAAATAAATACTTGAAATTATGAAATAGCAAGTTGTAAAATAATATGATCACTACTCACCATCATCGAATCCCAAAATTTTGGACGAATATTTTCTTCCGGAGGAGCAGGTTCCTTACCACGTCTTTGAGTGTGAGAAACGTGAGTTCCCGATGTACCGGAACTTGTGTTATCTGAAGTAGACCAAGAGAAATTTGGTGCCGGTCTTTTTCCGGGAGCAACATAAGAGGCACCGGCTTTGGAAGTACATGATAAGGCATCCCATAAATTCACGAAGAAGCCCTTGATTTTCTTGAAACGACCATCAATTTTTCGTAGCCGGGCATCCAAGGCTAGTTGATTTTGAGCCAAAATATCAATGGCCGCTTCTGTACTAATTTCCGGAGTTGGTCGTTGAATTGAGGATTGGCGGGTTAGACGTTCCGTAGCATGAGTAGATGGTTGAGGTGTCGAATAGCTACAGCTTAGTTATTCTCTCGGAGTAGCACTCCATTGGTCAAATCTTATAAATCTAGGTGGAGCATCAGGCAATTTCATTAGTTTTATGGTCCTTGAATCAAAAGAACGGACTTTGGAGGTTTCAGATTCCGGAGCATGGATGACGAAGCTATTGATCAATCTCATTATGTATTCTCCATAATAAATATGGAGCATCTTTCCTTTGTTAAAAGAGAGAAATTCGTCCATAAGAAGTTGTGCCCAATTAACTCGTATTTTCCTACATATAGCATAAATGCCTTAAAATTTTCGGGATATACTAGATGATATGAACCGCCTCTAGGAACAATAGATTTCATCATGAAACGATGAAAAAGTCGAGCTTTAGGTCTAAGTGATGATGTTTGTCTAAAATCCATAGCATCATCTTCGAAAAATAAATGGCTTATCTGGTCACGACTTGATATATTACAATCTACATCGTGTAATGAAATTCCACCCGGTCGAGCATTCAAAATGTGGTTAATTCGATCAATGGAAAGGAAAATTGAAGTCCCACAAACTGATGTCCAAATACAATTGTCAGTGTTTCTCGGCGGATTGACAAGGTTAAGGTTTGCTAGAAATAACTTGACCATAATACGATTGATTTTCAAATTATTTTTCCTATGATCAAGAAATGTATCAAGTCCACTCTCAATAGCGCCATTTTAAATACCGTAGGGAGTGAAATCAAGGTAACTTACAAATGATTCTTCAAAGATTTTGGCATCTTGAAGTTGTATCCATCTTTGAAGTGCTACATCATTGACAAGCCATGAGGCGATTTGAGTATCCACTGGAGTTGATGAAGATGAGCCACCGGTAGTCTTTGTTCTCTTCTTAGGAGCCATTGTTTTTAAGAAAAAGATAAAAATTTGAGAAAATTTTAATGGGGGCTAGGGTAAAAACTGAAATTGGGAAAGTAAAAGTGAAGAGGTAGGTTGAAAAGGTGAATGGATGGGTTACAAATATGAAGTAAAAAACAGCTGAATACACGTTCGATCGACCGAAAGTATGGGTCGGCTGACCGACTGGGTTATCTGAGAATAGTTGAAACTTTCGGGATGGGTTCGGCTGACCGACTTAGGTATTCGGTCGACCGACCCTGTTAGAAATGCACAGTTTTTCTTTTTTTCAATAAAAAGATTATAGAAATATAAATTTTATTATTATTGCACTATGTTAATACACCTTATTAAAAACAACAATATATATATATATATATATATATATAATGTTTAGCCACCGTTCGTTATAATCTACGTTCCCATGAGTTTGGAGACGGAACATCTTCTATAGGTGACCATTTTGGAGCTATTGGGGATTGAACAGGGTTTGAAGAGGATGAAGGTCTATAAGTAGGTTCAGCAACATCATCCTTCTTTGATGAACAAACTTTCATGGCAATCTTTTCTAGAAAACTTAAACGTCTTGCCGTGACTTTTTGTTCATAGTAGAGTTCCCGCTGCATATCCATTTGTTGTTGTTGGTAGTGATGTATTTCATTAATTTTTTGTTTAGTTGATGGAGATATTACCATTGCATTCTTGCCTTTTTTCTTTTCCGGTGTATAGCCTGTATGGGAGTTTTCCCATGGTGATGCAGCGGATTAATCAAAACAATGTAGATCGTTGAATGTAGCAATCGGTGGAATGGAAGATACTAAAATGCCCAAATTCGTTGATCCGAAGATACCGAATTCTAGCTATCCCGAACTCGTTGATCGCGCACGATACCGGGTTCAAAGATCTTCAATTCTTCAAGCGTTGATTAAGCGCACTTGATTCCGCGAATCGGCTTCTACAATCGTTGAATCGATCGCACTCGATTAACCGAAAGAGGAGATAGGAGATTACACTCAACTACCAATTTGGAATGAAAGCACAAAGAAATCAAAAGAGAATTTTATTCAAAAATCAACAACCTTTACAAATGACTTCACTTGCCTATTTATAGGCATTACAAAAATTACAACACAAATCTGCGCATCTCCTAAGTCGTTTACGACTTACGACTTACGAATTAGCCTAACTCGGCGACGACTTAAGACACAGTTACAACCCTTTACAAACCTTCAACGACTTAAGACTTAACAAGGCACACGCCTTAAAACAGAAAAGAATACAAACATACGACTTAAAAACAAAGTACACGACTCAAAAGTAACAACATACAACGACTTACAAACAAACGACATACGATTTATAACAGATGCGACTTAACAATGCAACACAACAGCTTTCTACGACTTAAGAATCAATGATCTAGATTAACTCAGCATAATATTCAACGGCATCCATCTTCACGCGACTTAAGATAACCAGCTTCATTCGACTTAAGAATCATTGGTCCAGATTAACTCGGCGTAAGAATCTACGGCCTCCAGAGCTTCAGCGACTTAAAACAAAAGCGGCATTAGGAATCAACGCCTTAAGAGATCAACGGCAGAGATTAACTCGGCAAACACATCAATGGTTTCCATCTTTACACGACTTACGACTTAAGGACTTCACGAGTTAAACTTCAGCGACCTATGGTAGGTCGTGGCTTCGTTAGGTCGTAACTCTTCACCGACTTAAGACATATCCCAGACGCTACTTCCTGTCTTACTGCCTCACCAGTAGGTTGTGCCTCGTCTATACGATCTAACTGTTTGTTAACTCGCCTATCTTCACTAAGTCGTTCCAACGACTTAAGAACTTTGTTAGGTCGTAGCCTTTTCTCCCTAACTTGGTTAAGTCGTAACTCCCTGGAATTAATTTTCAGCTCCACCTCACGTGCTTCTTTAAGTCATGGACGACCCATAGTTCCCTCCATAAGTCGTGGACGACTTATACCCACTTCCTTAAGTCGTGTACGACTTAGGCCTTGAAGAATTCTGGGTTGCGCTGCATCATCCTCCCCTGGTTGAAAAGAATTCGTCCCGAATTCACACTTTCTTCTTCTTCGAGACTCTGTCTTCCATTCATTATCTGGTCTGGTGCGGTTCTGGTGATAACCACTCTCGAGATTGATCTTGACTTGACCCTTTGAAGATGTGGCTCGACATCAGGAACGCATTGCGTAAAACAGACGCGGCATTAGGCAGGCGGCATAAGGAAGTGATCTGAGGGAGATGACATATGAAAAAGTATGGCCTGAACTAAGCACTAGGTGCCATATCCAATTCATGTAGCATAGAACTTCATAAGAATAGTGTCGTATACCATATTGCTTGTGCCAATAGGAAGTTGTGATATAGAACCAAAACATGTCTAAAATGTGTGAAGATATAAGGAAATTTACAATCATGGAATGACTTGGGAAACCTCGACTGAAAAATTGTGATGACTCATGCTCAGATTCTTGTCTTTCCTTATCCCGTTCAGATGTATCATCATCTTGAATCATCCCTTGATGTGTTGCATCAAACTCCCCTGACTGAACTGAATTCCCACTTGCTTCTACTTCAACATATTTATGTTTATAATTCGGTTCCAAGCAATCGACATTGGCCATGTCAGCAGCATGGACATCATCCAACAACTTCAATTGACAATCATTCACTTCCTCCTGTTGTATCAACTCTTCTTGTTCTTTCAGACACATAAGATCATACGATCCTGGCAGTAAAATAGCATCTGGTACGAGTTCAGTTTGTGGTTGGATGTCCTGTAGAGATGGTAACTCTTCGGAAAACTCCTCAGAGTATTCGACTTCAGACTCATCGAATTCTGATCCAACTTCCTCATAAACAACAAAATCTTCACTCGTTCCTTGCCCGGATAATACAAACAAGTCAGTACTAATTTCTTCCTTTTCGTCAGGCTCTTCCAAGTATACAAAACTAGATTCTTCAAGCAGTTCCTCAGACATTTCATCTTCACATTCTTCAAATACTTCATCTTCTTCAGGATCCTCAAAATCAAAATTTTCTTCAGGTTCAATCATCATTGATAACTCATCATCGTTTTCCATTTCAATGATGAACTCTTTCAAAAATAACAAACCATCTGATTCTGCCTTCTCTTCTGTTTCACTCTCACTTTGTTCATGCTCCTTGGAAACTAAGGAATTTATACATGGCTGACTCTCATCCATAAGCTCAGGTGCCAAATAATAATCCTCCATTGTCAAATGATTTTCCTCCATCCCGAACACAGCTTCTTCTTCCATACTATCAACATCAAACTGTGGCAATGAAGAGTAATCAACTTCTACCTCCACATACTTTGACTCAACTTCTTCTTCATCGTCAAATTTCGAAGGTTCATAAAAGTCAATTTCAACAGTCCCCCACAACAAGTTACCTCCTTTCTCTATTGACAAAACTTCTACTCTCCCTGATAAAGATTCCTCAAATCCTGGCAAAAATTCTTCATAGTCGTCAAATTGTGGTGGTTGATAAAAGTTAACTTCATCAATCAACTTACATTCTTCGTTCTCCAACTCAACCTCTTCATCTTCGTTGTCAAACTTTAATGGTAAGGTTGCGAATGATTCTGTATGTCCGACCACTTCAAATTCTTCTAACATTGGTTTAACCTCCTCGAGAGTTTTAAGCTCTTCACTTGCCTCATACATAACCAAGGTTTCAGCACTACCTTCCGATTCTTCAGCACTTTCATCGAAAGGTAATGGACTAGTTGGTATCTCTTCCTCTTCGGTCTCGCTTTCAGTAGATTCATCCACATCCTCGCTTCCACATTCTTCTACAATAAAAGGTTTATTCTGGGACTTTGTACATTCAAAACTTCGATGGTCAGACTTCTGATAATGATATTGCTTAACTCGTTCATCAACGCTTGTCTTCGTGATTCCATATACAACTGGTTCATTGACTCTCTTAAAAACATTTCTACTGTAATGAACAACATGACTTTGATTGTTGGAGTTTGGAACCACACCCTTTCCTCGACTCCCTTGACTCAACTTCCGCAATTGTTGCTCAAGACGAGCTTGATAATTGTAGGGTAAGAAATCTGCCTTCATCATCCTTTTCATCTTATCCCACTTGACAACTTTAGACTTCTTCATCCTCTCTCTGGTTGACTTAGTTTGTTGCCACCAGTCCATGGCTCTTCCTTTCAAACTTGTAGCAACTAGCTTCACTTGACGATCCTCAGGAACGTAGTTGAGCTCAAAAACATTTTCAACCGTGGATAACCAGTCCAAGAATTCCTCTGCTTGTAGTCCACCTCGGAATTCTGGAATCTCCGTATCCTTTCTTGATTTCCATGTATAACCATCCTTTTCAATATTCTTGTATCGATTTTGCCCTTGACCAGAATATCGACAATGAACACGATCACCATAACTTTCCTCTTCAAAATTAGTTGAACTTCATCGTCGATTCTGAACATCGACTCTTCTATGCCCATGCACGTCCTCTTTACTTCTTTTCTCATAATCATAAGATGGCTCATGCTCGTAACCATGATACGCTCTTCTTTCTTCCTTCTGATAATTACGATTGTCTCGAGCTCCACGATCTCGATTTATTGACAAAGATGATTCTCTTCTTTCCCTATCATAACGTGGCGACACTCTCCGTTGATTTCGATTCATGTCAAACTTCATTCTCTCTACTTTCTCGAAATCCTTATTGAATCTTTCATCACTACGTTGCTTCTTCTGTTCAGGATCTTCTCTCCCATACAAATCTGCAACACTATGATGACGGTTAACATATCTCGGAGGCATGATCAAGCCTTCAAACTTTGACTTTCGGCTCCACTCCAAATTTCAAACACCTTTCGAACTTAGATCCAAAATGAAATGGATCGAAAACTTCCACTTTGTAGCAAATCGCGATGAACACGATGGACAAAGTTTCGGCCTCCAATTCAATTCAATCAAACAACTTCAAACAATGATGAACACAACTTCTCCAAATCACAAATCCAATCTACAAACTTCAATATACAGTCGAACACTTCAACTAGCTTTCGGCCGTGATAAACAATACTTCAAATCTTCAAAATGAATAGGCTCCAAGTCTCGATCTAGCTATGATTGGCTAGAACAAGCTCTGATACAAAACTGACGCAGCGGATTAATCAAAACAATGTAGATCGTTGAATGTAGCAATCGGTGGAATGGAAGATACTGAAATGCCCAAATTCGTTGATCCGAAGATACCGAATTCTAGCTATCCCGAACTCGTTGATCGCGCACGATACTGGGTTCAAAGATCTTCAATTCTTCAAGCGTTGATCAAGCGCACTTGATTCCGCGAATCGGCTTCTACAATCGTTGAATCGAGCGCACTCTATTAACCGAAAGAGGAGATAGGAGATTACACTCAACTACCAATTTGGAATGAAAGCACAAAGCAATCAAAAGAGAATTTTATTCAAAAATCAACAACCTTTACAAATGACTTCACTTGCCTATTTATAGGCGTTACAAAAATTACAACACAAATCTGCGCATCTCCTAAGTCGTTTACGACTTACGACTTACGAATTAGCCTAACTCGGTGACGACTTAAGACACAGTTACAACCCTTTACAAACCTTCAACGACTTAAGACTTAACAAGGCACACGCCTTAAAATAGAAAAGAATACAAACATACGACTTAAAAACAAAGTACACGACTCAAAAGTAACAACATACAACGACTTACAAACAAACGACATACGATTTATAACAGATGCGACTTAACAATGCAACACAACAGCTTTCTACGACTTAAGAATCAATGATCTAGATTAACTCGGCATAATATTCAACGGCATCCATCTTCACGCGACTTAAGATAACCAGCTTCATTCGACTTAAGAATCATTGGTCCAGATTAACTCGGCGTAAGAATCTACGGCCTCCAGAGCTTCAGCGACTTAAAACAAAAGCAGCATTAGGAATCAACGCCTTAAGAGATCAACGGCAGAGATTAACTCGGCAGACACATCAATGGTTTCCATCTTTACGCGACTTACGACTTAAGGACTTCACAAGTTAAACTTCAGCGACCTATGGTAGGTCGTGGCTTCGTTAGGTCGTAACTCTTCACCGACTTAAGACATATCCCAGACGCTACTTCCTGTCTTACTGCCTCACCAGTAGGTCGTGCCTCGTCTATACGATCTAACTGTTTGTTAACTCGCCTATCTTCACTAAGTCGTTCCAACGACTTAAGAACTTTGTTAGGTCGTAGCCTTTTCTCCCAAACTTGGTTAAGTCGTAACTCCCTGGAATTAATTTGCAGCTCCACCTCACGTGCTTCTTTAAGTCGTGGACGACCCATAGTTCCCTCCATAAGTCGTGGACGACTTATACCCACTTCCTTAAGTCGTGTACGACTTAGGCCTTGAAGAATTCTGGGTTGCGCTGCATCACATGGTTTCCATCCATGTCCGGGGTCTTTATCCGGAGAAGAAAAGTCAAGGATACGTTTAGGGAAAGGTAGGATAAGGGACGTTTTCAGGAATGCGGTCGGAACCATCATCGTCTGGAGATGTGTATGATAGATGGGAGTTTTCAGAATTATAGAAGTCATTGTTTGAAGGCATTTTCAAGTTTTGATTTTAAAACTTTCTTAGTATATGTTTTCTTTAAAAAAAATAAGCATAATATATATAAGCATCTGTTTGCTGAAAAATTAGAGGATAGGAACTAGTTTTAAATATAATCACAGAAGTTTAACAATAAAGCTGTTTGTAAATGTATGATTTATAAGTTTAGAACTAAAAATAGTTTATCTGAAATCAAAACAAATAAAACAGACTTTAAAGAAAACTGAGACAAGAAACACCCATAGCTTAAGTAGCTATAACACAACATCTAACAAGCAAGTCAGAGGTCATGAGTTCGAGTTCCGCTTTGGTCAGAAATAAAACAATTTTTGTTTTTCAATATTTTTGCATATTTTTATTTATAAATCTTTTAAAGAGATTATTCCTAAGTCACGTCTAAGTTTTATAAAAATATTTTCATTTAGCGGTTTAGTAAAAATGTCAGCAATTTGATTTTCAGTATTAATAAATTCTAAATTTATTAATCCTTTTTCCAAACAATCACGAAGAAAGTGATGACGAATATCGATGTGTTTTGTTCGTGAGTGATTGACCGGATTCTTAGAAAGATTTATTGCACTAGTATTATCACAATAAATTATAGATTATTCAAGATGATAATTAAAATCCTGTAGTGTTTGTTGCATGTATACGACTTGTGCACATGCTAAAGCAGCAGATATATATTCTGCTTCACATGTTGATAAAGAAATACAGTTTTGTTTCTTACTGAACCAAGAGACTAAGGAACGTCCAATGAAATGACACGTTCTGCTCGTACTTTTTCAATCCGTCCGACTTCCTCCAAAATCAGCATCGCTATAGGAGACTAATTCGAAAGGACATTCTTTCGGATAAAATAGCCCGAAATCTTTGGTTTTAGTTAGATGACGAATAATACGTTTAACTGCTCGCATATGTGATTCTTTGGGATTTGCTTGAAATCGAGCACATAAACAAACACTCATCATTATATCGAGTCGACTAAATATAGTAAAGATCCAATCATACTACGATATAGTTTCTGATCAACACTTTTGCCATTCTCATCTCTATCGAGATGAATCGTTGTGCTCATAGGAGTTGGTTTGGCAGCAGTGTTTTCCAAACCGAATCGTTTAATTAAATTATAACAATATTTTTCTTGATTAATAAAAATTCCATTTTCAATTTGTTTAATTTGTAATCCAAGAAAATATGATAATTCTCCCATATGGGACATTTCAAATTCATTTGTCATTATAGTCAAAAATTCCTGACATAGCTTTTCATTTGTCGAGCCAAATATAATATCATCAACATATATTTGAATTATTAAAATATCTTTCTTAGTTTTCTTAATAAAAAGCGTTTGATCTACTTTACCAATTTCAAAACCAGATTCTAATAAATAGCTTTTAAGACGATCATACCAAGCACGTGGTGCTTGTTTTAAACCGTATAACGCTTTTTTAGTTTATAAACATGATCCGGAAATTTTTCATGATTAAAAAGAGGTGGTTGTTCAACAAAAACATTTTCTTTTATGTATCCATTTAAAAATGCACTTTTAACATACATTTGATAAAGTTTAAAATTATGAAAACATGCGAAAGCTAATAAGATTCGTATTGCTTCAAGTCGGGCGACTGGAGCAAACGTTTCTTCGTAGTCTATTCCCTCTTCTTGATTATATCCTTGTGCAACTAATCTAGCTTTATTCCTAGTTATATTTCCTAGTTCATCTGCTTTATTTTTGAAGACCCATTTAGTACCAATGACTGATTGATCACTTGGTATAGGAACAAGTTCCCAAACTTCGTTTCGTTCGAATTGATTTAGTTCTTCTTGCATGGCAAGAATCCAGTAGTCATCAGTTGAAGCTTCTTTTATATTCTTAGGTTCTTTGTTAGAGAGAAAAGCTACATGACCAACTTGATTTAATTGATGTCTGGTTTTAACGTTCGTATTTACTTCTCTAATTATGTTTTGTATAGGATGATCCCGTAAAATTCTAGGTGGAGATTTTATTATATTAGGAGTAATGTTTGTATTTTCATTAATTTCATGAATATCAAAATTTTCATTTGTATTACTATTTTCATTCTGAGTAGTTTCATCATCAGAATCGATAGTAATATTTGGATTTATATTTTTAAAATTTTCGTCAAATGAAACATGTAAACTTTCTTCAATAATTTGAGTTCTTTTATTATAAATTCGATAAGCTTTGCTTCGTTCCGAATATCCAACGAATACTCCTTCATCGGATTTTGGATCGAATTTGCCTAGTTGATCTTTAGTATTTAAAATAAAACATTTAGAGCCAAAAACTTTAAGATATGAAATATTTGGTTTTCTTCCATTTAGAAGTTCATATGGAGTATTCTTAGTTAACGGTCGAATAGAAACACGATTCAATACATAACAAGCAGTAGCTATAGCTTCTACCCAAAAGTGTTTCGATAAAGTGGTTCCATTTAATAAAGTTCTTGTACATTCTTGTAACGTTCTATTTTTCCTTTCTACAACTCCACTTTGTTGTGGTGTTCTAGGAAACGAAAAATTATGGTTAATACCTTTCTTGTTACAAAATTGTTCAAAAGCTCAATTTTCAAATTCTCCTCCATGATCACTTCTTATATTTTTAATTTTCAAACTTTTAATATTTTGAATTCTTTTAACAAAAACTTTAAAATTTTCAAAAGTATCACTTTTATTTTTCAAAAAGAAAATTCAAGTATATCTAGAAAAATCATCTATAATAACAAATACATATCTATTATGATTAATAGACTGCACTTGAGTTGGTCCAAAAAGATCCATGTGTAAAAGTTCAAGTGGTTGTTCTGTAGATATTACCTTTTTTTATTTAAAAGAAGATTTTGTTAATTTTCCTAATTTACATGCATCACAAAATATATTAGTTTTGAAATTTAAATTAGGTAATCCTTTAACTAATTTGTTTTTAGCTAGTTTGTTGATAGTATTAAAATTGATGTGACAAAATCTTTTGTGCCAAAGACAAGAATCATTTTCTTTAGCTACTAAACACAAATTAGAATCATTATTAACATTCATATTTAAGATATAAATGTTTTTATCTCTTTTTCCTTCGAAAATAGTGTTATGATTTTTATCGAAAATATTACATTTATTTTCTGAAAAAGTTATATTAAAACCTTTATCGCATAGCTGACTAATACTTAATAAATTGTGTTTTAAATTTTAGTATTAGTCAGCTATGCGATAAAGGTTTTTATCTCTTTTTCCTTCGAAAATAGTGTTATGATTTTTATCGAAAATATTACATTTATTTTCTGAAAAAGTTATATTAAAACCTTTATCGCATAGCTGACTAATACTTAATAAATTGTGTTTTAAATTTTTAACTAATAAAACATCAGTAATGAGAGGTAAATTAGAGGTACCGTTGCTACTGACATCGCCTTTGCCGATGATATATCCTTTTGAGTTATCTCCAAAGGTGACTGCTCCTCCATTTGAGTATATAATGTTTGACAACATTTCTTTGTTTCCAGTCATGTGTTTTGAGAAACCGCTATCTAAGATCCATTTTCCTATCTTCTTATGTGGTACCTGCAAAAAGTTTATAAAAAGTTGGTACCCAATCTTTTTAGGGTCCTAAGAGTTAGATCTTAGGAAGCCAAACCCATACGGGTTCAGAATTCCCTTTATAAACATAATTCTTGTTATTATGAACAGTTTCCACAAACATTTTGATATGTTTATTCCTTATCAAAATATTATTTGTTTTGGAATCCATATCTTGATGGTTTTAGTGTTTGGGTAATCTGTTTTCTTAATATCCTTCTTAATATTATTATTAATCCTACTTTTAGCAAAATTATTTTGTTTCTTAAATCCTAGTCCAGATTTATTGTTAGAGGATTGAGAATTTTCAAGTATTCTAGAAAGATTCTCTCTTCCTTTATTGAAATTAGATACATTTTTAGAAATATCATCAAATTTTATTTTAAGACTAGACTTTTCTAACTCTAAATACTTAATCTTAGAGTTTAAACTATTATTTTCAAAAAGTAAAACATCATTTTATTTTTTTGAATTTCTAGTTCTTCAGATATTGACGAAATTTGAGAAGATAAGTTAGAATTTGATTGTTGAGAAATTTCAAGTTCTTCTTCTAAGATTTTCTTCTCATCTTTCAACATATCTACTTCTAAGACTGTCCTATCTAACTTTCTTTGCAACTCCTTATTTTTCTTTTTAAGTTGCTTTGCTAAATCTACTAATTCAGAATTAATTTCAATTAAATCTTCAAAAGTAAGATCACTTACATCGTCTGACGAAGCAATGAAGCACACATTTGCTTGTTCATTATCACTTTCACTCTCTGATGAGGATGATGAGTCAGTGTCGTCCCAAGTGACTGAAAAAGCTTTTCGTTTGGTTTTGTCCTTCTTGAAATTATTCTTTTTACGCTCTGGACAATCCTTCTTCATGTGTCCTTTCTTATGACATTCATAACATTCCATTGCTGAAGATGATGGTTTGCTGCTATTGGAATTGTTGTTGAAATTATTTTTGTTTCCCTTGAATTTCAAAAAAAAATTGAAATTTTTAGCGATCATTGCCATATCTTCATTATCTGAGTCGGAATCATCTTTTTCTACTTGGAATGCCACATTTTTCTTTTCTTGTGCTCTATTTCTTTTTGCCTGCAAATTTACTTCGTAGGACATTAAATTACCTATCAATTCTTCTGGTTTTAATGTTGACAAATCACTTGCTTCTTCAATGGCTACACTACAAGAAAATGTGTTTTCAACTGCAATAGTAGACAACATTTTTACAATAACTGCTGATAAAAGAATTTTGCAAAATAAAAATTAGAACCCTGAACGCTGTTTAAACTAGCCCAATTCATTTTGAGAATTTTTTTCATTAAGCGGTTACTTGGCCGCCTTCCTTTCTTCCTTTTCAATTTCACTCCGCGTAAAAGTAAAATCCTAAATCCTCCTGCGAAATTTAAACCTAATTAAACATGAATTCTCCCATGAAAAATTGTTTCTCCCCTGACCTCTCCTGCAATATCCGATAAACTCGAGCCCTAATTCCCTTTGAATCCATCATTGGCAATCACTTGAGCCCTAAAGCACCGTGAATCCTTCATTGGCAAACACGAGAACATGAATCTGAATCTAAGTCCACTCAATAAATAAGAGGCCTCACTCAAGAATTCTTGGTTGATTCGCTTTAGAAATCCAATTTGAGATAATTTATTTAATCTTTAGATGCAACATGTGAAATTGCTTTTTTATATTATCATGCATAATACTGCGGTTATGTTTGCAAGTTCTAGAGAAAAAAGACAGGCCTTTGTATGGTAGGGTTAGTCAATAACAGTTTGTTTACAAATGGTTAGTCAAGATTTCATCGTTGCTCACCATAGAAAGTTTTAATTTTTATCATTGTTTTAATTACAAAAAGTACAAATAATTTGATTTTAAAGCATTTCGAAATCGACATGATTGGCGATAAAATAGTTTTTACCTACTAAATATCATCGTTTTTTTATTCATGAATTAAAATCCAATGAAGATCCACATGCTGAAATACTTTACTTGTGTCTCAACTCTTAATGGTCGCTCCTTAATACAATGCATTCACTTATTATCTAGTTTTAACTTTGTTTAGTGATGTATGTTTTTTCTCCAATCTTGCACATACTTCCTTCTATTTGTGTTTAATTATCATTTTCTCTCTTTTTTAATTTTATAGTTTGCAAGCTACCAATCAGCACTAGATCGAGTTATCAGTAATTGCTCAATGAATTTTACTTTTAGTGATTGAGGATGAGCTTCTTAACATAAAAAATGAAGTCTAATGCAATGTCGGCTTTATATTGGAATTGATTGTCAAACATTTTTAGTCTTATGGTTATGATGCTGCAGTTTGTTTATCAAAAGGGATAGCTTGGGGGAAGTCCCTAGAGGTACTTTTATTCACATTACATAACCTATGATGTGTAAAATTCTCTTTTATTATTTTTTGATCAAAACTATTAGGTCTGTAGTTTCAGTGTTGGGCCTTCTTGATTTAATCTACTGCGATTATTTTCATACATTCTAGAGTAGGTTTGAACAAACTAGAAGATGCCCAAACTGACCAACACATGAGGAACCATTACAATTTACACACACACGTATGTCTGTGAGTGTTCGTACACACACACATACATACACATGTGTGTGTATTCTTTTTTTATTTTTCTTTACAACTTATGCCTGCTTAATGAGTTTAAAGAGAAAGAATTGGTATGGAATCATAAAGCAGCGTCTTAAAGTATAATTTCCTCATTCTAGTTGCATCTAAATTTAATTAATTTATTGATGTTTATTTAAAATTCTTAAGATGTTATATATTTAATAATATATCAAACCTTAGTCATGTATGATTAAAAAAACCTACCAAAATTAGTTTTCACAAATGTAAATACTTGATGACCATTTAATGATTTTGAAAGTGATGATACTGAAAGTGAATAACTGATACTATAATTAGTTTTCAATAAATGTAAATACTTGATGACCATATGATCTGAAGTGCTGTAGGCTTTTCTACAATTCTAACAATATAGTTACTATGAAAATGCATACATTTGTTTACCGGATCACATTGTTCTGCTTACTGTATCACAGTATCAATATCTCAGCTCCAATGGAATGTATAATCTATGTGTTGATGTCTATGTACTAAATGCATGTTCAATTGCATCAACTTCTATATTTGAGTATCTACTCACTATTGGGTGTATTGTCTTGTTCTAAATAAAATTCTAAATGACTCGGCTTTGAAAGAATGACTGAAATCGAGTACATACATTAATATTGCAAAATTAGCTAGTCACGGTTTATTTTGCTCTAAATCAATTCCTTTTGTTTCTAACTCTATACATCACAATATTTAGAAGGCTATAGATAAAAGATAGAACATGTCGATACACCTTAAACTCTATTAAAAATTCCTCTTCTTCACCAAGAAATCAAGCGCCAACAGACTTTATGATAGCTCTTGAATCTATCATATTTAGATAACTCTAAGTACTAAAAACTCTTGAGTCGGCTTTGGTTTAGCGGTATGTTCTATCGAGTACAGCAAGGTACGATGATTGTTTGTATTTTGTTATTAACATACAATAATGAAAATAAGTGTACAACACATGAATATAATTTGCAATCGATGAGCTTGCATAAATAGCATAAAATAGCATGCTTAATACTAGGTGATTCTATAAACTATGGATACACTTTATTATTTTGTTGTTATTGCATAGAAATGATAGTGACATGAAGGTTTGATGTTGTCAATGTTATTTATAAAAAAATTTCATTGAAGTTTATTAGTGCGAAAATAATATATTTCTTCATAACTAAGGCTTGACTTATTTTCTAATCTACTGCTGCTAGGATATAATTTTTTGTTGCTCATGGATTTGGTAGTATTAAATTTAATTAGTTAATACTAATTTGTAAATGGTTGCTCATGTTATGACACTAGAAGTAGATTCATAGTTTATACATTATATTTGTGTGAAAAGAATATATTTATTTATAACTAAGCTTTTAATTATTTCCTAATTAATTTTTGCCAGGTTAACAATTTTTTGCTCTTCATGGAAATGGTACATATTGAATTTAATTGGCTAATATTGATTTGTAAAGAGTTGCTCGTGTTATGACATTAGAAATATGTGTAAACAAGTTAACTTGAATGATATTCTAGGTTTCCATGTAAGATTAATATGTTACTAAATTTTGATATTTTCTATTTTTGGATTGATATTTTCGTCTTTCAACTTCATTATTATGATGTAATCAACTTGTAACAATAGAAGGAATATAAAAAAGGTTGCTTTAATCAAGTATAAGGTATCATTATCTTATTCATATTCCAAAATGGCCATGGAATTTCCTTTTATATTTTAGCATTGTGAAATATAAATTGGTAAAGAATACATTCCATAAATTTAGGCTCAAATTCAAGTCACATTATTATTATTTTCTAGGCTATTAATTTTGTGATTTGGCAGAACTAAATGTTTGCCATTTTTATTTCAATTTGTACATTTTTCTTCCAAATGTATCATCCTAGTGAGAATTTTTTTTACAAAAATTTAACCAAGTTTGTATGTGCGAATTTACTCATGGATGCTTAGGGGTCACATAATAACTAGCATACCCTCAAGCAGGACATATATGTACATTTTTTTTGGCTAACATCAAACTGGAAGAGTGACTGAAGCCCATTTTCCATTGTCAATATTTAAATATGAAAAGCTCACTTGAACCTTTAATCCCCAATAAATTAAAACCAATATTTTTGTGCCATTGCTATTGGATGTGCATGATGAACCATCATAGGTGGATATACCAATGCTTACCTTCACAATGTAGTTTAGTTGCTTCTGAGCTTATTTCTGAACTACTCTAACATGGAACTAATTAATTATTGCATAATTTGGATATATTATAGCTATATATAATGGAGATGATTATCCTCCAGTGACTTGATTTAAAGTTCAGTTTGTTAATATTATTTTCATCGTTACTTGTATCGTTACCTGCCTTGGAATTGAATTCCTATCTATGTTGTGGCCTGTTTACAATTTGTGGTGACATTCATGGATAGTTCCATGATCTTGCTGAACATTTTCGAATTAGAGGAAAGGTACCTTTTGTACCCTTGACCATTGATAGTACTCGATTTTTTATTAACTTAGTTGACAGTACAAAGATGAAGATAGTGGTTGGTGGTATAACACAATATAGTTGTACCAAATGCATCTGGTAGCGGAACAACAATTGAAACTTGAAAGTGGACGAACTTCAGCTACAAACATGGTTGGAACGGCAAAAGAGGATGGACTGAAGTAACATGTGAACTGGTGCAGCTGTTGAATTGGAGCTGAGTGCAAGTTAAAACTTAAAAACTGAGACGTGCAAGAACAAAGCTATCCAAATAGTCACTGGCTTTAAAGCGCATCTGAAATCTAGGAAACAAAGGCAACCAAAATGTAGACTGAAGCACGAAGATGCAGTTAACTCTACTGAAGCTAAGCAGAAACACATCCAACCTAACATGGTAAAAATAAGATATGGGGACATGCACAGGCTGTAAGAACAACTGTATACTGCGAGTAAACAGAAGTGCATTAAGGAGTTTGGGGGAGCACATTGGAATATGGGGACATGCACGTTTACATAGCTACATACCGAGAGAAGAACAACTACATGAGACTTAAGGTTGCAACATTGAAACAGAAGATGCAAGCAAATTAAGTTAGGTATGCGAAGTGCAATACAGGAGTGGCATGAGAGTAGATTGAGCTGCAACACGAGTACAACAAGAGGAAGTGCTAAGGCTGTGGTAATGGTGAGATATTTGTTCACCTTTTGTTGATTTCATTCAGATTTATGCAAAAGTAGAGCTCTTGAATCACGAATGTAGGGTTCAAGGTAACTTTTCCTATGTGCTTGTATTTTAGGTCTAGTAAGTATCTGAACTTCATTTATATTTGTAGTGGTTTCAGTCTCTTTAACGAGAAAACTTGTATGAAATATAATGCATAGTTCTGGCAGCATAAGGTCAATAAGTAAGTGGAATAAACAACAAGAAAGCTGGAAAAATATAAAATCGACTGAACTAATACTAAAAACTGAAAGTGAAGACGATGTGTAGCAAAAGTGAGGCTTGTTGCAGCTAGAGATAAGCGTGATGCTGAAATACTCATGATGCATAGCCAAGATGCAGCTAGAGATAAGAACTTACAGGTTTGTCGAAGCATTTTATAATTTATACTTATAGTTCCAGACTATATTATTTCACCTGATCAATAATATAATGTTTGTATCATAATACAAGAAACAGACTCCATGAATCCAATCCCAATCCCGAAGTTGCATCTCTTACGGTATATGTTTATATTGCTAATATCTATCTATAAGATTTTTTGATAATGTATCAACATTTTTTTAATATGATTAAAGTGCAAATTTCACGGTGAATACCAAGTGCAAGATGTTTGACGTGGAGGGCACGGGAAAAATAGTAGCTGAAGGGACCGTATGTTATTAGCTTATCTCTAGTTGCTGGTTTGTAACTTGTTGTTTCTGCTGGTATGCATCTTTAATTTTCTCTTCCATTTTTTTTGTTTTTTGCTCGTTTTGTTGTGACTTAATTTATTGCAATAATAATTCATCTACATTATATGATAGGTAATATTCTTGGTGTTCCATTTTGAGATATATGGAGTTGTTGGGATTGCATGCTTTCCAATGGATTTAGATTTTCATTCGTACGATGCCTAAGGTAATCATCACTCATTCACAATATATAATTTTTTTTCTTGGGTATTGTCTATGAATAAATCATTACTTAACATAAGCAAAGTGTGGTAACTTTGATTGTTTACTCTGAATTTTGTAGGAAGAAACTTAACTTGGAAAGAAATCTAGAGAACTTAAGAAAGTCATTAAAGCACTTCACCAGGATGAATAAAATGGTGTTAAAGGGAGAAAATGACGTAAAAATGTAGAGGCTGTTTAAAAGGTATAGAATTATGCTTAAGCAAATGCTATTTTTTATACACCCTCTACCAGCATCTTAATTCTTAAATTATTTTGCATGTTTTTGTGATGACCGTAAAATTTATACATACTGGATGTGCTCATAAGCCGATAAATTTCACTTGAAACCCCAGGTATGTACTTTACTTAAGTTATACTTCTTACCAAAATTTTTCTCCTGAAACCAGATAGCTTACCCTTCTTACTAAATGTTCTATATGAGTGATGTTGGCACCTGTGTTCTGATTGTTTTTATCATGACATGTTAATGCCATAAACATAGTAAATATGGAGTCCCAAATAGAGATTAGGAATTTTCATGCATATAATTTAGGAACACATCAATTATTAGCACTATAGAAAGTGGTCAGTGTATGCAACTCGTATAGAAAGGATAGTACTGCACTTCTTCTGACATTTTTATCTTACCACAAACAAACTATTTTGTGCTGCGATAAAGTTGAAATAAAAATGTCATTATACTTTCCTTGAAATAAAAACTTCAAATTGATTTATAAAATATGAACATCTCCATAACTCATCTATTATGAAGACTAGAAATGTTAAAATTTTAAATACTCGATAAATATTCTGAGCTAAATAAAGTAAAATTTCTTTTTTTTCCAATAGAAATTTGGAGATCAATGGATTCAAAAGTGCTTGTACAAGATTGCTTGGGCTGGAAAAATCAAATGTTTTACTGGAGTAGTTGATCCATATGAGCACCATTGAATAATGAGGTACAACAATTTATGAATCAGCTGAGATTTTTATTTCAATATTGAATTATGTGAACATGCTTCCTACTGACATTTCAAATAATATTGCAAGCACATGAACTATACCTGCCACTACTGCTAATCTATAAAAGCATAAAGTATAGATTTTGAGAAAATGAAATGGTTTTGATGGATTGAGATTTGCTTATTATAGAATATATTACATAAATCATGTATTGTCTCGGTAATAGCCAAGTGTCATTAAATTTTTCTTGCTAAAAGTTCATTGTTTAATTTTAAAATTAGTGAGGAACTGAGGATAATGACCACTGGCATTCAAGATGGTATACACGATTTAGTTTAGTGTTTGTATGATGAGTCCAATTTATCATCTCACATTATGGTGTATAAAGCAAACTATGAAATAAAAATGAATTAAGAGAGAAAAATTAATTTCTAAATTTAGTTTAACGTTAAAACATCAAAATCAGTTTCAAATTATGCAGAAACCTTAAAAATAAATCAAATACGTGTGTTTTTATTTTGTTGGGTTTACTTGAGTGAATTTAATAAAGTAAGTAGTGTCAACTTAGTGGCTACACTTCAAAATAGTTATGCGATATTAAGAATCAACCAAGAAAATATACCTTAATTATTTGCAAGAGCTTAGGCTTAATTAATTTGCTCTAATGGATCATTGTTTCCATGCTAACCTAAAACTTAGTGTACGTCACTTTCATACTGCTCAAAAAAGTTATATATATATATATATATATATATATATATATATATATATATCCGATACAACATTTAATGATTTGGCTATACCTATTTACTCAGAAATCATACAACTTAATGACGTGGTAATATTTAGTGGGTTGACTAAACAATAACATTTCAAAAAAAGTTCATAATCACTTTCACTAAAGAAAAAACAGAACTGCGATTATAAGATAATGTTTAGTTCTATATAGGCATTTAGCTTTAGCTAATATTTACTTTAAAGCTGCGAATTAGCTGTCATTTATGGATAAAAGATTTGTAATATCATTATTTACTTTAAAGCTACGAATTAGTTGTCATTTATGGATAAAATATTTGTAATATCTGAAAAAATAGATATTAAAAAATTCAAGAAGAAAAAAAAGGAAAAAAGGGAAAACTGAAGAAGCAGAACAAAGAAACTGCAAAAATTCAATACTACGCTTTAGGATGTGAGTTACGTCTTAGCAGTCTTAGTAGTATGATTCTCTTTGTCTATCAGTTCTGTGATGTAGTTATGCAACATTGGAAGTCCCTAACAAATTATTTCATTGCATGATGCAGTGTACCATATATGGAAAAAGTTTATTTGATACGATTTTTAGTATTAGTGTTAATTCTACTTTCTTTTCCATCACAGCGTTTTAAATCAGGTGCGTTAGAGGCTAATCATTTGCTTAATGATCTGCAAAGAAGTCTCTTCAACCAAAGGGATAAACTGACTTCATTTGCAAACCAGCAGCGTGAGGTTGATTCTAGACTACTGGTTTGAAATTCAGTTTTATTCCTTTTGTTATTCCCAACAAATTTATTAAATTGGCTAACTATTAGGGGCACTTAAGAGCTGTAGAGACAAGTAGTACAATTTCAAAGGTTACAACCAATTTTTTCTGCACTTTGGATAGTCATGTATCTAAGTTGAGTAGTATATTGAAGGAAACACAAAATATACAAGTCCAACTACTTTATGATCTTGAGAAGAAGTTTGAGGTAGGTCTCGTTGCTGATAAAATATTTTATTGGCCAGCAGCAATACGGTCTTGTCTATTTTCTCTGATGATTATTATACATTTTATGCTTTTACAAGGAGTGTGCTGCAAATGAAGAAAGAGAGTTGCTTGAAAAGGTAGCAGAGATGCTTGCTAGTTCAAGTGCTAGAAAGAAGAAGCTGGTATACTTTCTCTATTCCTTTGATATAATTACTGATAAAACATCAGCAATATATTTCTAATTTTTATACTACCTTGGTCAGTATATTTTTTACTTGCATTTAAAAGCTAACATATATATGCAACAAAATTATATGTCCATCTGTAAGGCTTAGCTGCTGTCTTTCCAAATCTAAGGTAGTCTGTAATTATGCATACATGATGGTTAACATGTTTGAAACATTATTTGGTTTTGTAAAGAATCTACTATGAAATTCCACACATTGCCACATTGGCATAATTGCACACTGTATGTACCTGGTATCAGGTAGCAAGTGCTTTCATAATAATATTGTTATGTTGCAACTTATGTATTCATAATTTATACTACTTTTTCTTCCATTCAATTTCCTTGGTTTTGAGCTCAAGGCTTGTAACATCTGGGATCAACACAATATTTTGATTCAAAATCTGCCATGGGACAATTATGTGGCTTCTTATTCCTCTTTTTCTAAAAACCCATTCAAACAATAATATTGCTCAAATATATCAGGTCTTTTCTGCAACTTCTACATAATATTGAATTAGTTACCTGTAGTTATATAGTTAGCATATGAAATGACTATAGTTTGAAATGAATAGTTAATGAACATGCTTATGAAATGAATTAGAGGTAGCATCCACCTGTATGATATTTGTATACTGATAACCAAATTCATTTTGGTTAGGTTCAAACTACTATTGATGGTCTTAGAGCAAGTGCTTCTGATAGAACAGACGATTTACAGAAAGAAATGTCAACAGCTCATGTTTTTATATCCACTGTCAAAGAACAATGGTCACGGTACATGGAAGACACTTAAATCCGATACAATGAAGATACCGCTTCAGTAGAAAGAGGAAGGTCTGGCTTGAAACAAGGTCTTCAAGATTGGTATTGACGCTGTGCCAAATCTATTTTACTTCTCGTTTTGATTATACACCAACCATTGATAAGAAAAAAGGAATTGCTAACAAAAAGAGACAACTATTAAAAACAAAAAAGCCTTAAAAAAAGAAAGCTTTTATAACAATGCTACATATACGATTGACATTAGCATAAGGAAAGCAGAGCCATTCACATTGCGCATAGATGCTGTACGAATATGTGGAATACACATTGAAGCTTCAGAAGATTTTTTTAACTATTTTTTTATTTATATGCTTTTCTACACTGTGTAAATTTGTTTATACTTTTGTTAAACTTAGTCCCAAAAATTAAAATTAATTTCATTATAATTTTAGCATATGATCACACAACTATCTTCACAGTAGCAATGTTTTATGTTCATTTTTCATTCAAGTAATGAATGTGATTAGAATCCTTGCCCATACCGATAAGAATGTTTTATGGGGGATGACAACACTAAAGCTTACTGTAATTACTACTCACAAGATGTTGACAAAGCCATGGTTAGTGTTAGCTCAACAACAAAAAGTCAAGAAAAAAAGACGGAAGGAGGAATCTTGCCGAGTTCAGACTGCCCTGTTGGCAACAATTCAGTAAACCAATGTCTAACTATCTTCGTACTGCCACTTTTCATTTTCAGCCTGTATTTGAACTACTTTTATGCACGTTTTGTCGATAATATTAGATGCAAACTTGCTTTCTAGATATTGTGCATTTTTCTAATTTTGTATGCAGTTGGTTTATAAATTTTATCTCTCTTTACGGGTTTATGTAAACTTTGTTCATGGATATTGTGTTCAACTTATTTTATGGAAGTGATTAATAGTTATGCTTTTATTTTACAATTTTTAGTTTGATTTGTTTATGTTATGTACATTAACTGATTAAAATATAATTAAATGTAGTTTATATTAATGATATGTGTGAATATTGCAATGGCACAACATTGCTGTCAATTCTTTGGAAAAAAATTCATATTCCTACGACAGCGTTTATACATTGCTGTCAATTCTTTGGAAAAAAAATGCATATCCCTACGACAGCGTTTATACATTGCTGTCAATTAATTGGGAAAAAAAATGCATATCCCTACGACAGCGTTTATACCTTGCAGTAGAAAACTATTAACAGTGTTTATACCTTGCAGTAGAAAAATTATTAACAGCGTTTAAAAAACGCTGTAGAAAGTGGGTTTTTGACAGCGTTTATATTTTGCAGTTAAAAATTTAGGGTCAACGACCGCATGTCGTTATACAGCGTTTTTAAAAACGCTGTGAAAACTTTTAACAGCGTTTTTCAAACGCTGTGAAAAGTCTTTTTTGTTGTAGTGCTAGGACTTTTCTTTCCCATTCGTCCGTTAAAGAATTTAAGATTTTTGTAACAACATCAAAATCAGTAAACTTTTGTTCTAGTGATAGTGAAGCATGATAAATATCCTGGAATCTAGAGTACATGTCATTTATAGATTCATTTGGACTCATTTTGAAAATTCAAATTGATTTTTCAACATAGAGATTTTGCTTAATTTAACTTTGTTCGTTCCTTCATGTGTTATCTTAAGTGTTCTCCAAATTTCATAACCAGAAGTGCACATGCTACTCTATTGAATTCATTTCTATCTAATGCACAAAATAAAATATTCATAGCCTTAGCATTTGACGTAGCATCTAGTTTTTGTGTGTTACTCCAAGTTGAGTATTCTCCAGTAGGAGTTGTGTACTCACTTTGTATAACATTCCAGATATCAAATCCACTAGATTGCATATAGATTCTCATTCTAGTTGACCAATAATTATAATTTATACCATTAAAAGGTGGAGGTCGTGAAGTTGATTGACCCTCTGTGAAACTAGTATTAGTGTTAGTGTCAAAATCGTTAGTATGTGTTGTTGCCATATTACTAGAAATAGATATCAAATAACTTTGTGACGGTTATAGGATAACCTTGCTTTGATACCAAATAAAAGTGTACATGCAGTACTAAGGATCGTGTAATATGATATATAAATGCAGAAACTGATAATAGCAGTAAAATGAAAATTAAAATAAGCACACCAGGAATTTTTAAACTGGTTCGAACTTCCCATTCTACGTCCAGTCCCAGAATACCCTCTGGATTTAAACTAAACCCCTCACTTAACCTGAAGGAATAGGTATACGACACCTGAGCAGCCGAATATGAATTTTTCCGCCTCAACAGCCAAAGAGGACTTCAATTTAATACAAATAATTTGTTGACGAATGTGTTCTGAATAACACTGATTGTCTTTTGATAGTACAGCTTTCCTATAATCAAATCCTCAAGAGTATATATGTGTGTGAAGATTTAGAAGGAAGATAATCACGTAGAATCGAAGTATATGAATTTATTCAAGGATTCTAGTGATATTGAATGTGAATGAATGCTTTTTAATTGCAGAGAATAATAGAGAATAGATTTCAGAATTATAAACAAGAATTGGTTGTTGTAGAAGTGAATTGTACATGTTTATATAGTTGTAGAATGGTTACAATCTTTCATGAAGAGTTTCAATCAAAAGTTGTGTCCGTATTTCTTGGATTGAAGGACATTCCTCTTCATGAACGATCGCAACTTTTCAGAAAACTAGCCGTTATGTTTAGGTCGGTTGACCGAGAAAACTGGCCGGTCACCTGAGTTTCAAAACCGTACATAGAACAGTGTATATCTGTGCACTTGACACAGAGTCGGTCGATCGAGGTTACTGGTCGGTCAGCCGACCTGTTGTCAATTGCACATTGCACACTTATTTATGTATAAATCAATATAAATCAATTTGTGTGTGTGTGTGACTACTTGAGGAATGATTTTAACAATATTCTAAGACTCAATACAATAAAATATTCATACTAATCTCTGGATTGTAGTCTTGTCTCCTTTGTAGTGCACAATATACGTTTATTCTCTTTTTGTCGCTTTCGTATAGTATTCTCTTTGTAATTTATCGTATGATCTCTGAAGCTTGTGTCATGAATCAAAAATCATGAATCAACATTTAGCACCACTAAGTTGGTCGAATAAATCATCAATCCGAGGTAAGGGATATTTATTCTTGATGGTGAGATCATTAAGTTTGCGGTAGTCAACCAAAAGCCTAAGTGTACCATCAAATTTTTTCACAAAAATAGTTAAGCTCCCCATGGAGAGGAACTAGATTGAATAAATTGCTTCCCTTCCAATTCAGGTAATTGTTTACGCATCTCCTCATTTTCCTTATTGGACATACGATAAGGAGGACGAGTAATAGGTAGAGCTCCAGGGATTAGATTAATTCTGAACTCAATTGCTTGCTTAGGTGGTAATCCTAATATGGGCTCAAATATGTCGGGAAATTCACGAACAATGTGATTGAGAGAAATAACATCTTCCTCATCATCATTATCGTCATCATGAGGATTTAGAGAATACAAGGATGCTTTCGTATTGGAATCTGAATCTTTTAGAACAATAGAAATCTGCTTAACAGATTGAGGATGTCGAAGATATATAGTCCGCTCAGGACATAGGATATGGACTTCATAACGGTTGAGCCAATCCATTCCCAAAATCATTCCGAAGCCTAAGTAACGCATAACATGCAAATCGGCATGAAAAGAGTAATCACATAAAATAATCTTGACATCTTTACACAGTAAACTGAGTGTTGTGGATCCACCAACCAGATTCGCAATTCTCAATGAAGTCATCAAGCCAATAACATTCAAAGACAAAGCATCAACAAGTTCTTTTGATATAAAAGAGTGAGATGCACCCGTATCAAAAAGAACTCGAATAGGAAAATCATGAAATATAATAATGCCATCAAGGATAGAATGAGAAATACCTTGACCACGAGATGTGTTAGTAGGGGCTTGCACAACGTTTAGCTTGCCCTCCTTCTTGCTTTGAAGTTTGGTACATGAAGATATAGTATGACCCGAACTTTTGCAATAGCGGCAATAAAGAGACTTCGGACACTTGTTCGCGTAATGGCCCTTAGAACCACAATTGTAACATTCTCCACGACTAGAGGTAGGAGTCTTTGCTACCAAAGTTGGTTGCTTCCCTTTCTTGTTGGGATTAGGCTTGAACTTAAAAGGCCTCTTCTTGTTGATGTTTTGTTTGACTTCAACATCAATTTCTTTATCGGCCTCCTCGAGTCGAAGAGCGATATCAACAAGCTGATCAAAGAAACTTCTAATTTCAAAAGTAATGGCTTTTTGAGGTTCTTATTCAACCCATAGAAAAATCTTTGATTTTTCTTCAATGGGGTATTAATATACTCGTCCCCATATTTAGATAGAGATTCGAAAGATGCGACGTAATTCGTCATAGAAGATTCACCTTGAAAAAGGTCAATAAAGCGTCGAGCTAGAGATACTTTTTCAGCTTCTGGCACAAATTTCAACTCGAACCTTTCCCGGAATTGCTCCCAAGTAAGGTCCACCTCAATAATTTCCGAGATCAGAAGCTCATACCAATCTAATGCTCTTTCTTGGAGCATGCTAGAAGCCACTTGGACTCGATGGAGATCAATAAGATTCATGCGAGAAAAGATGCGATCGCATGTTCTAAGCCAAGCTTGGACTTCTATAACGCTCTCAGAACCCTTGAAAGGCTTTCCACCCAAGCTGGTGTAATCACTGCACAAGCGTGCAAACCCAGATTTAGGATGAGTAGGCTCTGGAATGGGTCCGATAGGTTGAGCATTTTTCACAAGATCTAGAAGTTGCTAAGCAGACATAAATACTCCATCCTGAGGAGTAGCACTAGATTAACCGACGCTGGGACGGCTTGGTCTAACCATTTCTCTTCTTTAAGAAAGAAAGAAGAGGAAAAAGGTTATTCACAGAATGAATATCAAACAAACTTGATTGATAAAACAAGGCATCATAAAAAGAAATAGGATAGAACGGTACGAAGACTCGAATTAAATCCTATGGCATGATTCCTAAGGAAGACATAGGACAATGATCCTTACTAGATTATTCTACATTGTTCCGAAGTTTGGCTCCGATACCAAGCTGTGAGACTCCACCTCTATACTCACACTAGCCAAGGACACTATGGGGTAATGCCGTCGACTAGCACGAAGAATAAGGCTGTTGAGGAGCGACCATCTGTGTAATTGCTTTGTGCGAGTACCGATATATCCGATAATATAACTTACATTTCGTTTCAAGAGGAAATCCGACATATCAAATACAAACTCAAAGCTACCACACAGTGGCTAAGTGGCCTTCGGAAACAAATATAGAAATAAACATAACACAAATCAGTCACATATATTCATATCACAAAGGCGGAATCATGAATATAACACATAAAAGTGTACATCAAAGTAGTGGTCAAACTAGACCCACTATATCACAAAAGAATATATCCAAGTGCTAGACAAAAGAATAATTATACATCAAGGAGTCTCTATCTCAAATGTATACAAACAAAAACTACTATGCTAAAGTAGTTAGCCAAAAAATCAGATGATGGTCCCAGATAGGAAGTCAAGTAGAAGCACCTGAAATATCTCGGTCTGACCCGAGTATTATTTTAAGAAGAAAATAATAAACGTATCAGTCTAGATATAAATATCAGATAAAATGAGATAGGATAAGGGATATAACTAAAAACGTATGATAACAAAAATGCCATACTGTGACAAGTATACATCAGATAACAATCAAAAATCATACAATATCTCAAAACATCTCAAAACACCAAAAAGAATCACATTCTTTAAATTATTCACCAAAACACAAATATTGACAAAACATATTAATGCCAATCCACGAAAATTGGTTAAACACAAATTCAAGAAATCATCAACCAGAAATCCAGAAATCACAAAGGGCCTATCACAAACGGGAGCATGAAAACTCACCAACATGTGTATCACAAACGGAACGCTATTCCATGGTCGCTAACCATCAATTTTGAGCCGAGGCTCCACAAACGGCTCGAAGACCATGGGTCGCTACCCCACCAAATTGAACCGAAGTTCCAAAAGCGGGGTTTTTTTAGTCCCCACACAAATAAATAGACATCGCACATCGCTATCACAAAATGATCATCATCGATCAATAAAAAGTGTGAATCACTCTAAGCTAGTAAATATAAGAGTTTAGCTTCATGTCCCATAACCACTAGCTTAATTTAAATATTTACTAACAAATTGTAGATTTCCACTCGAAAATTATCACAAGAGTTCAATCGAACAAGTCCAAGAATTAACCGACGAAGTAAACGCAAGCATTTCATACCACTTGTTTTATTAAGCCGTTTAATTAGATTTCTCATACGAATAAGGTAAAGGTTTATATATACTAATAGATTGGAAAACGGTTTTAAAATAGAGCTTTATATCTAAAATAGTGTCGAAATCGTTTTGATGAAAGAGTTGAGTATTTTACTACTAGTATAGAAACCTTTGTATTTAGAAGTGACAAATCACAAAAATGATTGTAGAAACAATCAATCACCAAAGATTCACATTCGAAGATGTGAATCAAATCCAAAGAAATCGATACCAAATCCATCAAAATGGATATTCCTAAAAATCCAAAGAAAGAAGTCATCAAAGTCGATTGTAAGTGATAACAACAATCTGGATCAACTAATATCGATTAAAATAGGAAATCCACACAAAACAGCCTAAATAGGCAAAAATGAACAATTCTAGACGTCTGGGGTAAATCCAGACGTCTGGATTTGAGTTCTGGAAATTTCCCAGAAGTTACCAGGCGTTTGAAACTCAAACCAGACGTCTGAAAACAAACCAGACGTCTGAAAACAAACCAGACGTCTGGTAGGTTTGGGCCAGACGTCAGGTCCAATTCTCTACTTCTTTGCGTTCTCCATGGCCAATTCCAGACGTCTGACAATGTGCACCAAACGTCTAAAAGTGTGCACCAGACGTCTGAAAGGTGGTATCAGACGTCAGGTTATGTTCTCTGCATTTTGTTTTCTCTGCGTGCTTATAATTTTTTCCTCCATAGTTCATATCCAGACGTCTGGACTTGATAACCAAACGTCTGGTCACCTGGTCTGGGCAACAATTTGCCTAGGCCAGGATGGCCAAAACGTATCAGAAGCGATCGGACGACAAATGGCGACTAAGGATTTACGCCAAGCGACAACTCGGCCTTAAAGGCTCTTCGATACACCCCAAATATCAATGTCCAAACATATTCATAAAATTGGACCAAAACACCAAAATTTGGAAAATTCACCAAATCAATTCAAATCAAAAGCAAATGAATATGCACAAGTGTTAGGAATTCATACCTAACAACAATGATAGCTATAGACGTAGATGTAAGTTAAAGAACTCACCT
Source organism: Allium fistulosum (assembly GCA_030737815.1). Lineage (NCBI taxonomy): Eukaryota > Viridiplantae > Streptophyta > Magnoliopsida > Asparagales > Amaryllidaceae > Allium > Allium fistulosum. The sequence continues at coordinate 682,861,895 of CM060905.1, read as the reverse complement.
TTGAATCCAAAAATAATGAATGAGAAGCTTTTAAAACAAGGCAAGAACAATTCCTCTTCAACACACCTCTAGAATCTTCAATCTATTATCAAAGGTGAAGTTTTTCGTAAGTTAGGGTTAGGAATGTCTGAGAATTGAAGAGAGACTGAGATGGAGAAGAAGAAGAGGATTCTTACCTTAGCTTCTCTTTGTTTTCTAGAGCTTGAATTTCCTAGTAAACTTGGTTTAGGAATTTTAATTTCCTTTCTCTTCCACCATTTCTGCTTTAGCTAGAGAGTATTAGGAAAAGTGAGAATGGATGAAGGAAGTTGAGTGGAGTATAGGGTATTCAGTTGGTTAATGGGCTGAAACCCAAACCCAAAGCCCAATAGAAAAAATAGCAAAATTCACCCAACTCCAAACATATCGATGTTTATACTCAAAAAGGTTGTAAATGCCATTTTGGACTCAATGGAAGTGGTCTCGAGTCCCAATTCGTCTGTTTACAAAAAGTAGCTTTTCGGACTTTAATCCGATTATCGAAGCTATATTTAAATAAAACATTTAAATATACAATCGTAAAATATGCGGGTTGTTACACAGATTCAGCTTACTATACTTCAATAGTTTTCTAGAAGCTCAGACCTGATAATAATAGATAACCGTTTGTCCATTCCCGTATATATATATATATATATATATATGAATAAATTACTCATCAAAATCCACACATTATCTCTTAAACTTGAAAATGTGTTCGTAACAGTATGTTATATGAATAAAAGCTGAAGGAGCTGAGTGTAGATTATCAATTCCTCATTCCCAAGCTTTCAGTGATGCTAAAATGCACCAAAAGAACGTTATTATACTCAAAAATAAAAAATGACAATCACCAACATCCAACGGACGTTTCTTTTATACTAAATCAGTTGATTATGAAATTACATCAAAAACCTATCATTACCTCTTAAACTTGGAAATATCATTAGCTCTTGAACTTGGAAATGTGCGTGATTTCTACGTCTCCAGTTGAACCTATACTTGAAAGTCGATATAATCTCCATGCTTGCAGTTAGGAAGTAAGATACTTGATCTTCAAAAAGTAGAAAACAAAAACTTGACTCACGAATTAAATTTGTAGATCAGAGCAACCCTGAATTAGTGAAATCGGTGATAGGAATGAATGAAATCGATGATAGATTAACAAATCGAAACTGAAAAACCTAGTATTAAGATAGTGAATCAATGAAATCAAATTGTGTAAGAAGATGAGTGATTTCATACGTGAGTGAGAGAGAGAAGAGGGGAAACCGTATGTTGTAAGAATAATTATACCACTAATAGAAAGAATACAAATGACCAAAGTATCCTTATGATTTAGCAGGAAATTTAATGGGCAATTTGGACATTTCAAAAGCTTCAAATGGGGGTATTCTCATTATATAAAGATAATATAATAAAAAGTCAAACTCCCTTTATCTCGTACACGTTTTAGCTCGCACCTATCCTTCCCTTTTCTTTTCTGATCTCAGCCGATATAAAAAAAACTCTCAGGTTAAAATCAAACGCGATCGATCAAAATAAATAAAAAATGGGGGGGGGGGTGGTGGGGGGTGGACGGACGTTGTCGCGCGACCTGGGGTAACGCCGTGATTGGAGGCGCGTGAGGAGGAAGGGCAGTGCAAGGCGACGAACTGGAGGCGTGTTTAGGGTTTGGGGTCCGCATCTTCTTCTGAGCATGAGACGCGCACGCGAGATGCCATTGGTGGCGGCAGCTTTGTTGCTCTTGGTCGACGGCGAGCTCAGCAACGATCGACCAACGTTTTAAAAAAATTGATAAGCATCACAACCTGGAAGAATAGGAGGAAAGGGCTTGCGTGCGTTGAGGCGATAACAGTAAGGTTGGTTTTAAAAAATTTATATTAATTTTGGTTGATAAATTTTGTTAAGTTATTAATTAAACTTTAATTATATATCGTTATTAATAAAGTAGTATCTTGTTCGTACGAGGTCTGTTTCTGTTTGCGCCAAAAATGGTCACAAACCCCAAGTGTTGTGAAAGCACCAGCGTATGAATATAAATCAACAATATTCACACACAAATCACGGATCTAAGCAAATAACAAATAGCAATCCAGAAATAATGAACAGTGACACAAGATTTATAGTGGTTCGGCTATTTCCGGCCTACGTCCACTTCAAGGTTTTTATGATTTTATTACTCGATGTTTGAAGATTACAGTTTCTTGTAATGTAGTACAACTGATTTTCTGAGCTAAATCTGAATCTAAGGCAGCAATGGTGATTCTGAGTAAATCTGGCAGAGTCTGGGTGCTCTTTAGCTCTCAAAATTGTCTGACCCCTTTTCTGAATGACCAGGGGCTCTATTTATAGGTGTAGGAGGCTGATATTTCGCCTAAATCGAAGGAAGACTAGTTCTGGCATGTGAGGGGGCCCACATGGCCGAAATCTGGAGATCCGGGCCCACTTTGGGATCGATTCGACCCTTGGTTCGAATCGATCAAGAAAGAGTCCGATCGAGCTGAAATTTGGTGTGGACATTCTTCAACATGTGCTCAAGCTACTGTGAAAATTTCATAGCATTTGGACTTGTAGATCTCAAGTTATGATCGATTCAAGTTGGTGTTCTTCGTCCCATGGATTCATTCGAATCGATATGGTTCGACTCATATGGATGCGAACCCGAGGTTATGTTTTCCACTTACTCCGATGATATCTTGAGCGTACGACCTCAGATTGACTTGATATTTGGAACGTTGACTTTCACGGCTCTGCTTGACGTGTCTTGTCAATTGTAGCCCGATCCGGACTCGGGTGTAATTCATCGATATCCATGGTGAACCTGCGATGCACAATTGATATTTATGACTAGTAATCATTGATTTTCAGTTAATCTTTGGGTATCTCAGCTTTGCCAAAAGTTGGGATAACATTTTGCCCCCCAAAACATGCCTTTTGGTAAAAGGCGTGTTTTGAATAGCTTCAAATCAAATGTTGTGGGCTCGTGTATTATTCATGGTTATAGCGTTACCAATCAAGTTTATGGCTGTTTGAAGCCGAATTGTTATCAATTTCTTCCAGCAGAAGTTAAGAATGAAATTCTAAAGCCTCTCCGACTGTCGATGGTCACTCCGGACCCTTGTCAAACCCATCCTAGATTTAGCGATTGAATAGAAAGATCCTATTGCACTCCGGCGTTGCTTTCTATCCCTTGCATTCTGGCCCCAGCTAGGGCGTATAGCGATGTCTTGGTCGTTCTCGACCGATCATAGCCTCTCCGGGCTCATGCTGGATCCCATCCTGTCACTCTCCGGTGAAGGGGAAACAATGTTAAGTGAGTCAATCCTGTCGCTCTCCGGTGAAGCGACTCACCTCCTGCACTCCGGCTCAGTGAATCTGAACATTAAGCGACGTCTTGGCCTAAATCGTGGGCCGATCATAGCCTCTCCGGGCTCTTATCGAATCCTGATCCAATCACTCTCCGGTGAATGGGAAACGATGCTTAAGTGAGTCGATCCTGTCGCTCTCCGGCGAAGCAACTCACTTCTTGCACTCCGGACCCCGCCTCTCCGGGTAAGGTCATAAAGCGATCATGTTTATATTGATATTCAATGTTTATCCTTTAACTCTCCGGTCAAAGGTTTATTTTAATAAGTGTTTCTTTATTAAATTCAAATCCTAGATGTTCAATCTCAAACACCAGGAAAAACAAGACAATGCCTCTCCGGGCGGAGCGGTCTATTTCCATCTCAGAGCATGCCTAGGGATCTCTCCGGTTCCCGTACATGAGTAAGTGGTATAGCCGTTTTATTTTGGAAATCAAATCTAAGAAAACTAATCGACCAGAGTCCAAATCTTGAACTTGGCCCTTGCCATCACAATCAGTTGATGACGAGTCATGATCCTGATCCAGGATCATTCCTGTTTGGTTAAGGCGGTAGTTGTTCGGGTCTAACCGCCGTCGTACATTCTCTGACATACTGCGGCAATCTACCACTCCTGGCATGTTCTTCCACCTCATCCTTCAGATGGCGGCATTCATCGGTAGTGTGCCCATCCAGCTCATGGAATAGGCAGTACTTTCCAGTCCTACGTTCCCGCTCCGTGGGATCTCTCCTGGGTGGTTTTCGATAGGGGAGTTGCCCTCGAGTTTCGGTGTAAATTCATTCCAGTCCTGCCACCAAGTCTGTGTATTGCCTGAATCTGGGCTCTCGGAATTTCTTCCGTTTATCAGGACCATCATGTGCGTCATCCTGCTTTCTCTTTCCTTTGTCTGCCCTGGACTGTTCCCTGGTGGTTCCTTCGCCTTGTGCAACATTTATATCCTGCCTCTCGGCTCGTGATTCCTCTAATCGAATGAATTTTTCAGCTTCATGGAAAAACTCTCCAAGATCTTGCGGTGGATCTTTAGTCAAAGAGTCTTTGAATTCGGTGCTTTCTCCAACTCCTGCCACTACCGCCATCAAAATCATCGATGGGTCCGGGCGATCTACAGAAGTCACCGTCGCATTAAATCGTAACAAAAAATCTTTTATGGACTCTTTGGTCCTTTGTTTTATTGATGCCAAAGTCATCACGCTCTTAGGTCGCGTCACGTGAACCCTAAACTGCTTCATGAAGCAATCCACAAGCTCGCCCGATGTCCTGATTGATCCTGTCTCTAGCTGTCTAAACCAAAGCGCAGCCAAATCTGATAAGAATAAGGGGAAACATCGTGCCATTACTTCCTCGGATGCTCCCAGCACTTCCATGTGTCTGATATATCTGGTGATATGCATGGTCGGGTCTGACTTTCCATCATAAGGATCCAACATCGGTAGTTTGAACTTTGGAGGGTTCCTTGCATTTCGGATATTTGGAGCGAACGGACTTCGACTAACCTCTTCCAATCCTCCGCCTGACAATCCCCCTTTCATGAGTCGTCTCACTAGGCCAATCATTCTTTCATCTCCATCTAGGGGTTTCCCCCTTGTCATGTCTCTGTCTTGCCCTCCGAGTCTTGTAGGGAATTCTGGTACGTACTCTTCGGGCGGCTTGTTAGCATTTGTGTTGGCCCTAGCCGGTTGAGCTCCTTCCAAAGGTACTTCTGCGTTGGATCCTGCGGGCCTGCCCCCAAGCCCTTGTTGATTGCCTTCTGGTTCTGTATTCTGTCCTCCGTTAGGTTCCATAGCCCTAGCTCCTTGTTCCACATTCACAGCCGCTGTAGCTGGTCCAAGGTTCTGTGTTCCTGCAGCTCTTATCTGCTCGAAGAAATTCTGCAGCATCTCTTGTTGGCTTTTCATCATTCTTTCCTGCATTAAGTTATTCATAGCCTCCATCTCATCTCTAGTAATGTAGATCGAAGCTTGTCCTTCTCCAGCGCCAGAGGATGCCTCTTAACTTCCTGCCTGTTGGCTCCTCTCAGTTCTTTGTCTAGTTTGTCGAGTCATTGTAGAGTCAAATCTGAATCCTTAAAATTCCAAATCTAAATTTTGAATTTGGTGTAGCGGGTGCTGAGTTCTTCTCAGTGAAAGCACCAAAGTGTTTGCGCCAAAAATGGTCACAAACCCCAAGTGTTGTGAAAGCACCAGCGTATGAATATAAATCAACAATATTCACACACAAATCACGGATCTAAGCAAATAACAAATAGCAATCCAGAAATAATGAACAGTGACACAAGATTTATAGTGGTTCGGCTATTTTCGGCCTACGTCCACTTCAAGGTTTTTATGATTTTATTACTCGATGTTTGAAGATTACAGTTTCTTGTAATGTAGTACAACTGATTTTCTGAGCTAAGTCTGAATCTAAGGCAGCAATGGTGATTCTGAGTAAATCTGGCAGAGTCTAGGTGCTCTTTAGCTCTCAAAATTGTCTGACCCCTTTTCTGAATGACCAGGGGCCCTATTTATAGGTGTAGGAGGCTGATATTTCACCTAAATCGAAGGAAGACCAGTTCTGGCACGTGAGGGGGCCCACATGGCCGAAATCTGGAGATCCGGGCCCACTTTGGGATCGATTCGACCCTTGGTTCGAATCGATCAAGAAAGAGTCCGATCGAGCTGAAATTTGGTGTGGACATTCTTCAACATGTGCTCAAGCTACTGTGAAAATTTCATAGCATTTGGACTTGTAGATCTCAAGTTATGATCGATTCAAGTTGGTGTTCTTTGTCCCATGGATTCATTCGAATCGATATGGTTCGACTCATATGGATGCGAACCCGAGGTTATGTTTTCCACTTACTCCAATGATATCTTGAGCGTACGACCTCGGATTGACTTGATATTTGGAATGTTGACTTTCACGGCTCTGCTTGACGTGTCTTGTCAATTGTAGCCCGATCCGGACTCGAGTGTAATTCATCGATATCCATGGTGAACCTGCGATGCACAATTGATATTTATGACTAGTAATCATTGATTTTCAGTTAATCTTTGGGTATCTCAGCTTTGCCAAAAGTTGGGATAACAGTTTCGGACGAATCGAGTTGCAACGGATTCGTATCTGCGCCGTCTACAGCATGGGATCAGATTGGAATTTTATTAGAAGCTGAAATATTTTCTGTTTCAAATAGAAAGGTGAGTGTTTATACGCTCACAATTGACTAAAATAATTCTTATGTTAGTTAAATTATATCGTAAAGTGATTTAAATTTTATTGATAGTTGTTTGATAAATTTAATTGACATGTAAACTGACATCTGAATTAATTGATAGAATTTGAATTGACAGTTAAATTGAATAGGATTAAACTGCTAGTAAAATTCCCCATTGTCGATAATCGGTTAATTGTTGTGATTTTTGACTGTTTGGATGTTGGTTGTGATGGATGAAAATTTGATTGATATTTTGGATGTTTGCATGTTTATTTATGTTCATATATTCTGTTATCATCCCGTATATTATTTACAGTATATAAAACTGTAAATTGAATTATTTCGAATAAATTAAGAAATAGGTTGAAATGATATATACCTATGACATTTATTTTGGGTTGAAATGATATATATCCATTCATGGAATTAAATTGAAATAATGGATTCACTTGGTCATAGGATACAGAATTATATACGGACACCAGATTGGTTAAATTAAATGATTTTAAAATTTTGATTTGAAATTATTTAAATGATTTGGTTTTAAGAAATAAAAATCAAATTTATGGAAAACGAATTATTTTCGAACTTGAGCTCGGAATGTTGAATTTAAATTTGATAACGAAACTGTTTAAATAATCAAAGTTGAGATGTTGAAGTTAAAATCGAAATATGATTTGAATTTTGGAAATTGATTTGTGTTAATGGATTGGACTTTTATTCGAACTTTGAATATTGCTAAGAAAAAGTGATATAAAACGTTATTTCGGAATTGAGCTTGAAATTGAATTATACTGAAGGTTTGGATTTGAAATTGGATATTGAAGAAAAATTTGATTTAAGTGTTTTTAATCATTATTTTGAAAATCGAACTCGGAATTGATATAAATCAAAATGGTTTAAATTTGGAATTGGAATTTAAATTAAATTGGAATTGGAATTTAAATTAATTTGAAATTGGAATTGAAATTAATTTGGAATTTAAATTAATTTGGAATTGGAATTGAAATTAATTTGGAATTGGAAGTGAAATTAATGTGGAATTGAAATTGAAATTAATTTGGAATTGGAATTGAAATTAATTTGGAATTGGAAGTGAAATTAATGTGGAATTGAAATTAATTTGGAATCGAAGTAAAATTCAACTTGAAATCAGAATTGAATTGATTAAATCGGAATGGAAATTGGAATTGATTTGAATTGGGAAAATTTAGAATTGAATCAATTTGACCTTGAAACTATTTTCAAATAAATAATCTTAGTATAAACTGTTTAAAATCTATATTCTTTAATTATTCAAATTAGTTTGATTTTCCTAACTATTTTACTATATAAACCATTTTTAATACTTTATCTATTTCCTATTAAACTATTTTGACTATTTAACTATTTTAAAACTATTTAAACTAGTTTCTAAAAATTCAAACTGGTCAAAAGGGTGAAATGTTTATATCTAAATCTTGGATTTAAATGTGAATTGGGTTAAAGTGAAGCTATAACCTAAATTGTAATTCGAATCAAATTTTTAAGTGAAATCGATATCAAACTGAATTGGCATTTTGAAGTAAAATATGATTTGTGAAGCGAATATGATGATTTCGAAATGCATTTGATTTTTTTGAAGCGAATATGATGATTTCGAAATGGATTTGATTTTGAAACGAATATGATATTTTGATATCAAGTATGAATTGTTTTCGAAATATAAAAGTATCAACAGGTGTGTAAAAGGACGTTTGGTTGTTAAAGAGACCGGGGCCTCTTATTGGCGTACTCTCTGTTAATAATGGAGCCACTTTGACAACTATGTACGCGACGGATGATATCCAAAATGTAGAGGTTGAATTGGCGATGTTTACTACAATAAAGTAAGAGAATGATGATGGATAGCCTTGACACTTGTGTCATAATTAAAATGACTAAAACAGGAGCCTATGTCTGGCCAATGAGATTAGCTACCTCTAGCAACGTTGATCACTCGTATCACTATCGTGATTTTGTACTCGATGGGTGCACCTTTTTGTTCGAATTGATTCTCGCGGTCGGCCACGGATGGGTTACAACCAGCCAGAAAGGGTAAACTGGTAGAATCCTACCTTGGGCATTATCTCACATGTCATATTTATCCTTATGTGAGCCCATTACGATTTTGGTTTACCTATAAAAATGTGTTAAGGTCGATCAATGTAAAGCCTTAACGCTATTTTGGTATTTATTTTACTAATTGACATTATCTATTATAGCGTATACTATTATATATAAATAGTTTAACGGATCCTTAGAAAATGGAAAATCCCGTAACATCTCTTAAGTTATTCCACGCATGTTATACACTGAAGGAGATGTAAAATCCCGTAAACATCTATGACGTTGTTACACTCATATTTATTGATATTAATTTGACTTACATAAGAGTATTTTGGTCTTGACTCGAGTGTTTTGTCTTTTCATTACGCTCGGGTCAGTCCTGAGTTTTTAGCGTATTGAAGATTATTCTTTGGAGGACGAAGATGAAGATTTGGTATATTACTATTTGTACTATCCCCTGCATCATGCTATTTTATTGTATTGATTATTTGTCCTTGATGTATATATATAACTCTGATAAATGTGTATAGATTATAATTATATGTTTAGTAAACAACTTCATGAATTGTTTATTTGAGTATTATATTTTATTGTTCCGTTGTGAGATTATGTGTTTGTTTTCTTCTTCTTTTCTTATTTTTCTTAATTTTCCCCATTGATTATCTACGTTCCAGATTGTTTAAGTTGGACATGTGTGGATTATTGTTGATTTAAACCTTTCGAAATGTGGGTCGTCGCAGTTGGTATCAGAGCCTAGGTTTAGTGATAACCTTGGCTTTGTAGGGTTTGACTCATTAGAGATAGGGTAGTAATACCCTAGAATGAGTCGGTTTGATCTCCAACATCTACTGATGGCCCCGGGGCTGACATCCTTCTCATGATCGAAGTCATCATGGTTTCAAACATAGCAACATAATCAGCAGCCCCTTCAGTAGCACGACCTTCCCTAGCAGCTGGTCTCCCTCTTCGACTCATTCTCAATATCTACAAAAAGGAATGATTAGCATACCGAGAGAAACAACTGCATAAAGGACTCAAACTCTACTAAGCTACTATATTATATATAGTAATCATCCATCAAAATACAATTACGTCTCTCATACGTAGTTATGTCAGCGAGCGTTGGGTAAAATCGATTAACCAAAGCTCTGATACCAAATGTGACAACCGCCCATGACCCCCGCACGGAATCTAGAGATAGTGCACTGTGAAGTGTGCCAGGCGACCATGGATGATTGTCAAGGTAAATTAAAACAATAGAATCTATCGTATTACTCACAGCGCATGGACAAAATACAATAGAACATATATGTATAGTGAAGCTTCACAGAATAAAATCCCATCAATAAAACTTCATAATAGTTGAATACAAACATCTGGATAGTCAATACAACAAGCCTCACTACATAACACTCAGAGAATACAAACAGCGGAACATCCATTACATATAATAAGAAGATAACATGCAACCCTCCAGCTTGTCTTCGATATCAGCAATCGTGGGAAGCAAGAACAGCACCTGTCACCTGCTACCTAGTCTGCCCGTCCCAAAATGGACGAACAGCCCAAGGCAATAAGATTTAAAACATAAAGCCTTGAGTCGGACAACAGTCTTAGTGAGCAGTAAATTAACTAACAACATACCAAAAGAGCATAAAGGAAAAGGAATAGGAATACAACCCTCCCACTCCACCTCTTTCTACAGTGATAGCCCCCAGACCCACACTAAGCAGAAGCAACATAGCAGAGCATACAATTTAAAGTAAAGTACTAATCATTCGAGTTAAGGGCGATGTTTTCCAAGTACCAACTCCAAGGTCTATACCAAGGTCAGATAAGCACCCAGGAAATACCGCTCTTAAAAACCGAATGACGATACAACCAAACATCCATGACTCTGGCTATCACTGTTATCATTGCTGCGATATCACCGTTAATTGAATGACCGGCACATTCTTTCAGCCGTCCGTCAAGGGCTAATGGTAACCCCGGTTCTTGACATAACTCCCGCACGTCATCGTGACCCGTGCCTAGGATTATCGAATCTGCCCAGAGTACTTGACCATCAACTTAGTCTTTTGGGCGTCCCCATGTACTCTTGCTTAGAGCATGCTAGAACCTTCAACAACGATGAGATCTCAACCTCCTAGTCATCCTCCTCGACGACTATTTCCATACTAGCTCAAGCGCCTCTCGAGCATCCATTATCCTTAACTCGAATCATATCACCGAGTTACCAACATGCTTGGAATGATCCCGTCTGGATTAGACCAAGACTATCTCATATCATACTTCGCTTCATCACATCCTCGCAAAGTCTCATCTCAACATCATCATCATCATCGAATCTATGCATAAGAGCTTCATCATCCGCTACATATGCCACAAGCAGCTTTTCCAATTCAAGAGCCTTTCCCTTAGCTTTCGAATCACCTTCGACCATCTTGTCTAAAACCAATCAATAATTATCTAATTAACAGCAATCAATCATGTCAAACATCAATCCAAGTATTTAAGCCTTCAAATATAAGCAAAATGGACAATTATAACAATAATGGCAATTTCGTAATTAAAGAGTTGAAAGTCTAACAAGCATGAAACATGGGAATTATCTCTACAACTTGATGAATGAACTTGCATAGGTTAATCATGTACAAAAATGGTTGTCAAATCATCATGAACAATGGATCTACATGGATCTATACTTAGATTTACAAAAATGCATAGAAATCACTATTTTAACACCAAATCAAGCCAACAATCCGATCTACTCCTTTGGATCCGTGTGAGAGATAATCACCACTCACCAAATCACCAAAACAACCTCAAATCAACACGCTTCAGATCTGGACAGCGAAGGATCAAGCTTGATCTATCACGAATCCGCTTCAAACGAAGAAATCTCACTTCAATGGATGAAGATCTTCAACTTTAGCTCTTGGATCTTCGATCTTGATCTTCGATTTGGATGAAAGGAAGCACTAGATTAGAGTGGAGAAAAGAAGTGAAGAAGTGTAGAAGTCGAGCTCTCAAAATGGCAGCACTTTGTCGCTTCAAAATCCGGATCCCAAAAAGTGAGAAAAACCCTTCCTATTTATAACAGAAATTTCCTTAAGTCGTAACTCGGCTATCTCCATAGGTCGTTTCCGACCTAAGCCTCTTCGACCTAAGCCTCTCCGACCTAACAGATATGCACGCGCGCCCCAACTCCTACGACCTAACACTTACCTGTCTATGACTCACGACATAACAGCTATCTCCTAAGTCGGTCATGACTTATAGCATGCGCGCCTACGACTCAATTGAGAAGCGACCTAACAACATTACGACCTAACTCCTTAAGCTACCACGCGACCTAACATAAGTCGCAAACAACTGGACTGCGACCTAACTACTAAGCCAAAGCCTAGCGACCTAGCAACTCGCGCGACCTACGACTTAACAAGTGCGCGACTTACGACTTAGAAATCACGCGACCTAACACTTAAGCTATACCCTGCGACCTAACAACCCATACATAAGTCGCTTACGACTTAACACCTTAACTCGTCCACGACTTAACTCCCATAGGTCGTACCCTCCTTAAGTCGCTAACTCACTTAAGTCGCACTATTACTTAACTTGCTAACTCGCTGTATCTTAACTCGGTCACTTCCTTAGGTTGTCTATCCCTTCGGTCGTTAACTCACCCAGTCGACTTAACTTGGCAATGACTTAAACACTTAACTCGGTAACAATTTAACTCGCCACTATCCTTAAGTCACGCCTACCTCTTAAGTCGTCCAAACGACCTATCTCCAATCCCTTAACCCGCCATTTCCCTGGGTAGCTCCTATCCCCTAAGTCGTATACGACTTATACTAAGTCGTGAACGACTTAGGACTTAGCCATATTTTTGCCTAAAACTCATATGTCACCACCTTAACCCAGTTAATCTCTTAAGTCTGCAACTCGACCCAGACTTCTCTTAACTCGTCCAAACCGACTTAGGACTTAGAAAAATTCTGAATGACTTATCAACAATGTAACCAATTGTCAACTGTTTTACGATGTTCCGATCCGTAAAATACGGGTCGTTACATTCTCTCCCCCTTAGGAATTTCGCCCCCGAAATTCCAAGCAAACAAAGCAATCGAAGACTATTCTGTACGCCTACCATCCATAGCAATCAACAAACCATACATCCAATTCTAGCTTAGCGTACAGAATTCTAAAACTTAGAACAAGTTACAATATCGTGAGATGAGACGACACCTTAGGGCCATACCTTGAAGTGTTCAGGATGAGCTGCCTTCATCCTCTCTTCCACCTCCCACGTACAGTCGTTATCATCATCACTCCATTGTATCTTGAGCAACTTAACTACCTTCCTCCTAAGCTGTTTCGTGTCGGTTTCAACAACACGAAGCGGCTTACGAGGTCTTCTATCAACTGGATCAACTTCGAAGTCTTCACAGCTATCAGCAGAAACCACTGTATTCGAGTCGTGCACATACTTCCGTAGATATGATACATGAAAAACATTGTGCACACTCGACATCTTCTCTGGTAACTCCAATCTGTAGGCGAGCTTTCCAATTCGCTCGATGATCGGGAATGGTCCAACAAATCTCGGAGTCAATTTTCCTTTCTTCCCGAATCGAATAACATTCTTCAGTGGAGAAATCTTCACAAAAACCATATCACCTACGTCGAACTCCAAATCCTTACGACGCTTATCAGCATAACTCTTCTGACGGTCTTGGGCTGCCTTCATTCGTTGCCGAATAATCTCTATACAATCTGAAGTCTGTCGAATCATCTCTGGCCCAAGCATCAGCTTTTCTCCAGTTTCCAACCAACATGTCGGAGAGTTACACGCTCTTCCATACAATGCCTCATACGGTGCCATACCAATGCTTGACTGGTAACTGTTGTTGTATGAAAACTCTACCAAATGAAGGTGATCTTCCCATGATCCTCCGAAGTCCAAAACACATGCTCTAAGAAGATCTTCCAAAACTCGGTTGACTCTCTCGGTCTGACCATCTGTTTGAGGGTGATAAGCTGTACTCAAACACAACTCGGTTCCCAAAACTTCCTGGAAGCTCTTCCAAAATCCACTAGTGAACAATGGATCTCGATCGCTCACTATACTCTTCGAAATACCATGGAATCGAACTATCCACTTAACATACAACTCAGCCAACCTTGATGCAGTCCTAGTCGATCGAACAGGAATAAATCTTGCACTCTTAGTCAGGCGATCTACAATGACCCAAATCCCTTCATTTCCCGTTCTGGTTCTAGGCAATCCATCAATAAAATCCATCGACACTTGCTCCCACTTCCATATAGGAACTTCTAATGGCTGAAGCAATCCACTTGGCTTCTTCTGCTCGGCTTTTACCAACTGGCAGTTCATACACTTGGAAATAAAATTCCCAACATCCTTCTTCATGCCTTCCCAGTAGTAGGTTCTCTTCATATCCCGATACATCTTATTTCCACCTGGATGAATTGTCATCTTCGAGTGATGACTTTCCTTCAGAACTTCACTCCTCAATTCATCTATATCGGGAACAACTAATCGTCCTTGCTTCCGAAGCCAACCCTCTCGATCGACCTCGAATCCTTTATCCTTTTCTGGATCCAATCCAGATTCCAATTCACGGATAATCTTGACAAGCTTATCGTCTCGCTTTTGGCTCTTGCCAATCCTTTCCACGAGAGAAGGTCTTATCGATAAGTTTGCCAACATCTCAGGTTCCAATTCACATCTAGGCCTGAAGTCAAATCCGGCTAAATACTCGAGACTCTTCCATTCTGAAAACATGGCTCCTAATCCTGCATGTCTTCGACTTAACGCATCTGCCACTGCGTTACCTTTTCCTGGAGTATAAGCTATACCAAAATCATATGATGCCAAAAACTCTAGCCATCGCTGCTGCCGAAGATTCAAATCCTTTTGGGAGAAAAGATACTTCAATGACTTGTGATCCGTAAACAACTCGAATCGAACTCCCAATAGATAATGTCTCCACATCTTCAGAGCAAATACAATCGCCGCTAACTCCAAATCATGAATTGGGTAATTCCTTTCATGCGGCTTCAGTTGTCGACTGGCATACGCAACAACTTTATCCCTTTGCATCAGCACTTCTCCAAGTCCAGTACCACATGCATCGGTGTAAACCACCATCTCATCATTCCCACTTGGAATAGTCAAAACAGGAGCACTCGTCAATCTCTCTTTCAGGATTCCGAAAGCTTGCTCACACTTAGCATCCCAACTGAACACTTGGTTCTTTTTCGTCAATCTTGTTAACGGTGCAGCTACCTTGGAGAAGTCTTTGATAAACCGTCGATAATATCCTGCTAATCCAAGAAAACTTCTCACATCAGATGCATTCTTAGGTCTAACCCAATCCTGGATTGCTGCCACCTTAGCAGGATCAACCGCTATTCCATTTCCAGAAATCACATGGCCTAAGAACCTCACTTCACTCTTCTAGAAGTGACACTTCGAAAACTTAGCCTTCAGCTGATGTTTCCGCAAGATTTCCAAAACAATACGCAAGTGCGTCTTGTGCTCTTCTTCCGTTCTGGAATAAATCAGAATATCATCCACGAACACAAGTACGAACTTGTTCAACTGATCTCTGAACACTCTATTCATAAGATCCACAAAATATGCTGGTGCGTTAGTCAACCCAAACGGCATTACCAGCCACTCAAAGAAACCAGATGGTGTCCGAAAAGCAGTCTTCGGCACACTATCCTTAGCTACTCTCAACTGGTGAAATCCCGTTGCCAAATCCATCTGAGAAAACACCTTAGCTTCGTGAAGCTGATCAAACAAGTCATCTATTCTCGGCAATGGATACTTGTTCTTTTTAGTCACCTTATTCAGCTCACGGTAATCCACACACAACCTCAATGACCCATCTGCCTTGGTTGCGAACACAACTGGTGCACCCCACTCGGACACACTACGCCGAATGAATCCTTTCTGAAAAAGGTCATCAACTTGCACCTTCAACTCATGCTGTTCCTTAGGCGCCATCCGCCTAAGAGGCATCACAACAGGTCTGGCTCCTTCAACTAGATCTATACGAAACTCGATCTCTCTATGCGGCGGCAACCCTTTGACTTCATCAAAGACATCCTCGAATCCATTCGCGATTGGCACTAATGACAGTCCATCCCGTGGAGCAACTAGCGAATACATGAAGCTCATGAAGACGCCTTCTTCATGCTTACATCGTATAACAACCTTTCGCCCCTCCACATTCTCGACTGTCACCTCCAACCTTTCGCAATCAACCTTAGCCGCATACTTCCTAAGCCAGTCCATACCCAAAATAATTCCGAACCCCGCAAAGTTCAGAACAAAACAATCACAAACAAAAGAGCAACCATGACTCGATACAATCAGACCACGGCATAACATACTCAAACAAGACGAACCCCCAACTGGATTAGTCACAACCAATGGCCTATCAACAATATCCAGTTCCAAACCTAACCGGCCTACGAGTTCACTACAAACAAACGAATGCGACGCTCCAGTATCAAACAGAACTCTAACTGGAACACCACATAGGAAAAGAGTACCTTGAACCACCACACTCTTTCCCTTCTCTTCAGCGGTAGGAGCTTTTGAAGACGACGGAACAGCTCCCAAAGCATAAGCTTGCACAATCTGCCTGTCCCTCCTCGGTTCTGGACAGTTCTTCCTGAAATGCCCCGGCTTGTCACAGTTGTGGCACTTCGCCGGCGCTTTCGGATTCTTGCAATCCCTGGAGAGATGGCCTTTCTGCTGACAGTTGTAGCAGGTCACTTCGCCCTTCGGCTTCTTCTGGCTATCCTTACCCTTCTGCTGCTGCTGCTTCCTCTTCCTGTTTCCACCCTGCTGGGGTTTAGACTCTTCCCTGGTCACAGCAACAACAGATCCTTCCTTAGGAAACAGATTCTCGTATCTGAGAGCTTCCTCCACAAGCTTCCTAAATGAATCGTCCAAATGATCCATCAGTCTTGGAGCCTGAACTTGATCTCCAACATCTACTGATGGCCCCGGGGCTGACATCCTTCTCATGATCGAAGTCATCATGGTTTCGAACATAGCAACATAATCAGCAGCCCCTTCAGTAGCACGGCCTTCCCTAGCAGCTGGTCTCCCTCTTCGACTCATTCTCAATATCTACAAAAAGGAATGATTAGCATACCGAGAGAAACAACTGCATAAAGGACTCAAACTCTACTAAGCTACTATATTATATATAGTAATCATCCATCAAAATACAATTACGTCTCTCATACGTAGTTATGTCAGCGAGCGTTGGGTAAAATCGATTAACCAAAGCTCTGATACCAAATGTGACAACCGCCCATGACCCCCGCACGGAATCTAGAGATAGTGCACTGTGAAGTGTGCCAGGCGACCATGGACGATTGTCAAGGTAAATTAAAACAATAGAATCTATCGTATTACTCACAGCGCATGGACAAAATACAATAGAACATATATGTATAGTGAAGCTTCACAGAATAAAATCCCATCAATAAAACTTCATAATAGTTGAATACAAACATCTGGATAGTCAATACAACAAGCCTCACTACATAACACTCAGAGAATACAAACAGCGGAACATCCATTACATATAATAAGAAGATAACATGCAACCCTCCAGCTTGTCTTCGATATCAGCAATCGTGGGAAGCAAGAACAGCACCTGTCACCTGCTACCTAGTCTGCCCGTCCCAAAATGGACGAACAGCCCAAGGCAATAAGATTTAAAACATAAAGCCTTGAGTCGGACAACAGTCTTAGTGAGCAGTAAATTAACTAACAACATACCAAAAGAGCATAAAGGAAAAGGAATAGGAATACAACCCTCCCACTCCACCTCTTTCTACAGTGATAGCCCCCAGACCCACACTAAGCAGAAGCAACATAGCAGAGCATACAATTTAAAGTAAAGTACTAATCATTCGAGTTAAGGGCGATGTTTTCCAAGTACCAACTCCAAGGTCTATACCAAGGTCAGATAAGCACCCAGGAAATACCGCTCTTAAAAACCGAATGACGATACAACCAAACATCCATGACTCTGGCTATCACTGTTATCATTGCTGCGATATCACCGTTAATTGAATGACCGGCACATTCTTTCAGCCGTCCGTCAAGGGCTAATGGTAACCCCGGTTCTAGACATAACTCCCGCACGTCATCGTGACCCGTGCCTAGGATTATCGAATCTGCCCAGAGTACTTGACCATCAACTTAGTCTTTTGGGCATCCCCATGTACTCTTGCTTAGAGAATGCTAGAACCTTCAACAACGATGAGATCTCAACCTCCTAGTCATCCTCCTCGACGACTATTTCCATACCAGCTCAAGTGCCTCTCGAGCATCCATTATCCTTAACTCGAATCATATCACCGAGTTACCAACATGCTTGGAATGATCCCGTCTGGATTAGACCAAGACTATCTCATATGATACTTCGCTTCATCACATCCTCGCAAAGTCTCATCTCAACATCATCATCATCGAATCTATGCATAAGAGCTTCATCATCCGCTACATATGCCACGAGCAGCTTTTCCAATTCAAGAGCCTTTCCCTTAGCTTTCGAATCACCTTCGACCATCTTGTCTAAAACCAATCAATAATTATCTAATTCACAGCAATCAATCATGTCAAACATCAATCCAAGTATTTAAGCCTTCAAATATAAGCAAAATGGACAATTATAACAATAATGGCAATTTTGTGATTAAAGAGTTGAAAGTCTAACAAGCATGAAACATGGGAATTATCTCTACAACTTGATGAATGAACTTGCATAGGTTAATCATGTACAAAAATGGTTGTCAAATCATCATGAACAATGGATCTACATGGATCTATACTTAGATTTACAAAAATGCATAGAAATCACTATTTTAACACCAAATCAAGCCAACAATCCGATCTACTCCTTTGGATCCGTGTGAGAGATAATCACCACTCACCAAATCACCAAAACAACCTCAAATCAACACGCTTCAGATCTGGACAGCGAAGGATCAAGCTTGATCTATCATGAATCCGCTTCAAACGAAGAAATCTCACTTCAATGGATGAAGATCTTCAACTTTAGCTCTTGGATCTTCGATCTTGATCTTCGATTTGGATGAAAGGAAGCACTAGATTAGAGTGAAGAAAAGAAGTGAAGAAGTGTAGAAGTCGAGCTCTCAAAATGGCAGCACTTCGTCGCTTCAAAATCCGGATCCCAAAAAGTGAGAAAAACCCTTCCTATTTATAGCAGAAATTTCCTTAAGTCGTAACTCGGCTATCTCCATAGGTCGTTTCCGACCTAAGCCTCTCCGACCTAAGCCTCTCCGACCTAACAGATATGCACGCGCGCCCCAACTCCTACGACCTAACACTTACCTGTCTATGACTCACGACATAATAGCTATCTCCTAAGTCGGTCACGACTTATAGCATGCGCGCCTACGACTCAATTGAGAAGCGACCTAACAACATTACGACCTAACTCCTTAAGCTACCACGCGACCTAACATAAGTCGCAAACAACTGGACTGCGACCTAACTACTAAGCCAAAGCCCAGCGACCTAGCAACTCGCGCGACCTACGACTTAACAAGTGCGCGACTTACGACTTAGAAATCACGCGACCTAACACTTAAGCTATACCCTGCGACCTAACAACCCATACATAAGTCGCTTACGACTTAACACCTTAACTCGTCCACGACTTAACTCCCATAGGTCGTACCCTCCTTAAGTCGCTAACTCACTTAAGTCGCACTATTACTTAACTTGCTAACTCGCTGTTTCTTAACTCGGTCACTTCCTTAGGTTGTCTATCCCTTAGGTCGTTAACTCACCCAGTCGACTTAACTTGGCAACGACTTAAACACTTAACTCGGTAACAATTTAACTCACCACTATCCTTAAGTCGCGCCTACCTCTTAAGTCGTCCAAACGACCTATCTCCAATCCCTTAACCCGCCATTTCCCTGGGTAGCTCCTATCCCCTAAGTCGTATACGACTTACGACTTATACTAAGTCGTGAACGACTTAGGACTTAGCCATATTTTTGCCTAAAACTCATATGTCACCACCTTAACCCAGTTAATCTCTTAAGTCGGCAACTCGACCCAGACTTCTCTTAACTCGTCCAAATCGACTTAGGACTTAGAAAAATTATGAATGACTTATCAACAATGTAACCAATTGTCAACTGTTTTACGATGTTCCGATCCGTAAAATACGGGTCGTTACAGTTATAAAATGTTTTATATTGTGTTTACTTATCCGTTGAGTTGTTTATAAATTCTGGTCGATGCACGGGACGCCATGTGTTAACGCTAAAAAGTGAACGCTAACATCCAGTGTGTGTAATAGAATTGTGAAAGCACCACCCGTTGGTACGGGAACAGAATATAAGCTGAAAATAGCAGAAAAGCAGTAAATGAACAATAGATTTATAGTGGTTCGGCCCGTAATTGAGCCTACGTCCACTTTATAGTCTTTTATTGCTGATTCGGTTACAATTTGATACAATATCCTTCAAAATACAGTACAACTTGATCATGAAAGCACTCTTGACTACTAGCTCAATCTTTGATGATGAAACTCGACGAATCCGTGTTGGATGTAAGGAGTTCTTCTCGAAGCTTGTTGTAGTGTCTCGAATGCTTGAAGATCTTTGATTGCTGAATGAGAGGAGACTTCGACAGAGTAACGGCGCTTGAAGAAATGAATGGCCAAAAAGTCCCCTTCATGTTGGAAGTGGTGGGGTATTTATAGGAGCTGATTTGGACTCAGGAAATTCCCTAAGTCTTTAAGTCATGGCCGACTTATAGAAGTCTTAGGTCGTAAGTCGACAACGAGATAAAGCACTTGTACCAGTTGGTACTTCCAGAACGAGTTAGTAAGTCGTGAGCGACTTAGTTTAAGTTATAAGTCGGCAACGACCTAAAAGATGCAATACTGTTTTCGTTCCCTTAAGTCGATGACGAGGTAAAGGTGTATAAGGTGCTCTGAGATTGTACACGACTTAGTATAAGTCGTAGGTCGACGACGACTTAAGAGATAGGTCGTAGGTCTTAAGTTATCAACAATTGCCTTAGGTCCAAGACTCCCTTATCTCGTAGACTCTTAAGTCGTAGTACTTCTTAACTCGGAGCATTTCATAACTCGGTATTGTTAGGTCGGAGCAGAGTTAACCCATAGGTTGTTTAAGCTGTTGAGTCGGAAGCCCTTGTTAACTCGCAATTTGTTAAGTCAGTAGGCTTCCTTAAGTCGGTAGGCTCCTAGGTCGGCACACATCTTAAGTCGGCAGCTCTTCTCAGTAGTTAGATCGGCAACTGTTGGGTCAGAGCTTTCTTAAGTCGTAGCCTGTTAAGTCGGAGACCTTGTTAACTCGGAATCTTCCTTAGGTCGTAGCCTGTTAACTCGGAGTCTTTCTTAAGTCGGTCATGCCTTTAGCTTGTTAAGTCGTCTTCTGTTAAGTCGCGAATCAGAGGATTAACATTTGCCCCTCGAAGTGTGTGCCTAGGTCATAGGTCATATACTTCAATTTGCTTAACCTGCTCTTTGATTAGGTCGGAAGCGAATTAACAGAGGTCTTAGGTCGGCAGCGTGCAAGTCGACTCACCTTCCTGCGAATAAATAGTTGAGTCATCCTTCCTCTTCATCACTTATTCTTCTTCTCGATTCAGCCATTGACGCAATCTAGAGCCCTCAGAGATAAATTCCATCCATCCAATCGTCGATCAATCTCCTGTTATACATCGTAAGTTAATCTGGTCCGAGTTTATCCATGCCCACTGTCGAATCGATGACTCCCCAGTTTTCGACTTCCATTTGTTTGCCGTGGTTCATTATGAATAACCCTTCGACTGTTCCGCCATTGCCATCGATCACGTTGTAGTTGTGATAGGGCAACAATACGTCAGATTTGCAACAAACCCGAGGCGATTCGAATTGGCTTTTTTGGGCGATCCAATGGTGTGATGGAATTAGGATCGTCATTGACTGTGAGGTTATTGGGCTAACGAGTTAAAAGTTATGGAAGAAAGTGGGTTGATGTACTGACTCGGTCACGACTTAGTGATTTCACTGATTTAAGTCGGAACCGACTTAGCAATTTCATGTGTCCTAGGTTTTGAGTCGCTTCCGAGTTAGGACTCAGAGGATTTCTCGTTGCTTCGAACTAGTTTTGCTTCTTAATCCGGCCAAGACTCGGAACTACTAGCTTTGACCCATAGGGAATCTCTCTTAAGTCGTCACCGAGCTAGTACTTAAGTTTTCGGCGACTAAGCAGATGACTTTTGAACTTTGCCTGGACTTCGAACTGTTGAACTATGAACTGTGTTGCATGTATTTCTTTTTACAGATTGCTTCAATCTGCAAGTTAACAATCCTGTTTAACACAACATTCACAGAGTACTGGGACGAATATACTGTCACTGACTGCCCACATCGAATGACAGATTAGTTGGTAAAGAGAAAGTTATATTGAATGAATATGAATGAGATGCTGTACAATAACCAATTCAAGTGAAGTATTAAAACAAAATCGTAATAGTCAAATGAAACTGATTTGTCTGCATTAACACTGCACTTGAACATTAACAAGTTCTGAAATTCTGTAATCGATTGATTGTCAACTAATTTAATTCCAGTTATGCTTGTCTTTTATTTTCATTAGTTTTGCACAACACTCCACACTTTTTAGGAAACGTGCACCTTCACATTTGAACATTCAGCTGATTGTGTAGAATGTCTTCTCCACAAGAAGGAACAGAGCAAGTTGAAGATGCATTTCCAGTTGTTGTCCCGCTAAATGATCCTCCAGAAAGGACTCCTACCACTCTGAGCCATAAAGCCTTTCGTCAATTATGCATCCAGTTTGGCATTGCCAAAGCTGACGCTTTGCTTCCTGAAATAAATGATACTGCTGATAGGCTGCCCCATGGCTTTGTCGCAGTTAACCGCCAAATGTTCTCGAGCGGAGCTATCCCACCATTCAATGACTGTCTTCGAGAACTTCTTCTTTGACTATCTATCTCCCCTTTTCAATTACATCCTTATGGCTATGCCATCCTGCTGGGACTGTGTGTGCTTTTTAGGAGAACGCTGGACCGTTTTCCCAGTTTTGGAGAAATTCGCTATCTGTGTACTTTTGCCAAAAACAGAGATCATCCCTCTATCACAGTCGTGAGGAGTGCTAGAAATCGTAAGTTGATCACCGGTCTTCCTGAAAGTGTTCATAGTTTCCTGAGCCCGTTTTTCTATGTTCGCTGTCCCCCGGGGTTTTACGCTATTTGGAGAGTAGGAAGTAAGATCACTTGCCTCTGTTTCTTATGTTCTTTCAAACTTACCGAAGTCCGAGTTATCAAGTGCTAACTTTGCCTTTTTTTTCAGCACTTCCTACTCCTTCTAGAGATCCTGGTCACAAAGTGACTTTTGAGAGGCTTATGGCGGTGCCAGTAGAGGAGAGGAGTATCCAGTTTCTATTAGATAATGAGATTTTGCACCAATTTGGGCTTTTACATCCCTCCAGGTTGACTCGGATTCATGAAATCTCTATTTCTGATGCAGAAACGTTAGCTGCTTCGGGCTCTCAAGCAGAGGCATCGAATGCCCCAGTTTCTGTAGAAGAAGTTGCATCAGAAACACCTGCCTTAGAGGCTGCTTTGATAAGATGTTCCGCATCCACCGATGTTGTAGGGTCAGTCAGCAAGTCGGCACTTGCTCCAATTATTGAGGAGGAAGAAAATCCTCGAGTTTCTGAAAAATCAAATGATGGGGAAGTTGAGAAGGAGAATTCTGCTGAGCATCATAATGATGACACTTTCGATGACTTGAGTGACATAATGATAACTTCTCAAGAGCTTTTCAAGGATAATATTCCAAAGGCGAACTCTCCCGTCGTTGAAGCGACTTCCTCTTTGAAACAGACCTCGACGCCTTCTACACCTGTCGTCTCCATTCCCGCACTAAAGCGTGGTTTGTAGTTTGACGCTCGTAGTTCACACGCCGCACACACTTAGGATTTTTCTGCACTTATAAGCATTTACTCTTTCATTCTGGAAATTTCTAAACTTTACTTCTTTTCCGTTTTCAGATTCTCCGATGGGGCGCTCCGGCTCATACTATGACTCATTTCAGCGCCATGGAGGTCGTGGATCCTATGACTTTAGGAGATATCTTGGTGACCAGAGAGAGACAGATGAGGAATGGGCCCAAAGGAAGGCTCAAGAAAAATGGGATTATGAGCAGCGGCAGAGAAGAAGAGATGCTGATCGATATGATTCTTCTTACAGAACTTACGATTCTCATAAGCGAAAGTCTTATGATGACAAAGGGAAGACTCATATTACTGATGAATCGAGCAAACGGTCTAAGCCAAGTGACGTGTCTGCTATTTCTGAGAAGACTAACACTCCTATTTCTTCTGATATTCCGGCCGGTTCTCCTCCTCTAAAGGAATCTGATATTCAAACAATCATTAACAGGCCACAATATCAAGTTAAAGATGGCCCTCCAACGCTTCAGAGCCGTTTTCCGAATTGGTGCCTAAAAGGAGTGCGCTTTGACTTGGACTTGGTTCCGATTGATAAGCAAGACATGCTTAAAAGTCTTGACGCGGTCAGGCTTAATATTGAGAGGATGTCGCAATGGCAGAAACTTGTTGATGAACTCCAGAGAGTCAACCACCTGAATCTTGAGGCGATGATGACCATGGAGAACCATAAATCAGAATGGGACAAATGGCGTAAGCAGCATGATGCAGAGATGACGAGCATTGCAGATGACAACGCAAAGCTTGCATCTGAAGTCAAGCGACTTAAGGAAGATCTTGCCTCATCTTCTGCATCGCACACTCAAAAAGAAGAAGTCTTTCAGAAGCAAGTGCGGGATGCACATGCTGCACAAAGAGATGTCGAAATGGAGCTTGCCGCCGAACAGCACATTACCGAGAAATATCACATAGAAAAAACCGAACTGCGGGAAAAGGTCACCTCCCAGAATGTAGAGATTGAGTTACTAAAGTCTCGACTCGCTAAAGCTGAGACAGAGCGTGATGCGGCTATTGCTGGTCGGGTTGCTACTGTTGCCGAAAAGGAAGCGGCTGAGCAATCACATGAGGCGACGAAAGCAAACATCAGCTCTACCTTATTCGACTTTTATTTACACAGTGTTC
The DNA here is from genome assembly GCA_030737815.1 of Allium fistulosum. Classification (NCBI taxonomy): domain Eukaryota; kingdom Viridiplantae; phylum Streptophyta; class Magnoliopsida; order Asparagales; family Amaryllidaceae; genus Allium; species Allium fistulosum. The sequence continues at coordinate 682,837,012 of CM060905.1, read as the reverse complement.
TGGGTCGTGGGAGCCTTGCTTTTCTGGGTCTTGATTATGAAATCACATTGGCTGAAGTGTGGGAAGTCGCACTTGACATGCTTGGCGGGGCCGGCTATGATGAGTCGGAACTTGAGGAGCGCTATCTTGATGATGAGGCTCGTGCCGCTCTTGTTAAGGGGAAGGAGCAGCTTGCTAAAGTACGAGCTGAATCGATGGGAGAAGAGCTTCCAAAAGAGGAAGCTCCTTTGACTGCCCCTGCTCATACTTCAACTTCAGCCGATGTTAATATTACGGATTCCAGCCCTCATTCTTCACATCTAGCTAAAGTTGCCCAAGAAACTGTGACCACTCCTACAGAAGAAGAGGCAATGAAGGACTTTCAGGCTCGGGAATTTGAGATTGATCTCGCCAAACCGACTTCTCCAGGTAACTTTGACGAGATGAATTCAGTGAATTGCTTATTCGGCTTAACCGAGTTCGATGAACTTCTTACTTATTACTTAAGCTTTGACGATCCACTGTCTTCTTTTTTCTCGGAGAATACTGATTTTGATTTCTTTTATTATGCAGCGGACGTGCCGGAAACTGCACCAATTTCTCATTCTTCAGCTGCCGTTCCTCCTCCTTCTCAAGTTACTCCTCTTCCAGCTTCTCAACCAGGTTCACAGGAAGAACAGATAGCAGCCCTTCAAGGCTTGGATGAACCACCTGCTTCCGAGGAGCAGAAAGCAGAAGATCTGGAAGATAGTGAGAAGACCCCGGAGCAGTCTTTTGACTACGACACAAAGCTTTCTACATTTCTTACTCCGGGGAGTGAGTCTTCTTCCAAGAAGAAGGGGAAACGTGTGGTTTCGAAGAAAGGAAAGAAAAGTTCTTCTGCTGCTGGAGATGAAGCAGAAGTCGATCCGGCTGAGTCTCTTTCTCCTTCCTCTCCAATACGTCATTCGAAACTAATTACCAGGCCGGGTAAAGGCTCCAAGGGTGGGAAGAAGGAGAAATGAGTTTGATTTTGACTTTTCTGCTTTTTGCATGTATTGACCGGAGATTGTGCGGATATCGGTCTCCGCTCCTTTTTGTAATCTGCACAATGTAAAAAGTTTCCATAGTTTTGAATAAAATAGCTATTTTACTTGTACAAATTATTGTGTATGTGAGAATGCGTCTGTTTCTCTTTTTTTTTGGTGTAGATTAAACGATTCCTTTTACTTGTACAAACTTTTTGTCTGTGTTTGGGAATACATTTATTCCACATCTATTTTTTGTGATATTGCAATGAACTTGTGGCATGTTGCTTTTATTAATACAATTAAATTATATAGTGTTGCCCCCATACCGCAAGTGCATTGCAACATTTCTAGCTTCTTCAAGACTGATATTCTTACTTCAGAGAATAACTACTTCACTTTTAAGGGAAGAATCATTCTGCTTTTAATAGAATATATCTCGTCTTCAAAGAAGTTTTTACTTTCTCTTTCTTCCTGAAGAACACTTCAACTTTTGGGAATGATCACTTTTATTTGTTTAAAAGTGAATTTTCCTGCACAGTGAAATGAGCTTCTGAAGAAGGTTTTGATTTTGTGCCCCAGTAAAGGGTTTGTTTTTGGTGCTTCAAGCAAGGTGAAGTACGCCTCTGAAGAGGTCTTTTGGTCTCTGAAGAGAAGCGATTTTGGTCTCCGAAGAGAAGCAATTTTGGTCTCCGAAGAGAAGCAATTTTGGTCTCCGAAGAGAAGCAATTTTGGTCTCCGAAGAGAAGCAATTTTGGTCTCCGAAGAGAAGCAATTTTGTTCTCCGAAGAGAAGCAATTTTGGCATTTCAGCTCTAGTGAAGTGGGTCTACGAAGAGAAGCATTTTGCACTTCTACACGGGTGAAATGTGCCTCTGAAAAGGGCTTTTTAGCATTTCATCACTGGTGAAGTGGGTCTCCGAAGAGAAGCATTTTGCACTTCTACACGGGTGAAATGTGCCTTCGAAAAGGGCTTTTTAGCATTTCATCACTGGTGAAGTGGGTCTCCGAAGAGAAGCATTTTGCACTTCTACACGGGTGAAATGTGCCTCCGAAGAGGGCTTTTGCCTCCGAAGAGGTCTTGAAATTGCCTGGAAGTTACTTTCTCATGGTTGAGTGGATCCACGGGGCGGACGCAAGTTGCTTGATTGGATGTTCGTTTGCACAAACGATCGCAATCAATTAACAAGGGCCCTGTTCCTTCAGCTTGGGAAGGTGCCCCTCCGGTGGTTCCACCAATCTTGTTATTGAGAGAAGCAATTTCATTTATTGGCGTGCCTCGTTAGAGGGCTCTGTTGACCTTTGGGAAGGAGCATCGGTTGGTTGGTGTACCAGGAAGGTTGCTTCTCAGGGGCGAGTAGATCCACGGGACGGACGCAAGCTGCCTGATCGGATGCATCACGATCAGTTAGCAAGGGCCCTGTTCCTTCTGCTTGGGAAGGTGTCCCTTCGGTGGTTCTACCGGCCCTTTTATTGAGGAGCAAAATTCCTTTTGGTTGCTTCCGTGCTTGCTTGGTCATGTTCTCCCATCATCTGCCCATTAGCGATCTTTTATTATCATTTCCAAGCGTATCTTCGTTCCTTTTGTAAGTAAATTGCCTTATCCGAAGAAGTGGACTTCACTGTTGAATAACTTCATGGGACAAACGCGAGTTACCTAGCTGGATGTCTGTTCATATTGACAATCACAACCGGTTAACGAAGGCTTGCCCCAGTGAAGTTGCCAACTTTTTATGTGAGGTTCTTCTTGTATAGGATTTGAATATGGAATTTTTTGTTGCTTGGTATTTGCTTTAATAAATGATTTGTAAGGCTCGCTTAGCTTTGCGATGGGTGAGCTTTGCTTTAATAACCTGTAATATTATATCGACATTTTAGCAATACATTTAGAGTATTTACACATCGAAATATAACAGGCATTTTATAATAGAAAACACAGAATGCATAGTTTTTCATTATTCAGTCACGCTGATTTCTTAACGGTTTACAATGCAGAAGTTACACATCCATCATTATTTTTTACAAATTTAAGCAACGCTGTTAAGCAAAAAATGGATGTTAGTGATTGTTGTTTCAGAATCTCCGGACTGATTTTCCATTTGCACTAGATTTGCAGCTTCGGATTTATATGCTAGAGAAAGTGAAAGATGCCCCAGTTGCAGTTTTGTGGACAATTAGCAGTCGTCCCAACTTCTGCCTGCTGGGTGTGGACCTCCTGTGACAACATTAATGACAAGCTTTTCTGAATCTTGCACTGCAGTGTTGTTGAGAGAATCGGATTGATGGGTAGGACGTTGTTGATCCCGAGTGGATGAGGTTGGAGCGACTCCGCTTCTCTTAACGTATTGTTGGAGTTTACCCTGCTCCAGCAATTCTTCAATCACATTCTTTAATTGGCGACAGTGGTCAGTGTCATGGCCAGGTTGATTGTGAAATTGGCAGAATTTTCCATTACGCTTTGCACCTCTCGTCATCTCAGGTGGCTTAAGATACCTGACAACGTCCTTTGTTGCAAAAAAGATATTTCTTGGTGTATCAGTTAAAGGAGTAAAATTCGAAGGATTAAAGCGGCGAGGTTTCTTTTCATTTCCCTAGCTCTTTCCTCCTTCGTTCTCCCTTTTCTGACTTTCAGATTCTCTTTTATTAGATGGGACATTGTTATTATTAGCTTGGGCAACAACCACTTTCGATGTCGTAGAAAGACTTTCGAGGCGAATGAACTCGTCGGCTTTTTTATAAAAATTTTCAAGAGAGTTCGGTTCCTTCATCTTTAGCCATATTCCAAATTTGCTCGATTTATCAATGGCTCGCATCAAATAAGTCAGGATCATGCGTGGTTCCGCATTCTCTACTTCGGCTAAAGCTATATTGAAACGGCTCAAGAAAGATTTGATTGATTCTCTGGGCGATTGTTCAAGGTTAGACAGTGACATTATATCCTTAGCTTTTGAAGCATACAATCTGAACTGTTCTTTGAACTTTTGCGTTAAGTCGGAGAACTTATCTACAGACCGAACTGGAAGCTTTGTGAACCAAAGTAAAGCCACACCTTCCAGGTATACTGGGAAGTATCGACACTTGATCTCGTCTGATGCTCTTGCACCGGTCATATGCCAATCGTATTTGTATAGGAAATGATTAGGGTCACTGGTTCCCCTATAGGCTTGGATAGTAGGAGGTGCAAATTTCCTTGGAAACTCCGCTCTCAGGATCCTTTCAGTAAACGGAGTTCTGCTTGGCGCGAATCCCCAGTCAGCCTCATCCTCTTCCCTTTGCATGCTCTCTTTCATGATGCGGCCAACCATTTTATACAGGTACTCTTTATTGTTCAAAGACACCTCCGGGCAAGCATCAGTTCTTCCCTCGGAAGTTTGCCCGGGTATAGGTTCATGACAAGTTGGTTGCGGCATAGAACCATCAACTTGGAAAGGTGGCATTTCAGGAAGGGTGGTTTGATGGTTTTCTGGTTGATGATTTGCCCCGAGCAGAGCAGTTAATCTATCCATCATCAAAGCGTTTTGGGTTTCAATCTGTTGGTATAATCCAGAAACTGCATCATCCAATTCAGCCCTGGTGACTCCAACGGTTGGAGTTGCTTGGTCTGTTGTTGGGGAAGCGGAAGTCCCTTCGTGAGCATTTCCGGATCTGATAGGTCTACCTCTTCTTCCAGGAGCCATTATTTCGGATCTGGTTTTTAAGAGAGGTTCTTTTTATGAATCTTTGCGAAGCAACGGTGGATGATCGCCTGAGTTGGATTCTCAGTGAAAGCACCAAAATGTTAACACTAAAAAGTGAACGCTAACATCCGGTGTGTGTAATAGAATTGTGAAAGCACCACCCGTTGGTACGGGAACAGAATATAAGCTGAAAATAGCAGAAAAGCAATAAATGAACAACAGATTTATAGTGGTTCGGCCCGTAATTGAGCCTACGTCCACTTTATAGTCTTTTATTGCTGATTCGGTTACAATTTGATACAATATCCTTCAAAATACAGTACAACTTGATCATGAAAGCACTCTTGACTACTAGCTCAATCTTTGATGATGAAACTCGACGAATCCGTGTTGGATGTAAGGAGTTCTTCTCGAAGCTTGTTGTAGTGTCTCGAATGCTTGAAGATCTTTGATTGCTGAATGAGAGGAGACTTCGACAGAGTAACGGCGCTTGAAGAAATGAATGGCCAAAAAGTCCCCTTCATGTTGGAAGTGGTGGGGTATTTATAGGAGCTGATTTGGACTCAGGAAATTTCCCTAAGTCTTTAAGTCGTGGCCGACTTATAGAAGTCTTAGGTCGTAAGTCGGCAACGAGATAAAGCACTTGTACCAGTTGGTACTTCCAGAACGAGTTAGTAAGTCGTGAGCGACTTAGTTTAAGTTATAAGTCGGCAACGACCTAAAAGATGCAATACTGTTTTCGTTCCCTTAAGTCGATGACGAGGTAAAGGTGTATAACGTGCTCTGAGATTGTACACGACTTAGTATAAGTCGTAGGTCGGCGGCGACTTAAGAGATAGGTCGTAGGTCTTAAGTTATCAACAATTGCCTTAGGTCTAAGACTCCCTTATCTCGTAGACTCTTAAGTCGTAGTACTTCTTAACTCGGAGCATTTCATAACTCGGTATAGTTAGGTCGGAGCAGAGTTAACCCATAGGTTGTTTAACCTGTTGAGTCGGAAGCCCTTGTTAACTCACAATTTGTTAAGTCAGTAGGCTTCCTTAAGTCGGTAGGCTCCTAGGTCGGCACACATCTTAAGTCGGCAGCTCTTCTCAGTAGTTAGATCGGCAACTGTTGGGTCAGAGCTTTCTTAAGTCGTAGCCTGTTAAGTCGGAGACCTTGTTAACTCGGAATCTTCCTTAGGTCGTAGCCTGTTAACTCGGAGTCTTTCTTAAGTCGGTCACGCCTTTAGCTTGTTAAGTCGTCTTCTGTTAAGTCGCGAATCAGAGGATTAACACCGTGTTATCGGTAGGGGTTTCTAAACACTTAAACGAGGCAAGTCGATATAATATTGTTTTAAAATAGTGTAAATGAAATAATTTTACCTGAATTATATTATATATATATGATAATAATTTTTAATGAAATTGTTGTTAGGCGATGATAATATTTAATTATCATCGATTATTGGTTGAATTAAAAATAAAACAAATACTTAATGAATTTTATTTTATGAAGCGTTTGATAATTAAATTGAAATCTAATTAAAATAAAAATTGTTGAAATAACTATAATGTAAAGTAATGGAATATTTTCATAATTAAGAAATGGAATTGTATAAGCTATATTACAAATAGAAGGATATAAAAAAATTGAGAATTTTAGAGATCGAATCCCTTTGTTTTCAAAATTGTTTTCAAACCTTCAAAATTAATATTAATATAATTTGGAAGAGTTTTGACTAGAAAAAAATTATTTTGAAAGGATTTTTGGAAGGAATAAAAGCTTGAACTCGCTTCGATCATTGGGAAATAACTCTGGGGATGACTGCAACATCATCAGTATTCATTTTCGAGTTTCTGAGTGAGAATTGCTACCAAAAGAAATTTATTTTCGATTAAAATAAGTTTTGATTCTGAAAGAAATATATATTCTAAGTATGATTTAATAAATATATGAATATAGTTTTGAACTTATAATTGAAAATAGTATATAAGGAATAAGTTTATAACTTATAAATTGGAAATAGTACAGAAAAAAAATTTTATAATTTATAGATTTGAATAGGAAAGTAAAATTTAATTTTAAAACTGTTGAATATTTATGGTTAAACAAACAAAATAAAATTTTGAATTTGAGATACGAAATAAAATGATTAACTTAAGAAATGTTAAATAAATTGAATAGTGAAATAAAGTAAATAAAATATAGTCTTACTCATGAAAGCTTAAATAAAATATGAAATGTAACTGAAATGAATTATATAAAATAATAAAATGGAATTTTAAATGAATAAATTGTATAATTCATAGATTTGAGAATATTAAGCTAAAAACAAATTTTAATTTGTAAAATGTGAATGATAAGAGAATTTAACTTGAATAAAATTTAAATAAAATGAGTAATGGATTAAAGTGAAATGAAGTTTAAATTAATATTAAATAAATTGAATTGGATATTAAATGAAACTAGATAAATTAGTAAAGTGAATTAATTCCACTTAAGCTATAAAATGAATTAATAAACGAATACAAACTTAAATTTTAAAATGAAATGTAATTTAAATAGGATGTAAATAAATTAAATGCAAATAGAATGAGTTTCAATAAAATTTAATGGTAACTAATTGAATATAAAATAAGTTAACGAAATAAATTAAAAGATGAAGTTAACTTAATAAGTTGAATGAAACTGATTTTGAGAAAAGAAAATTTATTAATATAAATTGGAATTATAAAATAAATTTACTTAAGTAAATTTATAATATGAGTTTGAATTAATGAATAAACTAATTAAGTGAATCAATGGATTAATATGAAATTAAGTTATAGAATGATAATAAAAATGAGTTGCAATTTCGTAAAATGTTTATAATAAACTTAAATGGTTTAAAAATAATATTAGTATTAAAATACTAAGTGACAATGAAATGAATTTAACTTAACAAGGTTAAATGGAATGATATTCTAAAATGGTTCATAAATGATGCTTATATGAAAAAGAAATATGAACATTATAATTTAAATGTTTTGCGAAGCATAAAGGCTAAATTTTTATATAACTTATAGATTTGATAAATATGAATGATACGAAGAAAAATTGGAATGTGGTATGGAATCAAATTTCTTAAATGTAATTAATTATATGAATTGCTGAAATGAAATAATGGAAGTGAGAAAAATGAATGTAACTATGAACTTGCAAATTAATAGAATGTGAATTCATTAATGTTGATAAGTGCATGTCAATCAATTGGAAGTAAATAAATTGAATGAAAATCAATTAAACGTGAATCTAATTGAATGAAAGTTGGTTGAATGCAAATAAATTGAAATGAGTCAATTAAATGTTAATAAAAATTGGATGTTAAAAGAAATGGAAGTGTATAAATTAAATGTTGACATTGAAATGTTAATCACTTGAACGTGAATAATTTAAGGTGAAGCAATTAAATTCGAAAGAAATCCATGTGAATAAATTGAAAACAAACACATTGTATATAGATGAAATAAATGTCAATGAATTAAAAGTAAATCAATTTAATATTGATAGGCAATGAAAGTATAATAAACTAAATATTGACATTAGGAAGAGTGAATTGGTATTGTTGTGAATAAGATTGGATGAATATTGTTTGTTGGATGTTTGTTTTGTTACATTTGCTATATTCGTTTATGGTTATTGCATAATCCATATTATATATCGATTTTACTCTTTATATATATGTTCTCATTTGGTTATTGAGTGCTTAGTAGGTATGTATGGCGTATGCTAGTTTTTGGAGCTCGCTTAAGCATTATGTTGCTTTTGCTTACTTAATACAAGCGAACTCGCTCGTATTATAATAATAAGGTACATACCTTGGATTACGTACCGCGATTTTATATTTTTTCCCTTCGGGATGTCTTATCATTGAGATGAGATGTATATTTGATATATATTGGGTATATTTATGTTATATATTCTATTGTAAAAAAATTTCGATCAAGCCGCGCAAAGGAGACTCTGCCGAAATTTTTCGTAAATCCGGAAGTTAGAAAAAATTTGAAGTTTTAAAATTTTTATAGCTTATTTTATATGTACGTTATATTTTCCATAAAACCGATATCGTAGGGGCGTAGCGAGAGCGTAGTAAAAGTTTTGTAAATAAGATTTTAAAGTTTTATAGGTTGATAGTTTTGAATAAAATATATCAAGTATTAAATTCGGTACTTAGCCCTTTCCGAGGACGAAAAGTTTTGAGTGAGGAAGTATGTAAAGACCCGTATTTTTTTACTACTTTAAATTATAGAATTTGATATAATTATGGAATATATTTGGTTAGAGATAAAAAATTTAATGACCTATTATTGTAATTTATCAGATAATTAAATTGTTTAAATTTAATATTGAAAATTATTTGGATAATTGAATTCTGGATTTAATGTGAATGAAAATGGTATCGGAAATTGATTTAAATTTTATTTAAACAAGGATGAAGATCGTTTACTTTTAAAATTGAATTTAAAAATGAATAATTAAAAATTGGAAATTTTATATTATAATTAACGAGTAAAAATAACCATTTTGGCCACTGTCTCTGATTTTGACGAAACTAGTTTCATCGGATCCGTAATAGTGAATTATTGTAGAATTTCAAGTTTTGTAGCAATCAGACTTGTCGTTTGGCCGTGCGAGCTTGAAACGCGTAGAAATCAATTTACGGAATTCGATTAAAATTTATATATTTTGAAAAGCTATCTTCTGCATACGATCGAATTAGGCCTCGAGACTAGTTCCATTGCGTTCAGAATGGGGGTAAAACATTATGAACACCTAGTGGCATGCTTCGTTTGGAGTTCGGATTTGTGCGGGCTAATCGTATGAGATATTTTTTATTTAAATAATATAATAAAAGGTCAAACTCCCTTCATCTCGTACATGTTTTAGCCCATACCTATCCTTCCCCTTTCTTTTCTAATCTCAGCCGATATAAAAAAATATCCCGAATTCAAATCAAATGCGATCGACCAAAATAAAAAATGATGGGGAGGGGGGATGGACATTGTCGTGCGACCTGGGGCAGCGCCGTGATTGGAGGCGCGAGAGCATGATGGTGCGCATGAGGAGGAAAGGCAGAGCGAGGCGACGAACTGGAGGCGTGTTTAGGGTTGGAGTCCACGTCTTCTTCTGAGCATGAGACGCGCGCGCGAGATGCCATTGGTGGCGCGCGCGATCGACCGACGTTTAAAAAAAATGATAAGCATCGCGACCTGGAAGAATGGGAGAGAAGGGCTTGCATGCATTGAGGCGATAGCAGTAAGGTTGGTTTTAAAAAACTTATATTAATTTTGGTTAATAAATTTTGTTAAGTTATTAATTAAACTTTAATTACATATCGTTATTAATAAAGTCGTATCTTGTTCGTACGAGGTCTGTTTAAGACAAATCGAGATGTAACGGATTTGTATCTGCGCCGTCTACAGCATGGGATCGGATTGGAATTTTATTTGAAGCTGAAATATTTTTAGTTTCAAATAGAAAGTTGAGTGTTTATACGCTCACAATTGACTGAAATAATTCTTATGTTAGTTAAATTATATTGATAGTTGTTTGATAAATTTAATTGCATTTAAACCGACATCTGAATTAATTGATAGAATTTGAATTGACAGTTAAATTGAATTTGGATTAAACTGCTAGTAAAATTCCCCATTGTCGATAATCGGATAATTGTTGTGATTTTTGACTGTTTGGATGTTGGTTGTGATGGATGAAAATTTGATTGATATTTTGGATGTTTAGATGTTTATTTATGTTCAATATATCCTATTATCATCCCGTATATTATTTACAGTATATAAAACTGTAAATTGAATTATTTTGAATAAATTAAGAATTAACTGGAAATGATATATACCTATGACATTTATTTTGGGTTGAAATGATATATATCCATCTCGGGAATTAAATTGAAATAATGGATTCACTTGGCCACAGGATAGAGAATTATATACGGACATCAGGTTGGTTAAATTAAATGATTTTAAAATTTTGATTTGAAATTATTTAAATGATTTGGTTTTAAGAAATAAAAATCAAATTTATGGGAAATGAATTATTTTCGAACTTAAGCTCGGAATGTTGAAATTGAAGTTTGAAAAAGAAATTGTTTAACTAATCGAAGTTGAGATGTTGAAGTTAAAATCGGAATATTATTTGAATTTTGGAAATTGATTTGTTTTAAAGGATTGGAGGACTGTTATTCGAACTTTGAATGTTGCTAAGAAAAAGTGATATAAAACGGTATTTCGGAATTGAGCTCGAAACTGAATTATATTGAAGGTTTGGATTTTAAATTGGATATTGAAGAAAAATTTCATTCAAGTGTTTTGAATCAATATTTTGGAAATCGAACTCGGAAGTGATATAAATCGAAATAGTTTAAATTTGGAATTGGAATTTAAATTAAATTGGAATTTAAATTAATTTGGAATTGGAATTGAAATTAATTTGGAATTGGAATTGAAATTAATTTGGAATTGGAAGTGAAATTAATTTGGAATTGAAATTGAAATTAATTTGGAATTGAAGTAAAATTCGACTTGAAATCAGAATTGAATCGATTAAATCGAAATGGAAATTGTAATTGATTTGAATTGGAAAAGTTTGGAATTGAATCGGTTGACTTTGAAACTATTTTCAAATAAATTATTTTAGTATAAAATATTTAAAATCTATATTCTTTAATTATTCAAATTATTTTGATTTTCCAAACTATTTTACTATATAAACCATTTTTAATACCTTTTCTATTTCCTATTAAACTATTTAAACTAGTTTCAAAAATTCAAACTGGTCATAAGGGTGAAATATTTATATTTAAATCTTGGATTTAAATGTGAATTGGGTTAAAGTGAAGTTATAATCTAAATTGTAATTCGACTCAAATTTTTAGGTGAAATCGATATATCGAACTGAATTAACATTTTGAAGTAAAATATGATTTGTGAAGCGAATATGATGATTTTGAAATGCATTTGATTTTTTTTGAAGCGAATATGATGATTTCGAAATGGATTTGATTTTGAAGCGAATATGATATTTTGATATCAAGTATGAATTGTTTTCGAAATATAAAAGTACCAACCGGTGTGTAAAACGACGTTTGGTTATTAAAGAGATCGGGGCCTCTTATTAGCATACTCTCTGTCAATATTGGAACTACTTTGAAAACTGTGTATGCGGTGGATGTATCCAGAATGTTGAGTTTGAATTGGCGACGTTTACAGGAATGAAGCAAGAGAACGATGATGGATATCCTTGACACTTGTGTTATGATTAAAATGACTGAAACATGAGCCTATGTCTTGCCATTGAGGTTAGCTACCTCTAGCGACGTTGATCATTCGTATTACTATCGTGATTCTGTACATGACAGGTGCACCTTTTTGTTCGGATTGATTGTCATGGTTGGCCATGGATGGGTTACGACCAGCCAGAAAGGGTAAACTGGTAGAATCATATCTTAGGCATTGCCTCACGTGCCTTGTCATATTTATCCTTATGCGAGCCCGTTACGATTTTGGTTTAGCTATAAAAATGTGTTAAGGTGGATCAATGTAAAGCCTTAACGCTGTTTTGATATTTATTTTACCGATAGACATTATCTATTATAGCGTATACTATTATATATAAATAGTTTAACGGATCCTTAGAAGATGGAAAATTCGGATCATCTCTTTAGTTATTGCACGCACGTTATACACTGGAAGGAGATGTAAAATTCCGTAAACATCTATGACGTTGTTACACTCATATTTATTGATATTGATTTGACTTACATAAGAGTATTTTGTTCTTGACTCGAGTGTTTTGTCTTTTCAATACGCTCAGGTCAGTCCTGAGTTTTTAGCGTATTGAAGATTATTCTTTGGAGGATGAAGATGAAGATTTGGTATATTACTATTAGTACTATCCCCCTGCATCATGCTATTCTGTTGTATTGATTATTTATACCTGATGTATATATATAACTCTGATAAATGTGTATAGATTATAACTAAATGTTTAGTAAACAGCTTCATGAACTGTTTATTTGAGTATTATATTTTATCGTTCCGTTATGAGATTCTATATTTGTTTTCTTCTTCTTTTTTTCTTGATTTTCCCCATTGATTATCTACGTTCTAGATTGTTTAAGTTGGACATGTGTGGATTATTGTTGATTTAAACCTTTCGAAATGTGGGTCGTCACCGTACGTTATCTATATTAACGCGTTCTCGAATAAGACAGTCATCTGCACATTCATATTAAGGAAATTTTGATAAAAATCCTTATAATTATGAAAAATTAACCTTAGCTCCTTTCCAATTTTCTTTATAAATTACATTTTTTTCTTTAAAGATGAAATTCACAAGGGTATTTGAGCAATTTTATTAATTTTAACATGCCATAACTCATCATGTCGTAATACACGTCGGAGCAGCCGTTTTCAAATTTGAAAACAAGAGAAGTGAAAAAGAAAGAAATTCAAAAAAAGGAACATAAAAAATAGAGTCTAAAAGGAATTGATATAAAATAGATAAGTTTAGAAAAGATGGACGTGTCCCTAATTTTCACTTATTATATTTATGCTTTACTATTTAAACTGAGTTCATCTATGAGCTCTCTTATTGCTTCGTGTCTTTTCTACTTCCCATCCCTTTATTTTTCTATCAAAAATAAATTATTATCTATTTTATCTAATCTATCTATTTTTAGAAGTGAATATTTGGCTCCGTATATTCTTATCTTTCATTCACTCTTACACTAAATACTCTTCCCTAATCAATTTAAGGGGAAAATTATTCTCAGCCTCATAAAATTAAATATGCTCATGTAGAGCCACATCTATTTCCATCGTAAGATAGTTGTTTCTCATTGTATTCTTTTCATCTCCACGCTTCCAGAATTTATTGTTCTTATATAATCCAGCTGATCTTCTCATTCTCTTCTCAATACCTTAAATACAAGAATTTTTTTTCTTATTCCTCATAATTTTCTATCTTCACTCTATTCTACCTCCTTTCACAATTTTCTCTCTCTTCCATCTCCATTTTTATATAAAAAATTCACTTTCTTCCAATCCAATTAGAGATTTTTTCCAAACAATTTATACATTGAACTCATAATATTTTTAACAAGATTATACTTTATCCTCCCTCCTTTCACAATTTTTTTCTACCTCCATCTCCATTTTATATAAAAAATTCGCTATTCAATCCAAATTAGAAAGTTTTCCAAATAATTTATATATTGATCTCATAGTTTTTTTAACAAGATTATAATTTGATTTGATCCATCAATGACACTACCGATTTGTGAATATTAGAGACCTTATATTAGAGGAAAAATTAAAAATTTGCCCCTATTAATAATCCATTAGAGGCAAATTAATAATCTGCTTTAAAAATATTAAACAAGGCCTCAACAAACGCCTTTAATATACTTTTCCAAAATTTTGGTGTTAGAGGTAAAACTACTGCCATATTTGTTCATCTACCACTTCATTATATCATTTTCGATCTTAGAAAAAAGAAATCCCACCAACTACGTTTCAATCTTCCTCCCAAATGTCTATAGTTATTTCAATCTTCTCTTCTTTTGATTTATTTAATTATGTTTAATATTGAATTATCTTCTCCTTTCATCGATTAGGGTTTCCATCATAGGGTTTCTATTTGGTGTTTCAAATTAGGGATTTTGTATAGAATTTCAAACATTTGTTTGTATTTATGACTTTCATTTAATCTCTAATGAACTGAATTTCATTTATGTACATATATATATATATATATATATTTATTTACGTTAGATTGTTTTAATGTCCAAAAATTTTTCTTGAGATAAATCTGGAAATTTGTAAAGGACAACTTTCAATTTAGGAGTTTTGGATGGAATACTTTATACATCTCTCTTTAAGTTGAGAAAGCCTTAAATTTTATTCACGTAAAGGAGAATTTTGTTCATATTATCAAGTACAAGAATTCATGTACTTACAAATATCATATTATTCAATGGTGAATTAATGTATTGTCATATGTCTACATATTTTTTTGTATGTTGTTTTATTTGTATTTGTTGGTGAAGGAGATATGTAGGCAGAAAGAATAAACAATTATATGAATGGAAAACATGCATCTTGTGTATTCAACATATATAAATTTGTTGATTACAAGTACTGACAAATGGCCAATTTCGGGATCCAAATTTGTCAGAATTGAAATTCATAAAGTTTAGTTGAAGATATAAAGAATAGAAGAAACTATAAGTCTTTAATTAGTTTTATATTTGTAAGATTATTACCAGAGCAATTATGATAAGGCGCATTATTTTTCTTTTGGATGTAATCCAAAGATTCCCAAGAGCTTGTCCATCCTAATATTGATACATATGCTTAAGTTAGAAATGACTTTATGATTAATTCTCATGCATTTTTGTTTAATGCAAATTTTAAATTTGTGGATACAAAATTTTACATGTTGTGAGTATTAAGTTCTATCTCTCTTATCCATTAGCATTGCAAAACTTTGTTTCATATATTTATTTTGTGCTGTCTTCCTGTAACGATCTCGGATTTTAATTAAATTTAAATTGATAATTAAATTAATTTTGAACAAAATTTGTGAAATAAATCGATAAATTGATGCGAGTTTCCTCGAGTTCAAATAAAAATAAATTAAATCATTTAAATTTAAAATATTGTATATATATGTGTGAATGTGTATATATATATGTATTTGATTTGAATTTAAATCATAAATAAATGGTTTAGAAATAAAAATACAAATTATATAAGATAAAGTATAAAAATATAAAAGTAACCCATTAGCTAAAATTTAACAACAGATTAAAATATAGAAATTATTTATATTTCAAATTAAAAAGACTAAAGTAAAATATAAAAAATATAGTTTTCATACAATATAAAGTAAATATATTAGAGTAAATTTAAACATAATGTTAAAATTAGAATTCATTTATATCACAAAGCATAAGACAAATAAAATACATACAAGTAAGAAATATTGTAAAAGAATGAAACAAATAATACATTCAAGTATAGACACATAAATATGAACAAATAGAGGATAAGTATGAACAAGGATAAGCATATAGTACAAGGCAATTAATGTTAGCCACCATAAATTTATCATCAGCCATCAAGCAAGATCTGTAACCACCAAAGTAGGAAATTTTTTTAGCCAACGTACAAAGAAAAATCTCTGACCTCTCTTGTACAAACAAATATTAATAACCTTGTAAACTCATTTCATATACATCACCCTGTAACTTCATTTCTTATATACATCAACCAACTTCATCTCAGTTCGTTCATAAAAAATCTGAAGTAAATATCACTTAAACTCAAACAAGAATTCAACTTAAACAGCAAAACAAATCAAACAATTCAACTAGGATCAGAGGATTAAAAGAAGAAAGAAACTCAAGCCTGTTTAAATGGAAGCCCTGTTCTTCTTCTTCTGGAAACAACAGTGAGTAACTTATTTTCTTAAATTTAAAAATATAAATTTGTTGTTTATTTTTATATCTATGAATAGGTTGTCTATATCTGTGGATTCTCTGAATGTTTGAAACTGGAAGTGTTGTATCTAGTCTATTGTTGCTCATAACCCCTGTTCTTAAAATTCTCAGTCCAAATTAAAGGATAATGTGATAAATTGATTAAGGTAATTAATTTGAGAATAATTAATTTATTAAAGGTAAATTAATTAATAAAAGTAATTAAGAAATAATTATTACTTAAGGAGTAATTAATTAGTTATTGTAATTAATTAAGAATAATTAGTAATTAAGGGTTAATTTCTTGTGTTGGCAGAGATCCGGGTAGGTTTTCGGGGCGTCCCTCCAGAGGCGTACCCATTGGCAGTAGGAAGTTCCTTAGCCTGATCATTTGTTGGAAATCCAATCAAATAATACGAACCCGGTACGGTTTTAGTTGTAGAACCTGCCATTTACTTATGGTGGTCACCACTATTTAGATGGTAGCTATAGTAGGCATAGTTCGAAATGTCTATGCTGGCTAAGATTAATATTATACTTTCGAAATGTTTTCCACTATGTACTAATAGTAATATCCAATGATTTTGCGTAGTAAGCACGTTTGACTATCATAAGAAGAAATCTCCTCCAATTCCGCGTTTGCATTGTGTGTGTGGCGGGAGGTCTTACGGTAGTTTCATTTTCCAAAAGCATTACGGATTTCAATGTTTAAAATCCTTTTGTTGTTTGTTTTAAAGATAAACTGTTTTTGTTACTCACACCAGTCGCATGACTGACTCGGAGTTTATTGTTCCCTTCCTAAACTCTGGGTGCCCACAATTTTCCACACGGGCAGTCTAAAGTTGGGTTTCTCAGATGTTCAGGTTTAGTAGATTATTGGGAGCTAGTTTAGTTTTTGGAGTTAACGACTGACCTTGCTTATGTTTGTCAAATGTGATAGGGGGTTCTCGCTTCGCAGTTTGGTGGCGAACGGGAGACTCTTACCCCTACATGTCCTCGTGGTGGGGTTGGTTAGCCGTAAGGTGAGATAGTCGAAAGGCTGGCCGTAAAAGCAAGGGCAGGGTACCATTGTATGCCATAGTAGGGCTGGGATGGTTGCAAAGCCTACCGGTTGCCACTGCCTCGTGAGGGTTCTTACATTTGGTATCAGAGCTAAGGTTGAACTTTAGCTCAGGAGTATAACACATTAAGTAACTCATTAGAGATATGGTGAAGTATACCCTAGAATGAGTATCTCTAAGATATCCGTCCGTAAGCCTCAGTAAATTCTCTTACTATTCACTGATAGTAAGTATGAGTGCAAGAAGAGGATGAGATAGGGGACAAGGGAATACGACTATAAATGGTCAATACCCTGTAACAACAAGGAAATGATCTTTTCTCTATCAATCTATTTTGTTCGTCATCTTTTCTAAATTCTTCGATGGTTCCTGGTAGATCCAGGAAGAGATTCGATATATTAATATGGGACATAACTCCAGAATTGTTTGTTTGGATGAATTGGTTGCTTTGGTTGCTATGGTTGATGAGTATACTTTAGTTTTTAAACTAAAAGTTTTGAAATTGTATCCATATATCTATCTATTCGTTGGGTCCCAATATATTCTACGAATGGTTAGTTATCCCTTTGAACTAACCGATGCCCCTGCATATTTCGTAGATCTGGATGACCCGAGTATCGTGTGAAAAAAATGAAACAGATTCGTTCTTGTATCTATTATTGATATTCTGATTTGGTAAGCTAAATGCAGAATAGACGTTCAATTTGATTTGATGAAATATTCTTCATCTATCTTTGTGTCTCCCTGGCAAATTTCGAGGAAGAAATTTTTTTTAGTGGGGAAGTCTGTAACGATCCCGGATTTTAATTAAATTTAAATTGATAATTAAATTAATTTTGAACAAAATTTGTGAAATAAATCGATAAATTGATGCGAGTTTCCCCGAGTTCAAATAAAAATATATTAAATCATTTAAATTTAAAATATTGTATATATATGTGTGAATGTATATATATATATGTATTTGATTTGAATTTAAATCGTAAATAAATGGTTTAGAAATAAAAATACAAATTATATAAGATAAAGTATAAAAATATAAAAGTAATCCATTAGCTAAAATTTAACAACAGATTAAAATATAGAAATTATTTATATTTCAAATTAAAAAGACTAAAGTAAAATAAAAAATATATAGTTTTTATACAATATAAAGTAAATATATTAGATTAAATTTAAACATCATGTTAAAATTAGAATTCATTTATACCACAAAGCACAAGACAAATAAAATACATACAAGTAAGAAATATTGTAAAAGAATGAAACAAATAATACATTCAAGTATAGACACATAAATATGAACAAATAAAAGATAAGTATGATCAAGGATAAGTATGTAGGCTGAGAAAGGAAAATAAGACAATGATAATTAATACCAATATCTTTAGTACACTATACAATATCATTTCAGCCTAGTTAACAAACAAAGTAAGAAATATATATTCAAGTATGAATGGCTTGCTAAAGAAGAAACGAAATAAAATATATATTTGTACATGGCAATTTAATGCAAGCCACCATATTATCATATCAGCCTCCAACTAAGAAAAATCTCCCTGACCAAATACAAAAAATCTTGTACCTGATTATACATTACCCTGTACAACATAATTTATCACCCAGTAAACTCATTTCTATATATCTATCATCTTCATCAGTTCGTCCATCTAAAGAAAATTGAGTAACCTCTGAAGTAAACACCATTTCAAAACTTAAAACAAAATTTAAATTTAAATGGCAATACAAATCAGAGAATCAAAGGAAAAAGATTTCAGATTTTCAAGCCTATTTCAAAGAAGCTCTGTTTTCTTTCCTCTGGAAACAACACTGTGAGTAACACTTGTTTTAAAATTAAAAAATATAGGTATCTGTTGCTTGTATATCTGTGGATAAGTATAATTATGTACACATATAAGTCCTCTCTGTATATTTAAAAAAATATGGATGTATGTGTGTGCAAAGATGTTTCCAGTGACATCATACCCCCTGTTCAACTTCAGTTTTAACTTTAAAAATCATTTCCTCTTGATTAAGGAAGGATTTGGATGCAAGACTTAAATAAAACTGAGTTGTTTTATTATAAGCTTTAACTTAAAAATCTATTTAAGTCAACATAAATTAGTATTAGCTCTGGAAATCAATGTAACTGTACACAACTTTAAATTTATCAAAATTCCAACTTCTCAATTCTCGAATTCAGGTATGCAGATCAAATTATTATGCTTTAACTCGATTTTTAAAGTAAAAATCATAATTTTCAGAGCAAAGATCGAAGAGCAGTTTGGGTTTGATTGTTTTGGGCATTTTGGGTCGCCGTGGGTGATCCCATTGATCGGAGGGGACGAGTTTCCTCCAAGAGGTGGAGGGATGATCGGTGAAGCTTGGAAAAATAGTGCGGTAGCGGTCAGACGAACATGGTGACGGCGGCGATTAAAGTTTATAACCCTAGTTTTGGTCGAGTTTGGAAATTGAGTTGCCGCGGAGTCTATGGTCGATCGAGTGTCACCGGACCTAGGGGGATAGAGGCTTAGGGGCGCGATGTTGCTCTGTATGGAATTACAGAGGTTCTGGTGGCATGGTTCATCTGCGACGAGGCTGGTTTTGATTGGAGGTCTGGTTCGAGTTACTCGAGATATACTCGATTTCGTTCGTGGATCTGTGTGGGGGTTTTCAACGATCGGGGTTCGATGTCGTGATCGTTCGCGACTTGCCGGAGGTCTCGCCAATCATCGGAGTGTCGCCGAGGCACTGTGCACGTGTGTCATTATGTATCTGGGTTGTTTTGAGTTGTGGGAGAAGAAGAAGGCTCGAAGGTGTGTTCGAAGTTTTGAGGGAAAGGACTCGAAGTAAAATGGTGGGGGACTCGGGTAGAAATTTGTTTCAGGTTTCAAACCTGATTTGTTTCTGCAAATTTAAACTGAGATTTTAAATTTTAAATTAAGGGTTAAACAGAATTTTAAATCCAAGTGTAAATATGAATTCAAGTTTAGATTAAAATTTAGTTTGGAAACAAATAAAGTTTCAAATTTAAATTGTTTTAAATACTTAAAAATGTTTAAGTGTTGAAAAGGAGATTTGAATTTTAAAATGAAAATTTGAAATGAATGGTTTCAACCATATTTATAAGTGATAATTAAATCATAAATAAAAAGATGAGTTTATCTTAAGTAAATAAAGATTTAATGAATTGTAATTCATTTATTTATTAAGTTAATTAATCATGATAATTAATGATTTGTATTAAGTTAATTAGTGATTATAAGTTTTAGATTTATTAATTAAGGTTTAAGTTAATAAATGATTGGAAATTAATTAATTTGTAATCAAGAACTAATTAATTTACAATTAACATTTAATAAATTAAATAATTTGAATTAATGAGTTCTTAATGGTTAATCAAATTATAATCAATAATGATTAATATAAGAAATTTCTTTAGAAAAGTGATTCAAGAAATTTTAATTGTTAATGAAGGTCATTAACTAAGATTATCTAAATAATTAATTAATTTGCTTAATTGTAACAATCAATTGGATTAAATTAATTTATGATAATCATTTATGAAATTGTGTATGTCTAATTACTTTATGGAAGTAATTAAGAAATTAATTGTTCATTGAAATTAATTAAGAATAATTAATTAAGGATTAATAATTAATTAAGGGTTAATTAATGATTAATTAAAGGACAATTTATTAAATGTTTGTAATTAATTGATTATTAATTTACCATGACTAGCCAATTTATTCATAGAAATTAATCTGATTTGAATCAATCAGATAATTAAATTGATCCTATCTATGGATGTTTAGATTATTGGATGTTGAATTGTTTGATATCCCTGATATGTGATGTTGTGTGATATATTCTGATTTGTGTGTGATCTGTACTGTAGTTCATTTATCTGGGATGAATGTAATATATTATCTGTAATTTATATATCTGTGATCTGTAAATAAAAGATAAGCGTTATAGTTATACCGCTTATCAACTATATTTCTGTATTTTGATCTGTGATGATTGAATGATGCTGCACTACTGTGTAAAATCCCTGGACTACACCATACACACAAAAATATGGATTTCACGTGGAAATCGGTTAAGTCACAGATGATTTAAATTTAGTATTTTTGAAACTGAAATTTTAATTTCAATTGATTTTGGAAATGGATTTGGGTTAAATGTTAAAGCTTTCGAAAAGGAGTTTTAAGAGAAAAGTTATTTTGAATAACTTGGTAAAGTTTTTCAATTTAAATAATTAAATTTGAATTTGGATTCAAAATTTGGAATTGAATTCCATGTTTGGAAATTATGGTTAAAGATGTTATAAATGTGTTTATATGAGTTTAAACCATTTTAAAAGTATTGGATTGAGAAATTGAATTTAACCCAAGGATTTTAATTCATATAAATGAGATCAGATTTTCCGAAATGAAAACTATTTGTTTTCAAATACTAGAAGCTTTCATATAAGGAATGAATTTCCAATTTGTGTCAAAAGAATTTCAAGTTTGAAATGGAAATCTATGAATAGATCTTTGTGAAACTGGGCGAACTTTGTGAATTGAATCTATTTATTTTTAACAGATTAAAATGGTAATGTGTTTAAACCATTTGAAGAAAAGTTTTGGGAAATAAGCGTGACTTAACTGAAATCCCAATATCCATATGTTTTAAAATATTGCGCTCACTATTCGGTTTAGCCGGGAGAGGACTTTGTGTCATATAACCCATTCCGAATAGTGATAGGACGTGAATGGATAGCATTTGAAGACCGGTGTTGAAGACCGGGTGTTTGCGAGAACGATAGGATAACCCATCGATTGTCTCTGCACCGAGTGGCCCCGGTATAGAGATTCCCTAAGTGATGGGAAATTCAATTGGGATTGTGAATACCCGGATTGCAAGGGCTTCTTTAGAAGTGCCTTCGGTTTTATTCGAACCTGGAACAGGCTTGTATGGTTGTATGTCTGACACTACACTTTGAGATATAAAGCTGATTTCTTTCAAATACATTTATGTTTGGTGGCGGAGAATTTATTCTCTTAGCTTAACACCCTTCTCTGAGACGTATGAGCTCAGAGGTTATGTAGTTGAAGGTTATCAGTGATATACTCCCAACTTGGTAGTGTGGCATGCTGAGTGTTGTTGTGTGTTGATGGTCATTTGCTAATCATTTGTTGATCAAAGCATGGCTTTGTGAAAAAGCGTAGCTTTGTGGATGAGACCTCATCGAACCTCACAAACCGAAAAAGGTCGAAACAGGAAAGACGCGGCAAGGTTATGAGGGTCGCTCCCCTTAGGGTATGTCATTTCCTTCTGGAAAAAGGTGATATGATGGTATGGAGCCAAGATATTTACCTATGTGGTTTCTCCAATCTCATTTACTGTGTGATTGTTGCTGTGTGATCGAGGCCTCGGATAAAGGTCCCAAAGGACCGGGGGGTGGCATACTCGAGTAGTAGTTACCTAGTGTAAGAGGTAACCCGACCTTGTGTTGGCAGAGATCCGGGTAGGTTCTCGGGGCGTCCCTCCAGAGGCGTACCCATTGGCAGTAGGAAGTTCCTTAGCCTGACCATTTGTTGGAAATCCAATCAAACAATACGAACCCGGTACGGTTTTAGTTGTAGAACCTGCCATTTACTTATGGTGGTCACCACTGTTTATATGGTAGCTATAGTAGGCATAGTTCGAAATGTCTATGCTGGCTAAGATTAATATTATACTTTCGAAATGTTTTCCACTATGCACTAATAATAATATCCAATGATTTTGCGTAGTAAGCATGTTTGACTATCATAAGAAGAAATCTCCTCCAATTCTGCGTTTGCATTGTGTGTGTGTGGCGAGAGGTCTTATGGTAGTTTCATTTTCCAGAAGCATTACGGATTTCAATGTTTAAAATCCTTTTGTTGTTTGTTTTAAAGATAAACTGTTTTTGTTACTCACACCAGTCCCATGACTGACTCGGAGTTTATTGTTCCCTTCCTAAACTATGGATGCCCACAATTTTCCACACGGGCAGTCTAGAGTTGGGTTTCTCAGATGTTCAGGTTTAGTAGATTATCGGGAGCTAGTTCAGTTTTTGGAGTTCACGACTGACGTTTCTTATCTTGGCGCAACGTGATGGTGGTTCGAGCTGATGTTGGAGTTATTGGTCTCATTCTCTTTTGAGGATCATTTGGGGTTATCACTTCTATTTTCCGCTGTATCATTATTTATCTTTGATATTGTTGTATCATATTGATATCATTGTTGTATATCATTCTGGATATTGTATTCATTGGAGTTGTATATGATATCATTGTTTTCTTTCTTCCGCTGTGTTGTTATACTTAATGGTGTTATAAGCTCCGGTGAGCCAGATTCGGCGTTTGAATCTGCGGCATTTCGAGTACAAGTGAAGTACGAGTGCCGATTTTCGAAGGCCGAGTTCAGGATCATCACACTTCCGATGAAGAAGATGAGATAGATTACCTATCAAAAGGTGAAAATAGTGAACAACAAGATAAGAAGACCACACGCAAGCTCTAATTCATGTATGGTGCTGGTAATTCATGGAAGAACCAAATAAACTTGCACTTGCTTACTTATATTTTATTTTAAACTAACAAAATAGATGAGCTTGCCAATATTTTAAACTAATCATGAAATCATTTTATTTTATTTATCTTATTTTAAAATACAAGCTTAAGATATTAAAGGTGGTGGTTTTCTTACGTTTATATTTTTGCTTATCTTATTTTATTTATCTTATATTAATTGTGCATGGTGTGCTAGTACATGCATAATCCAATTCCAACCACACAGTAGTAGAGTACCCTTCCAAAATGGGCCATTGTTGGTCATCTTATGATCACGCCTACCCTTAGTAGGCCCAATTACCTTTGTTATATATATCTAGCTACAAAATGAAGAAGAGCTCCTCCTGATACTTAGAGCATCTATATTTGGGTGGTAGATTTTAGGGTGAGGAGACTAAAAAGGAATGTTGATTCCTCCCACTATTCCAGCAGCGAGTAAGAGTAAATCAGACTCTTTAAAAAAGACTGTATAAACGGTTTTCAGAAAACCATTTATACTGCTAAATGGTTTTCTAAAAACTGTTTATACATTTTTATATTTATTTCTGTGAACAAAATGTTATTTTAGGTGTTAACTGGACTTGAAAAACCATTTATCCTAAAGGGTTTTATGAACATCGTTTAAGGTATTCACGCTCAAAAAAGGGAGAAACTCCCACTTTCTTCCCTTCCTCACACTCAAACTCATGCTGCTGGAGTGTGAGGAGGGGAAAATAAAGGGAAATTTGCACCTCTTTTTCATCTCTAGCCCCTATTGGAGATGGTCTCAGTATATGTTATATATTTCTTTCAAAGTTCACTATAGCGATGTTTGGTCTTTAATTCAAATATTAAAAAATGACATTTTAGATATCCTTCATGATAACATGTCATATACACCAGTATACCACTACCATAAGACAAAGGTTACAACAACTTAATCATCACAAGTTACGTACATAAACATCGGTACATTGCCATGAGTTACAATATTAGGATGAAGTGGGAATTATATCGTCCACCTACCTAGCTATGGTCGTCGATCATCGTTATAACAAAGTACAAATTACAAGTAAAAGATATATAAATATAAATATGTCATGACCTAACCTAGGATTAGACCTACATAATTAACTAGAACATCCATGGATGACGCCACGTTCATATATACTTCCCTTAGTTAGTCAGAAAGTACTTGATTAATTAAACCAGAAGCTAATTAGAAAGCTTCTTGGCTGGAAGGCCTAGAATTACCGGAAGGGTCAGCCTGTTACTGCAGGTAGTGCCGATAGGGTGGCGGGGCAGCTGCTACGGGCATGGCGGGTAGTGTAGGTAGGGCAGCTGTTGTGGGCAGGGCCGGGAGTGCAAGCAGAGCAGCTAGTGCGGGCAGGGCAGGGAGTGCAAACAAGGCGGTTAGTGCGGTTGGGACCGGAAGGTCAAGAAGTTAACATGCTCCATAACACATGATCACTGTCATGAAGGCGAAGACAGCCAAAACAATGAAACTGGTTGTTGAAGCCATTGTTGAGTCTTATGATATATTATATGCGAAATCGGGTCTATGTATTTATAAGAGGAGGGCATGTGATGTATGTACTTACATGTATGGCGATTGGCAATGGTTGATGCATGTATATGGAAGTGCAGTCGTGGTAGGTTTTTATTCGCCTAAGAAGAAGACACACCACTTGTTTGTATATATGCACAACTTGTCTTGTATGCACAACTTGTTTGGAGGTCGGCATGCTACACTGTCGCCTTGTTGAGCTATGTGGCTTTTCATTTGACTTGATAATCTAAGATACTATTAACTATGAATAGTTATTATGTGACTTATATCTACCTACATAAGCATACGATCACCCTCTTACTTCAATATAATTTCTATCATATAGAATTGAAATATGTTACCACTGTAAGTTTTTCAAACCCGATACACTCTTATTAGACCAAGTAAGTAACACTGACAATGCATCAGGTTATAATTCAAGCTTTATTGTAGAAAATGCTTGTAAACATGATATATTAAAAAATGCATTTCTTGTCTCAAAAAAGTAAATTTCACATTTTTAAGATGAAACCTCACCCAAGTTTTTGTGAATGAGGATATGAATATGTGTTCAGCGAAGAAACTGCTGCATATGCTTTCAGCGACGAAACTTATGTTCAACCTTGTGCTGCATATGCTTTCATTAACTTACTCTTTTTATTTCATGACCTCATCGGAGGAGTTGTATTTATATAAATTTTTGTGGTGTAGAGCTTAAATAACTTAGTGTGTGCATATCCTTTAGTAGCCTAATAATCTAGTGTTCTTTAAACATTGTTTAGTACCAGTTGTGCTTTGTGCTATATTTTCCTATTCATTTGTCCTATTTGAATATGCAGTTCTCAAATTATTTGAACTTTTATGTACTATTACCAATGTTATAATGTAATTTCGATAACTCCTTTTTAATGCTAGATTAATCTAGAGAAACAAATAATATTGGTTGAGTTTTTTTAGATAATTTTCTCCTACATCACAAAATAAACACTTGGAGATGATATGGTTGGTACTTCAAATTTAGAGATGTTAGATGTATCTATATCAAAGTTATAGGCGGCTCGAGGATAGCATTTTTTAATTATCAGAGTCAAGAAGAAGCCTTAAACTTTGTATTCATGTAGTGGAAAATTTTATTCACATTATCAAGTACAAGTATTTACATAGTTGCAAATATTATATTATGCATTTGAATTATTGTACTGTCATATGCTCATGTTTTCTTGGTATTGCATGTTATAAATATATGTGCATAAGGGGGATACTTAGACAGATGGAGTAAATATTTACAAGTATAAAACACATGCATCTGGTTTTATCAACATATATATATATTTCTTGATTATAAGTACTGATAAATGACAAATTTCAGGATCCAAAGTTCCCAAAATTCCTGGAAAATCATAACATTGAGTTGAAAGTTGTCAAGAATGGAAGAAACTATAAGTCTTTAAACTAACCAAATAGATGAGCTTATAAATATTTTGTACTAACCACGACATCATTTTATTTTATTTATATAATATTGAAGTTTATGCTTAAGATATCAAAGGTATTTTTCTTATATTTTTATTTTCATTATTACTTTGTACATAATATGTATTCAATATTTGTATGTTATCATCTTACCAAGCATACCAACTATTGGTTTTAGAGGCAATTTATCAGTACATGTTCCCATTTAAATGAGCTAGAGCCATAATAAACAGAGTATGAAATAGATCGATTTACACTTTAAAACGTCTAATGATTATGTCTGTTTGCATATTGTGCAAGTAACTAGATTAGTAGTGAACATTATAGTTTATCTACCTAGTCTACTGTGCTCATAGGTAACATTTTCTTGGATCTCAATTTTCTTCTGCATATATTATCGAGCTAGTGTTATTTCTTGCTCCATTTCTAGTTTTATTTGTGAATAACAATTTAAGTAGTTCTCAAGTTTAATTTGCAATTTTTCTTCTTCTGATTATTCAATATTTTTCATTGAGAAAGGTATAAAAGCATACTGTGAACCCGATCTTATTGAGGCACATGAATTGGTGCGAAATGAAAAAAAGGGCCAAGCTGATGATGCTATTGAATAAATGGTGGTAAGTTTCATATCCTTTTTGCAAATATTTAATGGTTTTATTAACTATTATATTATTTTTTATTAATTTCCTGGTTTTCAGAAAACATTATTTGAAATCTTGAATACAAAAGAATCTATATCACTTGCACTAATCATGTTGTAGGGAAGTACAAGTGCATGCACTGTGAAATTTTTAATCAAAATAGACTAATATAACTCTAAATTTTCTACCCTGCATATTTAAAACAGAAATTTGTTTAAACTTTGAAGTAAATATTTTGGACATTTCCTCATATACTCATGTTTAGTATTTTGAGTATATTAAATATCGCATGTAGCTTAAAACATGATTTTATAGCACATTACACAACTAATGTCTACATGCATGCTAATGTCACTTTCAGTTTTTCAATTGTAAGTGATAACAATTAAAATAAAAGTTTCGTAAGTAATAGCAAATGTTATTTGAAAGCCTCTTTTGTTTGTAATTATCCATGATTGGGCAGTGATATATATTAGCAATATTTATACAATATTTAGAAGGTGCTTATGTCGGAATAATTAGCTGGTGTTGAGAACATATTTACTGCAATAATACATTTTACAAGAAATTTTAGTCCTAATCAAGAGTACATGGATTGCTAGTAAGAAAAAAACCTTTCAAGTACTATGGTTTGTATATATTTCGATAAACTGTGTTACGAGTGCAATTTGCACTTATTTAAGCTAGTCTACTTTTTTTAAATGGTACTTTATATACAACATGTCATTGGGACAACATGTCACATGTCAATAAATGTTCGAATCATGCTACGTAAGTTTCGAACTTGTGACCTCTCGCACCAAAGGCGAATCACTTAACCACTTGGACAATGGTGCTTGTCTTAAGCTAGTCTACTTGTTACATCTTGTATGATGAATTGATTATGTAATCCAATTTTGTTAAGTCAATTATATTTTGGGTTTTCTCTCTTTTTTGTGTGAATTTATCAGTATGCATTTATATCAAAATGTAACTTGTATGAATTTATTGTGTTTTATGCATATATCTTATCTGTTAAGTTTGAAGAGGTATAATCATATATTGTTACTGTCTTCTATATAATCTTTGATGGAAGCATAATGTGATGTCCCACCTCTATACTCAGCTAGCCAAGGAGACTACGGGGTAATGCCGTCGACTAGCGCGAAGAATAAGGTTGTTGAGGAGCGACCATCTGCGTAATTGCTTTGTGCGAGTACCGATATATCAGAAAATATAACTTACATTTCATTTCTGGAGGAAATCCAACATATCAAATGAAAACTCGAAGCTACCACACAGTGGCTAAGTGGACCTCGGAAACAAATATAGAAATAAGCAGAACATAAATTAGTCACAGATGTTCATATCTCAAAGGCGGAAACAAATATGAATAAAACACATAAAAGTGTACATCAGAGTAGTGGTCATATAAGATCCACAATATCACAAAAGAATAGATACAAGTGCCAATCAAAAGAATAAGTATACATCATGGAGACTATATCTCGAATGTATAACAACAAAAACTACAAATGTAATGTAGTTAGACAAAAGTCAGAAGATGATCCCAGATAAGGAGTCAAGCAGAAGCACCTGTAACATCTCGGTCTGACCGGAGTATTATTTATTAAGAAAATAATAAACGGATCAGTCTAGCTTTAAATATCAGATAAAGGAATGAGATATAAGTAGAGATATAATAAGAATGTATGATAACAATAATGTCATACTAGAACAAATATGATATAAAACAACAACAACATCATACAATATCTCAAAAATCTCAAAGCACCAAAAAGAATATCATATTCTTAATTTTATTCACCAAACTACAAATATTGACAAACATATCATTGCCAATCACATAAAGAGGTGAAACACAAATTCCAGAAATCATCAATTAGAAATCTAGAAATCACAAAGGGGGAGGCCTATCAAAAACGGGAGCATGAAAACTCACAAACACGTGTATCACAAACGGAACGCTATTCCATGGTCGCTAACCATAAATTTTGAGCCGAAGCTGTCACATCCTGGAATTTTCGACTTTCGAAAATTCGACATCGATACTCACTTTATCGACTGCCGAGAAATCGAGTGCCGGAAACTCCAATAGTGAGGGTTTTAAGAAAAAGAAAAAGTAGAAGAAGAAGAAGATAGAAGAAAAAGAGAAAAAAGAAAGAAGAACAACAGAACAGCAACAGAACAGAACAATATCAGAATCTCACATATCGCAGCGGAACAATATATAATAGATAAATGAATATCATTTAAAAACAAAAGAATTATATCTGTTATTACATACATCAATCATCAGAGTCAATATACAACAATGGACAGTTATATAAACTTGTCCTCATACAGAATACACAGCGGAATAAATACTATCAGATACAACTACTACGTCTCGTCCTCCGGCTTATCTCCAAAGCTCCAGAATATCCTGAATATCCTGATAATCTAACTCTAGGCTGCCCGTGTGGAAATTGGTGGGCACCCAGAGTTTAGAAGGGAAACAATAAACTCCGAGTCAGTCATGGTGACTGGTGTGAGATCGTAAAACAGTTATTCTTTATAACGACAAAATAATTTTTAAAGTCAATTCGAAATGCTTTTGGAAAATGAAACTACCATAAGACCTCCTGCCACACACACAATGCAAACGCAGAATTGGAGGAGATTTCTTCTTATGATAGTCAAAGATGCTTAATACGCAGAATCAAATCATTTTTGATATTATTATTAGTGCATAGTGTAGAAAACATTTCGAAAGTATAATATTAATCTTAGCCAGCATAGGCATTCCGCACTTATGCCTACTATAGCTACCATCCAAACAGTGGTGACCACCATAAGTGAATGATAGGTTCTACAACTAAAACCGTACAAGATCGTATTGTTTCTTTGGATTTCCAACAAATGGTCAGGCTAAGGAACTTCCTATCCACGATGGGTACGTCCCTGGAATAGACGACCCGAGAAATAACCTAACATTACGGTTAGATCTCTGCCAACACAAGGCCGGGTTACCTCTGCAAAAGTAGGTAACTACTGACACGCATATGCCATCCCCCGATCGTCACCGATCTTCCCGAGGATCCCCGATTTCCAACAAACCACATAGATAATAATAATGCAGTAACCACAGAGGTTAAGTATCTGGGCTCCATACCATGATACCACCTTTATCCAGAAGGAATGACATACACTAAGGGGCGCTACTCCCTAGAACCTTGCTGCATTCTTCCTGTTTCGACCATTTCCGGGGTGTGAGGCTCGACGAAGTCTCGTCCACAAAGCTACGCTTTCTACAAAAAGCCCTGCTTCGGGTCAAACAAAATGATCAACCTATGATCACAAAGATATAAGATCAAACAAATGATCATATCACAAATGATCAAACACTGATCATTTCACAGCAACACTCAGTATGCCACGTTACCAAATTGGGATATATCGCTGATAAATTTCAACTACATAACCTCTGAGCTCGTACGTCTCAGAGAAGGGTGTTAAGCTAAGAGAATAAATTCTCCGCCACCAACAGAAATGTATTTGAAAGAAATCAGCTTTATATCTCAAAGTGTAACGTCAGACACACAATCCATACAAGTCTGTTCCGGGATCGAACAGAACCGAAGGCACTTCTCACGAAGCCCTTGCATATCCGGATAATTTTTCAATCACGTCAGGACTTCCCGTCACTAAGGGTGATAAAACCTCTAAATCGAAGATCAGTCGATGTAGAGTAACTCGACGGTAATCCTTCCGTTTTCAAAAATATCCGGTCTTCAACACCGGTCTTCAAATGCAATTCAAAACGACGTATCACATATTCGGAATGGGTTATACGACCCCATGGTCCTTTCCCGGCTAACCCGAATAGTGAGCGATTATTCAAAAATAAGTGTGGCATTCAAATTCATCCAATTCACAACAAATACCTATCTAAAGGTAATTATTGATAGTCGGTTATTTAACTATCAATAAAGATGCGCAACATCATCAGATTCCAAATAATTTTCCCAAATTATTTATTTTCCAAAATATCTTTACTAGATATAAAATTTCCACACTTAATCATTTGAAAACCATTTCAAATCAATTTCCACATTTCAATTTATCTTTAAAAGATAAAATCTCAAAACAGTTCATTTCATATTGGAAAACATTCCATACTTATTTAATAACAAGTGTTTCACAAATCATTTATTTTCAACACTTGGAAAATATTCGATATACTTAAATCAAATTAGGTATATGTTTCATGCTTTAAGGGAATCTATTTTCTATAACAACATCAATTTGAGTCAAAACGAATGTTTACGTAAAACATCGTTGCGACGACTCACAAATCACTAGTATAGGGATTCGAAATTAAAATAGATAGGTAAATCCCAATACTAGATAAAAACCATTTCCTTTCGGAAATCATTTACTATAACAACAGTGTTATAGTCCACCATTTCCTTAAATTTCTCGAAAACGTCTATTTCAACAATAAATGTTGAAATCTATGATTTCGATAGTTCACACGTTTTAAAACCATCTTTTAAAACAATTAACTTCCTTTATAATATCGCTTTCCCAAACATAACCATTTTTTTTATAATATATTCACTGTCCAAAATCGTGAATAAAATCCCCTTTAACCTTTTAATTTACCAAATCCAATTGATTTCGAATTTATAAGACAACGTTTATAAATTCTATTTCTATTTTCTAACGACTTCAATTTAATAAATCTTCTTTATTAATAATTCGATCAATATCCCATTTAAAGGCAACAATCCAAGTTACAAGTAAATTTCTTATCAGTCTTTATTCTACAACTTCATTCATTTTATAACTTCATTCATTTTATAACTTCATACTTTATAATCTATAAACTTCAATCTTTATAAATCTATAAACTTCAATCTTTATAAATCTATAAACTTCAATCTTTATAAATCTATAAACTTCAAATCTTCACAATCTATAATTCTATAAATCTCATGTCTTCACAATTTATAATTCTATAAATTTCTAACACTTATAGAAACTCGTTTTAAAATTTCAATACTATTAATTGATAAATATCAATTCTGTACATCTTTTATATATATATCATTCTTAAATAATTCAAAAGAAATCCAACTTAAACTATTTTATTTATCACTTGACTATTTATTTCAAAATCACCTTTCAGGTATATTTCACAATTTAAAATTTTCATAACTTTAAATTCATAACATTTTTTTTTAGATAAATAAATTCCAAAATTAAATAAATCGTATACTTTCCAAAAATCACTTCAAAATCCCTTTTAAAGTAAAAATCGTTTATTTTTAAACTTTAAAATTGAACCCGATGATGCAACGCATCAATTAGTCCATCACAACATCAAACATCATATATCATCATATGATGACAGAATATATATCAACATCTGTAAATAAATAAATACAGTTGAGGAATCCAGTTGGATCCCTCCAACCTGTTTCCCTGCATCCAAAGACGTCAGCACAATACCAATTCCGCTCCAGTACGGAATTATCGCGGTATATAGGTTTTTATAAATCCGCTTACTAACGGCGCAATAGGGTCTCATCCGCTATACGAGGCGGGAATCAATCAATCCAATATATACATATGCCAATATGTATATACTGCTATATATATAGATATATCCTATCATATCTAATAGCACATCCAATAACAATCATCAATCAATAATAACTGTAAATTCAAATTTCCTTCGAGTGAGAAAATCTCACCTTAGCTTTTAATTGCAATCCGTTTCCATTTCAGTTTTGTTTTCTTGATTTTTTTACCTGGTATAAATATTTTACACAATTTGTAAATATTCGAATCAATCGAATAATTTATTCTAAACCAATTTCTTTATAAATAGATTTATTTAACCAACATCCCAGTTTCAACCTAATATTCTCTAACCATTTCTAAAACAATTAAATTAAACAAATCTTCTTTTAACAAATTAAATACAATTGATTTTAACTTAATCCTTTTTAATAATTTATTTAATAAAATTTTAAAACTAAAACTAAATTCATTTTAACTCAAAAGTTTATTTTTTAAAACTAAATTTCCTATATATATATTCTTTAGTAAATTATTTTACTATAACAACAAATTAAATTATTATCACTTTCTTAACAACTAAACGAATTTAAATAAACTTATCAAACATTTTGCTTATATAAATTTCTCTGTAAAAATTATAAACTTCGGTAGTTTTCAAAATATCATATACTTATTTATTTTTATCCCAAACTGCCTATACATACCAAACATCTCTCATTTATCAAATTACACTGTCCTAAAATAAATTTAAATTTAAATTTGAATATGATGTACCAGCAAGAAAAAATTGAGGAAGACAAATATCGATTACCTCACTGACAACTCGAACGAACCCAGGTCGAAATCGCGGCCTCGCCATCGCCTGCCCACGCGAACGAAAACCAATGCCACTGCCTCGAGCACCATCGCAGGCCCAAGCCTTATCCTCCTTCGCCGTCGATTTGACATCGCCCAGGAATGCTTCACCTTCCCAGCATTCGATCGAAGCCTCTAGACTCCAAATCGACATTGCCTGCACATCACCAGCAATCGCCTACACGCGAACTCGAGTCGCGAACCAGATTCGATCGAGTCTCCCCAAATTCGTCGCCACCCAACAACCTCGTGCCCGCGCCTCTGTCGATGCCTCGCATGGCCCACGCGACCACAAATCCAATCGCGACACGTGATCAATGCTGCCGCCGCGTTCGCGCGCCCTAGCTTCAGTTCGCGACGAACCCCCACGCGAGCCCTAGTCGCTGCCTCGTCTCCGCTTTGATTCGATTGAAAGTCGCGATGATTCGCGAGTTTGAGGGAGCGGCCATTTTAATTTGATTTGGTCGAGAGGTTTTGTTTTCTTTTTTTTTCCTTTTCTCAGATTGATCTTGAACGAGAGAGGGATTTTAAAAATCTGATGAAGTATGGTTTGCACGTTTTAGCCCCGTGATATTTGGCGTGTTTATAGGGAAGATAACGTGTAATATTAATTTATATAAATATAAATTTTAAATTTGAATTCGTCTTAAAATTTTAACGCGTTTATTCATCGTACGGTTACATAACAACTCTGATCAATACGAAATTTGAAATCCGTCGTTAATTTAACGTTACGGACCCAATGGAACTGGTTTCGTCGAATTCCGAGACTGTGCCTCGGACGGCTATTTTTAAATTCGATTCGAACGATTTAATTCTCAAAACTGAACAAAACAGTTTTAAATTCGATTCTGAAGCTTCTGTTATCTTCAGTAATATCAGTACGAATTTTAAAAGCTTTTGAAATATTTTTCTTCAACTTAAAAATGAAGATTCGGATTTTTATTCGACTTACAATAGATTAAATTTTATAATTTAATCGCCAACTTCAAAGAAATATCCGGGATTCAAATTAAATCGTCGTTCAAATATTTAAAATTAATTAAATATTCTTAATTTAATTTGTTCGAAATTCTGGGTCGTTACAAACTTCCCTCCTTAAAAGAATTTCGTCCTCGAAATTACAAGTTAGGAAAAAAGTCCTTAACTCGTCTACTATTTTTCAACATTCAATAGTCTTACCAAATTTTCAAAACAAATCTCTCTACTAGAGATTCGTTATTAATTCAACTATCTTTCTAACTTCAATTATAGGTTTCAAACAACATTGCTTTACTTCAATTCAAATTTAAATTCAAATTTCAAATTTAAACTTTCAAAATTTTTCAAAAATTTTCTAACACTCGGGAATTTCGAAAAATTTCGCCAGCGTCTCCTTTGTGCGGCTAATACGGTACGACTACAAAACGTCCCTACGGACTCTCAGATTTCAAAAAAGAAAAAGAAAAAGCCAAGCGGCTAGAGAGAAATCATCAAAAACTCATATTATAATTCAAATACGTACCTTTTGTCGAGCAATTCAAATTTATCTTTGCAATTCAATCCCAATTCCTTTACACCTGTATATCCTACTAGCCATAATATCTAGTTACATATTTATATCCATTCCATTTTACATTTCAATCTCATTTGAATTCAATTCACAATTCCAATCTAATTTGGATTCAGTTTACAATTTCAATTCTATTTGAATTCAATTTTGACTTCTATTCTGAATATTGAATTTCACCGATTCACTTTTATTTACAGCTGCTTATTTTAGATTAGTTTCAATTACTAATCCATCATCACTTTATTCAAATTTGCTTTCAACATTCAGTTTCAATTTTTATTCACTTACAATTGTGAATTCTATTCATTTGAAATTTATTTCTTCTTACTTGAATTTATTTGCAATTCCGAACTATGCTTTTATTTAGTTCACAATTCAAGTCTCAATTTATCTAATTCAACTTCCAATTTCAGTTTCATTTAATTGATTCACCTGTACTTACAATTTCAAATTGATTCATTCATTCACAATTTTTATTTTCATAATTCAATACTCAATTCCAGAGTCTTTTCAACCTTTTCAAAACCATTTTTTTTGAAAACAATTCAAATCATCCTTTGAATTTTCAAAACAAAACCCAACTTTTCAAACAACTTCCTTTTAAAATAATTTGGCAGCAATTTCTCTTTTGGAAACCCGAAAATGAACACCGGTGATGTCGCGATCATCATCGGAATTATTTTCCAGCGACCTAAAAGAGTTTAGAGCTTTCAACTCTCCAAAATATTTTTCAAAACCTTCGAAATTCATTTTCAACTCCAAAAATGATTTAACTTTCCAAATCTCCAAAATTTTCAAGTTCCTTTCAAAACATTTCCAAAAACTTCTCTGGAATTCCGTTTTAAATTACAATTCACATTCATAATTTACATTCTTAAATTTCATTTATATGTGAATTTATTTCTTTAACTTTGGAGTTACGATTTGAATTTCTTATTCAATTTCAATGATAATAGATTAATATTATCACTTCTAACAACCATGCAACCATATACTATAGTACTTCATAGAAAAACATTTCTTTTCTATACAAAAATAGTTTTGGGTAAAATTATTTCATTTACCCTATTTAAAACAATACTGTGTCGGTTTATCTTGTTTAAGAGTTTAGAAACCCCTATCGATTACAGTTAGCTAGACTGCACCGACCAGAATCCATAAACAATCAACCGATAAGTCAACACAATACAAAACAATTTCATATTCAAATAACAAATACGCGCTCATATCTATTATTACACTCAACTCATTCTAGAGTACTACTGACTCTATCTCTAATGAGTAACACCCAACAGAGCAGGGTTGTCGCTTAACCATATGCTCTGATACCACTTGTCACATCCCGGAATTTTCGACTTTCGAAAATTCGACATCGATACTCACTTTATCGACTGCCGAGAAATCGAGTGCCGGAAACTCCAATAGTGAGGGTTTTAAGAAAAAGAAAAAGTAGAAGAAGAAGAAGATAGAAGAAAAAGAGAAAAAAGAAAGAAGAACAACAGAACAGCAACAGAACAGAACAATATCAGAATCTCACATATCGCAGCGGAACAATATATAATAGATAAATGAATATCATTTAAAAACAAAAGAATTATATCTGTTATTACATACATCAATCATCAGAGTCAATATACAACAATGGACAGTTATATAAACTTGTCCTCATACAGAATACACAGCGGAATAAATACTATCAGATACAACTACTACGTCTCGTCCTCCGGCTTATCTCCAAAGCTCCAGAATATCCTGAATATCCTGATAATCTAACTCTAGGCTGCCCGTGTGGAAATTGGTGGGCACCCAGAGTTTAGAAGGGAAACAATAAACTCCGAGTCAGTCATGGTGACTGGTGTGAGATCGTAAAACAGTTATTCTTTATAACGACAAAATAATTTTTAAAGTCAATTCGAAATGCTTTTGGAAAATGAAACTACCATAAGACCTCCCGCCACACACACAATGCAAACGCAGAATTGGAGGAGATTTCTTCTTATGATAGTCAAAGATGCTTAATACGCAGAATCAAATCATTTTTAATATTATTATTAGTGCATAGTGTAGAAAACATTTCGAAAGTATAATATTAATCTTAGCCAGCATAGGCATTCCACACTTATGCCTACTATAGCTACCATCCAAACAGTGGTGACCACCATAAGTGAATGATAGGTTCTACAACTAAAACCGTACAAGATCGTATTGTTTCTTTGGATTTCCAACAAATGGTCAGGCTAAGGAACTTCCTATCCACGATGGGTACGTCCCTGGAATAGACGACCCGAGAAATAACCTAACATTACGGTTAGATCTCTGCCAACACAAGGCCGAGTTACCTCTGCAAAAGTAGGTAACTACTGACACGCATATGCCATCCCCCGATCGTCACCGATCTTCCCGAGGATCCCCGATTTCCAACAAACCACATAGATAATAATAATGCAGTAACCACAGAGGTTAAGTATCTGGGCTCCATACCATGATACCACCTTTATCCAGAAGGAATGACATACACTAAGGGGCGCTACTCCCTAGAACCTTGCTGCATTCTTCCTGTTTCGACCATTTCCGGGGTGTGAGGCTCGACGAAGTCTCGTCCACAAAGCTACGCTTTCTACAAAAAGCCCTGCTTCGGGTCAAACAAAATGATCAACCTATGATCACAAAGATATAAGATCAAACAAATGATCATATCACAAATGATCAAACACTGATCATTTCACAGCAACACTCAGTATGCCACGTTACCAAATTGGGATATATCGCTGATAAATTTCAACTACATAACCTCTGAGCTCGTACGTCTCAGAGAAGGGTGTTAAGCTAAGAGAATAAATTCTCCGCCACCAACAGAAATGTATTTGAAAGAAATCAGCTTTATATCTCAAAGTGTAACGTCAGACACACAATCCATACAAGTCTGTTCCGGGATCGAACAGAACCGAAGGCACTTCTCACGAAGCCCTTGCATATCCGGATAAATTTTCAATCACGTCAGGACTTCCCGTCACTAAGGGTGATAAAACCTCTAAATCGAAGATCAGTCGATGTAGAGTAACTCGACGGTAATCCTTCCGTTTTCAAAAATATCCGGTCTTCAACACCGGTCTTCAAATGCAATTCATAACGACGTATCACATATTCGGAATGGGTTATACGACCCCATGGTCTTTCCCGGCTAACCCGAATAGTGAGCGATTATTCAAAAATAAGTGTGGCATTCAAATTCATCCAATTCACAACAAATACCTATCTAAAGGTAATTATTGATAGTCGGTTATTTAACTATCAATAAAGATGCGCAACATCATCAGATTCCAAATAATTTTCCCAAATTATTTATTTTCCAAAAATATCTTTACTAGATATAAAATTTCCACACTTAATCATTTGAAAACCATTTCAAATCAATTTCCACATTTCAATTTATCTTTAAAAGATAAAATCTCAAACAGTTCATTTCATATTGGAAAACATTCCATACTTATTTAATAACAAGTGTTTCACAAATCATTTATTTTCAACACTTGGAAAATATTCGATATACTTAAATCAAATTAGGTATATGTTTCATGCTTTAAGGGAATCTATTTTCTATAACAACATCAATTTGAGTCAAAACGAATGTTTACGTAAAACATCGTTGCGACGACTCACAAATCACTAGTATAGGGATTCGAAATTAAAATAGATAGGTAAATCCCAATACTAGATAAAAACCATTTCCTTTCGGAAATCATTTACTATAACAACAGTGTTATAGTCCACCATTTCCTTAAATTTCTCGAAAACGTCTATTTCAACAATAAATGTTGAAATCTATGATTTCGATAGTTCACACGTTTTAAAACCATCTTTTAAAACAATTAACTTCCTTTATAATATCGCTTTCCCAAACATAACCATTTTTTTTATAATATATTCACTGTCCAAAATCGTGAATAAAATCCCCTTTAACCTTTTAATTTACCAAATCCAATTGATTTCGAATTTATAAGACAACGTTTATAAATTCTATTTCTATTTTCTAACGACTTCAATTTAATAAATCTTCTTTATTAATAATTCGATCAATATCCCATTTAAAGGCAACAATCCAAGTTACAAGTAAATTTCTTATCAGTCTTTATTCTACAACTTCATTCATTTTATAACTTCATTCATTTTATAACTTCATACTTTATAATCTATAAACTTCAATCTTTATAAATCTATAAACTTCAATCTTTATAAATCTATAAACTTCAATCTTTATAAATCTATAAACTTCAAATCTTCACAATCTATAATTCTATAAATCTCATGTCTTCACAATTTATAATTCTATAAATTTCTAACACTTATAGAAACTCGTTTTAAAATTTCAATACTATTAATTGATAAATATCAATTCTGTACATCTTTTATATATATATCATTCTTAAATAATTCAAAAGAAATCCAACTTAAACTATATTATTTATCACTTGACTATTTATTTCAAAATCACCTTTCAGGTATATTTCACAATTTAAAATTTTCATAACTTTAAATTCATAACATTTTTTTTTAGATAAATAAATTCCAAAATTAAATAAATCGTATACTTTCCAAAAATCACTTCAAAATCCCTTTTAAAGTAAAAATCGTTTATTTTTAAACTTTAAAATTGAACCCGATGATGCAACGCATCAATTAGTCCATCACAACATCAAACATCATATATCATCATATGATGACAGAATATATATCAACATCTGTAAATAAATAAATACAGTTGAGGAATCCAGTTGGATCCCTCCAACCTGTTTCCCTGCATCCAAAGACGTCAGCACAATACCAATTCCGCTCCAGTACGGAATTATCGCGGTATATAGGTTTTTATAAATCCGCTTACTAACGGCGCAATAGGGTCTCATCCGCTATACGAGGCGGGAATCAATCAATCCAATATATACATATGCCAATATGTATATACTGCTATATATATAGATATATCCTATCATATCTAATAGCACATCCAATAACAATCATCAATCAATAATAACTGTAAATTCAAATTTCCTTCGAGTGAGAAAATCTCACCTTAGCTTTTAATTGCAATCCGTTTCCATTTCAGTTTTGTTTTCTCGATTTTTTTACCTGGTATAAATATTTTACACAATTTGTAAATATTCGAATCAATCGAATAATTTATTCTAAACCAATTTCTTTATAAATAGATTTATTTAACCAACATCCCAGTTTCAACCTAATATTCTCTAACCATTTCTAAAACAATTAAATTAAACAAATCTTCTTTTAACAAATTAAATACAATTGATTTTAACTTAATCCTTTTTAATAATTTATTTAATAAAATTTTAAAACTAAAACTAAATTCATTTTAACTCAAAAGTTTATTTTTTAAAACTAAATTTCCTATATATATATTCTTTAGTAAATTATTTTACTATAACAACAAATTAAATTATTATCACTTTCTTAACAACTAAACGAATTTAAATAAACTTATCAAACATTTTGCTTATATAAATTTCTCTGTAAAAATTATAAACTTCGGTAGTTTTCAAAATATCATATACTTATTTATTTTTATCCCAAACTGCCTATACATACCAAACATCTCTTATTTATCAAATTACACTGTCCTAAAATAAATTTAAATTTAAATTTGAATATGATGTACCAGCAAGAAAAAATTGAGGAAGACAAATATCGATTACCTCACTGACAACTCGAACGAACCCAGGTCGAAATCGCGGCCTCGCCATCGCCTGCCCACGCGAACGAAAACCAATGCCACTGCCTCGAGCACCATCGCAGGCCCAAGCCTTATCCTCCTTCGCCGTCGATTTGACATCGCCCAGGAATGCTTCACCTTCCCAGCATTCGATCGAAGCCTCTAGACTCCAAATCGACATTGCCTGCACATCACCAGCAATCGCCTACACGCGAACTCGAGTCGCGAACCAGATTTGATCGAGTCTCCCCAAATTCGTCGCCACCCAACAACCTCGTGCCCGCGCCTCTGTCGATGCCTCGCATGGCCCACGCGACCACAAATCCAATCGCGACACGTGATCAATGCTGCCGCCACGTTCGCGCGCCCTAGCTTCAGTTCGCGACGAACCCCCATGCGAGCCCTAGTCGCTGCCTCGTCTCCGCTTTGATTCGATTGAAAGTCGCGATGATTCGCGAGTTTGAGGGAGCGGCCATTTTAATTTGATTTGGTCGAGAGGTTTTGTTTTCTTTTTTTTCCTTTTCTCAGATTGATCTTGAACGAGAGAGGGATTTTAAAAATCTGATGAAGTATGGTTTGCACGTTTTAGCCCCGTGATATTTGGCGTGTTTATAGGGAAGATAACGTGTAATATTAATTTATATAAATATAAATTTTAAATTTGAATTCGTCTTAAAATTTTAACGCGTTTATTCATCGTACGGTTACATAACAACTCTGATCAATACGAAATTTGAAATCCGCCGATAATTTAACGTTACGGACCCAATGGAACTGGTTTCGTCGAATTCCGAGACTGTGCCTCGGACGGCTATTTTTAAATTCGATTCGAACGATTTAATTCTCAAAACTGAACAAAACAGTTTTAAATTCGATTCTAAAGCTTCTGTTATCTTCAGTAATATCAATACGAATTTTAAAAGCTTTTGAAATATTTTTCTTCAACTTAAAAATGAAGATTCGGATTTTTATTCGACTTACAATAGATTAAATTTTATAATTTAATCGCCAACTTCAAAGAAATATCCGGGATTCAAATTAAATCGTCGTTCAAATATTTAAAATTAATTAAATATTCTTAATTTAATTTGTTCGAAATTCTGGGTCGTTACAGA
Source organism: Allium fistulosum (assembly GCA_030737815.1). Classification (NCBI taxonomy): domain Eukaryota; kingdom Viridiplantae; phylum Streptophyta; class Magnoliopsida; order Asparagales; family Amaryllidaceae; genus Allium; species Allium fistulosum. The sequence goes on along the minus strand of CM060905.1, from coordinate 682,794,718 downwards.
AGCTCCATAAACGGTCCGAAGACCACGGGTCGCTACCCTGCCAAATTGAACCGAAGTTCCACAAAACGAGGTTTAGTCTCCCTCGCAAACAAATAGACATCGCACATCGCTAGTCTAAATCACAAAATGATCATCATCGATCAATAAAAAGTGTGAATTACACTAAGCCAGTAAATAAAAGAGTTTAGCTTCATGTCCCATAACCACTAGCTTAACTTAAATATTTACGAACAAATTGTAGATTTCCACTCGAAAATTGTCACAGGATTTTCAATCGAACAAGTCCATAAATTAACCGACGAAGTAAACGCAAGCGTTTCATACCACTTGTTTTTCTAAGCCGTTTAATTAGATTTTCTCATACGAATGAGGTAAAGGTTTGTATATACTAATAGATTAGAAAATGGTATTATAAACGAGCTTTGTATTAAAAATAGAGTTGAAATCATTTTAATAAAAGAGTTTGAATATTTACTACTAGTATAGAAACCTTTGTAATTTAAAGTGACAAGTCACAGAAATGATTGTAGAAACAATCAACCATAAAAAATTCACATACGAAGACGTGAATCAAATCTAGGTAATTCGATACCGAATCCATCAAAATGGATAACCACAAAAATCCCGAATAAGAAGTCATCAGAGAAGATAATAAATGACAACGACAAAACGGAAATCACGAATCGATAAAAATTAGAAATCAAAAACAAAATACTCAATTTTGCTAAGGCAATCAGGTCAGTCGACTGAACCAGGTGGTCAGTCGACTGACACAGGGTTATGATTTTTGTATCCCCAGGGTCAGTCGACTGATACAGACCCAGGCAATTTCCTAGGTCTGGTTCAGTTGACTGATCCTGCTTCTAAGCAATTTAGATATTCTGGTTCAGTCGACTGAACCCCTGGTTCAGTCGACCGAACCTGCTTCAGAAGCACATTTAGTCTAGCCCTCTTTGGGGCAAATCCGATAACACGGATGGAAGCGAACGAATTGAGCAACTTCGACTGAGGATTTACGCCAAATGACAACCCAGCGTTGTATAGCCCTCCGAAATGCTCAACTAACGCATTCAAACATCAAAGATTGGATTTTTACATAAATTGGATTCCAAAAACCAAAAACTGAACAATTCACCAATTCGATCCAAATCGAAAGCAAATGTACATGAATAAGTGTTTGGAAATTCATACCCAACAACAACGATATCTATAGAAATAGATGTGAGTTCAAAAACTCACTTTTAAACCCAAAAATGGTGAAGGAGAAGCTTGAAAGCAAAGGAAGATCAACCACTCTACCACTTCAACTCAAGAAACTTGAATCTAAGCTCAAAAGAAGAACATTTCCTAAGTTAGGTTTAGGAAATTACTGAAATTAAAGAGAGAATGAGTTGGAGAAGAAGAAGGAGATACTTACCAACGCTTCTCTTTGAATTTGGAGCAAGAATTTGGTTTTGCAATTGAAAACTAGGGCTTGAAGTTTCTAATTTCTCATTCCTCTCCCCATTTTCAGTTGTGCTTGGGTGTTTAAGAAAATAGAAATGAAGTGAAGAGGAGAGGAGAGGGCTGAACTAGGTTATAGAGTGAGTTGGGGTGAAACCCAAACCCAAAGCCCAATAGAAAATAGCAAAATTCAACTTACTCCAAATATATCGATGTTTATACTTAAAAAATCCGCAAATGCCATTTTGGACTCAATGGAAGTGGTCTCGAGTCCCAATTCGACTGTTTGCAAAAAGTAGCTTTTCGGACCTTAATCCGATTAACGATTCTATATTTAAATAAAATATTTAAATATTCAAAACTTTAAAATATGCGGATTGTTACAGACTCCCCTCCTTAAATAAATTGTGTCCTCGCAATCTTTAAGAAATAAATAAGAAATAACAACAATAAAAGCATATCGACACAAAAAAGAAGAAATTTGAAATAAAAAGTTCACCTTAAGGAGCACGAGAGAACAAGTCCGGATATGTTCGCTCGATGAATTCTCTGGATTCCCAAGAGCAATCCTTAGGATTTGAGGACCATTGAACTTTCACAAGAGAAACATCTTTATTTCGAAGGCGTTTGACCTCCGAAGCAATGATTCGAATAGGATGTTGCTCATAAGTCAAATTAGGCGAGACTTCAATTTCTTCAATAACATCGGGCTCAAGAATAGAATCGGAATCTCAAAGGCATTTCCATAGTTGAGAGACGTGAAACACGTCATGAATAGCAGAAAACTGAGCCGGTAATAAAAGGCGATAAGCCACGAAACCAATGCGTTCGGTGATGGGAAATGGGCCAATATATCGAGGTGCTAATTTTCCCGATCGACTGAAACGCACAACACCCTTCATAGGTGAAACACGAATAAACACAAAATCTCCCACAGAAAATTCTAATTTCCTTCTTCGGTTGTCGGCATAGGATTTTTGTCGACTTTGAGCTTCTTTCATCCTATGACGAATAAGGTCAATCTTTTCTGTGGCATCACGAATAAAATCTGGATCTAAAACTAGCTTCTCACCAGCTTCAAGCCAACACGAAGGAGATCGGCATGGGCATCCGTAAAGTGCCTCGAAAGGTGCCATACCAATACTAGATTGGAAGCTATTATTATAGGAAAATTCAACAAGAGAGATATGATCTTCCCAACTTCCACCAAAATCAAGAACACATGCACGAAGAAGATCTTCAAGAGTTTGATTCACACGCTCGGTTTGTCCATCAAACTGAGGATGATAAGCGGTACTAAAATTAAGCTTCGTTCCCAAAGCTTTTTGAAGACCTTTCCAAAATCCACTAGTAAACAATGGATCACGATCGCTAACAATAGAAGTTGGAACTCCATGCAATTTAACAATTTCCTTGACAAAGAGTTTAGCCAAAATAGGTACGGTCCGATTGGACCGAACGGGAATAAAATGGGCGGATTTCGTAAGTCTATCTACTATCACCCATAGGCTATCATGGCCCGAACGAGAACGGGGAAGACCGTCAATAAAATCCATGAAAATTTGATCCCACTTCCATATTGGAATCTCCAATGGTTGCAATAACCCACCGGGCCTTTGATGCTCGGCCTTAACAAGTTGGCAAGTCATGCAACTCTTAACAAAGTTAGCAATATCAGATTTCATTCCCTCCCAATAATAAAGTCGCTTCATATCCGCGTACATTTTACTACTACCGGGATGAATGACAAACTTAGAACGATGAGAATCTTCTAAAATGTCTTTACGAAGATCAATGATATTCGGTACAATAAGTCTATCAAATTTTCAAATACCGCCATGAGCATCAATATCAAAGTCTTTCAAACCTTCAATATCAATTTTATCCCTACAACTTTGGCTAAGAAGAACCAATTCGGGATCATGCTTTTGAGCTTCAAGAATGCGGTCTAAAAGAGAAGGACGAGCTTCAAGGCTACACAAAACAAGAGATGAACATGAATTGGATTTGCGATCTCGAATATCACAAGTGGATAAAGTCGTGAGATCATTCCACTCGGATATAATCATAGAAACAACTGCTTGTTGCTTACGACTAAGGGCATCGGCAACAAGATTTCCCTTTCCGGGAGTATAAAGAATATCAAGATCATCAGATGCAAGGAACTCGGGCCAACATTGTTGACGCAAATTAAGTTCCTTTTGAGAAAATAAATACTTCAATGATTTATGATCGGTGTAGAGAACAAATTTCTCTCCCAAAAGATAATGACGCCAAATTCTAAGGGCGAATACAATAGCCGCGAGCTCTAAATCATGAGTGGCGTATCTAGTCTCGGCAGGTTTTAATTGTCTAGAAGCATAAGCGATAACACGTTCCCGCTGCGTGAGAATGACACCTAAACCAACGCGACTAGCATCGGTATAAACAATAAAATCTTGGTTCCCATCGGGAATCACAAAAATAGGAGCATCGGAAAGAAGTTCTTTTAATTTTTGAAATGAAGCTTCACATTTGTCTGACCAAATGTATTTAACTCCCTTCTTTGTCAAATTAGTAAGAGGTACGGAAATCTTAGAAAAGTCGTTTATGAACCGATGGTAATAGCCCGCCAATCCAAGGAAGCTACGAATTTCCGTCACACTTTCCGGTCTCTTCCAATTTTGAATCGCTTCAATCTTTGAAGGATCCACGGAAATTCCGGATTCAGAAATAATATGTCCCAAAAATTTCACACGAGATTGCCAAAAGTGGCATTTAGAAAATTTCGCTTTCAATTGGTTGCTCCAAAGAGTTTCCAATACAATTCGAAGATGATTTTCATGCTCCTCTTCGGTTTTAGAATAAATAAGAATATCATCGATAAAGATGAGAACAAATCGGTCGAGAAAATCTTTGAAAACTCAATTCATAAGGTCAACGAAATAAGCTGGAGCATTCGTCAAACCAAATGGCATAACAAGCCATTCATAAGATCCATAACGAGTATGGAACGATGTTAAAGGAATGCTATCCTCGGCAATACGAAGCTGATGAAAACCGGTTGCTAAGTCTAACTGTGAAAAGACTTTAGCACCACTAAGTTGATAGAATAAATCATCAATCCGCGGTAAGGGATATTTATTCTTGATGGTGAGATCATTAAGTTTGCGGTAGTCAACGCAAAGCCTAAGTGTACCATCTGATTTCTTCACAAAAATAGTTGAAGCTCCCCATGAAGAGGAACTAGATTGAATAAATTGCTTCACTTCCAATTCAGATAATTGTTTGCGCATCTCCTCATTTTCTTTATTGGACATACGATAAGGAGGACGAGTAATAGGTTGAGCTCCAGGAATAAGATTAATTCTGAACTCAATTGCTCGCTTAGGTGGTAATCCTAGAATGGGCTCAAATATGTTGGGAAATTCACAAACAATGTGAATGAGAGAAATAACATCTTCCTCATCATCATTATCGTCATCATGATGTGACGACCGCCCATGACCCCTGCACCGAATCTAGAGATAGTGCACTGTAAAGTGTGCCAGGCGACCATGGACGATTGTCAGAGTAGATTAAAAACAAAAGAATCTATCGTATTACTCACAACGCATGGAAAAAATACAATAGAACATATATATAGTGAAGCTTTACAGAATAAAATGCCATCATATAAAACTTCATAATAGTTGAATACAAGCATCCAAATAGCCAATACATCAAGCCTCACTACATAACACTCAGAGAATACAAAACAGCGGAACATCCAGTACATATAATAAGAAGATAATATGCAACCCTCCAGCTCGTCTTCGATATCAGCATCGTGAGAAGAGAACAGCACCTGTCACCTGCTACCTAGTCTGCCCGTCCCAAAAATGGACGAACAGCCCAAGGCAATAAGAATTAAAACATAAAGCCTTGAGTCAGACAACAGTCTTAGTGAGAAGTAAACTAACTAACAACATACCAAAAGAGTACAAAGGAAAAAGGAATAGGAATACAACCCTCCCACTCCAACCTCTTTCTACAGTGATAGCCCCCAGACACACACTAAATAGAAGCAAACATAGCAGAGCATACAATTTAAAGTAGAGTAATAATCATTCGAGTCAAGGGCGATGTTTTCCAAGTACCAAGGCCTAAATCAGATAAGCACCCAGAAAATACCGCTCTTGAGTCCGAATGACGATACAACCAAACATCCATGACTCTGGCTATCACTGTTATCATTGCTTCGATATCACCGTTAATTGAATGATCGGCACATTCTTTCAGCCGTCCGTCAAGGGCTAATGGAAACCCCGGTTCTAGACATAACTCCCGCACGTCATCATGACCCGTGCCTAGGACTATCTAATCTGCCCAGAGTACTTGACTATCAAACATTAGCCTTCAGGGACTATCTAATCTGCCCAACGTACTCTTGCTTTGAGCATGCTAGAACCTTCAACAACGATGAGATCTCAGCCTCCTAGTCATCCTCCTCGACGACTATTTCCATACTAGCTCAAGCGCCTCTTGAGCAACCATTACCCTTAACTCGAATCATATCACCGAGTTACCAACGTGCTTGGAATGATCCCGTCTGTATTAGACCAAGTCTTTATCACATGATGCCTCGCTTCATTACATCCTCGCAAAGCCTCATCTCAACATCACATCATCAAATCTATGCATAAGAGCTTCATCATCCCGCTACATATGCCACGAGCAGCTTTCCCAATTCAAGAGCCTTTCCCTTAGCTTTTGAATCATCTTCGACCACCTTGTCTAAAACCAATCAACAATCATCTAATTCACAGCAATCAATCATGTCAAACATCAATCCAAGTAACCAAGCATTCAAATATAAGCAAAATGGACAATTATAACAATAATGGCAATTTCGTAATTAAGGAGTTGAAAGTCTAATAAACATGAAAACATGAGAATTATCTCTACAACTTGATGAATGAACTTGCATAGGTTAATCATATACAAAAATGGTTGTCAAATCATCATGAACAATGGATCTACATGGATCTACACTTAGGTTTACAAAAATGCATAGAAATCACTATCTTAACACCAAATCAAGCCAACCATCCGATCTACTCCTTTGGATCCGTGTGAGAGATAATCACCACTCACCAAATCACTAAAACAAACTCAAATCAATACGCTTCAGATCTGGACAGCGAAGGATCAATCTTGATCTATCACGAATCCGCTTCAAACGATGAAATCTCACTTCAAAGGATGAAGTCTTAACTTTAGCTCTTGGATCTTCGATCTTGATCTTCGATTTGGATGAAAGGAAGCACTAGATTAGAGTGGAGAAAAGAAGTGAAGAAGTGTAGAAGTCGAGCTCTCAAAATGGCAGCACTTCGTCGCTTCAAAATCCGGATCCCAAAAATGAGAAAAACCCTTCCTATTTATAGCAGAAAATTCCTTAAGTCGTAACTCGTCCGCCTCTATAAGTCGTCTCCGACTTATAACCTTCGACTTAACAAAGCCTTCAACCTAACAGACTATGACTTAGTGATCTCTCAACTTAAGACTTAGCAGCTAACCTCTAAGTCGGTTGTGACTTAACACCTACGTCTATACGACTTAACGACTCAACCACTTGCACGAGTTAACACATACGCGCGACTTAACCGGGATACGCCTTAGCGACTTAACAGCTCTACAACTCATCAACCTCACGACTTAGCTAGGTTACGACTTAACTGGTCAAACGACTTAACGAGATAACCCATCCTACGACTTAACAGTGTTACGACCTAACACTTAAGAGGATACGACTTAAAGATTTCAGCTACTCTATGACTTAACAACAAACACCTAAGTCGTCTACGACTTAACACATAGGCTACGACTTAACTATAAGGCTGCCTATCTCCTAAGTCGCTAGCCTCTATAAGTCGGTCACGACTTATCTCCTTAACTCGCTAACTCGCTAACTCGCTGATCCCTTAACTCGGTAACAACTTAACTCACCTCTATCCTTAAGTCGCCTACAACCATAAGTCGGTCAACTCGCTAACTCGTCCAACCGACCTAACTTCTCTACGCTCTAAGTCATTGCCGACCTAACTGCCTTAACTCGCCATCCACCTAGGTATCTCCAATCCCCTAAGTCATATACGACTTACGACTTATACTAAGTCGTGAACGACTTAGGACTTAGCCATATTTTTTCCTAAAATCTGAAATGGCTCAAAAATGCTAAAATTCCAGATTTTGACAAACTTTTCGATCCGTAAAAATACGGGTCGTTACACATGAGGATTGAGAGAATATAAGGATGCTTTCGAATTGGAATCCGAATCTTTAAGAACGAGAGAAATCGACTTAACAGATTGAGGATGCCGAAGATATATAGTCCGTTTAGGACATAGAATATGGGCTTCATAACGGTTAAGCCAATCCATTCCTAAAATCATTCTGAAACCAAGGTAACACATAACATTCAAATCGGCACGGAAAGAGTATTAATACAAAATAATTTCAACATCTTTACATAATAAACTGAGTGTTGTGGATCCACCAATCAGATTCGCAATTCTCAAAGAAGTCATCAAGCCAATAACATTCAAAGACAAAGCATCTACAAGTTCTTTTGATATAAAAGAGTGAGATGCACCTGTATCAAAAAGAACTCGAATAGGAAGATCACGAAATATAATAATGCCATCAAGGATAGAATGAGAAATACCTTGACCACGAGAAGTTATAGCATGAGCTTGTACAACATTTAGTTTGCCCTCCTTCTTGCCTTGAAGTTTGGGACACAAAGATATAGTGTGACCCGAGCTCTTGCAATAGCGGCAAGAAATAGACTTCGGGCAATTGTTTGCATAGTGGTCCTTAGAACCACAATTGTAGCATTCTCCACGACGAGAGTTAGGAGTATTTGCTACCGGTGTTGCTTGCTTTCCCTTCTTGTTGGGATTAGGCTTGAATTTAAAAGGTCTCTTCTTGTTGATGTTTTGTTTGACCTCAGCATCACTATCTTTATCAGCCTCTTCGAGTCAAAGAGCAATATCAACAAGTTGATCAAAAGAAACTTCCAATTTTAGAAGTAATGGCTTTTTGAGACTCTTGTTCAAGCCATAAACAAATCTCTGGTTTTTCTTCAGTGGGGTATTAATGTATTCAACCCCATATTTAGACAAAGATTCGAAAGAAGCGACAAGCTAAAGATACTTTCTTAGCTTCCGGCACGAATTTCAACTCGAACCTTTCCCAGAATTGCTCCCAAGTAAGGTCCGCTTCAATAATTTCGGAGATCAGAAGCTCGTACCAGTCTAATGCTCTTTCTTGGAGCATACTAGAAGCCACTTGGACTCGATGAAGATCAATAAGGTTCATGCGAGAAAAGATACGGTCGCATGTTCGAAGCCAAGCCTGGACTTCTATAACGCTCTTGGAACCTTTGAATGGCTTTCCACCCAAATTAGTGTAGTCACTGCACAAGCGTGCAAACCCAGATTTAGGGTGAGTAGGCTCCGGAATAGGTCTGACAGCTTGAGCATTTCTCACAAGGTCTAGAAGTTGCTGAGCAGTCATGAATACTCCATCCTAGGGAGTAGCACTAGATTGACCGGCGCTGGGGCGGCCAGGTCTAACCATTTCTCTTCTTTAAGAAAGAAAGAAAATAGAAAAAGGGTTAATCTCAGAATGAATATCAAACAAACTTGATTGATAAAACAAGGCATCATAAAAGAAATAGGATAGAACGGTACAAAGACTCAAATTAAATCCTATGGCACGGTTCCTAAGAAAGACTTAGGACAATGATCCTTGCTAGATTAATATTGTTCCGAAGTTTGGCTCTGATACCAAGCTGTGACGCCCCACCTCTATACTCACGCTAGCCAAGGACACTACGGGGTAATGCCGTTGACTAGCGTGAAGAATAAGGCCGTTGAGGAGCGACCATCTGTGTAATTGCTTTGTGCGAGTACCGATATGTCAGAAAATATAACTTACATTTCATTTCTGGAGGAAATCCAACATATCAAATACAAACTCGAAGCTACCACATAGTGGCTAAGTGGACCTCGGAAACAAATATAGAAATAAGCATAACATAAATCAGTCACAGATGTTCATATCTCAAAGGCGGAAACAGATATGAATAAATCACATAAAAGTGTACATCAGAGTAGTGGTCATATAAGATCCACAATATCACAAAAGAATAGATACAAGTGCCAGACAAAAGAATAAGTATACATCATGGAGTCTATATCTCGAATGTATAACAACAAAAACTACAAATGTAATGTAGTTAGACAAAAGTCAGAAGATGATCCCAGATAAGGAGTCAAGCAGAAGCACCTGTAACATCTCGGTCTGACCCGAGTATTATTTAACAAGAAAATAATAAATGGATCAGTCTAGCTATAAATATCAGATAAAGGAATGAGATATAAGCAGAGATATAATAAGAATGTATGATAACAATAATGTCATACTAGAACAAATACGACCTAAGTGAAGACAAGCGGCCTACGACCTAAAGCAAAATGAGGTCTAACGACCTAAAGAGTTCGCGACCTAAGGGATACGACCTAAGAGGCGCGACCTAGTGGGACTTAGGTCGGAGACGACCTACGAGGTAAACTAGGTCGACTTAGTAGACGAGCGACCTAAGGTGAATGGTCCAACGACCTAACTCGAACGACCTAGAGGGTCGAACGACTTAACTGGAGGATAGGTCGGAGACGACCTAGTGGAAATGGTCGAGCGACTTACGAGCTATGACCTAAAGTGAAACGACCTAAGATCGAAAACAGGGTCACGCGACCTAACAGGAAACAAGGTCAGGCGACCTAAAGAAGTTCGCGACCTAAAGGTGCACGACCTAAGGTCTTACGACCTAAGGAAAAAGGTCTTACGACCTAACAGTACGGTGAGTGATTAAGCCAAACGACCTAAGACCTAAGCCTTAAACGACCCAAGGAGTTAACTCGTGAACGACCTAACTCTTTAACTCACGAACGACCTAAGCCTTTAACTCGTGAACGACCTAAGCCTTTAACTCGTGAACGACCTAAGCCTTTAACTCGTGAACGACCTAAGAAGGCGGTGACTTTTCAACGCGCGTGAGCTAGCAGCCTGGACGACTTAACCTGGGCAGAATGACCTAAGGGCTGGAACTCACCAAAAATGCTAAAAATTGGAGTTTCTCGCCAATTCAATCCAAACCAAATGCAAATGAGCATGCTAAAGTGATAGGGAACCATTCCCAACAGTCCAAGATAGTTCTAAGCAAGAGTGTGAGATAAAAATCTCACCTTTTCACTAAAATGGATGAAGATGGAGATTGAAAGCAAGAAGAAGCAATCCAAAGCTTGAATCCACTATCTTCTACTTGAATTTGATGTTGAATCTCGGATTTGCAATAGAATTTAAGTTTGGAGTTTTAATTTCCACTTCCCACCACCATTTTTGATGAAGCTTGAATGTTATTTGATGAAGTGATGAAGAGAAGAGGGGGTTGGGCTGAGTTAGTGTGTGTTCAGCCCAAACCAAAGTCCTAAGCCAAAAAGTGACGAAAATTTCACTATCTCCAAACATATCGAAGTTTACACTCAAAAAGATCGCAAACGTCATTTCGAACTCAATGGAAGTGGTCTCGAGTCCTAATTTGACCGTATGCAAAAAGTAGCTTTTTGGACTAACATCCGACTAACGATAAAATATTTAAATAAAATATTTAAATATAAAATCGATAGATATGCGGGTTGTTACAGAATGAGTTGGAGAAGAAGAAGGAGATACTTACCAACGCTTCTCTTTGAATTTGGAGCAAGAATTTGGTTTTGCAATTGAAAACTAGGCTTGAAGTTTCTAATTTCTCATTCCTCTCCCCATTTTCAGTTGTGCTTGGGTGTTTAAGAAAATAGAAATGAAGTGAAGAGGAGAGGAGAGGGCTGAACTAGGTTATAGAGTGAGTTGGGGTGAAACCCAAACCCAAAGCCCAATAGAAAATAGCAAAATTCAACTTACTCCAAATATATCGATGTTTATACTTAAAAAATTCGCAAACGCCATTTTGGACTCAATGGAAGTGGTCTCGAGTCCCAATTCGATTGTTTGCAAAAAGTAGCTTTTCAGACCTTAATCCAATTAACGATTCTATATTTAAATAAAATATTTAAATATTCAAAACTTTAAAATTTGCGGGTTGTTACACATAACATTATGGGAGTAATGTTATGCATTTTATAGAATCTAGGTTATAAACGCCCATAGCATTAGAGGCATTTTTATTGCCTCTGTTAAAGCTTTTAGAGGCATTTATTATTGCCTCTACTAGAGTAATATTGTTTGTTGCCCTTGTGGAAGGCATTGCATTGGAGTTAAATCAAGTGATTTATATGCCCCTATTTATTATTAGAGGCATATTTTTTCGAGGCAATTCTTAAATTGCCTCTCATAGTTATAGAGGCAGATTAATATAATTTTTGGCCTCTAACTACAATATCATAGGCATATGTAAAATGCCCCTAATTATTTGATCTTTGGTAGTGTGATATTCATTTCCGTATTTATTTTCATTTTTTTATTTTAATCATGTTATGCATCGTAGTTTTTTATGTTGTTTTTAGTGTTAGGATTCTTATAGAAAAATTATCCAAAGGCTGCCAATTTTTTTGACTTACTTGATAAACAAACTCGATTTAAAGGTTTGATCTTTATTTTATTACACACATTTTCTCTTAATTCAAAGTTATTTTTTTGTCTTAGATTCATGATATCAAATCTTTGATTTGAATTTTGTGTCCAAATTTATCTTTTCCTCCGATATTTATTTCAATTAGAATTTGTTTTCCTTTTATTTCATCTTCACTTTTTTCTCTAACCTCTCACAAATTTGTTTTGTCTTCCATTCTTCACTTTCGTATATATAAAAATTTAATTCTCAATCTGAAACAAACTAGAGATTTTTGTATTAACCTTAATTTTATGTTCATATTATGAAGTATTTGTTTTTCTACCTATTGATTTTAGTGCTCGGATAAATATAGATAAATTATCTAAAATCCACCAAAAAAATTTGGTTTATTGGATCAAAAAACTCGATTTATAGGTTAGATCTGAAAGGGAGTGCGGATTAAGGATCTTAAGGCTAATTTTACACTAGAGGGGGGGTGAATAATGTTTAATGGATTCTAAGACTTATATGGACTAAATTAAAATTATGACACAAACAAATGCAGAACTTAATCACAGAACAATCATAGAATCAAAAACAAATGCAGAAAGTAAATAAAAAGCAGCAAAAGGAAAGAACACACCGGATTTTATACTGGTTCGGAGTTACCCTACATCCAGTCCTGTACCAAGGCAAAACACCTCATACAGATTTTTATTATACCAAAGTCGAGATTACAATCCTCAATTTCTAAAGGCCTTGAGGTACCCTCCTGTCTCATGAGTCCGGGGCAAACTCTCTTGATTTACGGGCCACAAGATTACCCAATTGATTTCCAGGCACAACCACACCTTATAGAGAGACTCGATAAACTTTTGATTACAAATTGATCCTATAACTCTAAATAGCACTTTGATCTTCGAGAGAGGGTAGAGAACCAAACAAGAATGAGATTCTAATTTGATTCACTTGAGAATTCGACAGAATTTCAACACGATCTTAAAAATATGAAAATTTTAGAATATGGATTTATGGAGAAGAAGGAGTGAAGAAAATAAGAAAAAAATAGTTAGTTAAAAATTCATTTGTGAAGGCTATTTATAGACCAGTAACGGTCATAACCATTCGTGAAGAGATTTAAACGAATAGACACTTCTTTTGAAAATGACCAGTAACGGTCATAACCATTCGTGAAGAGATTTAAACGAATAGACACTTCTTTTGAAAATTGAAACTTTTGAATTTAACGGCACCATGTCGACATGGGGTATCCCATGATGTTGACATCCCAAAGTTAAAAATAATGTAAAAAATTTGATTTGAAAATGGTATTGAATGGAAAACAAGATGAAATGATTATGGAGTAAAATAAACTAATTTTCCTATGTTTTAAAATAAAGAAGATTAGAAAAATATATTTTTAGAATGTATATATAATTTTGATTTTAAATCTCAAGTATATATATATATATATTATAAAAGATCAGAAGGTAGTTTTTAAAAAACAAACGAAGTTTACAACAAGAGTTTATTTAAAACAAGAACAAAGAATATTTTAAGGCTAAAACATCTTTTTGAAAATCATTTGAAAAGATAATTTTTAAGGCTAAAGCATTTTGAAAAGCAGTTTGAAAAACCATTTTGAAGTAGTTTTGCAAGCTTCTTCCTGTAGAATATCTCATCACATCAGGACTCGAGAACTTGTACAAAACCAGGATGTTCGTGGGTTTGTAAGCCACTTGTCGTAGGTTTGTAAGCTACTTGTCGTGGGTTTGTAAGCCACTAAGAAGATATAAATGGGTTCCATCCCAAATGAAATTTGGAATGAAGATTTCCATGCTATTATGAAGTTTTAACAATAAACTAGACACTTATCTTGAAATCTTGATCTTGATACTCATGAGTCTTCAAACTTGATTTCTTCATTCTTGATCTTTATACTGTATAGTCTTCAATAATCAGTACCTGCCTTATATATATCCTGCATAATAACATTTACATATATCTAGACAATAGTGTTAGTGTATAAGTTATAATAAAATAAGTTACAAAGGTTGTTGTCATCAAAACCACTATCTCCAGTTCCTAACAATCTCCCCCGATTTGTTGATGACAACCTTATAAAATATACTTACCACTTCGATCATACCATAACTCCCCCTTACACCAACAACTCCCCTTACTCCAAGCCTACTATTTTATATAACTTCTCCCCCTTTGTCATCAACAAAACAATAACCTATAAACCTTAAACTTAATAGAAAATGAGATAAACAAACATATGACATAAGAATAATAACTATGTATGAGTGAAATATAGCATCCTAAGTTAAATGGAATTCAAGATTTTATACACCAAAGATTGTTTTTAGAAGAACATTAATTAAGATAACCACTTATATACAAATTAACAAACCAATATACAATCAAGAAAGAGAAAAACTAAAAACTAAAAACACTTAACGAGGACCCTTAACTATTGATGATTTATGGACCGAACAATTTGGATAGCGGAGACAAAAGTTTCCACGTTGTTCGACCAAGTTCCCATTAGCGTCAAAAAGGACCACTCCAACGCAAATCATGCCATCATCTTCGTCCATATGAACATCCGGATTTGACAGAGGATGTTCTTCTTCTTGATTCTCTTGTGGTTCTTCTAGAGGCTCTTTTTCTTCAGAATCCATGGCTTGTGATGATTCTTCGATGACAATGGGATTGGCATGGTTATCCATAAGGAATTTTTGTAAATTCCTAAGAATTTTGCCTTGCCTATCTTGTTCTCTAACCATTCGTAGTTGACTCACTTGAATTTCCGTCATCATTTAAAGAAAATCTTTCATCTTCCCTTGTAATTTGATGACTCGTACATGTGTGGAACGTTGAAAAGGGCCAAAATGAGGAGAAGTGGGTGAAGAAGGTTCATTATTAGAAGAGGAAGCCATTAATTTACTATTTTAGAAGTTTATTACAGAGAATAGAACAGAGAAAAGGAGTAAAAGTCGAAATATATAAATATATAACCAAATAACTAATTTTAGAGGGAAATTGAAATTTGAAAATCTCGACCTTTATGTCAACATAGGGGGATGGGTCATGTCGACATGCCCAGTTCAATTTTTGAGAAATTTTTATTTATATTAATTATTAACTATACTTGTATTATTTATAATTTATATTTAAGTTAATGAACATATACCTAATTCTCTTCTAAATTTAGTAAAGTTTTGTTCATTTAATGGTTTGGTTAATATATCAGCAATTTGTTTTTCAGTATTAATATATTCAAGAGTTATGACTTCTTTACTTATACTATCTCTAAGAAAATGATGTATAATATCAATATGTTTTGTTCTAGCATGATGAGTTGGATTTTTAGACAGGTTTATTGCACTAGTATTATCACAATAAATTAGTGATTTAGTTATAGTTAATCCAAAATCTTTTAAAGTTTGTTGCATATATATAACTTGAGAACAAGCCAAAGCAGCAGATATATATTCTGCTTCAGTTGTTGACAAGGATACAGTGTTTTGTTTCTTACTAAAACAGGAAACAAGAGAATGTCCTAGAAAGTGACAAGTTCCACTTGTACTTTTTCGGTTTGATTTACAACCAGCGTAATCAGCATCACAATATGAAATTAAATCAAATACATCATTTTTAGGGTAAAATAAACCATAATCTAAAGTATGTTTTACATATCTTAAAATTCTTTTAACAGCTTTTAAGTGAGTTTCTTTAGATTGAGATTGGTATCTTGCACAGAGACAGACACAATGCATGATGTCAGGACGACTTGCTGTTATATAAAGCAGCAAACCAATCATTCCCCTATATAATTTTTGATCAACATCTTTTGATTTATCTTCTTTACTTAAAGCTACATTAGTTGTCATTGGAGTTGGTTTCCCACTAGAAGTGGTCAATCCAAATTTATTAATTAAATCCTTAGCATATTTTCTTGACTAATGAAAATTGCTTTATCTAATTGTTTGATTTGAAGTCCTAGGAAGAAACTTAGTTCTCCCATATGACTCATTTCAAATTCTTTAGTCATTATATCTGAAAATTCTTTATTCATTATGTTATTAGTTGATCCAAATATTATATCATCTACATATATTTGTACTAATTGAATATCATTTTTGTTTCTTTTAATAAAAAGAGTTGTATCTATTTTACCAATTTCAAAACCAGATTGTAGTAAATAAGATCTTAGTCTTTCATACCAGGCTCTAGGAGCTTGTTTCAGACCATATAAAGCTTTTTTTAGTTTATATACATGATTTGGAAATTCATTATTTTCAAAAAGTGGAGGTTGTTCAACATAAACATCTTCTTTTACAAAACCATTTAGAAAAGCACTTTTAACATCCATTTGATATAACTTGAAATTATTGTAATTTGCGAAAGCAAGTACAATCCTGATAGCTTCTAGTCTTGCTACGGGTGAAAAGGTTTCATCATAATCAATTCCTTCTTCTTGACAATAACCTTGCAAGACTAAACGAGCTTTATTTCTCACGACCTCACCAAGTTCATTCATTTTATTTTTGTAAACCCATTTTGTTCCAATTATACTTTTATCCTCAAGTCTAGGAACAAGTTCCTAAACATCATTTATGGTGAACTGATTCAATTCTTCTTGCATAGCAAGAATCCATGAATCATCAAATGATGCTTCCTTTGGATTTTTAGGTTCAATAGTTGATATAAAAGCTACATTACTCATACTATTTAGTTGATTTCTAGTTTTAACTATAGATTCAATATTTCCTAGTATATTTTCTATAGGATGATCTTTTAATAGTCTAATTCTTTTATTAGGTTGAATGATTTCACAATTAGTTTCATTAGGTTCATTATTTAAAGTTACAAAATCTTTTTCATCTTCTATTTGCATAGTATCTTTAAAATTTTCATCAAAAGATACATGCATTGTTTCTTCAATAATGTTAGTTCATAAATTATAAACTCTAAATGCTTTACTTCTATTAGAATATCCGATAAAGATACCTTTGTCGGATTTAGGTTCAAATTTATCTAAATTATCTTTTGTATTAAGAATAAAACACTTACTACCAAAAGCTTTAAAATAAGCTACTATGGGTTTCTTATTGTAAAGTAATTCATATGGTGTTTTATTAGTTAATGGTCTAATTAAAATCCTATTTAATATATAACAAGCTGTAGCGACTGCTTCAGCCCAAAAGTTTTTAGGTAAGTTACAATCAAAAAGTATTGTTCTAGCACACTCTTGAATCATTCTATTCTTACGTTCTACCACTCCGTTTTGTTGTGGAGTTCTTGGAAAAGAGAAATTATGAGTGATTCCTTTTTTATTACAGAAATTCTCAAAATTTTCATTTTCAAATTCTCCACCGTGATCACTACGAATAGTTTTTATTTTTAAAGAAAATTGATTTTGAATTCTTTTAGCAAAATTCTTAAATAATTCAAAAGCATCACTTTTAAGTTTAAGAAAAATTGTCCAAGTATATCTAGAATAATCATCTACGATTACAAAAAAATATTTATTATGATTAATTGATTGAACTTGAGATGGACCAAATAAATCTAAATGAAATAATTCTAGAGGTTTAGAAGTAGAAATCATATCTTTTAATTTAAATGAACTTTTCTTAAGTTTTCCTAATTGGCAAGCATCACATATACTATCTACTTTAAAGTTTAACTTGGGAAGACCTCTAACTAAGTCAAGTTTTAATAACCTAGATAATAGTTTGAAATTTAAATGACCAAATCTTTTATGCCAAATCCAAGGGTCACTTGTATTAGCCAAAAGACATAAGTTATCATTTGAAACTTTCATCTAAGGATGTAAATGTTTTTCTTCCTAATTCCTTCAAACATAATATTTGACTTATTATCTTCGATGTGACACTTATCTTTTCTAAATTTAATTTTAAATCCTTTATCACATAGTTGACTTATACTAAGAAGATTATGTTTTAAATTCCTAACTAGCAAAATATCAGAAATTAGAGGAGTTTTAGAATTACCGACATTGCCGATGCCAATCACATATCCTTTTGAGTTGTCTCCAAAGTTGACCAATCCACCATCTTGATATATAATGTCATTGAGTATCTCGGGATTTCCAGTCATATGCCTTGAACAGCCACTATCAAGTATCTATTTATCTTTCTCAATTTGCACAGTTTGTCCATTGGTTGTTGATTCTTTAAAAGCCATGTAATATGTCTGTTCCTGCATAACAAACCAATTCGGTAGATAACTTGACTTTTCATAAAAACTATATGAAGACTTATGATACTTTGATGAAATGCATAAATTCAAACTAGTATTAACAAAATTTCCTAAAAATGCCATTTTTATCTTTTCAAGTTTCAGATTATGAAAACTATGAAAACCTATGCCCTGATACCAATTGAAAGGGAGTGCGGATTAAGGATCTTAAGGCTAATTTAACACTAGAGGGGGGTGAATAGTGTTTAATGGATTCTAAGACTTATATGGACTAAATTAAAATTATGACACAAACAAATGCAGAAATTAATCACAGAACAATCACAGAATCAAACACAAATGCAGAAAGTAAATAAAAAGCAGTAAAAGGAAAGAACACACCAGATTTTATACTGGTTTGGAGTTACCCTACATCTAGTCCTGTACCAAGGCAGAACACCTCATACAGATTTTTATTATACTAAAGTCGAGATTACAATCCTCAATTTATAAAGGCCTTGAGGTACCCTCCTGTCTCACGAGTCCGAGGCAAACTCTCTTGATTTACGGGCCACAAGATTACCCAATTGATTTCCAGGCACAACCACACCTTATAGAGAGACTCGATAAAATATTGATTACAAATTGATCCTATAACTCCGAATAGCACTTTGATCTTCGAGATAGGGTAGAGAACCAAACAAGAATGAGATTCTAATTTGATTCACTTGAGAATTCGGCAGAATTTCAACACGATCTTAAAAATATGAAAATTTTATAATATGGATTTGTGGAGAAGAAGGAGTGAAGAAAATAAGAAAAAATAGTTAGTTAAAAAATTCATTTGTGAAGACTATTTAAAGACCAGTAACAGTCATAACCATTCGTGAAGAGATTTAAACGAATAGACACATCTTTTGAAAATGACCAGTAACGGTCATAACCATTCGTGAAGAGATTTAAACGAATAGACACTTCTTTTGAAAATTGAAACTTTTGAATTTAACGGCCACCATGTCGACATGGGGTATCCCATAATGTCGACATCCCTAAGTTAAAAATAATGTAAAATTTGTTTTGAAAATGGTATTGAACGGAAAACAAGATGAAATGATTCTGGAGTAAAATAAACTAATTTTCCTATGTTTTAAAATAAAGAAGATTAGAAAAATATATTTTTAGAATGTATATATAATTTTGATTTTAAATCTTAAGTATATATATATATATATATTATAAAAGATCAGAAGATAGTTTTTAAAAAACAAACGAAGTTTAAAACAAGAGTTTATTTAAAACAAAAACAAAGAATATTTTAAGGCTAAAACATCTTTCTAAAAATCATTTGAAAAGATAATTTTTAAGGCTAAAGCATTTTGAAAAGCAGTTTTGAAAATCATTTTGAAAAAACATTTTGAAGTAGTTTTGCAAGCTTCTTCCTGCAGAATATCTCATCACATCAGGACTCAAGAACTTGTACAAAACCAGGATGTTCATGGGTTTGTAAGCCACTTGTCGTAGGTTTGTAAGCTACTTGTCGTGGGTCTGTAAGACACTAAGAAGATAGAAATGGGTTCCATCCCAAATGAAATTTGGAATGAAGATTTCCGTGCTATTATGAAGTTTTAACAATAAACTAGACACTTATCTTGAAATCTTGATCTTGATACTCATGAGTCTTCAAACTTGATTTCTTCATTCTTGATCTTTATACTGTACAGTCTTCAATAATCAATACCTGCCTTATATATATCCTGCATAATAACATTTATATATATCTAGACAATAGTGTTAGTATATAAGTTATAATAAAATAAGCTACAAAGGTTGTTGTCATCAAAACCACTATCTCCAGTTCCTAACAAGATCTTTATTTTATTACACGTATTTTCTCATAATTCGAGGTTGAATTTGTCGTTTTTCCCTAAATTTTTGTGTCCATATTTCTATTTTCTTATGATTTTGTTTTGATTTCTTATTTTATTTTGTAGGGGTTTATTGAATTTATTTATGCATGGGCATTATAGAATCTTCCATTATTCTATAAAATCTATTATAGGTAAATTTGAACTATTTTTTCTTTCTCATGTTTTATATCAGATTCCTTTTTAATATTTTTTTATTGGTAATATTATGAAGTTGAGTTCCTTCATTTACTTTGCAGGGAGTTATTTGCATATGTATACATATATATCATAAACCTTAAGTTGTTCTACATAATCAAAGGGAGTTGTCAAATGGAGAAGTGCTTTGGAATAAAGGTATTTTGTTGTAAAAAAAATTCACCAAAGGAGAGAATTAAATAATTCATTCTTCCCTTGTAAAAATAAACCATAAATACTAAACATTTTCATAATAATTTTCCCTCTCTTTTCTTTTCCTTAATTTTCTATCTTACAAAAATCATTCTTTCTATCACATCTTGAAACTCAATAATTTAAATAAAGAGTGTTGTTATTCGCCCCAAAAAATCACTTAAAATTACCCAATTTTATTTTTAAATAATTACAACATAACAGTCTTAATATTACCCAACCATTACTTAATCTTCATATCGTTTACTAATTTTCATTAATAGTAAACCCTAAAACTTTCAATTTCATTACCAACAGGAAGAAATAAAAAAAAATTAAAACTCAATTGCAAGCTATGGATGATTAGGGGAATGATATAGATGGAAAGACAGTATTAGAGGTATATTTGATTCATAGTTCAATTGCAAACTTATGACATTGTATTTTGTAATGATCTGGAATTTCGAACACTTCGTATTTAAATATCTGAATTATTTAAATTTTTGTATTTAGTATTAATGTGATTAAATATGATTTTATAGCCATGTTAAACATTTTTTAATTAATAATTAATGTTAGAAAACCTTTTTTGAAATGTGCTTACAGAAATATGTACTTTGAAGAAATGCTAAAAATATGATCAGAAAACATTTTGTTAAAAATCAACTTTTTTGTATGAATATTTTTACACTTGTATGAAAACATATGAACACTTTAACAAGTAATTAAAACATCCATCTTCCTAAGATATAATTAACTAAGCCAATTGCTTTTAGAAGTAGTACTAAAGAACCCCTAAATCAAGCCTTAAATCAAGGAGTGATTTAAGGAAGGTAAGGAGTGTAAGAGGCATGGAAGGATGTAACTGCATGATTGACCCAGGAGGGTATTGGTGGTCTTTTGCCACTAATTCCTAAGCCAATAAATAAGCTTCCAAGGTTCTTTTCATTTCTTACCAATTCACAACAAAGAAATCAATGTCTTTTTCTTCTTTCTCTTCTCTAACTTTCTAGAAATATATGCAAATCAACTCCAAATATATCCAAACTCTTTCTGTATCCTTAATACATCATAACATCACCTTCTAGCAACTCAAGTTTGAAAAAGTTGGAGCACCATGGCACTCACTTAGAAAGGCCGTGATCTTTGAGGGACGAATGGCCTTGGGCCAGGAGCAAAGGAAAGGGGAGGTCATGGACGTAAGCAAGGGAAGGAAGGGGAAGGCTAGGCCATGAGCTAGAAGGAAGTGGAGATGAAGTAGGAAGTGTTTCGATGCATGATTGAATGTTGGTAAGAAGATGGTAGTGTTTGATTTGAATAAATGTGAGTTATCTTACCTTGAAAGAAAATAATAATTGATAATTGCTTGCTAAAAAACTTGTTAAATTGCTTGCTAAAAACTATGATAATAGACACTAACTAAGTAAAGTTGTATACCCTTGTTACATGCTTTGAATATCATATTAATTGTGTGGTTGTTGCGCCTTGGAAGGCCTTGATTTTTATATGAATCAATGATGTTGAATATGGAATTGTCCATCTAGCGATAGTCGCTGTAAACGCACTTTGAATCCCTTACCTTTAACTTGTGTAATTTAGTGATTTATGAAGTTATCTATATATAACATAATTTCCTTGTTCACTACACTTCTAGAAGTGTCTTGGGAAGCAAAGAATATGTTAGGAAAGTTGTGGAAATACTAGAATAAAGTTGTAAAATATTGAAGTAAAATGGTCGTTATATCAACGCTTTTAAATTTCTTGTTTTTAGGAAATAATGTTTATTTTTGTAGAAACTTCCTCAGGGGTTTCTTTACCATTTTAACAAGTAAATAATATATTATTCCTATTATAAAATTTTTTGAAGCCTAAATATGTTATAGCTAGCTGAATGAAGTGACAAAAGTTATAGCAAAAAAATCGCTATACGAACACTTCAAGAAAATACCTCGTTTTTGGAAATTTCTATAAAATAATTGAAAGATGTTCTGTAATACCCCGCATTTTTAGATAATTAAATAATCAAATAACGATGAACAGTGAAAATAAGCATTTTTTGGAATTGTTAGAATATGGCCTTGAAACTTATACCATTGTGTTCGTGGCGATTTTCTGATCAATTTCCATATATAACTTGTCGAAATCTGAGTTAATATGAAGAAGTTACGAGAAGAATAAGAAATCAGAATTATATAACTATATAAACAATTAAATGAAAAAAAAGAGTAGGACCCCACGGGTCGACCCATAGGTCGATCCATAGGTCGACCCGCAATGCACACGGGCCGACCCGCGTTTTTCCCTAGACGAGAAATCGTCCAGGGACGTGCGAAGTTTTATAATTTGATTTTTGTACAATCTCGAACGTTGTTTTCTGATCCAACAATTCACAGCAAGCCTATGACGTGGTTGCACCAGATTCAATCCTAAAATCCGACGGCCTAAGATCCACTATAAATAGAACCCTAAGCCTAGCTATTTTCTCACAACCAGATTTTCTTCCAATTGGGTTCATTGCCTGAGGTTGAACCCTAAATAGAAAATATTTCTAGGAAGAATATCTTTTTAATAAAAATATTAGACGCCTTAGAAGTGAATCCAAGAAGGTCATGGATTAAACCTAAGGACGACAGGTGAGTGGATTTAAAAAATATCACTTTTATATTTATGATATATAATATCGTTAGATTCCCATTAAATATTTAATTCAGCATTTAGACTAATTTCAGTAATTGGTTCTACTAGCTGGTTATGTTAAAACTGTAAATTTTGTAGAAAAGTGTACTTTTATTTAATTGTTATTCATATGGAAATAAAAGAAAAGAAACCCAATTAAATATAAGTAATATTAGGCTTAGAAGTTGTAGAGAAAGGCATAAGCCTAAAAGTGAGAAATTTACAGTACATTATGTTAAAAGGGGAGAAATGAATTAAAAAGGGGAAAATCTAATAACTTGATTTGGAAGTTAGTGATAGATTAGTTGGTTGGTTTAGAAAAGGGAGTACATTTCCATAGTTTAATACTGTAAGAATAACGATAAACGCAACTGCAAGAATAAAAGCAAGAAAAATGGAAATAGTGCAAAATAAAGACATTACTGTATTTTGCATTACTCAACAATTAAAGAAACAATAAAAGAAATATCTTGCAGTTACGAGTTATTGTTTATAGTATTATTTAGTATTAAAATATGAAAATGGATTTTTAGCAGAGTTTTTGTAACCAACCAAATAGAATAGAACTACTTCTCAGAATAAAAGAGAAAAACGCGAAGCATTAAAGAAATTAAAGAAGAAGAAATACTCAAGTTAATTATTTGACAAGACTAGAAACGATAAACAGAAAATGTGACTAGACCTGCATTTATTGCGCACATAGCAGAGTAAAAAGTAAAGCGGTTATTATGATAAGTAACTTATGACAGCTGGATGTAGTCCCAAGTTAAGACTGTTTTATAATATAAGAGAACTAAAGAAAATTTAGTATCATAATAAAAGAAGACAGACTAGAATAGAAAAGAGACACTTGCAATTGCATTTATTGTTAGTCTATGAGATGATGGTTTTGATGACAACAACCTTAGAATAGATTATAAAATATAAATATTAACATTACAAGTTTAGATATATATGTATATGCAGGATCTAACCATGCAGGTATCAAGAATGAAGACTGTACAGTATAGAGATTCAAGATATAGAGATAGAAGATTCATGAGTATCAAGATTATCAAGAGTTCAAGATTTCAAGGTTAAGTTTGTTTTATTAGGAATATTTGTTAAAACTCATAGAAAAGCACTGGCATCTTAATATCCAATTTATTCGTGGAATGGAATCCACTTCGAGCCCGTTAAAGGGATGGAACCCTAAGTAGGATGGAGCCTACGAAAATCTAGTGGGACATTGTTTTGTATCCACTAAGCTTAATTCAAATGATTTTTCAAAATTATCTTGTTTTCGAAATGATTTCAAAACTTTCCTTTTAAAAAGATTCAAAACCCTCGATTCCGTTTTTAAAATAATTTTAGCCTCAAAACATCTTTATTTTCAGAGTCAAAATTTCTCCTGATTTTAAACTATCTTTTCAAATAATATATTTAACTTTTAAATTATTTATACTTTGATTTAAATTATAGTTAAATAATATATATATATATTGTTCTTTATATTTACTTATGAATTTCAACTATATTCAAGTATATTTATAAAGTTTTAATATAAGATAAATATTATTTTTATAGAAATTCAAAACATCAAATTTGGCTGAGGGATGTCGACATGCCCATAGGCACCATGTCGACATGGTGACAGTTTAATTCAAAATTCAAATTTCAAAAGAAGTGTCTATTCGCCATAACTTTTCATGAATGGTCATGGCTGTTGTTCTTCTATAAATAGGGGTCAGTTTCAACGAATTTTAGAACACTTTTTCTCTGATTTAACTTCTCTTCTTCTTCTCCACTTTCTTATTTACAAATTACACCATTACTCTGCCGAAATCAATATCGAATCTAACTAGATAATTTCTGGTTTTGATTCTCTCCACTATCTCTACAAGATCCAAGTGCTAATCTGAGTTATAGACTTTTTGTAATCAATCGAGCGAGAGAAGGTGTGATTGTAGCCCTGGAAATCAATTGGGTGAACTTGTTGCCTCAGAAATCAAGTATCTCTACCCAGAAGATTGTTATTCTGGAGGGTGTACCTCGTAGCCTTGAAACCGAGGGTTGTAATTGTTGAATTGAGTTTGAAAGGAAATCCATACTTAGTTGTGCGGGACTGGATGTAGGGTAACTCCGAACCAGTATAAAATCCGGTGTGTTCTTTCCTTTACTGCTTTTACTTTATATTTGCATCTGTGTTTGATTCTGTGTTCATATCTGTGTCTGATTAGTGCATACATTGTTAACAAATTAAGATAAACTCAAAAAGATTAACAAATTTCTTTAAACACTATTCACCCTCCTCTAGTGTTAATTCTAGCCTTAAGATCCTTAATCCGCATTTCTCACATTTGGTATCAGAGCCTTGTTTTCAAAAGTTTCATTATCTGAATTTTGAAAATTTTCAAAATGGCTACTAACACTAGTACTGCTATTACCACCAACACTAGTTCATTTGTAGAAGGTCAGTCTACTGCCAAACCACCACTTTTTAATGGCAATAACTACGCATATTGGGCATGTAGGATGAAAATATATTTACAATCTGTAGGATTAGATACTTGGAATATCACACAAACTGAATATTCTGAACCCACAACTAATTTTTGCACAGTGGACCACTGAGCAAAAGACTGTTGCAAAAAATAATTCTAAAGCAATGAATATTCTGTTTTGTTCACTTGAAAGAAATGAATTTAATAGAGTGTCAGTTTGTAAGTCTGCATATGAAATCTGGAAAACTTTGCAAGTAACTCACGAAGGAACAAGCAAAGTTAAACATACCAAAATTTCCATGCTCACAAATCAGTTTCAGTTATTTAAAATGAATACTAATGAGTCTATTTCAGATATGTATAGTCGATTTCAAGATATTGTGCATTCTTTAATATCTTTGGGAAAGGAATTTTCGGAAGAAGATCAAGTCAGAAAAATTTTAAATTCTCTCACTCCAGAATGGGATCAAAAGACACTTGCAATTGAAGAGGCAAATGACATCAGTACTTTAAAGATAGAAGAATTGATTGGAAATCTAATGTCGTTTGAAGTTCAAATGATCGGGAGAAGAGAAAGCAAAGCATCTGAAAAGAAATCAATGGCATTCAATGCATTAATCGACGGATTAGACTCAAACAGTGATAATGATGAAGAGATAGCATTTATGACCAGGAATTTTCGAAAATTCCTGAAGTACAGAAAATTGAATAGTTCCAAGAGAAACAACTTTAAGAATTCCGGTAATCAGACTACAGTACCAAACTTTATCAAATGCTTCAATTGTGATGAACCAGGTCATATCAAAAGAGACTGTCCGCATCCAGATAAGCAAAACTCTCCTACAAACAATGATTCTGCAAAGAAATGGAAACGTGCATTCACTACTACTCTAGATGACTCTGACTCATCCTCCAGCGACGAAGAACAGAAGAAAGATAATTCAAATCTGTGTTTCACAGCAATTCTCGATTTAGTCGATACCAAAGACACGGACTCTGAAAAAGGTACACGTTTACAATACATTGGCTGAAATTGCATGCTTGAATTGATTGATTGATTGGTTGTTTTTGAATTGATTGCTTGATTTTGAATTGATATATTGTTTGAATTTTAAAATTTATTTTCTATTTTTTATTATTATTTTATTATTTTATTATTTTTATTATTTTTGACACATTCTGAAATATATTATAAGTATAATAATATTTCAGAAATATAGACATTAATAATAATATTTATATATATGTATATTAGATAACTTAGGAAAAATCATGTCATGAAAATTCAAAGCCACATGTCGACATGGCCCCTACCATGATGTCGACATGCCTACCTGAATTTGAATTTCAAATTTTGAATTCAAATGTTCGAATTTCCCTCCACATTTTCACTTCATTTATTTCTCTGAAAAGATACCTTTTGACTAGAGAATATGTCCTTTGAAAGTCTATTTATTCACTATCTTTTATCATATATTTTCACTTTCATTTTCAAATTCAAACTCTCTCTTCATATCTTCAAGCTCTCTACTCTCTACTCTAATGGCTTCTTCAAGCAACCCCTCAACCATGAGAATTTCCTGAAAAATCAAAGAGCAATTATTCAATGATCCGGAGGCAATTAAAGCATACATCAATTATGCTAATTATGCCAAAGTCCATTCCGGAAAATTTGCTATTTTTCAAGATTTTTCTTCTTATGAAATTGATTCTCTTTTTGCAAACAATGGTGTTTTAAGTCTTATTGACTCTTCTCAAAATGATTTTGTTTGCTATCCTAATCTTGTCAAAATCTTCTATGCTAATTTAAACCGTGGGTTTTATATTGGAAATGAGAATGAAATTTGGAGTAGTGTCAAAGGCACTCAAATTGTTTTGAATTGTGATCTTTTGGGAACCATTCTCAATTGTAAGAATACGGGAATGGATCTTTCTACTTTTCAAATCGATGAACATGATCGTGAGACATTTCATCATATTTTTGAAGGAGATGAAAACTTTGAATTTAAGAATCGAAACTTTCGTCCTAAAGCAAGAATTGTCAATCTTCTTTTACAACATACTTTGACCCCAAGATCGGGAAATTTTAACAATCCTACTTCAAAAGTGTGTAAAGCACTTTTTGCTATTTTTGGAAATTATGATATCAATTGGGCGTAAGTTATTTTGGATGAACTTCGTCCTAAAAATTTTGAAATGGGAGAAAACATATCATGGAATTTACCTTACTCGGATTTTCAACTATTTTGGAGTAAATTTCAAAGGAGAAGAATTTATTTCAAGAAAAGTTTTTAATATCTCAAACATTTCTCTCATGAAAATCCCATATGTTTTTCAACCTTATGAAACCCTTACCGAAAAGGAAGAGCGTTTGGCTCATGAGGAAATGGAAGAAGAGGAAGAGGAAGAAAGAGAAGACGGGGATGAAATGGAAATTGAAGAAGAAGAAGAAGGTGAAACCTCTTTGGAAAGTATTGAATATCCTTCCAATCCTTCCAACAAAACCCTTCTCAAAAACCAAAAGATAATTATGGAGAATCAATGGAATTTAAAACGATCCGTTAGAAAGAAGTTGGATAACATTTCTTCGAAGATGAACAAGTTCTTTTCAAAAGTCAGCAAGAAACTTGGACTATCTTCATCATCTTCATCTTCTAACTAGTTTTTATCTTTTAGTATCTTATTGTATTTGTCTTAGTTTGTTTTTTTTCGAATGTTCATGTAGTTCATTATGCTTAATCTTTGTATTATCGTAATGAAATGAAATTTCCTTTCTGTTATCTATCTTATCTTATCTCTAGAATAAATGTTAATATATTATATAAATATATACATATACACAATTATTCACAAAATCAAAGTTGTCATAAATTTTCACTAACCCATGTCGACATCCCCTAGAAGACCATGTCGACATGTACTGGTCAGAAGTGATTATTGATTTTGAATTTGAAATTTGAATAACTACCAAATGTCTATTCATTTCAAACGAATTTCTACACCTATATATACCTTTGTCTTCTAGAAATTTTCACTGAAATTTATTTCTCATTATCAATATCCTTCATTTCTTTCTCTAATTCAATTATGGCCAATCCCATTCACAATCTATCTGAAAATCTTGAAGAAACACTCAATTCATTCAAGAATATTCTCTCTTTCATTCTACGAAACCAGTGTCACTTAGAATTGAGTCAAATGCAGATGATTAAGGAGCAAGAAAGGTATTTCGATGCAATACGATGGATGATCTCCTCTCTACACAAGGATGATAATGAAGCACATCCTCCTGTCTCTCTCACCAATGACAATGAGAATTGGGATGCAATTAAAGCAGACCCTATATTTGGAGAAGATGGATGGGTAGATGTTCCTCATAACGTTTAATTTTCTTTGTTTGATTTGTTTGAATTAATTTGTTTGATTTAATTTGGTTTTAATTGGTACTTTGTGTGGATTGATTTTATTTGGTTTGAAGTTTGGTGTGTGAAACATATATATATACACCGAAATGAATATAGTCTTTAATTAAGTTATTATGCTCATAAGTATCATTATTTCTTAATCTATATATTATATTTCCGTTGTATAGTTTACAATGCAGGTACTGAAGTCCAAGAATAAGGGGGAGTAAGTTTTTTTGTTGATGACAAAGGGGGAGAAATATAAAATAGGGTAGTTAGGCATAGATTAAGGGGGAGTTGTTAGTTTTAGGGGGAGTTATTAGGATAGAAGGAATATTTTATAAACAAAGGTTGTCATCATCAAAAAGGGGGAGATTGTTAGTCCATGAGATGATGGTTTTGATGACAACAACCTTAGAATAGATTATAAAATATAAATACTAACATTACAAGTTTAGATATATATGTATATGCAGGATCTAACCATGCAGGTATCAAGAATGAAGACTGTATAGTATAAAGATTCAAGATATAGAGATAGAAGACTCATGAGTATCAAGATTATCAAGAGTTCAAGATTTCAAGGTTAAGTTTGTTTTATTAGGAATATTTGTTAAAACTCATAGAAAAGCACTGGCATCTTAATATCCAATTTATTCGTGGAATGGAATCCACTTCGAGCCCGTTAAAGGAATGGAACCCTAAGTAGGATGGAACCTACGAAAATCTAGTGGGACATTGTTTTGTATCCACTAAGCTTAATTCAAATGATTTTTCAAAATTATCTTGTTTTCGAAATGATTTCAAAACTTTCCTTTTAAAAAGATTCAAAACCCTCGATTCCGTTTTTAAAATAATTTTAGCCTCAAAACATCTTTATTTTCAGAGTCAAAATTTCTCTTGATTTTAAACTATCTTTTCAAATAATATGTTTAACTTTTAAATTATTTATACTTTGATTTAAATTATAGTTAAAAAATATATATATATATATTGTTCTTTATATTTACTTATGAATTTCAACTATATTCAAGTATATTTATAAAGTTTTAATATAAGATAAATATTATTTTTATAGAAATTCAAAACATCAAATTTGGCTGAGGGATGTCGACATGCCCATAGGCACCATGTCGACATGGTGATAGTTTAATTCAAAATTCAAATTTCAAATGAAGTGTCTATTCGCCATAACTTTTCATGAATGGTCATGGGTGTTGTTCTTCTATAAATAGGGGTCAGTTTCAACGAATTTTAGAACACTTTTTCTCTGATTTAACTTCTCTTCTTCTTCTTCTCCACTTTCTTATTTACAAATTACACCATTACTCTGCCGAAATCAATATCGAATCTAACTAGATAATTTCTGGTTTTGATTCTCTCCACTATCTCTACAAGATCCAAGTGCTAATCTGAGTTATAGACTTTTTGTAATCAATCGAGCGAGAGAAGGTGTGATTGTAGCCCTGGAAATCAATTGGGTGAACTTGTTGCCCCGGAAATCAAGTATCTCTACCTAGAGGATTGTTATTCTGGAGGGTGTACCTCGTAGCCTTGAAACCGAGGGTTGTAATTGTTGAATTGAGTTTGAAAGGAAATCCGTACTTAGTTGTGCGGGACTGGATGTAGGGTAACTACGAACCAGTATAAAATCTGGTGTGTTCTTTCCTTTACTGCTTTTACTTTATATTTGCATCTGTGTTTGATTCTGTGTTCATATCTGTGTCTAATTAGTGCATACATTGTTAACAAATTAAGATAAACTCAAAAAGCTTAACAAATTTCTTTAAACACTATTCACCCCCCTCTAGTGTTAATTCTAGCCTTAAGATCCTTAATCCGCATTTCTCACATTTATAACATGTAGGTTATAAAAGAAAGAAGAGAATATAAAAATGACAATTGCAAGTATAATTGTAACACGTAGGTTATAATTAAAAAGAAAGAAATAGAAGAGGCTTATTTTATCAAACTTAGATCTTGGATTAAGTAATAAGCAAAAAAAATAGCAGTGGCCCGTACCGAAAGCATTCCCTTTCAAGTCTAGGACTGATGGTCTCACACGTGGGTGGGGCTGGGCATGCTGATTAGGGTAAATAAGTAGCCAACAGAATAAGAAAAGTAAACTAAACGCATAATAAAAGATTAGACATAGGGTATAACACCCCATCAAAATGGGAATAATAGTCCCACATCGCGGAAAAACACTATTAAGTGGATGCTTATATACCAAAGCCTTCACCTTATAACAACGTCGAGGCCTTTTGAGGAACAAAACCTCACACCTTGGCTTGGCCCATGAGGCGGAGGTGACTAAGTTAGGGACAATATCTGCGTTAAGTGAGGTGTGGGCTGTTACATTAGTATCAGAGCCATACCCAACCGGAATTGTGGTCTGTACGTGTTACAGCCATAACGCCTGGGTGGTGTTGTGTTCATGAACCAACAAGGACGTTGGGCTCTAAAGGGGGGAGATTGTAACACCCTTTCAAAATGGGAATAATAGTCCCACATCATGGAAAAACACTATTAAGTGGGTGCTTATATACCAAAGCCTTCACCTCATAACAACGTCGAGGCCTTTTGAGGAACAAAACCCCACACCTTGGCTTGGCCCATGAGGCAGAGCTTACTAAGTTGGGGACAATATCTACGTTAAGTGAGGTGAGGGCTATTACATATGGTCTAATAAAATGGTAAGGTGCATTTGGAGTAGCCCAAAGAGAATCTAGATAAAGAGCCTAACGAAGCAGTTCATCGCAAATTTTTAGTACAGAAAGAGCACGTCCAACTTAGTTATTTTGGGCTAGAAGGAAGTACGAGACTTCAACGGGACGTGAGGATACTCTAGGATGGCCCTTTGTGGTAGGCCTAAGAAGCAGCACCCCTGGAGGCAGGTCTGTAGGTGTTCCATCAAGAGAGTATGCCTTGACTGCTTTTGCATTGCAGGCCTAACGAAGCAGACATTTGTAGGCAGTCAAAAGGTTGATGATGGAGTAGGATATTCGTATGACACCGTACTCTAGTTTGCGAGTAGGTTATAGTAGGCAGGACCCATAAGGATAGTCGCATGCGGATATCAGCCTCATCAGTCAAAGCGAGTTCGAGAAAAACTAGGGTTAAACCAACAGGCCAATGATTCTTTTACTATCGATACATTTGATGAGGGGAACAGCCAATTGGATGTTTAGATTGTTTGTAGTAGGGCACAACCACTTAGCTCTTGAAAGGTCTTTCGATTAGTTAAGGGAGGCTGCTTGGGGTCATAGCCACGATGAGAAAAGAGACAGACCATGTAGAATATATGTATTGTAGTCCTAAAGAAGCGGACCTTTACAGATATAAAAAATCTCCGACCGAGTTCCGTACAAGGTAGACCTTGTTGGCGGAATTCAGGGAGTACATAGAACGATTACATGTAACCCAAGGTACGCACTGGGTGGTACATTGTGGATGTTTAAGCACCAATATAAGCTAGTGCGGATGCAGTTTCACGTATTCATAGTAGCTGACGGAACATCTGTATTGTAGGCCTCACAAAGCTGTCCTTTACAGATGTAGTTATAGTACGCTCTAGTAACGAGACGATGGAGTCTTTTTCGAGGAGGATACAGAAGATACTATGGGTATAATTCACGCACAAAGGCGAGAATATTATAAACCCAATAAACCTAATATAATAGAAAATGGAAATAGAACGGTATATGTAGAATTATGCTTAGAAGTGTATAATTTGTTCATTCACCAGAACTTTAGTTCTGACCCCCTCCTTATATCATCCCACAGGTGGGCAGAGATTTTCCAGCTTTGTGACACTTGTTTAGAAAGTGTTATTACCTTGGTGAATATTTACTTACTATTATATTTTAGTCAGTTCCGCTGTGAGATATTTATTTGAGCTCTGATATATATCCTTGCCTATTTGCAAGATACCAGATACCCAACTCGGGCTTTAGTGGGCTTGGATTTTAGCATTTTTGCAAAAAATCCGAACCCACTGGAATTTGGGTTGTTACATGTTCTTTTGGTATTTTCTTTATGGTTCTCAAGCAACCAAAGTATACTAACTATTGTAAAAACAATGGATCAAAAATCATTTATATAGGTGTCGAAAACTAGGTGCAAAGTTGTAGCAAATTCACCTTAACAACATACCGAGACTTTTGGCGGCATTTCTGAAGTGCTATCTTTGTATCTGAAACACTTCTGAGCACTGTGAATTGTTTTCATAGCATTTGCAGAAATCGTATCTTTGTTGTTTGAAACTATAAATTATGTAAAAATGATATTTAAATTAATTATTTTTCTCTAATCTTTTTAGGGTTGTTTTCTAACTTATATTAGAGTCCTTTATAATTGATTTCCTGTTTAAATATATTTTTAACAATTGATTATATAAATTTTTAAAAGTAAGTGGTTTTTAATATAAAACATGTTTATTTTGGTTTTTCCAATTATTTTCAAATTAGTTATTTTTACATAATATTCTGTATAAATAATTATAATATATTTCTAAGTTTTTAAAGTATGTATTGATTTGATCTTAGGTTGCTGGACTAGAAATTGCTACCTAGAGTTTACAAGCAAAGCTTGGTTCTCTAGGTCTTCAAAAAAAAGTATGTATTGATTTGGGTTTGTTGAGACAATGTTTGAGTAACACTTGTCTTAAGCCCTTATAAATGTAATTAAACCTTTAAAGTGGAGTTTTAAAGATAATGATTAATTGTGAACTGTTTTGGGTTTGTAGTAAACAATGTTTTAGTAACATTTGTCTTTAAATCCTTGAATTATATTTTAAAGTGGAAAAATATAATAAATATAATTAGATCTTTAGTATTGGAATTTTAAAGACAATAACAAGTATTTAAATCTTTTATAAAAAGATGGAAAAAGTTACATGTTTAGTTTATAAAAGAGAAAGGGTTTATATTTAAATTTGTTTTTAACCTCTTTAATTATATTTTAAGTAAGAAAAACTTTGTTAAGTGATTTGTGAATATACCTATACCATTGAGATAAGTATATAAATACTTTTTAAGTACTGAAAAGAGTATAAATAAATAGTGAAGCAACATGATACAAGTATATGCCTTTTGTAAAGGGAAATTAAATCTATACAGGTATATAAAGAAAGTTTCAATTAATAAAGGAGTATTAATTTATAAAGGAAGCTTTGATTAATGAAAGAAGTTTTATTAGATAAAAAGAGTTTTACTAATAAAAGAGATTTCAACTAATAAAGGATAAATTAATTAAAAAGAGATTAATAGTCATTTAAGTGACTTAATCATGCTCTGTATGAATTGATAGTGCATGTATGTTTACTTGCTTATGGAAAGTATATGGGATTTAGTTGCTTTATGCGATCATCCTTATTATTGTTGAATATATCCAAATTCATAGGATCAGTGTTGACGAGACCGGGATCGGTAAGTGTTCTACTTATCGAAAACCACTTCAAGACTAAGATACATGTTTTATCTCTAGGAAGTGGACCTGTTCGAGATGTTGGAATCCATGAGTGGTTTTGAGAACTATTCGAGATGCCGGAATCCGTTTAAGAATTCATGATCTGTTCGAGTGATGAAGACTCGTGTGAAAGATGCCAAGCGTAGCCTTGACATCTGAAAAATAACTAAAGACAGAGTAGGATGCATGATCCCAGGTTTAGCTAACCCAAATAGGGGGTACATCAACTCCAGTATCTAAAGTATGCTTATTGATATGTTGCGCAGGGAGTTGATGATACTTGGTTCACGTATAAGGGCATAGACTGGTTGTGTTTACCGTATAGTATATTTTACCTAGAGATATACGACGCTCGAAAGGTGTTTTCTGATCCTTGTTTTGGAGATTGGTCTAAGTTTACTAACGAGTTTTACGGGGGAGGTCTCCGCAGAAAATCCATATATGAACGCATCGTGGTGGATTTAGATGTACTCTAATATGCTGCAATGTGAGATGCAAGCATTTCTTCTTTCTTACTTATATTCAACACTTAAGACATTATTATAATAACATTGAATTTTCTAATAGAAATGGTTTGGCTATCATATGATAAAATCCCGTCTGTGTTTATTGCGACATGGACTTACGAGATACCTTTATTTTGAAAGGTTTTATAACATTAAATAATTGAGATGACTTGAGTTTCTCACGCTGGTTTACCAAACTGATCCTGGTGTTATTTTCTTATGATGTTCGGGTTAGCCCCGTGTATATTTCTTGATTTTGTTGATGTTCATTGGAGCTCTTAGAGAGGAGCTGGATGATTACCTACCATAGTTTCTATTTCCGCTGCATTACTTTGTTTATGTATATCAGCGATTGCCAGAACATGGTGTTATAACTGTCCAGGCTGATGATAGGTTAATTTTCTCTGATTATTGTATCCATACTATTTTCTTTTGTATAGATCATTTTGATATTATATGTTATCATTTCGTGTGAGATTCAGATGTTTTTGTTCTCCTTTTTTTGTTTCTTTTCTTTTCTTTTCTTCAGTTTCTTTTACCCTAACTTTTTGTCTTTCCGGCACTTGAGTGTTCAGCATATGAATACCGTGAATGTATTAGTGTTGACATTTGGGGGTTGAAAAGGCGATCATTACACATTCCCTAAAATCGTGACATGTCGCCTTGAGATGATCTCTTTGATTTTTTGGATGCCACTATTATCGATTAGTTTGAGTGATTTAGGATGTAGGACAAGCCATGAGTTTGTATTGCCAATTGATTATTTTTAATTGTGGGTGTTGAATAAGGGTAAAAGTAAGTGTGGCTGGGTAATATTAAGATGTGGGTAATAATTAGTATAAAATGTGGGGTGACAGCAGCACTCTAATTAAATGGTTAAAAATGAAGATTATGGAGGAGGACTCA
This sequence comes from Allium fistulosum, assembly GCA_030737815.1. Lineage (NCBI taxonomy): Eukaryota > Viridiplantae > Streptophyta > Magnoliopsida > Asparagales > Amaryllidaceae > Allium > Allium fistulosum. The sequence continues at coordinate 682,758,688 of CM060905.1, read as the reverse complement.
TCTCGATCTCCATCTATGTTTCTATTAGCTCAATAGTCATCTCAGTTAAGAGTGAAAACACAAATGGATTAACTGCAAATCTTACGATGAATAAATTTTTAGTGACATAGAATGAGAGAAGGAATATTTTATTTTCAAACATAAAAGCAAATGGAAGAAAGAAGGCTATTTTGTAAGTAGAGGCAATAATCTTTTACAATAAAATAGGTATAGAACAAATATTTCTTTCATTATAATTTTTTTCATATAATTTTTGCTATATCATTCACTGCTATTATACAAAATACTTCTCTCTTTAGTTGCTTCCTAATCAAATAGAGCTAAAGTTATCTTTATTTCATTTCAAATGTAAATATATAAGAAAATCAAGTTGTAAGAAAAACATTATTTGTAGTACTATGGAACGTTAATAAGCAACACACATTCATGGTTATCACCATGGCGATCTTACACTACAATGGGGTAATTATCCATGTTTTTTCTTAATCTTTTTTAGGTTATGTTTTTTTGTAGTTTGGGAATGTCTATAAATAATTATATGTTGGAGATATAGTTATTTATAATTTGCATAAGTAATGTATTTTTTTAAATAGGAAGGATAATTTCAAATAATATAATCATGCAAAAAATGAAAGGAATTAATTACTATTAATTCTGATCAACTAAATTCTAAGTAATCAGGGAAATAAATTGTAATTAATAAAATGAAAGGATTAATCACATTAATTATCTTTTATGCTAAACAATCAAAGAATTGACATAATAATTCAATTCTTTTGTCAACAACACATTTTATATTAAATTTTCTTTTCACATTTTGTTTCGATAGGGTTCCTACGTTTATTTCATAAGGAGTTATACATTTTTAAGTATGTAGATACCAAAATCCTTAAATTATTTTGTATATTCAAATAGAGGTAAAGTTGATCTTTATTATATTATCCAACATAAGTATATAATATAATCAAGTTAGAAGAAAAACATTATATATGAAGTAAATGAATATTCAAATAACAAATTTTCACAATATATTTTGGGAAAAGGATAAATGTATAACAGTATAAGCATACTTTTGTTTTACCTTTGGAAGACATCTTTAAAAAAAATTAAAAGTTAGTTTAATAAGTATTTTGCAAAATTATTATTTATTTTTAAATGCATTATATAGAATTTGCCAATCTAAACTTATTTTTTGCACAATCTGACACTATCCTTTTTTAATCGATCTAGGATTTTAGTATTATTCGGCTATGCGGTTTAATGGATTATGAAATGTTCATAAGAAAGACACATTCATGGTTATCACCAAAGTCTCTATCTCACGGAACAATAATGTAATTATCTATGATTTAATGTTGTTTAAATTTAATTTGGCGGTTATTAATGTTTATGAATAGTTATAAACTATAAACTATAGATATAGTATTTGTATTTTGTATAAATGAATTATTTTTATACATGAAGGATTATTTCAAATATTATTATTATCATGCAGGAAATAAATGGAATTAATAATTTCAAATTTTAGTCAATTTGAATTCAAAGTAATTGGAGAACTAAACTATAATTCAATTTAATGAGACAATTAATTACATACCAACTCTCTTTAATGTTAATTAATTAAAGAATTAATATGTAATCAGCTGATTCCTTTTCATTATTTTCTTTTTTCAACAACATTTCAAACCTACGAGGGAACATGTAACGTGAAGTGTTAAGTATATTTATTACAAAGAAGTTTTAACATAGGAACTCATTACATATTCTTAATGAATGCTTATCTTATTACTATCAGGATTAGCAAAAGATTTTAAAAAACAAGAAAATATTTTTGTAGATAATATTCTCCAACAAACTTTCCAAATAGTATAAGGACGATATTTTCTTATGCTTTAAAAGCAACATCAAATTATCGATTTATTTCTTATGCTCAAAAGGAACCTCTATATATTTTATATATTTAAAAACACAATTATATATTTTGTCTTATACACATAACAAATATATTAGGTTATAAATATTATATAGTGTCGGCGTTGGATGCACAAGCATATATATTACAAGCATTCATACTTGAGTTATAATTACATGATATTTTAATTCTTCGTTTCATTAATTATGTTTTCTCATGTCAATTGGTCTTATAGTTATCTCTAATGTGGTGACATTTAAAGCATTTTTGATATATATCCACAAGTAATTTTTCTCATGGTATATTATATCGTTTTGAATTATGAAAAAATTTGTATTGCTTCAGTTATTATGTTGGTGTGAATATTTGAAATAAAAGAAAAGGTTATTTGGTTGTTCTAAAAATTAGAATACAATGTCCTTGAGTAATAGTCCATCTGGTTTTTTGCATTAGAGGTAATGAAAAGATGCAAATATCAATTCTCAACGACATCATTATATCCATTACTTATTGTGGTGATTCTATGACACTCACTTAGAAGTTTATATATTATCTGGTTTGCCTGAGTAGCAAGAAGAAACAAAATTAAATTATACAATGTTTATGATTTTCTTATATTTCTTGCATCATATTATGCTATATTTATTAGAAAATATAATGCTCCAAGCTATTGAAATATTTTTCTAGGATAGTTTCAAAAAGTGTATTGATGCAAATGTTGGAATAATTTTTTAAACTAAATTTGAATCACAATTTTTCTCTAAATGTGATTTATTTATGCCAGTTAAGGATTATCATATCCAATGTGTATATATTTGAATTTATATTCTATATACCATGAACTCATGTTGAACTTATTCTTTTCTTAAATTAATATGTATGCTTGGTAATATAATTGTTACAAGGTAAGGAATAATTAGTAGTTGCCATTATTGTTTTTTTCTATAAATCCATTGTTCTCTATAGAGATTTGCTCATCTCAAAGCCTTTATCCTCTTCTTGGCTGTCCCCATATGCCACATAGATCTCAGCCACTCATTTTGCATCATCATCCGTTCATCAAGTATTTTGGGCCCTCACTAATTCATTAATTTGTTGTGATGGATGGCTAAGATTCCTTATGATAAAGGGGCATAGAAAATAAGGGGATGGAGGAATTGAACCCATACTTTGTCTGCACCAATAAATAAATTATTTGATGAACCCATTGTGTGTAGCACTAGTTCACCGATTACTTATTATTAAGGGGCGAAAGAATGTATAGACCAATAAAAATATGATGCGATCCATTTATCCTACGTATAAATGGGTTGAATCAACCCATTATGAACCTTTATTAAATAGGTCATAAATGAGTTAATCAGTTATTCAAAAGGTCATAAATGGGTAACCCATTTATTAAAAACTTAAAATTTAAATACATAACTTATGAATATGAAATCTAAAAATTATACTTTTAAAATTTTGAAAATCAAAATTCCGAATTTTTAGCAGACTTAACATATCATACTTCATCCCAATGTTATTTTCTTAAATCTTACAACTGTGGTTTATGTACGAATGTCTTTTTAGGAGGCTTTAAATTTTGGTTGTTAAGTTAAAGGTGTTGAATTATTGTATATCAAACAAATGTTGCACAATCATTTTAGTGTACATAAATCTCAAGAAAGAACAAATCTTGCACTACTCCTTATGTAACTTTAATTATGGTAAACTATTGACTTCAAATCTAGACATGCTAAACACACAAATCGGTTCTTATTTTTTAGTAAGATGTTAAATAAGAAATAAACAATCATGTTTTATATTAAAATCAACTATAAAATTTTGATAAAAATAGTAATTACACGTAGTTGAAGCATATGAAGTGTTCTTGAAAATTTTAAAAATTGATGCAAAGATAAATCAATTATCATCTTGATAAAAGTAGAAATATTTTAATAAAATTTTATTATGATGGTAAAGTTACACAAAGAATGCCGACTGCATGCATTTAGATTGCTCCAACTTTTTATTTTTGTATACCATGACCATTGCATGTTTTCTTCAGCAAACTTGCTTGATGCAATCATAAATTTATTTTCGAAATTTTAAACTTCGAAATTTTAAACATCGAAATTTCACATTTGACTTTAGATTTGAAAATTAAAAACTAAAAATAAAAAATACGAAAAATTGAATTTGGATGAAAACTAAAGTTAAAATTTAAAATTTTGAATTTGAGGTTTAATTGTGGAAATTCAAAAGGTAAAAATTAGAATTAGAATTTTTATACATTTTTTTATTTTTTTACTAGTCGAACCTAATTTAAATGGGTTAAATAAGGAACTCATTAATTAAATGGGTTGGGTCAGCTTGACCCGTTTATTAAATGGGTGAAAAAAAGAATGGGTTATAAATGGATTGGTCAAAATCGACCCAACCCAACCTGTTTGACGGGTCTAGTTTGAACATTAACTAGGCTTTGGGTGCATAAACTCCATTATTTTAAACTAGAGAATAGATATTATTTGAAATTGGCAATATTAGAGTTTGAAGCTAAAAAGTATGATTGGGTCATAAAACCGCTATGTTGAAAATTATATTGCATGTTAATATTGCATAATACAAAATTACATGTTAGTTAGTTTTGTCGATTTGCATAAATTCAACTATAACGCTTCTTCAAGTAATAAATAAGGAGAGAAAATAGAAGTAGAATATAATTATATAGGAAAAGATGAATTAGTTGAAAAGGAAAACTTGGGAAATTTTTTTGAACCAAGGACACTACCTTAAAAGTTTATTTTAAAGGAAAAAATTAACAAAATGCTATATTAATATAGCATTATCTGTGCAAATGAAAAATTAATTTGGCACTGTACTTGTAGCAAAAATACTATTGTTGATTAGTTATTTAGCTAACCTCGGAATGATACGAGCGTGTTGTGAAAAGCAAAGATTACTTACTATCACTAGCTTAAAAATAGAAATAAATAAGAATTTAAATACGCCATTGAAAGGTAAATAACACAAGAAATAGAGTGGTTCAGCAAAGCTGCCTACATCCACTGTGAAATTCTCTTATTACATATTTCTCTCACAACTATAGAGAATTACAAGAGAATAATAAGAAAAGGGGGGCACTTTAGACTAATAAAGCTACGTAATCTTAAAGACATATGTAGTTTTAAGAGCACTAAATTGTGTATAGTATTCAAAAATCTTGAATGTTCCAACCGATTTTACGTTGCAATGCAGTGGGTATTCATAGTCGTTAAATTGGATGGTGGACGGTTGAGATTGGTTGTAAATCCAGCGAGAAAAGTGCTTAACCATTGATCTAACTGTAGAGGTGGATGGTCGATGGCTGGAAAGTGTGCCGAAAGATGTACGATGGATGAGAATGTACTTTTCCTCCTTTACCAGGCGTGAGCTTGCATTAAATGCTGGTGATAAGCCACATCAGTTCAATCGCCCAACTATGATGCTTCAGATGGTTGAATAGACAGCTTTATCGTTCACTTAACTTCTCACATGGCTAAGCTGGCTGACTAACCATCGCAACATGGAAAAGACTTTGAATCTTGTTAAGGATCATGCAACGAAGACGGTTAATGACCAGGTGCGAGGCGATCGGGGGAAAGGCCTGATGCCGGTTGGAGTTGGCCGTACTGAAGCCATGCTAAAGACGGGCCATGCTTGGGCCACTCTTTTCTGATGTGCTATCTGTTGGGGCGAGCGTGGATAGAAGCCGGTTATTAGCAGATATGATATCGGGTGAATTGTGTTAGCTTGTTGCTAATAGTGGAAAATGTTCGATATAGGAGAGCTGGTCAGGACTGAGTCGGACCTAGCTAGACCGGGAGGGACTAAGTGCGTATCTTGCCTAAGTGAGAAGGTTGCTTTAAGATAAGACAGTTGGGCCTCATCTTGGAATCTTGCAGAGTAGAAAAGTTGTTTTGAGACCAATATGGGCTTAGGCCAGTCTTTACGGGCCGGTGGCAAATCAATTGTGCTGACTTTGATTATGCTCAACTGCCTTTAATTAGCCTTCTATCTGCTTAGAAGAAAATTGAGAAAAATTCTTCCCCCTCAAGTGTGTGTGTGTGTTTACGGATGCGAGCTTGAAAAGCCATACGACTCTTGTTGATTAATGGTTTTGTAACGCATGTAATGTGCTTTCCAAATGGCTTTGTGCAATTGGCTGTAACGGTTTGTTTTTCCTGTTCTACCAGAGACGTGTCACGCCTCCCCATGTGTATGACTTGACTTAATACTGATCTCTTTTGAACGGTTGGGTTTTTTTGCCTTTTGAATTCAACGCATGCAATTGAAGGCATGGTTATATAAATACCCCTTCTTCTTCTACTTCTTCCATGAGCCCACAAAATTGTTTTCATAAAAAAATTTCAAAGCTTGTGAATCATTTGCATTTCTTTACTGATAAAAGCACTAGCTTCATAATCTATTCCTTTCCAAATGTCTTTGTATGCATGCCTTTTTATCAAATTCAGCAAGAATGTTGAGGAAGGAGAAAGCTCTTTAGTGTTTGAATTGTAACTTATTCATTTCAATTCAAACCATTGGCCAGAAACTTTTGCTTAGGGCGGACTATGCCTTGCCGCTCGGCTCAGACCCTTGCCTATCGACCAAGGTTCTGATAATGGTCAGATCTCGACCTTGGATTAATGATCCAGGTGAAGCTATGGTGCTTACTTGCTTTGGGACTCTGACTCTCCCAGCCATAGGTCGGTTTGGAGCTTCTGAGCCTTTTTGGAAGGATTAGGGACTGTAGCATCGATTTCTTCTGCCATGGCCGAAGCCTTGGTTTGCTCCTTGGCAAGGTTGTCCGGAAGATTCTTAGGGACCCTTTGCAGGACTAGATGGGGAGGGCATTGGATTTGGTAGCAGGGTCATTTTTCTTTAGCAAGTCTTAAATTGGTCGAAGTATCTGAAGTGCTTCTCCAGTAAAGCGAAGGGTTTTCTGGGCAATGATAAGAGTGTGGGCAGGCCTACCTTGGAAGAGCCGTCGATATGCTTCTTCTTTTCTACTATTATTCTTCTTTTCAACTAGCTTGTGATAAGAATATCATTGTAAGCCTAGCGGGGCGAGCATTGTGCCCCCATGCTTTTTTGGATTGAATAAAATAGATATTTTATTGCAAACTCTGATTTGAGAAAATTTTTGTGTTGCTTGATCATCTTTGCCTTGAGTATCCAATAGTCTCTGTATTTATTTTGCAGAAATTTCTTTCTTTTAAGACTATGCTAACTATAAATGTGATAATAAGGCAGTTGGATACAACCGTTAATGTAACCAAGTGATGATTGGATGTAGAGTGGCGGTTTGTCTGACATAAGCTAAAATGCAAATTTTCTTGGGGGTTCTCTTGGATGGCAAGCGGTCTACGTAGAGTGGTGCATGAGCCCAGGGCCCAAGCACATGGGCTTGTAAGGTTCTCTTGGGTGACACATCGCATGTCGTGAGGCGATCGTTGATATCGAATTGAACCAAAGTGCATTTGCTTATATCAGATACTCTAGTGTTGGTAAGTTGCTGATGGTGAGGTAGACAATACACAACCTGTTCACAAGGACTAGATGGTGAGACGGGCTATAAGCGGCCCATTCACAAGGAATAGATAAGTGAATGTTATGTTTTTTTGCTTTGAAGAAGAACTTGTAACACCCCACAATTTTAACGATCGAATATTTAAAAGATTAATTTAAATATTTAATCATAAAGTAACGGAATGTCTCTTGTACTCGACTTTTACAGACAAACGAATTGGGACTTGATACACCCGTAGTTGAGTTTGCTTTTTTGACGTGGGTAAAATGAGTATAAACTAGTTTATGTTTGGAGTTGATGATTTTCGGTGATGAATAGTGCCAGATGAAGAGAATTTGGCTAAGCCCACTACTTACCCTAACTTAGCGTATATGTAGCTAAGCACTTCATTCATTTTTCATTTCACATTTCATTTCATTCATCTCCTTTAATTATTTTCCTAATCTCCTCTTAATCCAATTCCAATCCCTAAGCCTTAAACCCATCAAATAAATTTTCTAAAATCAAATAAAAATCACCATAACCCCTCTCTTCTAATTCTCTATAAAACCCGCGAAGGAATTGGCTTGATTTGGAGTCTTGGTGTTCATTTTGAAAGTTTAAAAAAGTTAAAGTTTGGTTTTTGGTAATTAGAGCTTGGTTTAGGGAAAAAAGGCGAGTGAGATGATTCTCCTTACTAATTTATATGTTATACTTTATAACTTTATTTATTAATAATTATATAACTATAAGTGATTTGGAGATTGGTTGGATTGACTTGGGCTTATGTTTGTGTTATAAACATGAATATATTAACTCGTTATTTATCTAAGACCTTAATAACTATATTTGAAAATAGTTAGTAATCTAGGAATTTAATTTTTAGGTTAATTGAATGATTATAAGTGATGTGGTGATAAATTAGAGACTAAAAACATGATATAACTAAGAGCATGTCATTAGCTAGCTATAATTAAACTAACTGAAATGGTTTTAGCAAAGTCAGTAAGCTAATTAATCAAGTTTTGAATTCTACACTTATTATTAAAGTGATTAGAGGGTTAATGAAGCTTAATTAGTATTTATAAATATTGTTTAAGTAGAGGAATGGTTTTTATAAATAAAGAAGGTATTTGATAAGATAGTAAATGAAGCTTAGTATTTATAAATATTGTTTAAATAGAGGAATGGTTTTTATAAGCAAGGAAGGTATTTTATAAAATGAAATGATATTTTATAAAATAGCAAATAAATCTTAATTAGTATTTATATATACGATTTTATAAATGAAGTATAGATTTTAAAAAATGGAAATGAGAATTTAAAAAATAGTAATACGAAGTGCACTTAATTTCAAGTGAGATTAAGTATTTAAAGGTTTAAAATGATTTGTGAGCTAATGATATATTTTATAAAATAGATGTAAGATTTTGTAAAATAGTATGAAACCATATTAGACTTTTACTAAAAAGATTTAGTAAATAAAAGTAGGATTTGATTAAGTAATAAATGAATATGAGTATGGGCAAGTATACGTATATATGTATTTAAAGAATATAACAAACAAAAAGATGTATGCATTGTAATTAGAATTGTCCTATGTGTGTTTGTTTATATATGTATGCAATTGTTTGATTATATAGATATATTATTGAATACAAGTTCGTGGCGGGTATTTCACGTAGCCATAGCAACTATCGGGTGCGTTAAATTGCATAAGAGTACACCGGGTCAAGCAGTCACTCCAGTGAAGTCCGAAATGTGACTTGTGCAGTTAATTTTGTGTTTACATGAATATGCATGCATAGGCATGCATGAATGAATTTATTAACACACGTATAAGCTACGCACAAGGCAAGGATGCCTGGTATGTCATTTTGGTGTGTTAGAGGAGGCCGGGTCACTATAATCACTCGTTGAACTCTATTCGTGCAAAGAGTGGATTTTGGTATCGAAATCAGTTTTCATATACTTAAGTAACCACTTCCAAAATGTCAACAAATGAACCTCGGTAGAGGTCCAATGGGGTAGAGGCAGGTTTTGGAAGCAAGGCGGCTCATCGGGTGAAGCATCGAAGGAAACGACATGTGAATCGGCTGTCGTTTGGGAGATTCCTCTCTGCCCTAGGATCATTGCCTAGAACCTAACAATTTCAATCGACTGAAGATGAAATTCAGTCGACAGAATGTTTGCAAAAATTAGTCCCGTGGGGCAAGCCCAAAAAAGAAGGCTGGGGGAATTGGGTTCAGTGACTAGGTTCAGTCGATTGAATGACACCCCTGGTCGACCAAACCCCTGGGTAGCAAATGACTTTGGGGGTTTTTTTCCTCATCCGATTACGGTTCTTCATGGTGTCTTGGTATGACTTCAGAGAGGCTTTGGGCTATGTTAACTCCTCTTTTTTGAAGCAACCTAAAACATAAGCGACCTAACGACCTATCACTACTCAACGACTCACGACCTAACGACCTAGCGACCTAACTCCAGAAAAAGGATTAAGCAACCTAGCGACCTAAAGCTCTAGCGAACTAACATCACAGAGAATCTTAGCGACCTAACTCCTGAAAGAGCTTAGCGACCTAATGATGGAATAGTCAAGCGACCTAGCGACCTAATGGACTCAGCGATCTAACGACCTAATAACTTAGCGACCTAAGGGTTTGAATACTACTAGCGACCTAAGGATGGAACAGCTCAACGACCTAGAGACCCAACATCTTAACAACTAAACAACCTAAGTTATAAGTCGCGCAACCTTAAGTCACTCCACCAGATAACTCAACACAGTTAAGTCGCCAACTAATCCCTAGGTCGCTCACGACCTACAACTTATCACCCCATTTAGCCAGATCAAGTGCACCCCTGTTAAGACATAGCTCGCACCTCTTAGGTCGCACGCGACCTACGAACTATCTTAGGTCGTTCACGACCTATGACTTGTCAACATGTTCAAATGATCAAGTGCAAAACTGTTAAGCCGTAAATTGTGCCTACTAGGTCGCCCACGACCTACCCCTAGGTCGTCCATGACCTACGACCTAACTCCGAACTCTCCCTATAAATACCCCACCTACTCCAACTTCAAAAGGACTTTTGGCTCATTTTTGGAATGCGGATACTCTGCTGTTTTCTCGACCCATCCAATACTTCAAGCACTCCAAACACCGAAGACGCTTCAACGAACTTCAAGAGAAGATCTAACACATCCGACATGGATTCAAAGAGCTCTCTTACATCAAAGTTCTAGCTACTCGTCTAAAGTGTGTTGTAATCGAAGTGTATTGTAAAGAATTGTAATTGAATCATCAATAAAGGAGATTAAAGTGGACGTAGGCTGAATCTTAAGCCGAACCACTATAAAATTGCTGTCTCTTTACTTTTCTGCTATTTTCTGCTTATATTCTGTTCCCGTACCAACGGGTGGTGCTTTCACATTACTAAGACCCACACCAGGGTGTTAGCGTCGATTTTTATGTTAACATTTTGGTGCTTTCACTGAGAAAATTGAACTCGGGGATATTTCCACCATTGCTCCGCAAAAATTTGTTGAAAAAATCTCTCTAAAGAACAGAAGTCTATCTGAAATCATGGCTCCTGGAAGAAAGAGTAGATCTACCAGATCCGGAAATGCTCATGAGGGGACCTCCGCTTCCCCAACAGCAAACCAGGCAACTCCTACCGTTGGAGTCACAAGGGTTGAATTAGACGATGTAGTATCGGGATTATACCAACAAATGGAAACTCAAAACGCTTTGATGATGGACAGGTTAAATGCTCTGCTCGGGGCAAATCGACAACCGGAAAACAATGAAACAACCTTTGTCGAAGATGCTCATAATTCCCAAGAGAGAGGAATTCCTCAAAGAGCAACTGGCACCGCCGAAGCGCCACCTTTCCAAGCTGAAGGTCCAAGGCCGCAGCCAACTTTTCGCGAACATTTGCCCAGGCAAACTTCCGAAAGAATAGCTGACGTCTGCCCGGCGATGCCTCTGAACAATGAGGAATACCTATCAGGGATGGTTCATCGAATCATGAAAGAGAGCATGCAGAGGGAAGAAAATGAGAACGACTGGGGATTTGCTCCAAGCAAAACTCCGTTTACTGAAAGGATCCTGAAAGCAGAATTTCCAAGGAAATTTGTACCTCCTACTATCCCGACCTATAGGGGGACAAGTGACACTAATCATTTCCTATATAAGTACGACTGGCATATGACTGGTGCAAGAGCATCAGATGAGATCAAATGCCGATACTTTCCAGTGTACTTAAAAGGAGTAGCTCTACTTTGGTTTACAAAACTTCCGGTCCGATCTGTGGATCAATTCTCCGACTTAACTCGAAAATTCAAGGATCAGTTCAGGTTGTATGCTTCAAAGGCTAAGGAAATAATGTCACTGTCCAGCCTCGAACAAAATCCTGGAGAGTCTATTAGATCTTTTTTGAACCGCTTCAACAGAGCCTTAGCCGAGGTTGACAACGCAGAGCCGCGAATGATTTTGACTTACTTGATGCGGGCTATCAACAAATCGAGTGAATTTGGAAAATGGCTAAAAGTGAAGGAACCAAACTCACTTGAGAAATTCTATAAGAAGGCCGACGAATTTATGCGCTTGGAAAACCTTCCGGTACCGGTAAAAGCAAAAGTGGCCGAGATTCAGAATAACAATGTTGCTTCTAATAAAAGAGAATCTGGAGGACAGGAGAGGGAAAATGATGATGGGAAAAAGCAGGGAAATGCGAAGAAAACTCGCCACTTTGGACCTTTGAATTTCACTCCCTTGACTGATACTCCAGAGAATATTTTCTTTGCAACTAAGGATACTGTTGAATATCCTAAACAACATAAGTTGAGACTTGGGAAAAATGCCACGTAGAGTGGAAGATTCTGTAAATTCCACAATCAGCCTGGCCATGACACTAATGAGTGCCGCCACTTGAAGGATCTGATTGAGGAGCTGTTGAAAGAGAAAAAACTTCAACAATATGTCAAGAAAAACAGGAATGACCCATCCTCATCCACTCAGGGGCAACCATTTCCCGCTCATCAATACGGATCAAGCAATAAAACTGCAGTGCAGGAATCAGAGAGGCTTGTCATTAATGTTGTCACAGGGGGTCCTCACCCCAGCGTCTGACCACACTCCATTCTGATTGGCATATGGATCAGAAACAATGATTCCAACGGAAATGGAGATTCAATCCCGTGATTCTGGAACAATAATCACTTGCGTCCATATTTTACTTAACAGCTTTGCTTAAATTTGTAAAATGATGATGGATGTATAACTCTTGTATTGTAAACCACTGAGGAATCAGTGTGAATCAATAATAAAGAACTATAAATCTTGTGTTCTCTAATACTATAAAATGCCTGTCTCATTTCAATATGCAAGTATCTTTAAAATATTGCTAAAATGTCGATTTAATATTGCAGGCTATCAAAGCAAAGCTTACTTATTCAACACATCACAAGGCTCAGCGATTCCTACAAATCACTCAACAAAGACAAGTCACAAAAGTTCCAAAATTCAACTCTTACAAAAGAAGTGTTATTCGCAAACAGTTGATGGTGTCACCAAAGCGGGCACCTTCCTGATGAGAAGGTTTCAGACCCTTGCTAACTAATCGCGATCGTTTGTGCAAACGAACATCCGGTAAAGTAGCTTGCTCTGCCCCATGGATTCACCCAACGATAAAGTACACTTCTCTGGCAAAAAGCAAACAACTTGCAAAAGAATGGGACATGTACTTGAAGTGATAACGAGGAATCGCTAAGAAGCAGATGGTGGAAGGACACAAGCAACAAATGCTACTCTTCGGATTCCAAATGCTACTCTTCGGAGTCCAAACAATGACCTCTTCATAAGCCCAAAGCTGCTTCGGAGGCACAAGCCCTCTTCGGAGGCAAAAGACCTCTTTGGAGGCACATTTCACCGGAGTTGAAGTGCAAAAATCTCCCTTCGGAGGCCCACTTCACCAGAGCTGAAATGCCAAAAAGACCTCTTCGAAGGCACATTTCACCGGAATTGAAGTGCAAAAATCTCTCTTCGGAGGCCCACTTCACCAGAGCTGAAATGCCAAAAAGACCTCTTCGGAGGCACATTTCACTGGAGTTGAAGTGCAAAAATCTCTCTTCGGAGGCCCACTTCACCAGAACTGAAATGCCAAAAAGACCTCTTCGGAGGCACATTTCACCGGAGTTGAAGTGCAAAAATCTCTCTTCGGAGGCCCACTTCACCAGAGCTGAAATGCCAAAAAGACCTCTTCGGAGGCACACTTCACCAAGATGAAGTGCCAAACAAAAGCCCTCTAAGAGGCACAAGCCCTCTCCCGAGGCACAAACAGAAAAGCCCTTCCCAAAGGCATATCAAACAAGCCCTCTCCCGAAGCACAAATTAAGAAGCCCTCTTCGGAGGCACAAAGCCTTCTTCGGAAGCACTAAACAAGTGAAGACCTTTAAACAGGGCACATCCAAAAACTTTGTCGATGTAACCACTAAAGGGGTACCTTCTCAAAAAGAAGGTTCCAGGCCACAGCTGAATACTTACGATTATTTGTGCAAACAAGTATCCGGTAAAACAGCTAACGCCAATCCCGTGGACCCATTCATCGATGAAATACAACTTTCTAACAAACAGATCAAAACATTCTTCAGAAGCTCGCTTCACTGCGTAGGGGAATCCACTTTTCAACAAATAAAAGTGATCACCCCCGAAAGTAGAAGTGTTCTTTAAAAAGAAAGAGAAAGAAAAACTTCTCCGATACAAAGCGTATTCTATTAAAAGCAGAATAATATTTCCTCAAAACGGAAGGATTATTCTCTAAAATAAGAGTACAAGTCTTTTCAGAATATTGCAGTAAGCCGTGGTATGGGGGCATATAGCTATATTAATAAAAAAAACGCTCAAACATCATACCACGAGCTCACTACAGTATCATATAAAGTAAATAAAGAAACTTGTGCAAAAGCAGAGAATAAATGCGTTCACACATATACTAACAAGAAATTATACAAGTAAAAAGAACCATTTTATTTCATACAATGAAATTTTTGTACATATGCAGGTTTCAAAAAAGCGGGGGCCGGTACCCGCACAATTCCCGGTCGATACAAGTCTGAGAATACAAACAAAAAGCGAAACAAGAAGCATAAAGTCCAGCTCATTACTATTTCTTCCCGCCACCTTTAGAGCACTTGCCCGGCTTAATGATTAATTTCTGAATCCGGCGTGGATGGGTCGGGGAAGAAGGAGAAGGGGGTGTAGCGGGATCTTCTTCCACTTTCTCTTCACCAGCAGAAGCGCTTTTCTTCTTCTTCTTGGAAACCGCGCGTTTCCCCTTCTTCTTTAAAGAAGACTCACTTCCCGGTGTAATCAATGCAGAAAGCTTTGTGTCATCATCATAAGGTTGCTCCGGGGTCTTCTCTCCTTCCTCAAGTTCTTCCGCCTTCTGTTCTTGCGAAGCAGCCGGATCGTCCAAGTCTTGAAGAGCTTCTATTTTTTCTTCCTGCGACCCCGGTTGAGAAGCAGAAGGAGGAGCAACTTGAGAAGATGAAGTAACAACAGCTGGAGGAGGAGAAGTCAGTGCAGCACTTGGTATTTCCGCTACAGAATAAGAAAAGTCAAAATCAGTATTCCTCGTAAAGAGAGGAGTTGGTGGCTCATCGAGACTTAAGTAATAAGCGAGAAATTCATCAAGCTCAGGTGAAGCAAACAAGTAATCCGCTTGACCTAGTTCAACGTTGAAGTTACCTGGAGAAGTTGGCTTTATGATGTCAATCTCATAGGCTTGTGCTTCAGCGTGTTCTTCGCCTTCGTCTCCGCCCTGTGCAATTAAGTTATCGGTTTTGACTTTAGCAGGAGGCAGGGAATGGGAACTGGAACCTATGATATCAACTTCAGCTGATACCGAAGTATGGACAGGGGCAGTTGGAGGTACTTCCTGTCCCGGATGCTCTTCTCCCGCCGCTTCAGCTCGCGCTTTAGCAAGTTGCTCTTTTCGTTTGGCAAGAGCTGCACGGGCCTCGTCATCTAAATAACATGCTTCAAGGTCCACTTCAGCATAACTGGCACCTCCTAGCATGTCAATTACCGCTTCCCATACTTCGGCCAAAGTGATTTCGTATGTCGGTCCCAAAAATGAGAGGCTCCCGCGCCCCAAGATGCTATGAATGTAAAAATCAAATAGAGTAGAGCTAATTTTGGCCTTCGTCGCCTCGTGCCATTGCTCAGCCGCTTCTTTTCCGGCGATGGCTGCTTCTTTTCCGGCAACTGCCTCATCCCGCTCTTTTTCAACTTTAAGAAGTCGAGCTTTTAACCTCTCAATCTCCATGTCTTGGGAGCTAGTTTTTTCTCGCAACCGAGCAACATCAGTACGGTAACTCTCGACAACTTTCTCCTGCGCCTCATATCTAGCCTCAGCATCTCGTTGACTAGCATGAGCATCCCGTACTTGCTTTTGAAGTACCTCTTCCTTTTGAGTAAAAGAGGTGGAAGAGGCGGCAAGATCATCTTCGAGTTTCTTGACTTTGGCCTCAAGCTCCTCATTATGGTTGGCAATGTTTTTCATCTCTGTATCGTGCTGCTTAAGAACTTTCTTCCATTTAGAATGATCATTTTCCATGGTTAACATGGCTTCGAGATTCATATGATTAACCCTTTGAAGCTTGTCAACCAACTTTTGCCATTCGGATATTCTCTCGATGTCAAGCTTAACAGCATCGAGATTCCTTAGCATGGCCTGCTTATCTATATGAACCAAATCCAAGTCAAAGCGCACTCCTTTTAAACACCAATTTGGGAATCGGCTTTGAAGTGTAGGGGGAGCATCCTTGACTTGATATTGAGGCCTGTTAATAATTGTCTGAATGTCAGTTTTCCCAAGAGCAGGAGAACCAAAGGGGATGTCGAGAGAGATAGAAGGGGCAGGCTTTCCAGAAATTGCAGATGCATCCTTTTCGCTAAGCCTGGCCCGTTTACTTGGATCTTCAACAGCATGTCTCCTTCCTCTGTCGTCATGCGATTTCCTTTTATGAGAATCGTCATCTCTTTGAGAGGAGTCGTGACGTTCATCTCTTCTTTCATATCGCTCCTCATTGGCTCTTCTTTCTTGAGCCTTCCTAGCAGCTCTTTCTTCGTCAGTTTCCCTAAAGGCAGAGAGATAGCGCCTGTAATCATAAGTGTCACGGCTTCCTTGGCGCTGGAAATTTTCATGGTACGAGCCACTTTGCGCCATCGGAGAATCTGAAAATGAAAAAGAGATAGAATTTAGAAATCTCCAGGAAGAAGTATTTAAGTGCATATAATCGCCAAAAAATCCTAAGTGTGTGTGATGTGCAAACTACGCACGTCAAGCTACAAACCACTCTTTGGTTTAGGAGCGGTGACGACTTTTGTGATTGGTGTCAACTCTTGAGCTGATGGAGCATGTTGCAGGGTGGATGTCGCTTTAACTATTGGAGAAATAACTTTAGTAGTAACAGGGTCATCCTTAAAAAGTTCCTGTGAAGTTATCATCAAGTCACTCAGTTCACCGTAGATATCATCACCATCATGCCCAGCGGAGCTTTCTTTTTCAACTCCTTCTTCAATCACCGGCAAAAGTGTAAGCTTGCCGGATGACCCCACGACATCAACAGAAGTAGAACACTTCACCAATGCAGCCTCTACGGTAAGTTCTTTCGATGCAATTTCTTCTGTAGAAACTGGGGCAACTAATGTTTCAGTCTCGGAACCAGAAACTTCGTAAATCTGAGTAGATCGAGAGGGATGTAGAAGTCCGAATTGGTGAAGGAACTCATCTTTCAGCAAAAATTTGACGCTTCTCTCTTCAGCCGCCACGACACTCAACGTTTCAAAGGTTGGCTTGTGGATGGGATCCCTAAGCGGAGGAGGAAGTGCTATAGAGGTAAAGAATGAAGTTCAGTACTTGACAATTCAAGTTTCAAGAAATTCAGAAAAAATGAAGTGAGCAGAGATAAGCAGTCTTACTTCCGATCCTCCAGACAGCATAGAACTCTAGGGGGCAGCGAATGAAGAAGAATTGACTTAAAAATCCATGTACACTCTCAGGCAAGTCTAGAATCAGTTTCCGGTTCCGCGCGCCCCTCACAAGTATAATAGAGGGATGGTCTTTATTCTTTGCGAATGTGCACAAGTAGCAGATCTCTTCAAAACTTGGAAGACAGTCGAGCGTCCTCCTGAATAGCACACACAACCCCATCAAGATGGCATAACCATTGGGGTGTAGCTGGAATGGAGAGATAGTCAATCGAAGAAGAAGCTGTCGAAGAAAATCATTAAAGGGAGGAATAGCTCCACTTAAGCACATCTGACGATTAACTGCGACAAAACCATGAGGTGGCCTATCAGCAGTATCGTTTATCCCGGGAAGCCGAGCATCTTCTTCAGCAATGCCAAATTGAATGCACAACTGACTAAAGACTTTGTGGTTCAAGGTGGTTGAGGCTCTTTCCGGAGGATCAATCAACGGATTAGCAATTGGAAAAAACTCCCCAGCTTGTCCTGTTCCTTCTTGTTGAGAAGTCATTCTACACAAGGAATTGGATATTCAAATGTGAAGGTGCACGTTTCCTAAAAAGTGCGAAGTGTTGTGCAGAACTAGTAAAATGACAAGCAAATATAATTGGAATTGAATTAGTTGACATTTGTCAATTATAGAGTTTCAGGGCTTGTTATTTTAAGTCCAAGTACAGTGTTGATGCAAACAAATCAGCTTTAGTTGATTATTTTAGTTTGCTTCAATACTTCACTTGAATTTGTTGATTCACATCATTTCATTCAAATAGTTCATTTAAGTTGAATATTCTTTGTCGACTAATCTGTCATTCGATGTGGGCAGTCAATGGCAGTATATTCGCCCTAGTTTTCTGCAAATGTTGTGTTTAGTAGGTTGTTAGCTTAAAAGTCAATACAATCTGTGAAGAAGTTCAAATAGTACAAAGTTCAAACAGTTCAAGTCAAAGCAGTTCAATCAAGTTCTTTCAGAATTTTACAAGTCCTAGGTCGTCCAGACTATTTTTAAGCGACCTAGCATAGGTCGGAGCTTTCTTAGGTCGCTCTGTGCAAATCGAAGAGTTCATAGGCATCAGGTCAAAATTTGTCCAAGTCCTAACTCGGCCACGCCCTAAAGCCTATGCCGCAAAAAGTTAGGTCGTTAATTTGTTAAGTCGTTCTGCTTGGAATTCATGTGCAAATTTGTTAAGTCCTAGGTCGTTTGAATCCCAGCGCGACCTAAAAGTTAAGTCGCAGATTCGAAGGATCCTTAGGTCGCGAGAATTTGTTAGGTCGGTTGGTTCGTTAGGTAGGCCAGGTTTCTTTGGTCGCGAAGGTTTCTAGGTCGCTCAGATCTACTAAATCGCTAACTTCCTCTCCACGCAATGGCTCACCATCTCATTAAACTGTGACCCGATAGCCCGTTATCATCTACACAATGAAATCCACCACTCTCTCAGTAGAATCTATTATTTCTCCACACCATCAAATCGCCCAAGACGGATTCAAATCATCTCAGATCCATCGTAAATCCAACACATAGCTGAGCTCTCGTGAATTACAGCAACATAGCTATGGCGGTTGGAAATCAATCGCAACATGGCTTGAGAGTGTAACGCGACGTATGAAGTCGGATTGGGATCAGAGGATGGGGATTCACGATTTAGCGGCGATCATGGTTGGATAAAGATTGAATTCACTTACACAATATGATAGCAAGGATGAATCGTCAACTGATTAACTCAAATTTGCCTTTGAAATCACGAAATTTTATTAATGGCAGAGCGGGAAATCAGAACAGTTAAGTAGAGGAGAAGCAGCGACCTATAACAGTTTATATGGGGCAAAAAGAGGAAGGCGAATGGGCACGCGAGCTAGCATATGTTTTAGGTCGCTCACGACCTAGCAGAATTAGATCGAAGCACACGACCTATGACATAAGCCTGTACTTCAAGGGGCAAGTGTTAACTCCTCTTTTTTGAAGCGACCTAACGACCTATCACTACTCAACGACTCACGACCTAACGACCTAGCGACCTAACTCTAGAAAAAGGATTAAGCGACCTAGCGACCTAAAGCTCTAGCGAACTAACATCACAGAGAATCTTAGCGACCTAACTCCTGAAAAAGCTTAGCGACCTAAAGATGGAATAGTCAAGCGACCTAGCGACCTAATGGACTCAGCGATCTAACGACCTAATAACTTAGCGACCTAAGGGGTTGAATACTACTAGCGACCTAAGGATGGAACAGCTCAACGACCTAGAGACCCAGCATCTTAACAACTAAACAACCTAAGTTATAGGTCGCGCCAACTTAAGTCGCTCCACCAGATAACTCAACACAGTTAAGTCACCAACTAATCCCTAGGTCGCTTACGACCTACAACTTATCACCCCATTCAGCCAGATCAAGTGCACCCCTGTTAAGACATAGCTCGCACCTCTTAGGTCGCACGCGACCTACGACCTATCTTAGGTCGTTCGCGACCTATGACTTGTCAACATGTTCAAATGATCAAGTGCAAAACTATTAAGTCGTAAATCGTGCCTACTAGGTCACCCACGACCTACGACCTACCCCTAGGTCGTCCACGACCTACGACCTAACTCCGAACTCTCCCTATAAATACCCCACCTACTCCAACTTCAAAAGGACTTTTGGCTCATTTCTGGAACGCGGATACTATGCTGTTTTCTCGACCCATCCAATACTTCAAGCACTCCAAACACCGAAGACGCTTCAACGAACTTCAAGAGAAGATCTAACACATCCGACATGGATTCAAAGAAATCTCTTACATCAAAGTTCTAGCTACTCGTCTAAAGTGTGTTGTAATCGAAGTGTATTGTAAAGAATTGTAATTAAATCATCAATAAAGGAGATTAAAGTGGACGTAGGCTGAATCTTAAGCCGAACCACTATAAAATTGCTGTCTCTTTACTTTTCTGCTATTTTCTGCTTATATTCTATTCCCGTACCAACGGGTGGTGCTTTCACATTACTAAGACCCACACCAGGGTGTTAGCGTCGATTTTTACGTTAACAGGCTACTCGGGGAGGTGAACGCAAGGCGAAGCTTGAGATTTGGATGCGAATGTTAAATTATTCCTTTGGAATCAACAATGATTAGGCACAAGGTCAGTACAGTGATTGGTCACGAGCACGTCCGACGAGCATGTACGATCGAATGGAGTGAATTCGTACCTTTAGGGGTTGACCCCAGGATACATACAATTTGATAAATTATATCAGTCTTATATTAGTGACCGTACACATCATTGATCTTATATTAGTGATCATACATCGTATTGGCCTTATATTAGTTGCTACGCATATTGTCGGTCTTTAATAGAGACCATCCGTATAAATGGACGATGATGAAATATCGGTCTCCATTTGTGATAGGCGTATTTGATTACTTGACATTATATTTCGATATATATATATATATATATATATATATATATATATGGTATCTGTGTTCCTTTGTGGTCCCGATGGCGTATTATACGAGACATGACTGTCTTTCTCTTTTTGATAAGAGGTGTACACAAGTTACTTGAGAAATCCGTGGTGACAAGAAAGGGGGAACGATGGAAATCATCTACGAGTGGACTAGATGTCACCAAAGCTTGCTTCAGAGGGTATGGTGTGGTTCACATAGGACGACGTCATCTATAAGTGGGCTAGATATCGGCAAAGTTTGCTTCAGCAGGTACGGTGTGGCTGACATAGATTTCAAGTAAATAGAGTAGGTCATATATCACCAAAGCTTACTTCAGAGGGTACGGTGAGATCTACACGAGACCCATCACAAAGGATGTGGCTCGGGGTCTATGTTACAATTAGGTACTGAATCTATTTATTTAGGACCCTTAAAGGGAATTATTGGATCACGGTAGATGTCCGTAGTGGACTTCACACGTCAATAATGATGGGTATCAATTTGTTTTCTTCGGTTGACTTTCATTGCTATAATTTCTTTATTGTTAGTTGGCTGATGTTATTATTGTATTTGTTATCATTATGTACTCCGCGATAGACTTATATTATAATTACCCTGCCTTTGTATGTTGGGCTACTGTATCATGATATATATTGTTACATTTCAGTCACGTTATATTAGTTGTGCTGACTCGTTGATTGCAGGAGAAGAGCATGTTATGGTATGATTTCCTATCTTTTGGATAGGTTTACTTTGCCTGTTTATGGAAAGTTCAGATTACCCATGAACCATGTTTGTAGTGAGGGCCGACAATGATTTTGTTGTCTCCTGTTTATTTGTATATAGTTTTGATATGCAGTACTTTGATATAGTTCCCCCCACACCAGGCTTTAAGTCTGACCCATGTTTTGTCTTTGTCTGTTTATATCATAGCAACCCTGGGGTACTTGATTGAGTAATTTGGGAGTTAGTGCTTTTCGGGATACGCTATCAGGATATGCAGCTAGAGCACTTTAGAGGTGTAACGTCGATTTTGGATATGTATACTTGATATTTTAGGAGTATATGACAGGCCTATTTTTGTATACGAGACCGTTATATTCGATACTTATTCAGAACTCCGTGTTTTTAGGAGCTGATGTATTCTGACTATTCTGTATTGATACTTATTTATCAGTTGCTTTCGCTAGTGCGGTCTCTTTTATATTGTCACACTATTCTGTTTATGTACGTTCAATATATTATATGTTGTCATTCCATTGTGAGACACTATCGATGTCTTGGTTTAGTGTTTTGTTCTAATTTTACCCCAACAATTTGTCCTTTGGGTATTCCTTGAAGGGCAGGTTGTTACAGTTGGTATCAGTGCTTAGGCTCAACACTTGGACTGAGTAGACCAGTTTGAGCTAATCAATCTGGTAAAAGAAGATATGTAGAGAGAGTGTACTTGTATTTTTCTACTATATTATACCGTATACATCGCTTATCTTTTGGACTTGATTGGTTTCTATCGTTAGTTGCTAAGGTATCTTTGTCAGGCTATTAATATGAACAGAAGGAGTGCATGGATTACTGCGAATAGGCAGTTAGAGATGCTTGATTAGTTTAGAGACCAATTAGCTACAACAAAAGATGTTTTGCCACCCATGAATATTTCTAGCAGATGCGGTTGGCATCAAAAGTAGTATGGTCCTTGGGGCACTAGTATTTCTAGCTCCACCAGCTTTAGACTCTTCGACGTAGTGTCAGAATTTCCTTAGCCTTGGAAGGAAGTCATATCTGAGTCCTAAGACTGTTGCTGAGACATGGCCTTGGACACATGCATGAGAAGGCTTCCATTTATATAGGTTTGGAGAATGTTCTCATGAAGAAGATTATTTCTTGGCATTTGGAGAAGGGAGACTTTGGCTGGGTAGGATGTAGTGTTTGTGTGGTTTATGAGCAGGCCTATGATTTGGAATTAATTCAGAAGTTTCTTTTGTTCTCAGTTCATTTCTAAGATCGAGAAGGGCTCATAGCTTTAGCATTCCATCCGTCTTGAGCAGGGAAGCTTGTCACTGAAGGAGTTTTGACCAATTCAACCTTTTGTTTTTGGGGTTTGAGATGTTCGTAGCTCCGTTGTTGTAGGCAAAGAGATTTGCCTTAGGTCTTAAGCATTGATTGGGGATTCATTGCTTAGTCTTATCCCTATTGGAACCACTTTTAAAAGTCTTGTTGGGATGGTTCTCCTTCGTGGGAACGCCCACGAGATACCGTTTGAGGTAGCGAAATTGGAAAGCAACCAAAGCTCCAACCAAAGCACAAAGACTATGATACAAGGAAGATCAAGCTTTTGCAAAAAAGAAAGCTGACCTAGTATGTCACTCCAGTGGCATATAGGGGCATTTTGCAGTGAAATGTCATCCAACTAAAGTGAAGCGTAAGTGCTTCAATTGCGATTGGCTTGATCACTTGAAGAAGGTTATCCTACATTTTCGAAGGGTGAGTAAGTGATGATGACTTGTGCCTTACAGGCATTACCAAGTCCTAGCAGGCCTACGGCTTAGGAAAAATGGAAGGAGCTTTTATGGTGAGGTATGCTCTATTTTTGGGAATTCACTAAGCTGTGTATTTTATCTATTGCTAGTTACTTGGTAGATAAGGTAAAGTTGACACCTTTCATAGTAGATAAATACTTCGGTAAACTTAATGCACGTGCTTTCAAGTTGAGTGGGGTTGGTTGATGAAGTGTGACTTGGATGACCAGTAAGAAGTAAAGACCGAGCGGATGATTATAGGCGTTTACCTAAAGTCGTTCATGTTAAAATCATTTTCTTTGTGTTAGTAAACCTCAGGTGATGGGAGTAATCCTATGTGCTGAAAGAGACATTTTCTAAAGATTGGTCCATTCACGTGTTGGTTCTTAACATATAGTTTGAGCATAGAGTTTCTAGGTGATTTGCACCAATTAGGAAATGGTTTTTCACTTGATTTTAATAAACAAGCACTTAAGTCGGATTGTTGAGATGACTGAGAGATTTCCGAAGTACGTTCCTAGTCGTGCGAGGAGGTTTCAATAGTCAGATCAAGGAACCAGATTGGAGTTTGCATGGAAGGGGTCAGATGGCTGATGCTGATTTAACAAAGAAATCTTGCGAGCAAATGAAGGGTTGGAACGGGCATCGTGTCATTTTGGGATGATCTTTAGTTATTGAAATTTTTTAATGTAGTATAGTTATTATTGCATGGGATAGTTCGGGGAAGGATTTCTCAACTAGTTTTGTGGCGATTTGGATAATCTTCTAAGCGACAAGATGATACTTGCCTAGGCGAGCATCGTAGGCGCTTAGTATATTATCCTCAAAAACATTGTGCGGTCGAGGTGAGTTTGAACCCAAGAAAACCTAGGCAATTATAGATCTTCATTTAACGACGATGTAATTAGCAGACTTTTCTCCTTTAGAGAATGAGCTCTACTTGGAAGAAAAGGAGAGTCAAGGCATTGGTTACTGGATTTATTCGAGAGTTTAGAGGCTCGGTGATCCTACATATCGTATAAGTTTTCCTATTCATAGTGGGAGGTGTAATAGTATTTCGCATATTATATTCACGAAAGGGGTTACACCACTTAGGCGTTTATTCCTTTTGAATGACAAACTGACTCATTGGAGTCTATGATTTGACATGCGCGTTTGACTCTTTATTTGGTTACCATGCATATCAGTATAGACTCCTTTTGAGTATTTCATTGTTTGGTATGCTTACTGTTGCTTGTTGATTTATTATTGCTGTTTGCTAAGGATTGATCATTACTTGTTGCTTGTTACTTGTTATTGCTTGTTGCTTGTTGTTGTTGCTACCACTTATGTTTACTTGCTACTATTTGACATTGTTTGATTTTGTTTGTTTTTTTATTTTTTTTTCTTGTTTGCATGTTTAATAATTTGTATGCTAGTTATTATTGCTTATTGTTGTTTGCTATTATTTGATGGGAATGGAGACTTCCTTATGAAGGGTTGGATTCGAGCTTTCAAAGTCAAATAGATGATAGTAAATCGATGTCTAATTATATTTTTACACTTAACGGCGGAGCTGTCAGTTGGAAAAGTTCCAAACAAGAGACAATAGTTGATTCAACGATGGAGGCCGAGTACAATGCCCTTAATGAAGAAGCAAAAGAGGCAGTCTGGATACGCAAGTTTTTGACTGAGATCGGAGTGATTCCCAATACCGAGAATCCAATTGCATTTTTCTGTGATAACAATATGGCGATAAATATCGCAAAGGAGCCCAGAGCACACAATAACTGATGTCATATTATTCGGATATTCCACCTCATTAGGTAATTCATTGAGAAGAAAGATGTCGTGATATAAAGGGTAGATACCAAGGTCAACATAGCAGATCCATTCACTAAGGGTCTAGCTCGGTCGGCTCTCAAGAAGCTGATTGAAGGGATGAAACTGAGGTTCCATAATTGGCTCCATGTACAAGTGGAGATTGATAGAGTTAGGGGGATGCCCTCGAGGCGATTTTGTAATTTATTGTAAATTAATTAACTCTGTAATCAATTCTCGTTCATAATAAAGGTGTTTTCCATTCTGTTATATATTTGTTATAATGCATTATAAATAATGAAATATTTAATTAAAATATATTTAATAGTAAATCCATTAATGGCGTGTTTGTAATAGTAATTAAAAATAGTTGTAACTGTGATGGCACGTGCTTCCCATTTCGAAATACGAGTCGTAAAATAGAAAGAAATAGGTAGAAAAGAATATAGATAAAAAGAACTAAACAAATCACAGCGTCTCACAATCGACGCGGATAATATATATATATATATATATATATATATATATTATAACATATATCACATAGTCACTAATACAATTCATCAGAGTCATAATTATACATGCATCATATCCAGACAGTCGTAACGACCTGCCCATTCATTACAAGTCCAAAATACAGACACAGATACCAATACAACGGAATATAGATAATAGCTAGATACGTTGAAGCCACCTGCTTCAGCTCCTCCAAAATACATCGAGAACAAACCTGGATCACTTGGCTACTCATAAAAATATGAGTACCCAAGAGTTTAGGAAAAACAAAAAATAAACTTTGGTTTAGACATGGGTCTGGTGTGAGTAAAAAGGTTAAATTTATTTAAATTGAAATCCATTTGAAACAAGGGTATCTCGTAAGACCATGCCGCACATAAACACGGACGAGTTTTTCCCTTACGATAACCAAAAACACTTTCATAGGAAATCCAGTGATATTATAATAATGTCTAGGGTTTTCAAGTAAATTATTCACATAACTAAAATTGTTACATTAATTAAATTCCAGCATAATAGGTATACAACTAAGATCGAAGGCACTTATTGGAAAGTGGGTTCCATACAATGACTGGATCACTAAGGTACCGCCCATCACGGTGCATCTCTAGATAAAATAACACCGAGGACCATGCCGGGATCCCCTACTACACAAGACCGGACTACCCCTAACCTGGATAGCCCGAATAAGATTACCCCACGGTTGGGATCAGCAACCGCACCGAACATACCGAGTAAAATAGGGACTCTAGATAGGGATAACCTTACCCTAATTGTGTGTGACCCACTTAGCCTTGCTGCATCTCCTATGTTTTAGTCATTCCCAGTCGGTGAGGCTTGAGGCTACGATTACCTTTTAAGAACACATTTACTTGGAATTCTCATCATCCTCCAATGACGATGTTCCGATAGCATTTGTCCATACAAGTCCGTTCGGGTTTTAATGGAACCGAAGGCACCATTTCCACTACACCCATATTGGAATCACTCTCAGAGTTACTGACAAATAGCCCTTGTACTCTAAAATCTTTATTCCGGATCTTTCCTTGGAATTTTTCCAACCCGATCGTTTATTTTGGATCAATGTGGTTTTTGGATAATACTGATATCCAATCCCGGTCTCATCGAATCCAAACGATAGATTTTTAAAGGCCAAGTTGTTTTTAAACAAAATAATTCATATTCAGGGTGTCACAACTACATATGGAAATTTTATTGCATATGTTATTCCCAATAAAATGTGTCGACGTTTTATTTCAACCATTCAATTCATTTGGTTACTTAGTGTCACAGGCACAAAACAATTTGAAATAAATATTCAAGAGTAATTAAGCCAAATCACATATCATTAACTATTTTAACGATTTATAGCCAATATTAAAACAATTAACAAATCAGCATTTAACTAATTTAAATTAACCAAATCTAATTATATTCCTAACCCAAATTACTTATAATGTAATAAATTTTAAAAACTATTTATTTTTAATTTAATTAAAATTAGCAATCCATTTAATAACTAACTTATATAAATTAACTTAAGATTTATCAATTTAAAATTTAATTATTTACTAACTTTAATTATTAAAATTAATTTAATTTTATATTACCAAAAACTTAACAAAATTGATTAGGCTTAAATACTAAGTGATAGGATCGAAACAAAAAAAATTCATGTTGATTGGAATTTAGGTAAAAAGGAAAATAAATGTTTGAAAAGTTTAAGAGGTTTTTAATGTAAAAAATTTGATAAACTTTACTTATTATTATTATTATTATTATAAAATAACCATGCCCGTTCGGCCCAAACGAGAACAGGCTCCACCCTTCTTCCTTTTCCTTTTATTTTCTACTGCTTCTTCTCTCCTTTCTTTTTTTCTTCTTTTCCGCTGCAACACTCCGTGCACATCACCGTGCACGTGCACACGCCACCTATGACCCATTCTTCGTCGACCATCCTCACACACCATCCACGATCACCTCCACTCGATCACGGTCGAATGAAACACGGACGGATTTGTCCCTTACGACAACCAAAAACACTTTCATAGGAAATCCAATGATATTATAATAATGTCTAGGGTTTTCAAGTAAATTATTCACATAGCTGAAATTGTTACATTAATTAAATTCCAGCATAATAGGTATTCAACTAAGACCGAAGGCACTTATTGGAAAGTGGGTTCCATACAATGAGTAGGACACTGAGGTACCGCCCGTCACGGTGCATCTCTAGATAAAATAACACCGAGGACTACGCTGGGATCCCCTCCTACACAAGACCGGACTACCCCTAACCTGGATAGCCCAAATAATATTACCCCATGGTTGGGATCAGCAACCGCACCGAACATACCAAGTAAAATAGGGACTCTAGATAGGGATAACCTTACCCAAATTGGGTGCGACCCACTTAGCCTTGCTGCATCTCCCCTGTTTTAGTCATTCCCGGTCGGTGAGGCTTGAGGATACGATTACCTTTCAAGAACACATTTACTTGGAATGCTCATCATCCTCCAATGATGATGTTCTAATAACATTCGTCCATACAAGTCCGTTTGGGTTTTAACGAAACCGAAGGCACCATTTCCACTACACCCATATTGGAATCAATCTCAGAGTTAGTGACAAATAGCCCTTGTACTCTAAAATCTTCATTCCGGATCTTTCCTTGGAATATTTCGAACTCGATCATTTATTTTGGATCGATGTGGTTTTCGGATAATACTGATATCCGATCCCGGTCTCATCGAATCCAAACGATAGATTTTTAATGGCCAAGTTGTTTTTAAACAAAACAATTCATATTCAGAGTGTCACAACTACATATGGAAACTTTATTGCATATGTTTATTCCCAATAAAATGTGTCGATTTTTATTTCAACCATTCAATTCATTTGGCTACTTAGTGTCACAGGCACAGAACAATTTGAAATAAATATTCAAGAGTAATTAAGCCAAATCACATATCATTACCTATTTTAACGATTTATAGCCAATATTAAAACAATTAACAAATCAGCATTTAACTAATTTAAATTAACAAAATCTAATTATATACCTAACCCAAATTACTTATAATTTAATCAATTTTAAAAACTATTTAGTTTTAATTTAATTAAAATTAGCAATCCATTTAATAACTAACTTATATAAATTAACTTAAGATTTATCAATTTAAAATTTAATTATTTACTAACTTTAATTATTAAAATTAATTTAATTTATATTACCAAAAACTTAACAAAATTGATTAGGCTTAAATACTAAGTGATAGGATTGAAATAAAAAATCTCATGTTGATTAGAATTTAGGTAAAAAGGAAAATAAATGTTTTAAAAGTTTAAGGGGTTTTTAATGTAAAACATTTGATAAACTTTACTCTTTTTTTATTATTAGAAAACAACCAGGCCCGTTCGGCCCAATCGAGAACATGCTCCACCCGTCTTCCTCTTCCTTTTATTTTCTACCGCTTCTTCTTCTTCCTTTCTTTTTTTCTACTTTTCCATTGCAACACTCCTTGCACATCACCGTGCACGTGCACATGCCACCCACGACCCACGCTTCGTCGCTGACCGTCCTCACACGCCATCCACGATCACCTCTACTCGATCACGGTCGAATGAAACACGTCGTCACCTTGTTCGAGAATCGAACCACTGACCCACCACTTCGAAAAAGTCACCCACGTTCAAACTCCTCGCCGTACCACCTCACGCCACCGTCCACCGCCAAATTCCACCAGAAGCTTCGCCACCTTCTCCTCTTCCAATTCCTCCCATACCGCATGCCTAAAAGTGCTCCACATCGTCACCATTTCTCGAAAACTGAGCACGACCAAAAATCACTTCCTAACCCTACTTCGCCTCCGACAGACCACCACGCCCCCTTATAAAATTCCGCACCATTTTTTGCAAACTCCCCAACAACCAAGCTACCTCCAGGCCAAAAGTCTTCCATGAAATCGAAGGGTTCGCCGAAATTTGACCGAAAACCATAAACCATTCATCTTCCTTTTTCTCTCTATATACTTGACTAGAAATTCCCAAACTTCCTCCAAAATTCATCATTTTGAATGACGATCATGTTCATATAAGCAAGTGGATGAAATACGATTCTCGAATTTCTTCCATTTTTGGGTGTCTTACTGTAAAATACGTTTTCTTCTTCTATGCTTGATAATATTTAAGGAAACAATTTTTAAAACAAACTATGTTCGAAAACAAACAGTTTTTCTTTTGAAAACATCACCTAAAACTAACTAGATTGAGAGGTAAAGGTTTTTGAAGTTGAGCATAACAGTTTATTTTTCTTCAAAATAATAGAGCGGAAAAAATAGTGTACATGCTTTGGAGTTTTACCTATTTGTACAAAAAGATATACATACATATATATAAGCACAGGTACCACCAACATACAAAAAACTTGACAAATCAAAGGTTTCATTTAAATCTACAAGTATATAGCTAAATCAGATGTTCAGTAGTAAAGGAAGAATTTAGTTTTACTCACTGCTTTGAAAAGAAAACACCCTGTCTTTCTTTTTGTTTTTGATCTACTGGCGGCCTTTAGTTTCTACAGAGTTTTAATGGCAGCTTGTTTTTTTTCTTTGTTTGTTTTGCAAGCTGGAATGTATACATGAAGAATATAGTGATACTTATAGAGAAAGAGGAGGGAACAAGTTTTGAACAGGGCTGAAGCCCATTTTCATGTATAGAAAAAAAAAATTATTTTATTTTCTTTGATTTTGAAACAATGACCTGTTTTGAAAATAAGTGATTTGATTTCCTAGTTGATTTGATAATTTGTGTGTGATTTGATCTATTTTGTGCTTGAGAAGTTATGCATTCATCATTATGTCCTCTTGTATACCTATATACTTCATACATATATACATAGATTGTTTTACCATATGAACATGATTTTGCCTTATGTACAAACATATATTAACATGCCTAAGTTTTGTATTACTTCTATAAATTTTTACATATACCCTATAACTAACGTATAAACATCAATAGCCACTTACATGTATTTATTGTTATTTATATATATTTTATTTTAAATCTTATATCAAAAGCTATGTATACACACACATATATATATATATATAATATCCTATAATAGAAAGGTGAAATTTTTATTTAAATATTTCAGAAATTATAATTTAAACTTTTAAATCATAGCCTCCAGAATATATATATATATATATATATATATTTCCATAAATCAGAATTCATTATTTGACTGAAAAAAATAATATTTCAATATTTAAAATCAGTTGATTATTCAAATAACAGGTGTCAAAAATCCGGGTCATTACATTCCTCCCCCCTTTAAAAGAATTTTATCCCCGAAATTTAAAAACAAAGAAATAATTTAACTTGCAACAAAAGGTTCTATATTCATATAGCAAAGCATATACATCATTCATATCCTAACAACCATAACAAACAGTTATAC
Organism: Allium fistulosum; assembly: GCA_030737815.1. Taxonomy (NCBI): domain Eukaryota; kingdom Viridiplantae; phylum Streptophyta; class Magnoliopsida; order Asparagales; family Amaryllidaceae; genus Allium; species Allium fistulosum. The sequence continues at coordinate 682,727,486 of CM060905.1, read as the reverse complement.
ACAAAACAAAGCAACAGTAGATATCCTGACAACAATTCCGGATAGGCTTTCCTCACACTATCCAGAGTTTCCCAGGTACAATCTCTAGGATCCTCACTCCATTGGATCTTAGCCAACTTCACTACCTTATTCCGGAGCTTCTTCTCATCTTGATCAATAATCTGAACTGGAAGCCTGACTACGATCAAGTTTGGTTCAACCTCCAAATCTTCCTGGACTGATGGTTCTACAACCAATGATGGATCATGCACGTATTTCCTTAGATGAGATACGTGGAATACATTATGAATCCCTACCATCCTTTCTGGTAATTCAATCCTATATGCAAGAGTACCAATCCTTTCGAGAATACGAAAAGGTCTGAAATATCTTGGAGCTAATTTTCTAGTTTTGCCAAATCTAATTGCTCCTCTTATTGGAGAAACCTTAACAAATACCAAGTCTCCAACTGCAAATTCCAAATCCCTCCGCCATTTATCGGCGCAGCTCTTCTGATGATCTTGGGCTGCCTTCATTCTCTTCTTGATCAGTTTGACTTTCTCAGACGCTTCTCGAATCATATCCGGACCAAGGATTAAACAATCTCCTGACTCCACCTAACAAGCCGGCGATCTATATGGCCTTCCATAGAGAGCTTCGTAGGGTGCCATCTCTATACTTGCCTGGAAACTGTAACTATAAGAAAATTCCACCAGATGCAGATGATCTTCCCAAGTCCCACCGAAGTCCAAAATGCAGGCCCTCAACATAACTTCCAGAATGCGGTTTAGCCTCTCAGTTTACCCGTCCGTTTGAGGATGATAAGCCGTGCTCAAACTTAACTTCGTTCCAAGGGCTGTTTGTAAAGCTTCCCAAAATTTACTGGTAAAAATCAGGCACGATCACTTACTATGCTTATGGGAACTCTGTGCAATCTCACGATTTCCCTCATGAAAATCTCTTCCAAGGAAGCTGCAGTTCTAGTTGATTTAACCGGAATAAAGTGAGCGCTCTTGGTTAGCCTATCTATAATAACCCACACTCCCTCATTCCCCTTTCTAGTGCTGGGAAACACATCGATGAAATCCTTCGATATCATCTCCTACTTCCATTTCAGAATCTCCAGAGGTTGTAACAGCCCAGTTGTCTTTTACTGATCGCCTTTTATTTGTTGACAGCTCGCGCACTTATTAACAAAGATAGAGATATCTTTCTTCATTCCCTTCCACCAAAACATCTGCTTCATATTCTTATACATCTTCGAGATACCTGGATGGATACTCAACCTAGAGTGATGGAATTCTGGCAAAACTTCCTACCTAAGTTTTTGACACTCGGTACATAGATACTTCCATTGATCCTCAAAACTCCCCGGTCATCAACCTTGAAACTAGTGCACTACCCCTCCTCGACCTTTCTGATGATTGCCCTTAAGCTTCTATCCACTTTTTGCTTGCTTGCTATTCTTTCTAGGAGAGTCGGGGTAACCTCCAAAAGCGACAAAAGTGCATTCCTACTCAAAGCGTCTGCCACCACATTCGACTTTCCCGGTGTATAGAGAATATCCAAATCATAGGATGCTAGAAATTCCAACCACCTTTGTTGTCTCAGGTTCAAATCCTTCTGGATGAAAAGATACTTCGGGGGTTTATGATCCATGAAGAGCTCGAACTTTTCACCTAATTTAAGAAAGAAGTTCACCCCTAAATCTCTAAAGGGTAAGAAGAAACTAAACAAGGAAATAGAAGGATCCTTACCCAACAGGTAGTGCCTCCATATTTTTAGTGCAAAGACAACAGCCAGCAACTCTAGGTCATGCGTAGCATAGTTTTTCTCATGAGGCTTCAACTGCCTGCTCGCATATGCAATCACCCTACTACGCTGCATCAAAAAAGCTCCTAGTCCCACCCCACAAGCATTTGTGTACACTGCAAATTCACTATTTCCATCTGGAACAACCAAAACGGGTGCACTGGTTAATCTCGCTTTCAATTCTTGAAACGCCTCTTCATACTTTGGAGTCCATTCAAATTTCTCTCCCTTCTTAGTCATCTTGGTCAAATGGGAGGAAATCTTAGAATAATCTCAAATAAATCTTCTGTAGTATCCTGCCAAACAAAGGAAACTGCGAACCACCATAGGAGTCCGTGGTTGCTTCCACTCCTGAACAGCCGCCACCTTTTCTAGGTCCACTGAAATACCATCTCCCGATACAATGTGCCCTAAAAAGATTACTTCCGATTGCCAAAAAGGCACTTTGAAAACTTCGCCTTTAGGACATGCTTTCTCAAAGTTTCTAACACTACTTCCAGATAATGTCTATGCTCCTCCTCTGATTTAGAGTAGATAAGAATGTCGTCGATGAACCCTAACACGAACTTGTTCAGAACATCTCGGAAGACACGATTCATAAGATCAACAAAATAAGTTGGTGCATTGGTTAGCCCAAAAGGCATAACCAACCACTCAAAGAAACAATCAGGCCCTCTAAATGCAGTTAAGGGTATATTATCTTCAGCCACCCTCAACTGATGAAATCCAGAAGCTAAATCCATCTGCGAAAATACAGTAGCTCCATGAAGTTGGTCAAAAAGATCGTTGATGCGAGGTAAGGGATACTTGTTTCTAATGGTTAGCTTATTCAACTCCCTATAGTCTACACATAATCTTAATGTACCATCCGACTTAGCCGCAAACACCACAGCAGACCCCCGGCTCGAACGACTAGGTCTAATCAATCCTCTCCTCAACAAGTCCTGGGTTTGACTCACCAACTCTTCCCTCTCCTTCGGAGCCATTCTCCTTTTTGGTTGAACTACAGGTCTTGCACCTGGAACTAAATCAATATGAAATTCAATCTCTTGATGCGGGGGTAAACCTTCAACTTCCTCAAAAACATCAGGGAAGTTTTTAACAAGTTCTATGGATCCTAATCCTTCTTAAGATGCTTCGAGCACGTGCAAGAGACTACATATATGAATTTCTAGCTTATCACATTCTACCCTTGCAGTCCTTCCCAACTTGGTTTCCAAAGATATGGTCCTCTCCTCAAAGTCGAGGACAACTTTATACTTTGTTAACCAATCCATACCAAGTATAAGGTCAAATCCTTTAAAATCAAGTACATAGGGGTCACATGAAAAGCTATGAGAAAGATAAGTGATTCGCAAGCCCCAACAAATCATATTCAGTTGGGTCACTCCCCCTATGGGATTGGATACACAAATAGAGTTTTCTACGGTACTAGGAACAAGGTGAAATTTCACTACCGTTCCCAAAAAAGTAAAGCTAAGAGAAGCACCAGAATCAAATAATATTCTAACATAAACACCATTTAAAAGTAAGGTACCTTCAAGGATGTTTTTACCCTTCACATCCGTTGAAGCTGATGGTTCGTTTTTGATAGCAAAAACCTTATTTAACTACGCCTTCTATTTGAGTGGGCAATCCTTCACCACGTGCCCGGGCTGATGGCAATTGAAACACAGAGTCTTCTAAACCATTTGAGAAATAGGTCCGCTTTTCTGCTTCGGAGCTTCACGACTCGGACAAAATATGGCAATATGTCCTTTCCGTTTGCAATTATAACACTCACTGTTCGCATGTTTGCCTCCTTGTTTTCCTTTTCCTTGTTTCTTCCTGTTCAGATTAAACTTTCTCATATTCAGATTTGTAGCACCGCCACTTAGTGTTGCTGCTACAGCTGAGGGTTTCTTCTTCAAAAGTTCTTCATACTTCAAAGCCATGTCCACAAGATCTACAAACGATCCTTTAATATGAGCGGTCATCTTCTCGTCGAATTCTACCCTCATACCTAATACAAACATTTCATTTTTCTTAAGTGGGGTGTCAATGAGTCCAGAGCCAAAACGGGATAACTCATTGAACTTCGTTTCGTACTTAGTCACTGACATGTCTTCATGCTTGAGATCTAGGAAACTCCTATATAATCGGGTCTTACCGACAGTCGGCATGAACTGTTCTTCGAAAACCCCTTTGAATTTATCCCATGAAAATTCATCTTCGGGGAAATTCGTCGTGACTGAATCCCACCATGCGGCCGCACCTTCTTGTAAATGCCATGGTGCCCGGACTCGTTTCTGTTCATCAGAAAGACCCAAACCTTTGAAAATTCTCTCACAAGAGTGTAGCCACGCTTGTACCTCAATAATAGATTCAACACCCTTAAAGGGTTTTCCTCCTAGATTCGCAAAGTCCTTGCACGGAGTTATGAAGTTTACACGAGGCTATACTAGAGCTACGACCTCAACAGCTACTCCACCACCTGTAACATTAGGGGTTCTTCCATTAGTGGTTGTTGTGCTATTGGCTCCCCTCCCTCGTCTACCCCTTGAGCTCATTGTTTACTACCTAGACATAGTAAGATGATACTTAGCACTTGGATGAAATACATTCCAAAGATGGCACTAAAAATATTTTATCAAAGCTGATCTAACTATCAGGGATGTATATATACATATATATATATATAAAAATTTACAAATACGCTCTCTCAAGATTGATATTAACCCAAAAGCCTAGGTGTTCACTCAACCTAGTGCTTTGATACCAAATGTGACGGCCTGCCCTTCCCACTTTGAAAGACGGGTCGTAATATAGAAAGAAATAGGTAGAAAAGAAAATAGATAGCAAGAAAGAACTATACAAATCACAGCATCTCACAATCGAGGCGGATAATATATATTACATAACATATATCACATAGTCACTAATACAATTCATCAGAGTCATAATTATACATGCATCATATCCAGACAGTCGTAACAACCTGCCCATTCATTACAAGTCTCAAATACAGACACAGATACCAATAAAGTGGAATATAGATAATAGCTAGATACGTTGAAGCCACCTGCTTCAGCTCCTCCAAAATACGTCGAGAGCAAACCTGGATCACTTGGCTACTCATAAAAATTTGAGTAACCAAGAGTTTAGGAAAAACATAAAATAAACTCTGGGTCAAACATGGGTCTGGTGTGAGTAAAACGGTTAAATTACTTTAAATTGAAAACCATTTGAAACAAGGGTATCTCGTAAGACCATGCCGCACATAAACACGGACGAGTTTTTCCCTTACGATAACCAAAAACACTTTCATAGGAAATCCAGTGATATTATAATAATGTCTAGGGTTTTCAAGTAAATTATTCACATAACTAAAATTGTTACATTAATTAAATTCCAGCATAATAGGTATACAACTAAGATCGAAGGCACTTATTGGAAAGTGGGTTCCATACAATGACTGGATCACTAAGGTACCGCCCATCACGGTGCATCTCTAGATAAAATAACACCGAGGACCATGCCGGGATCCCCTACTACACAAGACCGGACTACCCTAACCTGGATAGCCCGAATAAGATTACCCCACGGTTGGGATCAGCAACCGCACCGAACATACCGAGTAAAATAGGGACTCTAGATAGGGATAACCTTACCCTAATTGTGTGTGACCCACTTAGCCTTGCTGCATCTCCTATGTTTTAGTCATTCCCAGTCGGTGAGGCTTGAGGCTACGATTACCTATCAAGAACACATTTACTTGGAATGCTCATCATCCTCCAATGACGATGTTCCGATAGCATTTGTCCATACAAGTCCGTTCGGGTTTTAATGGAACCGAAGGCACCATTTCCACTACACCCATATTGGAATCACTCTCAGAGTTACTGACAAATAGCCCTTGTACTCTAAAATCTTTATTCCGGATCTTTCCTTGGAATTTTTCCAACCCGATCGTTTATTTTGGATCAATGTGGTTTTTGGATAATACTGATATCCGATCCCGGTCTCATCGAATCCAAACGATAGATTTTTAAAGGCCAAGTTGTTTTTAAACAAAATAATTCATATTCAGGGTGTCACAACTACATATGGAAATTTTATTGCATATGTTATTCCCAATAAAATGTGTCGACGTTTTATTTCAACCATTCAATTCATTTGGTTACTTAGTGTCACAGGCAAAAAACAATTTGAAATAAATATTCAAGAGTAATTAAGCCAAATCACATATCATTAACTATTTTAACGATTTATAGCTAATATTAAAACAATTAACAAATCAGCATTTAACTAATTTAAATTAACCAAATCTAATTATATTCCTAACCCAAATTACTTATAATGTAATAAATTTTAAAAACTATTTATTTTTAATTTAATTAAAATTAGCAATCCATTTAATAACTAACTTATATAAATTAACTTAAGATTTATCAATTTAAAATTTAATTATTTACTAACTTTAATTATTAAAATTAATTTAATTTTATATTACCAAAAACTTAACAAAATTGATTAGGCTTAAATACTAAGTGATAGGATCGAAACAAAAAAAATTCATGTTGATTGGAATTTAGGTAAAAAGGAAAATAAATGTTTGAAAAGTTTAAGAGGTTTTTAATGTAAAAAATTTGATAAACTTTACTTATTATTATTATTATTATTATAAAACAACCATGCCCGTTCGGCCCAAACGAGAACATGCTCCACCCTTCTTCCTTTTCCTTTTATTTTCTACTGCTTCTTCTCTCCTTTCTTTTTTCCTTCTTTTCCGCTGCAACACTCCGTGCACATCACTGTGCACGTGCACGTGCACACGCCACCTATGACCCACGCTTCGTCGACCATCCTCACACACCATCCACGATCACCTCCACTCGATCACGGTCGAATGAAACACGTTCGTCACCTGGTTCGAGAATCGAACCACTAACCCACCACTTCGAAAAAGTCACCCACATTCAAACTCCTTGCCGTACCACCTCACGCCACCGTCTACCGCCAAATTCCACCAGAAGCTTCGCCATCTTCTCCTCTTCCAATTCCCCCTATACCGCACACCTAAAAGTGCTCCACATCGCCACCATTTCTCGAAAACCGAGCACGATCAAAAATCAATTCTTAACTCTACTTCGCCTCTGACCACCACGCCCCCTTATAAAATGCCACACCATTTTTCGTGAACTCCACAACAACCAAGCTACCTCCAAGCCAAAAGTCTTCCCACGTAATCGAAGGGTTCGCCGGAATTTGACCGAAAACCATAAACCATTCATCTTCCTTTTTCTCTCTATATACTTGACTAGAAATTCCCAAACTTCCTCCAAAATTCATCATTTTGAATGACGATCATGTTCATATAAGCAAGTGGATGGAATATGATTCTCGAATTTCTTCCATTTTTGGGTGTCTTACTGTAAATACGTTTTCTTCTTCTATACTTGATAATATTTAAGGAAATAATTTTTAAAACAAACTATATTTGAAAACAAACAGTTTTTCTTTTGAAAACATCACCTAAAACTAACTAGATTGAGAGGTAAAGGCTTTTGAAGTTGAGCATAGCAGTTTTTTTTCAAAATAACAGAGCGGAAAAAGAAAATTGTGTACATGATTTGGAGTTTTACCTGTTTATACAATAAGATATACATACATATATATAAGCACAGGTACCACTAGCATATAAACAACTTGACAAATCAAAGGTTTCATTTAAATCTACAAGCATATAGCTAAATCAGATTTTCAGTATGTAAAGGAAGAATTTAGTTTTACTCACTGCTTTGAAAAGAAAACACCCTACCTTTCTTTTTGTTTTTGATCTACTGGCAGCCTTTAGTTTCTACAGATTTTTAATGGCAGCTTGTTTTTTTCTTTGTTTGTTTTGCAAGATGGAATGTATACGTGAAGAATATAGTGATACTTATAGAGAAAGAGGAGGGAACAAGTTTTGAACAGGGCCGAAGCCCATTTTCATGTACAGTAAAAAAAATCTTTTATTTTTTTTGATTTTGAAACAATGACCTAATTTGAAAATAAGTGATTTGATTTCCTAGTTGATTTGATCTATTTTGTGCTTGAGAAGATATGCATTCATCATTATGTCCCCTTGTATACATATATACTTCATACATATATACATAGATTGTTTTACCATATGAACATGTTTTTGCCTTATATACAAACATATATTAACATGCCTAAGTTTTGTATTACTTCTATAAATTTTACATATACGCTATAACTAACATACAAACATCAATAGCCACTTACATGTATTTATTCTCATATATATATATATATTATTTTAAATTTTATATCAAAAGTTATGTACACAAACACAGATATATATATATATATATATATATATATATATATTATATCCTATAATAGAAAGGTGGAATTTTTATTTAAATATTTTCAGAAATTATAATTTAAACATTTAAATCATTGCTTCCAGAATATATATATGTATGTATGTATGTATGTATGTGTATAGATATTTCCATAAATCGGAATTCATTATTTGACTAAAAAAATATTATTTCAATATTTAAAATCAGTTGATTATTCAAATAAAAGGTGTCAAAAATCCGGGTTGTTACAGTAATCATGTATTGTATCATAATACAATAAACACGTCATTTTAAATATTCCTCGTCAAGATGCATCGAGACTGGATACCCATGCATCTGTTGGGACTACAGTACATAAAGCTCTCCAACTATTGGGCAGTGTGTTACTCATGACTTTTGGGGACACCAAAGGGTTATGTACTAATTGTTATCGGATAGCTACTGAATTACTTACTCGATAGTTTTATGTTGGTTAATATAACTAAGGTCAAAGAGAAAACATCGATGTGATTAATTTACATAGTTCTCTCGACTTGAGAATACTATCGATCTTCAATATGAAAGCTCTGCTTTGATTTTAGTCAAATTATAGCACGACGTCCATCGAGTGACTATATTTGGGTCGAGTGGAAGTATTGGAAGTGAAATACTATTCAAGATAGGATTTTTCTCCTCAGTTATATGAGGTTAGTATCACGATCACGTGAAGTCAACTCAAAGTCAAAATCTCTGACCAGAGTAGTTCAGTTAATAATAATTCTTATTATTGAACCAATGACTTTGTGTTTGGACTATAGAGTTGAATATGGATGATATTGGAAATTTACCATTACCAAATTCCATAAGCCCTAAGTGATATAGTTTTAATGAAGAGAATTGGTGTAAATAATAGTCACAATTGGGTAACACTTATAAAAGTAAAATTAAATTTTACCGAAATTAGGTAAGCGATAAATTTAGCCAAAATGTCATACCACTTGCTAAGTGATGTGAGAACTTTAATATTCGAATAGTTCGATATTAATTTCTGACCAAATTTACACCGAAAGAGTTACACAATCGAAACGTTGAATACTCCTTTAACCAAATAATTTAATTAATTTAATTGTTATAAATTAATTAAAATCATTAATATTTATGAAATGTTAATTATAAATTTTTATTTAATTTGCTAAACAATATTAATAATTATGTTTATAATGGTTATAAATATATTAATCGATATATGATATTAATACACATTTAATTGGAATTAAATGTGATGAATATTGTTCGGGCTAAAAATGGATTTGAAGCCCGTATGGGCAAGGGAATTTCAACCATAATAGACCGCCAAGGGGCGGCCATAAGATGGCCAGAGAGTCTTGGGTTTGATTAGATTAGAGGAAAAGAATGGGTACGAGAGGAATATAGATCTTGATCCTAACTTATCTCTCTAATCTCTCTTCTATAAAAGCATCATAACCCTCACTCATTTGCCACCTTTTGGAGCCTCCATCTACCTTATTTTTGGCCGAAAATAATTTTCATCTCCCCTCCATTTCTAAGCATAAATCAAATAAAAACAAACGCTATTCAATAACCGGTGGTCATCAATTCAGGCACTAGCACCTTGCTGGATTGGAATCTAGTTCAAGGAGTCGATCTCTTCATTTCAATGTGTACTTATTTGCTTTGGAGATAAAGTAATTTTTTGAAATATAGTAATAAATTAATGTTTACATAATTTATATATCATATACTGTATTGTTAATCGGGTGACGAATCTAATATATCATTATATCGTCACATTCAGAATGGTTGTATAATTATAAGCTTGTATAACTTAAAAAAGTTTTTTGACATATAAATGCCTTTAATACTCACGGCATTAAAAATAAAAAAAATTGATTTTTGATTTAAATTAATTTAATATATATATATATATTATTTAAACTGTATAAGTTTCATTATTTATATACGGACATGTCTGTTGTAGTGTAAATCAAAATATTTATATACGGACATATCAAACCTTGGACGGATTGTTATGTTACACACACACACACGTATATATATGATACGCATTTATATATAATATAATATCGATTATATAATATAAAACTATATTATAAATTTAAATAAAATAATGATTTTATTTAGAAGGAAATTTAGAATGTTCTAAATAAATTGGACTTTATAGGCTAATAAAAATCTGAAATGGTAAAAAAATTAAATTCACCCATTTCTTCTGCTTTGGGCTGGCCTAGTTCCAACATATATCAATTCAGAATTTATGGAATTTGGTTTTGATTAAAATTCCAATATCATCCTTATTCAACTTGGTTAGTCCATAATCAAAATCCTTGGTTCAATAATAACATTTATTATTAACATACTACTCTTGCTAGAGATTTTGACTTTGAGTTGACTACAGTTGATCAGGGCACTAACCTCTTACAACTTAGAAAACTAATTCTATATTGAATAGTGCTTCAGTTCTAATGCTTCAACCGAGATCCAACTATAGTCGTCAGATGGATCATAATGTTATGATTGGACTATAATCAAAGTGGGGTATTCACATCGAAGTTCCAAATTCTCAAGTCAATGGATGTATCGATCTCCTTTCTCGAAACATGTTGACCAGGAATATTTAAAATAATATGTGATATTATATTATGATAATATTCTCATGATACAACTCCTTATGATTATTATCACATAACATATCATTTAAGGATTTTCTATATTAAAATACTTAGATTAATTAATTAATATATCATAATATAACAAGTATGTAATAGAAAATTAAACACGTTTATTACGAATAAGGTTGGTTATAGAGTTAGATTATATATAACAAATTACATAATTGCCCCTATGGCATATCCTTAGCTCTCTACCGCCCTAAAAAGCAATAACATGCACTAATCATTGTGCTAAATGATCTTTTTGTTAACTTTTCGAAGAGATGTTATAGGCTACCCCCTTAAAAAGCCCAATGTCCTTGTTGGCTCATCATCACTCACCACCCATATACTATGTTTATGACCCGCATCACCGATTGATATTTATGGCATTACAAGACATCTTAATTGGGTACTAGCATTGATATCAAACGTGATGTTCACCCTATTTAGGTGGTGACTATAAGTGATAACCTCAACTGCATAATTTACGGCCATCTTCTCGACTTCCTAAGCCCATCCATCTTGGAACATGTAGGGATAAGAAACAAGGCTTCACTATAGTTCACAATGTGAAAACTCTCTATCATGCAACAACCAACTTTAATACCAAATGTGATGTTCACCTATCTAGGTGGTGGCTACCAATGGTAACCTTGAATACTATTGTTATGGCTAGCCTCTCGACTTCCTAACCCGACCCACATCTAGACATGTAGGGGTACGAGACAAAGCTCACACATTTCGTAGTGCAAGAACACCCTATCACACAACAACCATCTTTGATACTAACTATAACGTTCACCCTACCTAGGTGCTGGCCATAAATGGTAACCTTAGTTGGTGACTTTACAGCCAGCCTCTCGAACTCCTAAGCCAACCCACATTTTCGGGACATGTAGTGGTAAGAGAGAAAGCTTCTCCACAGTTCACAATGCGAGAGCTCCCTATCATGCAACAACCAACTCTGATACCAACTATAACGACGTGGATCCGAACACCTACCACCCAAGAAAGCAACATCATGCACTAACCACTGTACTAAAAGATCTTTGTGTTAACTTTCCAAAAAAATTTTATAATCACTATAAAGTGCCTTCAATCATTTATATAGGTCCTTCAAGGTCAAGGTTCATATTGTCCTTGTAGTAGATGTTCAATCAATTAACTACATAAATCAGTCGACTAACCCTATATATGGTCAATTGGTCTTGGATGTCGGTCGACTGATTATCTAAAGCAATTAATTCTTCAGCTATTCAGTCGATTGAACCTCGAATTCGGTCAATTGGAACACCCCAAAACTAAACTATAAACTTGCGGATTTACACCGTAAATTTTCAGTCGGTTGGATTTTATTTTCAACCGACTATCCAACCGATTGTTTAGTTATTAACTATAGATTTTCGTTGTTTTATTGAGATTTCACTTAGCGTTTTGTCTACCTTCACTTAAACTATATTTATCTCTTCCTATACATTATCTAAGTGTAATACAAAGTTTATACAGTCATTTCATTGGGTTTACACCCTCCTCCCTAACTCGTCTTCGTTGTCGTTGTTATCTTTACTTTATTATGGTTATGGTTCTCTCCATCCTACATCTATTTTCTTCATTGTTATAATGTTCACACTTACAAAATTAAACTTTTACATCATATTAACTGACTATAATTATATCGTTTTGGGTTCATATGCTATCTATAATCATTTACTTAAAGTGAATCAATTTATAATCCATTTATACATCTTTCCCTATTCATCTTCTTTCCCATTCTCTTAATCCAAGGTCATAACTCAATATTATTGGTCAATTACCCATTTCTATTATCAACTCCAGTATCAGTATCCATTGTTTAACATATATACCAAATCTAAGTCATATCGAATCCGGCCTTTAATCTAACATAGACTACAAACAATGAGTAAAAAACATATATGATAATGATATTATATATTTAGTAAATAAATTCTCGCTCACAATTATACGAGATGGCCCAAAATTAGATTAAAATCCCGTTCACCTTCGTTGTTTAGATCATGCTCTAGCCTCTAATTCCGTGAACTAGTTTGATATTCATATCGCTATATTACTTGTTCTTTTCTTTTAGACCTTCATGGTTAAAGGACAATTAGCCTCATTCAAACCCAAATTTTCATATAGTTATAACTCGTAAGACATTCTTATAGCAAAACTGGACTAGAAAAATATGATTTTTGCAATGGTGGAAATTTCGCCGCTTAGTTCATCCATTTAGAAAAATTCTTGTCCTATCCTTTTAGTAAAATTACTACTTTGCCCTTAAATTTATATTTGTCTAATTATTCAAATATACGAGGTGTTACAAATATGGTGTGATTTTAAAATTTTACATTCTTGACAAGAAATTAAATCGATTTAGAATGTCAAACATGTACAATAAAAAAATAACCAAGAAAACACATTTAACTCGCAAGATATGGACTTCCTAAGTGGGTTGAATGGGATATTTGTGATCTCTGAGGCATTGAATCCATTTGCTCATGTTTGATGAGTTTAAAATCCAGAACTAAACACCAACTGGCTGCCAACGCACTCATGGTGAATAGCAAACAACAAAAAATTGTCTCAAAATTCCATCATAGCCAACAAACAAAAACTTCATGTGAAAACCAACAATGGAGCTAGCACAAAATTTGAATCAACACATCAAATATCTCAACAGCTCCACTGCAGCTTTCAGTTAACATATCCTCTTATCTTATCAAGCATAATCTTTATCAATTTCTAAAATTTAACAACAAAAAAGTCGGAATTGCCAGTAAAATTAGTTCAGTTGTGCTTATGGGGTTAACATATCCTCATATATATATATATATATATATATATATATATATATATATATATATATATGACAGCATGAACCATTAACTTGCTCAAGACACAGTTACTCTATCTCCTTCGTTGTCACCTCTGCTCTCTTGCGCATTTTCGCTACACGTCTGTTTTTTCCTTCCATAGCCTGGTAATGCTCTTCAGGGTCCTTCCTCTTTTTTGCATCTACTTGTTGCAGATGCACATTCTTCTCTTTGGTAGCAGCTTGCTGAATCATAAGATAGGATTCCAATTCTTTACGAGCCTCATCAGCCAGTCTTTGGAAGAGGTTCGCCTCTGCTTCCTTCAGACGTATGTTTGTTTCCAGGGTTTTGATTGCTTCCTGGTTCAGGCCAAGGGTTGGTGTTGGATTAGGTTTGACTTGGGTTTCGGGTAAGGGAATAGTGGGTATTGGGTTTGATGAGCTAGCACCCATGGTCGAGTGATCCGAAACACCATCTGCAAAAAAAAAAAAAAAAAAAATCAAATGTGCGACAAGTATAGAAGAAACAGTACGTGGAGTACATAAATATCACAATTAATTATTTCTATTTGTGATAATGGTATAGAAACTTTATACACATGCAATGAAATTATTTGTGCATATACATTTAGACATCATAATACTTGTGTGGTGCTAAGGGCAAGGCCAAAAATGCTTCCTAATACCATTACTACAAATATACCAGAAAATTTTGTTCAATCCTCTTCCAAATACCATATCTGTCTACGGGTTTCCAAAGGTTTGGTTCGGATATTTCTAGCCATGCAAAAATACTCCATTCGACGGTTGGTTGCCGTGTAGATCGGGTGGTGTGGAAAAATGGTAACTTCGTGGTTGATAACCGTGCAAACATGTTTCAAATGGTGGTTATTAGCTGTGTCGATAGATTTGTATGGAAAAATGATGGTTCGATGGTTGATGGCTGCGCAAAAAAGTTTTGAACAGTGGTTGATGGCCGAGCAATAATGTTTGGTACAGTAATTAAGGACCGTGTAAAAATATTTTGTTCAGCGGTTAATAACTGTGTAAAAATGTGCGGTAATGCCATCAATGCGTAGGAACAAAGAATAACACCCTTTTAATGAAATTCAGTATGTGTGGTAACTCCGGTAGTCACTTACAAGGTCCTTGGTTCAAGACATGTTCACCATAGCACCTAGACAAAACTTTGAGTCATTTACACTAAGTGAAAGTTCAAAGCCGCAAGCTACTTTCATCTATGTACTAATTTCGCAAACAATATACAAATTATATTTACTTTAACTACGAGGGCTTAATCCTGAAAAGGTGTATGCAATCATTTCGGTGATGTGGCCATTTTAATTTACTCAAATAAAATTTTGAAATTCAATTTTTTTGAAAAATGGTGAGGAATTTTGGAAGTTTTTCATAAAATATTGTATATCATACAAATCGACAAATGCAATGTAATTTATGTCCAACTACACCATCATGAACAACACAAAACACATATATGCAACTATTCTAAATATGTCATATATATCAATGACTTATCGATTGAGACGTGTGACCTACTAATTTCAAAATGTCACAACATTGTTAAATGGTAAATTTTAATACATAATAACACTCACTAATACATAATAGACTCCATACATTGTACATGTCATTTGTGATATTGCGAATTTCGTTATCATCTCCCAAGATTGGGGATTGCTCTTTCCTTTTACAATAAAGTCTGATTCTTACAATGTGTACCATGCTTAGTATAAAATTCAACATGTTTAGTAGGTAGTTCCAGCTATTTGCCTTAAAGGGAGTTGCTACATGCTCTAATATCGGTTGTACGCTTTGACCTCCGTGCATTGCAGATATTGTATTCAATTTTGACTATAACATGTTAAGCTAAGATGAAGATTGCATTCAAAAAAAGAATGAAAGAATCAGTAACTAATGATTGAGTAAACATTTGGAAGACTTGGCTCGGCTATCGATCAAAATCAACTATCTGAAGTGAAATATCTATTTCTATGATACAAGAGTCAAGTATTGAATTTCATACATGTTAAGGTTCATCTAATGAAAAAAAAATGACGATTCAGAATTGAATTAGTGCCATAAATAAATCAATTAGGATGTAAATGACAGTATTCAAAAGTTTTTACTAAATTCATGTGAAATTTGTGGAAAAAAAATCCATCCTAAATCTGCTAAAAACACCATGCTCCTTTTCAACTTTTTTATACATTGTGGACTGTTTGTTATTTATCGACGGTGATATATAGGTGACACTCGCCTATTTTAAAATCAGATAAAAAGTAGTACACTAGGTACATTTTAAGTTTTTGAAAATTTGCAAATGACTTGTATACAATCAGAATCTATTATACATTCATGTGAAATTTATGGGAAAAAAAATCCATCCTAAATCTGCTAAAATTTACGTGCTTTATTTCAACTATCTCTTATTGTAGATTGTTTCTTATTTACCAACAATGATTATTGGTCATACTTCTCTCTTTTGAGAGTCAAATAAAATAAATATACTAGGCACATATTAAATATTTGACATCTTGCAAATGTCTTATATACGTTTAAAATCTATTAAATGCTCAATAGCTAAAAGATTTTATCGTCTTCATATTTCGGCTTTTCTCTATCTTTAACAGATATTTTACATACTTCCATTCTAATCTTTCTCGATCATCCAACATAGTTTCTATACATTTTTAAGTATGCATTTGACGACACACTGCAATTATACGATGAGTTTGCAAATCGCCAACAAAGAGGCTAGTATGTTTGTGTGATCAACATTTGCTTAAATTTAAAGAATTCGTCAATTTTTTTAAGTATTTAATTATTTCAGTATCGTTCAACGAATATGAATGCATATGTTCAATAATTGAAAGATAAAATCACATCAATATA
Source organism: Allium fistulosum (assembly GCA_030737815.1). Taxonomy (NCBI): domain Eukaryota; kingdom Viridiplantae; phylum Streptophyta; class Magnoliopsida; order Asparagales; family Amaryllidaceae; genus Allium; species Allium fistulosum. The sequence continues at coordinate 682,710,924 of CM060905.1, read as the reverse complement.
CGACACTTTGACATCTTCAATTGGAAGACAAAACTAAGGTTGTTGAATATTAAGTTCTAATTTTTTTTTCATTAGAATAATAGTGCTACTTTATTCAAGCAGAACATTAAGTTGTAATTAATACTAAAATTTGAAATGTACGTCTTTGAATGTAGAATAATTATAAGAAAACATTTTTTCCTTTCAAATAATAGAATAAAACATCAAATATTTAATTGTGATATTTAATAAACATGTAGTAGGTATTTAAGGCGTTGCTTTTAGTGTTGTAACATCTTGAAGTCAACTTTAGTCTAAACTGAAGAAGTACCCCATAACCATTCAATTTTTGTACAAAGACGAATTAGAATGTACAAAAATTAAATATTAAAGCTTTAATCAATGTATCTTATCCTTCTTCAATCATATAAATTCACCCTTATCATCTTTAACCTTTTCCATCCTCGATTCAAACCCAAACCAAAACTTTAACCATAGCACATGAATTTCATCTTCATTTCACAAATTTCCAACTCGAATTCACCATCCATGGTTAAATCTCAATTTTAGCCCTTTACTTGAAAATCCAAAACTTCCTTTTCAAGGCAAAAACAAGGAAAAATGCAATGCCAACACCTTCTTTTGGACACTAGATAATCGCATGTTTCTGCAATCAAAGCATGAAAGTTCACAGAAACTAGAGCTTGATGAGCATGAATCGAAGGTAACATTGAATCTTTGAACGTCTTTTATTCTTTGAGTGTAGATCCTAGTCAAAAAATCTTGCTTCCTCGGCCTCCAACATTTGTTGAAATGATTACTACCAATGCAAAAACAAGTTCCGAGGACTTACTTTTCGTAGTTTTTGGGCAATTTGAGTTGTTTTTTATTAGAGATATGACTGTGGGTTAATTCCATCGACCGAATATGGAAAGTTATGTCTGATTATTATTATTATTATTTGAAATTAAACTATGTCAGTCGATTTTAGTTGTGAAGCAAGTGTTGCAAAAAATTGATAGTCAAGAAAATGGTTTAACAAAAGAGTTCACTCGAAGATATACAAAAAGCTAGTTTGGTGCAGAAGAGAGTAGAGAAGCTATGTAACCTTATTGAAGAGACTTTGGGTAGAGCTAATCCAGTTCAACTTGAGACTATTGTTGCAATGAAAAAAAGAGTAATAATTTTCTAACTAAAGGGGTATAATTCCTTATAGCAAGTTGGCTAAGATTCTCGTGAAGTCAAGGTGATAGATTTGGAATATATAATGCTGATTAGCGTGGATGAATCCCACCGTGAACTCAGTACTAAAAGAAAGGGTGTCCTAGATAATGCATGTATATGATGTGTATGAATTCGATGATTAGGACAAGAAACAAACTCAAGTTTGTCTGATTGTCTGATATATATTTTTTTCTCTCGTTTAAATCTCGCACGTTTCATCTGAACATCAACCAAACTTAAGCTGCACTTGATTGTTTGTCATATGAATTAACATTAAATTCTTGTTGTGATATAAAAAAAATATTACAAATAAATAAATAACTAAATTCAATACAAGAAGCATCTATTTCTAAAAATGTAAGTAAACAAATATGTTTTAGGAAGTGATTCGGATTAATTAGGAGTTGCTATACATGTTTCTTTACCAACCATGCATAAGATAAAGGCCTACATGCTAAAATTCCTTCTTAATATCAAACTGGCAGTTTTGTGAGAGAAGACGCAATTTTCATAAACTAATAACATGGTAAGAGATGAATTAGTTGACCAGTAATCATTTGGGAACATTTTAGTAAACTAATTGATATAATCATTAACAATCTTATGTTAAGAACATTGTCCAATCAAATAGCAAATTTCCAACTCACAATATGTTCAACAAACAACACGAAGTTTATCATGCACATTCTAAGAAGCTAGGAGCAGTGTCTCTCCAAGCTAAACAATAAAGCAATGATACTAAAACAATATATAAACTAAACCACACTGGTAGCATCCTAACATCAACTTTATCGGAGATTATTTAAAGCATGAGCTAAAAATATTAAAGCAATTTTTTTTAGGAATATGAAACTCACAGTTGAAGAACTTCACGATAGCCTCACATGCATCTGCAGCAGAGATCTTCTTTTTGTGAAGCTTAGTAAGCATCTGCACCGCCATCTTTTCGAGTTCCTTCCCTTCAGGATCCTCACTCAGATGAAATATCATTCTAACACAATCCAACTCTTTCATTAAAGTCTCAATGCCCCATGTTTTTCCGCAAGTAGTGAACACATCTTTCACAAAGTCAAATAGTTCAGAAGCACATGCACACTGGGGACACATGAACTGAATCTTTGTAGCTCCATTGCCTAATTTTCGAGCAAGTCCAGGCTTAAAAAGATTCTTCTCAAACGCACAAACAGCATGACACCAATGACTACACTTGCAACATCGGACCCAAGTACAAGTATTGGTAGCACAATCGAATTCGGTACATACCATGCACATGCATTCTCTACAAAACCCTATCCCTCGACTACAAACTTCACACTCACAATCATCCACTGGAATCAACATTTTACAGTTCAAATTCTTGCATCTTGTCATCGTGAATATCTCAACCAACTCCCTTCTAGGAATCCCACTCTTTATAGTAAGAAAATCAACTAAAGCAGTTTTGATGGCAACCATGATCTCAAGTTGGACTCTGTTAGCTTTTGCTAAAGTCTCTTCGGTAAGATCATATCGCCCCTCTAACCTCTTCTGCAACCTAACAAACTTATCTTTTTTTTCAGTTGCTTTCATTAAACTCATTAAACTATCTATCAGTTCATTCAATGATTCACTATCAAAGTGCTGCAACACATGTTTCATATGTGGGACTGACATACGCACTATGTCTTTTAAAAGTCTTTTAGACCTTAAATGAAATGAACCATCATCAGGAGTTTCATTCTCCGAACTTGGTGTAGCAGCAACTGCTTTACCTGCTATTCAAGGCAACTCTAATGGGTAAATCAATTCATCATCTATCTTGTTGCTATTAGTTTCTTTGACCTCATTAATATAACTAGCAAAAGTGAAACAATGAGGCCTGAACTTACCATAAACAGTTTCTTCTTGCGCATTCCACGCTTGTTGATCAATGGAGTTGTTCCCAGTCCAACTTCTGGTCAGAAAGCAACTGGGATTGTGCGAAAATTGTGAAAAGGAGAAGTCCTCTGAACTTGTAGCATTCGCACTCGCTGTAGTCATTTCAGCTATAGTAGGAAGATGAGGATTTTCAAGTAAAGAGTGAAAGTTGAGATTTTGACGATGGAATGATATATCTGGATCAGATATTTTTGAAATGGAGTCGAGATTTATGTGATCAAAGTTGTAATAAGGGCTCGGGTTTGAGTCGAGAACCACGGTGAAGATGATTGGAGACTAAAATTGAAACATATGTTGATTAGAGCTTTAAATAGAACTCTAAGTTTCTTGGACAAGAAATCAAATCTCCCCTCTTCTCCCATCTTTTTTCTCTTTTCTTCGCCTTTTTTCTGCTTCATTAATGAGCACGTCTTCTTCTTCGAGTTTTAGCTTCGAGTTTGCCACTAAAATTTACAAAGAAGTCCCCACATTTTTTAAATAATCGGATAAAAAATCCAATTATGTTTGAACATCAATTAGGCTTTGGATGCATGAACTCCAGTATCTTGAACTAGATAATAGAAATTATTTGAAATCGGCAATATTAGAGTTTGAAGCTAAATAGTATGACTGGGTCATAAAACTATAGTTTTGAGTAACAGACCGTAAGTCAAACCGTGATGGTCCAAGGTCGGAGGTTTTGAAGGTCTGACCGGTCGAACCGTAAAAGCCGTGCACGTAAGAAATTCAATTAAAATTAGCGTGTTAATGCAAAAAAATTGGCATTTGATACGAAACTAGAAAAAAAATCATGATAGTCACGGGAACTAATCCCATGCAAATCACTCTTTGGTATAAACAGTTATCTATGTATTATACAACTACTAAGCATGCTACTAATATGAATATTTTTGAACAAAAATGAAGTTCGCTAGAGAATATATGTCCATCCCATAATAATAAAAAACCTCACATATTTACTTCTGTAAATATACTTGCTCCTTCTGCTGATACACACACAGCAGACATTTAGTGTTTCTTGTGGACTGTTTCCTTCCACTAAACTAAAGTCTTGTTGACATATAAATAAAATATTCTATTTCTGGTTTAATTTCCGGTTTAATAAGTAAAAAAAATCGGGTTTTTAAAGATTGAACCGCGGTTCTTGCGGTTCGATGTAAATGAGGGCTTGATTGGATTCCGGGTCGAACTGGCTCATAGTTCGCGGTTTTTTCGGTTGAACCGCCGGTTCGGACCGGTTTTAAAACATGGCATAAAATCGCTATGTTGAAAATTATATAACATGTTAGTATTGCATAGTACAAAATTACATGTTAGTTAGTTTTGTCGATTGTATAAATTTAGCCATGACGCTCCTTAATGTAATAAATAAGGAGAGAAAATAGAAGTAGAATATAATTATATTGGAAACGATGAATTAGTTAAAAAGGCAAAGTTAGGAAAAAAATTTCAACCAAGAACATCACTTAAAAGTTTAGTTTAAAGAAAAAAATTTAACAAAATGCTATATTATTATAGCATTATCTTTATAAATGTTAAATTAAATTAGCACTATATTTACAACAAAAATACTATTCTTGACTAGTTTTCTAGCCAACATCGAAATGATACGAGCGCGTTGTGAAAAACAAAGATTACTTGCTAATCATTAGCTTAAAATTGAAAAAATGAGGATTTAAGTACGCGGTTGAAAGGTAAATAACATAAGATATAGTGTTTAGCAAAACTGCCTACGTCTACTGTGAAGTTCTTCTATTACATATTTCTCTCACAACTATAGTGGATTACAAGAGAATAATAAGAAAAAGGAGGCATCTAAAACTAATAAAGCTATGTAATCTTAAGGACTTATGCGGTTTCAAAAGCGCTGAATTGTGCGTGGTATTCGAAATTCTTAAATGTTCCAACATATTTTATGTTGCAATGTATTGGGTATTTATAGTCGTTGTATTGGATGGTGTACGGTTGAGATCGCGCTATAGAGCCGACTAGAAAAGTGCTTGACCGTTGATCTGATTCTAGAGGCGGATGGTCGACGGTTGTAAAATATGCCAGAAGATATGCGATGGATGAGAATTTACTCATTTCATCTTTGTACCAGGCGTGGGCTTGCATTAAATGCGCATTTAATGCCGATGGTAAGCCACATCGGTTCAACCGTCCAACTACGGTGCTTCTGATCGATGAACGGACGACTTTGTCATTCACTTGAGTGCTTACATGGCTAAGCTGGCCGACCAGCTGTCGCAAGGCAGAAAAGACTGATTAGGAAAACTTAATGTGGCATTTATGGAAGAATTGAATCTAAGTAATGGATAAATTTTAAAACCTTAAAAAGGTTAAAGGGATTAAATAAGGATTGATTGGGGATGGTCCAATTTTGACAATAATGATGAACTGCTATAGATATATTAATTAAAGCAATTGATGAACCACATTTATTAGGAATCAAAACAAAAAATTAAAGAAAATGGGTAACAATAGAATGACTTATTAGAAATACCCATCTTAATTTAGTAAGAAATGTTAGGACCTTGACATCATTTATACCACTTGATAATAAATGGCACCTTCCAGCAAAGTTTTTTTTAGAGTTTCTGGGTTATAATCTCTAGTTGTCTCCCTTGGTTATTGGAAAAGTGAATAATATGGTGTAAGATATATCCTTGTTTTATTCCTATGATGATTTAATGAATAGGATAAAACCACTTGATAAATATATACATATTGAGAAGCAATGTAAGAAAAAAATCTTATGGGGGCACTTAACTAGCGATAATGATAGAGTTAGGAGTATGCCCTAGGGGCAATTATATAATTTATTATATATATCTAACTCGTTGTCCAATCTTGTTCGAAATAAATGGTGTTTTCTTTCTATTATATAATAAATATAATGTGTTATATTTGATTAATTAATTAATTAATTAAAGTATATTTAATAGAAAATCCATAAATGATATATTTTGTGATAGTAGTTATGCGGTGTTGTAACCGTAAGTAATTTATCACAATGAAAACAAATATATCATTTTAAATTTTCCTAGTCAAGATGCATTGAGACTGGATATCGATGTAACCATTGAGGCTGAGTACGTAACGCTCTCCAAATGTTGGACAATGTATTACTCTTGACTGTTGGGGGCATCTAGGGATTATGTACAAATAGTCATTGGATAACTAGGGAATGACTCACTCGATAGTTTTATTTTGGTTAATATAACTAAGGTCAAATAGAAAATATCGATGTGATTAATTTACACATTTCTCTCGACTTGAGAATACTATGGATCTTCAGTATGAAAGCTCCGCTTTGATTTTAGTCAAATCATGGCATGGCGTTTCATCGGGTAACTATAGTTGGGTCGATTGGAAGTGAAGCATTATTTAAGAGAGGATTCGTCTCCTCAGTTATATAGGGTTAGTATTGTTAGAACTTTGTATTTTGGTATTTTGATAGTGTCAACTATACAACAATATATTGTGTATATTAACCACTAATGTAGGGGAAAACCAATCAAACAAGAAGGTGTACTCGACAAAAAGAAGACCAAGATGACTCAAAAAATGTATTATCAGTCGGAGTCTAGAATGATATGTATTGTTAAAATCCTTTCTAGTGGTATATATAAGCACACATAAACACAAAACAATTTCAGAAAATCAATATGTGCAAACTTACAACAGTCAGTCGAATGAATCATCACCTTCAGTCAACTGATCGAAAGATTATGAACAAAAAATTCAACACTGACAGGTTCAGACGACCGACACTCATATCAGTCGACTAAACCTGTGCAACAACTATAAAATTTGATTTTTTTGATGGGTGTGTTGCTTCCTGAACTATCATTCCTCTTCGTTAATGGTTGCAATCCCTTCATCAACAGTTGCAACTCTTTCCTTTCATCACTGATCTTCATAAACAGTTGCAACTATTGATCATTTATATAAAGCAATTCATTTCAAAGACTTAATTTACAAATTCTTAATTCTATCTATCTCAATTTTGAATTATTCTCAATCATTCCTTTTAATATATTGCTTTCAATATTTGATCACGCAATCATTCAAGAATACTTTCTTGTAATCAAAATACTTCCTTTTCTTCATGAGCACACGTTATGTCATAAAGAAGAATATTATAGGAAGAGTGTACTATATTGACTAATTCGTGCCATTAAAGAGTATAATAAAGTCACGAACTATTCTACTTTGTAGATGAAGTCCTATTCAGTTGTCTAGGCGGTTGAAGACATGTCTGGTTGCTAAGGCTGCTGTAATACTTATTCCTCCGGGTTTAGTGAGGGTATTAGTTTAAATCCAGAAGGAGTCTGGGAGTGGACGTAGAATGGGAAGTTCGAACCAGTATAAAAGTCTCTGATGTTATTTACTTATCGCTATTTACTTTTATTTACATTCCACACAAGTTTATAACTTATATAATTATTCATATTACTTGATCCATAGCCATTTTTCATTTGATATCAGAGCTTAACCATCATATAACCATAACACGTTCATATTGATATTTAAGAAATATGGAAAATATCGCTTGTACTTTTGTTGAAGGATAGTCTACTGCTAGGCCACCCCCATTTAACAGTTTAAACTATAATTATTGGTCGACTAGAATGAGAATATATATGCAAGCCAATAATTTTGAAGTTTGGAATATAACACAAATGGAACACATTGTTCCTACCACTGAATATGCACAATGGACAATTGATCAAAAAGTTGATGCTACTAATAATGCCAAAGTTATGAATGTACTTTTTTTCTCTTTGGATAAAAATGAATTTAACAAAGTAAGCATGTGCATAACCAGATATGATATTTGGAATACCCTTAATATCACCCATGAAGGCAAAAATAAAGTTAAACAAAACAAAATTTCCCTGCTTAAGAATCAATTTCAAAATTTTAGAATGAAGTAGGATGAAAGCATCAATGATATATATTCTAGATTTCAAGATATTTATCATGCTCTACTAGCTTTAGGAGAAAGATATTTCAACCTTGACATTACATTAAAAATACTTAACTCCTTAACGGATGATTGGAAAAGAAAAGTCCTAGTTATCGAAGAAGCTAACGACATTTCAACCTTGAAACCAGAGGAGATAATAGGAAATCTTATGTCCTATGAAGTAAACTTGCAGGCTAAAAGGATGCAAGCTCACAGTAGAAAGACCATAGCATTTCAGGCTAAAAAGGAAGAATCCGATGAAGATGACAACGATATAGCCTTCATAGCTAAGAACTTCAGGAAATTTCTGAAATATAACAAGAATAAGAAGCTTAGCAACAACAGATTAGCGCAAACAAACCGTCAACTTCGTCTCTTGAATGCTATAAGTGTCACAAGATAGGCCACATGAAGAAAGATTGTCTAGATCGTAAGAAGAACAATTACTAGAACAAAAACGAGAAATATCACAAAATGAAGAAGCAAGCCTTTGTAGTAACATGGGATGACTCAGACTCGTCTTCTTCTTCACTAGATAGCGATAGCGACTCTGAACAAGCAAATGTATGCTTCATGGCGACAAGTGATGATGTAAGTGAACTCTCTTTTGATGATTTAGTAGATATAAATTCCGAGTTAATAGATAGACTAAAAAATCTTAAGAGGAAATATAAAGACACACTTGAAAAGCTAAATAGAAGTAAGTTAGAAGTGGACATGTTAAAAGATGAGAAGAAAATTTAGAAGAAGATCTAATAAATTCACAAGAATCTTGTGTTAACGTATCATCTCAACTTATTATGTTAAGTAACGAAATCGAAATGCAAAATGAAAAAAAATGATACTATAGCTAAAGAAAATCATGATTTATAATCTAACGTTAAAATATTAGATTAGAAATAGTAAGTCTTAAAACCAAGTTAGAAAGTATTACTAAAAACATTTCCAATTTTAATAAAGGCAGAGGAAATCTTTCTAAAATTATAGAAAACTCACAATCAGTTTCTAGTACAAAAGGTTTGGGATATAATAAAACCAACATGGAAGTTAAATCTAGACCTAAGAAATATTGTTCTTTATACACAAATTTCAAAAAGAAAGACGAGAGTCTAAAGAAACCTGTCATTAAGTCTATTAGTCAGAAGAAACCAATAATTAATTCAAAATCTATTAAGATTTGGGTTCCATAAAATAATAACAATTTGATAAGAAATAAAAATATAACTCATTTATGACAACCATACATAGAAATTCCGACTTTATTTTAAAGGGAACTCTAAACCCCTTCTGGGTTTGGCTTCTTATGATCTTACTCTTAGGACCCTAACATGAAAATGGGTACCAATATCATTTTAATTTTTTTACCAGGTACCTAATAAGAAGAGAGGAAAGTGGATACTCGATAGTGGTTGCTCAAAACATATGATGGGAAACAAAGAAATATTAACAAACATTATCTACTCAGATGGAGGATCCATTACATTTAGAGACAATTCCAAAGGATATATCATTGGAAAAGGCGATGTGAGAAATAAAGGTACATCTAGCTTACCTCTCATTACTAATGTTTTATTAGTTAAGAACTTAAAACATAATCTTCTTACTATAAGTCAACTTTGTGATAAAAATTTCAAAATTACTTTTGAAAAAGATAAATGCAATATTTATGATCAAAATCAAAATATAATTTTCGAAGGTAATCATAAAAGAAATATTTATGTTTGAAATATGAAAATTAATCTATTACAATGTTATGGTATATCATGATCATTCATTTTGGCCCATATTCCTTTTTGTCGACGGCAAAGGGGGAGAATAACTATGGTCATATCAATAAGGGGAGTATAGATTTAGGGGGAGAACAATCTATATCATTTACTCAAAAAAATATAGTTATCATCATCAAAAAGGAGGAGTATGTTAGAACCTCGTATTTGTGTATTTTGATAGTGACAACTGTACAACAATATATTGTGTATATTAACCACTTATGCAGGGAAAGGTCAATCAAACAAGAAGGCGTACTCGACAAAATGAAGACCAAAATGACTCAACAAATGTAATAACAGTCAGAGTCTAGAATGATATGTATTGTTAAAATCTCTTCTAGTGGCATATATAAGCACACACAAACACGAAACAATTTCATAAAATCAATATGTGCAATCTTACAGCAGTCAATCGACTAAATCATCACCTTCAGTCGACTGATCGAAAGCTTATGAACAAAAAATTCACACTGACAGGTTCAGACGACTAACACTCATATCATTCTACTAAACCTGTGCAACGGCTATAAAATTTGATTTTTTGAATGGGTATGTTTCTTCCTAAACTGTCATTCCTCTTCGTTAATGGTTGTAATCCCTCAATAGTTACAACACTTTCCTTTCATCACTACCCTTCATAAACAGTTGCAACACTTTCCTTTCATCACTACCCTTCATAAACAGTTGCAACTATAGATCATTTATATAAATTAATTCATTTAAAAGATTTAATTTGCTAATTTTAAATTCTTTCTATCTCAATTCTAAATCATTCTCAATCATTCATTTTAATATATTGCTTCCAATATTTGATCACACAATCATTTAAGAATACTTTCTTGTGATCAAATTACATCCTTTTCTTCACAAGCATACGTTATATCATAAAGAAGAAGATTATAGTCATGAACTATTCTACTTTTGTAGACGAAGTCCTATTCGGTTATCTAGGTGGTTGAAGACCTATTCGGTTGCTCAAGCAGTTGTAATACATATTCCTTTGGGATAAGTGAGGGTATCGGTTTAAATCCACAAGGAGTCTGAGACTGGACGTAGAATGGGAAGTTCGAACTAGTATAAAAATCTTTAGTGTTATTTACTTATCGCTGTTTACTTTTAATTACATTCCACACAAGTTTATAACTTAAATAATTATTCATATTACTTGATCTATGGCCATTTTTCAAGTATCATGGTCAACTCAAGTCAACTCAAAGTCAAAGTCTCTGACCATAGCGTATCGGTTAATAATAATTGTTATTATTGAACCAAGGACTTTGTATTTAGACTATAGAATTGAATATGAACGATATTTGAATTTTGACTATTACCAAATTCCATAAGTCCAAAGTGATATAGTTTTGACGAAGAGAACTGGTGTAAATAAATATCGCAACCTGGTAACACTTATTAAACTAAAATTTAATTTTACCGAAACCGAGTAAGCAATAAATATGGTCATAATGTCACACCACCTGCTAAGTGACATGTGAACGTTAACATTCGAATAGTTCGATGTTAACCGCTAACCGAATTTACACCCAAGAGTCACACAATCGAAATGATGAATTCTCTTTAGACCGAATGATTTAATTAGTTTATAATTGTTATAAATTAATTAATATTTAAGAAATATTAATTATGAAATTTAAATATGATTTGAGAAAGAAATATTGTGTGTATATATTTATAATAGTTATAAACATGTCAATCAATATAAGGTATTGATAAGGAATTAAATTAGATTTAATTGCCATATTTGTTTGGGCTTAAATGGGGTATTAATCCATAGATTTGGAAGAGATTTTTGGCTATGATTATATGATAAGGAAGGACAAAAATGGAGGCGATTAGGGTTTAAAATGGATGTAGGAAATTAGAAAAGAAAAAGGAAAGATATGATCCTCTTTTCTCTTTCTCAACTATTATAAAAGCATCTCTAACCCTAACCTATAATGTAATTTTAGAACCGCCTCCTCCTTCCTTCTAATGGCAAAACCAAACCCCTCTTAACCCCGTTAATTCTCAAATTAAATCAAATATAAATCAATAGTTATTTGGTAGTAAAAGTCTACGGTTCTAGGACTAGCAATCCGTCAAATCGAGAGGAAGGGAATTCACCATTCAATGTGGACTTGAGGGCAATAATTTTAGGTAACTTTTAGTTTATATAAGATGTATAATTTTATATAATTGTACGTTGCTCCTATACATGTTTATATATTTTTCTGTATTGTTAGTTATGTGAGATTTCTATAAGTAATGATGTTATCACAATGTTGATTGGTTATGTGCATAAGCTTATCAAATTAAAAATATTTTTTTATTAAGAATCTAAAATGCTTTGTCAAATTATTGTGATTTAATTATTAATATTATTTTATCCATATGTGTGTATGTTAGAATATGCAAAATAATTGACTTATCTAAATTGTATTAATGTATGTATGTCTCTATTGCATAATTATTTGATCTAATAATTTTCAAATGTATATTTGCACTAATTATGAGTAATAGTATTTGAAAATAATTTTTTGAAAATTATTAGATATTTATTATTATTATTTAATCAATGTATGAACTAATAAATTCATATAGAATCAATTATGTTTTGAAAATTAACTTTTAATTTTTATGAATTGAATCATCATCATGGAAAATTTTGAATTAAATTTTAGATTTTTAATAATTCGTTTATATTTTTAAAAATTATTTTATTTTTCAGATGAAAAGTATTTAATTATAAAAAATAATATTTTAACTCGAATTATTTGGAAAGATTTCACAATCTATAAAATATCATTCTTATTTTTCAAAAAATATAAAATTTGAAATATTTTATAAATGATTGTTTTATATTAATTACTTATGATGGTTTGATTAATTAATTAATAACATATATATATATATATTAATAAAATTATAATAATTTTTAGATCTGTAATGTATTTTGATATAGTATGTTTAAAAATATTACCATATATATATTTGTTTTAATTTACACATGTATACATGTGTACATATAATCATGCTGCTTTAATATATATATATATATATGCGTGTGTATGTGTATTAATAATTTCATAACATATAAATATACGTATAGTTATTTGGTTATTACATACATACATACATACGTATACGTATATTTATATATATATATATAGTAGTTTTCATAATATATATGAATCAATTTAAGGGACATAAATTAATATATAAATTAATGGTTGATTGATTGATTGATTGATTATTAATTGATTTGGTTGATTGATTAAAGGAAGATCTAAATAAATAACTATAAGAATATGCACATATTTGGACAACATACAATAAATATAGGATGAGTTAATGTGTCCCTTGCGATGTAAATCCCAACACCTATATACGGGCATGTTATACCTTGCACGGAATATCATGTTACACATGCACACATATATACATATGCATATAATGCATATGTATGCTTATATATAAAGCAAAACAAAAATCAAATAAATTTCAAACTATAATTTATAAATTTAAATAAAATACATGATTTTATTCAGACTAAATTTATAAATGTTCTAAATGGATTAGACTTCATAAGCCCAATAAAGATCTAATAGGGTATTTTTTTTTTGAAATTCACACATATCTTCTGCTATGGGCTGGCCTAGTTCCAACAGATAAACAATAAGTAAAACTGGAAGTTAATGAGGAAATTAGGTTAGCAACCTAAAGTAAATAAATGTTTCAATCAAAAAACTTTAGAATTTGGGGAAAGATAAAATTTGGCTTACAGAATGTCACCATTCAATAAAGAAATAAAATGTGTAGACACAAGAGGGGAATTTTCTATTGAACTAGGATAAAAAGAAAGATAGCAAAACATGTCCTTAGGTGTCTGTTTTCATGGAATTGACATGAAACCCTTTTATTACTATTTGGGCAATAGGACCACAGCCTCCCTAACACAGATTTATATCAAGAAGGGTATTCGACTTCATGGAATTTTAGTTAGCATCATTAGTAATAGAGACCCCTTATTTGCTAGCAAATTTTGGAGGAGTTTGTTGGCAGCTTTAGGAACTTTGTTAGGTCATAGCACTTACCCTTAGTAGAATTCATGTATAATGGTAGTCACCAATAGACGATTGGATATGGCATCTTAAAGCACTTTATAGGAGGTCATACAGATCACCAAATTATGGGTGGGAAATCACAGACAAAATTCTACTTGAAGTAGATTAGAATTAAGAGACTTCAGAAAGATAGAGTTGGTTAGTCAACGTGTGAAGGTCGTAAGGTTTGAAAAGTTTGAAAAGCTGACACCAAGATTTATTTGGCATTTCCCAATATTGGGGAAAATAAGAAAACCTTAAGTTGATAGTAGTCCATGACGTTTTTCGCGTTATGCATTTGAGAAAATACCTTCATAACATAAAAATTGTGGTGGAGCCCAATCGGTTGGGGGATATTGAGATGAAGCCAATGGCGTGCCGTGCCACTTTACATATTGTGGAGCACAGAACTAGGAAGCTCTGCAATAAATAAATCAGATTGGTCCAAGTACAACGGGGAGAAAATCCGATGGGAGGCATGAGGACTCTTAATCCTAAGCTTTTCTCTAGTAAACTTTACTCTGCAAAATTAGGATTTTGGTTGCATTGTGGTTGCTAGATTGGATGGTAGGAGATGGTTCCTACATTTTTGACAATCAATTTACACTCATGAACAGATTTTATGCATGTTTAGGGTATTTGCGTACGTACTTGCATGCCACAATTACACACTCATGCTAGGATTGAGCTTATTTATAGCATGTCTATAGTACATAATCACATTGCACTTTAGTTGAGTAGATGGTTATATAGATAATTTGGTTGCATAAAATGAATGTTATTGTGTGTTACGCTGTTTGCCCCTTAGAAAGATTTCGGGGATGAAATCATTTTTAAGTGGGGAGAATGTAACACCCCGTAAAATAAATCATAGGTAAATAAATTAAATAAATTAAATTAAATAAGATAAGAGTAAAGATGGAAATTTTGGAAACATTGGAATTTGGCAATTAAAGTTTTACTGTTGCATTCGTGGCAAAGTTCTGATTAATTTTCATATATAATATGCTGGGAATGGAGCTCAAATGAAGAAGTTGTGAGAATTTTTAGGTTTTTAGGTTTAAAATAATTGAAATAGAGTTCAAGTTCAAATAATAAATTAATTCTCATATTTGAATTTAAAAATTAACCGTGATTAGACTTGGGGGTTAAGTAAACGTTAAAGTTAATGTGAACTTTCAATGTAATTAAGGAATAAAATAAATTAAGCAACGGAAATAAATAAACGCTCCCAAAACTACTGGGGTGATCGACCTATAGACCCAACCGGTCGACCCCTAGCGATCGATCGGTGCATATAGTACGGTCGACCGCTACTTTTGATGGAGACTAGGGTTTTTGAGGTAATAAACATTTCAGATTTACCTGTTTTTAACCTATTTTCATCCTACGATTCTGGTGCGTTTCAACCCTTAAATAAGACCCTTCACTTTATTCACAAATATTTTGGGAACATTGAAAAAGCTTTGTCAGTTCATTTATTCTTAGATTCAAAAAAATCCATTAAGGTTTTAGAAGAGATCTGAAGAAGATTATAATGGGCATTTCAAATCCAAAGAGAAGCAAAGCTAAGGACCAACTGTGGGTGGAAATCTTAGTTTTTTTATTTTAGTAATTGATTAGTATATGATGAATTTGGATAGCCTTAGGGGTTTTGGGATTTCAAAAACAAAACAATATTAAATCCCCCAAAACTTTGTTAATCCGAAATGTAAATTCTTGTTCGAATTCTCAATTGTTTACGTTGAATTATTGGAATTATATAGTTCTTGCAGTTTTTGGTGATTTAATTCTATTCCGCTCCTCTTTATTTCTATTTTAATTATGAAATTTCTATTAAGGAATAGGGTGTATGGTTTGGATGTATTTGTATTTTACACCATTTATTCCATATGAAAATAAAAGAGAAATCCCATTGTTTAATTCTTTGTAAAAGAGGGGTTGAATAAAAATTGAAACTAGAATTGAAATTTCTATTTTTGAGATTATTCCATTGATTTGATGTGATAGATTAAGCTGAAATTTTTATTATGTACAAGTCTATTCATGGTATTTTTTGGATATAAATGTTGAATCCTTTGTTTAGGAAATTAAATCCCCTTTTATGGATATTGGAAATTTAGCACCATTGATAATATGGAAAAGGACTTGTATTATTGCTGTAAAAAAAGAACTGATATTTAACAGTAGTTAGGGCGTAATCTCCGCATGCATAGAAAATAATAAGTGCATAGTTATTATTTTAATTACTATAAATAGCGTACAATTATAACATATTGATTGCGTAGTTAATTAGGTAATAATTGTCATTAAGTTCCCCTTAGGAAAGTTATTGATTGTTAAGGCAAAATAAGATGGAATTCTTATACAGCCTAATTAATGGACACAGTGAGGTGTGTGATAATGTATTATAAGTGTTATAAATATGACTAAGTCATAGTGATGCGAGGTCAGTCAAGAGACAGACGAAAGTCTTCCCAGCTAATCTGGCTACCATCTATGTGATTTTGAGGCTGATATGAGACATCACCTATTGTAAGTAACCCCGATGATGTGATGTTAGTCCCAATTCTGTAGGGTAAATCTTCCCAGCTAATCTGGCAACCAGTACCTACGAATAGTCAGATTAATGTGAGAGTCACCATAGGGTATGGGTCATAAGGCGAAGGACTTGCTTCGAGGTTTTAAAGGTATTAAGCGGTTGTTTGAGGTCCCGCCTCTTTTCCTCAAATGAAGTATTAAATGGTCAAGGGTTAGTTATTTAGGCATGGTAGATGGTATCTCGGTAAGGGTCCTCTTCGGGATAAGTTACTAAGTGATTCACATGATGGTGAGCAAGCTATACACACCCCTCTCACAAGGATTAGATGGTGAGAAGGGCCATACGTAGCCCGTCCACAATGAATATATAGGTGAAAAAGTAGTTATAATTTGTTTTTTTGTTTTGAAGGATAACTTATCTATAATGTTGAGCCCAACTTGAGGTTGTGATGCCCCCGACTTTCAGATAAGCCAGCTGGTTACGAGAGAATAGGGGCTGTTGCCAATGCCTCGGGTTAGGGGTGGTCTTGGAAAGAACCAGGGCATGGACCAACCCACTGGATCTATTGAGAAACCTACCGTTGATGGTGGAATGTTCTTGTTGCAACATGAGAACACACTTCTTTTCTTGTCTAAGAGAAGTTCCATAACATTCTCTTGCTTTTTTGTTGTTTCCCTTGATTTTGCCAACCCCATCTTCGATGGGGAACTTCAATGAGTCGGTTGTAGGAGATGATGGCATCTAGCTTGACAAGCAATGATCGTCCTATTAATAGGTTATAAGCAGATTGGCAATCAAATACTACAAAGTTTACTTGGATCTTTATAGTGAAGGGCTCTTGGCTGAATGTTACGAGCAAAGTTGTGCCCATCAGAACAATGCCTATGCCCCAAAGTCATAAATAGGCAGTGTGCACAAAGGAAGGATAGAGGCCGGATGTAACAACCCCCACCTTAATGGGCCTAAATTTCGACAAAAATCGAAACCCTAGTCCATCAAAGCACAGATCGTTGGATTTGGTATCTCTAAATAAGCATGAGCATTATCAGAGATTGATAGAAATCTAAACTCACTATGGAAATAATAATATGGTAGAATACTGACTAAGACTACTACCTTAGAATTAGTGGTATTCCTTGAATAACAAATTGTCACATCAACATCGAGCATGAGAGAAAGAAGACTTCTCTAACAACAAAGCACAACGAACTCAAGTGACATGTTCCCTTAAATTCTATCCTGTGGGTTGTAATGAAGAGGGGGTCAGAACAACGTTCCAGTGACTGGAAATATGAACCGTCCATAACATAAACTTATACTGATTGGTTTCCATTTAATTTTTATATCCATTAAGGTTAGCAATTCTAATCCAACCTTGCATTGCACGCATACTTACCCCTTCCCTAGGTACGAAATACTAATGTAGCCATATCAACCACCCAATACTTCCAAAGCCATTAACCACTTAGTACTTCTAAATATGAAGCGGGCTTCTATAATACTTTTAAAAAGAGAAATAGGTAGACTATGCCATTTAAGACCTTAATCAAGGTAGACCCCGTCATTTAAGACTTATTTCCAAGGTGGTTTTCCAACAATGTTGTCAATGATTTGTGGGTCCTAGCTACAAGATCTCTAACCACTATTTAAAGCTTCCAACATTTAATGCCCAACTATTACCGCATCCATCATCGATAAAATCATAGCCATGTAATAAACAATACCCAAGCCACTTAATACCTTTTATTGGAAAATAGGCAGACTCTGGTCATTTTAGAACTTAATTAAGGCAGACCCCATCATATAAGACCTATCTCTGAGGCATGCTCCTAAATGATATTATTGTTATTCCAGCTTTAGCAATGTGAGAGACTGTACCCAAGCCACTTAATACTTCCAAGTGGAAAATAAGCAGACCCTGGTCATTTAAGACCTTAATTATGGTAGACCCCATCATTTAAGACCTATTTCCAGAAGTGTGCTCCTCAATGGTACTATCTAGATGTCATTGCTTGGAAATCTCATTGGGCTGGTTAAGACTTCTTTTATAAGAAAGAGGAGGACCCTACAGTCACTTAAGACTCCAAAACTAAAGTGAATCCTTCCCGAGATATACACTATCACTCTTTGATTATAAATATGACATCTCATTAGGTTACTTCTTTCGGTAGGGAGGCGGACCCTTCAGCCACTTAAGACCTCAACACTGAAGTAAACCCTTTTTAGAGACATCCTTATTTATTTATTTGAAATCTCACTAGGTTAATTAATACTTCCATTTAGGAGAGAGGCGGACCCTTCAGCCACTTAAGACCTCAAACCAGAAGCGAACCCCTATGGAGATATCCTCACCACTCTTAATTCCAAATTTGGACCATTTAAAACTTTCCAATTAAGAAAGCAAGCCCAAATCTCTCACGTCATCATGGTTCCTAAGATTAGTGATATCTCACATCAGTAGTAAGTATACTTGACTGCTGGTAGCCTCAAAGTGAAGGGCAGTCTTCCGTCGAGTGACTCTACTGACCTCGTATCACTAACCCACTAAGTCTAGTCAACCATCCTAAGTCTTTATTTATATTACTTAGGTTGACATTGGACTTAACTTACTAATTCCCTTTTTATTTAAGGCAATAAGATTTACCTTAATTATTTGTCAACCTATATATCCCCGTTAAATGCTCATAAATGTCAATTTGTCCATAAAATCCTAATGGATATTTCCTAAGACATATGTATGATTACCAATTTCAAATCTCATTTATCTATTTACCGTATCAAATTATTGCAACTCCCATATTTATTAGTATTTATTGGAGTTACAATTTCCCATTAGTTAATTATCCTAAATGCGAATATTACATGCAAGCGTCATTATTGGCTTTTTATTTAATTATTATAAGCGTAGTAAATACGTACAAATATTTATTTCATCAAATATGTTCTAGTTATATATCTTCATTAGAGTATACTTTTCCATGTTAAATTGTTAGAATCACATCTAAAATGATTATCCACTATAATTTCCATAAATTAGTCCAAAACAAAAGATTTTACATTAAAATATAAAAGGTTACATCATTTGAAATTAAAAGGAATAATCATTTATTTTTATTACTGAAATAGACAGTGTATAATGCAATGAATTCGTATTTACACATCTCTTTCTCTTTCTATTTGCATCTACTCCTTGTTAGATCAAACACTGTATTCTTCTAAAAGGGAAAGAAATCAAACTAATTTACAAATATTAAATGGATCTAAATTCCAACAATTCCAAACGTAGAAAAGTTTACATTCCAATAAGATTAGGGTAATAATCCAAATTTATAGCACTATACAACCTATTTTAGATTTGGAATAAATTTCATTCAAATAATATTCTAAATTAATACTTTTGTGACTGATTTCCAGGTCAGGTTTTATACAATGCTAAATCAATTCATAAACAAAAATATGTATGCGATATTTATTATATTCAGATCATATTCAATTCGTTGCCTACAACACATATACAACTATCTAGTTAGGCGTAAAAATCAAATAAATATCAACCGGATAATTTTCATATTATAATAATATATAAAATTTACACTCGCCTTTTAAAAGTGACCCAAATCTCTAGATCTGAAGTAGAACCTTTGATTCATCTCCAAATCCTTTTTAATCCTAGAGATATGTATAAAAGGGTATATACATGCATTAGAATTACAGATCTGGGAAGAAATTTTGAATTGGGAAAGAAAGTAGATATATATATATATATATATATATATATGAAACCTCAAATACGCACATGGTTGATTCTCTTCTCTTCTCATTTTTATTAGATTTCTACTCTTCTCCGATTTGTAAGAATATAGATACAAACATCCTATCTTTATAATTTAGAAAGAAAGTGGAGAAGAGGAAATAGCAGAGCTTCGCTACAACCTCAATAAAAATATGAGAAGAGAAGGGAGGGCTATGCCTGAATTTATAGGCGCTAGAATCAACTAGAATCGTTCGATTTAAAATATTAAATCCGGGCCGTTATGGTCCAGGGTTATTGTAGCCGCCAGGTCGCCATCGGTCGACCACCTTGGGGTCAGTCGACCACCCGGGGTTGACCGTCCATAATAACGGGTCGGCCTGTGGGCTCGGACAATTAATATAAAAACGTTAATTTTTTCTTATTTAATTATTTTCGTTCCGAATTCTTTTTTCGTCCATAACTTATTCATTTGAACTTCGATCGCAAAACTCCAAATATGAAAGTTGCTCAGAATTTTGCCACAAACGTAACAGTGCATGATTTGTGGTAAAATTCCATCGTTTGCACAAATTCCACTTTTGGAGCCTAATTAATAACTAACTAACTAATTAAATAATTAACGCAAAATTACGTGGTGTTACATTCTTCTCCCCTTAAAAAGACTTTCGTTCCCAAAATTTCACCAACAACTAAGTCATGGTTTTGGCTCCTAATTAACCTGAATGAGTGTACAACAAATCTTGCGACCAATGTGAATAAGTATATAGTGTATTACTATATCAGCACACAGAAAATATGTATGCCGAATGATTCTAAATTGGATCCTCCTATATGAATGCATTTTTTGAAAACATGATGCAAACAATCTACATATATACTGGCAATTCTACATGTATGTAGCCTTTTGAAAAATCTTTTCAACCAAAACCCCCATACTTCTACAAATAGAAGTATAAAGCAACCAATTTTGTATCCACTTCCTATCACCCAATAATCTAACGCATCAAAAATTACTTCCTAAACTTCACTTAAATGTTTGAAAAAGGAATTTAGACGGAGAATTTAACATTCTTACAGCTCTATAATCTTCCTATTTCCACAGTACAGTGAAAATTTCCTCACTGCCTCAGATTTACTTCAAATTTTCCACACATAGAATGCATAAGGAGGCTTATTTTCAAGCTCTAAAATGGAATTGAGTCTAAATATAGAATAGCACGCGTCATCGACAAGGTATGAAAATAGAAATTCCAAGGCTAAAACAAATTTTCCCTTGTTATCGCTTGCATTTATTGCATCGTCGACCCTAATGCATCGCTAAATTTGCATTCTAACTCTATTTTCCTTCTCTACATCTAGCAAGTGGCCTTCAACATCAAAGTTTTTACAAAAATCCCTCTTACTTTTTAATATGTACGTCATTTGGAAAATAAAATCCCAAAATATTTAGACGCACATTTTTACTTGAAATAAAATTTTAAACAAAAACTCTAAAAAAATAAATTATGAGTCAAAAATAACTAAAACATAATTTCTTTTTTCAAAAGGGAAATTTTCAAATCAAGGGGAAATTTTTCAAAATATTTTTCTTCTCAAAATTTTTGAAAAATCAAACCATGATTTGAGCTAGTCGGAAGTTGGTTATTAGCTGAACGCATAAATCTTCCAAAATTCTACAACTAACTATTGCCCAAAAATTTGATATTTTATTTAAAATTGTCAACACATTTATTATTCAAAAAATTTAGCTTTTAAGGAACATGAGCAATGATCCGTGATATAGAAACAACTTTATCATGTCCTTTGCAAAAATTTCCAACTATCCTAAATGTTAACCCACTTTTTGGCAAGGTCGAGATATCAAGGAATTAGCAAAAAATCAATGATTACTTGTTCCGAATATTAGTTGTATACCGCAGGTTCACTATGGACATCGATGAATTTTGTCCAAGTCCAAATCAAGTTAGAATTGATATGACACGACGATCAAAGAGGAGGAAGCCAAAGTTGCAAGTTTCAAGTCAATCGGACTTCATATGCTCAAGTTATGATCGATACAAATTTCAGGAATCAACCTCGCTCGGGTGTCGCTTAGCACACCTCACTCGGGTGTCGCTTAGCACACCTCACTCGGGTGTCGCTTAGCACACCTCACCCGGGTGTCGCTTGACACACCTCACTCAAATGACGTTCGGCACAACTGCTTTGTTTGGCATATAAGGAACGTTCGGCATCCATGAACGTTCGGCTATTCTACGATTCGACACGAATGGGTCAACTGGTATTTAAGGTCGTTCGGCATGCAGAGCGTCCGGCCTCACTCCAATGCCGTTCGGCACACCTCACTCTAATGTCGTTCGGCATACCTCCACTCCAAGACCGTTCGGCATACCTCCACTCCAATGCCGTTCGGCACACCTCACTCTGATGTCGTTCGGCATACCTCCACTCCAAGACCGTTCGGCACACCTCACCCCAGTATCGTTCGGCATACCTCCACTCCAAGACCGTTCGGCATACCTCCACTCCAATGCCGTTCGGCACACCTCACTCTGATGTCGTTCGGCATACCTCCACTCCAAGACCGTTCGGCACACCTCACCCCAGTATCGTTCGGCATCTGGAGACGTTCGGCATGATGGAGGTTCGGCACTAAGGATCGCTCGGCATTGCACCTCGCACCTCCATACCTCAGTACCTCGCACCTCCATACCTCAGTACCTCGCACCTCCATACCTCAGTACCTCGCACCTCCATACCTCGGTACCTTGCACCCCTCAACGTTCGGCATTCAGCGTTCGGCATCCATGGTTCGGCATATGGAGACCACTCCATTTGGGCTGAGGTACTCGGCTGCCAGGCCCACCAGGGAAGTCCAACCCGTCTTTGTCTATAAATAGAGAGGCAGGGGCACAGTAAAAGGGGATCCTCTCTCCTACTCTCTAACTTTCTATTTCCTAAGGCTAAGGCTATCCTACCAGTTTGTAACTGTAATTGATTCGAACATCAATAAGAAGAAAATTTCTAGAGTGGACGTAGGCCGGAGTCAGCCGAACCACTATAAATTCTTTGTCTTTACTGCTTTCATTTTAATTTCTGTTATTCTTCATATTAACATCCTCTACATACATTCTATCTGTGAGCGGTGATTGTTATTTGGTGCTTTCATTTGCATTTGGGGGTTAGTGACCAATTTTGGCGCTAACACTTTGGTGCTTTCACTGAGAACTGAACTCAAGGAATTTTGGAGCTAGGAACTTGGATTCTAGAAAGCAATGGCCAGGCCATCAACTAGGAAGCAAGCGACAGGAAGGAGCAATCAGGAAGGGAGTCAAGAAGCTTCCTCTGGAGCTGGAGAGGGCCGAGCCTCGATCTACATCACTCGAAACGAGATGGAGGCAATGATGGACTCGATTCACGAAAGATTGATGAAGAGCCAACAAGAAGCGATGCAGAGCTTCTTTGAACAAATGAGAACAGCCGGAGCACAGAACTTAGGACCGGCTGTAGTTGCTGCCGATATGGGGCAGGATACTAGAGCTACAGAGAACGCTGAAGGTCAGAACCAAGAACAGAATGCAGTGCCCGAAGGCAATCAACAAGGGCTTGGGGGCAGACCCTCAGGATCTGACATTGGAAGACCCACGGACGGAGCTCAGCAGGCTAGAGCTAACGCCAACATTAATGAACCACATGAAGAATATTACCCAGAATACCCTTCGAGACCTGGGGGGCAGGATAGAGGCATGTTGAGGGGACAACCCCTTGATGGAGATGAAAGGATGGCTGGATTAGTGCGGCGAATAATGAGAGGAGGATTGTCAAGCGGAGGCTTAGAGGATGTCAGTCGGAGCCCGTTCACTCCGAATATCAGGAATGCGAGGAATCCTCCAAAGTTCAAGTTACCCATGCTGGATACTTATGATGGAAAGTCAGACCCGACCATGCACGTTACCAGATACATCAGGCATATGGAAGTGCTGGGGGCATCCGAGGAAGTGATGGCACGATGCTTCCCTTTATTTTTATCAGATTTGGCTGTGCTTTGGTTCAAACAACTAGAGACTGGATCAATCAGGACATGGGGTGAGCTAGTGGAATGCTTCATGAGACAGTTTAGGGTCCATGTGACGCGACCCAAGAGTGTGATGACTTTAGCCTCGATAAAGCAAAGGACCAGAGAGTCCATAAAAGATTTTCTATTGCGATTCAATGCAACGGTGGCTTCTGTAGATCGCCCGGATCCATCAATGATTTTAATGGCGGCAGTAGCAGGAATTGCAGAAGGCACTGAATTCAAAGATTCTCTGACCAGAGACCCACCGCAAGATCTAGGAGAGTTTTATCATGAAGCTGAAAAATTCATTCGACTAGAGGAATCACGAGCCGAGAGGCAGGAAATAAACACTACACGAAGCGAAGGAACCGCAGGAGGACAGTCTGGAGCAGACAAAGGAAAGAGAAAGCAGGACGATGCACAGGACGGTCCTGATAAACGGAAGAAATTCCGGGAACCCAGATTCAGGCAATACACCGGTTTGATGGCAAGCCTGGAACGAATTTACACTGAAACTCGGGGGCAGCTCCCTTATCGAAAGCCGCCGAGAAGAGATCCCACAGAGCGGGAACGCAGAACTGGAAAATATTGCCTATTCCATGAGCTGGATGGGCACACGACCGATGAATGCCGCCACCTAAAGGATGAGGTGGAAGAACATGCTAGGAGTGGTAGATTGCCACAATATGTCAGAGAACCGACAGCAGCGGTAAGGCCTGAACAGCCACCGCCTCCACGTAACAGGAACGATCCAGGATCGGGATCACGACTCGTCATCAACTGATCATGATGGCAAGGGCCAAGTTCAAGATATGAACTCTGGTCAATCACTTTTCTTAGATTTGCTTTCAAAATAAAACGGCTATTCCACTCACTCATGTATGGGAACCAGAGAGATCCCTAGGCATGCTCTGAGATGGTATAGACCGTTCAGCCCGGAGAGGCGTTGTTTAGTTTTTCCCTAATGTTTGAGATTGAACATCTAGGGTCTGAATTTAATAAATAAACTTGAATTTCCTGAATAAGCCTTTGACCGGAGAGTTAAAGGACGAATATTACGTACTGATACAAAATGATGATCGCTTTATGACCCTACCCGGAGAGACGGGGTCCGAAGTGCAAGAAGTGAGTTGCTTCGCCGGAGAGCGACGGGATCGACTCAATTAAGCATCGTCTCTCATTCACCGGAGAGTGATTGGATCGAGATTCGATAAGAGCCCGGAGAGGCTATGATCGGCCTAACGATTCTGGCTATGACATCGCTTAATGTTCAGAACTGCTGAATCGGAGTGCAGGAAGTAAGTCGCTTCGCCGGGGAGCGACAGAATCGACTTGCTTAAGCGTTGTTTCCCCTTCACCGAAGAGTGACAGGATGGGATCCAGCAAGGGCCCGGAGAGGCTATGATCGGTCGACGATTTAGGCCAAGATATCGCATAATGTTCAGACACACTGAACCAGAGTGCAAGAAGTGAGTCGCTTCGCTGAAAAACGACAGGATCGGCTCACTCAACGTTGTTTCCCCTTCACCGGAGAGTTATAGGATGGGATCCAGCAAGAGCCCGAAGAGGCTATGATCGGTTTAGAACAACCAAGACATCGCTATATGCCCTAACTGGGGCCGGAGTGCAAGGGATAGAAAGCAACGCCGGAGTGCAACATGATCTTTCTATTCAATCGTTAAGTCTGGAATGGACTTAGCAAGGGTCCGGAGTGACCATCGATAGTTCAGAGAGGCTATAGAATTTGGTTACTGACTTCCGTAAGTGGAAGTAGATACTGATTCGGCTTCGAACAGCCATAAATCTGATTGACAATACTAAGGAAATAAATAGAACATAAGCTCACTGCATTCGATCTGAAGCTATTCAAAACACGCCTTTTACCAAAAGGCATGTTTTGGGGGGCAAAGTGTTAACCCACTTTTTGGCAAGGTCGAGATATCAAGGAATTAGCAAAAAATCAATGATTACTTGTTCCGAATATTAGTTGTATACCGCAGGTTCACTATGGACATCGATGAATTTTGTCCAAGTCCAAATCAAGTTAGAATTGATATGACACGATGATCAAAGAGGAGGAAGCCAAGTTGCAAGTTTCAAGTCAATCGGACTTCATATGCTCAAGTTATGATCGATACAAATTTCAGGAATCAACCTCGCTCGGGTGTCGCTTAGCACACCTCACTCGGGTGTCGCTTAGCACACCTCACTCGGGTGTCGCTTAGCACACCTCACCCGGGTGTCGCTTGACACACCTCACTCAAATGACGTTCGGCACAACTGCTTTGTTTGGTATATAAGGAACGTTCGGCATCCATGAACGTTCGGCTATTCTACGATTCGACACGAATGGGTCAACTGGTATTTAAGGTCGTTCGGCATGCAGAGCGTCCGGCCTCACTCCAATGCCGTTCGGCACACCTCACTCTAATGTCGTTCGGCATACCTCCACTCCAAGACCGTTCGGCATACCTCCACTCCAATGCCGTTCGGCACACCTCACTCTGATGTCGTTCGGCATACCTCCACTCCAAGACCGTTCGGCACACCTCACCCCAGTATCGTTCGGCATACCTCCACTCCAAGACCGTTCGGCATACCTCCACTCCAATGCCGTTCGGCACACCTCACTCTGATGTCGTTCGGCATACCTCCACTCCAAGACCGTTCGGCACACCTCACCCCAGTATCGTTCGGCATCTGGAGACGTTCGGCATGATGGAGGTTCGGCACTAAGGATCGCTCGGCATTGCACCTCGCACCTCCATACCTCAGTACCTCGCACCTCCATACCTCAGTACCTCGCACCTCCATACCTCAGTACCTCGCACCTCCATACCTCAGTACCTCGCACCTCCATACCTCGGTACCTCGCACCCCTTAATGTTCGGCATTCAGCGTTCGGCATCCATGGTTCGGCATATGGAGACCACTCCATTTGGGCTGAGGTACTCGGCTGCCAGGCCCACCAGGGAAGTCCAACCCGTCTTTGTCTATAAATAGAGAGGCAGGGGCACAGTAAAAGGGGATCCTCTCTCCTACTCTCTAACTTTCTATTTCCTAAGGCTAAGGCTATCCTACCAGTTTGTAACTGTAATTGATTCGAACATTAATAAGATGGAAATTTCTAGAGTGGACGTAGGCCGGAGTCAGCCGAACCACTATAAATTCTTTGTCTTTACTGCTTTCATTTTAATTTCTGTTATTCTTCATATTAACATCCTCTACATACATTCTATCTGTGAGCGGTGATTGTTATTTGGTGCTTTCATTTGCATTTGGGGGTTAGTGACCAATTTTGGCGCTAACACTAAACTTCCAGTCTTATAATGCATTTACTGTCTTTATGAGATTCCCATATTTATATCGCTTCTCTACTATGCATATTTAGGAGCGGTACGTATATCCGAAACAATAACACAGAAAATGAATAGAAACTCATAATATCATGTGTGACTTTTATAAAAGACAACTAACAGTTTTACAACCCAATAACTCAAAAGAAAAGAACAAATGCTGGAAATAAAAAGCTACAATAATTCTATATAAAACACCACCTAAAAACTGTGAGAAGGTCTAGCTCTGCGGTTGGAACTCGTGCCATTGCCGTGACCGTGGAATGGTTGTAGCATGGTGGCTATGCAGCTAATCTCACGCCTCTGGCGTTGTTGCTCCGTCCTAATCTTTCGAAGCTTTACTTGAACCTGACGGATAACAACAAGCTCAGGACTCACGTATCCCTCGGTGCCCTGTGTTATCCCCTACTGCTGGTGCTACGGCTCTAGTGCTGGTAGGTGGTGCGACAGATGGTAAAGGAATATTCATCCTCTTAATGGTGGTTCAGTCGATGGCGGGAGGGACCTTCCTCACTACCGGCTCTCCGCTCAATTTACCTCGTAATACCAGAACACTCGAGTGAGCAAGTGGCAATATGGAAAGTGAGTCCTCAGGGTACCAACTCCCTGATTGACAATATGGAGCATCAAGAAACAAGCCCAATTGATGGCTACGCCGCTAATTATAGCACAAGCGGCTCTCTGCACTGAGGTATAGATCTGGTCATGGCTTCCTGTCTTAGAAATGAAGTTGTACTGAATGATGCACACGATGAGGTGGGAAGTCGGTCATAAATTAGTAGTACTCCAATCACTGACATTTCCAGAAAAGATCCGCTGTAGAATCTCAGGATCAGTCATCACTATGTCATCTAAATCTGCACCTACTGCAGATATCTCCAAAATCCTAGCGAGTTCATCATCTATCATCTCGATCTGAGCTCCCTTCACTTAGGACTCGATATAGCTTGCCAACACCAAAATTGTACACCATCTATGCATAGAAAAGATGGATACAACATGGGTAATATTCCCGCTCATAAGTCTCGAAGCGGAGGATCGGTGCAAGTCTTGCCATGACGAGACGCTCTTCAAGCCCAAGAACGGAGAAATCTCTGAACTTTATTGGTCACTCATGAAGAAAATCAAAGTCCATCGTTCTGAGATAGGTGGCGATCTTCCACTCGCTCCGGTCAAGCTAAGCGGCTTCTTGCGGAGTGAGGCCAGGATGATGAGAAGAAGAGCCGCCGGTGCATGGCGGTGCCATGGGCTGAGAGGCGGTTGGAAAAGGGAGAAAAGGTTTAGATTCGGAGTAGTGGTGGGGCAATATCTGACGTGCAAGGATTTTAGCGTCGCTTGGTAGAGGAATGGAGGAAAGAGACTTTGGTTAAATGGAGGAAGGGGGAGGTGGAAATGGGTTCGGCTAAAAAAATCATAGAGGAGGAAGAAAGTGAGGGGGTGCAATGGCTGAAGGTTTGGATGCTATTTATAGTCGTGTTCCAAGTTCGAGTTTGGCCCGAATCCACCTAGTGGTCGATCGCTATTAGGTCAACCGATAGACCGCTAACCCAGATTTGGACACGGCCTGAACCTGGGCCTAATAGAGTCGGTTAAATTAATTAATATTCTAATGACCGTTTCGCACACCATCTTCAGCTTAACCCATCCAGAAAAATTCTGCCCTCCACATAACGATATCCACTTTACCGTGTATACCCTTCCTTGGCATTTTTGCAATTGTCTCAACTAAACTATTGCGACCATCAACACTTCCAAAAACCCAAAAATATTATAGCTGCTATTTCCTGCCTACTTCATACAGAAATATTTCTTCCAATAACTAGTGGGTACAATAACACTTCAAACTACATACCCCAATAAAATTGAATGTCATTCTTATTTTTTCTATACCTTAAAGAGAGAAAATATAAAAAACCTAGATTTTATAAACAGAAAAATCACTGAGCTAAATATATGCTTCTTTATTCTTATTTCTAAATAACAGAAACCATTTCATACCAAACCTGAAACACCCACACCCCTTAGTATATCCAAAAAGGACACACTAAAAGATGTGGTGCGTTGTAGGTATAGCTAAAACTTTACAGAGACTAAGATTCACAAGATAATTAAATAAAAACAGCAGAAACATTTAAACAATAACTCATTTAAAAGTTAAGCTTCATAAAATAAGTCATAACCAAAATATGTCTCAAAATACCAAATACATATGTCTCATGAAAAATACCATCTCAATCACAATATCAGAGTACAAAATAATCCCTCTCAAATAGTACCAGTACATAAAAATCCAAGTGAAAACTGAAAAGAAGAAGAATACATGAAGAAGAACTCCACAGCTGAATCTCCAAGAGAGTCCGAAATCTACTGTCCCTGCCTCTACTGGCCTACGGGGGAAAAAGGGGAAATAGGGGAGCGGGTCAGACTAAAAGTTTGGTGAGTGGAAGTAATTACCAGTATTTTTAACCAAGATAAAGATAGTAGACTTAACAACAGTTCTAGTATAAAAAGAAATAAAGGAAAAGATAAAGCTGGAATAAAATACAGTTTAACTGTTTGCTTTGCTTATATAGTTCGATTAGATTGTTTGCACTTTCTAAAACTGCTGGGATTAGGTTGAAATCCCAATCCTAGTTTAGTTAGGCTGAAGTCCTAATTCTACCATTTGATCGGCTTTCTATCTTTGTTGTGCCACTATGAGCAAGTCCCATCCTATGGGTCCCACAACAAAAGACAACTGCTAGCGCTCTAGAACTCAATAGCGACTTATCTCCCCGCACCGATGCCGCACGCACGACTACCGTTAGGCTTGCACTATCTATTGCTCCCTCTTACCCTAAACAACATAAGCGTGCCTAGCCTCACCTCCTCCGTTGTGAGACCATCAGTCCTAGTCCGGAAGGGTCTTGCCCAGCCTCACCTAAGTGTGTTGTGAGACCATCAGTCCAAGTCTGAAAGGGAATGCTGCCAATTCGGGTCCTACCAAACAAAATCTAGTTGCGCCCCTTGCCCAAATCCCTTGATTTGAACTTCTATCTATTGGCCCCTTAGTTACTTTAGTTAGCATAAGTGTGTCCCAGCCTCACCTAACCTACTGTGAGACCATCAGTCCTAGTCTGAAAAGGTTATGCCCAGCCTCACCTACTCTGAAAGGGTCATGCCCAGCATCACCTATTATGAAACCATCAGTCCAAGTCTGAAAGGGAATGCTATTGGTTATGGGCCCTACTTCTATCTTTGCTTCTTAGCTTAATATAAGTCTTTTAAATAAGCCTCTTCTGTTCATTCTGCTCTATTTGCTTATTAACTTATTCTAAGTCTTTTAAATAATCCTCTTCTATTATCTCTGCTATATTTTCTTATTAACTTAGTGTAAGTCTTTAAAATAAGCCTCTTCTATTATTTCTATTGTGCTTGCTTATTAACTTAAATATAAGTTCTAAAATAAGCCTTTCTGTTGTCTCTAATTATAACCTATGTGTTATAATTCTTCTTATTAACTTAACCCAAGGTTTAAGTTTAATAAGCTCTTTCTACTTATTTCTTCTATTTTCTCTTTTTAGTTATAATTACATGTTATAACTATGCTTGCAAATGTCTTGAATTTGCCTATTTCAGTGTATGTCCAATTTATTACAGTTCTTCTTACTTTACATCTAATTTTCTGTAAATTCAGTGTTCTTATATTTTAGTCCATATTAGCGAATTATTCTCTTCTATTTATTCCATTCGCGTGAAAAGGGAATTAAAAAGAAACTAACATTTATAGAATAAATCCTAACGTAGAATAGATGTAAATAAAATGTAAATAACAGTAAATGATTGTAAATACTGTAAATATCTGTAAATAATTAGGAATGCTATAATTAACAGTAAATAATTGTAAATAATTGAAATAGAATAGTTAAAAGAAAATAGACTGGAAGGCAATTCTAAAATTTACTTAAAAAATTAAACTGTAAATAAACTTGCATAAAGGTTATCCCAAAATTGTAGAAAAACTACAATTATTGGAAACCCTATTATTTTAAATTACTTAAAAATCTAAAATAATTACTTAAACACTCAACTGTGGTCCTTAGCTCTTTTCCTTGTCCTTCCCGAATCCACTTCTAGGGTATAAAATATTTTAATTAAAAAGATCTTCTCCTTGGAAAAATATTCCTTTTAGGGTCCAGCCTCAGGCAATGAACCCAGATGGAGAAAATTATAATGAGAAAAATAGCTAGGTCTAGGGTCTTATTTATAGTGTCACTTATGGATCTCAGACCGTTGGATTTGAAGATTAAATCTAGTGCAACCACGTCATAGGTTCGATGGGAACCGTCGGATGGAAGCACAGACGCACAAGATCAAATTAAAATAGATAAACACGTCATTTTGCATCTGGATGAATTAACGTCCAAAATACTAAGGCGGGTCGACCTGGGTGTCGACCCTTGTAGGAGTTAGGTCGACCTAGCTGATGGGAGGGTCGACCCTAGGGTCGACCCAGCCTTATATATATATATATTATTTTTTTCCTTCTTATTTTCTGATTTCTTCTTTCTTTTGTAACTTGTTCGTTCTAGCTCGGATTCTGACAATCTATATATGCAAATTGACCAGAAAATTACCACGGACATAATGGTGCAACTTCCGTGGCTTAATTCTGATAATTTCACAAAGTTATTTTATTATTTAATTAATTCGTTAATTAATTATTATAACTTAAATTTCGGGTTGTTACATTCTCCCCTGCTTAAAGGATTTCGTCCTCGAAATCTCTAAGGATAGAAGAATGAAGCAAATGTCTTCATTCAAGTTTTACAACCAACTACTCAACCATCATCCATTACATCCATTTTTCTTAAGTTTTCTAATGCAATGTATGATATATATGCAAATAGTGTAGTGTCAATGTCCCTAACTAATGCAAAAGATTTGGCGGTCTACTGATTCTGTCGACCTCCTCTTATGCAATTCATGTCCATGTCATGTATCCAAATGAATGCAAGTTTCCTAATGATAACTGATAGTTCTATATGCGTTCTACAATCATCATCCAAATGCAACAATCATATGATAATCACCCATTATAACAACCGTGGATTAAATAAAAATAAAATATGCAAATACGCACACATTCATATGCATATGCTCTAGTGTCCTAGTTAAGCCGATCCCTAAGAGATAATAGTGCCTAGTGTAACTATATGCGTCCATTGGCATCCACTAGCAACCACTTGCAACCACTAGTATCCATCATGCATAACATGTTCTAATAACATGTTTACATCAAATCCTACCATCCATAAGTTAAATCCTAAGTTCTACCCTCCCAAAGGATAATAAAGGAAAGAACCTATTCAAAACTAAAGATGGAAATAGGAAATTCAAAATTTATTATCAAAGAGATGTGGATAAGGAGCACTTATTCTTTCCTAATCAAATCAATCTTCTCCGAAGTCTGTCTAACCATGTCGGGACCAAATAGCAATCTCTCTGTAGACCCTAACCAACACGAAGGCGACTTGCACAGTCTTCTATAAAGAGCTTCGAAAGGTGCCATGCCAATGCTAGTCTAAAAACTATTATTATAAGCGAACCCTACTAAGGGATGATGCTCCTCCCAAGTTTCTCCAAAATCAAGAATATACATCCTCAACCATGTGTGTCTTACCATCTTACTAATATCACTTTACTATTCTTCTATAGTCTACACACATGAAGCAACAATCCTAGGTTCTCACTAGTGTCCTATACACTTTACGGAAACTTATATTATTACTTATAAATGTAATCACTGCTATCTCCTTCATCGCCTTACACTTTTTCTGTCGCACCTAGGAAATGATTCCTATTTACTCCACATTTAAAAGTTTGGTTTGGTATTTATCATTCCATTTCAAAAATTAAAGCTTCTAAACTTTTAAAATATCAAATCCCAAATTTTTTTTGTCTTTAAAAGTGTTATTTTCATATTTCCATTAAATTCAAAGGTACTTGGTTACTTAACATTTTATCTTTCTAGATTTGCATCCTTACAACCTTTTTGAATTTACATTATTCCACAAACCTAGTGGGAAAAACTTACAAATTCTAAGTTCAAAACTTATTCCTCCTTTTCTTTTAAAGACCTTTACAGCTTTCCATAAAAATTTGGATTTTTAAATTTAACTGTTACTAAGTTTTTCGCTTCCAAAAACTTATTTAGTTTTTCACCAAACCATTTTTCTTTAAAATACCTTTAAAATGTTCTTACACGTTTTCAATATATTTTCTTTGCATAGATTTTCAATTTTGCAAAAACTGGAGTAGATAAGAACAATTATTTTATTAAAAACTCCTTAACTTTCCAATTACTTAACCTTGGAGGAGTCCCTAACTACAAATCGGGACTTTCTACAAAGGCCCTCTATAATATCTCTCCTAACCAACTCTGTCTCTAATTATTACACTTCTTATTACACCTAATGGTTTTATACCTTAATATATTGGAACTACTTTCTTAA
This sequence comes from Allium fistulosum, assembly GCA_030737815.1. Taxonomy (NCBI): domain Eukaryota; kingdom Viridiplantae; phylum Streptophyta; class Magnoliopsida; order Asparagales; family Amaryllidaceae; genus Allium; species Allium fistulosum. The sequence continues at coordinate 682,676,760 of CM060905.1, read as the reverse complement.
GAAACTATTAACGCTAAAACCTTCTATGAATGCTTTAAAAGAAGTCTTCATGTTTATGTGAAATTACAAGGAACTTATTTTATATTTTTCGAAATAGGCTATACAAAATATGGTGCTTCCCCTACCTTGTATATCTCTTTCACGTATTCCTTATAACTTGCACAAAACATCTTTATTTGTGATTTGGTTTCGTAGAAAATTTTATCATTATTCATTTCATTCCAATAGATTAAATTATGTTTAATCTATATTCTCTTACAATAGACAATTTCTATGAAATTTATTAATTTCCTAATATTTAACTTACACTTTTCTTTTCAGGAAAACTCATTTTCAAAACTGTTTTAATATATCCATAACTAGAAAACGTTTCCTCATACTTATTTAAATACTAAGTGTACTTACAGACCACTTTGTTTTTATACTTAGAAATTATCTTTAAAACACATTTTTATTTGGGGTCAAAACAAATGTTGCGTAAAACACCGTTGCTACAACCCAAAAATACTAGTGTATGGATTGAATTAAAATAAATACAAATAAATCTCATATACTTTGTAAAGACATTTCCTTTGGGAGTCACCTACTATAACAATAGTGTTATAGTCTATGCTCCCTTTATTTTCCACGAAAACATCTATTACAACAATAAATGTTGTAACCTATGTTTCCGGTATTTAATACACTTTAGGCTTTTATTTTTAAATCTTTGTTTACTTTCAAAGAAACTAGCAGGCCATATACGCTCTATAATTCTAAAAGAATTTCACTTTTAACAAAATTTACACCATATAAAAACCAATTTAAATTTCATACCATTTTTTTCCAAAAACCCGATATTTACTTTCTTAAAAATATTGACAATTATACTTTTCAACTTTTTAATTTTAATGATTTCATTTTATTGGGCTAAACATAAAGTGGATTTTCTTCTTACTACCCTAGGAGTACCCTTCCTAAACTTTGGTAATCTCATTTCCTTACTAAAGTCTTTTGTTCCTATTCCTCTTTTACGCTTATATTTATTCCAAGGCACTACCGTTAAATCCACTTATATGAATAATTTTTGCAATTATCTACACATGGGCTTTCTAACTGAATCTATTGTACATCTTCAATCTTTGTCTACCACTCTTTGGATTTCCACAATCCGAACCTAATTGTACGAAACCGTTTCTCAAACTCTTTCCATGTGTTGACCTTCTCTATGCCCTAAGAAACACACTTCCCTAAGCCAAAAGTGACACTTCAAGAATTTTGCCTTCCACTGATGAATGCGAAGTGTACAAAGAACCTCCTCTAAATGAATAGCACGCTCTTCCATGCTCTTGGAAAACACCAAAACGTCATCCACGAACTCTACTACGAACTTACTTAGGACATTTCCAAAAAACACGGCTCATCAAATTTACAAAATAGACTGGGGCGTCGGTTAGCCCAAACGGCATAGCCAACCACTCAAAGAATCTATCGGGTGTCCTAAATGCTGTCTTATCGATGCTATCGCCAGCAACTCAAAGCTGATGAAATCCAGTAGCTAAATCAAGCTGAGAAAATACTGAAGAGCCAACTAACTGATTGAAAAGATCATCTATCCTAGGAAGTGGTAAGCTTATTCAACTCTCTATAGTCTATGCAAAGTCGAAGGAAATCATCCGCCTTTGTGGCGAAGACGACCGACGCTCCCCACTCAGATATGCTCCTTTAGATGAAGCCTTTCTCCAATAGCTCACTAATCTGCTTACTTAACTCCTTCCTCTCCCTAGGTTCCATATGTCTCACGGGCAATGCCACTTAGCCAACCACTCAAAGAATCTATCGGGTGTCCTAAATGTTGTCTTATCGATGCTATCGCCAGCAACTCAAAGCTGATGAAATCCAGTAGCTAAATCAAGCTGAGAAAATACTGAAGAGCCAACTAACTGATTGAAAAGATCATCTATCCTAGGAAGTGGTAAGCTTATTCAACTCCCTATAGTCTATGCAAAGTCGAAGGAAATCATCCGCCTTTGTGGCGAAGACGACCGACGCTCCCCACTCAGATATGCTCCTTTAGATGAAGCCTTTCTCCAATAGCTCACTAATCTGCTTACTTAACTCCTTCCTCTCCCTAGGTGCCATATGTCTCATGGGCAATGCCACTGGTTTAGCATTGTCATTAAGATAGGTCCTAAAGTCGATCTCTCTCTTAGAGGGGGTAGTCTCCTAACCTCCTCAAAAATATCTGTGAAATCTCTAACGACTGGAACTGAATCTAACTCTGCTGATGATGAATCGAGGGAATAAAGGAAGCTCAACATGACTGACCTCTGTGGGTCGCAAGAAACCCCGAGAGTCCTACTGCTGCATGTCTCTAGTCTAACGACTGTCCTCTCGCAGTCCAATATCGCTCCATAAGTGGATAGCCAATCCATCCCCAAAATCATTGCATACCTCGAAAATCCTAATACATAGGCGTCACAATCAAACTTTACGCCTAGGATAAAATTTTTCAAACCCCAACAAATCATAGATAAATGGGCCGATCCTCCTATGGGGTTTGAAACAACTATGGGGTCTACTACTAAGAAGATATCTAAGTGCAAAAAATCAACCAAAGAAAAAGAGTGTGATGCTCCAAAATCGAAAAGAGTTCGAATAGGAAAATCCGAAATAGAAATCAAACCTACGACAAAGACTTTCCTACCTCTATCTGGTCCACTACTAGAAGGTGTTGCATCCAAAGCCTGTACTTGCGCTATAGGTGCGCCTGCTCTCTGCCCCATTCTCTGAGGACAAGCTCGACTAAGGTGACCAGGCTATCCACAACTATAACACCTTCCCTTCATCATCTTATTCTTACAGTCCCTTGCGTAATGACTAACTAGTCCATAGCTATTGCATTTCTCGCTTTTCTTGATCCGCTTCGGAGGTCCTCCTTCTTTCCTCTTGTCCTTTTCCTTCTTACTCTTCCACTACGGCTTCTTAGAGCTTTTTGACTTAGGAACCTCTTTAAGTTCTCACTCCAGCTGCCAAGATGTAGGCTGAACTCTCTGTCGGTCCTCCAATACTAACAGCCCAAACATTCGCTCCGTGTCCTTCAACCTAGCTCATACCTCCTCGAAATCCTCTGTGCCAGAAAATGTTCTGCCTCCTAAACTAGCGAAGTCCTTGCATAGCTTAGAAAAATGGGCTACTTTAGGTGGATTAAAGGGATCTCCACCTACCGGTGCTATATTGGGCGTTTGCCCTTGCACCTCTAATACCGTAGCACTACGGAATCAGTCAGCCATATTATGCAAATAAAAGGAAATTTAGGCTCGAAAGAATCGAAAGAAGGTTGAACTGGACTTTTGAGGGGATTTCCATAAAAACTCTTTTATACTTGAAAACCATTTCTATAATAAGAGTTTCTTTCTGAAATACTTCTAGTTTGAAGATATGCTACTTTTAAAAATAAGTTACTTTTGAAAACCATTTCTAAAATAAGTCCTACTCTGAAAGGGTCATGCCCAGCCTCACCTATTGTGAAACCATCAGTCCTAGTCTGAAAGGAAATGCTATTGGTTATGGGCCCTACTTCTATCTTTGCTTATTAACTTAATATTAGTCTTTTAAATAAGCCTCTTCTGTTCATTCTGCTCTATTTGCTTATTAACTTATTCTAAGTCTTTTAAATAAGCCTCTTCTATTATCTCTGCTATATTTGCTTATTAACTTAGTGTAAGTCTTTAAAATAAGCCTCTTCTATTATTTCTGTTGTGCTTGCTTATTAACTTAAATATATGTTCTAAAATAAGCCTTTTCTGTTGTATCTAATTATAACCTATGTGTTATAATTCTTCTTATGAACTTAACCCAAGGTTTAAGTTTAAAAATAAGCTTCTTCTGCTTATTTTTTCTATTTTCTCTTTTTAGTTATAATTACATGTTATAACTATGCTTGCAAATGTCTTGAATTTGCCTATTTCAGTGTATGTCCAATTTATTACAGTTCTTCTTACTTTACATCTAATTTTCTGTAAATTCAGTGTTCTTATATTTTAGTCCATATTAGCGAATTATTCTCTTCTATTTATTCCATTCGCGTGAAAAGGGAATTAAAAAGAAACTAACATTTATAGAATAAATCCTAACGTAGAATAGATGTAAATAAAATGTAAATAACAGTAAATGATTGTAAATAATGTAAATATCTGTAAATAATTTGGAATGCTATAATTAATAGTAAATAATTGAAATAGAATAGCTAAAATAAAATAGACTGGAAGGCAAGTCTAAAATTTACTTAAAAAATTAAACTGTAAATAAACTTGCATAAAGGTTATCCCAAAATTGTAGAAAAACTACAACTATTGGAAACCCTATTATTTTAAATTACTTAAAAATCTAAAATAATTACTTAAACACTCACTTTCCTTAGCTCTTTTCCTTAGCCTTCCTGAATCCACTTCTAGGGTATAAAATATTTTAATTAAAAAGATCTTCTCATTGGAAAAATATTCCTTTTAGGGTCATGCCTCAGGCAATGAACCTAGATGGAGAAAATCTGAAGGAGAAAAATAGCTAGGTCTAGGGACTTATTTATAGTGTCACTTGTGGATCTTAGACCATTGGATTTGAAGATTAAATCCAGCGCAACCACATCATAGGTTCGATGGAAACCGTCGGATGGAAGCACAGACGCACAAGATCAAATTAAAATAGAAAAACACGTCATTTTGCATCTGGACGAATTCACGTCCAAAATACTAAGGCGGGTCGACCTGGGTGTCGACCCTTATAGGAGTTAGATTGACCTATAGGTCGACCTAGCTGATGGGAGGGTCGACCTAGCCCTATATATATATTCCTTCTTATTTTCTAATTTCTTCTTTCTTTTGTAACTTCTTCGTTCTAGCTCGGATTGTGACAATTTATATATGGAAATTGACCAGAAATTACCACGGACACAATAGTGCAACTCCCGTGGCTTAATTCTGATAATTTCATAAAGTTGGTTTATTATTTAATTAATTCGTTAATAAATTATTATAGCTTAAATTTTGGGTTATTACAAAAACTTCCTTTAAAAGTTAAACTTGTATGTATAAATATTTCAGGGTTTCCAAAAACCCCCTTCTTTTTTTAAAACACAAATTTCCCAAATTGGAAAACTATTTCTTGCCAAAAATCAAAATCAAGCATTTACTGATATATACATATAAATATTTAAGGATTTAAAGAATTAATCTTTTATAAACCAAATCTTTTTTAACATGACCAATCTAGTGGTATACATATTTCTTTGAAAATTAAAATATCAAAAATTTCCCAAAACAAAATTTTCAAATTGGGAAAAGATATCGTTTTAAAACCCCTTTTTAAAAAATCTAAGGCATTTCCAAAATATACTTTATAAAAATTCCCTCACAGGTTTTAGACTAAGGAATTAACATTATTTATTCAAATAAAAATCCGGTTTGCCATCAAATAGATAATCAATGAATGCACCAAAGCAAAACTTGCTTTCAGACAATTGCAACATACAGACTCTAATTTCCTATCCATCTAGAGTAATTGCGTGTCTCCGATTGGAACTCAAAATCAAAAATCACAAGGTAGCTAGAATCTCAACCGTCAAGTTGAACACCTCCAATCTCTGGGATTCAGCCATATGTCATACTCATGCTCTTCATCAACAGCGCTTTATGCATCACCAGCGCTCCATGGGGTACTTCGAAGTCGGCATGAAAATCTTAGCTCTAAGATATCTAGCTGTCATTGCTTGGAAATCACATTGGGCTACTTAATACTTCTTTTATAGGAAAGAGGAGGACCCTACAGTCACTTAAGACCCCAAAAGTGAGGCAAACCTTTCCCGAGATATCCATTATCACTCTTTATTTATATATATGGAATCTCATTAGGTTACTTCTTTCGGTAGGGAGGTGGAACCTTCAGCCACTTAAGACCTCGACACTGAAGTAAACCCTTTTTAGAGGCATCCTTATTTATTTATTTGGAATCTCACTAGGTTATTTAATACTTCCATTTAGGAGAGAGCCGCACCCTTCAACCACTTAAGACCTCAAACTAGAAGCAAAGTCCTATGGAGATATCCCTCACCGCTCCTAATTCCAAATTTGGACCATTTAATACTTTCCAATTAAGAAAGTAGGCCCATCTCTCATGACGTTATGGGTCATAGGATTAGTGATATCATACGTCAGTAGTAAGTACACCCGACTATTGGTATCCTCAAAGTGAAGGGCAGCCTTCCGTTGAGTGACTCTACTGACATCGCATCACTAACCCACTAAGTCTAATTAACCATCCTAAGTCTTTATTTATGTTATCTTAGGTAGACATTGGACTTAGCTTACTAATTCCCTTTTTATTTAAGGTAATAAGATTTACCTTAAATATTTATCTACCCATAAATCCCCGTTTAATGCTCATAAATGTCAATTTGTCCATAAAATCCTAACGAACATTTCCTAAGACATTTATGTATGGTTACTAATTTCAAATTAGTAACCCTTTATATTTGTTCCATTTTCATCAGTCTCATTAATCTATTTACCCTATCATATTATTCAAATTAGAATATACTTTTGCATGTTAAATTGTTTGAATCATATCTAAAAAGATTATCTGCTATAATTTCCACAAATTAGTGTGAAACAAAATAGTTAACTTTAAAATATAATAGTTTACATCGTTTGAAATTACAAGAAATAATCATTTCTTTTTATTACTGAAATAGACAGTGTAAAGTAGAATGAATTCATACTTTACACATCTCTTTCTCTTTCTATTAGCATATATTCTTTGATCAAAAGCTGTATTTTTCTAAAAGGAAAAGAAATCAAACTAATTTACAAATATTAAACGGATCTAAATTCCAATAATTCCAAATGTAGAAAAGTTTACAATCTAATGACATTGGGGTAATAATACAAATTTATAACATTATTATACAACCTATTTCAGCTCTGGAATAAATTTCATTCAAATCAATATTCTAAATTCATACTTTTAGGATTGATTTCCAGATCAGGTTGTATACAATACTAAATCAATTCATAAACAAGAATATGTAGAAGATGTTTAATATATTCAAATCATATTCAGTTCACTGTCTACAACTCATATACAATTATCCAATTAGGCATAAAAATCAAATAAAGACCAATAAGATAATTTCCATATTATAACAATCTATAAAAATTTCCGATCACCTTTTAAAAGTGATCCAAATCTCCATATCTGAAGTAGAAACTTTGATTCATCTCTTGATCCTTTTTAATCTAGGAGATATGCCAAAAAGAGTAAGTACATACATTAGAATTACAAATCTGAGAAGAGATTTGGGATTGGGAGGGAAAATAGATACATACATACATACATACACACACATATATAAATATAAATATATATATATATATATATATAGACACACACACACACACATATATAAATATATTATCTCTAATACGCATATGGTTGATTCTTTTCTCTTCTTCTTTTTATTAGATTTGTATTCTTCTCCAATCTGTATGAATATAGATACAAATATGTTATTTTTATAATTTAGAAAGAAAGTGGTGAAGAAGAAATGGTAGAGCTTCGCTACTACCTCAATAAAAATATGAGAAGAGAAGAGAGGCTAGGCTAGAATTTATAGGCACTAGAATAACCTAGAACCGTTCGATTTAAAATATTAAATCCGGGCCATTGCGGCCTAGAGTTATTATAGCCACTAGGTCGCTATCGGTCGATTGCTAGGAGTCGACCGCCCCAAAACGAGTCGGCTTGTGTGCCCGAGCAATACAAAACGTTAATTTTTCTTATTTAATTATTTTTGGTCCAAATTCGTTTTTCATCCGTAACTTCTTCGTTTGGACTCCGGTTGCAATACTCCAAATATGAAAGTTTCTCAGAAGTTCGCCATAACTGCAATGGTGCAAGTTTCATGGTCAAATTCAGTTGTTTGCACAAATACTAATTTTGTAGTCTAATTAATTAACTAACTAACTCATTAAATAACTAACTCTAAATTACGGGGTGTTACACCGGAAGACCGAGAGCTTCAACATTCTTCGACATGAAGTTGACTAAACGGCCCCCATCCATGAAGGCCTGATGCACGTTGGAGTTGGCCAAGGAAAGAGTAATGACCATGGGATCGTTATGGGGATATGACATGGCTTCCCTATCCTGGCCGTGAAGCCGATCGGCCACTCTGATTTCAATTGAGCGCCTTGGACGATCGAGACTCCAATGAGTAAACCTACCTGGTAGTGCTCACTTCTCTTTGATACTGAGACTAGGCGCTCTAGCTGTTGCCGGCCACATGTGGTCCCCCGCATATTGTTAGGACCTCGGTGACGGCTTGAACACTAGCATTATGTAGTTGAGGTGGCTGATTCTATTGTTCTTTAAGGTTCGACCTTTACTCGACCTGATCTCAAACAAATTCTAGAAGTACTACTTCTCGGATGGATTTTAATCTCATCCTTAAGCACTCGATAGTCTATTGTGGAATGGTCATTGATTTGATGGAATTCATAGTACTTATCGTTGTGGTGAGGTTTCTCCTGCTATCCATCTCTAATGGTGGCGGGCTTTTAATATTGCACTTGGTTCCTGGTGCTGTGGTAGATGTGCGATATCCCTATTCAAGTGTGAGTAATTATGATACTTTGGCTTGTAGGGAGGGCCGATATCTAGACGTCTTCTGATGTCAGCTCGTCGACCGTTATTGCAGCCATCGTTGTTGTTGAGACAGTTGGTTTGGGCGGGGCTTTTTGCTTTGCTGTCGCTTTCCATCTTCATCATGTCATTCGCCCATCGATAGAAGTCAGTTAGGGACAAAGTCAGCATTTTCCAGAGTTCCCACCACATCCTAGATTTATACCTGACCCTTGGGCATAGAGCCACAACTAAGATGTTCATGTCCGCACCTAATCCAGAGTGTGGACTCTTTGTTAAAGCAGCTAACATATGACTGCAATTTTCAAAAGGACCCTACTTGATATTGGCCAGCTCGCAGGCCAACATGACATGGGTACGGGACGTGAAGAAATTGTTAGTCATTGAGATGATGCTTTTGATGACAACAACCTTAGAATAAGATTATAAAATATAAATACTAACATTATAGTTTAGATATATATGTATATGCATGATTTAACCATGCAGGTACAAAGAATGAAGACTGTACAGTATAGAGATTCAAGATATCAAGATTGAAGACTCTTGAGTATCAAGATTATCAAGAGTTCAAGATTTCAAGATAAGTATTGAGTCTAGAATTATGTTAAAACTTCATAATAGCACTGGAATCTTCACTCCAATTTTCTTTTGGGATGGAACCCATTTCTACCTTTTTAGTGGCTTACAAACCCACGACAAGTAGCTTACAAACCTACGACAAGTGGCCTACAAACCCACGAACATCCTGGTTTTGTATAAGTTCTCGAGTCCTGATGTGATGAGATATTCTGCAGGAAGAAGCTTGCAAAACTACTTCAAAATGATTTTCAAAACTACTTCAGAATGATTTTCAAAACTGCTTTTCAAAATGTTTTAGCCTTAAAAATTATCTTTTCAAATGATTTTCAAAAAGATGTTTTAGCCTTAAAATATTCTTTGTTTTTGTTTTTAATAAACTCTTGTTTTAAACTTCGTTTGTTTTAAACTATCTTTTAATTATAATATATTTATACTTAGATTTAAATATAAAATTATAGTAAATTTTTATATATATTATTCTCTATATTTATCTATGTATTTTATCTATAGTCAAGTATATTTATAAAGTTTAAATAGTTCTTAATATAAGATAAAGGTTATTTTCAAAGAAATTCAAATTTTCAAAAAATGCTTTGGGATGTCGACATGCCCTAGTACCCCATGTCGACATAGTGACAGTTAGATTCAAAAATTTAAATTTCAAAAGAAGTGTCTATTCGCCATAACCTTTCACGAATGGACATGGCTATTGTTCTTCTATAAATAGGGGTTAGTTTCAATGAATTTATATATAGATTTTCTGGTTTTTCACTTCTCTTCTTCTTCCACATTTCTTTATACATATTCTTACCATTACTCTGCCGAAATCAACATTGAATCTAACTAGATAATCTCTGGTTTGATTCTCTGTCACTATCTCATCAAGATCCTCAGTGTTATTCAGAGTTATAGGCTTTCTTTGTAATCAATAAAGTAAAAGGTGTGATTGTAGCCTTCGAAATCAATCAAGTGAGAAAAGGTGTGATTGTAGCCTTGAGGAATTAATTGGATGAACTTGTTGCCCGGAAATCAAGTATCTCTACCCAAAGGATTGTGATTCTGGAGGGTGTACCTTATGGCCTTGAAATCGAGGGTTGTAATTATTGAATTGCTTTTGAAAGGAAATCCATACTTAGGTGTGCGGGACTGGATGTAGGGTAACTCCGAACTAGTATAAAATCCGACGTGTTCTTTCTTTTACTACATTTACTTTATTTCTGCATCTGTGTTTGATTCTGTAATTATATATATGTTTGAATATTTATACATTTGTGTACAAATCAACAATAACTCAAAAATATTTAGTAATTTCTTATAAACACTATTCACCCCCCCTCTAGTGTTCATTCTAGCCTTAAGATCCATATTCCGCATTCCTCACATTTGGTATCAGAGCAAGGTTTTCAAAAGTTTCATAATCTGATTTTTGAAAAAGGTTTTTTTCTTAAAAAAAATGGCAAAAGAACAGGAAAGGGAAGGGAAAATCCTTAGAAATTTGCAAAAATTTCTAATGGACAATCATGCTAATCCAATCTTGATTGACGAGGACTCTTCAGGAGATCATGAACAAGAGGAAAGTGAAGAAGAAGAAGAAGAACCAATGGAAGAAAAGCATGCGGAAGACAACGACAAAGTCATTTGCGTTGGCGAAGTATGTTTAAGGATGGAAACTTGGTTGAACAACATGGAAATTTTTGTTTCCATTATCCAAATTGTTCGATCCATAGATCTCCAATTGTCAAAGATACTCGGTAGTTTCTTCTTTTTCATTTTTCATCGTTATGTGTATATTTGTCACGTTGTACGAAAATGTAAATATAAACATATATATATATATAAATATTATATATAAGTATTATATAGGTACTTGGTTAGGAATGTTAGTAGTTTAGGACTAAGTTTTAGGTTTACAAGTAAGTATTGATTATGTATGATAACACTATCATTATAATCATATAGGATATTAGACTAAGAGTTATATAGTTTGGAGTTAGTTTGTTTTTGTTGATGACAAAGGGGGAGAAATATAAAATAGAAGAGTTAGGCATAGATTAAGGGGGAGTTATCAGTTTTAGGGGGAGTTATTAGGATAGAAGTAATATTTTATAAACAAAGGTTGTCAACATCAAAAAGGGGGAGATTGTTAGTCCTTGAGATGATGGTTTTGATGACAACAACCTTAGAATAAGATTATAAAATATAAATACTAACATTATAGTTTAGATATATATGTATATGCAGGATTTAACCATGCAGGTACAAAGAATGAAGACTGTACAGTATAGAGATTCAAGATATCAAGATTGAAGACTCATGAGTATCAAGATTATCTTCAAGGTTTCAAGATAAGTATTGAGTCTAGAATTATGTTAAAACTTTATAATAGCACTGAAATCTTCACTCCATTTTTCTTTTGGGATGGAACCCATTTCTACCTTTTTAGTGGCTTACAAACCCATGACAAGTAGCTTACAAACCTATGACAAGTGGCTTACAAACCCACGAACATCCTGAGTTTGTACAAGTTCTCGAGTCCTGATGTGATGAGATATTCTGCAGGAAGAAGCTTGCAAAACTACTTCAAAATGCTTTTCAAAACTACTTCAGAATGATTTTCAAAACTGCTTTTCAAAATGTTTTAGCCTTAAAAATTATCTTTTCAAATGATTTTCAAAAGATGTTTTAGCCTTAAAATATTCTTTGTTTTTGTTTTTAATAAACTCTTGTTTTAAACTTCGTTTGTTTTAAACTATCTTTTAATTATAATATATTTATACTTAGATTTAAATATAAAATTGTAGTAAAATTATATATATATTATTCTCTATATTTATCTATGTATTTTTTCTATAGTCAAGTATATTTATAAAGTTTAAATAGTTCTTAATATAAGATAAAGGTTATTTTCAAAGAAAATCAAATCTTCAAAAAATGCTTTGGGATTTCGACATGCCCTAGTACCCCATGTCGACATAGTGATAGTTAGATTCAAAAATTTGAATTTCAAAAGAAGTGTCTATTCGCCATAACCTTTCACGAATGGACATGGCTATTGTTCTTCTATAAATAGGGGTTAGTTTCAACGAATTTATATATATATTTTCTGGGTTTTCACTTCTCTTCTTCTTTCATATTTCTTTATACATATTCTTACCATTACTCTGTCGAAATCAACATTGAATCTAACTAGATAATCTCTGGTTTGATTCTCTATCACTATCTCATCAAGATCCTCAATGTTATTCAGAGTTATAGGCTTTCTTTGTAATCAATAGCGTAAAAGGTGTGATTGTAGCCTTGGAAATCAATCAAGTGAGAAAAGGTGTGATTGTAGCCTTGAGAAATCAATTGGGTGAACTTGTTGCCTGGAAATCAAGTATCTCTACCAAGAGGATTGTGATTCTGGAGGGTGTACCTCGTGGCCTTGAAATCGAGGGTTGTAATTGTTGAATTGCTTTTGAAAGGAAATCCGTACTTAGTTGTGCGGGACTGGATGTAGGGTAAATCCGAACCAGTATAAAATCCGGTGTGTTCTTTCCTTTACTGCATTTACTTTATTTCTGCATCTGTGTTTGATTCTGTGATTATATCTGTGTTTGAATATTTATACATTTGTGTACAAATCAACAATAACTCAAAAAGGTTTAGTAATTTCTTATAAACACTATTCACCCCCTCTAGTGTTCATTCTATCCTTAAGATCCATATTCCACATTCCTCACAAAAATAAATCTTGAATTCTATGCACAATTAGGCCCAAGAGTGGATACTGCTCGATCGTAGGTGCAAGAACCAGCATGAAGTTGATCCTACAAGGGTGGAGGGGAAAAGCAAGCACTTTGCTAAGCTGTAGAGCTGTCCAGCACGAGTTCACACTTGTTAATTAGCAGTAAGGCATACCGTTGTTGGATGTAAGCGTCTAGGATTTCAATGGAGAATGGTTCCTCGCTCTCGTCATCTGAGAATTCCTCGCCCCCAGCATTGCGAGCTCGCATTCTGTTGAACTACTGGCAGAGGACATGCATTTCTTCCTTAAAGCCGGCATAGGCCTACCACAGGATGTTCTGGCCAACTATAGGCTAAAGGCTCAGCCTTCGCCGGGGTAGAGCGGGAGATTGATGACTAGATGTAGAATGATTAGGATGAGTTAGAGATCTCCCGCTATGCACCGAGTGAGGTCTGGAATGCACAGACCCCTCTTCTCGTTGCCCACTTCTAGCCACATCCCTATGTGATCAAGAGTGCGTCAATGGAGCCATGTGTGCCTTGCTGACCGTAGGGGACCGCTATTGAGAAGCTAAATATAGAAGTTCGTGGACAATCAGGAGCTAATGGCTGTTCCACAGAAGGGGAATGATGGCAGGTTGGCCTTACAGGTGAAGCCATGTCCAGGGCGAGATCAATTCGACTAGGCATGCAGGCGGTGTTCCTTCTAGGTTAGACGAGGACGTCGGTCAGTGGAGTTTCTGGCACCATCCTCTCTCGGACCTCGACAATGTTTAGGAGATCATAATCGCTAGGAGGCATTGGTCTACGAGAAGGCAGATTGACTAGGTCTACTATTAGAGGAGCTAATGGGACGTAGTACATGTTTGCTTGAGCATCCATCTACATCCATAAGCCATTAACTTCGCGGGCCAATTGACCCACGTTGGACACCTGTACCAGTACAACATGCCATATTTCTTCGTTGTAGCCAAGATTAGGCTAGGCAGCATTGGCGAGAGTGTTATCGTTGATTCAGTGCTCGTTAGAGTTGTTACCTTCGGATGGTGGAAAATAATCCATGGTAACAAGTCAGATTAGGTCTTGTAGAGTCAAAAGATGTAGAAAGAGGAGAGCTTTTAGAGGGAGGCTCTCCTTTTAGTCCAAAATGCTGACTAGTTTTCTTGCAAACTTTGGAATGATATGAGTGCATTGCGAAAAGAAAAGATTACTTGCTAATCACTAGGCTTAAAAATAGAGAAATGTGGAGTCGAATACGTAGCTGAAAGCTAAATAACACAAGATATAGAGTGGTTTAATAAAGCTACCTACGTCCATTGTGAAGTTCTCTTATAAATACAAGAGATTACAAAAGAATAATAAGAAAAACGGGACACTTAAGACTAATAAAGCTATATAATATCAAGGATATGTAGTACTAAGAGTGCACATTATGCGTAGTATTCAGAATTCTTTAATGTTCCAACCTATTTTACATTGCAATGCAAGGGGTATTAATTGTAGCTGAAGTGGATGGTAGATGGTTAACATCACACTATAGAGCTGGTGGGAAAAGTGTTTGACCTTTGATTTGATTGTAGAGGTGGATGGTCGACAGTTGTAAAGTGTGTTAGAAGATGTGTGATGGATGAGAATATACTCATCTCCTCTCTATACTAGGCGTAGGCTTGCATTAAATGTGCATTAATTGCTGATGGTAGCTATATCAGTTCAGCCTCCCAACTGTGGTGCTTCAGATGGATGAATGGATATCTTTATTGTTCACTTGAGTGATCACATGACTAAGTTAGCCGATCGACTGTCGGCAACATAGAAGAGGCTTTGAATCTTGTTGACGATAATGCAAAGAAGACAGCTAATGACCAGGCATGAGTTGGCCGAGAGGGAGGCTTGATGCCGGTTAGAGTTGGTTGTACCAAAGATATGCTAAAGACGGTCCATGCTTGGGCCACTCTTTCTTGATCTGCATTATGTTAGGGAGGGCTTAGATAGGAGCCAGTCGTCAGCTAACATGGTGTGGTGCGAATTGTGTTAGCTTGAAGCTGCTGCTGGAAGAAGTTAAATATAGGGCAGCTGGTCATGAACGAGCCGGAACTGGCTAGATCGGGAGGAATCGACTCTGAATCTTGCCTATGTGTGAAGGCTGCTTTGGGATGAGACGATCATACCTTATCTTGTCTCCTTGCTGAGTAGAAAGGTTTGTTTGAGATCAATATGGACTTGGGCCAGCCTTTGCGGGCCGGTGGCAGATTAATTGGGCTGGCTTTGATTGGGTCGGACTGCCTTTAATTAGCCTGCTAACTACTTGCGAGAAAATTGTGCAATAACTATATTTATAGCAAATGTTATATATATAACATTACTTTGTCCTTCTGCCTAAATTTTTTGACCCTTATGCTTAGTTGAAAAAGACGATAAACTATTTCATTCTACCTATTTTCCTGCATTTGAAATCGTAGGGTGTTATATAAATTGCCAATTTATAAGGGTATTCAGACTCAGATTCCATTTTTTGGGCTTTTCCTCTTTTTTCAAAAGAGAAAACAACACATCATTCTTATGAATATGATGTAAATTAAATTTCAACATTTATATGGAAAATGTTACATGCGTTAGGTAGGCATATATTAACACATGTTAACACTATGTTTTTACAATATAATCTTTTTGTCTTTTGTGTTCTTTTGCAATACATATGGGTAGTTTATACTATGTGAGGCTTATCGCTTGATCATCCACCTTGACCCACCTTGGTAAGGCTAACACCATCCAAGCATCTAAAGGGGTATCCAAGTCGTTTAGACACTGGTTGAGACTTGACGCCTCATATAAGCATCTACTTGCTAGCTTTTAAGCGGTCTTGCCCCTTAGATACTCCTAAGCCCATCCAAACCTCAAAATTTCTATTTGGATCAGTTTATTATCAATTAGTTCATTGATTCCCAGTTACAGAAGCATCCAGCACCATAATTGCTTTGTAATAAAATTGGTGCTCTAAGATGAAAAATCTCACTTACATTTTAGTACTAGAAGGAGCGCTTGAACCTCTGACAAACTTTACTTGAAAAACCCACATCTTTAATTTCCACAATCTCCAACCTAAACAATGCAACCTGAAAATTCTTTTACCCCTCCCAATAAGAAGCTAATTACTTAGCAACAATAACTGGTAACATGCCTTTCACCTCCTCGCCTATACTTATATGCCCACCATAGAAAATAAAAAACGATCTTATGCTTAAGGCCCTCAATGCATTTATAACCCAGATTAATGATAAAATGACTGAGATCAAAATCTAGGTGTCCCAAAATCCTCGGTCTACCATCTAATTCCCATACCCCCACAACTCACCGCCAGCATTCACCTATGGGGCAACAAGCATAAACAGTGAACAAATACGACAATCTCATTAACGAGAATGGTGAGGTTGGATTGTTAAGCTTAGGACCAAGGGCTAAAATTAAAGCTCAGATCAACCCTGACATGAAAACTAAGCCAAATAATATTAATCCTTTACTGTTGAAACAGCGTAGTAACCATGATGTGCAAGATGGAGACGAGGGCACCTTGGTCTACAGAGATGGCTCATCATGAGTTACTGCTAAGGATGAGAAGATACAGGAACTCAAAGCTGGTATAGAGAAGTTGTAAAATTTGTGTGAATGGAATAATAAAGAAGGAAGGAGTGAGGAATGTTCTTCTCCATTTAATGAGGCAATTATCAAATTAGATTTCCCTGATAGCTTCATAGCCCCAACGATCGTAAAGTCCGATGGATCATCCAATCCAGATTACCATCTTTGCTCATTTTAATATCATCTGGATAAATTAAAAGTGGGTAGACTAGCCCGCTTTAAGTTATTCCTAGTATACCTCTTAGGGGAGCTCTCTAGATGGTTTAGAAGGTACCTGCAATGGGGAGATCCATTCTTGGGCACAGCGTTAGCAAATTTTTGCAAACAGTTCAGCACTGTAAGGGAAGTCTCCCCAAATCCCAACAGTCCGTCCTATGTCAAGCGAAGAGATACTGGAAGCTTACATAGTCATATTTTCATTTTAAGTTAGAGGTGATAGGAATAGGAGTGACTACTGAGGAGGCATTGTTTATGGTGGCTTATTCAAGGGTGAAAAAGAACATAGAAATGTGGGACAAGAATAGTACAAAACATTAAGAATCATGAAGGTCTTCTATGAAAGGGCCAATGGGTATATACATACTGAGGAAGTAAGAGCAGCCAAAGGGATACCCACTGAAATAACCTCTCCAGTTCAAAATAAAATGAAATGAAATGGGCTACAAATAATTACAACAACCCGCCGCTAAATGACAAAGAGGGTTCGACTATGCAACAAAACCCTACTGACGCATACTCTAGGGAAAATTTATGAAATGACTAGAACTAAGCTAGCCTACAATGTCCTAAGCATAGGAAAGAAGTCTGAACAAAATAAGGGTGGCACTTACTATAGATTTCATATGGTAAATGACTAAAGAAATTGAAAGATTAATACAAAAAGGATAATTAGGCACTTTCCAAAATGACAATGTGGTTACTCCAGCTCAGAATCAGTCACCGAATCCTCATGAAGACCTAGTAGGGAATCCAATTACCCTCATTGCTTCTATCCATGGAGGAACGTATCTTGCAGGCAAAAGCAAGAAGGCACAAGACGGATATATCTAGGAAGCCGGCACTGAGCATAGAACTTTGTTCCATATCAAATAGAAACATAAGCTAGACATCACATTCATTTCACTCAGTATGGATTGCTTTCCCGCATCAAGAACCCATGGTGATAACTATAAAAATCACCAATTGCACCGTGAAGAAGGTTTTTGTTGATTCAGGAAGTTCTATGCATGTCATATTCAAAGTTTTATATGAAAAGATGGGACTCCCAGCTAAAGTCCTATAGCCAAGCCCAAAGCCAATACATGGCTTTGACAATACAATAACTATTTTGGTAGGTATGGCCTGAATCCTTGCTACTTCAGGAAAAATGCCACTACATAAATTCTTCTTTGCAAATTTTCATATTACAGATTAACAATCCCTATACAACGCTTTCTTAGGAGGACCTCCGTTGATAGAGCTTGAGCAATTATCTCCCAAAAAGCCCTACTTGTGAAGTTTCATACCCAACGGGAGTGGGTAGTGTGAGAGGAGAGCAGCTTTTAGTTAGGGAAATGTACAATGTAACTATTGGATCATAGCAATAAAATTGTTCAAGATTATACTAATGTCCCCCCTAATTTGTGTATAAATGAAGACGTAATTAATAAGCCTATTTAAAGAACTGGACCGGAACTAGGTTCCAAGGAAGATACTAAAATATGTCAATCTAAGACCACAATATCTGCGAGAAAGAAAAAAAGATCATTTACACATGGTAGGAATAGATTAATACAATTCGTTAGTTGTGTAGTACTTGTTTGACGCTTCATAAGATCAAGAAAGCCCAGCTTCATCAAAGCCACATGAAATAGAAGATTAAGTAGATCTACGGTTGGGAATGAAAGAAAAAGATTTGAAACCTGTAGATGACAAGGAAGATGTTCAAATGGACACCACAGACCGTACCAAAATTGTGAAAATTGGAAAAATCTAAGCAGCATACTGCGTATAGAATTAATTGACTTTCTAGAGAGGTCCTTTGAGGTTTTTGCTTGGACTGACTCGTTGATCCAACCATAATTTTCCATGCTCTCAAAATAGACCAGGATGCATACCTCGCGAGACAAAAATGGCACACCCAAGATTAGGAAAGATGTGATGCTCTTTATGAAGAAGTTAAAAAGATAAAGTAAAACGAGTTCATCCGAGAAGTATATTGTCAAAAATGGGTAGCAAATCCAGGTATGGTAAAGATATCTAATGGGAAGTAGAGAACCTACATAGACTTCATCGATCTCAACAAAGCTTTCCCTTGCCTAGGATTGGTAAGCTAGTCGATGCAACTAGAAGACATGAACTATTGACATTCATCGATGCCATTTCAGGTTACAACAAGATATTTACATTCAAGCCAGATTAGGAACATACAAATGTCATCACTAATAAGTGGCTATATTATGACAAGGTGATGCCATTCAGATTATAGAATGCAGGAGAAACATACCAAAGGCTAGTTAATATAATGTTTATAGATCAAATTGGGAAGAATGTAAAAGCCTATGTCGATGATATGCTTATGAAATCCAAAGCAACTTCAAATCATGTGAAAGATTTGGAAAAGACCTTCGCAACATCGAAGCAGTATGGAACGAAGTTGAACCCATAAAATGTACATTTGCAATTCAATCAGGCAAATTTGAAGGAACATTATGAGTGCAAGAGGAATAGAGGATAATCTTGAAAAAAATCAACGGCATCAAGAAAATGAAAATCCCAAAATTTCCCAAAATTGTCATTAGGCATATTCCATTCGAGGTAGAACAAACTGCTAGGCATTAATATGAGATTTAGAGTTTAGGCGAAGTTTAGGCAGAGTTCAGGTGGAGCATGGATGAAAATAGGCGTTCTTCACATACATTTTGCACAAACAATATTCACATTAAAAAATTACTAAAAAACTAACTATTTACTAAACTATATTGATGTTGATTATATGATCACTACTTATTACTTTACTATAAATGATATATATGTATATGTGTGTGTGTATTTGTGTGTATGCGTGTGTGTATACACTTGTAAATATTTCATCAATAAATTTAAAAATGAGTTAAGTACTTTTAGAATTTATAGAAGCAATATAATTTATATTAGTAAAGTTTGTGTCGTGACAATAATTGAATATTTATATATCAAATAATCTTAAAAAATTCAAGTATAACATTGGTGAATAATCTTAAAAACTAAAGAATTTTAAAATAAAATAACTTTAAAAAGGCTAATATAATTAAGATAAAAAATTAAGAAATCGATAAAGCTAAATTTCGAAGAATTAAAAAATTAAGAGTGAATTTTATTCTCAAAATAAAGAATAATTGTTATTATCTATTAACTGATTGTTCGTATATTTAAAAAAAAATATAGAATAATGATTTAAGCATTGAAAATCTTGAAATACAAAGACCTACAATAATCAAACATAGTAACTGAATGATTTTATTATAAGTGTATTTGATTTAGTCAAGTAAAATAATAATTTTTTTCAAAAAACGGATATTTTTTGGTGCCTCAAAAAAAGCTCAACGCTCAGATGGTGGCTCGGACAAAGGGCGTAGTAAAGCGCTATAATAGAAAGGCGTGGAGCTAAAATTGCTAAATTCTAACACCTCGGGAATTTAATAATAAATTAAAATATTAATAAGGGTAAAAACAAAATTTTGCATAAAAGAGCAAAATAATAATTTTTTTATAAATGAAGGAATTTGGAAAATTTGACTTTTCCATTGGGTTAAGTTGGTTTTTCTAGCCCAAATTCATATATAAATTGTTAGAAAGAAATACCGTATGAAGAAGATACGGAACGTTTACTGTAGCGGACATTTTGTGTTTTGTGCCTACTTTTGGAAGTAAATTTAAAGTTTAAAAGAAAGAATAAAGAAAACTTATTTGTTAAGAAATAAGTTGTAAATGTATAGATTACCCTAAGGAAAAAGAAAAGAAAGTTATTTATATATGTTTGAAAAGTAAGAATAACAGTTTATGCACAAAGGTAAAGGTTTATTGTAACGACCTGCCTTTTTGACCATCGAAAGTCGACATCGAACGCTACCACTGTGTTCAAATGTCACTTATCCAATTGATAAAAGGGCAGATCGTGAGGGTAACTAAAAAGAAAAAGAAAAGAGAACAGAGAAAATCAGAATCTCGGAGCGAAATCGACAACATATAATATAACATGGACAGTAAAAACTATCACAACAAATTACAGAGTATATCAGAGTTAAAATAATCCTTATCAGCCGGTCAGTTATAAAATCCTGACCTTACAATTGTTGATATGGATACTATATTATACAGCAGAAAATTAACATTACGATAGGTGAACCTCCAGCTCCTCTCTAAGATCGCCATAACACCAAGGACAACCTGGGAAAATTACTCAGTTTGACCTAAGCATTATAATAAAATAACACCGGGATCAGTCTGGAAATACCAACGTCAGATAACTCAAATAATGAGGATCCTATAAAAGTTCTATGAGACCATGACGCTAATGCGGAACGGTTTATACCTTACAAGAATGACATCCATACAGGTAAGAGCAGAAATAAACGTCAGGAAAACAATTCCAAATAAGAATAGGCATAAATAATATTAAAACCAGACTTGAAATAATGAAAATAACCCGAGTAAAATCAAAACTGGACAGAATGGATAAAACAAGGAAACAGTCCAAACTTGATTAAATGGACAAAATAAGGTAACAGTCCAAACTTGATAGAACAGACAAAAATCAATACTTAATGGTTGTAGATAATATGTATATGGGTTCATAACAATCAAATTTATATGTCATCTTTTTTTCAAACGAAAATTCAACCAAACAATCAATCAAGCAATTTAACTAACATCCAAGCAATCAATAATCGTTTATAACATCATAGATACGGTATAGTAAAATTACATGTGAGTTTAACTCATATTGATTTGCATTTTAGCCGAAACATTCTGATTTGGACTAAAAACGAACGGGCGTTAGCATAAATTTCCACTTGCTCCAAATCAAACCAAACCAACTCCATTGCGAAGATAATGTCCATTTGAGTGCAAAGCAATGAATGACGTCTGAATCCGACCTCGTATTCAAAAGTTATTAGATTTACAATTAAACGAACTAAATAAATTCATTAATAATTTAATTAACAACATAATTTACCCTTATTATTCTATTGATCCATTTTCCCTTCATATCACGATTCCATGCAATCCAACAAACTCGTGAGTTTGGCACGTCGCCGCGTTGCTGCCCAAGCTTCGCCTCCAACCACGCGACCACCACCCATCCACGCCCACCTCTACCTCGCTTTCGCCGCTGCCGCCATTCACCCAAATCGACCAAAACCAGACCCCAAAATGCCCACGAACGCAGCCCAATATCGGCGCCATGGCGTGACTATCGACAATCCCTCCATTGAATCCTTTCGTCAAGTTGAGCTCTACAATTCTCTAAGTCGAAGGCCGATAGTGCTTTGACGGGTCCCGATCATTGTGGATCGTTAGATGGGGATGCTATGTTTAAATTGAAAATGAAAAAGGACGAATCATTTTTCTAGTTTTGGAACGTGCCTTATAGTAGGGAAAGGTATGGGTTTGAACATGGCAAGGGTATAGGCACACTAATGGGGGTATGGGGTAAAGTATGGGTTGATATTATATATATATATATTATTTTGATTTAAACTATCAAGCTATAAAATGTCCGAAAAACTTGAAATTTAAAGGAGGCATGCCGCCCAGTGTTCTGTATGTTATACCCCTATTCCGAACGCAATGGAACCGGTCTCGAGGTCTAATTCGATCATATACATAAGATAGCTTTTCAAACCAAATTATTATATAAATTTCTGAAATTAATTTCTTCATGTTTCGATCTTGCACGACCAGATGATACATATGATTGCCACAAAATTCAATTGCATTTTATAATTCATTATTACATCCAATGAAACTGGTTTCATTAAAATCCGAGACAGTTGTGACGCCCCACCTCTATACTCACGCTAGCCAAGGACGCTACGGGGTAATGCCGTCGACTAGCACGAAGAATAAGGCTGCTGAGGAGCAACCATCTGTGTAATTGCTTTGTGCGAGTACCGATATGTCAGATAATATAAATTACATTTCATTTCAAGAGGAGATCCGGCATATCAAATACAAACTCAATGCTACCACATAGTGGCTATGTGGACTTCGGAAACAAATAAAGAAATAAACATAACACAAATCAGTCACAGATATTCATATCACAAAGGCGGAAACAGATATGAATATAACACATAGAAGTGTACATCAAAGTAGTGGTCAAACTAGATCCACTACATCACAAAAGAATAGATACAAGTGCTAGTCAAAAGAATAAGTATACATCAAGGAGTCTCTATCCCAAATATATGCTAAGAAAAACTACTATGCCAAAGTAGTTAGCCAAAAGTCAGATGATAGTCCCAGATGAGGAGTCAAGCAGAAGCACCTGTAACATCTCGGTCTGACCCGAGTATTATTTAATAAAAAAATAATAAACGGATCAGTCTAACTATAAATATCAGATAAAATGAGATAGGATAAGAGATATGACAAAAACATATGATAACAAAAATGCCATACTATGTCAAGTATACATCAAATAACAACAAAAATCATACAATATCTCAAAACATCTCAAAACACCAAAAAGAATCACATTCTTTAAATTATTCACCAAAACACAAATATTGATAGAGCTTATCAGTGCAAACCACGAAAATTGGTGAAACACAAATTCTAGAAATCACAACCAGAAATCCAGAAATCACAAAAGAGAAGGCCTATCACAAACGGGAGCATGAAAACTCACAAACACGTGTATCACAAATGGAATTCTATCCCATGGTCGCTAACCATAAAGCCGGTGCAACGGCGTAGTGCAATAACGGTACGCCCGAGGAACCATAAACTCAAATGAGTTGGAACAACGACGTAGTGCAATATCGGTACGCCCGATGAACCTGAAACTCAAATATTTCGGAACAACGACGTAGTGCAATAACGGTACGCCCGATGATCCCGAAACTGAAATAATTCGGAACAACGACGTAGTGCAATAACGGTACACCCGATGAACTCGAAACTCAATAAAGCCCGTAGGTCGCTAGCCTATAAAAATGAGACGAAGCTCCATAAATCGGGGTACAGTCCCCTACGTGGACAAAGAGACATCACAAATCGCTAGTCTAAACCATAAAATGATTATCATCGATCATCAAGAAGTGTCGATTACACTAAGCTAGTAAATAAATGAGTTTAGCTTCATGTCCCATAACCGCTGGCTTAACTTAAATATTTACGAACAAATTGTAGATTTCCACTCAAAAGTTGTCACAAGATTTTCAATCGAACAAGTCCAAAAATTAACCGACGAAGTAAACGCTAGTGTAACGATCGCGGATTTTTCGTGCTCGAAAATCGACATCCATACTTTACATCGTACTCGAATGCCATAGATTCGACCGTTCAAATCCAAGTCGCTGGAGCTTATAACACAGTTAAGTAAATAACATAGCAGAAGAAAAAGACTAATACATTGATATACAATATCTGATACAACAGAGTGATATAATGAATATCAATATACATCAGGGATATGATACAAAAAATAGCAGCGGAAAAGAAAATGATAACATCAGCAGCTGATAATCTCCATCTTCAAAACGCCAATCCAGAAATAGCTTGAACTCTCAATAACGATGCACAAAGATAAGCAAGTGCAGTCCATATCCAAAGACTGAACTAGCTCCAGAAAATCTACTAATCTGACTATCTGAAAAACCCAACTCTAGACTGCTCGTGTAGAAAATTTTGAGCATCCAGAGTTTAGGAAAGAAACAATAAACTACGGATCAGTCATGGGACTGGTGTGAGCAACAAAAACAGTTTATCTTTAAAACAAATAGCAGAGAATTTTAAAGTCAATTCGCAATGCTTTTGGAAAATGAAACTACCATAAGACCTCCCGCCACACACACAATGCAAACGCAGAATTGGAGGAGATTTCTTCTTATGATAGTCAAACATGCTTGATACGCAGATTCTTTTCAATATTATTTTTATAAGTGCAACGTGCAGAAATTTTTTCGAAAGTATAATATAAATCTTAGCCAGCATAGACATTCCGAACTATGCCTACTATAACTACCATCTAAACAGTGGTGACCACCATAAGTAAATGGCAGGTTCTACAAATAATACTGTACAAAATTCGTATTGGAAGATGGATTTCCAACAAATGGTCAGGCCAAGGAACATCCCATTGCCACATAGGTACGCCTCTGGAAAGACGACCCGAGAAATAACCTAACATTACGGTTAGATCTCTGCCAACACAAGGCCGGGTTACCCCTAACTGGGTAACTACTGACACGAATATGTCATCCCCCGATCGTAACCGATCTTCCCGAGGATCCTCGATTCCAACAACCACAAAGTAATAAATTTGCAGCAACAACATAGGTTAAGTATCTGGGCTCCATACCATGATACCACCTCTATCCAGAAGGAATGACATACACTAAAGGGGCGCTACCCCCTAATAACCTTGCTGCATCCTTCCTGTTTTGACCATTCCGGGGTGTGAGGTTCGACGAAGTCTCGTCCACAAAGCTACGCTTTATACAAAGCCATGCTTCGGGTCAACAGATGATCAAAGTAATGATCACAAAGATAAATGATCAAACAAATGATCATATCACAAATGATCAAATAATGATCATCACACAGCAACACTCAGCATGTCACATTACCAAATTGGGAGTATATCGCTGATAACCTTCAACTACATAACCTCTGAGCTCGTACGTCTCAGAGAAGGGTGTTAATCTAAGAGAATAAATTCTCCGCCACCAAACAGAAATGTATTTGAAAGAAATCAGCTTTATATCTCAAAATGTAATGTCAGACATGTAACCATACAAGTCTGTTCCGGGTTCGAACAGAACCGAAGGCACTTCCAAAGAAGCCCTTGCAAATCCGGATAATTTCTAATCACGTCCAGACTTCCTATCACAAAGGGTGATAAAATCTCTATATCGGGGCCAGTCGATGCAGAGACATTCGACGAGTTGTCCTTTCGTTTTCGAAAATATCCGGTCTTCACCACCGGTCTTCAAATGCTATCCATATACGACGTATCACTATTCGGAATGGGTTATATGACATAAATGTCTTTTCCCGGCTGAACCGAATAGTGAGCGTAATATTCAAAAACGAATGGATAATGGGATTTCAATTAAGTCACAATTTATTACCCAAAACTTTCCTCCAAATGGTTTAAAAACATTACCATTTTATTCTTTTAAATAAAAGATTTAATTCACAAAGTTCACTCAGTTTTCACAAAGATTCATTCACAGATTTTCCAAATCAATTTCCATTTCAATTGGATTAACTCGTTAAATCTTTAAATCAAGATTTAACCTATATATAGCTTTCAAAACAATTTCATTTCGAATGGTTTAAACAAATCATCATTTTAAATCTGTTAAAAATAAACAGATTCAATTCATAGCTTTCAAAAAGAATTCATTCATAACTTGGAAAACCATTTGTAAATTCAAACTTGAAATTCCTTTAATTAAACAGGAATTTCATTTCTTATCTGAAAGCTTTTATTCTTTTAAAACAAACTATTTTCATTTTGGGAAATCTGATTCATTTATACGAGTTAAGGTTCTTGGGTTAAATCCAAATTCTCAAAATTATACTTTTAAATGGTTTAACTTCTTATAATCACATTTATAACATTCTTAACCAAAATTTCCAAACATGGAATTCAATTCCAAATTATTTGAATTCAACTTCAAATTGAATTATTTAAATTGAAATTTTACCAAGTTATTCAAAATAGCTTTTATCTTTGAAAACACTTTTTCAAAAGCTTTAACATTTAATCCAAATCCATTTTCAAAATCAATTGAAATTGAAATTTCAATTTCAAAAATATTAACTTTAAATCATTTGTGACTTAACCGATTTCCACGTGAAATCCATATTTGTGTGTGTATGGTGTAGTCTAGGGGTTTCACACACAATAGTGCAACATCATTCAATCATCACAGATCAGAATACAGAAATATAGTTGATAAGCGGTAAACTATAACGCTTATCGTTTATTCACAGATCACAGATATATAACTTCTAGATAATAAATTACATCACAGATAATTTATCACAGATCACAACATAAATCAGGGTGTATCACAAAGCATCACTAATCAGGGATATCAACAATCAAGTCATCCAAATAGAACCCAAATATCCATAGGTAAGATCAATCAATTTTTGATTTTTTTTAATTAATTTATACCGGATTTA
The DNA here is from genome assembly GCA_030737815.1 of Allium fistulosum. NCBI lineage: Eukaryota > Viridiplantae > Streptophyta > Magnoliopsida > Asparagales > Amaryllidaceae > Allium > Allium fistulosum. The sequence goes on along the minus strand of CM060905.1, from coordinate 682,649,754 downwards.
TTACTTATGAATAAACTACAAATCTTGGTTAATTAATCATTAATTAATTTTAAACCATTTTAATTAATTAACCTTTAATCATTTATTAATTAACCTTTAATTAATTATCTTAAGTAATGAATTTTTAATTACTTCCCTTAAGTAATTTACTTTCAATTACTTTCATTTAGTAATTACCCCTAATTAACTAAGTAATTACTTATCCTTAATTAATTAATCTTAATTAATTACTTACTCTCAAATTAATCTCTTTAATTAATTAACCCTATTAATTAATTTTTCTTTAAATAAATCACTTTGATCATAAATTAATAAATTATTTTTAAATTAAGTAATTATCTTTAGGAAATTAATTTCCTTTAATTAATAAACCCCTTTAATTGATTACATTAAGTAATTCCAAAATCACTATTTGTTTATAAAATAGTTACTATTTTATAGTGTAGTTATAAAACAGTTTATAAAGTAGATAATTTAAACCTTTATCATATAACAGTTTTAAACTACTTTGAGTTTAACCCGGAAATCATCCCGAGCCAAGTACCCAATTTTCCCAAATAATTCATTCTTCAATTTCCCGAGCTAATTCCCAAAATACTTCGAGTTCGTCCCGAGGTCCCTTCGTGTCACTTCCACGACCAAACCCACTGACACACGAGCCACCTCGTGCACATGCACCGGCCACCGCCGACCATCCAGCCACTAAGTGCACCTACGACACGTCGCCTTCTACCCATACTTGCCATCTGACCACCCAGAAACGCCAACCAACGTCGAAAGCGAAATCGAGCTACCTCGATCAAAATGGGACTGCAAGTATCGCTTGGAGAATCGCCTCGTCACCGCTGCACAGGCCACCGGAGTCCACCATGTTCCGACCACACCTCGACAACACTCCAAGCAATCATTCCCCGAAGTAACGCGAAGCTCGATCACGTAAAGGAGTCGACCTCGTCACATTTACAGACACGTCCAAAAGCTTGCACAAAACCCTAATTCGATCTCGTTTCTTTAATTTATGAAATGGAAAAATTCTCTGACATTTTTCTCGAAATCAATGATGTTCGAACAAGCTTCAAACAAATTTTCAACATTTTCAATTAGTTCGAATGTTAGAAATTTGTAAAAATGCAAACTTTATTCAAAAACAAATTGCTCTTGAAATACTGAACTAAAAATCTTCATTTTAGTTTTAAAAATCCTAATTTGCAAAAGTGTGTTCGAATTAAAATCTTGAAACAACAAATTTCCATGATGGATTTTAACATGGGTTTAAGATTTCCACTGTTCTTTCCATTTTACAGTTAAACATCCAAATATTTTTTTTCTTAACTTCATTTTTAAGTTTAATCTATGACTAAACAAACAATTCTTGTTTGAAAACCATGTCATAATAGAGCCAGAGAAAAGAGAATGGATTAGAACTAAGTTTTAAACTCTGAAATATGGAACAGAGAAGATGAATTCACATCAGACATGCATACATAAATACAATCATATTCACAGAATCCTATACTTATATATATACATGCAAGTTATCATTATCACAAATATTTCACAAGCAACCATCATTAACTTATTAGATTTTAATTAAAAATGTTTACTCGCATTGAATGGTTTGGAAGCAGGGAGTTTTGCCAGATTTGATGCTGAGATTATTATTTTTTCTTTTGTAATGGGTTTTAAGCTTGTAAATTTAACAGAGAGTATACATTTGTGAATATATAACATACACATAGACACGCATTCTCACAGAACAACATAGTTCAAAGCAACTTTCACAACAGCTAGAATATCCACCACAACATCACATATATAAATAGATTCAACATTAGAACAGGTCAGTTTGCTCACCTTGAATTGAATGACAGAGGGCAGAGCAGACTTTGAAAATGAAACTGGAAGGCTTTTAATGGTTATTAAGTTGAATTAGATCTGATCTTTGCATTTGCTTTGCTTTCTAGGCTGAAGACTTTGCCTTGTTTCCAGATTTTAATCTTTGGTTTATAGGGTTTGAATTTTGTTTTAGTTTTCAAAATGATGTTTTCCTCAGTTTCGAATGAATGAAATGAAGATGTTTGATATATAAAAGAGGTGTACAACAGTGTATGTTTATTTGTACACTTGAGAGCAGAGACTTTGGAGGCTAATGCTTGAGTACTTGTTGTATATTATATTTTCTTTTGTACAATTATATCAGAGGAATGGAGGCTGATACATTTTAGTTTATACAAATGTTTCTATTTTTGCTTACAGCCTCATATTCGTATGTACTTTGATTTGTTTTCTAAGTCTACTTATATTTTCATTTGTACCCACTTGAATATATTTTACTTTATTTGTTTGTACAAAGAGAAGATGAGTATTAAATGCATGTCCTTTATGTACATAACATAATTTACTTGCCTTTGCTTCAGCCTCATTAATTAGGAATATAAGTGAAGTCCTATTTTGTTTACAAGCCTATAATATCTAATTATGTATGTACAGTTTGTTTATTTGTTTGTTTTATCACTTTGTTTGCATTTTCTTGTTTTGCAAGTATACATATTTAAACTTCTTTGCTTTGACTATAGATCTTAATTTCTGTTTATAGTTTGATTTTCAAACATTACATTTACAACATATATTTTTCTTTTATATCTTACACTTGTATTTTTATATTGATAGGATACAATTTTATACTTCTTATAACTTCATAAAGAAAAACCAATTAAAAATACAGTCTATACATTTAATAAATAATTATACATATTTTATTTCAAACCCAATATATACATATATATTCACATATATTCAATATTTACAATATTTTTTAATTTAAATGGTTTATACAAAATTTATTTGTATTCGGGGGAACTCGCTTCCATTTATAATTAATTTTAAAAAAATTTATTCAAAAATTCATTTAATTATTAATTTAAATTAAATTTAAATCTAGGGTCGTTACAGCAAGCGTTTCATACCACTTGTTTTACTAAGCCATTTAATTAGATTTCTCATACGATTGAGGTAAAAGTTTGTATATACTAATAGATTAGAAAATGGTTTTATAAACGAGCTTTGTATTAAAAATAGGGTTGAAATCATCTTTGTGAAAGAGTTAGAATATTTACTACTAATATAGAAACCATTGTATTTTAAAGTGACAAATCACAGAAATGATTGTAGAAACAATCAATCACCAAAAATTCACATACGAAGATGTGAATCAAATCCATGTAAATCGATACCGAATCCATCAAAACAGATATTCCTGAAAATCCCGAAAAAGGAGTCATCAAAGTCGATAAATGATAACAACAATTCGGATCATCAAAAATCAATTAAAAACCAGAAACCCATACAAAACTGCCTAAAATAGGCAAACTGCTCTTTGCCCAGATTCAGTCGACTGGACTAAATAGGTCAGTCGACTGATCCACACCCAGAAATTCTCGGGTTCCAGGTTCAGTCGACTGAACTATATGGTCAGTCGACTGACGCTTGAACAGAAAGTTTTCTGTTCGTAGGTTCAGTCGACTGACCAATACGTTCAGTCGACTGAACTGTCTTCTGCAGGATTTCCAGCATAGCCCCCTTGTGGGGCAAAACCAATAACACGGGACAGAAGCGAACGAGCGAGCAACAACGACTAGGGATTTATGCCAAGCGACAACCCAGCCTTGTATGGCCCTCCAAAACACCCCACTAACGTGTTCAAACATCAAAGATTGGATTTTTAAAGATTTGACCTCAAAACACCAAAAATTGGAAGATTCACCAATTCAATTCAAATCAAAAGCAAATGAACATAAATAAGTATTAGGAATTCATATCTAACAACAATGATATCTATAGAAGTAGATGTGTGTAACGACCCTAAATTTAACTGGTTTTAATAACGTTATTAATTGGAATTTTGCGAAATTTTAAACGATAAAATTTTGAAATATAAATTTGATATTTGGAATGCGTCTAGTTAAACATAGCAACTGGTAAATTTTCGTCCGAAAATATGAAAATTAATTTCGCGCGTAAATTTACTTCAATTTAATCAGTTAAAAAGTGATGAAAATAAAACGTTTTCGAAACCAAAATATTTTTACATAGAAAAATTCTAAATCGTCTTCTGAGCAAGGCGTCATTTTTCGTTTTTCAAAATTCGGACTTCTTTGGCTCCATCGATATTATTTTTCTGCGTTTTTGCTGCATTTTCCGCTAGTAGAAAATTCGAATTTTATAATTCGATCGTACCACTGATATCTTTATACCGTTTTGATCGTCTCGTCGTGCTGATCTCCACATCATATTGGTTTGTGCGTTTCGTTGTCCGGTGCACGGCGAAGTCAGTGAAACGATTTGCCCTACCGTTATCAAATTTTTAGTTTTGTTTCTTGTGACCATTCTTTTCCCACCGTGTTGTCCAATAATCATTAGCTATTAAGTACTTCTAAAAATTTGTTCCAGACTTTTTCTATTCTCTACGTGTTAGCCGGTTCGTTCGTATTCACACTCTACTTATGACACTGTGCATTCTGTTCTCTGGCTCTACGGTTATTGATAGAAATGCTATATAAAAAAACGTATATACAGTGTTGTTTGTGTATCAGAGAAACTTTAAAGTCATTTTCTTGCCTAGAAATCACCTCCCTGCATTCTTTCTAGTTTCTTCTGTTCGTATTCATATAATATATATAAAGTAGAAAGTTGACAGCTCATTTCTTTTAAAACTTAAGCCAGCACATTTATGTTGAGAAGCCTCTTTATCTCCTCCCTCTGCACGTCTTCTCTCATTTTTCTTGGTTCTCTTCTCTTTCAAAAATAGAAGAAAAGATATGGCTGCATGAATTTATCTTACATGGAACCTCCATCCGATAATCCTACAAACCACTTCGACGACCAAAGCCATTGCCACCTTCGTCATCCCCTCCACCGAACCACCTAGCAAACCCTCCGCCTCCATCCAAACACACATAACACCGCCTCTCCCTTCGGCCACCATCGGTCACCGCCACCCTCTCATCAACCACGCAAGCACATGCAACCCGTGCCTCCGCCCTACCGTGCTCCAAGGCCGAAATCCCTCCCACCGGCCTTGAGATCAGCCACCATAGATCCATGCACCTCCGTTTCTTTTGCTTGCATAGCCGAAGCCGGGTTCATGCAGATGGCAGCCCACGTTTTCTTCTTCCACTCACCACGTCAGCCACCTCATCGATGTCAGCCAACGTCTCAACCGGCACCTCCCCCTCTCCTTTGCCTTCCGCTCTTCTCTGTTAAAAAAAAACTTTGAAATAGGTATATTTTTTTTTGTTACTACATATATATATTGTTTCAACAGTTGCAAGGGTAATCAATGCCTTGTAAGTTAATCAATGGCTTCCAGATCTAGATCTGGAGATTAGGGTTTCCCCCTTTTTCTCCTATTTTCTTTCGTTTCTTCCAAGCAATCTTGTTTATCTCTGCTATTTTCTGTTTTCCGTCTTCACTTCTATCTCCATAAATCTGGAACCATGGGATCTCTGCGGGATGATGAAGGTTGGGAGGAGGTGAGAAGGAAAAGGGGCAAGGCTCCAGCGTTTTTGGGTCCTGATCAAAGGCTCAACCTGGGAGGTCAAAGATCGAGTAGAACCGCGATTTCAGATAGAAACTCGGGGAGGAGGGTGCTTCCAGATCATGCTGGGCGGACAGTTACTAAACATCCAAAAATTTCTAAGTAGAAAGTTCCGCTGTCAGGAGGTATACCAAAAATAATTTTCACTGTTTCAGAGAATGCAAAGAAATTTTCTTACAGTGAGGCAGTGAAAGTAGGAGCGGTAGGTGATTTAGGAAACCTAGATCTGGAGTTTATAGAGCCTAAGGTAGCGGATGGTAAAAGGATAGGTTCCCTTTCTTCTGAAGCGATCAAAGAAGCGGAGGGAGGTTGGGATTTATGCATTTTATTATATGTGGTTGGGTATAAACCATGGCTTAGAACTTTTGAGGGACATGCCAACAGGGTTTGGGCTACTAAGAAGCCGTTCTCAGTTCACTCAAGGAATAATGGATTTTTTGTAGTGAGATTTGGTTCGGAGGAGGACTACAATAAGATTCTAAAATCAGGTCCTTGGTTTATGGACCGGAACTTGATCATTATGAAGAGATTGTCCCCAGATATGAGAACTGATAGAGATCTTCTTACCTCTCTGCCTATGTGGGTCAGACTTCCTGGTTTAAGTTTTAAATTATGGGGCAATAAGGCTATTAGCGCATTAACTTGTACCATAGGAGTTCCTATAAAGATGGATGAGGCGACGAAGAATAAATCTAGACTAGCCTTCGCCAGAGTTCTGGTTGAGGTTAATGTTATTTACGGTATGCCTAACACCATTGAAGGCAGGGACGAGAATGGGAGGAGTTTCATTCAGGAAGTAGAATATGAGAACCCTCCTCCCATATGTGGCAAATTTGTGTGTTTCGGACATGTAACTGCTGAATGTCCAATGATAAGTCTTGGGTTCCTAAAGGGACCCAAGCTGTCAACACTGATAAGGATAGTCATTCGGATCTTGGTCCTGTTGAACGTGCGGATACAGTAAGGGAGGAAGGAGGAATTGAGATTTCTAACAATCCCGAAAAGGAGTTGAATGATGGATGTCCCTCTGTTACCTGTAATTCTGATCATAATGGAGTAATCAGTAATGTAGGGACGGAAGCCCCTTGTGGTGATCATATGGCCGAAATCGTACAGTCTCAAGTGCATCAAGAAAATCAAATCATTATTGATGTTTGTCCTCCTACTGATGGAACACGGGATAGGTTACAGAAAGTTTGTTATGAGCTGGAGTCAGAAGCTAGGGGAAAATCTACAAATGCAAAAGAAGTTTTACCCTCGGATCAGAATTTGGGAAAAGCTGCATCCTCAGAAGAGCACGGTGAGGGGGCAATTTCAGAAGCGTCAGAGCCAGAACATGTTACTCTTACCGAAATAGGAGTCATAGAAGATTGCTTCAATGTTCCTCTGGCCAGGTCGGAAGTTCCTCCTGATCAAGTAACCAGGGAGCCATTCATTCCTGCATCTCCAACTACCCCGGGAGCCATAGATCTGAGATCATCTCCTCCGAAATCACCATCGTCACACATATCAATTCTTAAACGCCCTTCGTCATCATTGGATCATACTTCTTTTCCAATTTCCTTATTTTCTAACGATTTAGTTATTGATGACTGTATAATTAATAATGTTAATTTTAGGAGAGGTACTGATCCTTGTATTTTTTCACAGGTACAAGATAATCTGGATCAGGATATAGGAACGACTAAAGTGGCAGAGGAACAAAATACTTATGATAATGTAGACTCAGTTCAGGAGGTGATGGAGGAACAACTTCTTCCAAAGCCTCAAGACATAGAGTTTGAGAATATTCAGAAGGATAAGCTCGTTCGTAAAAATCCCAAGTGGGTTCAGATGTTAGGTATTCCTTCAGAAGACAAAGGGGAGTCTTCTAGCAGTAGGTCTTTGAGGACCCGCAATAACAAGGTTACATAATGTCAGTAGCCTGCTGGAATGTTAGAGGGTTTCATAACCCTAACAGAATGGGAGAAGTGAGAAAACTCATTGATAAGTATAATATCAGCTGTTTCGGTGTTTTGGAAAATAAGTTGTTGTTATCAGAGATAATGAAGCTGGAAAAAGCGTTGGATGTCAGATGGAAAATAATAAGTAACGTATCTTGTTATTTTAAATGCAGGATAATGGTCCTCATTGACGGAAATTCTTGGGATTTCAATCTTATTAGTATGAGTGATCAACACATTTCCATTGAACTGATCAATTCCTTGAAATTCAAATGTAATCTGACCTTTGTCTACGCTCAAAATTTGTTGAATTAAGGAAAAGATTATGGAAGAATTTACAGGAGGATGCTATCAATATTTATAGGCCATGGCTGGTTCTTGGAGACTTTAATTGCATTCGCAGTCCCTCAGAAAGAAAGGGAGGTAACCCAGTAACTTTTGGTAATTTGTTTGAATTAAATGAAATGTCTTTTTATACTGGTCTTAATGAGATTAATATTAAAGGTTATGAATTTTCTTGGTGGTCTGGTCCGAGTCGAAACATATTCTCTAAAATTGACAGGGTTTTTGCAAACCTTGATTGGATTAACTTATTTTCAGACTTATCGGCTGAATTTTTGCCTCCTTCGGTGAGTGATCATAATGCTATTCTCGTTTCGCTTTACTCTAAGCCTAGGGTTAAGAACAGTCCTTTCAGATATATGAACCATTGGTCTTTATGCGATCAATACTTTCCTCTGATCGAGAAACTTTGGGTTCACTACGCCATAAATGGCCTACTGCAACATTTTTGCAAGGTGTTGCCAGCTCAAATGTTGCGATAGATATAAAAATTTGGTCCTACTGCAACATTGTATTTATGGTGTTACCTTAGCCATAAAAATGTGTTGCTCTAGCTAAACATGTGTAACACGATGCAACATTTTTATATAGTGTTGCTATAGATGTATACAAATTAAAAAATTAATAAAGTTAGCAATCCGCGTGAATACGATCCAACGGTCTACATTTAATCCAACTGTTAAAATGGATCACCGCTGCACTTTTTACCAAATTTTCGTTTTCCCGCCTATGTTGGTGTAGATCCCCTTTCAGTTTACCATATTCACGAAATCCCCAAATTCATACTTCCAGCAAATTCACGAAATCCCCAAATTCATACTTCCAGCAAATTCACGAAATCCCCAAATCGAAAGGCAAATTCACGAAATCCCCAAATCAAAAAGAAAATTCACGAAATCCAGCAAATTCATACTTCCAATTCGTGATTAGAATCAATTCATAATTCTCAAATCAATTCGCGTGGAGATGGAAGATGATTTCAGGCGATTAGAATAAATCAAGTATCAAGTTCCAATTCGCGATTCATCTTCTTTGGGGATCCGCAAGTCTGATTGATGAAGTCGCCTGCTGCTTCATGTTGCGTTCAGTGCTTGGAAAGTTTGCTGAAGATTGCCGAGATAGAGGCTTGGATACTACTGAGATTACGATGCCACTGACCGGTGATGCTGTGTTTCAGATCTAGAGTGGCTCGCAGTGCCATCATTCGGTCTAGAAGCGAAATTAACAACAGACAACGAATGTTGTGTTTCAGATCTAGAAGCAAAATCAAGGGCGTCATCTTCAAATTCAGTATCTCAGACTCAAGCATCTTCACAGCAGCAATCTGTTTTGCATATGAAGGCTTCTGGTTTGTTTTTTTTAATATTATTTGTGCTTTTTGATGATTTCTTCTTCAGTTTTTGAAGCTTGGGAATATGTTAGCTTATTAACTTTGGATGTTTTGCAGCTCCTAAGAGAAAAATTCATTTTAGAAAATATGTATCCAAATGAGTTCAGATTCTTGATGGATACTAGTTCTATTGTACAGTCAAATTTGGTATTCACGCTCAACTTGTATATTTAGTTTGTTAGATATATATCTAACCTTAAGTTTGTTAACATGAACTGGTGCTCCAAGTCATGCTAACCTTATATATTTGGTCTGGACTGAACTGGTACCATGCTAACCTTGTTCTTTAACATGAACTGATGCTCCAAGTCCTTTGTATATCATATTACTGCCTATGTTTCTCTTGTACATGCCTGATGCATTCACTGTTTTTGCTTGATAGGCTGCCTATGTGTTGATGATGTAATTTGATGAGGCAGTGAGTGGGTGTTTTGTGAAAGAGGTTGGGAGTGTGGTCAGTGTTTGGTAGATGGTCAGTGTTTCAGGCAATTGTGTTTCAGGTAAGTGGTAGATGGGCGGTAGTTCCGATGGGTGATGAAGTTGCTGAGGATGGGGTTTGCTAAGTTCAGTCTTCATTTGTGCATCATTTTACGTCGTTTCAAAGAAGGCTCGATCTTCCAAAATCGGATGAATCGGGCGGTGCCCCGGACCCCCGCCGGGACTGCGGTGCCCCGGACCCCCGCCGGGACTGCGGTGCCCCGGACCCCCGCCGGCGCTGCGCCCGGACCCGCTTCTCGGCTCGCCTTCGGCTCGGCACTCGGCTCGCCTTCGGCTCGGCATATATTTGTCAGTGTCGGTGTCTGTATAAATTGAAACTGCATATGTAATGAGTGAACTGAGTGATGTAGTGAGGAATATCTGTATATGTGAATATCAGTGTTATATATCATTGAATTGTAAAATAGTGGAGTCAGGAATTTGTACTATTTCAAATGTTGAAATAAAATATTTATTTAAATAAATTACTGTTTAAATATCAAATTCTGTGCAATAGCATTTTATTAAATAAATATTTATTTTTATTAAAAAATCAAATATGCTCTACATTGTGGGCCCCACAAATTCAAAAAGTTCATATCTATAGCAACATTTTGGAATGTTGCTATAGATACCTATGGGTGTTGCCATAGACCCAAATAGGGTTCTATTGCAACAATATTACTTATGTTGCCTTAGATAGTCAAAATGTTGCCTTTGAGGTCTAAGGCAACGGCAAAAATTGCATCACCCTAAAAGTGTTGCCATAGACCTATGGCAACATTTTTCGGGCCTGAGCCAACATTTTTTTTGTGTTGCAGTAGGCCATTTATGGCGTAGTGGTTATTAATCACACAGACAGGCCTTTGTATCAAATTATTAACATTCTCAAAAATATTAAGAGAGAACTTAAGAGATGGAGTGCTAAATCTCGCAATATCAAACAAGAGGTGAATGTTCAGAGAAAGAACTGTTCAAGGCTTCAGAAACTTCTGGAAAATTCTCATGATCGCAATTTAGCTTCGGAATTTCAAAATGCCAAGATAAATCTGGATTTAGCACTCAAGAAAGAATTTCTGGTTGCCAAACAAAAGGCTAAATGTGATTGGCTGATGATGGGTGATGAGGCCTCTTCTTTTTTCTACGCTAAATTGTCTAACAGAAGAAGTAGAAAGCGTTTGACCAATTTAATTGTCGATGGTAAGGTGGTTTCGGAAGATAAGTTTGTTGAATCGGCTATTGATTTTTTTAAATGAACTTATAACCTTCCCTTATGTGACCATTTTCCTGAAGTTATTTGTAAAATGGTTATTTCTGAATTTGGGGCTAACTTTTTGAATGAGAGTATTTCTTTGGATGAAATTAAATATGCATTGTGGGATATTAAAGATACTGTTTCTCCAGGACCGGATGGTTTTAACTTGTTGTTTTTTAAGACTCACTGGAATCTTTCGAAAGATATTATTTATAAAGCTTTGAATGATATTTTTCAAAAGGGTTTAATTATTAGCGAATGGAATCACACGTTTATTCACTTGATTCCAAAAAAAGACCATTCCTCTTGTATTTTAGATTTCAGACCCATTGCCTGTTGTAACACTTTATATAAGGTTTTCTCTAAAATCCTGTGTAATAGATTGGGCCCTTTTTTGGATAAGTTGGTGTCCCCGAATCAGACGGCATTTATCAAAGGAAGATCAATAGGGGATGGAATTTTGTTAGCTCACGAATTAATCAGGGATCTCGGAAGAAAGGATAACAAATATATGTGTATTAAAGTTGATTTAAAGAAAGCATATGATTCGATTAATAGAGATTTTGTCATACATATGTTAATAAGCTTGGGTTTTCCAGACAAATGGGTGAAAATTATTGAAAACTTAATTATGACTCCTGTTTTTTCTATCATTGTTAATGGAGAAGTGCACGGTTATTTTAAGAGTTCTAATGAGCTTAGACAAGGCGACCCGCTTTCCCCTATCCTTTTTACCTTGGTAATGGAATACTTTACGCTACTGATGGAGGAAAAAGTCAGGGTTGGTCTTATTTCTCCTGTAACAGACTTTGATAATAAATTGACTCATCTTATTTACACGGACGACATCATTCTTTTTACTAAAGCCAATGCTCAAACTGCGATTGCTATTAGTGATGTTTTTAAGACCATGAAGAGGGTTACTGGTTTGGAGTTAAGCTTTGAGAAATCTAACGTTTTCTTTGGGAAAGGGGTGGAGTGTTGCACCGATATTAGTACGATCCTCAACATTCAACAATCAACTCTTCCTATAAGGTATTTGGGTATTCCTTTGTCTAGTGCTAATTTGAGGGATAAGGATTGTTCTCCTTTAATAGAGAAGATCAAAGTTAGGATTGGTAGATGGGAAACAAAAATGTTGAGCTTAGCTGGGAGACTTGAACTTATTAAATCTACCATTTACCCTATAATTCAATTCTGGATGCAATGTTTTTGTCTTCCAGTTGCTACAGTTCAAAAAATTAAACACTTGATTTTAAACTTTCTTTGGAAAAGCCGTAGTAGTAAGATCCCTTGGGAGGTTTTATGTAGGCAAAAAGAAGAAGGAGGAATGGGATTGAGAAATTTAGAAGAGATGAATATAGCGCTATATATCAAATTGATATGGAAAGTAATCAATTCAGAAGGTATTTGGGCGGATCTTATGTGTTGTAAATATATAGGGCTTAAAAGTTTTTGGGATATTAACCAGCGTTCGGATGACTCGGGAGTGTGGAAATTCATTTTGAAGAATAGACATGAAGCTTTGAATTGCCTTTCCCTTAACATTGTAGACGGTAAAACTACTTCGTTATGGTATGATCCATGGTTAAATGGGAGTTTTATTATGGAACGCATTGGTAGGGACACAACTTTTAGAACCGGTACAGAAAATTTGTCGCTCAGTAAGATTTTAAGAAATGGTGAGTGGAAGTGGGATTTGTATAGTTTTTTATTTCAAATTCATACAGAAATTGAAGGTGTCATGATTCACAACAATAAGGAGAGGGATTTCTGGTCTTGGAAGTGTTCTAAGGATGGATTATATCAGTTTAAAAAAGTTTGGAACTCGGTTCGATCCAGGTTTGAAATTAAGTATTGGGCGTCTTTGGTCTGGAACAAAATTCACGTTCCTAAAATGGCGGTATGCCTTTTTAAAGCCATCAATGATTTTCTTTTGACTAAAGAAAGATTAATTCAGAAGCAGATAGTTGTGGACCATAATTGTGTATTCTGTAATAGTCACATTGAAAATATAGGCCATCTATTTTTTCAATGTGATTTTACAGGAAATGTTTGGCTTTGGAGCTGTAAAAAAATTTCATAACGCCGAAGAGCCTATTTTCTTTCACTTTGAATGAGGATTTACAGAAAATTGTTTCTATCTCTAGCTCAAAAAATCTCAATTCAAATTTGTTTCAACTTTCACTTTCCGTTTGTGTTTGGCACATTTGGAAAGAAAGGAATGAAAGGATTTTCCAGAAAAGATTTACTGATAGGTCGCAGATTTGTTTAAAATTTTTCCAGACAATGAATATCAGAATGGCAAAATCAAAACATTTCAAGAACATCACTGGCATGATGAAGATATAGCATTGAAATGGGGATATACCTCCCAACGCTGAATTGGGGATTCATCAGCTTTATCATAAGTTCTGTTCTCCTGCCATATTTCTGTTCCTATGTTTGGCTCCAGGTTTCGTGTACCTGTATTATTTACAATGATTTCTCTCTCCCTCTCTCTTAATTACATCATAATTTTCTTTTATCTATAACTAATGAATTAGTATATAAGTATATAGATCTGCAGGTTGCTCAGAGTGATTGTGATCTCGTCCTGGACAAATAAGTCTTTGTTCAGCATGAGGTTAGATTAGAAGATTTAAAGGAAATTAACTCTAAGGAGGACAAAAGTAGCTGTATTTTTGGGTTATTGGAGACTTATCTTGTTTAAGTGCCGTCTTGAGGAAGTGTTGTTGTTTCCATTGTTTTGTAAGAAGCTCAGATCTGTTTTGTGAAGCTCAGATCTGACTTATCTTGTTCAAGTGCCGTCTTGAGGAAGTGTTGCTATTTCCATTGTTTTGTAAGAAGCTCGGATCTGTTTTGTGAAGCTCAAATCTGTTTTTTGAGCATCAGTGAATGATTTAGGTTGCAATGAATTTCTGGTATCCCTGTCATGGACACAAAATCAGCTTCAGTCTGAAGACATGAGATCTAAATAGAAGATAGTTTCAGATTTTATACTTACTTCGTTGCTTCTGGTTGGATGTAGATCTCCTGTTAGTTGCTTCTCTTTGAGTGGTTGCTGCTGATCTTCTCTTCGGATGCAAAGGAAGAAGTTTGCTCCTTGATGTCTGCCATTTTCGTTCTTTTTAGTTTGTTCGTTCTGAGAAGAGTTATGAAGTAATTGAAGTGGTCGTATTACCTACTTTAACTTTGAGAAGAATCCCGAACTTTCTGGGTGTTTTCTGTTTTGGTGGGCTTTGGGCTGATTAAGTTCGGGCCTGTCTTGTTTATTTTGTAGTCGAGTTAGCTATGCTTTGGGCCTGCATTTGGCTCTTGTATTTTGTTTTTTTGGATTATAGTTTTAATAGAAAAGTTTGAACCCGTATTCAAAAAAAAAACAGTTGCAAGGGTATAAGTTTTTATATATATACTATGTTTAAGTAGAAAGCCAGTAAACTGTATATTGTTATATAAAAAAAATGAGGTCTGTTGTTTTATATATATAAGGATTTATTCAAGTCTATATCATTTTGATGGTCATGTATGGATTTAAATAGGTTGTACATCAACCTTGGGTCAGTATATATATGGGTAGTTTTATGATATTCTATGTGTATAATTATATCTATACACTATTAGCTTATATATTTGAACTAAGTTGGGTATATATGAAAAGTTTAAAGGATACGTATATTTTTGTGTTTGCATGTTTATTTTTTGTTATTTTTTTTCTTCTGAACAGTAGTTAGACTTCATGTTCACAATATCATATCTCACTCATGTTTTATCGGAATGGGTTGATTCTATTTTTAAAAAAGAGTCGAAGTTACCTAGTTTATGCCTGTCAAATTTCAGCAAAATCGGACATTGTTTGATTAGTGGTCAAGGATCTGGAAGTTAGACCCAGGCAGTTGTTCTTTTGTACTTGAAATTATTTTACACTGCTGCAAACACGACCTGAGTTCATGTTTGACGCATCGTATCTCTTCTGTCTTACGTCGGAATACAGCGATACCCTTTTTGTTTAAAAGATAAAGTTTTATACTTTCTGTATATAAAATTTTAGCTTCATACGAGGTGGTTCAGTCCTCTGTTTCTTACCTGAAAGTCAGACCCAGAGGGGTTTTCAGACCTGAACATTTGACAGCCGCAACATGGCCTGAGTCTATGTTCGTGACATTGTAACTTTTCTCGTCTCTTGTCCAAATCAAGTGATTCTTTTGCAGTTTGAAATACAAGTTTTGATCTTTATTCATACCAAATTTTAGACCATTTCGATCTCGGTAGCACATAGAATTATATTGTTAAACTTTGACGCAGGACATGTTTTGTAATTGTTGCTATGTTGAATGTTTTGATTTGATTTCGGCAATTCCTATTTAACAGCTTTGCTCGTCGATTCGTGCCAATCTAGTTTATTTCAGAAGTCGTGCTTGCAATGCGTAACTCAACTTCGTTGTCTATTCTCGCTCCCTAGCCTCGAAAGGTGAGCAATCACTCACGATTAATGTTCTTTTATTTATTAAATTTGATTTCAATTGAAACGACAATTGAAATATGCTACTGTTAGTTAATTACACTGTTATATATGCTATTATCTTTATCAGTTCACCTATGACATCTGACACCTTTATCTGTTATTTAAACGATGATAATTCAGTTTGGCTGATAATTGATCGATTGTTTGTTTTTACATTGAACGTTAAATTGTTAATGATGTAAGTGATAAATAATTTGAAATTGAAATTGACGTAGGATAGTTAGATTTGATATATGTGTTAAATTTGATTTGATGACATTTGTATAATATGACCCCTTTAAATGTTAAATAAATTGACACGTAGAAATAGTGTTAACTACACTTTGAACCATTGAATGTATAATTGGTGTAGTATAAGTTGAATAATAGACTTCAAGTGAAAAACTGTAATGAAATAATCTTTAGTCTACATGAAATGATAGTGTAGATTCTAGAAATAATTATATTAATTTACACAAACAACAATGTGAATTAATATGATTATTTCGGGATTATATGAATTGATTATTGGATTGATATTGATTGTTGTTATTGCTTGTTTATTTACTTTGACACCATCCCAGTTATCACACTGCAAGTTCCCTTTTGCTATGCTTTGATTTTGAATTGATTGGAATCGGGTTGAAATGATAAATACCCAAATGAACTTGACTTAGGATAGAGAATTAAATAAAACCCGATTGGTCAATAATTTGATTTAAAAATAAAATGAAGATTTTATTTGAATAAATAATATGGTTTTGAAACGAAGTTGGAATTTGAATTTTAATGAAAGGAAATGTTAATATTTAATAATCTGAATCAAAATATTAACATAGTAGATGATGAAGGAACGTTGTTTTAAAATTAATTATTTAATTATTTAATTTGGAATTATTAATAATTAAGTTTTGAAATTAGTTAATAATTAAGTTTTGAAATTATTTAATAATTAAATAAGATTGAATTATTTAATAATTAAATGAGATTGAACTCTTTATATAATAAGTGAGATTGAACTTCCTGACTAAGTGAATTAAGTTTCTTTATTAATTGAGTTTTGAAATTTGTAACTAAGTAAATAAATTAGTGAAATTGAATTTCTCTAATAAGAAATAAAATGT
Source organism: Allium fistulosum (assembly GCA_030737815.1). Lineage (NCBI taxonomy): Eukaryota > Viridiplantae > Streptophyta > Magnoliopsida > Asparagales > Amaryllidaceae > Allium > Allium fistulosum. The sequence continues at coordinate 682,633,123 of CM060905.1, read as the reverse complement.
GATTTATTGAAATTAATGTAAGACTTGTAATTTAAAGAATTGATTTGACGAATATAATTTAATTCAATTTGAAGCTTTGATATAATGAAGTTGAACTTAAGTAATTGATTTAATGAATTGGAAGTTAAAAAGAATTGTTTTGAATGATAAATTTACTTAGCGAATATTGAATGAAATCGATTAATGAAGTTAAATTGATTTGAAGGTTAAATTAAATTAATTTAAATGATTTGGAATGAAACTTATCTACGAACTTGAATCAATATTTGAATTGTTTTTTAATAGAATTTGGAATTGAATTATAAGATTTTGAAATTATGAATTTGGAAGTTTTGAAACGTAAATTTTGGAAATTGTTTTAGAAAGACAAATGAAATGTTGATTTACAAATTCTAATTGAAATTGTAATTGATTTGGTTTTGAAATTTATTAAACGACCAATCGGTGTAATAATTACAAAAGTTATTAAAGAGACCGGAATCGGTTAGGGACATACTCTCTGTCTAAACCGAAAACCACTTTAATAACTATACGCGGAGTGTGATCCAGAATGAAGTGGTTGGAATGATGTACGTGATGACTGAAGAAAGAGAACGATAATGGATAGCCTTGACACTTGTGTCAAATTGGAAATGACTAAAACAGGAGCCGTACCGGGCCAAATGGGGGTTAGCTACCTTGAGCGAACACACTTCTTCGAAAACTACTCATTACTTGTTGTCGATTGGTGCACCCTTGATTTTGGGAGTGTTGTTTCGCGGTGTTGCGATCGCTGCGGCGATGCGTTCTCACCTGTCCGGATCAGGCAAACGGTAGTTTCACTACATTGGGTATTGCCTTATGTGCCTTGTCATACTTGTATCCTTATATACGCGACCACTACGATTTGTTTTGTGTTATACCTATGGAGTACTCCCGATATCCCACTAGTTTACGGTGGAGTTTACAGTGCTGTATAGGCTATAACGCTTATATAAAATGTGTTAAGGGGGATAATGGTAACGCCTTAACACTATTTTGATACTTTATATTACTGATAGGCATTATCTACTTATCGTACACTACTACATAGTAGATAGTTTAACGGATCCTTAAAGGATGGTTATTCCAAATATCCTTTGAGTTACTTGTATTTCAGTTGCTATTTCACTTGAGTTGGATTTATTGATATAAGAATGTTAATCCTGACTCGAGTGTTTTGTGTTTTCTTTACGCTTGGGTCAGACTGAGTGTACCAGTATTCGAGACTCACCTTCGGAGTTGGAGATTCGCTTGAAGATCCAACTATCTATCCAGCTTTCAGATATTCAGTTGAGTCCAGTGTTGTACTCTATTATTGTATTTGACTATTGTATTCGAGACATCTGTTGTACTTTATTTAACTCTGATATGTATATAGTAGCTTCATGAACTACTATCTTTTATTTCCGCTGCATTTATTACTCTATGTCTGTGATCTGTGATTATTTATTTACTGTATATGCTCAGTTTTGCCAAATTTAATTAACAATTCGGTATTTTGAATTATTCAAGTTCGACATGTGCGGATGCGAATAGTCCAAAATAACGGGTCGTTACAGTTGGTATCAGAGCTTTGGTAGCTCTAGGAAAAATTTAGCATATAGGGTAAATGTATTTACAGAATCACTCTCATTTGAGTTTCAATCTCTTCCTTTTGACTCGATTCCTTTGAATTTTGGAACATTCCCTGCGGTTCCGAAATTCATTTTTGTCCCTCACTATTCGTATTCTTCTGAATTTTGGAGTATCACATAACTCCACTTCGTATTACCCTTATAATGAATCGGCTGTCTCGCCAAACTTCGAATGATTTGTAAAGGGGTGAAACTCCTTTACAATAAGCATTGATTTACCGGAGATTTCTGTATCCTCGGTTTACGATGCTATCTATCTCCTGCTATGCTTAAAATTCTATCCCTTGAGATCTGATGTTGATTTACCTCGGAATCCTGCATCGATCTTATTCTTGAAGTCTCGGTTGACACGGTTAAGGTTACCCGCAATTTAATAAACTTATTCATTTTCCTATTTTAATTATTTAATCATCTTATCTCTATTTTGAATCTATCTACGACTCAAAATTCTCTTTGATTTGAGTCTATCAAAAATTTGAATCTCTATCCTTGCTTTGAAATCCATTATTGTATCGTTGAGTGAGGAAGTGTATTTGTAAATTAATGTTAAAATGTTTTATATATTGTGTTGTTTGAGTTGTTGATGTTGATTTGGGTTTTTGATCGATTCGTCTGATCAATGCTATCGATAGGATTTCCAAAACACTTGAATAGAACAAACTGACACAATGTTGTTTTCAAATTTGGTAAACAAAATAGTTTTGGATGATGATATTATATATAAATATAAGTTTTCTGAAATTAAATTCTTAATGAATTTGTTGTCAAAAATGATAATATTTGATTTTCATTTATTGTTTTGTAAACCATTGACTATCACATAATAAATAAATAAATTTATAAAACTTGGTTATAATTTGATTTGAAATTTGAAATGAATTTTAATCAAGAATTTGAGAATTTAATTTCCGATAATTTCGAACTATGGTTTTAAAGTGTTAAATGTATATTATTTAAAGTATTTTCGAATATAAATGATTTTCAAAGAATTTTAGAAGTTTAAATCAGTACTCTTCTCTTTTGTCGTTGGAAAAAAATTTCGGTGACGACGGCCGCATCATCGACGTTCATTTTCGAGTTTCAAAGTGGAGAGACACTCAGTAGCTTTGCTACACTTTTGTTTTGGAAATTTAATTTAGTTGGATTTATAAAGTATGACTTGATTTATATATATTGATATGTGACTATAGACTTGATTTGATTTATACATATATATTTGTATGTTTGTCTCCAATGGTTGAAGTGAAATCAGAAATTTAATTCTTAAATTTATGTAAAAGGTGATTTATTTCAAAATGAAACCAAAATTTTGAATAAATATTTAAATTTGAAATAATTTAGTAAGGAAATATTTTACTTGTATAATACTCAATTGCATTCCAAAATATATAACTTACCAAAATTATTCAGAAGTTAACCTTGTAATTTAATATTATACAATGTAAAATGATGTTAAAGGATTTTATAGATAAAATTTGAGTGGTTATAATAAATGTTATACACTTAAAATTTTAATTATAAAAGATGTTAATAGAGATAAATAGAATAATTAATTGAATGAATAGTAAATAAGACAAATTAATTAATAAAATCTTGTTTTGAAGGAATCTTTTGGTATCAAATATTAATAAATTGAAATTAAATCAACTTATGGAAATACCTTAAATTTAAAAGTAATTAGTGAATATAAATTAATTTAAATCGAAACTTTTATGGTTTAAATTAATTTATATGGGTTAAATATATGTGATAAGATATATTAAGTAGAATAAATTTAACAATAATTTGGAATAAAGAAGAGTTTAAATTGTTGAAAAAATATGATTATAATAAAAGACTATTCAAATTTATGAATTTAGTAATTGTAAATTGAAGATAATTGGATAATAAGATAATGAATTTAGAAATAGTTGAGATTGATGTTAGTGAAATCAAATGGATTAAATCAATTATTGAATATCAATTAATTTGAATTTGAATTTATATGGTTTAAATTAATTGTTATTTTGTATTTCAAATCTGTTTTTCTTTCTGGTTGTTTCTATTCTCCTACCTCCTTCCTTTTCGAGGACGAAAAGTTTTGACTGGGGGAGAGTGTAACGACCCTAAATTTAACTGGTTTTAATAACGTTATTAATTGGAATTTTGCGAAATTTTAAACGATAAAATTTTGAAATATAAATTTGATATTTGGAATGCGTTTAGTTAAACATAGCAACTGGTAAATTTTCGTCCGAAAATATGAAAGTTTATTTCGCGCGTAAATTTACTTCAATTTAATCAGTTAAAAAGTGATGAAAATAAAACGTTTTCGAAACCAAAATATTTTTACATAGAAAAATTCTAAACCGTCTTCTGAGCAAGGCGTCATTTTCGTTTTTCAAAATTCGGACTTCTTTGGCTCCGTCGATCTTATATTTCTGCGTTTTTGCTGCGTTTTTCCGCTAGTAGAAAATGCGAATTTTATAATTCGATCGTACCACTGATATCTTTATACCGTTTTGATCGTCTCGTCGTGCTGATCTCCACATCATATTGGTTTGTGCGTTTCGGTGTCCGGTGCACGGCGAAGTCAGTGAAACGATTTGCCCTACCGTTATCAAATTTTTAGTTTTGCTTCTTGTGATCATTCTTTTCCCACCGTGTTGTCCAATAGTCATTAGCTATTAAGTACTTCTAAAAATTTGTTCCAGACTTTTTCTATTCCCTACGTGTTAGCCGGTTCGTTCGTATTCACACTCTACTTATGACACTGTGCATTCTGTTCTCTGGCTCTACGGTTATTGATAGAAATGCTATATAAAAAAACGTATATACAGTGTTGTTTGTGTATTAGAGAAACTTTAAAATCATTCTCTTGCCTAGAAATCACCTCCCTGCATTCTTTATTGTTTCTTCTGTTCGTATTCATATAATATATATAAAGTAAAAAGTTGACAGCTCATTTCTTTTAAAACTTAAGCTAGCACATTTATGTTGAGAAGCCTCTTTATCTCCTCCCTCTACACGTCTTCTTCTCTCATTTTTCTTGGTTCTCTTCTCTTGAAAAAATAAAAGAAAAGATATGGCTGCATGAATTTATCTTACATGGAACCTCCATCCGATAATCCTACAAACCACTTCGACGACCAAAGCCATTGCCACCTTCGTCATCCCCTCCGCCGAACCACCTAGCAAACCCTCCGCCTCCATCCAAACACACATAACACCGCATCTCCCTTCGGCCACCATCGGTCACCACCACCCTCTCATCAACCACGCAAGCACTTGCAACCCGTGCCTTCGCCCTACCCTGCTCCAAGGCCGAAATCCCTCCCACCGGCCTTGAGATCAGCCACCATGGATCCACGCACCTCCGTTTCTTTTGCTTGCATAGCCGAAGCCGGGTTCATGCAGATGGCAGCCCACGTTTTCTTCTTCCACTCACCACGTCGGCCACCTCATCGATGTCAGCCAACGTCTCAACCGGCACCTCCCCCTCTCCTTTGCCTTTCGCTCTTCTCTGTTAAAAAAAACTTTGAAACAGGTATATATTTTTTTGTTACTACATATGTATATTGTTTCAACAGTTGCAAGGGTATAAGTTTTTATATATATACTATGTTTAAGTTGAAAGCCAGTAAACTATATATTGTTATATAAAAAAAATGAGGTCTGTTGTTTTATATATATAAGGATTTATTCAAGTCTATATCATTTTGATGGTCATGTATGGATTTAAATAGGTTGTACATCAATCTTGGGTCAGTATATATATGGGTAGTTTTATGATATTCTATGTGTATAATTATATCTATACACTATTAGCTTATATATTTGAACTAAGTTGGGTATATATGAAAAGTTTAAAAGATACGTATATTTTTGTGTTTGCATGTTTATTTTTTGTTATTTGTTTTCTTCTGAACAGTAGTTAGACTTCATGTTCACGATATCATATCTCACTCATCTTTTATCGGAATGGGTTGATTCTATTTTTAAAAAAGAGTCGAAGGTACCTAATTTATGCATGTCAAATTTCAGCACAATCCGACATCGTTTGATTAGTGGTCGAGGATTTGGAAGTTAGACCTAGGCAGATGTTCTTTTGTACTTGAAATTATTTTACACTACTGCAAACACGACCTGAGTTCATATTTGATGCATCGTATCTCTTCTGTCTTACATCGGAATACAGTGATTCTCTTTTTGTTTAAAAGATAAAGTTTTTTACTTTCTGTATATAAAATTTTAGCTTCATACGCGGTGGTTCAGTCCTCTGTTTCTTACCTGAAAGTCAGACCCAGATGGGTTTTCAGACTTGAACATTTGACAGTCGCAACATGGCCTGAGTCTATGTTCGTGACATCGTAACTTTTCTCGTCTCTTGTCCAAATCAAGTGATTATTTTGCAGTTTGAAATACAAGTTTTGATCTTTATTCATACCAAATTTTAAACCATTTCGATCTCGGTAGCACATAGAATTATATTGTTAAACTTTGACGCAGGACATGTTTTGTAATTGTTGCTATGTTGAATGTTTTGATTTGATTTTGGCAATTCCTATTTAACAGCTTTGCTCGTCGATTCGTGCCAATCTAGTTTATTTCGGAAGTCGTGCTTGCAATGCGTAACTCAACTTCGTTGTCTATTCTAGCTCCCTAGTCTCGAAAGGTGAGCAATCACTCACGATTAATGTTCTTTTATTTATTAAATTTGATTTCAATTGAAACGACAATTGAAATATGCTGCTGTTAGTTAATTACTCTGTTATATATGTTATTACATGTATCAGTTCACCTATGACATCTAACACCATTATCTGTTATTTAAACGATGATAATTCAGTTTGGTTGATAATTGATCGATTGTTTGTTTTTACATTGAACGTTAAATTGTTAATGATGTAAGTGATAAATAATTTGAAATTGAAATTGACGTAGGATAGTTAGATTTGATATATGTGTTAAATTTGATTTGATGACATTTGTATAATATGACCCCTTTAAATGTTAAATAAATTGACACGTAGAAATAGTGTTAACTACACTTTGAACCATTGAATGTATAATTGGTGTAGTATAAGTTGAATAATAGACTTCAAGTGAAAAACTGTAATGAAATAATCTTTAGTCTACTTGAAATGATAGTGTAGATTCTAGAAATAATTATATTAATTTACACAAACAACAATGTGAATTAATACAATTATTTCGAGATTATATGAATTGATTATTGGATTGATATTGATTGTTGTTATTGCTTGCACTACAAAAAACAAAATGGATTCCAACGGGGGCCAGCCGTTGGCGGCCGTTGGAAAGCCGTTGGTAGACGTTGGAAAAGCCGTTGGTATACATTTCAACGGCGACCAACGTCCACCAACGGAGCCAACGCGCTTATACCAACGTCTTCCAACGTTCGATTTGTCCATGTGGTAGAAGATGTTGACCAAATTGGACGTTGGAAGACATTGGAAATTCCGATGGAAGACGTTGGAATAAATGTGCCAATAAGCCGTTGGTGAACGTTGGAAATCTGGGTGTTTTTTTTAAACAGAACAAACAATGCATGCTTCCAGCCACCTCCAACATCATATATCTCATAAAAGCTCAATTTCGAGCACATATACAACAGCATATCTCACATATAATCAATCATAATAGTAAATCCAAGTAATAAGCATATATACTAATCAATATACACAATACAAATCAATAAAAACAACAAGAACCATCCAACATCCAACAAAACGTCCAATCCAACATCAACATCCAACCATAACCAAATTACTACGTCAAAATCTTAAAAATCACATCCAAACCAACATCCAAAACATCAGAATGTATCAAATCCTCACACTCTCCAAATATACATGTCCATAGCAAAACAAATCAAATCATACCTAAAATCACTCTCCTCCAGAACCACCAGAAGACGGAAACCGGCCGTATTGCTCCATAAACTCCGTAAGACGCCTGTTCAGCTCCTCCGTCTTGGCTTCGGTGCGGATATTACGTTCCTCGAGCGCGGCAACATGGGCTCTGAGCTGTGCAATCTCCTCCTTATCTTGAGCCCTCTGATACTCAATCTGAGCCGTCTTAACCTGTAAATAAAATTTAAATTATCAGTGTTTAATAACTGTAATTCCTGTTTACTATAATCCATCACAATGTGCAACAGTTGGTTCAGAATAATTATTTTAAAATTTAAGTTAAAGTTATTACCGATTGATTCCCAAAACCATAGCGTCTGCCATGTGCCGCTGGATCCATGACAGACTCAAAAATAGCGTCCTCCTCATCGGCGGTCAACTCGTCGCGCCCAGAGCCCTCGAGAATGGAAGTCCGTGCTTGCTGAAACTTTTGCTGTTATGCAAAATAAGTTGAATTTAGATAACATTATTTTAATTAACTTATATAAGTGTTAAGTCATTATGTTACTTACATATGCGGACTGCGCTTTGGCATCGTGATCCCAGGAGTATGAAACGGTGCCTGCTTCGTCGACCTGACTCAACGCATGAGTATGCGTGAAAACATCCCAGTAACTCACAGAAGCACCACCACACTGTCTCTCCTGAAATATGTCCATATACATATATATTATATATATATATATATATATGTTTACGTTATCTCTACAACTTAGAACTTAAAATCTTTAAATTATTATCGTAATTAATAAATATACCAAGTCCTCTCGGTGATGCTGAAATGACTTGGAACCACCACGATGTGTAACAGGGTTCTTGCTCCTATTGGCTGAGTTCCTCTCCGACTGCCTCTGTAAATTTAATTTAAAAACAAAAATTGTTTAACATTTCTAGTTAGTATTTGCATAGAAGAATTTAAATTAAACATATGATAAATTTACCTGAAACTCCTCGTTTCCCCACCATGTCACAAAATCATCCCACACAGCTGCGCTCATCCACTGAGGCTTCTTTCCCACTGTTTTTAAGCTGTTTACTATTTCCCGGTAGTTCTTTGCGACTTTGCTGCACTAGTGGCGATATACGACTGAAATATCAGCGTCCTGAAGATCCACTTCCGCCTGCACGTTTGACAAAATAAGAGTTATACAGCTTTTATATATAATGTAAACATGAATTGATATAACATGTTCCTAATATATTAAAGTGACATACCAAAAAATCCTGCCAAATAGTCTCTTTAACATTATCTAGAATCAATGTCCACTTAGGCCAACATTCGGTCATACGACTCATGTACGCCCGTCGAGATATAAATAGAACTACTTGAGTCGGCTCCAAAGAGAAACCACTGTGTTTAAACAGAGAATTTTTTTTTAATATTTCATGATTACTATATATTTTCAGAATAGATTGTACGAAAATGAAATTTAATTTTGAAATTTAATACTTACCTTTGATCTACTTTTGGCTTTAGCCACACCACAAGACGCCGTAGCTCCTGTGATGGACCACCGCCATCACCACCGTCCGGACGAGCGTGCCCTCTCTGTGAGGAAGAGGGAGACCCAGAATGTCCACCAGTACGTCTACGTGACGACATACCTATATAATACATGTTACAAACAAACATTATAACAGAAAATAAAATGACTATATGTAAAACATACAGTATGACGTAACGTAAAAACGAGATGTGATACATATCATATATTAGCATACCATTTCATTTTTAATGAAAACAGGATAATGTTTAATTAAAAAAAATATAAATTTACCTTCTCAAAATGTAGATAGTTGATCAATCCTCGTCATTTTTGGATTCAGACTCTGTTTCGCACCCTATATTTTGTTCCTCTGTACTCTCAAATGCTTCAATTAATGCATTTGATTCATCGTTTAGAGGTCCAAAATCTGTTTGATCGTCGGTTATTATTATTCCTCTATTTTCCTCGATATCTGCTTGGTAAGCTTGTTCTTCGGGAATATTCCGTCCATCAAATGTAAACCTTGCCTTTGTTTTAAAAACAGCCGACCAATCTATTTTATCTCTTCTTAGAGATGGGTAAGAAGCATAATAAACTTGAAGAGCTTGTTTGGCAAGTACAAAAGGATCGTATTTATAATAACGCGAAGTATGTTTTATTTCTATAAGATTATATTTTGGGTGCACGTTGATTCCAGAACCTGGAACGTTGCTGAACCAGATGCATTTAAACAAAAATACTTCTTCCGCGGGTCGTGTGAAATACGTCAATTGCAAAACCTGGGTTAGCACGCCATAGAAATCATGTATATGATCATTTGGATCATCACTACCTTTAACAAATACACCAGTATTGTTAGTTAATTTTTCGGCACCGTATTCTTTGGTATTAAATTTATATCCATTGACAAAGAATATTGGATAGGTCTTCACTATCCTTTTTGTATTTAGATTTTATCGCAATGTATTCAGCAGTTACTGATAATTGGGTTCCGCTTGTGCAGCCTTCCCAAATGGGGTTCTTTGCGGCATCTAATAAATCATATTTTTTTTGCCCCAATATTTGGTTCTTCTTCAGCATTACCATCGTCATCAATTAATTGAGGAACACGAAACATTGACTGTGCAGCATCTTCAACCATATGTTCTACGAGATTCATCGTATCAATTTCAGTACACACTGCCTCCTCAGCTTGTACATGAGTAGATGCTAACGGTTCTCCATGACGATCCCAAACCAAATAGTTCGGCACGAAACCGTATTGACGCAAATGAACTCTAACCATTTCTGGTATCAAATGCTTTAACATTTTGCATTTAGTACATGGACAACGGATTTCTTCGTCGTTTCTGTTATTACTCAAAGCGAAATCAATAAATACGCAAACACCGTTATTAAACTGTTTACTTATTGATCATCTATTTTCGATCCTTCTTTTTTTGTACATCCAGCTTCGATCAGTAAAATAATTGTCCATTTACCTACGTATATAATTAAAAAGTACGATATAAATTTAAAAAATTGACATTTTATTAAAACAATATTATTGGTGAATTGACACTTTGTCGATGATCATCCTACCTCCCATTACAAATACAATAACATAATTAAATCGTGTAAATCATTTTAATTTAAACGATTCAACAAAATTTCGGCAGCACTTCGCTTTAGTTCCCTGAACAGTACACATTTGCGTGTACACAGGGAACATAAAGGAAGCGCTGTCGAAATTCTATGAACCATTTAAAATGAAATGTTTTACGAGATTTAATTACGTTATTGTGTTCGTAACTTGTCCAATACAGGGACAAATCCAACAAATATTGTATACGGTGAATATAGATGTCTGTTCTGTTAAAAAACGAATATCCACATAACGATCATATATAATACTTATCAGACGGGGCCGAAAGACACTCTAAGGGTGTCATGAAGATAAAATATCGTTTTTTAAATTTTCTAAAATACATAAACTAATTGTATGCTCACTAACAACTAACGTTTCCAAACAAACCTAAAACTAATTGCATGCGCATTATTCTATTGTTAACACAAACTTAAATATATAATCTTATAATACATAAGTTAATAACATAAATTATGCCTCAATAAACTAGATTATACATACAATAAGGCAATACAAACATTTAATACACTAATTTAACAAATTTAATTAAATATAGGAATTAGGGTTTATACCTTTTCTTGAGAGATTAGGGAGTTAGAGAGGACGAGAGGGAGGCTTGGAGTCGTCGGAGGGGCCGTTGATCGTCGGAGTAGCTTGGGGGGGGGAGGAATTGGAGGAAAGTTGGGAATTTTGGGGGGGAAATTGGGTTCAGCTGAATGGGGGAAGGAGAAGCAGGCTTTCTGTTTTGCTCGCCGTTTTGCAACGTCCTTCAACGGCCGCCAACGGCTGTTTCCAACGTCTACCAACGTCCTGCAGTTTTTAGCTAATAAATTATACAAGAAAACACTGGACGTTGGAAGACGTTGGAAGCCGTTGGTCAAGGACGTTGGAGGCCGTTGGAAGGCTCCGTTGGAATACACTGTTTTCCTTGTAGTGTTGTTTATTTACTTTGACACCATCCCAGTTATCACACTGCAAGTTCCCTTTTGCTATGCTTTGATTTTGAATTGGATTGGAATCGGATTGAAATGATAAATACCCAAATGAACTTGACTTAGGATAGAGAATTAAATAAAACCCGATTGGTCAATAATTTGATTTAAAAATAAAATGAAGATTTTATTTGAATAAATAATATGGTTTTGAAACGAAGTTGGAATTTGAATTTTAATGAAAGGAATTGTTAATATTTAATAATCTGAATCAAAATATTAACATAGTAGATGATGTAGGAATGTTGTTTTAAAATTAATTATTTAATTATTAAATTTGGAATTATTAATAATTAAGTTTTGAAATTAGTTAATAATTAAGTTTTGAAATTATTTAATAATTAAATAAGATTGAACCCTTTATATAATAAGTGAGATTGAACTTCCTAAATAAGTGAATTAAGTTTCTTTATTAATTGAGTTTTGAAATTTGTAACTAAGTAAATAAATTAGTGAAATTGAATTTCTATAACCAGAAATAAAATGTGATTTATTGAAATTAATGTAAGACTTGTAATTTAAAGAATTGATTTGACGAATATAATTTAATTCAATTTGAAGCTTTGATATAATGAAGTTGAACTTAAGTAATTGATTTAATGAATTGGAAGTTAAAAAGAATTGTTTTGAATGATAAATTTACTTAGCGAATATTGAATGAAATCGATCAATGAAGTTAAATTGATTTGAAGGTTAAATTAAATTAATTTAAATGATTTGGAATGAAACTTATTTACGAACTTGAATCAATATTTGAATTGTTTTTAAATAGAAATTGGAATTGAATTATAAGATTTTGAAATTATGAATTTGGAAGTTTTGAAACGTAAATTTTGGAAATTGTTTTAGAAAGACAAATGAAATGTTGATTTACAAATTCTAATTGAAATTGTAATTGATTTGGTTTTGAAATTTATTAAACGACCAATTGGTGTAATAATTACAAAAGTTATTAAAGATATCGGAATCGGTTAGGGACATACTCTCTGTCTAAACCAAAAACCACTTTAATAACTATACGCGGAGTGTGATCCAGAATGAAGTGGTTGGAATGATGTACGTGATGACTGAAGAAAGAGAACGATAATGGATATCCTTGACACTTGTGTCAAATTGGAAATGACTAAAACAGGAGCCGTGCCGGGCCAAATGGGTGTTAGCTACCTTGAGCGAACACACTTCTTCGAAAACTACTCATTACTTGTTGTCGATTGGTGCACCCTTGATTTTGGGAGGGTTGTTTCGCGGTGTTGCGATCGCTGCGGCGATGCATTCTCACCAGTCCGGATCAGGCAAACGGTAGTTTCACTACCTTAGGTATTTCCTCATGTGCCTTGTCATACTTGTATCCCTATATGCGCGACCACTACGATTTGTTTTGTGGTATACCTATGGAGTACTCCCTGATATCCCACTAGTTTACGGTGGATTTTACAGTGCTGTATAGGCTATAACGCTTATATAAAATGTGTTAAGGGGGATAATGGTAACGCCTTAACGCTATTTTGATACTTTATATTACTGATAGGCATTATCTACTTATCGTACACTACTACATAGTAGATAGTTTAACGGATCCTTAAAGGATGGTTATTCCAAACATCCTTTGAGTAACTTGTATTTCAGTTGCTATTTCGCTTGAGTTGGATTTATTTGTTGATTCATGAGTTTTGATTCATGACACAAGCTTCAGAGATCATACGACGAGAATACTATATGAAAGCGACAAAAAGAGAATAAGTGCATACCGTGCACTACAAAGGAGATAATTTTACAATCCAGAGATTAGTATGGATATTTTATTGAGTCTTAGAATAATGTTAAAATCATTCCTCAAATAGTCACACATGCACACAAAACATTTTATATCAAAACTGTGTTCACTGTGCATATAACACCAGGTCGGCCGACCGACCAGGATCCTCGGTCGACCGACCCTGTATCATATGCACAGTGACTTTCTGTTTTGTATACGTTTTTAAACTCAGCTGACCGGCCAGGTTTTCCGGTCGACCGACCAGAGAAAAACGGCTAGTTTTCTGAAGAGACGCGATCATTTCATGAAGAGGAATGTCCTCTATTTCAAGAGGTATGGACACAACTGTTAACTAAAACTCTTCATAAAAGATTACAACTCTTCTACAACTATATAAACATATTCAATTCACTTCTACAATCACTGATTCTTGTTTATATTTCTGAAATCTAATCTCTATTCATTTATGCAAATAAAAGCAT